>OY757188.1:55611919-56929419 GCA_963583895.1 Melanophora roralis
CATTTTGTTGCTTATTTTATCAACGCCAGGAGCTTTTTTACCATTAAGGTTAGCGATAGCCTCTAATACATCTGAAAATTGGAAACGTATTTCTATAGGACGTCTAGCTACAACAGGCGGTAATTCTCTCACGTCAGTGCATGAATTGGGAGTGAAGACGTTCCTTAAATGGCTTGCGAACAGATCGCATTTTTCTTCGTCATTTCTAGCCCAGGATCCTCTCAGGTTACGCAGTGGTGGTTTTGCGATTACGGGTCTTTTAAGACATCTGGCTGTTCGCCATAGAGAATAGTTTGTTTGAGGAGTCGCGTCTAGACCTTCAAGCATGTTTTTTAATCGGTTTGTACATTCCTTCAGCTTATTTTTAAGTAGGGGCGATCTATACTTTTGCCATTCTCTTCGGGCTCTCCTTTTTTCAGATAGGAGCTTTTCAACATCGGCTGAGTAAATTTTGTTGTATCTGGCCTGACGGTAGGAAGAAGAAGCATTTTCAACGGCTTTTTTAATATTTTCATTGAGGCTACTAAGGCACTCATCGATTTCCTCGGAAGTTTTTAAAGATTGGTGTTCCGAACAGTGCGTGCTGATAAATTTTCTGTATTTTAACCAGTTTATTCTTTTTGACAGAAAAATATCACTAGTTGCAATTTGGTGAGGACTGCAAATAGTAAAAATTGTGGGTGAGTGATCAGAAGATAAATCCAAGGAGGGTTGAGCCTCAATAAGCTCAGGGGATATGCCTTTTGCTACGCCAAAATCTATTACGTCTGGTATTTTATTGTGGTCATTTGGCCAATATGTTGGTTGCCCAGTTGAAATAACGTGAAGTCTCATTTCTGATACAGAACCATACAAGACACGACCTCTGGGACTTATTAGGCGGGAGCCCCAGTATGTGTGTTTAGCGTTGTAGTCCCCAGCAGCTATAAAGTGAGGACCTAAAGATTTGTAAAAACTGTTGTACTGATCCTTCGTTATGGAAAATCTGGGTGGACAATAAACTGACGAAATAACGAGATTATGGTAAAATTCATCGATGCAGACGTTTGTTGCTTGTATATAACTTTCGGAGAGACCACCCATCCATTGGTGTTTGATTCTTGATTTAATTAATATAGCTGAACCACCACATGACCTATCTCTGGGATCTTTTGAATCATAAAAAGTATAGCCACTTATTTTGAAAGTGCTTCTAGATGTCATATGAGTTTCGGAAATCAACATGACATCGATTTTTTGGTGTGTTAAAAAGTATTCGAGCTCATTTTTGTGTTGGCGGATGCCGTTTGCGTTCCAGAAACAAACCCTGAGGCAGTTCATGGTCTTTTAAGTATGGCCTGCAAAAGAGCAGACTGCATTTTATGCATCTCCTGCATCATGCTAGCCATTTGCGCCATTACCTGCGTAAATTGTTTGACCATATTGTCAATTACGGCTTCCAGGCGGCTAAAATTGGGACCAGTTGGTTCACTTGTTGGCACTTGTTGTTGTGTTGTAGGCTCGGTAGACTTGCGTGCATTAGGCTGGTTAGACTTTAATGCAGCGGCGTAAGAAACTTGATTTGTAGTTGGTTGTGCTAACGGAGGCATATTTGTAGTTGGTATATCTAAAGGCTGGGGAGGGGCAGGAACTATTTTCGGCTTAGTTGAGCGCATAACCGAATTAAAAACAGGGCAACCTCTATAGTTGGCAGTGTGGTTTCCCCCGCAGTTGCTGCATTTCTTCATCCTAGGATCATCTTTTGGCTTGTCGCACTTGGTCGTATCGTGCAGATCCCCACACACAACACAAACAGTAGGCAGCTTACAATAAGCTTTAGTGTGGCCATACTCCTGGCAGTTTAAGCACTGTACGGGCCCAGATCGCTTATGTGGCACTTCCACAGTAACTCGTCGGTGCATAATATATTTTAAATCATAGATGGGGTGAGTTTCACTTTTCTTCAATTTGATATCACCAGGCTGAAGCTCCACTCTGAATAATGGTTGGGGGTGTTTTTCCCTGTTTCTCATATTGGATACCCTCCTAACCATAAACCCTTTGCTTAATAAACTGGTCTTGATCTCTTCTGGGTCCACATTAGAATCAATGCCTTTAATGACTACCTGAAGGCCTTTTGCGGTCTTGAGTTGGTAGGTATAGAAGTTTTTGTTAAGTTTTTCGAGCTCCGAAACCGTAGCGCGGTAGGCGTTTTCATGGTTCACTTGAATTTTTGTCTCAAATATGTTACCGCGTTTAACGTTTGAAACATAAAAGTTATTTTCCCCAATCAAACCGACTAAAAACTTTACGAGATCATTTGAGTTTTTTTCCCTCAAATAAATGGGAGGTGGCTTAAAGGACTTTCTTTCACTAACGGGGGCCTCATTATCCTCTTGTAAAATCGCAAAACGATTTTGCGATGAGGTTGGCCTTTCATCGTCTTTTAAAATTTTTGCAGGTTGAGATGCTTCTGCCGATTTAGGGCTTCTTCCCCTTTTAAGAACTGTCACATAGCGGTCCATCCCTACCTGGATCTTAGGTGCCGGTGCAGAAATTAAGCTTGATGCGGCTTTAGCAGCTGCAGGTTCAATTCCAGAATTTGATAATGGTGACCGCGACAAAGATGGTACCTCAGAATTTTTTTTATAATTATTAAATAAAGATTGGGCTAAATTAGTCCCTTGTTCAGTACATTTATCTAAATTAGGCGCACTTGAACTAAGATTGCTTGTAAATATTTTTGGTCTCGCATTTAAATAATTTCTATTAAATTCAGGGTCTCTTATGTTCTCATTGCTAACACTGCTTAACACAATGTAAGCATTTCGGCTATCAGGCCCACTGTCACTACGATTACTGTTACTCATTAACAGTTCGCTTTTTTTTTATTTAGATTTTTGTTTTTGTTTTTCTTTTCTCACTTTTTTGTGTATATATGTATGTATATTAATAATTTCGTTTGCTACCTATTACTAATATCACCTATTAACAATATTACACTCGCGTACACACGTCCGTACACTACGAGATTAAGAATGCAATGAAAATTTTTATATAGCTTGAATATTGTGAAAAATCAAATGCACTGTTTAATAATTTACTTTAGACAAGTTTTCTGTCTGTTCTTCGTCAAATATCAAAATATCGTTTTATAAATTTGGTTGAAACAAGGACAGACAGACAACTAGTCTAAGTAAAGAGCAAATAGTACATTTTAACTTCCCACTGGTTTTTTCTCTAGGGATGTAATGTAATGTATTAACCAAGTACATATTTTTAATTTTTTTCATATTATTCTTTTGAAACTTCGTTTCTGTACTTGTGTTTTATGGTGTTTTCTTTTCTGAGCATAAATATTGCCATTTTATTTTGTAACACTTTTTTAAAACTACCTAAACCTTTGAAAAGTGGTACATTTTCAGTGACTACAACAGAACAAACATTTTAGGCTGCATGAGGCTGTTTAATACATACATGACATTAAACTGTGATACAATTTGGCGATTTTCTAAATAAATATTCAAACGACTAGTTTATATTTATATTTTATTTTATTAATTTATAATATTGATCAAATGAAATAAATATACATATATGTAGATTTATAAAAGTAAAAAATTCAAAAGATTGCCAAGTATAGAAAATGCAATTTTCTAACAATTTCACTTAAAGAAAAAAGCAATGAAGACAGTTCTGTGTCTGTCTTACACAATCGATTAAAATAAGAACAACTAGAGTTTTTTTCTACTAACTCTTTAATTTGAATTTAAATCTTTTCATTTACTCGTTCTTATTATAATAAAAGGCAACAGATTTTAGCAAACTGATTTAAAAAATTATTTTTGAACATGGAAAAAAAAGTACCAAAATCGTATATAAGTATATAATTTTTCATAGGAGCCTAAAAAAATGTAAATATAAATTCAAATTTTTAGTAAATATG
Organism: Melanophora roralis; assembly: GCA_963583895.1. NCBI lineage: Eukaryota > Metazoa > Arthropoda > Insecta > Diptera > Rhinophoridae > Melanophora > Melanophora roralis. The sequence continues at coordinate 55,615,845 of OY757188.1, forward strand.
TACTTGAAAAAATATATACATACATACATGCATACATATGCACATATACAAACACGTATACATATGAATGTACATATATACACACATACTAGAGTGTTTTATCGCTCATAAATCCAATTTAGAGAAAATAATTGACATTACTGCAAATCAGCTGTTAAATTAGTTGAGGTGTTAATAACAAACAACAGGTTATTAAAACAGAAATTTATTGCAAAAAATAAAATAAATCTATTTTAAACAACTTTTTTGTACAAAAATGGAATCCGTTGCAGAGGAAAATACAGAAAGTCCCTTATCATTCAAAAAAATTCAATGTAAGTAATAAACAGAATATGTTTTGCAAGCAACAAAAACATTTGGCCAATTTTTAGTATGGTCGGATGGAGACACTAGACAGCTGTTGGATCTGTATGCAAATTACATGATGGATGTTGGACCTATGAAGAAGTTTAGAACCAAAAAAGATATGTGGGTCGAAATTTCAACAAAAATTGGAGAAAAAACACCAAAACAGTGTGAAGAGCGCTACAAAACAATTCTTAAAAGAAAAAAAGGGGCTGTAGATAATAATATGGCATCAGGTTCAAAACGAAAAAGTATTGACTTTGAGGATGAGTTAAGAAAAATAAGTGATATGGACGATTCCATCGAATCCGAAGTACAAATAAGTAGCCAGAAGTGTATAAAAGTTGAAAAAAGTGGCAATGAAAATAAAAAATATGCAAAGAAAAAAGTGACAATTCAAGAAACATTAAAAAAAATTGCTGATCAAAAAGAGGAATCTAGAGAAAGATGCCAGAGAGAAAAAATGGCTCTACTTGAAAAGATATTAAAAGAGAAAAATTAATTGATTTATTTGCCTGAGTTTTTTTATTTAGCTTTGCAACTTAAAAATAAAAAATGGACTTTTTTCATTGAATTATATGTGTTAAATAAAAGTACAAAATATAAATAAATATGTTTTTATGAATTATACAGTACAGTCTTTATATGATTTCTTTTTACTTGTCCCAATTGTGTTAGCAAATTATCTCTTATGTCACCATCAGAACGCTCGGAACCAATATGGATTTCGTTGTTTCTTATTTCTTCATCAAAAAAATCTTTCTTGTCAATACAAATATTTTTAGTTGCATATTATTTATTTATTTTATTTTAGTTGCATTCTTAATCTCGTAGTGTACGGACGTGTGTACGCGAGTGTAATATTGTTAATAGGTGATATTAGTAATAGGTAGCAAACGAAATTATTAATATATGTACATACATATATACACAAAAAAGTAAGAAAAGAAAAACAAAAACAACAATCTAAATAAAAAAAAAGCGAACTGTTAATGAGTAACAGTAATCGTAGTGACAGTGGGCCTGATAGCCGAAATGCTTACATTGTGTTAAGCAGTGTTAGCAATGAGAACATAAGAGACCCTGAATTTAATAGAAATTATTTAAATGCGAGACCAAAAATAATTACAAGCAATCTTAGTTCAAGTGCGCCTAATTTAGATAAATGTACTGAACAAGGGACTTATTTAGCCCAATCTTTATTTAATAATTATAAAAAAAATTCTAAGTTACCATCTTTGTCGCGGTCACCATTATCAAATTCTGGAATTGAACCCGCAGCTGCTAAAGCCGCATCAAGCTTAATTTCTGCACCGGCACCTAAGATCCAGGTAGGGATGGACCGCTATGTGACAGTTCTTAAAAGGGGAAGAAGCCCTAAATCGGCAGAAGCATCTCAACCTGCAAAAATTTTAAAAGACGATGAAAGGCCAACCTCATCGCAAAATCGTTTTGCGATTTTACAAGAGGATAATGAGGCCCCCGTTAGTGAAAGAAAGTCCTTTAAGCCACCTCCCATTTATTTGAGGGAAAAAAACTCAAATGATCTCGTAAAGTTTTTAGTCGGTTTGATTGGGGAAAATAACTTTTATGTTTCAAACGTTAAACGCGGTAACATATTTGAGACAAAAATTCAAGTGAACCATGAAAACGCCTACCGCGCTACGGTTTCGGAGCTCGAAAAACTTAACAAAAACTTCTATACCTACCAACTCAAGACCGCAAAAGGCCTTCAGGTAGTCATTAAAGGCATTGATTCTAATGTTGACCCAGAAGAGGTCAAGACCAGTTTATTAAGCAAAGGGTTTATGGTTAGGAGGGTATCCAATATGAGAAACAGGGAAAAACACCCCCAACCATTATTCAGAGTGGAGCTTCAGCCTGGTGATATCAAATTGAAAAAAAGTGAAACTCACCCCATCTATGATTTAAAATATATTATGCACCGACGAGTTACTGTGGAAGTGCCACATAAGCGATCTGGGCCCGTACAGTGCTTAAACTGCCAGGAGTATGGCCACACTAAAGCTTATTGTAAGCTGCCTACTGTTTGTGTTGTGTGTGGGGATCTGCACGATACGACCAAGTGCGACAAGCCAAAAGATGATCCTAGGATGAAGAAATGCAGCAACTGCGGGGGAAACCACACTGCCAACTATAGAGGTTGCCCTGTTTTTAATTCGGTTATGCGCTCAACTAAGCCGAAAATAGTTCCTGCCCCTCCCCAGCCTTTAGATATACCAACTACAAATATGCCTCCGTTAGCACAACCAACTACAAATCAAGTTTCTTACGCCGCTGCATTAAAGTCTAACCAGCCTAATGCACGCAAGTCTACCGAGCCTACAACACAACAACAAGTGCCAACAAGTGAACCAACTGGTCCCAATTTTAGCCGCCTGGAAGCCGTAATTGACAATATGGTCAAACAATTTACGCAGGTAATGGCGCAAATGGCTAGCATGATGCAGGAGATGCATAAAATGCAGTCTGCTCTTTTGCAGGCCATACTTAAAAGACCATGAACTGCCTCAGGGTTTGTTTCTGGAACGCAAACGGCATCCGCCAACACAAAAATGAGCTCGAATACTTTTTAACACACCAAAAAATCGATGTCATGTTGATTTCCGAAACTCATATGACATCTAGAAGCACTTTCAAAATAAGTGGCTATACTTTTTATGATTCAAAAGATCCCAGAGATAGGTCATGTGGTGGTTCAGCTATATTAATTAAATCAAGAATCAAACACCAATGGATGGGTGGTCTCTCCAAAAGTTATATACAAGCAACAAACGTCTGCATCGATGAATATTACCATAATCTCGTTATTTCGTCAGTTTATTGTCCACCCAGATTCTCCATAACGAAGGATCAGTACAACAGTTTTTACAAATCTTTAGGTCCTCACTTTATAGCTGCTGGGGACTACAACGCTAAACACACATACTGGGGCTCCCGCCTAATAAGTCCCAGAGGTCGTGTCTTGTATGGTTCTGTATCGGAAATGAGAATTCACGTTATTTCAACTGGGCAACCAACATATTGGCCAACTGACCACAATAAAATACCAGACGTAATAGATTTTGGCGTAGCAAAAGGCATATCCCCTGAGCTTATTGAGGCTCAACCCTCCTTGGAGTTATCTTCTGATCACTCACCCACAATTTTTACTATTTGCAGTCCTCACCAAATTGCAACTAGTGATATTTTTCTGTCAAAAAGAATAAACTGGTTAAAATACAGAAAATTTATCAGCACGCACTGTTCGGAACACCGATCTTTAAAAACTTCCGAGAAAATCGATGAGTGCCTTAGTAGCCTCAATGAAAATATTAAAAAAGCCGTTGAAAATGCTTCTTCTACCTACCGTCAGGCCAGATACAACAAAATTTACTCAACCGATGTTGAAAAGCTCCTATCTGAAAAAAGGAGAGCCCGAAGAGAATGGCAAAAGTATAGATCGCCCCTACTTAAAAATAAGCTGAAGGAATGTACAAACCGATTAAAAAACATGCTGGAAGTACATAGAATGTCATCAATGAAGGAATACCTTGAAGGTCTAGACGCGACTCCTCAAACAAACTATTCTCTATGGCGAACAGCCAGACGTCTTAAAAGACCCGTAATCGCAAAACCACCACTGCGTAACCCGAGAGGATCCTGGGCTAGAAATGACGAAGAAAAATGCGATCTGTTCGCAAGCCATTTAAGGAACGTCTTCACTCCCAATTCATGCACTGACGTGAGAGAATTACCGCCTGTTGTAGCTAGACGTCCTATAGAAATACGTTTCCAATTTTCAGATGTTATAGAGGCAATCGCTAGCCTAAATGACAAAAAAGCTCCTGGCGTTGATAAAATAAGCAACAAAATGCTTCTAGAGCTACCCTTCACAGGTAAAAGAATTATTCTTTTTGTTTTTAATGCCATAATTCGGCTTGAGCACTTTCCGCCAATATGGAAAGTTGCCTTAGTAAAGATGATTCCCAAGCCTGGTAAAGATCCTTCGAAGGTGGAGTCTTATAGGCCTATAAGTTTGTTACCAACTTTGGCGAAACTATTCGAAAAGCTGCTTAAAAACAAGCTGAGTCCGATCCTTAATGATAACAACTGCATCCCAGATCACCAATTTGGTTTTAGAAGTCAACATAGCACAATCGAACAAACTCACAGCCTGGTGCAGGTTATAAGAAAAGCCTTTGAGGAAAAGAAGTACTGCTCCGCGCTTTTTATCGATGTCTCTCAAGAATTCGATAAAGTATGGCACGAAGGCCTGTTAGTCAAACTAAAACTCTATCTACCAGCTAATATTTCAAGCCTGCTAGAAAAATACTTAACCGGCAGACAATTTATGATCAAAGAGGGAAACCAAATAAGTTGTTCCCAACCAATAGAGGCTGGTGTACCTCAAGGGAGTATACTAGGTCCAATTTTGTACTTGCTTTACACAGCAGATATGCCTACCAACTGTTTTACGAACACGTCCACATTTGCTGATGATACTGCTTTTCTCAGTATTGATAAAGACCCTAAAGAGGCTTCGAGTCAACTGCAACAACACGTTAGCCAAGTTGAGAAATGGGCAAGGTTATGGGGAATAAAAATAAATGAACAAAAATGTACTCACATAACTTTTACCTTACGCAAAGAAACGTGCCCTCCAATTACTATTAACAACCATTTGGTGCCTCAACGATGCGAGACAAAATATCTTGGTATTCACCTGGATCGCCGCCTTACATGGAAGGCTCATATAGATGCAAAGCTGACGCAAATGAAACTTAAAGCTGCACAAATCCACTGGCTTATGGGTAGAAACTCTGTGCTTCATCTCGATTGTAAACTTCTACTATACAACTCAATTTTAAAATCAATTTGGTGCTACGGTATACAATTATGGGGCACTGCTTCCGCCTCTAACATAGAAAAAATACAACGCCGTCAAAATAAAATCCTAAGAATGATAACTGGTGCTCCAGGGTATGTCAAAAACAGCAACATCCATAAGGATCTAAAAGTTCCACTAGTTAAATGCGAAATCCTGAAATATGTGGACAAGTATTTAAATAAGCTGGAAACACATCCAAACCCGCTCGCTCGAAGTATCTTGCAACATAGTGGACACTTCCGTCTAAAAAGGAGGGATACTATTGCGCTTAGATGAAGATAACTATTTATATTATGAGAACGTAAATTTTAGTTTGGCACTGGCTGGACTAATATTATTTCCTTAGTCTTAAGATTTGAAAACTTATTGTTAGTTCGCTAAAGCGAAGATTCAATAATAAAAAATATGCAAAAAAAAAAAAAAAAAAAAAAAAAAATACAAATATTATGCAAAACACAAGTTGCAACTATGAACTGTGCCATTGTTTCAACATTGTGGAAATCCAGACGCAACAACTGGCGAAAACGAGATTTAAGGACACCAAAGGCATTCTCGATCTTAACACGCGTTTGACAAAATTTTAAATTGTAGTTTTTTTCTGTGAGGCTTAAATTGCCATAGTCTCGAAATGGTGTTAAGAGATACTCCCTAAGTGGGTAAGCTGAATCTCCTAACAAATGATATTGCGGGGCACATAAATTTTGTAACTCTTTACCAATAAATGACAGTTTTAATATCCGTGAGTCGTGCATTTTACTGGGTACTCCTGTGTATACATCAAGAAACCGAAGATTTGAATCACAGATTCCCTGCAATGTTATTGAAACAGTGTCATGTCTATTTGCGTAAGTAGAGCGAATTTTGTGTTTGGGAGTTCTGATGGCAATATAACATCCATCTATACATCCTAAAACATTTGGAAATCCAGAGATCTGAAAAGTGAAATTTAAAATATTGAATGTACATTTATGTACATACATACATATGTATGCACGTATTTGTATAATGATGCTAATGGTCTACCTTTTCGAATTCATTGGCGATAGCTGCTTGTTCAACATTTGATCGTGGAAATTTAATGGTTTCAGGAGCTACATCATCCAATAAAAATTTTAAAATTTTTTTGAAAAAGGAATGCAGATGTGATAACGATATGTCAAACAAATTCGCTACTTCTCTGAAGGTTGTCTTGTTGCCACAAAACCTATGGAATGTAAATATTTGTTTTCAACATATAAGTATTTCATCCCAAATTGGACAAGAAAGTCAGCTCGCTTGATTTATATGTATGCAGACATAGTTTGTTTATATTAACATGCTTACCAGAGAAATGAAAAAATGTCAGTTTCTACACTAGATTGTTTCCTACCGCCTTGATACACCCGCATCTGCTTTGATATAGAATACCTTTCAATAAGATACATTGCGCTTTCTCTGCTAAGTCGCAAATTTCGTTTAAACTAAAATTTTTATAAAGTGAATTAAAATAACACAAATTTGAATGTATGTACATACATTCGTATGTATTTACTTACATCGTGTCCAGTGTATAAATAAATAACATTTTGAATAAAATTTTTAACCGGTGGCAAAAAGTTTCGTTCAATAAGCACTGCATACATTGCTTCATCTTCATCTGATGAAGAAGATGACTCCAACAAATAGTCAATCACTATATTTTTAGATGAGACCTCGTTTTTTAATTCCATTTTATGATTTCTTTACAGAAATAAAATTTTTTTATTCAACGTCAAAAAACTGATAGCAAAAAAATAGATCTTCTTCTTTTTAATAAGGCAGTGAGTAACCCTTTGATTATTTTAGGGGCAAAAATGTAGCATTTTTTTATTTTTTTAGGGCAACATTACCAGAAAAGAACTTACGACTCTGTAGCAATGCTGCCTTGCTTTTCAGAAAATGAGTGCATAGGGCAGAATAAAGGCAGCATTTCTGCCAGAAAAGAAAACGCCATTAGTTTATCACCTGGAATCCAGTCTTCTAGTTCAGTATATAATAAATTTAAAACTGACAGCATTGAATTACAGGTCGTAACCAAGGCACAACCAGGTAATATTAAGAGTCCAGCTGATTAAAATCAATTTGACATTTTTACGTTATAAAAATTTAATTTTATTTGAAATTTTTATTTTTTGTAATTATTATTTGCTATAGTTCGGCTGTGAGGACCCCTTTTATTAAAGAAAAACTCTTTAGTGTTCTTTTATTTCTTTTATTGTTCAATATTTCGACCAACTTTGTTGGTCATCCTCAGGAACATATGACTAAAAATGTAAATATATAAATTAACATTTGTTTTAAAGCACTAGTGATAAAAGTAAAATTAATTATTACTTTTGTTAAAATGCATCTTTAATATATGTTTTATCGTCGTCACTTTGTCTTATTTGTAGATTGTTTACTAAATGTTTATGTGTTTATTTCTTATCTTTGATTTGTTTTTATTTATTGTGTATCGATATATATGAGCACAATTATCCGTGTCAGTTTTGTAATTTATTCTCTTTTCTGTTGGAATATTCTTTATATTCAGCATCTATTGTATGTATCTCTTAGTTGTATTTTTCTCTTCCGTTAGAATTCTCACCTTTTTAAAGTCAGGTTCATGACTAGTCATTGCACAGTGGCCCGCAAGTGCCGTTTTTTGGTTTGAGTGTAAAAATATTTTGCTCAAAAATGTTTTCCCATTGAAAGTAATAAATAAATTAATAAACTTTGTACTCAAAGAAAGGAAACGTAATAATAATGAGGAGCCTAACAAACCATTAAAGTTTTTTAAATCAATAGATTATATCCCTGAACTTTCTGAAAGGATAAAATATTCCGATATTTATAACAGGGACAAATATATGTTAACTATGAAGGCAAGGAATACAACAAAAAACTGTTTACCAATACGAAGTCAAAATTACCAAAAACCGAAAAGTCAAATTTGTGTATATGAAATCACATGTCATGGGGACGACACCGACAGCTGTAATAAAATATACGTTGATACTACCGGTACAAAATTAAAAACTAGACTGTCGTCACACAAATCGGATATGAAAAATAACCATAAACACTCAAACCAAAAAACAACACTTGCGAGCCACTGTGCAATGACTAGTCATGGACCTGACTTTAAATAACTGACACGGATAATTGTGCTCATATATATCGATACACAATAAATAAACACAAATCAAAGATAAAAAAATAAACACATAAACATTTAGTAAACAATCTACAAATAAGAAAAAGTGACGACGATAAAACATATATTAAAGATACATTTTAACAAAAGTAATTATTAATTTTACTTTTATCACTAGTGCTTAAAACAAGTGTTAATTTATGTATATATTTACATTTTTAGTCATATGTTCCTGAGGATGACCAACAAAGCTGGTCGAAATATTGAACAATAAAAGAAAGAAAAAAACACTAAAGTTTTTCTTTAACAAAAGGGGACCTCATAGCTGAACTATAGCAAATAATATTTATAAAAAGAACAGGTCCACAAAATTATTAACACATTTTTAATTTTTCTGACATTCTACCGTTCAAATTTGCCTTGAGTTTACCTTGTTGAATGTGCCTTGGTCGTAACTTTTAATTTGCTTGCCAATTTATTTTTCATCAGCCTTGTTTTAGAAAAAATATACGCAACTAATATAAAAATTTGGACACAATTTATACAAATTTGGACACAACCATTTTTTAAACAACCCACTGTATGTAAGAAGATTTCATCATTTTTACTTTTGAAAAACTATGGCATGCGATGTTGAGAGTAAAACAAAAACAAAAAGGGACAGAAATAACAAAAATGTAAAAAAGTGGCAAAATAGTGTCAGCATAAAAAAGGCACAGGCCCTTGAAAAGGTTGCAAAATGCAACTTAGTCGACGAATAGTCACTCTGCCAGTCTGTGTTCATCAGGACCTGTAGAAAGACTGTTTTCTTTAGCAGGATTGATATATTTTTCATAAAGAGGCTGCTTATCTGATTAAACTTTAAAAAATCTAGTGTTCATGAAAGGAAACTTATGTTTTACCGATTGATAACAAATGTATTTTGTATTATGTATTTTAAATGAGAGATACTAAAATACTGTATTTTGTATTTCAAATACTCGACTTGAAAGTATTTGGTATTTTGTATTTGAAATACAAGCGGAACAAGTATTTTGTATTTCAAATACAGAAAAGCATGTATTTTGTCCAACTCTGACTGTAGGCTATGTGGTTTCAACCACCCTCTAAAAAACTGCCCCCAATTATTAAGTTTGACACCCAAACTAGAAATCAATTTGTCTCAAACAATAAAATCTGTTTTGATTGCTTAGCCTACAGACATTTAAGAAGAGATTGTCCTAGTAAGTTTGCATGCTCTCGATGCAATAAAAATTATCACTCTTTGCTTCATTTTGATAAGGTTCCCATTCCAAATAATAGCTTTAATTATTCTAAGGAGAGTCCCGAAACATCAGCCCAAGGTCGAAAAAGAGGAGCATTACCCACAACCACTCATGTAGCTCACACAGAAGGAAAAGTTAACGTGAATACCTTGCTCCCTATAGCGACAGTGCATATTCTTCATCAAGGAGAACGTTTTAAAGCGCGAGCTTTTCTTGATCAGGGCTCTGAAAAAATTTATGTCGAAAAGGCTCCAACAGCATCTCATGCTTCCGATAGAGGCGAGATTCTATCAAATACATGGCATTGGAGGTGAGGTAGTCACTAATTCAAATGCTTTTTGCAAATGTACTCTCTATTCGGAACGATGCCAGCGCTTGGCTTATGTAGAGGCAATAGTGGTAAAACTCCCATTCAAGTCAGAACTTTCAACTGACATGACCGTTGGTGCCTCACGCCACTCGGCATTAGCACAATATATTCATATGGAAAACTCTTTGAGGAAAAAAGGCGATATGGCAGAAACTTTAAATAAGGTTTTACGGGAATATATGGAATTAAACCATATGGTACTCGCATCTTCTGTGGAAATGAGGTCTGACCAGGGTTACCAGTCGTTTTATCTGCCGCATTCTGCCGTAGTTAAATCCGAAATTCGTAGTACGAAACTAAGGGTAGTTTTTAATGCGCCTAAGCAATCTACCTCAGGAAATTTTCTTAATGATATACTTTGCGTAGTTCCTACCTTACAAGCAGATTTTATTGTGTTGATTTTGTATTAGCGATTATATCAACACGTCTTTAATGGAGATATAGAGAAAATGTATCGCCAAATACTTGTTAACAAGGGGGATGAACAGTTTCAAAGAATTCTCTTTCGCCAAGCCCCTGGGCAGCCGGTTCAAGACGTTGCGCTAAAAACGGTAACATTTGGAGTTAATTGATTCAATTGGCTCACGATTCGGAGAAAATGCACCCACAAGCAGCTCATATCTTGATGAAGGAGATATATGTTGATGGCATATTAGCGGGGTCCCATGATAAACAGTCTGCCATAAATGCGCTTGCTCAAGTCAGGTTAGTGCTAAAGTCTGCAGGATTTCCTCTTAAGAAGATAACTTCTAATTGTTCCGAGATTTTAGCATCCGTGCCAAAGGCAGACATTTTCGATTCAGATTTCCTTAAATTCCAAGACAAAAATTCTCGGAATTCAATGGAACGCATTATGTTTTAGTTTTTAATATACAATTAAACCTATATCCCTAACTAATTCAATAACTAAAAGGCATATTGTTTGGAATTTTTTTCCCAAACGGTTATTTAAAATTGCATCAACTGCAAACCCTAATAATTGTATTTAAATAAGTACATATGTACACATATTCTATTTATCTATATTCCTCTTTTATGTTGTCATTTGTTTACAAAATTATTAAAGTTGATCTAACTGTTAAACTTTAAAACATTCCCAAAAATGTTCATATGCAAGTGCATACAACAAACATTCATACATATTTACGTACATTTAACGGCAAAATAAATTAACATTCTTGTACCAACAACAAGTGTAACTGCAGGTACAAAATCAGATCATTGCTTATGCTTGTACGTCTGTATGTATGTATGTATGTATATATATACATCTTAACATTGCCTAAATGTCCAAAAATAATTTGATGTTTCTGCAAGAGGCAGAAACAATCGAGTATTGTAAAATAACTTGAGTCAAGTGGAAGTTTTTAATATGTTCTCCGCAAGAAGCGGCATATATGTAAATCAAAAGTTAATAATAATTAAAAATCTAAATTTAAATTAAGGAAAAATAAAATATAAAGTACAATGAATTTAAATAATTAAAGTTAATTTCAACAATGAACTTAAACTAAAATTAAAACAAAGTGTTTTTAATAAATTCTGGCCAAGTGAGCTCAGAATGGAAATTTGGTAAACTACCAAAAAATCTTCTACATAAAAATGGTGCCGAAACCCAGGATCTGTCCGTGTGCTGACTAGCCCAATTATAAGTGAAAAAAAAAATATATTATCTGCCGTCTCGCCAACGGTTGTAAAAAAGTAATAACTGTCCATGTGGTGACAGTTAATTAAAATAAAAGTGAACAATTAATGTGCTGCCGTCTCGCCTACGGTCCATTGAACAGTTGCAATTGTCCTGCGCCGACAATTCCTATTTTTTGTGAAATTTAAACCGACTGCCGTCTCGCTACGTACTAGTGTTTAATTCGCCTGTGTGGAGCTAATTTTTTACAAACGAATTTCGAGCTAAATTCTTAAAATAAAAATGGCTTCTCCTCAACAATCTATTGAAGACCAAAAGCAGATCTTCAAACATATTGAACGTGTAAGTAAAAACCTGCAAGATAAACCGAAGGATAGTTTATCAAGAGGATATGTTCAAGCTGTTTTAGATGATGTGGAAAGCAGTTTTAAAATGTTCAAAGACAACCATGACCAAATCATAGAGATGATTCGAGAAAATTCGATAGCTGAAAAAGATGTGCCGTATTTAAGATGCGACACTTTCTACAAATGTTATGATGTCTACATCTCGTTAAAAACCAATCTTTTAGATTTAATGTATGAATTTGATGCCCCTCAGACTCCAACAGTTCATGCAAGTACCTTCGCAAACAGTAGCCGAAATGAATCAGTGTGCGCTGGAGCAAGACTTCCGAAAATTGATTTACAAACATTTTCTGGCGACTACATGGAGTGGATTTCATACCGAGATATGTTTAAATCCCTGGTACATCAAAATCATTCGCTCACAAAGGTACAGAAATATTTTTATTTGAAGTCTTCTTGTACTGGTAGCCCACTGAGCCTGGTTAACGAATATCCAGCAGCAGAATCTAGTTACGATTTAGCATGGGATGCTCTCGAGGAGAGATTCCACAATAAAAGAAAATTGGTTGAACAAATTTTAAAACGATTATTTTCTATGCTCACCTCTGATGGCACGTTCAAAACTATAAAGGAGCTGCTAGATACAACACGAACTTGCCTTTCCCAGTTAAGGTCTCTGAATATTGATATATCAACGTGGGATCCAATTCTAGTTTATCTAATTACACAAAAGCTTGAACCCCAAACGCGTAAAGAATGGAAGCAATCACTTAAAGCTAGCACATCCATTCCGGCGATGTCAGAAATGCTGAAATTTCTGGAAACTTCGTTTCGCACACTTGAGTGTTTAGAAGAAGAGGTCCCACTCACACGCCCACACGGCAAAGAAAACCGTAAAAATCCTACTCGAATTGTACGGGCTCATACTGCCTCAACTATCAGTGACAATAACTGCCTTTGCTGCCACAAACGTCACCCCCTCTACAAATGCTTTCAGTTTACAACTTTATCCTCAGCTGATAAAATTCTGTTAGTAAATCAGCATCGTCTTTGTCGAAACTGTCTTAATCGTGGACATTTACAATCGTCTTGTAAACTCACTACTAAGTGCCACATTTGCAGTGAACTACACCATACTATTTTACATAATGAGTTTTCCAAACACAATCCTGTTCCCACTACCTCATCTGTTGTAAGTAATACCAGTGAAAGCCAAACTTCTCAGCCCCCTGCTACACCGTTTACCTCAAGGACTTCTACTGTAAGTACAAATATTTCAAGTTTAAGTATAAAGTCTTTTAATCCTGCGCTACTGCCAACTGTAAACGTTTTAATAAAAGTTTTGCATAAGACCTATTGTGTAAAAGCTCTGGTTGACCAGGGTTCTCAAATCTCCTTTATTTCTAAAGAGCTGTCTAAACTGTTACCAGTACCAACTAACAAAACTCGAGTAAATGTTTCTGGCCCGTTACTGCTCTAGTAGTGCCTAAAGTAACATCATACATTCCCAACAAAATTTCTTCTACTGTCATTCCAGATCTCTCAGAATACTTTCTTGCAGATCCAAATTTTCTTACTCAAAATAAAATTGACATTCTTTTGGGAAATGATGTCTACAGTGATGTAATACTGCCAGGTATGAAAAAGTTTGAGAACCGCCTGCTTTTGCAAGAAACTCAATTTGGTTGGATGCTATCAGGGTCAATCAAGACTTCTATGGCTACTAGAAAAATTTCTTCAAATCTTTGTTCTCTAGATGAACAACCTCTTCTTTTTTGGGAACAAGAGGAATTACTAGATATAAAACAGATGTCCACAGAAGATGAGCTGTGCGAAAAACTATCAATCGAAACTCACTCCTGTGATAAAAATGGGAGATCTACTGTTTATTTACCATTTAAAAATTTACTCGAAGGTCACGAGCTATCAGATTACAATGCTTTAAAAAGACTTAAGCAGCCTGAAATTAGTGCTGAAAAGAAACTAGACTTCGCTAAAGAGTCTAAGAAATTCTGGTTGTCCGCTACCACTGTCAAAGCGAAAATAATCTTCCAAAAACTTTGGAAATTAAAATTAGGATGGGATGATGCCCTTCCAGATGATGTCCTACGTGAATGGGTTCATTTTCGTTCGAAGCTTAAAACTCTTGAAGAAATAAAAACTCCAAGATGGGTTGGCTACAGGCCTAATAAGTCAAATATAGATCTTCATGCCTTTAGCGACGCTTCAAAAGCAGCATATGCAGCAGTTGTCTACGCCCGTGTAACAACAGAGTCTGGTGAGGTACAAGTCACCTTGCTACAAGCAAAAACAAAGGTTGTTCCCTTGAGAGGTGAAACAATACCTCGGCTTGAACTAAATGCAGCAGCCCTCATGGCATCCCTAGTTGCAAAAGTCAAAGCCAGCGTAGATTTCAATACTGGCAAAACCATCTACTGGACAGATAGTACCATAGCTCTATCGTGGTTAAAAACCAAATCAACGCGCTTAGAAGTTAATAGTAAGTTAGTAGCAAAAGTTCAACGTTTTAAAGATGTTAATAGCTGGAAATACGTTCCTACAAAATACAACCCTGCAGACTGTGCGTCTAGGGGTATCGTGCCTGAACAACTGGTCAATCACCATCTCTGGTGGAAAGGCCCACCTTGGCTTCAATACACACCTGAATCTTGGCCTTCTTCCCCTGCTGAAACGTTTAATGAAAACATAGCTAACAACAATGCTGCGGTTCATTTAACAAAAACAACTAATGCAGCATATCCAGAAATAACAACTAGATTTTCAAGGCTATCCAAATTGATACGAGTGACGTCCTATATATTCCGTTTTTACAACAACATAAAACTGCCGCGAAGCAACAGAGAAGTTGGTTTTCTAAAAACAACAGAATTAGCAACGTCACTCAATTTACTCATCAAACTTGCACAAGCTGTTTCTGTTCAAGAAGAAATAAAAACACTACAATTGGAACACAGAGTTTCCAATTAAAGCAACACTGCAAAATTATTCCCCTTTTCGGATGAATCTGGGATTCTCCGAGTTGGAGGTCGAATATCAAGCTCAACTCTACCCTACAACACTGAAAATTCGATTTTGTTACCGAAACAAAATCCCGTTTCTTTTCTTCTATTTTTAGACGCACATTCAAAAACTCTTCACGGTGGCTCACAGCATATGCAATCTTCTGTAGCTCAAAAATACTGGGTCGTTTCAGCTCGCAACCTAGCTAAACGGGTTCATCGTGAATGCACCGTTTCTTTAAAGTACAAAGAACAATCATATCAACAGCTCATGGGTAATCTACCAGCTGTCCGACTGCAACTAACTCGATCTTTAAAAAATAGTGGGCTGGACTATGCTATAAAATCTTCATCTCTGCAAACCGCAGCAACCTCTTAGGGCTTTATCTTTCTTCTTGTCTATATGTGTATGAAGTACACCAGGTTAATGGCCACTTGCCAAAGTCAAAGAATTACATCCGGGTATAGATGGATTAGTACAAGTAGTTACGCTTTACTGCAACGGCGAGTGCATCAAGCGTCCTATAACTAAAATTTGCTTTTTTGCCATCCAATGACATCTATAATGAAGATAACCCAATATCTACTACCTAAGAACCACTGTTCTTCGCGGGGGAGAATGTTTGGGATTTTTTCCCCAAACGGTTATTTAAAATTGCATCAACTGCAAACCCTAATAATTGTATTTAAATAAGTATGTACACATATTCTATTTATCTATATTCCTCTTTTATGTTGTCATTTGTTAACAAAATTATTAAAGTTGATCTAACTGTTAAACTTTTAAACATTCCCAAAAATGTTCATATGCAAGTGCATACAACAAACATTCATACATATTTACGTACATTTAACGGCAAAATAAATAAACATTCTTGTACCAACAACAAGTGTAACTGCAGGTACAAAATCAGATCATTGCTTATGCTTGTACGTCTGTATGTATATATGTACATCTTAACATTGCCTAAATGTCCAAAAACAATTTGATGTTTCTGCAAGAGGCAGAAACAATCGAGTATTGTAAAATAACTTGAGTCAAGTGGAAGTTTTTAATATGTTCTCCGCAAGAAGCGGCATATATGTAAATCAAAAGTTAATAATAATTAAAAATCTAAATTTAAATTAAGGAAAAATAAAATATAAAGTACAATAAATTTAAATAAATAAAGTTAATTAAACAATGAACTTAAACTAAAATTAAAACAAAGTGTTTTTAATAAATTCTGGCCAAGTGGGCTCAGAATGGAAATTTGGTAAACTACCAAAAAATCTTCTACACATATACTCTCGAGCGTAGCCAAGGTTGGATATCCGCGATTGTAGAGCAAGCAAAGATGATTATGCAACAACAGTGGTTAGAGGGCACAGGATGGAATAAAAACGTGACACCCTGCACGTTAACAAATTGGAATAAATCCTTGAAAATCTCCTCATAATAAGTGATCTGAATATACCCCTATGGATAAGTTGTGAATTTTTCGGTATAACCCATCTTCGCAGATTTTGCGACGCCTCGGAAAAGGCCCACTGCGCGGGCATATATATTAGAACTCAAAAAGAGTTATCTATTGCACCACATTTATTGGTCTCAAAGACAAAAGTAGCTCCTATCGACCCAGTTAGTCTCCCATGATTAGAACTCTGTGGAGCTGTTTAGTTGTCAAGACTCGTAAGTAGGGTTTTTTCCCGGACTTTTTTGCTTCCCGGGAAACAAGAAATCGAAAATTAATTTCCCGGAAATCCCGCTCTTCAAATAAATTTACAGGTTGTACTAATAAAAAACTGTTTTTATTTTTAAATAAAAAAATATATGTATATAAGTTAATACACACATACATATAAAAAAATTACGAGTTCAAAAAAGAAAAATATCAAGAGATCACAGTAAAACTTAACAATTCAGTCCAGTACCTAGTTTCTATAACTTGCGAGAAGTTTTCGCAACGAGAAATATTATAAGATTATAGAAGTGTTCCAGTTATTAACAGGGCGAGTCATATAATTTTAACATATTGCAAGCTAACATTAAAAATTTATAATAGTTTTTCTTTGATCCATTCTATCCTTGACAGGGCTACTATAAATTTATCGACTAAAGAAATATACCATGCAGAAAAAAGGCTCAGGGAACACACAATCAGGTAATCAAGGCGAATTCATAAACTTTGCCCTCTGCATTTACTTTTTGTGTTTGAAGGGTGGAACTAAAAAAAATCTGAAAATTTCATACAAAATTATATGTACATTTGAAAAGTACGAATGCCAAATTTATTATGGTCAGCTGGGCTCTTGATGCTACCAGTTTGCCTGTACCCTGATTGCAATTATGAATAAATTTCAATCACTGTAGAATGACACCATCGGTAAAGTCTTCGTTAGGAAAAAATCTGATTTTGTTTCGTATTTACGCTCGTATTTATAATCACCCATATTGTGATTGGCATTGACGTAGTCTCTTTTAGTTTTTTGGTACCATCTGACAAATACCCCAATGCTATATGAATAGCACCCTTGTCGTGTTTGTGGCGAATTCGACAACATTCGACACAACTACGGCAAATACAAAAAGGCCCAATAATTATAGTAGGCTTATTAAAGGATTATTTGACAATTCGCATAGACATCTCTCAAAAAAGCCCTTAATTTCCATACTTTAGTTTTTTATGAATATGGGGGTTAGTATTTAATGTTTTATAAACCAAAAATAAGGAAAAGGTTAAAAAAAATTGTGAATATGCTACGAAAATACTTGAAGTGCGAGGTTTTGTATGTCAGGAGATTCCCGCACAAAATTCCCGGAAAATGGGAAAATGAAAATTGACGAATTCATTCTTTCTGTCAAGTCAGTTTTTTGTTAATTATTAATTGATATCTACTATAATCTCCTTATAAATGCCGAAATAAATTTAATGCTGAAAACAGTTAGATCAGAAAATTATGTGTCCCAAATACAATCAGCTGTTCGCTCTTCTTTTAGAAAATATATTGCTTGTACTCGATATAAGCAAAAGGTAAAATCACAAATAATGAGATCTCTTTCTCCTGAACAAGGTTCATTTTCCCTGCCAGTCACCATCACAGGCTTAGATTTTGCAGGACTCGGTAAAAACTTTAATATAGAGAAATACGCCGTATCACAAGGGTTATGTATGTATTTTTGTGTGCTTTTGCACAAGAGCCGTGCATCTCGAGCTGTGCTCCGATTTTACCACTAGCACCTTTCTCGCCACATTTACCAGGTTTGTTAGCCAACGGCTGACAACGGCACTAATTTTGTGGGCGTCAAGCGAACTTTACCCCGCGAGTAAGATCAGTTCATTAAATACTGTATCTAAAGACAAAGTAGAAAAATACGCATCTCATGGTTTTCAGTGGCACTTCATTCCCCCAAATGCCCCACATATGGGAGGCCGAAATTAGATCATTTAAAATGCACTTCAGAAAGGTGGCTCAGAATAACAAATATACCTTTGAAGAGTTTGCTACCTTTTTAGCCAGGATAGAGTCAGTTCTCAACTCCAGGCCCTTACTCCCCCTGTCGGACGATCCTACAGAACTCCTAGCTCTCACACCTGGTCATTTTCTCCGTGGAGCACCATTGATAGCTTTACCAGAAGCCCCGGCAGAGTCCCATGCTCCACGCGAGCGCTGGGATAGACTTAGAGTTATACACCACCAATTCGCTCAACGTTGGAAAGACGAGTACTTTCAGGAGCTCCAGAAGAGTCACAAGTAGAAAACAACAGAACAAAACATATCAGTCGGTCAACTTGTAGTTGTTAAGGATGATTTACTTTCCCTCAATGAATGGCAGCTGGGTCGCATTATTTAAGTTTACCTTGGCAATGATGGCCTCCTAAGAGTTGCGGATTTGAAGCCACAAGCGGGGATCATAACCAGGCCAATTGCTAAACTGTGCGTTCTTCCCGTAGAGACAGGCGATATCTCCTAAGACTCCCTAAAATCTCGTTTTCCTTCATATTCGGCTGGCATGTTGTTATTCAAAGTAGTTTACTATTATCTCCCCTTATTCATCGTCCATATATCTCCATTCCTCATAATCACATTATTTATATGAAATGTTTTTGTGATTATACATTTACTTCACAGGGCTCCTAGAAATCCATTTATTCACCAGTACCTCGTTTGCTCCAGGTATCATCCCTTGAAGTTTTGTAAAGCATTTTTAAAAATGAGCATAAAAAATCGACAACGTCAGGTGCGAAAATTGTTAAGCCAGGTCCTACGTAACAGAGGAGTGCACATCGGCTGAGGTGTGTAAAAAATGCGGCTGGGCACACCACACCTTGCTTCATCAGCCAAAGAAAAGGGCTTCCTGTTCGCATAATTCAAGTCATAGCCCCAGATCCCACCACGATCAGCGACCCTCCCGCTCCCGTCAAATTAGCGTTTAGGATCGTTTTGGACACCACCTTCGTCCACCACCGCTGCCGCGCCACCAATACGATGGTGCCATCAGTCGTAATAGGCGCTTGTCAAACCCCTAAACTACCCGTCCCAAGCGGATACTTCAAGAAGCACTACGAGCCTTAGAACGGCTAGCAAATGCCATTTAAATGGATTGGCCATATTGGCCAAGGGGCGGAAGATGTCTAAAGCACTTTAAGCTAAGTAATTTTAAGTTGCATTTTTATTATTTTTACTATTTTGCACTCCCATATCTGAATTATAGTGAATTGATTGTTTTATTTGACATTAGGTTTTGCTTCGACGATTTTTTGGGACGAAAGAAAAGCGGTAAAAAAAAGAATAGGTTTAGTGCTGTCGGTTTTAGAAGTTTTTTAGTGTTTAACGAACGGTCATCCTACGAAGTCTATTGACCACCTCTGGCCCGCTGTGCTCAAGGAACCGTCGTAAGCAAAAACCCTAACGTCCACCCAGACCAACCTTTGAATTTTTTAAAATAAATATCATTAATGACTTATGTTAGTGTGATACAGAACTCCCTCCTCCGTCTTATTATTGCTTAAGTCCTCAGGCATCCAGTGTATGTTCCCCAATTCTCAGGACATACGTGAGTGTACCCGTTACTTCTTTGGTATCTCTTATTCTTTCTCGCCTAATGCTCCTTTTAATCTTGGCCTATGACGCCATTTTAGGCAACCTCAAAAAAAGATTGCTGATGTTTTGAACAAACCATATCAGTCAAAGATACAAATTTGCTAATATAAATTCTATCTCTGTTATTTTTTACATATAAGATGTCTGTAATTTTGGGAAACATTGTGTGTGTCTGCTTTAAATTTTATTCTAGGTGTTGATGGAACATTGTAACATTTCTAACATATCTACGTTTATAATTACATACTTGCTTTATGTAGTACTGAAACATTTTCATAGTTAGGGAGAGAAGTTAATGCTGTTTTTGTAAACTAGTTTCCCTATATCTTACATTTATGTCCAGCAATTCTTGTCTTAAGTCTATTTTTCGTTGTTCCCTTATACATTTTTCTACATTCCTCCCTATCGTATACATTGCAAAGTATCTGACAAACTAGATATGCCATATTTACTTTTGTATCTGTGTCTGTTTTATTAACAAACCAATTTTTATTTAATCTGATTCCTAGTTCTTTTCGTTGTATCGTCTGAAAATAATTAAACGTCTTCCTATGATTAGTCTGAAGCCTCTCTCTATACCAGTGGTCTTCACCCATATAACCCAGCTAACGAAGATTTTCGGGTTTTTACTTACTCTCTTCGTGAATAATACAACCAGGGTTTTCCCAAATAAATTGTTTTCCTACCAAAATGTTTCTTAAAATATGCCAACAGCAACTGAATAACTAATCCTGATTAAATTGTATTTTAAAATAAATATCGTATTTTGTTAACTGATATTGCTTTTATAATTGATGGCGAGCTATTTTTATTTTATTTTTCGATCGTAAACTTAAGAAAACATAATAAATTATTAACATTACACAATCTTTCATAAATAAACAATCCATACGCTTTGTTTTCATCATTGCAAACGGTAATCATAATCAAAACAACAAACATATGAAAAATAAAAAAATTTCAATTAGTAGCTTGTTAGCTTTCAAACAGAGTAGGTGTATGTCCAATGTTTTTATTTTTCAGAGAGAGCTAAAAATGTTTTTTCTGCACTGCAGCGTTGCCAATTAGTGTGTAATTGTCAGCGTTGCCATTATTTTTTTTTTTATAAGAACTGCAAATTTGGAAAAAACAAATCTGCATTTTAAGTGAAAAAACAGAACATAACAAATTATATATAAAAAAATAAAAACATAGCACAACATATCGCGCTCATTCAGTAATACAGTACTAACTGAAAAATGTAAAAATAAAAACCCAAAATAATTTATTTTTATAAAAAAATTAAAGTATTGTTTTTACTATATTTGTTTTTGTGTATCAGTGTTATGTAAGCTTATGTTTTTTTTTATTTCAAGGCAAAATATAAAATTATTAATATTTTGTTTTATTATAGCGATATTTTTTAGCTAATTCTAAGCTGATGATATACGAAGCCTTGATTTGGCTATCTGTATTGGTAGAGTTATTTGAGCATCTATTTTGGATACAAAGATTTTTGAGTCGAAAATCTTCTTTTAGTTTTTTTATTAATTGATTTCTCTCCTTTCCTGAATGAAACTCAATATGCATTGTATGCCGCTTAAGGTGCGATGCAAACATATTCTTTAGTAACTGGTTGCATACAAGGCACTCAGCCTCTTTGAATATGTTTAAAGAAAACAGAAAAGATTTTCCCACTTAATATCCCACATAATTATTATAAATATTTTTTTCTAAAATGCTGTAAAAAAATTTATATGTATGTCCGTAGCTTTTTACCTAATTTATGAAAAAGTTATCAAATTGCATAAATTTATGTAGCTTGCTATCAATTTCTTACTGTAATTATCAAAAAAATTTTAGCTCTACCTATATTGCACACATAAATAGCTTTAAATTATTTTTGGATAATTACACACTAATTGGCAACGCTGCAGTGCAGAAAAAACATTTTTAGCTCTCTCTGAAAAATAAAAACATGCGACATACACCTTCTCTGTTTGAAAGCTAACAAGCTACTAATTGAATTTTTTTATTTTTCATATGTTTGTTGTTTTGATTATGATTACCGTTTGCAATGATGAAAACAAAGCGTATGGATTGTTTATTTATGAAAGATTGTGTAATGTTAATAATTTATTATGTTTTCTTAAGTTTACGATCGAAAAATAAAATAAAAATAGCTCGCCATCAATTATAAAAGCAATATCAGTTAACAAAATACGATATTTATTTTAAAATACAATTTAATCAGGATTAGTTATTCAGTTGCTATTGGCATATTTTAAGAAACATTTTGGTAGGAAAACAATTTATTTTGGAAAACCCTGGTTGTATTATTCACGAAGAGAGTAAGTAAAAACCCGAAAATCTTCGTTAGCTGGGTAATATGGGTGAAGACCACTGCTATAAGGCTTATAACTGAGGGTAGGGATTCAATACAGACCATAGAGAAAAAAAAATACCAGGAAATAGCAAGGAGTAAGCTTACGACAGTTTAAGATATTCATATGAATACGGTGAAACTTACAAATAGGGGTAATTTCATTTAAAATAAGGTAAATAAAACAGATAGGTGTTTAAAGAATAATAGAAATTTACTTATTTTAAATGCAGATAAGGAAAACACTACTGCTGCTATAACAAGTAAGAGCGCTGTATTCGGCTGTCCCGAATCTTATATACCCTTCACATTGGCTTTCGAAACTCAGAACTTTTTTTATTTATGTCCTCTTTTTAATTATGAAATATTTAAAATTTTTCATATATTAACCATTTTAGGGTGACTACGGAAAAGTTGTAGGGGATCTTATCCTAATTATTTAAAATTTTGTATGGCAATCCCCTTACGGGGTGGAGGTAAGCATGGCTCAATTCCAAAACGCAGTTTGCTTTACATTACAAATTTTCAACTTCTTCCCTTATACACTCCTTACAATTTTGACAACGTTTTTTGCTTCCAGGACATTGATATAGCTGTAAGCACTCATTTGGAAGGAGAAGATATTATCAGAAACCCATCTTTGCTTTCAGGAAAAACTTGAAATTTTGTGATGCAAAGCAACCTGCGTTTTGGAATTCAGCCCATATTTTAGAAAAATGTTTGCAAAGAAAAATAATTTTGGCTCAGTCCTTAATTTGACCTTTCTACGGAAATTCTCGAACCTGTAAGGGGGGATTTAATACAATTTCCCAAACTTTGTATAGGGCATTGATAGGCGTGAATCTAGCTCGAGCTAGCTTTTAGCGGTTAATCAAAACAGTTTAATTCATTTAAAATAATTATTATTACCTAAAAGGCCAAACATATTTGCTAAATTAAAAATTTATGGTTTCCTGTTGAAGCAAATTTGTTTAGTAAAACATTTACATCAATTTCAATTTTGTTATGTATATGCAACCTTGCTAAGCGGTTAAGTCAGTCCTCTGGCATAATTGTTCTCCTCCATGTATTAATAAGGCGAAGGGTGCAAAATTACCTTTCAGCCGTAGCATTACTGACCGGCAAATGTCTGGGTCACACCTTGCTAAAACATCTATTATATTTTCCAAATCGTCTTTATAAATTTTCCATTTTTTGTTTCAAATAAAAAATTTCAGCCTTAATTTCGATTTAAGCAATTTTTTATAAATTTTTTTTATTTAAAATACATCAACTGCAAGTTATGAAATTAACTTTCTAAATCAGTAAATGTAGTAATATTGTGAGGCAGAAGTTGAGGGATATTAAAAAAAATAAAGGACGTCCTTTGGGAAACATGTTTTAAGACAGATTCATTTAAGGGCATGTAGCCCTCGATCCGGTTGTATATTTCGACACCTTTCATACCAACACAGATATTTTTTGCCTCCTCAAAAATAGTTTTAAATTGTGTTTGAGCTTCATTCGTTTTAGTCTCAAACACATTATCAGGAGTTTTTTAAAGAGATTATCCTTGTTGTAAATCTATATCCTGCATTTGTAGGTTTACACCAAGCGGTTGTGTGACACAATCTATATCATTAGGATATCTAATCCGTAAATAAATTCGAAAGTGCTCAGAGAAGTTCTTAACACCACCTAAATTCTCATCTGAGTTGAGTGTCAAAAATTTTTTTTTTTGCATATTTTTTTAATTATTGAATCTTCGCTTAAGCCAACTAACAATAAGTATTCAAATCTTAAGACTAAGTATTTAATATTAATGTAGCCAGTGCCAGACTAAAACTTAAGTTCTCATAATACAAATAGTTATCTTCATCTAAGCGCAATAGTATCCCTCTTTTTCAGACGAGAGTGTCCACTATGTTGCAAGATACTTTGAGGGAGCGGGTTTTGATGTGTTTCCAGCTTATATAAATACTTGTCCACATATTTCAGGATTTCGCATTTAACAAGTGGAACTTCTAGATCCTTATGGATGTTGCGGTTTTTGACATACCACGGAGCACCAGTTATCATTTTCAGAATTTTGTTTTGACGACGTTGTATTTTTTCTATGTTAGAGGCGGAAGCAGTGCCCCATAATTGTATACCGTAGCACCAAATTGATTTTAAAATTGAGTTGAATAGTAGAAGTTTACAGTCCAGATGAAGCACAGAGTTTCTACCTATTAGCCAGTGGATTTGCGCAGCATTAAGTTTCATACGCGTCAGCTTTGCATCTATATGAGGCTTCCATGTGAGGCGGCGATCCAGGTGAATACCAAGATATTTTGTCTCGGATCGTTGAGGCACCAAACAGTTGTTAATAGTGATTGAAAGGCACGTTTCTGTACGTAAGGTAAAAGTTGCGTGAGTACATTTTTGTTCATTTAATTTTATTTCCCATAACTTTGCCCATTTCTCAACTTGGTTTACGTGTTGTTGCAGCTGGTTCGAAGCCTCTTAAGGTTCTTTATGAGTACTAAGACAAGCAGTGCCGTCAGCAAATGCCGACGTGTGTGTGAAACTATTGATTGGCATATCTGCTGTGTAAAGCAAGTACAGAATTGGACCAAGTATACTCCCTTGAGGTACACCAGCCCCTATTGGCTGAGAGGAACTTATTTGGTTTCCCTCTTTGATCATAAATTGTTTGCTGGTTAAATAAATTTTCAAGCATGCTTGAACTATTAGCTGATAGATAGAGTTTTAATTTGATTAACAGGTCTTCATCCAATACTTTATCGAATGCTTGAGAGACATCGATAAAATGCGCAGAGCAGTAATTCTTTTCCTCGAAGGTTTTTCTTGTAACCTGCACCCATCTGTGAGTTTGTTCGATTGTGCTATGTGGACTTCTAAAACCAAATTGGTGATCTGGAATGCAGTTGTTGCCATTCGGGATCAGACTCAGCTTGTTTTTAAGCAGCTTGTCGAACAGTTTCGCCAAAGTTAGAAACAAACTTATAAGCATGTAAGACTTCACCATCAGGATCTTTACCAGGCTTAGTAAGCATCATTACTAAGGCAACATTCCATATTGGCGGAAAATGTTTAAGCCGAATTATGGCATAAGAAATAAAAAGAATAATTATTTAAGCTGTAAAAGGTAGCTCTAAAAGTATTTTGTTGCTTATCTTATCAACGTCAGGAGCTTTTTTATCATTTAGGTTAGCGATAGCCTCTATAACATCTGAAAATCGGAAACGTATTTCTATAGGACGTCTAGCAACAACAGGCGGTAATTCTTTCATGTCAGTGCATAAGTTGGGAGTAAAGACGCTCCTTAAATGGCTGGCGGACATATCGCATTTTTCTTCATCATTTCTAGCCCAGGATCCTCTCATGTATCGCAGTGGTGGTGTTGCGATTCCATAGAGAATAATTTGTTTGGGGAGTCGCATCTGGTCCTTCCTGGTATACTTTTATTGATGACATTCTGTGTACTTCTAACAAGTTTTTTAATCGGTTTGTACTCTTTCAGCTTATTTTTAAGTAGGGCGATATATACTTTTGCCATTCTCTTCGGGGTCTCCTTTCTTCAGATAAGAGCCTTTTAACATCGGTTGAATAAATTTTGTCGTATCTGGCCTGACGGTAGGTAGAAGAAGCATTTTTAACGTCTTTATTGATATTTTTATTGCGGCCACTAAGTCACTCATCGATATCTTCGGAAGTTTTTAGAGGTTGGTGTTCCGAACAGTGCATGCTGATAAATTTTTTGTATTTTATTTATTTATTCTTTTTGACAAATATCACTAGTTGCAATTTGGTGAGGACTGCAAATAGTAAAGATTGTGGTTGAGTGATCAGAAGATAAATCCTAGGAGGCTTGAGTCTCAATACGCTCAGGAAATACACCTTTTGCTACGCCAAAATCTATTACTTCTGGTATTTTATTGTGGTCAGTTGGCCAATATATTGGCTGTCCAGTTGTAATAACGTGAAAGCTCATTTCCGATACAGAATCATACAAGACAGGGCCTCTGGGACTTTTTAGGCGGGATCCCCAGTATGTGTGTTTGGCGTTATAGTCTCCAGCAACTATAAAGTGGGGAACTAAAGATTTTTAAAAACTGTTGTACTAATCCTTCGTTACGGTGGACAATAAACTGACGAAATATTGAGATTATGGTAAAATTCATAAATGCAGACGTTTGTTGCTTGTATATAACTTTCGGAGAGACCATCCATCCATTGGTGTTTAGTTCTTGATTTAATTAATATAGCTGAACCACGCCACATGACCTATCTCTGGGATCTTTTGAATCATAAAAAGTGTAGTCACATATTTTGAAAGTGCTTCTATATTTCATATGAGTCTCGGAAATCAACATGACATCAGTTTTTTGGTGTGTTAAAAAGTATTTGAGCTCTTTTTTGTGTTGGCGGATACCGTTAGCGTTCCAGAAGCGAACCCTGGGGCAGTTCATGGCCTTCTAAGCATGGCCTGCAAAAGAGCAGACTGCATTTTTTGCATCATGCCAGCCATTTGTGCCATTATCTGCGTGAACTGTTTAACCATATTGTCAATTACGGCTTCCAGATGGCTAACATTGGGACCAGGTGATTCATTTGTTAGCGCCTTATGTGGTGTTGTTGGCTGGTTAGGCTTACGAATGTTGGGCTGGTTGGACTTTAGTGCGTTGGCATAAGAAACTTTACTTGTTGTTGGTTGTGTTAATGGAGTAATAGTAGTAGTTGCTATATTTAACTACTGTGGAGGGGTAGAAACTATTTTAGTCTTAGATGAGTACCTTACTATATCAAAAACAGGGCAACCTCTATAATTGGCAGTGTGGTTTCCGCCGCAATTGCTGCATTTCTTCATGTTTTGGTTTATGGCACTAGGTCGTGGCATGCAAGTCGCCACACACAACACAAACAG
This sequence comes from Melanophora roralis, assembly GCA_963583895.1. Classification (NCBI taxonomy): domain Eukaryota; kingdom Metazoa; phylum Arthropoda; class Insecta; order Diptera; family Rhinophoridae; genus Melanophora; species Melanophora roralis. The sequence goes on from OY757188.1 coordinate 55,643,238, forward strand.
AAGGCAACTTACAATAAGCTGTGGTATGGTCAAATTCCTGGCAGTTTAAGCACTGTATTGGCCCAGATCATTTATGTGGGGCTTCTGCAACAACTCTGCGATGAAAAATGTATCTTAATTCATAAATAGGGTGAGTTTCACCTTATCTCAATTTAACATCACTTGGCTCAAGCTACACACGAAATAATGGTTGGGAACACCTTTCTCAATTTTTATTGTTTGATACAGTTTTAGCTTTAAAGCCTTTGCTGCACAAACTCGTCTTTATCTCTTCAGGGTCGACATTAGCGTCAACACCTTTTATAACTAGCTGGAGTCCTTTTGCATTTTTAAGTTGGTAAGTTTAGAAGTTCTTATTCAGTTTTCCAAATTATGAACCGATAATGCGGTAAGCGTTTTCGTGATTTACCTGAATTTTTGTTTCGTTAATGTTAACACGCTTAATATTATACACATAAAAATTACTTTCCCCGATTAATCCGACTAAAAACCTAATAAGGTCGTTCGGGTTTCTTTCTCTCAAATAAATTGGTAACAGGGGTATCGTTCTCCTCTTCTAGTATGGCAAAACGATTTTGCGATGAGATTGGGATTTCGGGCTTCTACCCCTTTTAAGAACTGTTATATAGCGGTCCATCCCTATCTGAACCTTAAGAGCTTCGATAAAGTGGGCTGGGACCGTCTTTTGCAAATGGTGAGTATGGTACCTCGGTATTTTTTTATAGTTTTTAAAAATAGATTGGGCTAAGTTTGTCCCTTGTTCAGTACACTTATTTAAATTAGGAGCACTTGCACTTAAATTGTCTTTAATTATTATCGGTTTTGCACTAAAACAGTTTTTATTATATTCAAAGTCTCTGGTGTTTTCATTGCTAACGCTTGAGCTTAACACAATGTAAGCATTTCGGCTATTAGGCCTACTGTCACGACGATTACTGTTACTCATTAACCGTTCGCTTTTTTTATTATTAAGTTTGTTGTTTTTTTTCTCACTAATATGTGTATGTAATATAACTAATATCACCTATTACCAATATTACACTCGCGTAGACACGTCCGTACACTACAAGCTTTAACTTTTATGAGTGTCATAACAAATTTAAATTTGCAAAAGATGGTTAGTTTAGGCGTGCTTTTATTTGTCTTTTTTACCACACTTGTTCTTGCAGCTAGCTAAAAATATATAACCTAGCGCATCTTAACAATATTGTAAAATTACTAATATTATCTTAAAATTAGTACAATGTTGCTAATATAAATACATAAATATTATTCTGTCATGACATTAGCAAATATGTATAATATAATATATAATATAAAAATTGTAAGAGATAAAAAAAAGCCAACTTCATCGCAAAATCACTTTGCCATACTGCAATAGGAAAACGATGCCCCCGTAATTGAGACGAAAAAGACCTTTAAGCCATCTTCAATTAATTTGAGAAAAAACAACTCTAATGATCTTATTAAGTTTTTAGTCAGTTTAATTGAAGAAAATAGTTTTTACGTGTCGAACATTATACATGGTAAGATTTATGAAACTAAAATTTAAGTGAATCACGAAAACGCTTACTACACTACGGCTTAGAAACTTGAAAACACTCAAGAAAAACTTACCAATTTAAGAACGCGAAAGGCCTCTTGGGCGTTATTTAAGGTACTAATTCTAATGCTAACGCGGAAGAGATTAAGACTAGTTTGTGCAGCAAAGGATTTAAATAAAGAACTGTATTTAGTATTAGAAACCGAAAAAAATATGCTTACCATTATTTCGAGTGAATCTTGAGCCTGGTAATGTTAAATTAAAAAAAACTGAAACTTGTGTGTAGATCTGCATATTACGACCAAATGCAATAAGCCTCAGAATGATTCCGGGGTAAAAAGACGAAGCAATTGCGGTGTAAACCATACTACCAACTATAGATGTTGCCTTGTTTTTGATTGAGTTAAGCGTGCATCTAACAAAAAACAGTTTCCAGTCCTCTCCAGTCGGAAAGTATACCTATTACATTAATTACACCTTTTCCACAGCTGGATACAAGTCAAATTTCGTATGCCAACGCACTTAAGTCTAACCAGCAAAACACACGTAAATCTAACCAGCCAGAAATACAAAAAGAGGTGCCGATAAACGAACTCACCAAGATTAATGTTAGCCATATGGAAAGCGTGATCGAGCATGTGGTAAAGCAATTAAACCAATACCTAGCGAATATGACTAGCATAATTCAAGAAACTAAAAAAAATCTAGTCTAATTTACTGCAGGGGTTATTTCTGGAACGCAAACGGCCCCACCAACCCAAAAACAAACTAGAATACTTTTTAGTGCGCCAAAAGCCTTATGTAATGTTGATTTCTAAAACTCGTATGACATTTAAAAGCAGTTTTACGACTCGCAAGATCATATGGATAGATTATGTAGTGGCTCGGTTAAATCGATCAAATCTAGAATCAAACATTTAAACTCATATGACATCTAGAAGCACTTTCAAAATAAGTGGCTATACTTTTTATGATTCAAAAGATCCCAGAGATAGGTCATGTGGTGGTTCAGCTATATTAATTAAATCAAGAATCAAACACCAATGGATGGGTGGTCTCTCCGAAAGTTATATACAAGCAACAAACGTCTGCATCGATGAATTTTACCATAATCTCGTTATTTCGTCAGTTTATTGTCCACCCAGATTTTCCATAACGAAGGATCAGTACAACAGTTTTTACAAATCTTTAGGTCCTCACTTTATAGCTGCTGGGGACTACAACGCTAAACACACATACTGGGGCTCCCGCCTAATAAGTCCCAGAGGTCGTGTCTTGTATGGTTCTGTATCAGAAATGAGACTTCACGTTATTTCAACTGGGCAACCAACATATTGGCCAACTGACCACAATAAAATACCAGACGTAATAGATTTTGGCGTAGCAAAAGGCATATCCCCTGAGCTTATTGAGGCTCAACCCTCCTTGGATTTATCTTCTGATCACTCACCCACAATTTTTACTATTTGCAGTCCTCACCAAATTGCAACTAGTGATATTTTTCTGTCAAAAAGAATAAACTGGTTAAAATACAGAAAATTTATCAGCACGCACTGTTCGGAACACCAATCTTTAAAAACTTCCGAGGAAATCGATGAGTGCCTTAGTAGCCTCAATGAAAATATTAAAAAAGCCGTTGAAAATGCTTCTTCTACCTACCGTCAGGCCAGATACAACAAAATTTACTCAACCGATGTTGAAAAGCTCCTATCTGAAAAAAGGAGAGCCCGAAGAGAATGGCAAAAGTATAGATCGCCCCTACTTAAAAATAAGCTGAAGGAATGTACAAACCGATTAAAAAACATGCTGGAAGTACATAGAATGTCATCAATGAAGGAATACCTTGAAGGTCTAGACGCGACTCCTCAAACAAACTATTCTCTATGGCGAACAGCCAGACGTCTTAAAAGACCCGTAATCGCAAAACCACCACTGCGTAACCTGAGAGGATCCTGGGCTAGAAATGACGAAGAAAAATGCGATCTGTTCGCAAGCCATTTAAGGAACGTCTTCACTCCCAATTCATGCACTGACGTGAGAGAATTACCGCCTGTTGTAGCTAGACGTCCTATAGAAATACGTTTCCAATTTTCAGATGTTATAGAGGCAATCGCTAACCTAAATGACAAAAAAGCTCCTGGCGTTGATAAAATAAGCAACAAAATGCTTCTAGAGCTACCCTTCACAGGTAAAAGAATTATTCTTTTTGTTTTTAATGCCATAATTCGGCTTGAACACTTTCCGCCAATATGGAAAGTTGCCTTAGTAAAGATGATTCCCAAGCCTGGTAAAGATCCTTCGAAGGTGGAGTCTTATAGGCCTATAAGTTTGTTACCAACTTTGGCGAAACTATTCGAAAAGCTGCTTAAAAACAAGCTGAGTCCGATCCTTAATGATAACAACTGCATCCCAGATCACCAATTTGGTTTTAGAAGTCAACATAGCACAATCGAACAAACTCACAGACTGGTGCAGGTTATAAGAAAAGCCTTTGAGGAAAAGAAGTACTGCTCCGCGCTTTTTATCGATGTCTCTCAAGCATTCGATAAAGTATGGCACGAAGGCCTGTTAGTCAAACTAAAACTCTATCTACCAGCTAATATTTCAAGCCTGCTAGAAAAATACTTAACCGGCAGACAATTTATGATCAAAGAGGGAAACCAAATAAGTTGTTCCCAACCAATAGAGGCTGGTGTACCTCAAGGGAGTATACTAGGTCCAATTTTGTACTTGCTTTACACAGCAGATATGCCAACCAACTGTTTTACGCACACGTCCACATTTGCTGATGATACTGCTTTTCTCAGTATTGATAAAGACCCTAAAGAGGCTTCGAGTCAACTGCAACAACACGTTAGCCAAGTTGAGAAATGGGCAAGGTTATGGGGAATAAAAATAAATGAACAAAAATGTACTCACATAACTTTTACCTTACGCAAAGAAACGTGCCCTCCAATCACTATTAACAACCATTTGGTGCCTCAACGATCCGAGACAAAATATCTTGGTATTCACCTGGATCGCCGCCTCACATGGAAGCCTCATATAGATGCAAAGCTGACGCAAATGAAACTTAAAGCTGCACAAATCCACTGGCTTATGGGTAGAAACTCTGTGCTTCATCTGGATTGTAAACTTCTACTATACAACTCAATTTTAAAATCAATTTGGTGCTACGGTATACAATTATGGGGCACTGCTTCCGCCTCTAACATAGAAAAAATACAACGCCGTCAAAATAAAATCCTAAGAATGATAACTGGTGCTCCGTGGTATGTCAAAAACAGCAACATCCATAAGGATCTAAAAGTTCCACTAGCTAAATGCGAAATCCTGAAATATGTGGACAAGTATTTAAATAAGCTGGAAACACATCCAAACCCGCTCGCTCGAAGTATCTTGCAACATAGTGGACACTCCCGTCTAAAAAGGAGGGATACTATTGCGCTTAGATGAAGATAACTATTTATATTATGAGAACGTAAATTTTAGTTTGGCACTGGCTGGACTAATATTATTTCCTTAGTCTTAAGATTTGAAAACTTATTGTTAGTTCGCTAAAGCGAAGATTCAATAATTAAAAATTATGCAAAAAAAAAAAAAAAAAAAAAAAAAAAAAAAAAAAAAACATTATTTAAAGGGTGGCCTTTCTGAGCCTTATATTCAAGCAACTAATATCCGCAGTGAAGAATTTTTTCAGAACCTTACGATTTCGTCCTTTTATTGTCCGCCTAGCTTTTTAATAACAAAGGATCAGTACATTTTTTAAAATATTATTAAGGATTTAATCCCAATTTTCTTGTTTATTTATAGGGTTTGTTGTTGGTTAAGTTTGTCTATATGCATTTCGTTGGTTCTTACACCAACTCATCAGTAGACTTCAACCCAAATTCTTAAAAAACTCATGAATATTTTGTGTCTTTATATAATAACCTCATTAAACAAAATGAGAATTACTATAAGCAACCAAAACGTTCAAGTTTTTTTAAGAATCCAACAAACCAATATTCGCTATTCGCTTGTTTTGATTTTCTTTTTCCCCTTACATTTGAATAACCATTGGTTATTACTAAATGTATTAAGGGGCTACCGAAAACAAAACCTTGTTGTTAAACAACATTTTTCAAAATATTATTTAGGATTTAATCCCAATTTTCTTGTTTATTTATAGGGTTTGTTGTTGGTTAAGTTTGTCTATATGCATTTCGTTGGTTCTTACACCAACTCATCAGTAGACTTCAACCCAAATTCTTAAAAAACTCATGAATATTTGGTGTCTTTATATATTAACCTCATTAAACAAAATGAGAATAACTATAAGCAACCAAAACGTTCAAGTTTTTTTAAGAATCCAACAAACCAATATTCGCTATTCGCTTGTTTTGATTTTCTTTTTTCCCTTACATTTGAATAACCATTGGTTATTACTAAATGTATTAAGGGGCTACCGAAAACAAAACCTTGTTGTTAAACAACATTTTTCAAAATATTATTTAGGATTTAATCCCAATTTTCTTGTTTATTTATAGGGTTTGTTGTTGGTTAAGTTTGTCTATATGCATTTCGTAGGTTCTTACACCAACTCATCAGTAGACTTCAACCCAAATTCTTAAAAAACTCATGAATATTTTGTGTCTTTATATAATAACTTCATTAAACAAAATGAGGATTACTATAAGCAACCAAAACGTTCAAGTTTCTTTAAGAATCCAACAAACCAATATTCGCTATTCGCTTGTTTTGATTTTCTTTTTCCCCTTACATTTGAATAACCATTGGTTATTACTAAATGTATTAAGGGGCTACCGAAAACAAAACCTTGTTGTTAAACAACATTTTTCAAAATATTATTTAGGATTTAATCCCAATTTTCTTGTTTATTTATAGGGTTTGTTGTTGGTTAAGTTTGTCTATATGCATTTCGTTGGTTCTTACACCAACTCATCAGTAGACTTCAACCCAAATTCTTAAAAAACTCATGAATATTTTGTGTCTTTATATAATAACCTCATTAAACAAAATGAGAATTACTATAAGCAACCAAAACGTTCAAGTTTTTTTAAGAATCCAACAAACCAATATTCGCTATTCGCTTGTTTTGATTTTCTTTTTCCCCTTACATTTGAATAACCATTGGTTATTACTAAATGCACAAACCCTATAAATAAACAAGAAAATTGGGATTAAATCCTAAATAATATTTTGAAAAATTTTGTTTAACAACAAGGTTTTGTTTTCGGTAGCCCCTTAATACATTTAGTAATAACCAATGGTTATTCAAATGTAAGGGGAAAAAGAAAATCAAAACAAGCGAATAGCGAATATTGGTTTGTTGGATTCTTAAAAAAACTTGAACGTTTTGGTTGCTTATAGTAATTCTCATTTTGTTTAATGAGGTTATTATATAAAGACACAAAATATTCATGAGTTTTTTAAGAATTTGGGTTGAAGTCTACTGATGAGTTGGTGTAAGAACCAACGAAATGCATATAGACAAACTTAACCAACAACAAACCCTATAAATAAAGGATCAGTACATTAATTTTAATAAATCTTTAGGTCACTGCTTTACAGCTGCTGGCGACTACAACGCTAAGGATACTTAGCCCTAGAGGTCTCGTATTGTATGATTCCATTTTCGGATTGAAACTGAATGTAGTGGTATCTGGATCGCCAACTTAATGGCCAACAGATCAAAAGAAAATTCCCGGCGACACTGACCAAAACGTTCAAGTTTTTTTAAGAATCCAACAAACCAATATTCGCTATTCGCTTGTTTTGATTTTCTTTTTCCCCTTACATTTCAATAACCATTGGTTATTACTAAATGTATTAAGGGGCTACCGAAAACAAAACCTTGTTGTTAAACAACATTTTTCAAAATATTATTTAGGATTTAATCCCAATTTTCTTGTTTATTTATAGGGTTTGTACATTTAGTAATAACCAATGGTTATTCAAATGTAAGGGGAAAAAGAAAATCAAAACAAGCGAATAGCGAATATTGGTTTGTTGGATTCTTAAAAAAACTTGAACGTTTTGGTTGCTTATAGTAATTCTCATTTTGTTTAATGAGGTTATTATATAAAGACACAAAATATTCATGAGTTTTTTAAGAATTTGGGTTGAAGTCTACTGATGAGTTGGTGTAAGAACCAACGAAATGCATATAGACAAACTTAACCAACAACAAACCCTATAAATAAACAAGAAAATTGGGATTAAATCCTAAATAATATTTTGAAAAATGTTGTTTAACAACAAGGTTTTGTTTTCGGTAGCCCCTTAATACATTTAGTAATAACCAATGGTTATTCAAATGTAAGGGGAAAAAGAAAGTCAAAACAAGCGAGTAGCGAATATTGGTTTGTTGGATTCCTAAAAAAACTTGAACGTTTTGGTTGCTTATAGTAATTCTCATTTTGTTTAATGAGGTTATTATATAAAGACACAAAATATTCATGAGTTTTTTAAGAATTTGGGTTGAAGTCTACTGATGAGTTGGTGTAAGAACCAACGAAATGCATATAGACAAACTTAACCAACAACAAACCCTATAAATAAAGGATCAGTACATTAATTTTAATAAATCTTTAGGTCACTGCTTTACAGCTGCTGGCGACTACAACGCTAAGGATACTTAGCCCTAGAGGTCTCGTATTGTATGATTCCATTTTCGGATTGAAACTGAATGTAGTGGTATCTGGATCGCCAACTTAATGGCCAACAGATCAAAAGAAAATTCCCGGCGACACTGACGGCGTTTCGAAAGGTTTTACCAACAAAGCTTTTTGAGGTTCTAGCCTTGTTTATTCTTTGTTCAGAATATTTATAACTTTTAAATAGAGGTCGGTGTCATATTTCAACCCTCTTAGGGTGAGACTACGCGGAAGTTGTAGGGGTTTTTACCCTAATTTTGTATGGCAACGCTGTAAGGGGCTGGAGATAGGGGTTGAGTGTGTTCCACAAAAATGTTTGTGAAGAAACATTTAATGTGTTCGGTCTTACATTTGACTTTTGTAGGAGCACCCTGGAAGCTGTGGGAGCGAAATAAAAAAATTTAAAAAATTTTTGTATGGCATCCCGTTTATAGGGTTGAGATAGGGTATTGGTGTGTTCCAGAAAAATGTTGGTTAATAAAATTTGATGGGTGTTGGTCTTACATTGCACCCGTGTAGTAGCAACTCTGGGGCAGTTGTAGCGGAATTTATGTCAGTTATCAGGCGATTTTGCTAGACATCAATACTGATTTTTTCGCTGATATTTCTCATAGTTTGATCCCACTTACAGGTTTATGCGACATCGGGAGCTTCAAAAAGTTGATTTCAACCATAATACGGACAGATAGACAGATGGGCATGGCTAAATTTAATACTTATCTATAAGGACCAAGAAAATATATACTTTATGGGAAAGCAGATGGATATTAAAAAAATTACAAATTGAATGACAAGCTTGTGTATACCCTTACCACTTATGTGAAGAGTATAAAAATGCGATCTGCTCGGAAGTCATTTAACGAAATTGCTCCCTCCCAACACATGCACTGACATGAGTAGACTACGGCCAATTGTTGCTAGACGTCCTATAGAAATACATTTCCGATTTCTAGATGTCATAGAAGCTATCGATGACTGAAATCCTAAAAATGCTTGAACACTTCCCGCCGATGTGGAAAGTGTCCTTAGTAAAGATGAGTGCTAAAGGAAAAGAGCCTTTTAGGATTGACTTTTATAGGCCTATAAAGCTGTTACCAAATATGTCAAAATCTCAAATGATAACGACTGATACTGATGATAGAGTTATCCTTAGTACTCATTAATACCTTAAAGAGGCCTCGAAACAACTACAGCATCATACAACCAGAGTAGAGAAATGAGCAAAATTATGGGAACTAAAAACTAATGAACAAAAACGCAACCACGCAGTAAAAAACGTGCTCCCCAATCTTCAATTATAACCAGATGGTGTCCTAACAGTTTGGGGCGGAATACCTAGATCGTTGCCTCACATGAAAGTCATACATAGAGGCTAAGTCAACACAAACTAAATTGTAAATACCAAAAATTAATTGGCTGATTGGCAGAAACTCTGTAATTCACTTCAAGTGCAAACTTTAGCTCTGTATCCAATTTTGAAACTAAGCTAAGGTGATACGGTTTTTTATTATTTAAATAAGCTGAAAACACATCCAGATCCGCACGTTAGAAACATCATGCAACATAGAAAACACACTCGTTCGAAGAATAAAGACACTGCTGCCCTTAGATGAAACCATTTGAACTAAACAATTATAATTTGAGAACATAATTTTGTCCGTCAGTGGCTGGACAAATATTAGATATTAAGTTTAAAGATTTATTAACTAAAGTAAATATTTTGCAAACATACTTTTTTGAAAATTTTCTTTATTTACTTACTGTTGCTGGAGAATTTAGTTTTACCACGCAAGGTAAAATAGCTAGACCTCCTTTTTGAACGACTACTCGTGAATTGTTTTTGGTTGCAAATTGTGATCGCCCACCAGTTGAAAAAAGGTTTTGAGGAGATGAGTTTTTCCCCATATCTGGAAGTAAGAATCAAGTTTTAAAAAATTTTAATAATTTTGAAAATTTAAAAATAAACAATATATTGCAATGTTTAAGTCAATATATACTTAATGATAGTTTTAAACGATTTGCATGTTAGATTTTATATAAGTACTTGCATGGTTTCTCGGGTGGTGTTCTCCAACATAGAGATAGGTAAACATGGCACAGCCGCTAACGGCATTATCTCTCTCCTTTCCGGTCGAACCAAAAAGGGTGTAACCACTCCAGAAAGCATATTCTATAAAGCCGCAACATATAAACGCAATCAAATAGTACAACGCAACTTCTCCACACATACCAACTACAACACATCCTACACAACCAATTCAGGCAACGACAGCAACAAGTTGTACAAATTGAATCTAATTTAAATCAATTGTCTTACATACAATTAGGGAGCACAGCAGGTTTAGTAATTTTTCCAAGTCACACTGTTGAAAATCATCAAACAACACTAGCAGCAATAAACGCAGCTATAAACTCAGCAACATCACTAACCACAAGTAAAATTAAAAATATTGCCGCAAGCTCATGGGTTACTACCAAATTTCAAGAGTTGTCTGTAAGCAGCAATGGTTTATGTAAATCTAATGATACACCTTCAAAGTCGGTGACTATGGTCAAGAACGAAGCAAACACTCATTAATTCTGCAGAAATCACATCCGTAAACTACTGCCGTTGTTTTCCCTACATCAATACTGGGGCCACAAACGTCAGTTTTCGGAGTCGTGTGCTAATTTTACAACTGCTGATACAAACAGAACACATAACTTGATGCTACAACTGCCAAAAAAACATCAACACAACTAGCAAGTTCACTGTAAAGAATAATGGTAATATTAAAAACCATTTTGGATCTTTAACTTCACAGCAACAGTAACAGCTGCAATTACAACTATGATGAAAATGAAAATGAAGTTGCTCTTCTGCCCTTACTAACTTAGTCAGGTCTCAATTGAACAAATCTTCCTCCACAGAATCCCTTACATATAAGATTCAATTATTTATTTCAAATCGAAAAACGTCGGAAAATTATTTAAACTATATTACGTGAGAAACATGGTCCAAAAAAAAAAATTTAACAACAATTTCGTTAACGGAAACAACAATTAACAGAAGCCTTGATAAAAGATTCACAGCCACCCTCGTATAACTTTATATTGAGAGCCACCCTTGTATAGATCTAGTTTAATTTAAGCAAACGACAAGGGTGCTGACCCGATAATGCAAGTCAGCACTTTCACAATGTTGTTGACCCGATAATGCGAGTCAGCACTTTCACAAAACTGTTGACCTGATAAGGCGAGTCAGCACTTTCACAACATTGCATGTTTAGTTTAATATAAATAGTAGATAAGAATAGCAATAAGTCAGATTGTGTCTTATAGTTAAATAAACAACAACTTTAAAAATAAATCACAACAAAGCCATGCTTAAAGGGCCATGAACTTCCTCAAGAGTTTGTTTCTGGAACGCAAACGGCATCCGCCAACACAAAAACGAGCTCGAATACTTTTTAACACACCAAAAAATTGATGTTATGTTGATTTCCGAGACTCATATGACATCTAGAAGCACTTTTAAATTAAGTGGCTATACTTTTTATGATTTAAAAGATCCCAGAGATAGACCATGTGGTGGCTCAGCTATAATAATTAAATCAAGAATCAACCACCAATGGATGGGTGGTCTCTCCGAAAGTTATATAAAAGCTCCCACCTAATTAGTCCGAAAGGTCGTGTTTTAAATGATTCCGTGTCTGAAATGGGACTTTTCGTTTTAACAACTGAACAACAAACCTATTGGCCAACAAATCACAATAAAATACCAGACGTAATAGATTTTGGCGTAGCAAAAGGTACATCCCTGGAGCTTATTAAGGCTAAAGCCTCCTTGGTTTTATCTTCTGACTACTCACCAACAATAATCACTTTTTGCAGTCCTCATCAAAAAGCAACTAGTGATTTTTTCTTAACTAAGAACGAAGATTAGTTTAAATACAAAAAATATATCAGCACCCACTGCTCGGAAAACCAAGCACTTTAAACACCCGGAGACATCGATGATTGTCTGAACAGCCCTAATTAAACCTTATAGAAGCTGTTGAACATGCTTCGTCTACTTATCATCAGGCCAAGTACAACAAAATTTTTTCTGCAGATGTCAAAAAGCTTTTATCTAAAAAAAGAAAAACCCGGAGAGAATGGCAAAAGCATAGATCGCCTAAACTTTAAAATAAACTGAAAGAATGCACAAACCATTTAAAAAACTTATTGGACGTGCATAGAATGGCATCACTGAATAAATAGTTAGAAAGCCCAGACGCGACTTCCCAGACATATTATTCTCTATGGCGAGCTGCCAGACGTCTAAAAATACCCGTTATCGCAAAACCTCCACCGCGTAATCTGAGAGGATCCTTGGCTATAAATGACAAAGAAAAATGTGATCTGTTTGCAAGTCTTTTAAGAAACGTGTTCACTCCCAACACGTGCACTGACGTGAGGGAATTACCGCTTGCTGTTGCTAGACGTCCTATGGAAATACGTTTCTGATTTTCAGATGTTGTAGAAGCTATCGTTAACCTAAACGATAAAAAGGCTCCTGGCGTTGATAAAAATAAGCAACAAAATGCTTTAAAAGCTACCTTTTATATTGAAAAGAATTATTCTTTTTATTTTTAATGCCATAATTCGGTTTGAACATTTTCCGCCAATATGGAAAGTTGCCTTAGTAAAGATGATTCCTAAGCCTGGTAAAGATCCTTCGAAGGTGGAGTCTTATAAGTTTGTTACACACTTTGTCAAAATTGTTCGAAAAGCTCTTTAAAAACAATCTGACTCCGATCATAAATGGACGCAACTGCATTCCAAATCACCAATTTGGCTTTAGAAGTACACATAGTACAATTAGAAAAACTAACAGACTGGTGCAGGTTATAGGAAAAACCTTTGAGGCAAAAAAGTACTGCTCCGCGCTATTTTTAGATCTCTCTCAAGCTTTCGATAAAGTATGCCACGAAGGCCTATTAAACAAACTAAAGCTTAACTTTCCACCTAATATTTTCAACCTTTAAGAAAAGTATATAGCCGGTCGACAATTTACGATCAAAGAGGGAAGCCAAATAGGTTGTTCCCAACCAATAGGGGCTGGTATACCTTAAGGGAGTATACTAGGTCCAATTCTGCACTTGGTTTACACGGCAGATATGCCAATCAACTGCTTTGCGTACACGTCTACATTTGCTGAAGTTACCGCTTTTCTCAGTATTCATAAAGACCCTAAAGAGGCTTCGAGTCAATTGCAGCAACACGTAACCAAAGTAGAGAAATGGAAAAATTGTGGGGAATAAAAATTAATGAGCAAAAATGTACCTACGAACCATTTACTTTACCCAAAGAAACATGCTCCTCAATCCGTATTAAGAACCAAATAGTGCCCCAGCGATTTGAAACGGAATATCTTGGCATTCACCTGGACCGTCGCCTTACATGGAAGACACATATTATATGCCACATTGACGCAAATGAAACTTAAAGCTACACAAATCTATTGGCTAATAGGCAGAAACTCCGTGCTTCGTCTTGGTTGTAAATTGTTACTCTACAAACCGATTTTGAAACTAATTTGGTGCTACGGTATACAATTATGGGGCACTGCTTCCCCATCCAACATAGAAAAAGTTTAACGTCGTCAAAACAAAATCCTAAGAATTCGGAAGTCTGAATGAAATCCGCGCTCCTGCCTGAACAATGTATATACCTTCACCAACACCAGTTCTCTCTTTAGACCCATCCGTGGATACTTCCAGATCGATGGGTCCGAAGGAGATCAATTCATCCACCCCTCCCTCTGAAACAACGAAGGAGAATTTCCTGCGGATGACTACTGCACCGGAAGTGTGTAGTAGTCAATCAGATCGGAAACAATATCGACCGTCCCGATAATACTCGCGTGGCCGCTTGTCCTGTGCTTCCATCCTCCCACAGCACGCAGCCTAATCGCGGTGTTAAGCACCAGCTTTCTTGCTAGAAGATCCGCTGGGAGCCAGTTGAGTAGGGTAAAAAGTGACCTAGTTGGAGTCGTCCTCATTGCGCCTGTTATGAGGATCGCCGCATTGCGCATCGCTCTCTCAACACGACAGCGATTCGTGACAGAGTCCATAGCTTTCCACTAGACCATGGCTCCACAAAATAAAACCGACTCTATTACCACCCTGTAGAGCCAGCTTACATTACGGGGACTAAGTCCCCAGGTCTAACCAATGGCACGTTTGCACACATACATCGCCGTCTGTGCCGTCGCCGCTTTCGCCTCTACGTTCGGCCTCCAGGACAGCTTGCTGTCCAGAATGACTCCTAGATATTTTGCACTATCCGACAAAGTCAGTCTCACCCCGTTCAGCGTCGGGAGTTTAAATGAAGGAATCTTGTACTTGTCCGAGAACAGTACGAGCTCCGTTTTAGAAGGGTTGATAGATAACCCATTCTCTCCGCTCCACTCACTTAATGTCTTTAGATCCAGTTCTATCCGTCAGAGATGGTATTTAGATGGAATCCAGATATCGCAGCTGCCACGTCATTCTCGTATGCGATAGTTCTTAGTCCCATTAAGTTTATATTCCTGAGCAACAAATTCAGTGTCATGTTCAACAGCAATGGTGATAGGACACCTCCCTGAGGGGTTCCTCTATTAGCCGAAATTGTAACCTCAGCCTGATCAATTGTAGACTTTATTATTCTACGTTCCAACAGGTTGGAAACAAATGCAACCAGAGAGTCATAAACCCCTGTCTTGCGCAAGGCCCGGAGGACACTTGGTGGGTTAACGTTGTGAAAAGCGCCCTCTATATCCAGAAACGACACATAAATATAGTTCCTAAATTCAAGAGACCTTTCAATGTAACCAACTAGCGAGTGAAGAGCCGTGTCTACCGATCTGCCCTTGATATAGGCGTATTGGGACCCCGATAGGAGGCCGCAGTTGCACTAAGGTGCACGCCGACCAGCTTCTTCAGTGTCTTAAGCAAGAAAGATGTGAGACTTATCGGTCTGTAGTCCTTTGCTCTTGTGTGCGATGTCTTACCTCCCTTAGGTATGAAGACAACATTCGATTCCGCCCACTGTGTGGGGATATATGACCAGGAGACAAGCCTCGTAAATATTGAGAAGGCATGGAGTAACTAGCTCAACATTACGCTGCAGGTCCGCTGGAATCAGTCCATCCGGTCCAGGTGACTAAAATGGTTTGAAGCTGTTGATCGCCCAAAGCAGCATATGATTATCCAGTTGAATCGGTGTGTATGACTGATTATATGTGGTATTCGTGGGCACCCTATCCGAGACATGTAAATATCCTGGGAAGTGGGTGTCCATCAGTACTTTCAGTGTTTTGTGGCTGTTCATAGTCCAAGTTCCGTCATTCTTCTGGACGATGGGCGATTTGGACAAGAGCTTGCACAGACTGCTCGTCTCAGACGAGTTCTCAACGCTGCAACAGAAGTTCCTCCAAGTACCAAGTTTGGCGCTCCTCACTTCGTTCCTAAACTTGTTCAGTGCGGCCTTGTACAGAGTGCAGTTGCCCGCCCTCTTTGCCGCATTGAGGAGTTTACTGCATTTTTTGCGGGTCTTATCTATGGTAGATGACCACCAGGGCGGTTTATTCCTGCCACTAGGAAGGGTTGGGGGGCAAGACATTGTCGTAGCCTCCCTAAAGGAGCTCGATAGTGTCAGTACAGCTTTCTCTATGTCACCAACTATGGCGATAGTCGGTAACGGGGGTAGCATGTCCCGCAGATAGGCATTCTGCATCTGCCAGTTTGTCCTCCTTCTATTCACGTACTTGGGTTACGTGTTGTTTCAATTGGCACGAAGCCTCTTTAGGGTCTTTATAAATACTGAGAAAAACGGTATCGTCAGCAAATGTAAACGTGTGTGTAACACTGTTTGTTGGCATATCTGCCGTGTAAAGCAAGTACAAAATTGGACCTAGTATACTCCCTTGAGGTTCACCAGGCCCAATTGGTTGGTAACAACTTATTTGGTTTCCCTCTTTGATCATAAATTGTCGACCGATTATGTACTTTTCTAATAGGTTGAAAGTATTAGCTGGAAGGTTAAGGTTTAGTTTGTTTAACAGGCCTTCGTGCCATACTTTATCGAAAGCTTGGGAGACATCAATGAAAAGCGTGGAGCAGTACTCCTTTTCCTCAGATACAGTTAACATTGTTCAAGATCGATGTTAGCTCCTTTTTTTTTAGCAATTTTTCGAACAGTTTGGACAAAGTAGGTAACAGACTTATAGGCCTGTAAGACTCCTCCTTTGAGGGGTCTTTTCCATGCTTAGGAATCATCTTTATTAAGGCGACTTTCCATACTGCCGGAAAGTGTTCGAGCCGTAATATGCCGTTAAAAATAAAAAGAATTATTCTTTTTGCCATGTCAGGCAGCTTCAAAAGCATTCTGTAGCTTATTCCTAGAAATTGGAAACGTATTTCTATAGGGCATCCAGCAACGACCGGCGGTAATTTACTCATATCAGTGCATGTATTTGGAGTAAATACATTTCTCAAATAACTTACGAGCAGATCACATTTTTCCTCATCACTTCTTTCCCAGGATCTATTTAGGTTACATAGTGGAAGTTTTGCGATAACGGGTCTTTTGAGACGTCTGGCGGATTGCCATAGAGAAAAATTTGTCTGGGGAGTCGCATCCAGGCCTTCTAAATAGTTCTTCATTGACGACATTCTTTGTACATCTATCAAGCTTTTTAATTGGTTTGTGCATTCTTTCAGCTTAGTTTAAAGTTTGGGCGATCTATGCTTTTGCTTTTCTCTTCGGGCTCTCCTTTTCATCAGCAGAAAAAATTTCTTCGTTGGTTTTTGACGGTAAGTAGGAGAAGCATGTTCAATGGCTTTTATAATGTTTTCAATAAGACTGTTCAGACAATTATCGATGTCTTCGGGTGTTTTTAGCGGTTGGTTTTCCGAGCAGTGGGTGCTGATAAATTTTTTATATTGCCAAAATTTTTAAGCTCATGTATGAAATTTTATTCATTCTTTACTATTTTAAGAAAACATATATATTAGCTTACATGTCAAATATCAAGTTTAAATATGGCGTGGTTTTGAATTATTGTTGCTCAAGTTATCCATTAAATTTTTGAGATGTGTTGGTTATAGTAAAATTTCAAGTAAAATTTCCATAGTGGCCAATATATTTGTAATAGAATTGTAAATCAAAGCCCATATTCTGTAACTTTAGTGAAAACTTTTTGCATCAAAAACTCATAAAACAAAAATTACAATCGTTTTTTTAAGTGTGGTAAAAAACAGTGATGCATTTTGAATTTATTTTTTTTTTTTTTGCCAAATTGACGATTTTAATGGGCCAAAATACCTTTAAAAAGGGCAAAAAAATTTTGTACCCTTACCGTTATATGACAGCCTGTTCTGTTTTTTACTTGGTATATGTACATACGTAAATGAAACAAGACAGATTTGCAATTCAAAGTAAGGAATTTTTTTTTGACAAACAAGACAAACAAACCAGTGTTGTGAAAAAAGTAGTGCTCAAAATAGGATGAAAACTGCAATAAAAACTGTTCCGTAACTTGTGAATTTTTTTTTGCGGCGAGAACCTTTTTGAAAAAATAATAGCGTAATAATTATTAATAGTGTGATTAAGATAGTACAGTAAGTTATTTTTTGAGCTGAAAGGGCCAAATTAGACTACAAAGTACCACAGGGCTATCAAACATTCAAAAGTGACACAAATGTCCCTATTGTGCCACTTTCTGCATGACTGGCGAGTACTACCCAAAATGTTTACATCGTTACGTGATAAGCTGTCAAACTAGTAAACAAAACTAAGAGACAAAAAACATACTAATGCGTGCAAACAGTATTGTCAAACTTCTAATTTTTTGCACATATTTCATATTTCACAAAAATTTGAAAAGTAAAAATATTGTCAAGTGGTCATTGTTTTTATATTATTAATATAACTAAGAATTAAAAAATGCATATTGACTTTACTTAAAAGATACAACATAATGTTATTTTTGTGACAAACCAAAAAATGATCCTAGGGTGAAGAAATGCAGCAGTTGCGGTTGAAATAACACTGCCAACTATAGAGGTTGCACTGCTTTTGATACAGTTAGGCACTCATCTAAGTCAAAATTAGTTCCTGCCCCTCCCCAGCTGTTAAATACACCAACTACAAACGTGTCCCCATTAGCACAGCCAACAACAAGTTGAAACTATAACAGGATCACTTCAGAACACCCAACAAACATATTCCAGGCGTTCCTAACAACAGGTTAGCAGCAACGCAACATTCATATTCAGGAGCGTTTTTAACGACAGCTTAGAAGCAACACAATCAACCTAACTATAATTCAACTATGGCATCATTTAAAGAACTGGTAGCAGTCCAACAGAAGATGGCGGAACAAATAAAAACAATAATCCGCAACGTTAAAAAGGACCCGGCCACAAGAAAACTAAAGAGTACTACTTGGAGCGTCTACATCGGCTTGACACAGCATGGTTAGAATTTGAAGGCACTGACAACAAAATAAGGTGTCTGCCAAATTTACTTTTGCATGACCAGTATTTTATGCAAGTATTTCTGGCGATACACTCAAGTACAAAGAATTGCTTTAGTTCGATATTAAAAAATTGTCACAACCAATAATCAAATTATCCATTAGGTTACCGATAGTGACCGAAGGTGAAAAAAGCGGTTTGCAGGGAGAGCCACAACTTGACGAAATCACAAGTAAAGTCCTTCGTAATCAACGGGCATTAACGAGAGCGCTTAGACGATTAATGGATGAAGCAAAGGCGAACGAAGATCGAGAGAAATCATATTGTCAGAGCAAATTAACGCTCATTGACAAATATATGCATGACTTCTCGACAAACAACGATATGCTATGGCAGCTAACTACTAAATACCAAATTGCTGATTACACTTTGGATGACCTTTACAAAATGCAAGCTGAAGTGCACAACATCCGATGTAAGCTGCAACAGTATGTCAACAGCTCCAGCAAAGTTACTCCACAAAATGCCAAAGGAATTAAGCATTGACAACCCCAGTTGCCAAAAATTCAGATTCCGATATTTAGCGGCAGTTACCTACAATGGCTAGCCTTTAAAGACCTTTGCACTCAACTGATCCATAACACGAAAATGAGCGAGGTTGACAAAATGTTTTACTTAACTACACACCTGGCAGACGAGCCAAAAACTTTAATTTAACATCTACTAATTGCAACAGCAAACTATGAAGTTGCATGGAACATTTTCGTTAATAGATACAACAAAAGGCTTATTGTGACTGTTGAACCGTGTTCAACAATTTATTAAGTTTTTTATATCATTTTATGTACCATATGGTTTTCCATCCCTGGAACCATATATTTAACATTTTTTCTACTTACATACATAGTATATAGAGGACAAGAAGTCCGTTGGAGTTTTTTATATCTTTATTATTGTTTTTGTAGTTTTTTTAACGAAACAAAATTCTTAATAATAACGGGTTTTGTTTTTAGTGTAAAAACTTAAGTTAGTTAGTTATAAGAACGATTTAAATAAGGCAAGAAGCCAGAAATAAATTGCGTTAAATTCAAGAGGAATTAACCATTGTGTTCTTATTTCTCAACCCCCCTGTTTGGACTGGGTACTTGTACGGTCCAACATATGGTCCTTCGAGCGTTCCTAGAAAGACTAGGAAGCGATTGAACTGGTGGATACCTGTCATCACTCAATCGAAAAAAGTTGCTGTTACCCGAAAGCAACATAACCTCAAACCAGTTTTTTCATACTGGTAGGAAATCAAAGTAAGTCATACAGCCTCTCGTGCTTATGAAACAACTCATCTGGTGGATACCTGTCATCAGAAATTAAAGTAAGTCATACGGTCTACCGTGCGTATGAAACAACACATCTGGTGGATATCTGTCATCAGTAAATCAGAAGAAGTTGCTGTTACCTGAAAGCAACATAACCTCAAACCAGTTTTTTCATACTGGTAAAAGTAAGTCATACAGCCTCCCGTGCTTATGAGACAACTCATCTGGTGGATACCTGTCAGCAGAAATTAAAGTAAGTCATACAGCCTGCCGTGCGTATGAGACAACAAATCTGGTGGAAACCTGTCATCAGTGAGCTAGAAGAAGTTGCTGTTACCCGAAAGCAGCATAACCTCAAACCAGTTTTTTCATACTGGTAAAAGTAAGTCATACAGCCTCCCGTGCTTATGAGACAACTCATCTGGTGGATACCTGTCATCAGTAAACTAGAAGAAGTTGCTGTTACCCAAAAGCAACACAACAAAAAAAGCCAGTTCAGCCATACTGGTAACTGTAAGAAGAAAAAATCATAGAGCCTCCAAGCTTATGAATACAATTGTCAGCAACTCTACAAGACTATCAGCCATAGTCAGCGAGCAGTGACGATTGAAGAAGGAAGACTCATCATTCAAGAAGAGAAGGAAGTCTGGAAGCCGAAAACAGAAGGTATTTCTTGAGAAGAAGAATCAGGAAAGGAAACGAAATATGGTATGTACAGTGTTAAATTATATTTTGTGTGGTGAAAAATTAATATACTAAAAAAGAAATTAAAGTGTTAAAAGTTGCGAAAATTCAAAATAAAAACAACAAAAGGTTCAACCGTAACCTTAAAATAATTTTAACTTCACGTGTTAAAATAAAGTGACAATTGTGGGTACACGGTACCATCACTAATAAAAAGTGCCATCACTGTTAAAAAACACAACGAAAATTTTCAGGCATGCGCAGAAACATACAAACTGAATAGTCACACTCTTCACACTCAAGAACATTTATAGCAAAAACACTAACATTCTTGTGCAAAAACTTTTGGAAACAATAAAACTTCCAGCCGGTACTAGAAAGTTAACATTCATGAAAAATACAAGTAAAGTTGAAAACCAAAACTTAATCTTTAATAAATTAAAAAAAGAAAAAGAAATTTTATGAAATTAAGTGAGAAAAAGTGAAGTAAAGTCGCACAAAATTAAGAAAAGGAAAAAGTTCAGGAAAATTAAAGGTAAATTTAAAGAAACTTTAAAAAAGAAACTAGAAAAAACAGTTAAGTGGGATAAAGATAACAAAATATAAAAATAAAGTGGAACAGTGAACTAAAAACTAAGAATTCAAAAAAAAAGAGAACATTTGAAACAGAAGAATAAACTAAAAACATTTAAACAAAATTAAAACAAACCATAATTAGCTAAAACGAAAATTTTTTTTGAACAAAAAGCAATTGGTAAGCAACAACAACAAAAGTTCCACACTGAGCATACAAGCAAACATACATACAAGCAAGCAAACGGCACAATTTTGTGGTTGAAAACAAAATTGCTACAAAATCAAAAGAAAGGGTTCCCGATACGGAAAAAAACCCGGGAAAAACGGTGAGTGGGAATTTAAATTTTAATTTAAATTTTTTTTATAATATTGAACGAAATAGTGCCTAATCCATATTGTTAAGGCCAGTTAACATTACAGTGGTGGACAAATTAATTTTTTAGGAAAGAAATTTTGTGCTTGAGAACATTTTAAATTAATTCTTAATCTTAAAAAACATTAAGAAATTTAACTGTACAGTGGTGCACAGAAATATAGTTCCCCTCGGATTTTTAAGATAAATTTTCATTTTCAAAATACGTGAGCAAAATAAATTCTGCATTTTGATCAAGTTTACAATTTTAAAAAGAAAACATGGCAAATAGAAGAAAATGCAGATTTGACCTACAACAGCTAGAAAGTATTTACAACAATTTTTTTACAATTCCCCCCGAAGAACTAAATATTTCGTATCTTGGAGTATTGCAGCGGGAATTAGAGCGAAGGTGGTCCAAATTAATAGAAAGTTTTGAAAATTTTATTGTTAATGATGATAGGGAGCAAGAAACCGAGTCCAAAGACGACACTTCTTTAAAATATGAAAGGGCCTGTAGCAATGCTCAAAAACTGCAAGCAAAAATTTTAAGTCTCATTTCATCCCTAACACAGCAGGATGAAACTCAGAGAAGAGCTGCAACAGTTCAACAGTCCCCAATGACACTAAAGTTGCCCCCATGTGAAATAGAAGATTTTGAGGGTGGTTACTTAAAGTGGCCAGCGTTTAGGGACATGTTTCAGGCAGTAATCGGTTATCATCCACATTTAGCCCCAGCGCAAAAGCTATACCACCTACGTAGCAAGACGAGGGGGGAGGCCAACCAAATCGTTAAAAGGTTCGATTTGGTTGATGAAAATTTTAATTTGGCCTGGAAAGCATTGAAAACTAGGTTTGAAAATCCGCGTATACTGGCTCATCAACAAATGAAACTTATGTTCGGTATTCAAACGGTTCAAAATGAAAACGCAAAATCTATCAGGCAAATTCAAAATGTACTAAATGAGAGCTTAGCAATTTTCAACTCACTTGATCTTACGAAAACGTGGGACGCAATTTTAATTCATTTGTGTGCTTCAAAACTTCTCGAAGAAACTATGCGATCTTGGGAAAATTCATTGAACGATCACAAAAATTGGCCCACTTGGCAAGAAATGTCCAACTTTCTTTCGAAAAGAGTCGAAATGTTAGAAACAGTGTCCGACATGAGAAGACCCGTCAAAGAAAGCCATACTTCTAAAAATCAGTCGTTTCATGCTAAATCTGAGCAAGAAAAGGCAACTTCGACTTGCAAACTGTGCAATCAAACCCATCCCCTGCGGTTTTGCAAAGATTTTAAAGCGTTAACAGTTAGCGATCGAACCAAGTTTGCGTACTCTAACAAATATTGCGTCAACTGTTTATCGCCAAATCATTACAAGTCCAAGTGTCAAAGCACTGTTCGGTGTCTGAAGTGTAACCAAAAGCATCACACTATGCTACATAGCGAACAAAACGATAAACCCCACGTAAAAAAAGACCCTTCACGAAAACCACAACCACACCCAAGAAATGATGAGATGCCATCGACATCTGGAACTCAACGTTCCAATCCTCCTTCCTCCTCACAGGCAGCTCAAACCAAGAGCGCTGTCAGCAATGAAGCAAACAGTGTGCTCAACCATTTTTCTCGTAATGAAAGAACCACAATTTTACCCACAGCCTTAGTTAATATAGAACATTTAGGAGAAACATTCGGAGTTAGAGCACTTCTAGATGCAGGTTCTGAAAAAACTTTTATCCCCACCCGAGTAGCTCAAAGGCTTTCTCTCCCGTTAGAAAGTCACAGTACAAAGATATCGGGTCTCGGCGGGACCTCGGTAGGAAATTCTAAATGGCGATGCTGTGTAACATTAAAGTCAAGAGTCTCAGACTTCAAACTTAAAGTTCAGGCCATCGGAGTGCCAAAATTATCTCACTTTTTGCCTTCTCGGCCCATAAAAACGAAAAATTTGCAAGATGTCAAAGCATTGCCCCTTGAAGATCCCTACTTTTTTAAGCCAGCAACTATTGACATGATAATTGGCAGTGATTACCTCCCTGGTATCAATTTATCAAGAGTTAAGTCCAATATCGCAGATGGTATTGAGGCTAGAGAATCTCATTTTGGATGGTATTTGTCAGGTCCGGCCCCAACTCAAGAAATCCGTACCTTTTCCACTATCGTTTCTTCTTGCGACAACACAGATTTACAAAATCAGCTAAAAAAGTTCTGGGAACTTGAGGAAGCTTAAAAAACCATATTAGAGTCCGAAAGCGACAACTGGTGCGAGCAACTGTACCAGAAAACTACCCTTAGGCAACCAGATGGCAGATATGTGGTCCGCCTTCCAGTTAAAGAAAAATTTACAGGTGAAATCTTCTTAGGAAACTCGCGAAATATGGCACTCGCGCAGTACTATCGAATGGAGAAAACGCTAGAAAAATCCCCTGAACTCAAAGCGGAATATTCAAAGGTTCTCCAAGAATACGTAGATTTAGAACATATGGTGCAAGTAGAACACCGGGAGTCCCAAGCCGAAAAAAGGTTCGTTTTATCTCCCACACCACGCGGTTATACGACCAGAAAGTAAAACCACCAAGGTAAGAGTGGTTTTTAACGCATCAAAAAAAACCAGTAGCGGGTTCTCCCTAAACGATGTGCTACATCAGGGCCCGACACTACAAACAGACTTGATGCAAATCGTGCTCGCTTGGCGACACTACGAGTATGTATTTACTGGTGACATACAGAAAATGTACCGGCAAATCTGGGTGCACGAAGACGATCGCCAGTATCAACAAATTCTCTTTCGACAAAACGAGCAGATTCCAGTAAAAACATTTCAGCTAAAAACGGTAACGTTTGGAGTAAATTGTGCCCCCTTTTTGGCCATACGCACCTTGAAGCAGCTTAGCAAAGATTGCGAAAATCTATATCCACGGGCGTCTACAATATTGCAGAAGGAAATTTACGTCGACGATATCTTGTCTGGCGGTCACACACTTCATGAAGCGGCACAAAAGCAATCTCAGCTGAGTAAGGCCTTAATTTCGGCAGGGTTCCCCATGAAAAAGATTACTGCAAACAATAGAGCTTTACTTCAAACTTTTGCCCCGGAAGATCTTCTAGATGAAGATTTTTTACGACTCGATGACTCTAGCACTACCAAAACGTTGGGAATTCGCTGGAATGCCAAAGAAGATTATTTCTACTATACGCGGGATGCGCTAGAAGTTCCTACCACTACCACGAAAAGGAAAATACTTTCAGCCATCGCAAAATTATTTGACCCACCGGGTTGGGTCAGCCCAGTAGTAATAACTGCCGAAATTATAATACTAGAATTATGGGCAGACAAATTGGATTGGGACGAAGACGTTCCTCCTCACATCCTTGAAAAATGGAAAACCTTCACTTCCACTTTGCCATATATCTCCCAGATCAAAATCCTCCGATGGACACATTTCGCACCAGATCGCAAAATTCAGATCCATGGGTTTTGTGACGCCTCCGAGAAGGCCTACTGTGGAGTATTGTTTATGAGAACGGAAAGTGCCGAAGGTGTAATTAATAGCAGCTTGTTAGTGGCGAAAACCAAAGTCGCCCCTTTAAAGAGAATTACTGTGCCGAAGTTAGAACTATGTGGAGCTCTTTTGCTGACGAAGTTGTTGCAGAACATCATCAAAGACCTCAAAAGTCCCCATGAAGTGTATTTATGGACAGATTTATCGATCGTGCTTGGGTGGCTTCAGCATGATCCCAGAACTTTAAAAACTTTTATCGGAAACAGAGTGGCACAAATTCTAAGCGTTGTAAGTACCAGTAATTGGAAGCATGTAAAAACCGAAGAGAATCCAGCAGATCTCGGGAGTCGTGGCTGCGGTCCTCCTGAACTTGCGCAGAATACACTGTGGTGGAATGGGCCCCCATGGCTAAAGCAACCCATGTCTCTATGGCCAAACCACAGAACATTCGATCCTCCTGATCTAGAAATGAAAGAAAGTGCTCGCGTCGCCATAGCAAATTTTCACGTTAAATTAAAGACTGGTGAAGACGACATTCTAGAAAGATTCTCCTCTCCTAATCGAGCGCTACGCGTCCTAAGCTATTATATGAGATTCATAACGCGCGTAAGGATGAAGAAAACCTTACACGAAATCTTCATAACGACAGACGAAATCAATAGCATCAAGGTTCGACTCATATCGATTGCCCAGCGAACGTACTTTTCGAATGATTATCAACGTCTAAAAAAAAAAAAAATCTTTATCTAGAAGAAGCAGAATTCTGACATTCAACCCATTTCTTGGTCGAAACGAACTTATGCGTGTTGGCAGACAACTTGCAAATTCCGGTCTTTGCTACTAAGAGCAGTACCCCATGATTCTACCAGAGACGTCCTGTTTCGCCAGGCTTCTAGTAGAGATAGCACATCACATTGCGCTCCACGCAGAGCATCACATTATGGTTCGAGTCATAATAAATGGATTTCACCCCCCTCGACTAAAAAAGGTTGTGCGAAGCTGCATTCAAAAATGAAATCATCCGAAGATCCATCGCCGCCTCAGTAAACTGTTGTACTAATGTCCCATCATACAACCCACTAAATCCTCCGAGGCTCGCTTAAGTCTACAATTTCAAAACTTACCATAACACTTCTTAATAGTAATCGCACAACATATTCTTTATCACTGTATATTTTTGTTTGTTTTCTTTTTTGGTTCTTTCTTACAGGTGAAGAGAAAACGACATAAGTACATAATTGCTAATATACAGCAAAAATGAAGTTTGCTACCTAAATCGTCTCGAGTACTCACAGGCTCAATATACGAACGCTGGTGCAACCGTAGATACCAACGTTTGTGGCGCAATGAGATGCGTGACCACCTGTCATCCAGGGAAGTTTCAAAAAGCCTTCAGCAAGCCGAGCCTCAAACCATTAATCCAACTTATCAATGCCAGAAAGCGCCCTACATCTTTATCCAGTCAATAGAAAGCGGTATCTCCACTTCTTTCGTGGCCGGAATATGTTGAACCGTGTTCAACAATTTATTAAGTTTTTTATATCATTTTATGTATCATATGGCTTTCCATCCCTGGAACCATATATTTAACATTTTTTCTACTTACATACATAGTATATAGAGGACAAGAAGTCCGTTAGAGTTTTTTATATCTTTATTATTGTTTTTGTAGTTTTTTTAACGAAATAAAATTCTTAATAATAACGGGTTTTGTTTTTAGTGTAAAAACTTAAGTTAGTTAGTTATAAGAACGATTTCAATGAGGCAAGAAGCCAGAAATAAATTGCGTTAAATTCAAGAGGAATTAACCATTGTGTTCTTATTTCTCAACCCCCCTGTTTGGACTGGGTACTTGTACGGTCCAACAGTGACAACACAACTTAACAACTTCCTTGTTCATCCACAAATAAAAAACGAAACGGCACAAGCGCTAAAAGGTTAACATGATCTCACTAAAGAATGCACCTATGGTCTGAGCGCACAAGAAGTTCAAGTGGACAAATGGGACGCAATTATAGTTCACATATTGCTAGAGAAACTCGATCATTCCACTCGAACATTATTTGAACAATCACTAAAATACAATAAAAACCTCGTGTGTCTAAATGAACTACTTACATTTATCGAGCATCGGTTTCACGCATTGGAAACACGCGGAAATTCTTATAAATCTGCTGGGGGGAAGGATAGAGCCAAAATCGCAACAGCAGATACAGCAAATATAAATTGTAAGGCATGTGGATCGACAGGACATCCCATAT
The DNA here is from genome assembly GCA_963583895.1 of Melanophora roralis. Lineage (NCBI taxonomy): Eukaryota > Metazoa > Arthropoda > Insecta > Diptera > Rhinophoridae > Melanophora > Melanophora roralis. The sequence continues at coordinate 55,670,620 of OY757188.1, forward strand.
ATTACTGTAAAAAGTTCCTCAAAGTGTCCCCAACTAAGAGAATACAGTGGACACAAAAGAAGAGACTTTGTGTCAACTGTTTTAAATCAGATCATGCTGCCAAGGCATGTACTTCACATTCTCGCTCAAAGTGCACAAAAAGGCACAATACATTATTGCACTTAGAATCATCAAGAGAAAACACAACAGCAACGTTAGCGGAAGGCTCATAGCCCAGCCTCTGCATTACATAAAAGTACCCCAATCGTAGCTACAACTAATAAGCAATTTATCGACAACAGTTACATTTTACTAGTTCAGTAGCTCTCTTAATCTCGTAGTGTACGGACGTGTCTACGCGAGTGTATATTTGTAATAGGTGATATTTGTAATAAGTTACAAAATAACTTAAATAAATGTACTGAACAAGGGACAAATTTAGCCCAATCTCTGTTTAAAAATTATAAAAAAAATACCAAGGTGTTATCTTTATCGCGGTCTTCTCTATCAAGTTCTGGTGTCGCACCTACAACTGCTAAAGGCGCTCCAGGCCCAATTTCTGCGTGTGCTCCTAAGATCCAGGTAGGGATGGACAGGTACGTAACAGTTCTTAAAAGGGGGAGAAGTCCGAAGTCGGCAGAAGTAAGTCAACCTGCAAAAATTCTTAGAGACGATGAAAGGCCAACCACATCGCAAAATCGCTTTGCCATTCTGCAAACAGATGATAATGATGGCCCCGTTACGGAAAAAAATTATAAGCCTCCTCCAATTCATTTAAGAGAAAAAACTCGAGCGACCTCATTAAATTTTTAGTTGCATTAATAGGCGAAAAGAACTTTTATGTGTCGAACATAAAACGTGGTAACATATATGAGACCAAAATTCAAGTAAATCACGAGAACGCTTACCACGCCACGGTGTCGGAATTTGAGAAATTAAAAAAGAACTTTTACACTTACCAGCTAAAAAACGCAAAAGGCCTCCAGGTAGTCATAAAAGGAATTGACTCAAATGTTGACCCGGAGGAGGTAAAGACCAGTTTGTGCAGCGAAGGATTTAAGGTAAGGACTGTGACAAATATTAGAAACAGGGAAAAATACCCTCAACCATTGTTTCGAGTTGAACTTGAGCCTGGTGATGCCAAATTAAAGAAAAAACGAAACGCACCCCATTTATGGTTTAAGATGTATTATGCACCGTAGAGTTACAGTGGAAGTCCCGCATAAGCGATCTAAAACCAGAACAGTGCTTAAATTGTCAGGAATATGGCCACGCAAAAACTTACTGTAAGTTGCCCTCTGTTTGTGTTGTATGTGGGGATCTGCATGTTACAATCAAGTGCGACAAACCAAAAGATCACCCTAGGGTGAAGAAGTGCAGCAATTGCGGTGGAAACCACAATGCCAACTACAGAGCTCATCTAAGCCGAAGGTAGTTCCTGCCCCTCCCCAGCCGTTAAATATACCAACAACAAACATTCCCCAGTTAGCACAGCCAACTACAAGTCAAATATCTTACGCTAACACACTAAAGTCAAACCAGTCCAATGCATAAAGGCCAAACCAACCAACCACACAACAACAAGTGCCAACAAGTGAACCAACTGGTCCCAATTTTAGCCGCCTAGAAGCCGTAATTGACAATATGGTCAAACAATTTACGCAGATAATGGCGCAAATGGCTAGCATGATGCAGGAGATGCAGAAAATGCAGTCTGCTCTTCTGCAGGCCATGCTTAAAAGACCATGAACTGCCTCAGGGTTTGTTTCTGGAACGCAAACGGCATCCGCCAACACAAAACCGAACTCGAATATTTTTTTACACACCAAAACATTGATGTAATGTTAATATCCGAAACTCATATGACATCTAGAAGCACTTTCAAAATAAGTGGCTATTCTTTTTACGATTCGAGATAGATCATGTGGTGGCTCGGCTATAATAATCAAATCGAGAATCAAACACCACTGGATTGGTGGCCTATCTGAATGTTATATGCAAGCAACAACCGTCTGCATTGATGAATTTTCAATAACCTACTTATTTCGTCAGTTTATTGTCCACCGAGATTCTCCATAACGAAGGATCAGTACAACAGTTTTTACAAATCTTTAGGTCGCCGCTTCATAGCTGCTGGAGACTATAACGCCAAGCACACGTACTGGGGCTCCCGACTAATTAGTCCCAGAGGTCGTGTCTTATATGATGCCGTGTCTGAAATGGGACTTTATGTTATTTCAACTGGACAACCAACCTACTGGCCAACAGACCACAATAAAATTCCAGACGTAATTGATTTTGGCGTAGCAAAAGGTATATCCTCGGAGCTCATTGAGGCTCAAGCCTCCTTGGATTTATCTTCTGGCCACTCACCCACAATAATCACTATTTGCAGTCCTCACCAAATAGCAGCTAGTGAGTTTTTCTTATCTAAAAGAATTAATTGGTTGAAATATAAAAAATATATTTGTACCCACTGCGCGGAGAACCAACCACTAAAAACTCCCGGAGACATAGATGATTGTTTGAGCGTCCTAAATGAAAATATTAAAAAAGCCGTTGAACATGCGTCTTCTACCTACCGCCAGGCTAGGTACAACAAAATTTTCTCTGAAGATGTGGAAAAGCTGGTATCTGAAAAAAGAAGAGCCCGCAGGGAATGGCAAAAACATAGATCGCCCCAACTTAAAACTAAGCTGAAAGAATGTACAACCCAACTAAAAAGCTTGTTGGAGGCTCGCAGAATGGCATCACTGAAAGAGTACCTAGAAGGTCTAGGCGTGATTCCTCAGACAAATTATTCCTTATGGCGATCAGCCAGACGTCTTAAAAGACCTGTTATCGCAAAACCACCACTGCGCAATCTGAGAGGATCCTGGGCTAGAAATGATGAAGAAAAATGCAATGTTCGCAAATCACTTCAAAAACGTATTCACTCCCAATACATGCACTGACGTGAGGGAATTACCGTCTGTTGTTGCTAGACGTCCTTTAGAAATACGTTTCCGATTTGCAGATGTTGTAGAGGCTATCGCTAACCTTAATGGTAAAAAAGCTCCTGGCGTTGACAAAATAAGCAACAAAATGCTCATAGAGCTGCCTCTTACTGCTAAAAGAATCATTCTTTTTATTTTTTAAGTGATAATTCGGCTTGAACATTTTCCGCCTATATGGAAAGTTGCCTTAGTAAAGATGATTCCTAAGCCTGGCAAAGATCCCTCGAAGGTAGAATCTTATAGGCCCATAAGTTTGTTACCCACAATGTCAAAATTGTTCGAAAAACTGTTAAAAAACAAGCTAAATCCGATCCTGAATGACAACAACTGCATTTCAAATCACCGATTCGGCTTTAGAAGTCAACATAGTACCATCGAACAAACCCACAGGTTGGTACAGGTTATAAGAAAAGCCTTTGAGGAAAAGAAGTACTGCTCCAGGCTTTTTATCAATGTCTCACAAGCTTTCGACAAAGTATGGCATGAAGGCCTTCTAAACAAACTAAAGCTCAACCTTCCAGCTAATATTTTCAACCTTTTAGAAAAATACATAACAGGCCGACAATTTATGATCAAAGAGGAAAACCAAATAAGCTGTTCCCAACCAATAGAGGCTGGTGTCCCTCAAGGAAGTATATAAGGTCCAATTTTGTACTTGCTTTACACGGCAGATATGCCAACCAATAATTTCACACACACGTCGACATTTGCTGACGACACTGCTTTTCTTAGTATTCACAAAGACCCTAAAGAGGCTTCGAACCAGCTGCAACAACACGTAACCCAAATTGAGAAATGGGCAAAGTTATGGGGAATTAAGATAAATGAACAAAAATTTACCTACGTAACTTTTACTTTACGCAAAGAAACGTGCCCTTCAATCACTATCAACAACCATAATGTGCCTCAACGATCTGAGATAAAATATCTTGGTATTCACTTAGATCGCCGCCTTACATGGAAGCCTCATATAGATGCTAAGCTGACGCAAATGAAACTTAAAGCTGCTCAAATCCACTGGCTAATTGGTAGAAACTCTGTGCTACGTCTTGATTGTAAGCTTCTACTCTACAACTCGATTTTAAAACCAATTTGGTGCTACGGTATACAATTATGGGGTACTGCTTCCGCCTCTAACATCGAAAAAATCCAACGCCGTCAAAACAAAATTCTAAGAATGATAACTGGTGCTCCTTGGTATATCAAAAACAGCAACATCCACAAGGATCTAGAAGTTCCACTTGTAAAATGCGAAATCCTGAAATATGTGGACAAGTATTTAAATATACTGGAATCACATCCAAATCCGCTGGCACGAAGCATCCATAGTGGGCACACCCGCTTAAAAAGAAGGGATACAATTGCTCTTAGATGAAACCAACTTAAATTTTAGTCTTGTACTGACTGGACTAGTATTAACTACTTAGTTTTAAGATTTAAATACTTATTGCTAGTTCGCTTAAGCGAAGATTCAATAATAAAATATATGAACAAAAAAAAAAATTACATTTTACTAGTCACAGCCAAAAGTAAAGGTAATTTGAGACAATGCGAGCTCTACTAGACTCTGGTTCGCAAGTTAATTTGGTTTTAAACAGAGTAATGAACAAACTGTCGTTGAATGCTTCAGACTCTTCACTGTGCATTGAAGGAATTGGCCGAAAGATTCACAACGCCTCCCGACGAATCAGTATAGAGCTACATGCATGTTCAGGCAATTTCACTACCAGAGTCGAAGCATTTGTTCTTCCGACTACTGTATCGCCTCAGCCAACCAAATCATTCGGCACTTCAGATTGGAATCTTCCTGAAAACATTAATTTAGCGGATCCATGTTTCAATCAAATGGATAGAATTGATATGTTGATTGGAACAGAATTTTAGCATCAGCTGTTGCGCCCACAACAAATAAGGATCAACCACAACCTACAAATTTTACAAAATACAGCTTTGAGTTGGGTCGTTACGGGTAAGCTACAAGAAAGCAAAACCAACTTGTTTACCTGTGCAGTGTTTACCACAGAGGAGCAAACTACAAACCAGCTTATTGAAAATTTCTAGAAGCTTGAGGACACAAATAGTACAGAACGAGCACTATCCTTGGCTGAAAAACGATTTGAAGATCATTTTGCTCAAAATGTAACAAGAAACGAAGACTGGAGATTCATTGTTCGCCTACCATTTGCAGAAAATCCATGCATTCTAGAAAGTTCTAAAACAATGGCCTTTAATCGATTTCTGGCATTGGAAAAGCGATTAAATCTTAATCCTAAGTTTATAACTGAATACAACAAATTTATGCAAAAGTACGAATCCCTGGGACAGATGGAAGAAATACAAGAAGATGATATTCCTGATGTCCATTACGTCATGCCTCACCACTGCGTGCAGAAACCTGAAAGTTCCACTACAAAACTCAGAGTGGTTTTTGATGCATCAGCAAAAACTTCAAGCGGCTCCTCCCTCAATGACATCATACATGCCGGACCAACCGTGCAAAGTGAATTATTTTCGGTTTTGTTGAGGTTCAGGATGCACAAGATTGCTTTTACGGCGGACATCGAGAAAATGTACCGGCAAATCCATGTCCATGACGCGGATCAGATATTCCAGCTCGAACGGAAAACCAATTTCAACGCAACTTCATACGTTTGTTGATTCATCTGAACGAGCTTACGGAACAGCAATCTACATTCGCTTGACATATCAAGACAAAACTATATTGACAAGATTGATATGTTCCAAGTCCCGGGTAGCACCTATTAAAAAACAAACGTTGCCTCGGCCGGAACTATGCGCCGCAGTGTTAGGTGTAGTGCTAACAAATAGAGTAAAACAAGATCTTCGCCTACAAAATACCGCAAACTTTTTCTGGTCAGATTCGAAAATTGTTCTTGCTTGGATAAATTCATAAGCATCATCCTACTACACCTTTGTACCAAACAGAATAGCAAAAACTCAAGGTATGAATGATTCAAGTCAATGGCGACATGTCAGCTCTAAAGAAAACCCAGCAGACGCAATATATCGAGGACTAGCGCCAGAAACCCTATCACAACACTCAACTTGGTTTTATGGTCCTCTATTCCTCTCGGGACAAAATTTTGTATGGTCAAACTCACTTAGGAGTTGCTCTCTTAATCTCGTAGTGTACGGACGTGTCTACGCGAGTGTATATTTGTAATAGGTGATATTTGTAATAAGTTACAAAAAAAAAAATTGTTAATATACATACCCACAAGACATAAGTGAGAATCGAAAATAAAAACAAACTAAACAAAACAAAAAAACCAAACGGTTAATGAGTAACAGTAATCGTTGTGACAGTGGGCCTAATAGCCGAAATGCTTACATTGTGTTAAGCTCAGCAAGCGTTAGCAATGAAAACATTAGAGACCCTGAATATAATAGAAACTATTTAAGTGCAAAACCGAAAACAAATACAAATAATTTAAGTGCAAGTGTGCCTAATTTAAATAAATGTACTGAACAAGGGACAAATTTAGCCCAATCTCTGTTTAAAAATTATAAAAAAAAATACCGAGGTGCCATCTTCATCGCGGTCTTCTTTATCAAGTTCTGATGTCGCACCAACAGCTGCTAAAGGCGCTACGGGCCCAATTTCTGCGTGTGCTTCTAAGATCCAGGTAGGGATGGACAGGTACGTAACAGTTCTTAAAAGGGGAAGGAGCCCTAAATCGGCAGAAGCATCTCAACCTGCAAAAATTTTAAAAGACGATGAAAGGCCAACCTCATCGCAAAATCGTTTTGCAATTTTGCAAGACGATAATGAGGCCACTGTTAGCGAAAAAAAGTCCTTTAAGCCACCTCCCATTTATTTGAGGGAAAAAAACTCAAATGATCTCGTCAAATTTTTAGTCGGTTTGATCGGGGAAAATAACTTTTATGTTTCAAACGTTAAACGCGGTAACATATTTGAGACAAAAATTCAAGTGAACCATGAAAACGCCTACCGCGCCACGGTTTCGGAGCTCGAAAAACTCAGAAAAAACTTCTATACCTACCAACTCAAGACCGCAAAAGGCCTTCAGGTAGTTATTAAAGGCATTGATTCTAATGTTGACCCAGAAGAGATCAAGACCAGTTTACTAAACAAAGGGTTTATGGTTAGGACGGTATCGAATATGAGAAACAGGGAAAAACACCCTCAACCATTATTCCGAGTGGAGCTTGAGCCTCGTGATATCAAATTGAAAAAAAGTGAAACTCACCCCATCTACGATTTAAAATATATTTTGCACCGACGAGTCACTGTGGAAGTGCCACATAAGCGATCTGGGCCCGTACATTGCTTAAACTGCCAGGAATATGGCCACACTAAAACTTATTGTAAGTTGCCTACTATTTGTGTTGTGTGTGGGGATCTGCACGATACGACCAAGTGCGACAAGCTAAAAGATGATCCTAGGATAAAGAAATGCAGCAACTGCGGGGGAAACCACACTGCCAACTATAGAGGTTGTCCTGTTTTTAATTCAGTTAAGCGATCAACTAAGCCAAAAATAGTTCCTGCCCCTCCCCAGCCTTTAAATATACCAACTACAAATATGCCTCCTTTGGCACAACCAACTTCAAATCAAGTTTCTTACGCCGCCGCATAAAAGTCTAACCAGCCTAATTCACGTAAGTCTACCAAGCCTACAACACAACAAGAAGTGCCAACTAGCGAACCAACCGGGCCTAATTTTAGCCGCCTGGAAGCCGTAATTGACAATATGGCCACACAATTTACGCAGATTATGGCGCAAATTGCCAACATGATGCAAGATATGCCAAAAATGCAGTCTGCTTTTCTGCAGGCTATGCTTAAAAGACCATGAACTGCCTCAGGGTTTGTTTCTGGAACGCAAACGGCATCCGCCAACACAAAAACGAGCTCGAATATTTCTTGATGAACCAAAAAATCGATGTTATGTGTATTTCTGAGACTCATATGACATCTAGAAGCACTTTTAAAATTAGTGGTTATTCTTTTTACGATTCAAAGGATCCTAGGGATAGATCATGTGGTGGCTCGGCTATTCTAATCAAATCAAGAATTAAACACCAATGGTTGGGTGGCCTCTCGGAATGTTATATCCAAGCTACGAATGTCTTCATTGATGAATTTTTCCATAACCTTGTTATTTCACCAGTTTACTGTCCACCCAGATTCTCCATAACGAAGGATCAGTACAACAGTTTCTACAAATCATTAGGTCCCCGCTTTATAGCTGCTGGAGACTATAACGCTAAGCACACATACTGGGGCTCCCGCCTAATTAGTCCCAGAGGTCGTGTCTTGTATGACTCCGTGTCGGAAATAGGATTTTTCGTTATTTCAACTGGACAACCAACCTATTGGCCAACGGACAATAATAAAATTCCAGACGTAATAGATTTGGGCGTGGCAAAAGGTATATCCCCGGACCTTATTGAGGCTGAAGCCTCCTTGGATTTATCTTCTGACCACTCACCCACAATAATTACTATTTGCAGTCCTCACCAAATAGCAGCTAGTGATTTTTTTCTTATCTAAAAAAATAAATTGGTTAAAATATAAAAAATATATTAGTGCCCACTGTTCGGAAAAACAACCCCTAAGAACTCCCGAAGACATAGACGATAGTCTGAGAGTCCTAAATGAAAACATTAAAAAAGCCGCTGAACATGCGTCTTCTACCTATCGTCAGGTCAGGTACGGCAAAATTTTTTCTGACGATGTGGGAAAACTTTTATCTGAAAAAAGAAGAGTCCAAAGAGAATGGCAAAAGAACAGATCGCCCTAACTTAAATCTAGGCTGAAAGAATGTACTAACAAATTACAAAGCTTGCTGGAGGTTCACAAAATAGCTTCACTTAAAGAGTACCTCGAAGGTCTAGACGCGACTCCTCAGACAAATTATTCCCTATGGTGATCAGCCAGACGTCTTAAAAGGCCCATTATCGCAAAACTTCCACTGCGTAATCTGAGAGGATCCTTGGCTAGAAATGACGAAGAAAAATGTGATCTGTTCGCAAACCATTTCAAAAACGTGTTCACTCCCAATACTTGCACAGACGTGAGGAAATTACCAGCAGTTGTTGCTAGACGTCCTTTAGAAATACGTTTCCGATTTACAGATGTTGTAGAGGCTATTGCTAACCTAAATGGTAAAAAAGCTCCTGGCGTTGATAATATAAGCAACAAAATGCTCTTAGAGCTACCTTTTACGGCAAAAAAAATAATTCTTTTTATTTTTAACGCAATAATTCGGCTTGAACATTTCCCGCCTATATGGAAAATTGCCTTAGTAAAGATGATTCCTAAGCCTGGCAAAGATCCTTCAAAGGTAGAGTCTTATAGGCCTATAAGTTTGTTACCCACAATGTCAAAATTGTTCGAAAAATTGCTTAAGAACAAGCTGACTCCGATCCTGAATGAAAACAACTGCATCCCAGATCACCAATTTGGCTTTAGAAGTCAACATAGCACAATCGAACAAACTCACAGAAAAACTTTCGAAGAAAAAAAGTATTGCTCCGCGCTTTTTATAGATGTCTCTCAAGCTTTCGATAAAGTATGGCACGAAGGCCTGCTAAACAAACTAAAGCTAAACCTTCCATCTAATATTTTCAACCTTTTAGAAAAATACATAACCGGTCGACAATTTATGATCAAAGAGGGAAACCAAATAAGTTCTTCTCAAACAATAGGGGCTGGTGTACCTCAAGGGAATATACTAGGTCCAGTTCTGTACTTGCTTTACACAGCAGATATGCCAACCAATAGTTTTACACACACGTCGACATTTGCTGATGATACTGCTTTTCTTAGTATTCATAAAGACCCTAAAGAGGCTTCAAACCAATTGCAGCAACACGTAACCCAAGTTGAAAAATGGGCAAAGTTATGAGGAATAAAAATTAATGAACAATAATGTATCCACGTAACTTTTACTTTACGCAAAGAAAATTCGCAATTCTTATTAACAACCATATGGTGCCTCAACGAACCGAGACAAAATATCTTGGTATTCACCTTGACCGCCGCCTCACATGGAAGCCTCATATAGATGCGAATTTGACGCAAATGAAACTTAAAGCTACACAAATTCATTGGATAATCGGCAGAAACTCTGTGCTTCGTCTTGATTGTAAACTTCTACTCTACAAATCGATTTTGAAACCAATTTGGTGCTACGGTATACAATTATGGGGCTGTTTCCGCATCCAACATAGAAAAAATTTAACGCAGGCAAAACAAAATCCTAAGAATGATAACTGGTGCTCCTTGGTATGTTAAAAACAGCAACATCCACAAGGATCTACAAGTTCCACTAGTTAAATGCGAAATCCTGAACTATGTGGACAAAAATTTAAATAAGCTGGAAGCTCACCCAAATCCGCTCGCCCGAAACATCCTGCAACATAGTGGGCACACCCGCCTGAAAAGGAGGGATACTATTGCGCTTATATGAAGCTTGATAATTAATATGAGAACTTAAATTTTAGTCTGGCACTGGCTGGACTTATACTAACTACCTAGTTTTAAGATTTGAACACTTATTGTTAGTTCGCCACAGGCGAAGATTCAATAATTAATATATGACAAAAAAAAAAATCTCACCTTCACCAAACATCATTGAAGGCATGCTTGTTATCCTCAAATAAGACAACACGCCAGTGCTACAATGGCCTTTGGGTAGGATCAGCCGAATCTATAAAGGAGATGATAGACTTGTCAGGGTTTGCGATGTCAAAGCGATGAATGGAACCTTCAAGTGACCAATTCATAGATTGGCTCCGTTGTTCAACGATTCCCACATAGAACACCCCGAATACGACAACTTGAGTTGCGCAAAAGAGGCAACATTCATTAGAAAATGATACTATGCAGCCAAAACGAAAGCAATATTTTTCATTTGGAGTCTTTAGTACAATTTTTATTTCACTCCTCCTGCTTCCGATAATACTTGCCTCTCCAATAAATATTACAGAACTTTCAGCCGATCCAGGATTGTATTTCGAAGGCATAGGGTCGACAAAATTAGTAACAGCTACCTGGAAAATTATTATATACTACGATCTAACACCAATTTGGGAGAGAAAAAAGGTTGTAGAAGCTGGAATAACATAATTTTTAAAGCTCTGCAAGCAGTCAATAGTTACCGAGTCTTGTGAGACGCTTTTCCTGCAACTTTTGCATACTTGGGCCACCCTTATTCAAGAGTCAGATCTTCTAACTCCAAGAATAAATCAAAGAGCTGCATTAGACATTGTGGGGAATATGGCCCATGCTTTATTTGGAGTGCTTGACTTAGATTATTCAGAGCAAATGGCTCAAACCATAGCCAACGTGAAAGAAAACGAGGAATATCTTCATCTGTCACACCAAAGCAGTTAAGTTCAGCGACTACTAAAATTAAAGGACACCTCCCATGGGTCGCGCATTACCAGTTGAGGATACTGATTTGCTAGAATTATACAACATCATGACTATTAAGGGCACAGTAGCAGAGGGAAGTGTTATGTTTATGATTGAACTACCTTTAGTAAATCAAGAACACTTTGAACTTTTTAAGGTGATCCCTATACCCACCAAGATGAACAACACGGCCATTGCTATAACAACCAACATTGAATATCTAGCTGTGAACCACCACCGAGATGAATACTTGACATTAAATGCATTCCAATTCAACAAATGTACTGTAGTGCGGAGCGACATATACCTATGTTCTATGTTACAAATTAGCGTAACTCGAGACTCAAGTAGCTTTTCCTGTGGAATTGCTCTTTTCAACAACAGAACATCTCCACTATGTAATTTCGGTCACCTGCAGAACAAGGTTTCTTTTGTCGCACTGAACAATATCAAGCCAACGGTTTATTCAACAATATATCCATTAGAGCTAATAGCAGTCTGTGACTCTGAAACCATACGCCTTCACATTAAGCATTCTGGCCTTTTATCGATAAGCCCCACTTGTATCATAAAGGGAAATATACTAGCTATCCATGGGCATGAAATTTGTGTCACTTCCCTTCACAATTCATATGCCATGGTTGGCAGTATTACAGCAATTGGCAAACTGTCCGAGGTTAAGAGATTTCTAACACCAAACATCAATTTCGACACCAAACTGCACGAACTCACCAACATCCAAAGGCAATTAGCGGAGATAAAATATCTTCTAAAGGAAATAAGTTATCCGGGTTTTCATCATCCATACATCGGTTCTTTGGCGCTACTTCTGTCATTGCTGATAATCGTGATCCTAATAGGGTGGCGACTTACTTGCTACAAAGGGGCATCAATCAGCCTGGCTTAAACACCATCAAGGCGTACGCCACGCCAGCGTAGCTCTGAAGTGTAAAATTAGTAAGTTACATATCTATTATTACATGTTACATATCTATTTTTGTTATTTAAATTCTTTCGCTAGGCGCTCAAGGCGGCGGAGAATGTTAATACATATTAAAACAAATTCTAAAAGTTCAAAAAACTGAAGAAAATAAAAACAACCAAACCAAATTAGTTAACGTAAAAAAAACGCTTATACGACAAGAATTCAGTCAGTCACCTTTAAAAGGTTCTATGTTACAATAGTGCAAAATAAGGCATTGTATTAAATTGCTTGAATTGTACATTTTGATATTGTTATTGTTGTTATTTTTAATTTAGACGTAAGAAATTAATTTGTATAAAAGACCAGCAAAAATAAAGAATTTTAGGCAAACGAAAGTAACACTTCTTCTGATTGCTTGATTAAGTCTCGGTGTCTCTACCCAGGCTTAACTTTTAATTGAAATTAGCACATGGTGTTTCTACCTGGGCTAAACTACATAATTAAATTTATTTTTCAAAAACAAACTCTGAACTCCAAAGAAATCCTTTGGCGTTCAAACGCAATTTATTTATTGCAACTCAACAGTCTCAGTGAAAACATTAATACAGTTGTTAAACATGCTTCTTCTACCTACCGTCAGGCCAAGTACAACAAAATTTATTCTGCCAATGGCCGATGTGGAGGAGCTAGGCTAAAGGAATGTACAAGCCGATTAAAAAACTTGCTGGAGGTACACAAGGTGGCATTACTTAATGATCGCTTGGATCATCTAGACTCAATTTCCCAGACAAACTATTCACTACGGCGATCCGGCAGACGTTTTTAAAACCCGTTTTCGCAAAACCACCACTGCGTAATCTGAAAGGATCCTGGGCTGAGATGACGAGTAAAATCATTTAAGGAGCATGTTTACTCCCAATACATTCACTGGCGTGAGGGAGTTACCGCCTGTTGTTACTAGACATCCTGTAGAAATACGTTTTCGATTTCCGGATGTTGTAGAGGCTATTGCTAACCTGAATAATAAAAAAGATCCTGGCGTTGATGAAACAAGCAACAAATTGCTTTTGCAGCTAACTTTGAAAAGCTAAAAGAAAATTTCTTTTTATTTTTAACGTCATAATACGGCTTAAAAGTTTCCCGCTAATATGGAAATTTGCCTTAGTAAAGATGATTTCTAAGCCTGGTAAAGATCCTTTAAAAGTCTTATAGGCAGAGTTGGGCAAAATACATGCTTTGCTGTATTTGAAATACAAAATACTTGTTCCGCTTGTATTTCAAATACAAAATACCAAATACTTTCAAGTCGAGTATTTCAAATACAAAATACAAAATACAGTATTTTAGTATATTTTATTTGAAATACAAAATACATTTATAACCATTAATCATGAACACAAGATTTTTAAAAGTTTAATCAGATAAGCAGCCTCTTGTTGAAGAATATATAAATCCTGCTAAAAAAACAATTATTCTATAGGAACTGATGAAAACAGACTGGTGTTAAATTTTATAAAAACAGTTCTATGCAAGGCACATTCAACAAGGTAAACCCAAGGTGAATTCAAAAAAATTTACTCTCTGCATTTGCTTTTTGTGTTTGAACGGTAGAATGTCAGAAAAATTAAAAATTTCATACAAAATTAAATTTTTATAACGTGAAAATGTCAAATTGATTTTAATCAGCTGGGTTCTAATATTACCTGGTTGAATGTGTCTTGGTTCTCTGTATGTGCCTTGTATGTGAAAAGCAAATTAAATTAAAAGTAAGGTAATATCAAGGCGAATTCAAAAATTCGCCCTCTGCATTTCTTTTGTATACCCTTCACATAGTGATAAGGGTATATATCAGTTTGTCATTTCGTTTGAAATTTCTTTATTTTCCATTTGTGGCCCCCAAAAATTATTAATATTCTGGAAGTTAATTTAGCCATGTGCGTCCGTCAGTCTGTTGAAATCAAGTTTCCGGAGTCAAATAAAGTGATACGGAACAGTTATTGGTGTCAAACTTTTGTAAATATCCTGAAGACAATCGCTATTTAAAATTAGCAAAATCGGTTGACTATTGACCGAGATATAAACGAAAAATCAAAAAAACCCATTTTTAGGACAAAATCCGTGCATACATCCTTATATATGTATGTATCTCAGTCAATATAGTCATTCTTGCCACGAAACTTGGCACGGATACTCTAAAAATAGGAACCTAAAAAGGAAAAAAAAATTTTAGATAGGATCAAGGGAAGTGGTTTTTTCTCTGCAATTGCCCAAATTTTGTGAAATTTTTTATGCGCAAAATCTTAAAAATTATAACAGCTATCGACCTACACTTTGGAGAAAAAATTTTTTGAGTGGGGGCAGGAGAAAGTGTAGCTCCCATACAAATGAACAATTTTTATAAAATTTTCGATACGCTATATCTCGAAAACTATAACAGCTATCGACTTCTAATGTTCTACAAAAAGTAATTGTATGATAAGGCCTACACTTTGAAAAAAAAACATTTTTTGGGTTGAGGGAAGGGGAAGGATTAGCTCCCATACAAAAAAACACTTTTTATGACATTTTCGAAACGCTATGTCCCGGAAACTATAACAGCTGCCGACATCAAATGTTCTAAAAACAGTAATTCGACAACAAGGCCTACGCTTTAAAAATGAACAACTTTTATGAAATTTTCGATACGCTTTATCTCGGAAACTATAGCAGCTATCGACTTCTAGTGTTCTACAAAAAGTAGTTCGATGATAAGGCCTACATTTTGGAAAAAAAAGGTTGAAGAGGAGCAGGGAAACTACACTAAAAAAATTATTACAGTAACTGACTGTAAGTTATTTAGGAAGTAATCCGTAAAGTTGTTTTTAAATTAAAAAACAGTTAAATTTCAATATATTTGTTTTTAACTGGTTTGAAAAATTATACAATGCTCCAACTGCACAAAAATACTGATTTTCTGTTGCAGTTAATTTTGTCAGTTATTTTTTTAGTAATATTTAATTTTGTTAATTTTTTTTCTGTAAATAACAGAAAATCTAGTTAATTTCAGACGAATATGTTAGTTATTTATTTGATATCTGAATTTGAATGAAATATTTTGTTGATTTTTATGAATATCTAGTTGGAGGGTTTTTAAATGAATATCCAGTTATTTTAAATATCATTTCCAGTATATTTTACATTAATACTTTTTTGAGTGTAGAAGATCCCATAAAAATTAACTTTTATAACTCTCGACCTCAAACCTTTTTCATCTATTTCTATTATTTATACTGACGTAAAAATTCTGTAAAGTTTTCTATGGACTTTAAAGGTGGCACAAGGTATTTTTATTATATTATTTGCAGTACAAAATAACTCGGCTGGGTATATTAAAAGAGCAATGTGAAGGGTATATAAGATTCGACAGAGGCAAATATAGCGATCGTACTTGATGTGTTTAAAAGTGTGAATGTCAAAAAAATTTAAATTTTTATACAAAATTTTATTTTTTTGACATTCACATTTCCAAATATCAGCTTAGCTCTTGATATTAACTGAATGAGTGAGACCTGTAAAAGAACGTGCCTTGCTAAGGCGAAGACGTGAATGAATACGAAGACAAAGTTTCCATTCTTTTTTTTTTTTTAATTGTAGCATTTTTCAATTTTTCTGATGACAACTTTTTGTATAACAAAAAAATGTATTTTGCAAAAATGTATTTTGCCATCATAAGTATTTGAAATACAAAATACTTCAGTGTTGGGTATTTCAAATCCAAAATACAAAACACATTAGAAGGTGGTATTCCAAATAAAAATACAAAATACGTATTTGTATTTCAAATACGTATTTCAAATACAAGTATTTTAAATACTGCCCAACCCTGCTTGTAGGCATATAAGTTTGTTACCAACTATACGGAAAAACTGCTAAAAAAAACAGCTGACTCCAGCTGAACCTTCCAAACATTTTCAAAAAGTTAAATAATCAGTCGACAATTTATAATCAAAGAGGGAAACCGCTTATGTTGCTCTCAACCAATAGGGACTGTTGTACATCAAAATAAAAACGATTATGAATTTTAATCGACTATGAGCTTCGATTACTCGATTTTTAAATCGAGATAGAATATTTAATCGAAAATCGATTTTTTGCTTTGCTTACCATTCTCTAATTTACGCTCTTTGCACAAAAAATATATTTGCTAAAATATATAAAATCCACACTTCTTAAGTACTAAAGGATGGATGGTGTTGTATTAACTTACATACAAACCCAGCAAAAACTTCACTTACAAACTTTTTTGTAATGACTTCCTTAATTAATTATTTTGTAGCCTTAATTACCACTTTTCTTCTATTTGTTAATAAATTTGTAATGATTTAATAAAGCCCGTTATGATTTGAAAATCATTTAAACTCATGATAATTATTATTATAAACCAAGTCTATTCGGATTACTTCACAAATAAAGCAGAACATAACTTGTTTGAATATATTATTTAACATTCAAAAACAAAGTGTCTCGTTGGCCTAGAGGTAGCGCGCTGCTGCTTGAGGGCGGAAAGTCGCTGGTTCGAATCTCAACTACGGTAAGAACAAAAAATTAAATTTTTAAACTAAAAATGTTAAGTATCTATAAAATATAGCGAATCGAAAAAAGTCTTCTTCTTATTTTTTAAACTATTTGCAACTACTTAATTTTTAAATTAAATCATTAAAAATAAAAGTACTTATTTTTTGGGGTATGACTACCAAAATAATATCGGATTCGTTTTGGGACATCGCGAACAAATAAATATAAGTATTTTTTACAGTCGAATTGTAAGTAGTGCTTAACGATAATTTTACTTACTTTTTTACTTATTTTGTAAGTAAAGTTTTTGCTGGGAATTAACGAAGTGAGTACAAAACAAGTAACGCGCTATATTCGGCTGTGCCGAATCTTATATACCCTTCACATTGGTATTTAAATATACCCAGCCGATTAATTTTGTACTGCAAATAATATAATAAAAAACCTTGTGCGAGTTTTAAACTCCATAGAAAATTTTACAAAATTTTACAGTTCGTATGAATAATAGAAATAGATGAATAAGGTTTGAGGTCGAGAGTTTTAAAAGTTTTCGACATTATTCATATTAAAGGTTAATAAAATTTGTTAAATGTTGTGGGATGTTCTAGTCCCCCTGCTCCTCTCCAACTTTTTCTCCAAAATGTATGAATTATTTGATTATTACTTTTTGTAGAATATTCGAAGCCGGTAGCTGTAATAGTTTTCCAGAAGTAGCGTATCGAAAATTTCATAAAAATTGTTGATTTGTATGGGAGCTACCCCTTCTTCACCCCCCATCCAAAAATTGTTTTTTTTTTAGAGCGTAGCCCTTGATGTCCAATTACTTTCTGTAGAACACTTGGTTTCGATATCTGTTATCGTTTTCGAGATATAGCGTATCGAAAATTTAATAAAAATTGTTAATTTGTATGGGAGCTACCCCTTGTTTTGCCCCCACTCAAAAATTTTTTTTCTTTAAAGCGTAGCCCTTGTTGCCCAATTACTTTTTGTAGAACATTTGATTTCGGTATCTGTTATAGTTTCGGAGATATAGCGTATGGAAAAATTCATACAAATCGTTAATTTGTATGAGAGCTACCCCTTTTTTTGCCCCCACTTAAAAATTTTTTTCTTAAAAGCGTAGGTCTTGTTGCCCAATTACTTTTTGTAGAACATTTGATTTCGATATCTGTTATAGTTTCTAAGATATAGCAAATCGAAAATTTCATACAAATCGTTAATTTGTATGGGAGCTACCCCTTTTTTTGCCCCCACTCGAAAAATGTTTTCTTTAAAGCGTAGGCCTTGTTGCCCAATTACTTTTTGTAGAACATTTGATTTCGATATCCGTTACAGTTTCCGAGATATAGCGAATCGTATAATTTCATACAAATCGTTAATTTATATGGGAGCTACCCCTTTTTTTGCCCCCACTCAAAAAATGTTTTCTTTAGAGCGTAGGCCTTGTTGCCCGATTGCTTTTTGTAGAACATTTAATTTCGATATCTGTTATAGTTTCCCAGATATAGCGAATCGTATAATTTCATACAAATCGTTAATTTATATGGGAGCTACCCCTTTTTTTGCCCCCACTCAAAAAATTTTTTGTTTAAAGCGTAGGTCTTGTTGTGCAATTACTTTTTGTAGAACATTTGAAGTCGATAGCTGTTATTGTTTCTGAGATATAACGCATAAAATGTTTCATCAAATATGTGCAATTGTAGAAAAAATACCACTTCCCCTGATCCTATCTGAAAAAAAACTTTTTCATTATTGAGATCCCTACTCTAAGAGAGTGTGTGCCAAGTTTTGTGGCAAGATTGACTATATTAACTGAGATATATAGGGATATATGGACGGATTTTGTCCTAAAAAATGGGTTGTTTTGGGTTTTCGCTTTTATCTCGGTCAATAGTAAACCGATTTTCCTGATTTTAAATAGCGATTGTCTCCAGGATATTTCTAATGGTTTGATACCAATAACTGGTCTGTATCTTTTTATTTGACTCCGGAAACTTGATGTCAACAGACGGACAGACGGACATGGCTATATCAACTTCCCTATCTATAAGGATCCAGAATATATATACTTTATGGGGTCGCAAATGGATAATAAAGAAATTACAAACGGAATGACAAACTGATATATACCCTTATCACTATGTGAAGGGTATAAAAATAAGGAAAATAACATCTTGTAGTTGAATTGACTAACAAAGCTTCTCTAGGGCTAATATACATAAATAATATAATTGTTTTTAAATTTTTTGTTTGTTTGTGATTTAATACTGTCGAATTATTACAACTGCCAACCTCAATAAGCCAATATTAGTAAACTTATCTATTTGTAGTACTAACACAGGAATTAAAATTAAGCCCACTCTAAATTGGCATGTAGTTTTTGTTTTGCTACATAAAAATGTGATGTTACTTTTGGATCACGAGTCGGAGATTTTTTCCCAAATCATCAAAACTCAAAATATAACAACCGCTATTTAAGAACGGGGTTTGACGTATTTTTTATACCTAAAAACAATGATCATTTTGTGTACACAGCCCAACGGGGAAGTGGACTGGTCCAAGACTATTGACGTGAACGGTCCCTTAGGGTAGGGACTGGATTTAGTTCCTGCACTTTATATGAAGAGAACCTGTCACTTTTACATTGCGTTGTCATTGGAGGGAGCAATTGGTTCAAAACTAACACCATAGAACGGGCCAATCCTATAAAATCAAATTTTGTATTAATTGTTTATGATCCTGTTCAATCTGCTTTGTTTGTATTTACGCGTGTGTGTGTGTGTATATGTAAACAAATGTATGTTTATGTGTAGGGACCAGTATTTCTATTTTTTCTTCCTAAACTATTTAACACCTTTTAACCAGTTACTTGATGTGTGCCTTTTTAACCAATAACGACCTACAACTTTTGTGCAATTCATGTTTTGTACCTGTAACAGGACGGGTACGCCGACCAATTGACCCCCCTTTTCCGCAGGGAGGAAACAGAGTAAGTATGTAAAATATTAATGTAAATAACAAAAAACTGAAACAAACTTTAACTGTAACATAAATTTACTGTTAATACCAGGTTTTAAACAAATTATATATTTGTGTGTATTTTGAAAAATCTTCATAGGTATAAAAGTCATAATTTTTCCAAATAAATAAAAAATTATGTATTTGTGTGTACCCTACGGGGAAGTGGACTGGTTCAAAACTATTAGGGCAGGGACTGGTTCTAGTTCTTGCACTTTATAGGAAGAGAACCTGTCACTTTTGCATTGCGTTGTCATTAGAGGGGACAATTGGTTCAAAACTAACACCTTTAAAACGGGTCACAGGCCAATCCTATACAAGCAAATTTTTCATTAATTCTTTGGGATCCTGTTTAATCTTCATTTTTTGTATTTACGCGCGTGCCTGTGTATATAAAAACAGATGTATGTTTATGTGTATGAACCAGTATTTCTATTTTTTCCTTTAATATCTTTAACGCTTTTCAGCCAGTTACTTGATGTGTGCATTTCT
Source organism: Melanophora roralis (assembly GCA_963583895.1). Taxonomy (NCBI): domain Eukaryota; kingdom Metazoa; phylum Arthropoda; class Insecta; order Diptera; family Rhinophoridae; genus Melanophora; species Melanophora roralis. Next base: position 55,690,991 of record OY757188.1, read on the forward strand.
AATCGATCACGACCAAAAACTTTCGTCCAATTCATGGTTGTACCTGTAACAGGACGAGAACGCCGACCAATTGACCCACATTTCCCGCAGGGTACTTTTACAAACCTTATACGGATGACATCCAGCTTTATTTAAATAACCCAGTACAAATGATAAGCCGTACTTTAAATTTAAATTATGATTTAAGTAGAATTTACCGCTGGGCATCTGCAAATGGGCCTTGTCTCAATCCTTTCAAATCCAAATGTCTTGTTATTCTTAACAAGCCTGTTGTGCCAAATGTTTGTGAAAACAACATGATAAACCAAACTAAAGTTAACTTTGTTTCCTCTGCAAGTAATCTTGGTGTAATATTCAACAGTAATCTCACGTTGACTATTCATACAAACACCCTTTTTGGAAAATATATTGCAAATTAGGAACTTGTAAATTTCTTCATAGAAAAAAACTAAAATTTAATAGTGATTGAACTTGAGCCTAAAGTAATAACAACAGCATTAATAAAATGTTAACCAAAATAAGCAAAATATGTAGTTAGCTTAAAATCAGGCAACACTAATACCGGTAGTATCAAGGCAAATTTAAAAATTCGCGGTCTTCATTTCCTTTTTGTGTTTGAGAAAGTTAATGTCAAAAAAATTTTAAATTTCAAACAAAATTATTAAATCTGACAATCACTTTCACCAACTTTCAAGACGAATTAATAATTAGCTAGGTTCTTAACACCACCGACTACCCAGACCTGTCAAAAGTGACATTTAAAAATTTGATTTTTAATAATTGGCTCGCTGGTTTTAATACTATGATCAGATTGGGACAAAAAATGAATCAACATGTAGGTAAGTGAAAGCAGATAGACATTACCATTCTTAAAACAAGTTAAATAAAATAACACAATATTTTGGCTTAAAATTGCAATAAAAATTTTATTTTTCCAAGTTATAAATTAAAATTATAAAAGAACCTTTAATAATGCCGTGTGGTTTGAAGATTGTATGTACAAAACATAGTAGAACATCAATTAGTGAAGTTTTATTGCTTTTTTGTTGTGTATTTTGTGTGTGTAAAATAAACATATGAGCAATATGACTTTCTGTGGTGTCACCTAAAGTCTTTTTGTACTGTTTAAGCTATATTTTTTGCATCTTACCGTATTGGCAGCACTAATCTGTTAACCGTGGCATATAAAAATAGAAATTAGTTTAATTTCGACCACGCCACAAAATTAGCATTGACAGCAACCCGTAGTCGTGTTGCATTGTATCAATTAAAAAAATTATTCTTATAAGCACACGTGTATTCTATTTTTGACTGGTTGTGTTCGGTAGTCTGTAGCGAGGAATGTATTTAATGCTTAACACTACCTACAGCACCCCTATCAGAGAAACAAGCCGAATAAAAAATTTCGGCGGCGGCTTAAGGGCAAAAATTTTCGGCGGCGGCCGCTAATCGGCTACAAGCCGGCAAAATTATCGGCTAAAGAAAATTATTGGCTTAGCCGAATTAAAGTAATAAATAAGTCTTTTTTTTAAACTTTGGGTCTATTTTTTTGCAAAATATTTTCAATATTTCGCCAGAAAATTTTCTTTAACAAAATATTTTGAAGTTTATATAAAAAATTTGTTAATATTATAATAGTTATTCAAAAAGCTAATTTAAAAACCAATATAACAAATATAATAATTAACTGAAATAATTTCCTAATGATGCCACACAACGGAGTGGCGAAATATTGAAAAAAATTTGCAAAAAAATAAACATAAAAATATGTAGACCTAAAGCTTAAAAAAATAGACTTATTTATTAACATTAAAAAGGTCAAAAAACTATAAAAAATAGATAATTAAAATAAGTAATCTATTATATAAAGAAGGGGTGTATGTATGTATGTATGTATGTTTGTATTTTATAGCTGGCCACACCTTTTTTTTTGGAAACTATTGCTGCCACGCCCACAATACGCCCATTTGTATGGGAAGGTTAGGTTATGAATTGCCCAACAAAATTACCCAAGGCCATATTGATCAAACGCGTAGAGCTAAATGCATGAAATTTATAACACGTGTTAAGCTTTACATGTTTGCTTAAATACACATGAATTTTTAAACATTGAGTCGGTAAAGGGATAAAAAGGGGACAAAAAGGGAAAAATCTGTAACCTACTATCTTTTGATGTATATAAGATAGAAACAAAATTTAAAAAGTTTAGCGTTTGTCTTAAGAAATAAACAGACAGGTATCTGGAGTTTTTTTTTAAATTTTGGTCCGAAAGGCCGAAAAAATGGGTAAAAATTATATTTTGGTACTTTTTAATACTATTTATACTTTTAAACCAATAAAGATAGAAAAATTTTACAAATTGCGTTCGATAGGTCTTACAAAAATATGATTACGTTTTTCGTACTTTTTTTTAAATTTGGACCCAAAGGGGAAAAAAAGGGTTAAAAATTTATTTTGATTTTTTATGCGTTTTTTGTAACTTTTAAACCAAGAAAGATAGGAACATTATTCAAATTAAGTGTAAAAGGCCTAAAAAATATGAGAACGTTTTTAGATACTTTTTTAATTATTAGACCCTAAGGGGAAGAAAGGGTTACAATTATGTTTTAGTACTTTTTGTAACTTAAAAATCAATTATGATAGAAACATAATTTAAATTTCTCTTCGAGACCGATTTTTGGAAATTAGCTCGCACGTAAACGGCTTTTAAAGTTAAAATTTTGAAGATAAAAAAGGGGCAGTGCCACGCCCATAAAAATTAAACTTTTTATGCTGGTACTTTTATTGCACCGAATTTTTTAAACTTGGCACACATATAGAAGGCCCCTTATTTCGAAATTCTAAAGGACAAAAATGGAGGATTGCAGCGCCCACAAAAATGTAAGTTTTCATACTGGTTCTTCTATTGTTGCGATTTTTATGAAGCTCAAAAATAGACCGATAATGTTTATTTTCGGTACAAAAATGGGTGGCATAAAGATAGACAAACGTGCAAAATTATGTGAAGATAAGGCCATATTTGAGCCAGTTATAGCCCAAAACGCTTAATCCGGGAGGATATTTGTATGAAAGCTCTGTCGAAAAATTAACTGATCATCACCACAAACAACATGCTTTTTTCTTATGCCAAAAAACTTATCTGTTCCAAATTTCATCGAAATATCTGAAAAAATGCGGTCTCTACTTTGTTTACAAGAATACATTAACTTCCAGCCGAACGGATGGACTGACAGGTTTTAATCGACTCAGGAAGTGATTCTGTGTCGATCGGTATAATTGGAGGTGAGTCTCATACCTTTTTCTTTGGTAAGGTACACAAATTTGCACAAAAGCATAATAAAATTTGGATATAACAATATAAGAGAAGTTTGAACTTCTTTTGAAAAATATTTGAAGTGTGATCCCTGTATCTATTATATAAAGAAGGGGTGTATGTATGTATGTATGTATGTATGTATGTATGTATGTATGTATGTATGTTTGTATTTTATAGCTGGCCACACCAGTGGATCGATTTTTGTGAAATTTTTACAGAGTGTTACTTCAAGTCTGAAAGGAACAATAGGCTACTTTTTTTTGGAAATTATTGCTGCCACGCCCACACTACGCCCATTTGTGTGGGAAGGTCAAGTAACAAAATTACCCAGAGCCATACTGCTCAAACGCGTAGGGCTAAATACCTGAAATTTACAACACGTATTAAGCTTTACATGTGTGTTTAAATTCACATGAGTTTTTAAACATTGGGCCCGTAAAGGGATAAAAAGCGGGCGAAAAGGGAAAAATCGGTAACCTACTATCTCTTGATGTCTATAAGATAGAAACAAAATTGTAAAAGTTTAGCATTTTCCTTAAGAAATAAACAGACTGGCATTTGGAGTTTTTTTTTTTAAATTAAGGCCGAAAAAAGGGGTTTAAATTATATTTTGGTACTTTTTGTTACTTTTAAACCAATAAAGATAGAAAAATTTTTCAAATTGCGTTCGATAGGTCTTACAAAAATATGATTATGTTTTTCGTACTTTTTTTTAATTTTGGGCCCAAAAGGGGGAAAAAGGGCTAAAAATATATTTTGATTTTTTTATTCGTTTTTTGTAATTTTTAAGCCCATAACGATAGAAACATTATTCAAATTAAGTGTAACAGGCTTAAAAAATATGAGTACGTTTTTAGATACTTTTTTAATTTTATAGACCCTAAGGGGAAGAAAGGGTCAAAATTATGTTTTAGTACTTTTTGTAACTTTAAAATCAATTATGATAGAAACATAATTTCAATTCCTCTTCGAGACCGATTTTTGGAAATTAGTTCGCACGTAAACGGCTATTAAAGTTAAAATTTTGAAGGTAAAAAAGTGGGCGGTGCCACGCCCATAAAAGTTAAGCTTTTTATGCTGGTACTCTTATTGCACTGATTTTTTAAAATTGGCACACATATAGAAGGCCTCTAATTCCGAAGTTCTAAAGGACAAAAATAGAGGATTGCAGCGCCCAAAAAAATGTAAGTTTTCAAACTGGTTCTTCTATTGTTGCGATTTTTATTAAGCTCAAAAATAGACCGATAATGTTTATTTTCGGTACAAAAATGGGTGGCATAAAGATAGACAAACGTGCAAAATTATGTGAAGATAAGGCCATATTCTAGCCAGTTATAGCCCAAAACGCTTAATCCGGGAGGAAATTTTTATGGGAGCTCTGTCGAAAAATAACCTGATCATCACCACAAACAACATGCTTTTTTCTTATGCCAAAAAACTTATCTGTTCCAAATTTCATCGAAATATCTGCAAAAATGCGGTCTCTACTTTGTTTACAAGAATACATTAATAAGGCTGAATTCCAAAACGCAGTTTGCCTTGCATTAAAAATTTTCAACTTCTTCCCTTATTCACTCTTTACAATTTGGACAACGTTTTTTGCTTCCAGGACATTAATATGGCTGTAAGCACTCATGTGGAAGTAGAAGATATTATCAAAAACATCATCTTTGCTTTCATGAAAAACTTGAAATTTCGTGATGCAAAGCAAACTGCGTTTTGGAATTCAGCCTAACTCCTAGCCGGACGGATGGACTGACAGGTTTTAGTCGACTCAGGAAGTGATTCTGTGTCGATCGGTGTAATTGAAGGTGAGTCTTACACCTTTTTCTTTGGTGAGGTACAAAAGTTTGCACAAAAGCATAATAAAATTTGGATATAACAATATAAGAGAAGTTTGAACTTCTTTTGAAAAATATTTGAAATGTGATCCCTGTATCTATCTTCTATTATATAAAGAAGGGGTGTATGTATGTATGTATGTATGTATGTATGTATGTATGTATGTATGTTTGTATTTTATAGCTGGCCACAACAGTGGGCCGATTTTTTTGAAATTTTTACAGGGAGTTATCTCAAGTCTGGAAGGACCAATAGGCTACTTTTTTTTTTGAAAACTATTGCTCCCACGCCCACAATACGCCCATTTGTGTGGGAAGGTTAGGTTATGAATGGCCTAACAAAATTCCCCCGAGGCCATATTGATCAAACGCGTAGAGCTAAATACATGAAATTTATAACACGTGTTAAGCTTTACATGTTTGTTTAAATGCACAGGAATTTTTAAACATTGGGCCCGTAAAGGGATAAAAAGGGAACAAAAAGGGAAAAATCTGTAACCTACTATCTTTTGATGTATATAAGATAGAAACAAAATTTAAAAAGTTTAGCGTTTTCCTTAAGAAGTAAACAGACAGGTATCTGGAGTTTTTTTTTTTAATTTTGGTCCGAAAGGGCGAAAAAAGGGATTAAAATTATATTTTGGTACTTTTTGGTACTTTTTTGCTACTTTTAAACCAATAAAGATAGAAAAATTTTTCAAATTGCGTTCGATAGGTTTTACAAAAATATGATTACGTTTTTCGTACTTTTTTTAAAATTTGGGCCCAAAGGGTGAAAAATGGGTTAAAAATATATTTTGATTTTTTTATGCGTTTTTTGTAACTTTAAACCAATAAAGATAGGAACATTATTCAAATTAAGTGTGACAGGCCTAAAAAATATGAGGACGTTTTTAGATACTTTTTTAATTATTAAATCCTAAGGGCAAGAAAGGGTTAAAATTATGTTTTAGTACTTTTTGTAACTTTAAAATCAATTAAGATAGAAACATAATTTAAATTCTTCTTCCAGACCGATTTTTGGAAATTAGTTCGCACATAAGCGGCTTTTAAAGTTAAAATTTTAAAGGTAAAAAAGTGGGCGGTGCCACGTCCATAAAAGTTAAACTTATTATGCTGGTACTTTTATTGCACTGATTTTTAAAATTGGCACACATATAGAAGGCCTCTAATTCCGAAGTTCTAAAGGACAAAAATAGAGGATTGCAGCGCCCACAAAAATGTAAGTTTTCAAACTGGTTCTTCTATTGTTGCGATTTTTATTAAGCTCAAAAATAGACCGATAATGTTTATTTTCGGTGCAAAAATGGGTGGCATAAAGATAGACAAACGTGATTCTGTGTCGATCGGTGTAATTGAAGGTGAGTCTCACACCTTTTTCTTTGGTGAGGTACAAAAATTTGCACAAAAGCATAATAAAATTTGGATATAACAATATAAGAGAAGTTTGAACATCTTTTGAAAAATATTTGAAATGTGATCCCTGTATCTATCTTCTGTTATATAAAGAAGGGGTGTATGTATGTATGTATGTATGTATGTATGTATGTATGTATGTATGTATGTATGTATGTTTGTATTTTATAGCTGGCCACACCAGTGGGCCGATTTTTTTGAAATTTTTACAGGGAGCTATCTCAAGTCTGGAAGGAACAATAGGCTACTTTTTTTTGAAAACTATTGCTCCCACGCCCACAATACGCCCATTTGTGTGGGAAGGTTAGGTTATGAATGGCCTAACAAAATTACCCAAGGCCATATTGATCAAACGCGTAGAGCTAAATACATGAAATTTATAACACGTGTTAAGCTTTACATGTTTGTTTAAATGCACAGGAATTTTTAAACATTGGGCCCGTAAAGGGATAAAAAGGGAACAAAAAGGGAAAAATCTGTAACCTACTATCTTTTGATGTATATAAGATAGAAACAAAATTTAAAAAGTTTAGCGTTTTCCTTAAGAAATAAACAGACAGGTATCTGAAGTTTTTTTTTTAATTTTGGTCCGAAAGGGCGAAAAAAGGGATTAAAATTATATTTTGGTAATTTTTTGCTACTTTTAAACCAATAAAGATAGAAAAATTTTTCAAATTGCGTTCGATAGGTTTTACAAAAATATGATTACGTTTTTCGTACTTTTTTTAAAATTTGGGCCCAAAGGGTGAAAAAAGGGTTAAAAATATATTTTGATTTTTTTATGCGTTTTTTGTAACTTTAAACCAATAAAGATAGGAACATTATTCAAATTAAGTGTGACAGGCCTAAAAAATATGAGTACGTTTTTAGATACTTTTTTAATTATTAAATCCTAAGGGCAAGAAAGGGTTAAAATTATGTTTTAGTACTTTTTGTAACTTTAAAATCAATTAAGATAGAAACATAATTTAAATTCTTCTTCCAGACCGATTTTTGGAAATTAGTTCGCACATAAGCGGCTTTTAAAGTTAAAATTTTAAAGGTAAAAAAGTGGGCGGTGCCACGCCCATAAAAGTTAAACTTATTATGCTGGTACTTTTATTGCACTGATTTTTTAAAATTGGCACACATATAGAAGGCCTCTAATTCCGAAATTTTAAAGGACAAAAATTGAGGATTGCAGCGCCCACAAAAATGTAAGTTTTCATACTGGTTCTTCTATTGTTGCGATTTTTATGAAGCTCAAAAATAGACCGATAATGTTTATTTTCGGTACAAAAATTGGTGGCATAAAGATAGACAAACGTGCAAAATTATGTGAAGATAAGGCCATATTTGAGCCAGTTATAGCCCAAAACGGTTAATCCGGGAGGAAATTTGTATGGGAGCTCTGTCGTAAAATTAACTGATCATCACCACAAACAACATACTTTTTTCTTATGCCAAAAAACTTATCTGTTCCAAATTTCATCGAAATATCTGCAAAAATGCGGTCTTTACTTTGTTTACAAGAATACATATATTAACGCTGAATTCCAAAACGCAGTTTGCTTTGCTTCACAAAATTTCAAGTTTTTCCTGAAAGCAAAGATGAGGTTTTTGATAATATCTTTTACTTCCAAATGAGTGTTTGCAGCTATATTAATGCCCTGGAAGCAAAAAACGTTGTCAAAATTGTAGGGAGTGTATAAGGGAAGAAGTTGAAAATTTGTAATGCAAAGCAAACTGCGTTTTGGAATTCAGCCTAACTCCCAGCCGGACGGATGGACTGACAGGTTTTAATCGACTCAGGAAGTTATTCTGTGTCGATCGGTATAATTAGAGGTGGGTCTCAGACCTTTTTCTTTGGTGAGGGACAAAAATTTGCACAAAAGCATAATAAAATTTGGATATAACAATATAAGAGAAGTTTGAACTTCTTTTGAAAAATATTTAAAATGTGATCTCTGTATCTATCTATTATATAAAGAAAGGGTGTATGTATGTATGTATGTATGTATGTATGTATGTATGTATGTATGTATGTATGTATGTATGTATGTATGTATGTATGTATGTATGTATGTATGTATGTATGTATGTATGTATGTATGTATGTATGTATGTATGTATGTATGTATGTATGTATGTATGTATGTATGTATGTATGTATGTATGCATGTATGTATGTATGTATGTATGTATGTATGTTTGTATGTATGTATGTTTGTAATTTATAGCTGGCCACACCAGTGGATCGATTTTTTGAAGTTTTTACAGCGAGTTACTTCAAGTCTGGAAGAAACAATTGGCAACCTTTTTTTGGAAATCTTTGCTGCCACGCCCACACTACGCACATTTGTGTGGGAAAGTCTGGTTATGAATTACCTAACCAAATTACCCAAAGCCATACTGATCAAACGCGTAGAGCTAAATACATGTTTGCTTAAATACATACGAATTTTTAGAAATTAGGCCCGTAAAGGGATAAAAAGGGGACAAAAAAGGAAAAACCTGTAGCCTACTATCTTTTAATGTATATAAGATAGAAACAAAATTTGAAAAGTTTTGCGTTTTCCTTAAGAAATAAACAGACAGGTATCTGGAGTTTTTTTTTTCATTTTGGTCCGAAACGGGGTTAAAATTATCTTTTGGTACTTTTTGGTATTTTTTGTTACTTTAAACCAATAAAGATATAAGCATTATTCAAATTGCGTTCGATAGGTCTTAAAAAAATATTATTACGTTTTTCGTACTTTTTTGATTTTGGACCCAAAAGGGAAAAACAGGGTTAAAAATATATTTTAATTTTTTTTTATGCGTTTTTTGTTACTTTTCAACCAATAAAGATAGAAACATAATTCAAATTGGATGCGACAGGCCTAAAAAATATGAGTACGTTTTTGGGTCTTTTTTGAATAATTGGACTCTTAAAATTATGTTTTAGTACTTTTCGTAACTTTAAAACCAATGAAAGTAGAAACATAATTTAAATTCTTCTTCCAGACCGATTTTTGGAAATTAGTTCGCACATAAGCGGCTTTTAAAGTTAAAATTTTAAAGGTAAAAAAGTGGGCGGTGCCACGCCCATAAAAGTTAAACTTTTTATGCTGGTACTTTTATTGCACTGATTTTTTAAAATTGGCACACATATAGAAGGCCTCTAATTCCGAAATTTTAAAGGACAAAAATTGAGGATTGCAGCGCCCACAAAAATGTAAGTTTTCATACTGGTTCTTCTATTGTTGCGATTTTTATGAAGCTCAAAAATAGACCGATAATGTTTATTTTCGGTACAAAAATTGGTGGCATAAAGATAGACAAACGTGCAAAATTATGTGAAGATAAGGCCATATTTGAGCCAGTTATAGCCCAAAACGGTTAATCCGGGAGGAAATTTGTATGGGAGCTCTGTCGTAAAATTAACTGATCATCACCACAAACAACATACTTTTTTCTTATGCCAAAAAACTTATCTGTTCCAAATTTCATCGAAATATCTGCAAAAATGCGGTCTTTACTTTGTTTACAAGAATACATATATTAACGCTGAATTCCAAAACGCAGTTTGCTTTGCTTCACAAAATTTCAAGTTTTTCCTGAAAGCAAAGATGAGGTTTTTGATAATATCTTTTACTTCCAAATGAGTGTTTGCAGCTATATTAATGCCCTGGAAGCAAAAAACGTTGTCAAAATTGTAGGGAGTGTATAAGGGAAGAAGTTGAAAATTTGTAATGCAAAGCAAACTGCGTTTTGGAATTCAGCCTAACTCCCAGCCGGACGGATGGACTGACAGGTTTTAATCGACTCAGGAAGTTATTCTGTGTCGATCGGTATAATTAGAGGTGGGTCTCAGACCTTTTTCTTTGGTGAGGTACAAAAATTTGCACAAAAGCATAATAAAATTTGGATATAACAATATAAGAGAAGTTTGAACTTCTTTTGAAAAATATTTAAAATGTGATCTCTGTATCTATCTATTATATAAAGAAAGGGTGTATGTATGTATGTATGTATGTATGTATGTATGTATGTATGTATGTATGTATGTATGTATGTATGTATGTATGTATGTATGTATGTATGTATGTATGTATGTATGTATGTATGTATGTATGTATGTATGTATGCATGTATGTATGTATGTATGTATGTATGTTTGTATGTATGTATGTTTGTAATTTATAGCTGGCCACACCAGTGGATCGATTTTTTGAAGTTTTTACAGCGAGTTACTTCAAGTCTGGAAGAAACAATTGGCAACCTTTTTTTGGAAATCTTTGCTGCCACGCCCACACTACGCACATTTGTGTGGGAAAGTCTGGTTATGAATTACCTAACCAAATTACCCAAAGCCATACTGATCAAACGCGTAGAGCTAAATACATGTTTGCTTAAATACATACGAATTTTTAGAAATTAGGCCCGTAAAGGGATAAAAAGGGGACAAAAAAGGAAAAACCTGTAGCCTACTATCTTTTAATGTATATAAGATAGAAACAAAATTGAAAAGTTTTGCGTTTTCCTTAAGAAATAAACAGACAGGTATCTGGAGTTTTTTTTTCATTTTGGTCCGAAACGGGGTTAAAATTATCTTTTGGTACTTTTTGGTATTTTTTGTTACTTTAAACCAATAAAGATATAAGCATTATTCAAATTGCGTTCGATAGGTCTTAAAAAAATATTATTACGTTTTTCGTACTTTTTTGATTTTGGACCCAAAAGGGAAAAACAGGGTTAAAAATATATTTTAATTTTTTTTTATGCGTTTTTTGTTACTTTTCAACCAATAAAGATAGAAACATAATTCAAATTGGATGCGACAGGCCTAAAAAATATGAGTACGTTTTTGGGTCTTTTTTGAATAATTGGACTCTTAGGGGGAAAAAGGTTAAAATTATGTTTTAGTACTTTTCGTAACTTTAAAACCAATGAAGGTAGAAACGTAATTTAAATTGCATTCGTCTGGTTACCAAAAAATGTTAATATGTTAATAAGGGGCTAAGATTATATATAGAAGTTTATAAATAATTTTTGCTTATTAAAGCTTTCTAAATATCTCCAAAACTGTAAGCCTGGTAATTTTCCAATTTTTATGTGCTAAGTTAACAGTAGGGCTGACTTATTATTTATTGCAACTTATGTGAGGCAACCAATAAATTAAAAAATATATAAATTCTTTTGTTTACATATTTTAATAATTTTACTATGATTGGGGTAGCGAAGCACACCGGGGCTTAGCTAGTATTATATAAAGAAGGGTTGTATGTATGGATGTATGTATGTATGTATGTATGTATGTATGTATGTATGTATGTATGTATGTATGTATGTGTTGGAGAATAAATCTAATCAAAACGATTTATTATTGTTTCTATTTATCTTAATTTATAATATCTATTATCTTGTTAATTTATTTATATGTTTTTAAATTCATTGGCTAGTGTGAACATACCATTTAGAAACTTACACTTTAATATACATATTTGTTTTGTAGCCCTTTAATTACTACATATATATGTACATATGTATGTTTATGTAGTTCTTTAATTCTCTTTATGCTTGCTGCAATGATTCATACAACAACAAAACACTGGTTTATTTATTGCACGTATTAAAGCAACAAATAAACATTGTATATACACACATATGTACATAGTTAAAATATTTCAGTACTGTTAGGAATTTTTGGCTCTTGTTATTGAAATATTTGCAAATAATTATGAGTTGTTCTTTAACTGCCTAGCTGCAATAACTTCATATTTTTGGTTCTCTATCTGCCGCGCTGCTAAGAGACCTTTTTTAGTTAAAATTTATTGTGCTAAATTTTAACAAAGTCTTAATATAATAATAATTGTATCTAATTTAAATTAAAGTAAAATCTTAATAAAATTGTTTAAATATAAAATTAAAAGAAAAGTGTCTCTTTTAATATAAAAACAAAAGGAAAGACTTAAGTTAACTTCGAGTTTAGTTAACTCTCATACATTATTTGGTGCCGAAACCCGGGAACAGGGAACAGTGAATTGTGAATCAGTCAATCAACTTGGAATCGTTTTACTGGAACCTATTGCTCCTGGACTACTTTGAAGTGTTTTCTTGTGGAAACAAATTGTGTGTGCTCTTTGAGGATAGCGAAACTTTGTGCAACAAAATAAGTAAGGTTGTGAACTCTGCGTTACTGTTACTGGAATTGTGGTTTTCTGGAAAACTGTATGTATGCATGAAATTTTGTTGTAAAAATTAAAAGTGTGAAATTGAATAAAAGTTTTGAACAAAATGGCGGAAACTCACCATCTTATTGAGCAACAAAAAGATTTGTTTCTAAACTTCAAGCGAACTGCAAGATTATATGATTTAAAGCAAAATAAAACTTGTGGGTTTGCACAATCGGTTCTAGATGAAATAGAATCAAATTTTTTGCAATTTAAAAAAGGAAATTCCGAATTGTGTTCCGTAGTCCGTGAAAATACTTTTAATGTAGAAGATATTCCGTATTTCGAAGAAGATCTTTACTTTCAATTTCAAGATGAATTTTTTACTCTAAAAAGCCAGTTGCTTGATTTAATGAATTCTGGTTCTCGTTCTCCTGAAATTCAATCCAGTACGTTTGCTGGTCCCTCTAATTCTCGAAATGAAACCTTTTCGGTTCAGGCTCGTTTACCGAAAATTGATCTGCCAGTTTTCACTGGTGACTATTTAACTTGGATGTCGTATCAGGACATGTTCGTTTCACTAGTTCATAATAACCCTGGTCTTACTGATGTTCAAAAATTCTGTTTTCTGAAAAGTTCTTGTAAAGGAACTCCGTTGGATATTGTGAATGAATATCCAGCAACGGATTCAAGCTATGCTTTAGCATGGACCGCACTTCAAAATAGATATCATAATAAAAGGAAAATTGTTGATACTATTTTTAAAAAACTTTTTTTAATTCCTGCTTCTGATGGCTCTTCAGAAAGCATTCAAACGGTTTTAGATAGTATTGCCCTACTTCGTACTTTAGGGATAAATACCGAAGGTGAACATGCTATGCTTATATATATGACGGTAAATAAGCTAGATGTTCAGACGCGTAAAGAATGGGAGCAGTCGCTCAAAGCGTCAACTGAGATCCCTCCACTTGACGATTTGTTTAGATTTTTGGAGGCGACTTTTCGTACCTTAGAGACTATTTCTGACCAGCCTGGTTCAAGTCCTAGTGTGTCCTTTTCGAAGTCAAGGATCCCACAACAACAAAATAAAAGTAAAACTAATTTTCGACGTTATGCAAATGCTGTGTCTACCAATAGTGACTCCAACTGCCCTTGCTGCAATAAGCGTCACCTTCTCGTAAAGTGTTTCAAATTTTCTGCTCTAGCAACTGCTGAAAAAAGAGATTTGTTGAATTCAAAGCGCATATGTAGAAATTGTTTAACCCCAGGTCATTTTAGTAACAAATGCCATGTAACTTCTCGTTGTCAAGTCTGTCAACAAAATCACCATACTACTGTTCATAATGAGTATTTCACTAACCGTTCATCTGAAACTGTAGCTCCTGAACCTGTTATGCCACCGCAACCCTCCTCATCTTCTCAAGTGCTTGAGAACGTAAATGCTCATGTAGTTGATAATAGTAAAATATATAGTAGTAACAAAAGGCCTCAAGTTCTTCTTGCTACGATACGTGTGGTGCTAAAAACCTCTCAGGGCGAGTTTTTTTTACGAGCTCTTCTTGATCAATGTGCTCAGGCCACATTTATCACTAAAAAGGCGGTAGATACCTTAAACTTATCCTACAAAAAGACGTTTGTTGAAATAAGTGGAGTAGGTGGAGATAAGCCTACGGTTTCACATAATTGTGCTAAGTTTTCTATTTTCTCAAGAACTAAAACTAATTTTAAAATTGATTGTGAGGCTCTAGTTCTACCAAAAATAACGGGATATCAACCTATGGGTATAAATGAAAAACTTTTACCTAATTTAAAGAAATTCCCATTAGCTGACCCACATTTTTCAAAACCTGGTGAGATAGACCTTTTATTAGGAGGAGATGTTTATGGAGATATCGTGCTACCTCAGCAACATAAATTTGATGATGGTTTGTTCTTGCAACTAACACATTTTGGGTGGATAGTTTCTGGCCCTACTCGTGATAACTCTTATCAGCATACTATTACGGTAAATGTTTGCTCCCTAGACAAGCAGTTGCAGTTGTTTTGGGAACAAGAAGAACTTTTAGAAAAGAGGGTTTTAACTGAAGAAGAAATCCTGTGTGAACAACATTTTAAAAACACGACTTCTCGTGATTCGTCTGGTCGTTATACCGTGTCGCTGCCATTTAAATCGCTTCTCAAGGGTCTTCCACTTCCAGTATTCGCTCATACAGACTATGCAGCTCTTTCTCGCTTGAAAAATGTTGAATCGAAATGTAAAATAAATAAAAACTTTGGCAAACTTTACACAGATTTTATGAAGGAGTATGAAAATCTTGGACATATGACCAAAGTTGGCACTTATCCACGCGATTTGGATAAAAATGGATTTTTCTTGCCCCATCATGGTGTTTTAAGAGAAAGTAGTTCTACTACTAAATTGAGGGTTGTTTTCGACGGTAGCTGTAAGCGGTCTGGTCAGTCTTCGTTGAACGAGGAACTGGCAGCTGGTCCTGCATTGCAAAATGACTTGCCTACAATTATAAACCGGTGGAGGCGTTTTAAAATTGGTTTTCGGGCAGATTTAGAGAAAATGTTTAGGCAAATTCTTGTGGTTCAAGAACAGCATAAATATCAACAAATTTTGTGGAGAAATGGTAGCTCTGAAGATATTTCGCTTTACAAACTTTCTACGGTTACTTATGGTACAACCCCGGCTCCTTTTCTCTCGATAAGGGTTTTACAACAACTAGCGTCAGATGAAAAGGACAAATATCCGTTAGCTTGTAGCGTACTAAATTCAGATACTTACGTCGATGACGTTATTTCTGGGGCTGATAGTGTATCAGAGGCTTACCAATTACACACTCAATTATGTAATCTCCTTAGCGAAGGAAAATTTAATTTGCGTAAGTGGACAACAAACTCGAATGAATTCTTAGATATGATCCCTGTGGAGTTTAGGGAAAAGTTGCAAACATTCGAACTTAATCAACCTAACACAGTTAAGGCTCTTGGTATTGAGTGGAACACTGTAAATGATTGCTTTTCATTTAAAATTAATTTTGAAAATACGTCAGAGGTGACTAAAAGAAGTTTGCTCTCGGATTCAGCAAAACTTTATGACCCGTTGGGTTGGCTTTGCCCTACTACAATTCTCGCTTAAATTGAATTCCAAAACTTGTGGCTCCTTGGAATTGACTGGAATGATCGTCTGCCTGACGACATTGAAAAAAGGTGGTTAAAGTATCGTAATAACCTCAAATATCTTGAAAATATAAAAATCCCTCGTTGGATTGGAACTAGCAGCGGCCTAAAAGTTGAAATTCATGGTTTCTCTGACTCGTCTAAGTTCGCGTATGCAGCTGTAGTGTACGCTAAGACTATTTCAGATTTAGGTCCAAAAGTTTATTTAATGCACGCAAAAACAAAAGTTGGCCCTATAAAACGCCTAACAATTCCTCGAATGGAATTATGTGGTGCAACCTTATTGGCTAAATTGGTAGATAGAATAATCTCATCTCTTGATCAAGAGATTTCTAATGTATACTATTGGACTGATAGCACGACTGTACTTTCGTGGATTCGAGGTCAGTCATCTAGGTGGCCCATTTACGTTGGAAACAGAGTTGCAGAAATTCAACGCAGATCTCGTACTTCTCAATGGCGATATATATCCACACGTGAAAATCCTGCTGACTGCGCTTCGCGTGGTATATCATCGAATGAACTAGTTTAACATGAACTCTGGTGGCATGGTCCTAAGTGGCTCACTGGACCTTCCGAATCTTGGCCCAAACAACCTAAGCTAAATCTGGATGAAATTGATGAAATTTATACAAGCCCAACTTTAAATCTTCACTCGGTTGTAACAGACGTAAGCGCCTATCCTGAATTGCTTACACGATTTTCTTCACTCTGTAAGCTGGTTCGCGTTACTGCATACATACTTCGATTTAAATACAATGCTCAAAATAGTAAAAAATCACAAACTGAAGGTAACGGTAAGATGACAGGGGTTCTTTCAACCGAAGAACTCAAGTTGGCTGGTTTAAGGCTAATAAAGCTTTCGCAAGAGATAGATTTCGCTCAAGAACTTGATGAAATTCAAAAAAGAGGTCAAATTATAAAAAAAAAAAAAACGCGGTTGCGCAATTATGCCCATTTTTTGATTCCTCTAAAATACTAAGAGTTGGTGGTAGAATACAAAATTCTGGCCTGAATTATTGTTCAAAACATCCAATTTTACTTAAAAAACACAATCCTTTGACTAATTTATTATTTCTAGATGCACACATAAAAACTTTGCATGGTGGTCCATTTAAGCACAGTGGTGTTGACTACGCAGGCCCAATAACCATCAAAAAGTCAACTGCACGAAATGTAGTAACAACAAAAATTGCCCTTCTTCCTACAAATGATTGCTTGGATACTCTAGATCACGATTCAAACTCCAAACCTAATGATGCTGATGATTCTTCCGAGGTTTAAGTACTGTCGTCCTTAGTGGGGGAGAATGTTGGAGAATAAATCTAATCAAAACGATTTATTATTGTTTCTATTTATCTTAATTTATAATATCTATTATCTTGTTAATTTATTTATATGTTTTTAAATTCAATGGCTAGTGTGAACATACCATTTAGAAACTTACACTTTAATATACATATTTGTTTTGTAGCCCTTTAATTACTACATATATATGTACATATGTATGTTTATGTAGTTCTTTAATTCTCTTTATGCTTGCTGCATTGATTCATACAACAACAAAACACTGGTTTATTTATTGCACGTATTAAAGCAACAAATAAACATTGTATATACACACATATGTACATAGTTAAAATATTTCAGTACTGTTAGGAATTTTTGGCTCTTGTTATTGAAATATTTGCAAATAATTATGAGTTGTTCTTTAACTGCCTAGCTGCAATAACTTCATATTTTTGGTTCTCTATCTGCCGCGCTGCTAAGAGACCTTTTTTAGTTAAAATTTATTGTGCTAAATTTTAACAAAGTCTTAATATAATAATAATTGTATCTAATTTAAATTAAAGTAAAATCTTAATAAAATTGTTTAAATATAAAATTAAAAGAAAAGTGTCTCTTTTAATTTAAAAACAAAAGGAAAGACTTAAGTTAACTTCGAGTTTAGTTAACTCTCATACAGTATGTATGTATGTATGTATGTATGTATGTATGTATGTATGTATGTATGTATGTATGTATGTATGTATGTATGTATGTATGTATGTATGTATGTATGTATGTATGTATGTATGTATGTATGTATGTATGTATGTATGTATGTATGTATGTATGTATGTATGTATGTATGTATGTATGTATGTATGTATGTATGTATGTATGTATGTATGTATGTATGTGTGTATATATGTATGTATGTATGTGTGCATGTATGTATGTATGTTTGTGTTTTATAGCTGGCCAGACCAGTATACCGATTTTTTTGAAATTTTTACAGGGAGTTCCTCCAACCCTGGAAGAAACAATAGGCTACTTTTTTTGGAAATTATTAAAAAAAAGATACATTTTTAGAAATTTGGCCCGTGAAGGGATAAAAAGGGGGCAAAATGGAAAAATCTGCACCTTCTATCTTCTTAAGTATATATGTAAGATAGAAACAAAATTTAAAAAAGTTTTGCGTTTTCCTTAAGAAATAAACAGACAGGTATCTGGTGTTTTTTCCAATTTTGGACCGAATGGGAAAAAAATATGTTTAAAATATATTTTGGTACTTTTGGGTACTTTTAACTTCTTTTAAACCAATAAAGATAGAAACATTATTACATTGCTTTCGATAGGCCTTAAAAATAGGATTACGTTTGTCGTACTTTTTTTCAATGTTTGCCCCAAAGGGGGAATAAAAGGGTGAAAAATATATTTTGTTTTTTTAGTCGTTTTTTGTAACTTTTAAATCAATAAAGATAGAAACATTATTCAAATTATGTGCAGCAGGCCTAAAAATAATGAGTACGGTTTTGGGTCCTTTTTTAATTATTGGACCCTATAAGGAAAAAGGGTTAGAATTATGTTTTAGTACTTTTTGTAACTTTAGAACCACTATTAAAATAGAAAAATTATTTAAATTGCATTCGTCAGGTTCCCAAAATATGTTAATCTGTTAATAAAGGACTAGAATTATATAAAGAAGCTTATAAAAGAATTTTTGATAACTAAAGTTTTCTGGATATCTTCAAAACTATAAACCTTATGAATTCCCAATTTTTATATGTTAGTTGAAGAGCCCTACTTGCAACTTAAGTGGGGCAACCAGTAAATTAAAAAATATATATATGCTTTTATTTACATATTTTGGTAATTTTACTATGATTGGTGTAGCGAAGCACACCGGGGCTTAGCTAGTCTATTATATAAAGAAGGGGTGTATGTATGTATGTATGTATGTATTTATTTTATAGCTGGCCACACCAGTGGACTGATTTTTTTGAAATTTTTACAGGGAGTTATTTCAAGTCTGGAAGGAACAATAGGCTACTTTGTTTTTGGAAACTTTTGCTGCCACGCCCACAATACGCCCATTTGTGTGGGAAGGTTAGGTTATGAATTGCCTAACAAAATTACCCAAGGCCATATTGATCAAACGCGTAGAGCTAAATACGTGAAATTTATAATACGTGTTAAGCTTTACATGTTTGCTTATATGTACATGTATTTTTAAACATTGAGTCGGTAAAGGAATAAAAAGGGGACAAAAAAGGAAAAACCTATAGCCTACTATCTTTTAATGTATGTAAGATAGAAACAAAATTTAAAAAGTTTTGCGTTTTCCTTAAGAAATAAACAGACAGGTATCTGGAATTTTTTTTTTTCATTTTGGCCTGAAGTAGGGGAAAAAAGGGGTTAAAATTATTTTTGGTACTTCTTGGTATATTTTGTTACTTTTAAGCCAATAAAGATATAAACATTATTCAAAGTGCGTTCGATAGGTCTTAAAAAAATATTATTACGTCTTTCGTACTTTTTTAATTTTGAACCCAAAAGGGGAAAACAGGGTTAAAAATATATTTTGATTTTTTTTATGCGTTTTTTGTTATTTTTCAACCATTAAAGATAGAAACATAATTCAAATTGGATGCGACAGGCCTAAAAAATATGAGTACGTTTTTGTGTCTTTTTTGAATAATTGGACTCTTAGGGGGAAAAAAGGTTAAAATTATGTTTTGGTACTTTTCGTAACTTTAAAACCAATGAAGGTAGAACATAATTTAAATTGCATTCGTCAGGTTACCAAAAAATGTTAATATGTTAATAAGGGGCTAAGATTATATATAGAAGTTTATAAATAATTTTTGCTTATTAAAGCTTTCTAAATATCTCCAAAACTGTAAGTCTGGTAAATTTCTAATTTTAATGTGCTAAGTAAACAGTAGGGCTGACTTATTATTTATTGCAACTTATGTGGGGCAACCAATTAATTAAAAAATATATAAATTCTTTTGTTTACATATTTTAATAATTTTACTATGATTGGGGTAGCGAAGCACACCGGGGCTTAGCTAGTAAATAATAAGTATGTATATATATTTACCTCCCTATTATGGTTTATAACTCAAAACTTTTGAGTTTTAATTGTGAAATTTAATATAAGTATCAAAACCAAACCTGCAAAGAAAAATTGTTATCTCTTACATTTTTGTGTTAGTTTGGTTGACAACAACAAAAAAAAATACAACTCGTCAGTAGCAGTTTTTTAGTTTAGTTCAGTTTAAATCATGACACAAAATTTCAAACTACAAATGAAATAGAGTTGAGTTGTAAATAGGGGTTTTTTCGCGAGAGTTCCCGTGGACGTAATGGTACCCAATATAAAAAATATGAAAGAAGTTTATTAATTAACGCATTAGTGGTAGGAAATATTTAAAAACATACATATGTTTATATGTATGTTGTTAATTAAAATTTTAGAGCCCCGTTTAGTTTTGAAAAATTTAACCCCTGATACCAGGGGCGTTTGTATGACCACATTATGCAAGTGAAAAAGCTTTGTACATGTTCCAGAAAAGTAGTCGAATGAAAAATAAATTTATATCCTTATTTACAAAAGATTTTATTTTTTTACATTTAAAAACAGAACAGTTATATGTAAAAGTAGATTGCATGACTTTCTTTTTTTTAAACATAGTTGTAATTTTAAAGCCAAAAAAAAGAACCACGGTAAAAAAAGCACGCCCTAAGCGTGCAGTACACGAAATGTAATAAGCTACATGCAGAGTTGGACAAAATACATGCTTTGCTGTATTTGAAATACAAAATACTTCTTCCGCTTGTATTTCAAATACAAAATACCAAATACTTTCAAGTCGAGTATTTCAAATACAAAATACAGTATTTTAGTATGTTTTATTTGAAATACAAAATACAAAATACATTTATAACCATTAATCATGAACACAAGATTTTTAAAAGTTTAATCAGATAAGCAGCCTCTTGTTGAAGAATATATAAATCCTGCTAAAAAAAATCTTTCTACAGGTCCTGATAAAAACAGACTGGTGTTAAAATTTATGAAAACAGTTCTCTGCAAGGCACATTCAACAAGGTAAACCCAAGGCGAATTCAAAAAATTCGCCCTCTGCATTTCCTTTTTGTGATTAAACGGTAGAGTGTCAGAAAAGTTTAAAATTTTACACAAAATTAAATGTTTATAACGTGAAAATGTCAAATTGATTTTAATCAGCTGGGCCCTTAATATTACCTGATTAAATATGTCTTGGTTCTCTGTATGTGCATTGTATGTGAAAAACAAATTAAATTCAAAGTAAAGTAATGTCAAGGCGAATTCAAAAAATCGCCCTTTGCATATCTTTTGTATAGCCTTTACATAGTGATAAGGGTATATATCAACTTGTCATTCCGTTTGAAATTTCTTTATTTTTCATTTGCGACCCCATAAAGTATTAATATTCTGGATCCTTATAGATAGGGAAGTTGATATAGCCATGTCCGTCTGTCAGTTTGTTGAAATTAAGTTTCCGGAGTCAAATAAAGTGATACGGACCAGTTATTGGTGTCAAACTTTTGTAAATATCCTGGAGACAATCGCTATTTGAAATTAGCAAAACCGGTTGACTATTAACCGAGATATAGACGAAAAATCAAAATAACCCATTTTTTAGGACAAAATCCGTGCGTACATCCCTATATATGTATCTAAGTGAATATACTCATTCTTGCCACAAAACTTGGCACGGATACTCTGAAAATTGGGACCTCAAAAGGAAAAAGTTTTTTTCAGATAGGATCAAAGGAAGTGGTTTTTTCTCTGCAATTGCACAAATTTTGTGAAATATGCATGCGCTAAATCTTAAAAATTATAAAAGCTATCGGCCTACACTTTGGAAAAAAAATTTTTTAAATGGGGCAGGAGAAAGTGTAGCTCCCATACATATTTACAATTTTTATGAAATTTTCGATACGCTATATTTCGGAAACTAACAGCTATCGACATCAAAAGTTCTACAAAGAGTAATTCGACAACAAAACCCACGCTTTAAAGAAAAAAATTTTTGGGTGGGGGGGTGAAGAAGGGTCAGCTTCCATACAAATGAACAATTTTTATGAACTTTTCGATACGCTATATCTCAGAAACTATAACAGCTATCGACTTCTAGTGTTCTACAAAAAGTAATTCGATGATAAGGCCTACACTTTGAAAAAAAAACATTTTTTGGGTAGGGGCAGGGGAAGGGTTAGCTCCCATACAAACAAACACTTTTTATGAGATTTTCGAAACTATAACAGCTATCGACTTCTAGTATTCTACAAGAAGTAATTCGATGATAAGGCCTACACTTTGAAAAAAAAAAACATTTTTTGGGTAGGGGCAGGGGAAGGGTTAGCTTCCATACAAACAAACACTTTTTATGACATTTTTGTAACTATAACAGCTATCGACTTCTAGTGTTCTACAAAAAGTAATTCGATAAGCCCTACATTTTGGAAAAAAAGGTTGGAGAGGAGCAGGGGGACTAGAAGATCCCATAAAAATTAACAACTTTTATAACTCTCGACCTCAAATCTTCCATCCATACGAACGTTAAAAGTTTGTAAAGTTTTCTATGGACTTTAAAACTGGCATAAGGTATTATTTGCAGTACAAAATAACTCGGCTGGGTATATTAAAAGAGCAATGTGAAGGGTATATAAGATTCGGCAGAGGCAAATATAGCTCTGATGTGCTTAAAAGTGTAAATGTCAAAAAAATTTTAAATTTTATACAAAATTTAAATTTTTTGACATTCACATTTCCAAATATCCGCTTAGCTCTTAATATTACCTGAATGAGTGAGACCTGTAAAAGAACGTGCCCTGCTAAGGCGAAGACGTGAACAAATACGAAGACAAAGTTTCCATTCTTTATTTAATTGTAACATTTTTTAATTTTTCTAATGACAACTTTTTGTATGACAAAAAAAATGTATTTTGCAAAAATGTATTTTGCCATCTTAAGTATTTGAAATACAAAATACTTCAGTGTTGGGTATTTCAAATACAAAATACTTTAGAAGGTGGTATTTCAAATACAAATACAAAATACGTATTTGTATTTCAAATACGTATTTCAAATACAAGTATTTGAAATACTGCCCAACCCTGGCTACATGTTAATCTTGCTCCGGAGTTGATGTCATCATGAAACTGCTTCGAACTAAATTATTCGCAATTATTTTAAATGATATCAAAGTTACGTCAGAGCTACAGCAAATGTGGATTTTTACAAAACGTGTACTGCACTCTCTAGAAGAAAGTTAATTTAAATGCAAACTGAACTATCGTGTTCGTTAAAAAATTTATTGGAAAAGGCTGTATGAAAAACAATATGACTTAAATGAAATTTGAGTTGGGACTCTCTATAGTTAAGTATGCTATATACATTATTAACTTAAATGTGTATATATCTAGTGACTAAAAAAATCTATACTTTGGGGGTTTTCACACAAGACTAATTGGGCTGGCATAAAATCGCAGTTTCTTGGCTTTTTCGGTGAAGAGAGTGGTTTTGGCTGGCATGATTTTTTCAACCAGCTTCACCCCCGCACAAACAGAACAAAACTAACACATACACACTAATGAACGTGAAATAAGAAAAGAAAATACTAACACACACAAAGCTGTGTATACGTGCACAATTTTATGCCAGCATAATTACCCTGCAGAAAACAGGACTAGTCCATACATGCGTGTATGGACTAGTCCATAAAGGAGTAGGATTACTCCAAAACTAACCCAAATGCATGTAAAAAACATGGTCTTTTTAACATTATGATGTCCTAGGGCCGGACCACTTGACCCAGATTTGCATTACGTCGGACTAGTTTCAAAACTACTCTATCCTACCTACAAACAACGACAGCTCGGTACGCAATCGTTAAAACACGAACGCATATCACTTAAGTAACTACAAGTTCTTGTTTGACAATGACATGGTCCATGACTGAATTACACAAGGACCATGTTGTTACTAGTCCATTTCAGCTAAAACGGACCATGTGGTCCAAGATATTTTGCAGGGTAGTCTAGTGTGAATACGAATGAACAAAAGTTATGTGGATTAAAAATTAGTATTGTGTGAAAACCCCCATTTAGAATATATCTCGTGCTCTTAATTTTTGAATTTGTTAATTCTGCAACCAAATATAAACTTATGTAATTTTAACAAAAAAACGGCTTGAACTCAAGCCGCCGATCAGCCGATCGTTTCAGCGGCGGCGCGGCTATAAAAAAAACTTGGCTTAGCGGCTAGCCGCCGGCCTAGCCGATACGGCTTGCTTCTCTGACCCCTATTCTGTAGTTATCTTAGCTAAAACTAAATCTCGATCGCTAAAATGCTAAAAATAAACTACGGCGAATATTTTAGCTACTTTGCTAAATTGGTATTCCGTATGGTTTATCGCTTAGCTAAAGTTTTAATTTTTAGCCGTAGCTAATTTACTATCAGCAGACTTTTTCATTCCCTCTTTGATAATTTATATGTCAAGTTAGATCTATAGAAGGTGGTAGCGTTGGTACTATAAATACACCACCAACAATCATATGAAATTTTTACATTGTAAGTCCGAAGACAAACACCTAAACGATAAAAAAATACAAACAACAAACAATGAAATAAACGCAAAATATGCAGCCTTTTATGTCATGGTGTTGGAGCGAGGCAAAACAAAAAATAATCTGCTGACGAGATAACACCACCTTTTGTTTTAATCCACTTTGTTATAAGTGTTGCCTTACATTATTATTAGCGTTTGTTAAAAAATGTTATGCGTTTGCTTACAACAAAAATATAAAATGTATAAGAAAATATTTGTATATAACTTATTTTAAAATATATGCTTAAACATTTCTTAATTTTTGATACATACAGACTAGGGACTGGTAAATCGACTTCGATTATAGTCGAAAGTCGATTTTGACCTCAAAAAAATCGATTTTTTGTAATCGGCCTTTTGTTGACGATTTTATAGTGAAATCGATTATTGAGCCCGAAAAATCGAGTTTACCTAAAAAATTTTTAAATGCTATAAATTTTCAGAATGATTCTATTAACACAATTTATTTTAAACTATCTGCACTGAAAACTCATGTGTTAATATGAAGCGTTAGTGTATTATTTTAAAAATTGTAAAATTTGACGCCGAAAGTTAATTAAAAATGTAGTCAGATTTGAAAAAATTTTTAAACAATTAAAAAAAATAGTTCAGTACATAGTACACAAAAAATAACTTATCGTCTTTGAAAACTAAATATGTATATGAATGTAATTTTTGTAACATTTTTTAGCTTTTTTTAGTTTGTTTTTTGTTTTCTTTAATTTTTTTCGGTCTACAAACCAATGCATAGTAGTCATTTGGTATGAAATTTTATAGAGAAACCAAGTGTTTTGTCTCGTGCTTTTCGTTTGAAACATACAAAATGTTTAAAATGAAAGAAGCCAAAAAGAAACAAATTTCTCTACAGAATAAAATAAAATTTATATAAGATTGTAAAAGTGGAAAATCTCTTACAAATATGGATTATCTAAATCAACCATTTGCACCATAAAAAAGCAGAAGGCGGAACTTTAATCTGAAGCAGGCTCAATTAAATCCCGTTACCGAATGTTACCTGGAGAATTTAAAAATGGAAGACAAGCTATACAAATGGTTTTTATGAAAAATAAATTCTTATGTTCCAGTAGGGGTACGCAATTAAAATGTTAGGCTCTGTAATAGCATAAAAACGGGGGAAAAACTGTAGTCCAATAGTACGAATTTTCCAGTATTAAGAAAGGGCCTGACATTATATAATTCGTATTATTGGACGTCCACTGTATTTAATTTCATAGATTGAAATTATAATGGATATTTGCACTTAAGTATATAATTTTATATGAAGTTGAACTATCTGAATTTGTTTATGACCTGCGTTCTTTGTAATCATTAAATAGGTACATACGTACATACGCCTTTTCCAATAATACCTTTCTTTGGGAAAAGTTCAATTTTCTTACTTAAAAATCAATTTTGAGGGTATCTATTCTTTTTAATATAGCATCAAAATAAAAGTCGACTTTGAATTATAATCGATTATGAGCTTCGATTAATCGACTTTGAAAATCGAGATTAAATTAGTTGATCGTAAAATCGAAAATCGATTTTCGGCTTTGCTTACCATTCCCTAATACAGACTTAAATATATGCGTTCGTGTTTTAACGATTGCGTACCGAGTTGTCGTTGTTTGTAGGTAGGATAGAGTAGTTTTGAAACTACTCCGACGTAATGCAAATCTGGGTTAAGTGGTCCGGCCCTAGGACATCATAATGTTAAAAAGACCATGTTTTTTACATGCATTTGGGTTATTTTTGGAGTAATCCTACTTCTTTATGGACTTTATGGACATGCGTGTATGGACTAGTCCTGTTTTCTGCAGGGAAGTAACTACAAGTTATTGTTTGACAATGACATGGCCCATGACTGCATTACACAAGGTCCATGTTGTTACTAGTCCATTTTAGCTAAAACGGTCCATGTGGTCCAAGATTTTTTGCAGGGTAGTAGGGTCTTTGTATGTATGTATGTATTGTGTTTTTAAGAATTAATATTTGGCGAATTCACAAGGTACGATACGATAGCATATTGTTTTATTGTCATATAATTTCACAATAGCATAAAAATTTTG
The DNA here is from genome assembly GCA_963583895.1 of Melanophora roralis. NCBI lineage: Eukaryota > Metazoa > Arthropoda > Insecta > Diptera > Rhinophoridae > Melanophora > Melanophora roralis. Next base: position 55,717,880 of record OY757188.1, read on the forward strand.
TTGTTGCTTTTTATACGAAACTTGTTGTGAAACAATACAACTTTGTTTGATATGTTTATTGTGATGTCATATTATATACAAAGTCATGTGCTAAGCACCTAAAAAAAACGGCGAATTTTTTTTATTTAAGTTTTTGGAAGCCGCTACCACTAGCCACCCGTAAAAATGTATAATACTAGAATCTTAGGCAAAACAATTGTGTTTTCGTTTAGTCGTATCAGCTGATCTAGATTTTAAATACCACACTTATATATGATAGGTTGTTCACAATAGTCATATATTTGGGTTCTATTATTTCACAACATATGATTTCACAAGACCTTGTGAATTCGCCAATTATATGTATGTATATCATTACAAAAAGGTGCCTAAAAATATTTTTTATTTTATATTGCTGTAAAACGGCCGAAAATAGCCAACCAATTTATGTTAAAAGATATTTCATATAATTTGGGAAATGATTTACATTTTTAACAATTAATTTAACTAAGCAATTGTTTAGAATCTCTGGACATTTTTACAAAATATAATATAATTGTGTTTTTACTTTAATTTTCTTGCTTAAATAAAAAATATTTTTCATAGAAAACAATATAAACAAATATTATCCTCTACTCAAATTTTAGCACTAAAAAATATTTGATGCTAAAATTTTAGAGATCAAATCGCTAATTTTAAACCAGAGAATTTGATATTAGAAAATTTTAGCTATAGAAATAAAAGCTTTATTTGCGGCGAACTAAAATTAAGGACTATGCTAACTTAGGCGATATAAATAAAAGAATTGCACTCGTAGCTAAAAATTGCCAAAAAGCTTTTTTAGATTTTTAGCGATAGAGTTTTAGTTTTAGCGAGTTACAGGTTCACCCCGCTTAAAATTAAGGTTGAAAAAATTTTTAATAAATTGTTCTGTATAATTATGTGTGTTTAAGGATTGATTAGTATAGTTCAGTTCAATAACATAAAATTGAACTGTACTAATTTGTAAACGTTTGGTACCTTCAAGCACTTGTAACTTGAAAGTATCCAAATAATAATAGAAACGCAATTGTTTTATTAATTATCCTAAAATATAAAATTTATTGGTCTTTATATTTAAAAATTATAAATTAGCTTAATTAAAAGTTATATAAAAATACATGCATACATAATGAAACCAAATTACAAATTAAGCAAAATTATCTTAATTGTAGGTTATATTAAAAGTCATACATACATAATGAAGCCAAATAAAAAAGTGAGCAGAATTGAATATTTTATTGTATGAGTTAATAAACTACGGATCAATGACACTCATTAATGTTATAAATAATACTGAACTGCAGGCGCTGACAATGCTGAATATGCAGAACAGTAACATTGCTTAACATTTTGAATGCCGTTGACCCGCAGCTTATGATTATGCTGAATGTGCATAACAATGAAAACCACTGGTGTTCATGTGAATTCAAACAATGTTCAAACAATGCTCAAATACCAAATATCGCTTGCTTAAGATTAAACAAAAAGTTGTTTGTTTAAAAACGTATATGTTAAAAAAATTTAATTTAAAATTACAAGTTTTGGCAACGCAATTTAGTAGAACTATAAGTTGGGAACGAGTAAACAGCATGATGTATAAATTTAGATACTTTAAAATTAAAAGCTTCTACGGAAAATAAATTTTAGTACTACATAGAATCTTGATATTTTAAACAAAAAAAAATCAAAGCTCCTGTTTTCTGAAATTGAAAACTTTAAAAACAATTATTATTAACAAACAAATTGTAGAATACCAACAGCGGAGAAGTCTTCATAAGGCACAAATCCCATCGTGTTGCACAGTAAGCATGTGATGCTTTAATTTATATACAAAAATAAGTTGCAATTTTACTTGTAGTGCGCAGATTTGTTAATCCCGGGATTCCGCACTTAATTCCCGGGAAAGCGAGAAATAGAGATTGACGAATTTATCGGAAATTTTCGGGGCGGGAACTTCTGGGAAAACTTCCGACTAACAACCGATCAAAACGTGCTGATGATGAAAATCATAGCTGTTTTCGATAATAAATTTTTTTTCTAAAACTAACGGTAATAAAGTGACAAACAAAAGAATATTAATTTCTTTATTTGAAAAAATTTTTCTTGGAGAGATCGAACTGGAGCCTAAAGGAATAATAACAAGATTGTGTTAAAACACAAGTTCTAAAAATCCGGTGTTTTTATTATTTCGTCTTATTATATTTTTTTCATAAGTACTAAACCAAAGATACTTGCCGGATTTAACTTTTTACGTATGATCAGCAAACGTCAAATTAAGAAATTCTGCCTTTAAAATCTTGAATCGCCATTATTGCCAATTTGGTTTAAAAAATCGTCAGCATGACGAAAGTTATCACGTTTGACACCCCTGTACAAATTTTTATTTCATATACTCAATAATTTACGAACAGATGCAGAATGTCTTTTTTACTATTCAGTTCCAGTAAAATGGTATAAATTCATTATTGGCTTTTGATTATTATTTACGCTACCGAAAACAAAAAACTTCGGTGCTTTTGATAAAATGTGATAGCAAATTAATCTCTGCTGCTACATTACTCACGTAAAGCCAAATGAACGACAAATCAAAAGATAGTGGGACGCTTCTACGAATGCAAATAAGTGACTGTTTTTAGTTAGTGTCAGTGGGCCAACGTGAGACTGGCTGATATTGTTGACTACTAGTTTATTTGCCCTTAATGTAGTTTTTCCGATTATTATTTTTTGGGTACAAATAAAAACTTTTATGATTTTATAAAATTTGTATTTCTTATTTCTATTAAATTAATAAAATAAATTATGTGAACGTACAAACTTTTATAATTCAATAAAATATTTTGTATTTGGGTTGCGTTCGGGCTTGGACGATCAATTGAAATTCGAACGAAGTTCGGGTTCGGTTCGATATCAAAAGCACACGTTCTGGAGGGTCCTACATTTATTTTAATACATTTTTATTCTGAAAGATTTTTTCTTAATTCAGTTTTTCAACAACAACGACTTATACTTACCAGAATATGCTCCAATACACAAAAACGGAATGATTAGCAAAAGTCCTCGAAGTATTCGCAAATCTTGAAAGATAGAATACATTATTTAATTGAAAATATTCCTCAATTAAATAGTGTATCTGCAATCGAATTTGACATTTATGTATGTTTTCAGTATCTTGTTTTATCCTGATTGCACACTGAAAAGAAATTGTTTAACAATTATTTTAAATTGTGCTACGTTTGTACATACACATCGTTGTCTAAAATGCAAAAGGCGTAAGTACCTATGAATACTATTAAGATTCATCTTTTAAAAAATTTTACGCTTCTGCAAACAAAAATTACGCTTTTATAGCAAAAAAAAAAGTTTTCATTGTACAAAGTTTTTTGCTTTTCATTATATTATATTTTTGTCAGCTACGCCTTCTTGCGTTTTAGCAAACGATGTTCATTTATTTATAAGCTTTAGGGTGCGCCTTATTTGTATTGGTCAGTTAAACTTTTGAATCATTATTTCTTCTAGAAATATTATCCACAATAAAAAAAAAGTACATTTTAGAAACGGTAAGGAGAAGGCGCACCACATTAGTTTGGAAATTGTTTATATTTGCTTAATTTTTTTTTTGTGCAAATACAACTACAAGCACAATTAATAAATACTGGTGCAGCAGTCAAAAAGTTAAATTCAAGTTCTTAAATAAAATAGTTCTAAAGGTTTTATCTGAGGGAAACACTATCCTTCCTCTTCAATGTCGCAATGTTGTAAGACGTTCCAAACGAGCCGGTTCGGACGTGTTTCCAGTTCAATTAAATACTTGTCCATATATATTAGAATTTTGCATTAACTAGTGGAACTTGAAGACCCTTGTAAAAAATACTGTTTTAAATATACCAAGGAGCAACAGCAATCATTCGTAGGATTTTGTTTAAAGGGCATTAAGTTTTCTCTGCTGAAGGCGGAGGCATTGTCCAATAATGGTTTACCACAAGGAGCGGGAAATTGGGTTTATAATTGACCTAGGCAGAAAAAGACAATCAAATCGATTCTGTCCCGATGTTGGGAGAGGACTCTCAATATCAAAATAAAGTAAATTTAGCAAGTTAACAATGCTGTCTCAATGTTAAAATGATAACGCTAAATGGGCGTTTTTCGACACTTGGTTTTTATGTTTTAGCAATACTGTAAATTTAAGTTTACGGTATTAGAATAACATTTTTATCTTTTCTGTCTTAGGTGCTCGACTTGCTTTTGTTAAAATGGAAGACATTGTTACTTAAGCTTTTGAAAAAGAGATTTGTTTAAATAGGTATGTTTAAATGCAGCAAAATAAAACATGCAAAAAAATTTCCAACGCATCTGAAAAGTTTTTTCTTACGTTTATAAATTTTTTTATATTAAAAATATAAAAATTTTTTATATTAAAATTTGGCATTTACAAGCCAGGGTTGCGATTTTGTATATACAGTACTGTAATGGTACAATATTTTGAAACAGTCGAAATTTTATGTTTACAGGGCTGTGATGGTACAACATTTTTGGACCTTCGTTTTAGAATCGTATATTTCTGCCTAAGTGAGCTACTTATATACCAAAACTCGATTTGGTATGCTTTTAGTTTTGTTTGTGTTAACTTGCCATCTACCCATTGGCATATGTCATAATGATTTGCCGTGACATACTAACAATATTTAATCATAAATATATGTGAATTTTTAAAGAAGATGTTTAAAATTTCATATACTCCTTAATGAGATCGTGTCTGGCAAGCGTTCGCATATTAATAATAATTTTATGTTATGAGTCACTAACATTTTTGTTTTTTTTGTTCATGTGGGCGTGAAGCAGACACTAATAACAGGCAACGCCGCTAAGTTTATACTATTTTATACCTCGATGATATTACAATCGTTAGGTTTACCTTCATTTGTTTCTCCCATTGTCACAAAGATTCATCAATTGTACGACAATTTCGTGCGAATCGCGACTAATTACCGATTTTGTCGCGATGATTTATCGATGAAGCTGTAATAATGACAATCTCACGCCCTTGGTATTTGTCACTTCTACGTTCTGGGTAAATGACAAGATATTTTGTCCCAAAGTATTTAGGTGCCCTCTACTTTTTTATTATTATTATTAATTCTTTATTAATCCTGATTTTATCAGATTTTTTTGAAGCTTAAGCTTCGCTGGATTTGCCCACAATAATCACTATTTGCAATCCTCACCAATTTTCAATTAGGAATTTATCTTATCTAAAAGGGTAAATTGGTTGAAATATAAAAAGTATATCAGCATTATCTATTTGCAAATCCTACTGCCAAGAACTTCCGCAAACATTTATGTTTGCCTTAGTAGTCTTAGTGAAAGCATTAAAAATAACGTTAAACATGCTTCTTTTACCGACCGTCAAGCCAAGTACAACAAAGTTTATTCTGCCGATGTGGAAGAGCTTTTATCTGAAGAAAGACGGCTGAAAGAGAATGGAAAAAGTATACTTACTTACTTAGAAGGTTTGTTACATTAGCCAAATTGATCTCCAAGCGGTTCGGTCTTCAGCGCTTCTTCTCCAAAATTTGTGACATCAAGTTTCCGGATGTCTTCCTCTACTTGAATCTTCCATTAAAGTTTCCGTCTTCCTCCTTTGCGTGATCCATCACAGGGTCCATCACAGGGCTATTCAAATGTCTTTCTAGCTGGAGCATCTTATTCATTCTCACAACATAATCTAGCCAAAGCAGACGTAGAACTTTGATACGTATAACTATGTCAATATCGGTAAACAGCTCCTTCAGCTCACGGTTCACACAACATCAGTATTCTCTGTAAACACAGATTGGTCCGTAGGTTTTCCGAAGAATCTTCCTCTCGAAAACTCCAAGCATTGCCTTATCTGCTTCTGCAAGTACCAATGCTTAGGAACCATATATAAACACGGGTAGAATCAGTGTCTTGTAGAGAATGATTTTTGTTTGTCCGGAGGTGGCCTTACTTCTCAACTGTTTACTTAGTCCTTAGTAGCATATATTGGCCAATATTGTTCTTCTTTGTACCTCAAATCTGATGTTGTTTGTTTTGTTAATAGCGGTGCCTAGGTAGATAAAATCGTTGGTAATTCCAAAGTTGTGGTTTTCAACTTCCACTGTCTGCCCCAAGTTCACTGGACGTTTTGTGCGTTGATACCATCAACTTGGTTTTATCTGCATTTACCGCTAGACCTACTTTGGTTAACTCTTTCTCGATTTTTTCAGAGGTTAAAGATAATGCTCGCAATGTTCATGCCATGATGTCAATATTGTCAGCGCAGTCGAGCAACTTGTGCTGTTTTGTGAATAGTCTGCCAGTTCTATTCACATTTTTGTTTCGTATAACCCTTTTCAAGAGGGTTTTAAAAAGATTACAACAAAGACTGTCTTCTTGTCTGAAACTTTGTTTTATACTGAAGTGCTCAGAAATATTCCCGCCTATCTTAACTGAGGATTGTGTATCAGTTAAAGTCGTCCTGCAGAGTCGTACTAGTTTCGCAGGGATACCAGACTCAGACATAGTTTGAAACACCTTTGAACGTATGGGGCTGTCAAAAGCGGCTTTATAGTCAACAAATAGATGTGTCGATTTGTCTAACTTGGGTCTTTTCTAGGATTTGGCGTAGTGTGAATGTATGGTCGATGGGGGATTTACCAGGTCTAAAGCCGCATTGATATGGTCCAATTATCTCGTGGGCTTTGAATTACAATCTTTCAAACAATACGCTGGATAGGATTTAAAACTCATACTGTCTTGTCTCTTTTTTTGTGCACAGGACATAAACCACTGATGTTCCAATCTTCAGGTATGCGCTCCTTTAGCCAGATTGTACAAACAAGCTGATGCATACACCTTATCAGCATGTCTCCTCCGGTCTTAAATAGTTCAGCTGGCAACCCATCGGCTCCTGCTGCCATGTTAATCTTCTGGCTAGGCAGTATGTACTCAATACCGTCATCTGGGATTAGTTCTGTGGTATCTTTATCGTTGCTATTATCAGATACCAGCAGGCGCGAAAAATGGTTTTTTCATTTTCTCAGCACACTATCTGTATCAGTCACCAAATTACCTTTTTCATTTTTGCCTTTGTCAAAGCCTTCAGTTTGGTGCTTTACCTTTTGGTAAAATTTTCGGACTTAATTTTGACTCCTTAACTTCTCGATACAATCACACTTCTACCTTTTTTCTGCGAAATAGACGCTTTTCCTCTCTCCTTTTCCTCTGACACCTTTCCTTTGCAAGACGCGATGCTACTGACTACAGTTTTGCCTTGTATGCCACATTCTTTGCTTCAGTAGCATTAAGACATCTCTGCTCGTACCATTGGTTACTTGGTGAAGGCTTTTGGTACCCAAGCACGGACACTGCGGCTTTTCTCTTGGAGTTGAAAATGCTTTGCCATCGCGCTGCAACATTATCTGGACAAAAAGTGCTTACTTCACGCAATTAGGTCAATTTAGCGGAGTAAGACGTTGCTGTTTGTTGTGTTTCCAGCTTCCGACATCAAGCTTCCGTGCTATGTCAGACCGTCCACTTCTCGCCACATTTAAATGGGTGCAAACCTTTTTTGCAACAAGGTAGAGATCCGAATCAATGTTCGCGCTCCTTGAAGCGAATGTACGTTAAACACACGTGATTAATGCCTCCTGTCTATTACAGCATGATTAATTTGGTTCCTCGTATTTTGGTCTGGTGACAGCCACGTGGCTTTATGTATATCGAGATGTCGAAATCTGGTGCTGCTTACTACCATATTTTTTGCCGCGAAGTTTACTAGCCTCACTCAGTTTTTAGATGTTTCCTCGTAGAGGCCAAATTTTCCGACTGTTGGAACAAAGATATTTTCCTTCCTATTTTGGCGGTCAAATCTCATAGGACGATTTTAATATCATGGTCGGGGCAGCGGTCATATGCTCTCTCTAGGCGCTTGTAAAATATACCTTTAGTCTGTTTATCCTTATCTTCGGTCAGGGCATGGGCGCAAATAAGACTAATGTTGAAGAATTTGACTTTAATACGAACAACGGCTAGCCTCTTATCCACTAGAGTAAGCTCGGAGACAAGATATTTGAGTCTCCGGCTAACCACGAATCCACAGCCAAACTTATGCTTTGTTAAATGGCAGCTATAATACAGCGCGTCACCGTTTGGTGTAGTTGTGAGGCCTTTCCCATAACATCGCACTTCCTGTAAGGCAGCAATATCGGCATTGTACTTTTCAAGTAGATCCGCCAGTGTGTACACTGAACTTTCTCTATATAGGGTTCTAAAATTCCGGGTGCAGATTCGTAAACTCTGGTCCTTAAAATGTTTGTGGGCGTCATCAATATTAGAGGGGTCCATTAATCTTTTTCTTAATTTTTTCATAGTATGTAAGTTTTTACAAGGGTGGGCAACCAGCCCGATGCCTTAACCAAATTTTATCATTCTTATGGGTGGACGTGTGACTGCTTTTAGCACACTACCTTGCTGAAGGTGCACAGGATGGCATTGCTCAAATACTACGTTGAAGGTCTAGACGCAACGAATTATTCCCCATGGCGATCGGTCAGATGACTTAAAGCCCATAATCCCAGAACTACCAGCGCGTAGTCTGATAGGGTCCTGGGCAAGAAATAACGAAGAAAGAAGCAATTTGCTCGCAAGTTATATATGTAACATGTTCAGTCCCAATACATGCACTAGCGTAAGAGGGTTACCAACCATTGCTGCTAGACGTCCTGTAGAAATACGTTTCCGATTTCCTGATGTTGTAGAGGCTATCAAAACCCAATATGATACTAAAGCCGCTGGCGTTGATGAAATAAGCAACAAAATGCTTTGAGAGCTACCTTTTACAGCAAATAGAATAATTTTTTCTATCCTTAAAAGTGCAGTCTTATAGGCATTTAAGAAAAACTGCTTACAAACAATCTATCGATCCTACATGGCAACATCTGCATTTTAAATCACCAATTTGAACTTAAAAGTCAACATAGTACCATTGAGCGAACTCACAGGTTGGTACAAGTTATAATAGAAACCTTTGAGGAAAAGAAGTACTGCTCCGCGTTTTTTATCGATGTTTCTCAAGCATTCGATAAGATATGGCATGACGAACTGTTAATCAAACTAAAGTTTAACCTGCAATCAATATTTTTAATCTATTAAAAAAGTAAATAATTTGTCGACAATTTATGATCAAAGAGGAAAAACACTTAAGTAGCTCTTGTTGTAGTCTTTTTCAATCGAAAAACGAAACCTAAAGTTTTTATTTTTTCCAATTCCAATTCCAATCCGTACAGCTTTTCCAAATCGTATTACTCGATGGTTTGTTGTATCCGGAGGTGAAATAGAGTCTGATATCCCAGACTTACTCTGATTGTGATTGTTAAATATGAAAGCGGGTTTTAACGGATCTATTGAAAATGTTATCGGTTGCCAATAATGCCAATTAAATAGGGTTTTTTATTCCTCCATAATGAAGGTTAAAAAGCAGGTGTAACAGTATCATCTTGAATGAAAACGAAGTTTGATTTTCGGAAGTCTTTTGCTATGTATGCCCGGATATGACCGTGTCTAGCAACTTTCTCCGCTCTCACATTTTTATGCCTTTTTGAAGCTGTTTAACCCATTTAGAGTTGATGCTTTTAGTTTTAACATCAACGAAAAATTTACCGGGTAAGGGTAACTCTAACCCATAAACCGATCCAGCAGGAGAAACGTTCAGGTCATGATTAATGGACGCTCTCAAACCCAACATAATAATTGGCAATACATATATCCAACGAGAGTTTGAATGGCACATAATTGCTGACTTAAGAGTTTAATGGCAACGTTAAACTTGTCCATTTGCTTGTGGTTGGTAAGGTGTGGTATGGATTATATGGACTCCCAATAATTTTGGAAACTCTCTAAGTAATGGCGATTCAAAATGTCGTACGTGATTAGTTACCACTTTCTTAGGTATTTTAAACTTTAAAACCCATCCACTAAGAAAAGCTTCGGCTACAGATTCACCTGTGATGCCTTTCAATGGGGTCACCTCTGGCCAACGTGTAAATCTGTCAATACAGGTTAAGCAAAATCTATATTCACCTGACAAAGGAAGAGGTCCAATTTTGTCTGTACTGATAACTTTAAATCTTCCATCTGGAACTAAAAATTCTTTAAACAAGCTTTTTGTGTGCGCCTAAACTTTACATTTCTGACATTTAATGCTTAATTTTGCCTAATTGGAAATATCCTTCCAAATATTTGGTCACACAAATCTATCAGAGATAATTTTTAATCAACCTTCTGAACAGGGATGAGAAACGTTGTGTAACATATCAAAAACGACTTTCCAAAACGCTCCGTAATATATGGCCTAATTTTCTGCGTTGATACATCACAAACAACTTTAATGCTATTTCCCGTCATTTGAAATTCCTTCAAAATAAACCCGGTCGTAGATAACTTTTTTAAATATTAAAGTTTCGTATCCATCATTTGATCGCTCGCAAGAAGAGCATAATCTATAAAAGAGGACATTGAAATTTAATCTAAGCGAGACAGTGCTTCAGCAGTTATGTTTCATTTCCAGATGCATGTCGAATATCAACTGTGTGCTGGCCAATATAATCTAAGTGCCGTAATTGACGTAGAGATGCTTTTTCCGGTCGTTGTTTAAAAGAAAAAATTAGTGGGTTATGATCAGTATAAATACGAAACTAACGTCCTTCAAGAAAATATTGAAAGTATTTAAGATCTGGGTAAGCATCTCTCGATCATATGCACTATACCGCTTCTGCGTATCTGAAAGCTTTTCTGAATAAACCCCTAAAGGTTTCCAAACCGAGAAAATTCATTCACAGTTTTTGATAAAGGAAATCCTTGAATAGCGGTTACACGTACAGAATCTGGTATAAGGTCTTTCTTAGTTATTAAGTAACCCAAAAACTTAAGAACAGGTCTTCCGAATTCGTATTGGTCGTAATTTATTGTTACTCCGTATTCCCATAGTTTACGAAAAGTTTGCCGTATATGGCCCCTATACTTTTCATCCCACCCAGATACTACAGAGATATCAACAATGTAGGCAAAACAAAAATTAAGGCCACGTAAAACTTAGCTAATAAAGCGCCAAACGTTATTTGCCGTAACTCATATAATCCAAAAAAAAAATATTGAGAGCCGTTTTGGGAATGTCCTCAAACGGTATCAGAAAATATGCTTTTACCAAATCAGTTTTAAGAAACCGCCTTCTTACCAGAAAGCATTTACGAAAAATCATGAATATGGGGAACGGGATAACGGTCAAGTATCGTCATTTTATTAAGAGCTCTAACGTCTTCACAGGGGCGCCACATTTTGTTACCTTTTTGCACCATAGTTGCTCTCTTAATCTCGTGGTGTACGGACGTGTCTACGCGAGTGTATATTTGTAATAGGTGATATTTGTAATAAGTTACATAAAAAAAAATTGTTAATATACATATGTACCTACAAGACATATGTGAGAATCGAAAATAAAAACAAACTAAACAAAACAAAGCAAAAAAACCAAACGGTTAATGAGTAACAGTAATCGTAGTGACAGTGGGCCTAACAGCCGAAATGCTTACATTGTGTTAAGCTCAGAAAGCGTTAGCAATGAAAACATTAGAGACCCTGAATATAATAGAAACTATTTAAGTGCAAAACCGAAAACAAATACAAACAGTTTAAGTGCAAGTGTGCCTAATTTGAATAAATGTACTGAACAAGGGACAAATTTAGCCCAATCTCTGTTTAAAAATTATAAAAAAAATACCGAGGTGCCATCTTCATCGCGGTCTTCTTTGTCAAGTTCTGGTGTCGCACCTACAACTGCTAAAGGCGCTCCAGGCCCAATTTCTGCGTGTGCTCCTAAGATCCAGGTAGGGATGGACAGGTACGTAACAGTTCTTAAAAGGGGGAGAAGTCCAAAATCGGCAGAAACATCTCAACCTGCAAAAATGTTGAAAGACGATGAAAGACCAACCTCATCGCAAAATCGTTTTGCCATTCTACAAGAAGATAACGATGCCCCCGTTACTGAAAAAAAGTCCTTTAAGCCACCTCCGATTTATTTGAGGGAAAGGAATTCGAATGATCTTGTAAAGTTTTTAGTAGGTTTGATTGGAGAAAACAACTTTTACGTTACCAACATTAAACGCGGTAACATATACGAGACAAAAATTCAGGTGAATGACGAAAACGCTTACCGCACCACTATTTCGGAGCTCGAAAAACTTAAGAAAAATTTCCATACTTACCAACTTAAGAACGCTAAGGGCCTCCAGGTAGTTATAAAAGGTATTGACTCTAATGTTGACCCGGAGGAAATTAAAACCAATTTGTGCATGAAGGGCTTTAGAGTCAAATATGTATCAAACATAAGGAACAGGGAAAAATACCCTCAACCATTATTCCGGGTGGAGCTTGAGCCCAGTGACATTAAATTGAAAAAAAATTAAACACATCCGATATATGATCTAAGATATATTATGCACAGCAGAGTTATAGTGGAGGTGCCACATAAGCGATCTGGGCCCGTACAGTGCTTAAACTGCCAGGAATATGGCCACACCAAAGCATATTGTAAATTGCCTTCTGTTTGTGTTGTGTGTGGGGATCTGCACGATACGACCAACTGCGACAAGCCAAAAGAAGATCCTAGGGTGAAGAAATGCAGTAATTGCGGGGGAAACCACACTGCCAACTATAGAGGTTGCCCTGTTTTTGACTTGGTTAAACGCTCATCCAAGCCGAAGGTAGTTCCTGCCCCTCCCCAGCCGTTAAATATACCAACAACAAATATTCCCCAGTTAGCACAGCCAACTACTAGTCAAATTTCTTACGCCAACGCACTAAAGTCAAACCAGTCCGATGCACAAAGGCCAAACCAACCAACCACACAACAACAAGTGCCAACAAGTGAACCAACTGGTCCCAACTTTACCCGCCTGGAAGCCGTAATTGACAATATGGTCAAACAATTTACGCAGATAATGACGCAAATGGCTGGCATGATGCAGGAGATGCAGAAAATGCAGTCTGCTCTTCTGCAGGCCATGCTTAAAAGACCATGAACTGCTTCAGGGTTTGTTTCTGGAACGCAAACGGCATCCGCCAACACAAAAATGAGCTCGAATGTTTTTTAATACACCATAAAATTGACGTCATGTGTATTTCCGAGACTCATATGACATCGAGGAGCACTTTTAAAATAAGTGGGTACAATTTTTATGATTCGAAGGATCCCAGAGATAGATCATGTGGTGGCTCGGCTATACTAATCAAATCAAGAATTAAACACCAATGGTTAGGTGGCATCTCCGAATGCTATATTCAAGCAGCAAACGTCTGCATTGATGAATTTTTCGCTAACCTAGTTATTTCGTCAGTGTATTGTCCACCCAGGTTCTCCATAACGAAGGATCAGTACAACAGTTTTTACAAATCCTTAGGTCCCCGCTTCATAGCTGCTGGAGACTATAACGCTAAACACACCTACTGGGGTTCCCGCTTAATTAGTCCCAGAGGTCGTATCTTGTATGATTCCGTATCTGAAATGGGTCTTTGTGTTATTTCTACCGGACAACCAACCTATTGGCCAACCGACCACAATAAAATTCCAGACTTAATAGATTTTGGCGTAGCAAAAAGTATATCCCCGGAGCTTAATGAGGCGCAAGCCTCTCTGGATTTATCTTCTGACCACTCACCCACATTTATCACTGTTTGCAGTCCTAACCAAATCGCAACTAGTGATTTTTTCTTATCCAAAAGAGTAAATTGGCTGAAATATAAAAAATATATCAGCTCTCACTGCTCGGAACACATACCACTAAAAACTCCCCAAGAAATCGATGATTGCCTAAATATCCTAAATGAAAACATTAAAGAAGCCGTTGAACATGCTTCTTCAACATACCATCAGGTCAAATACAACAAAATTTTTTCTGTCGATGTTGAGGAGCTTTTATCTGAAAAAAGGAGAGCGCGAAGAGAATGGCAACAGCATAGATCGCCCCAACTTAAAACGAAGCTAAAAGAGTGTACAAATCGCTTAAAAAACTTGCTGGAGGTACACAGAATTGCATCAATTAAGAAGTATTTGGAAGGTCTAGACGCGACTCCTCAAACAAATTATTCTCCATGGCGATCAGCCAGTCGTCTCAAAAGACCCGTAATCGCAAAACCACTACTGCGCAATCTAAGAGGATCCTGGGCTAGAAATGATGAAGAAAAATGCGATCTGCTCGCAAGCCATTTAAGAAACGTGTTCACTCCTAACACATGCACTGACGTGAGGGAATTACCGCCTGTTGTTTCTAGACGTCCTATAGAAATACGTTTCCGATATTCAGATGTGGTAGAAGCTATTACTAACCTTAATGATAAAAAAGCTCCTGGCGTTGTTAAAATAAGCAACAAAATGCTCATTCAGCTACCTTTTACAGCAAAAAGAATAATTCTTTTTATTTTTAATGCCATAATACGGATTGAACATTTTCCACCAATATGGAAAGTTGCCTTAGTAAAGATGATTCCTAAGCCTGGTAAAGATCCTTCGAAGGTGGAGTCGTATAGGCCTATAAGTTTGTTACCAACTTTGTCCAAACTGTTTGAAAAGCTGCTTAAAAACAAGCTTACTCCGATCCTGAATGAAAACAACTGCATTCCAGATCACCAATTTGGCTTTAGAAGTCAACATAGCACAATAGAACAAACTCACAGACTGGTGCAGGTTATAAGAAAAACTTTTGAGGAAAAAAAGTATTGCTCCGCGCTTTTTATAGATGTCTCTCAAGCTTTCGATAAAGTATGGCACGAAGGCCTGTTAAACAAACTAAAGCTAAACCTTCCAGCTAATATTTTCAATCTACTAGAAAAGTACATAACCGGTCGATAATTTAAAATCAAAGAGGGAAACCAAATAAGTTGTTACCAACCAATAGGGGCTGGTGTACCTCAAGGGAGTATCCTAGGTCCAATTTTGTACTTGCTTTACCCGGCAGATATGCCAACAAACAGTTTTACGCACACGTCTACATTTGCTGACGATACCGCTTTTCTTAGTATTCACAAAGACCCTAAAGAGGCTTCGAACCAGCTGCAACAACACGTAACCCAAGTTGAAAAATGGGCAAAATTATGGGGAATAAAAATTAATGAGCAAAAATGTACCCACGTAACGTTTACTTTACGCAAAGAAACGTGCTCTCCAATCCTTATTAACAACCATATGGTGCCGCAACGATTTGAGACGAAATACCTTGGCATTCACCTGGATCGCCGCATCACATGGAAGTCACATATAGATGCAAAGTTGACACAGATGAAACTTAAAACGGCCCAAATCCATTGGCTAATCGGTAGAAACTCTGTGCTACGTCTTGATTGCAAACTTTTACTTTACAACTCAGTTTTGAAACCAATTTGGTGCTACGGGATACAATTATGGGGCACTGCTTCCGCCTCCAACATTGAAAAAATTCAACGCCGTCAAAACAAAATCCTAAGAATGATAACTGGTGCTCCTTGGTATATTAAAAACAGCAACATCCATAAGGATCTACAAGTTTCACTAGTTAAATGCGAAATCCTGAACTATGTGGACAAGTATTTAAACAAGCTGCAAACGCATCCAAATCCGCTCGCTCGAAACATCTTGCAACATAGTGGACACACTCGTCTGAAAAGAAGGGACACTATTGAACTTAGATGAAACTGTTTAAATTAATTTACTTTGTTATGAGAACTTAAATTTTGGTCTGGTACTGACTGGACTAACATAAATTACTTAGTTTTAAGATTTGAAAACTTATTGTTAGTTCGCAAAAGCGAAGATTCAATAATAAAAATATGAAAAAAAAAAACCTTTTTGCACCATGTGAAAGAGATTTGACCAACAGCTCTTAGATGGCCGACAATTGTCCAGGCTAAGCATGTCCTCAAATTTTTGTTTGGCAATTTTCAATTTCTCTGGGGCTAACCTACGAGGATTGGCATGTACTATTGTGCCATTCGTTTCAATCTGATGGATTATCGTACGTTTACCTGGCGGCAGTTTATCGCCAGAAATTGATACATCAGAAAACTCCATAAGGACTGATTTAAACTTACCAGGTTGCATTAAAATACAGTACAATACATAAACATCGGCAACACAGTACTGTCTGGACGTGTTTTATTTGCTGCTGCATTAAAAATTCTATTTTTTTGTGTATTTACCCGGGCGTAGTTTGTGTAACCTCTTAAATTATCCATCAATTTTTGCAGAACTGTTTTTAAAAGCTGGTGCTGATAAATTGGGTGGTAAAGTTTATCATCTTTTACATATTTTGTTAATATTGTTTAGTAACACTAGCAATAACAAATAACTAATAAAAAAATACTGAGTAAGAAATTATACAACTATCGGAACATCTGCAAGAAGTACGCTTTATTACAACTTTTCTTGTTGTTGAATTAATAACAAGAAGCAGAATTTACTACCCGGCTAACCAAACCTTATAACTTTATTAGGAAAATATTTTTGCTATTTCCATCTCATCCTTAAACTATGGATTGCCTGAATACAAATTGTAACGTTTCGGGCAATGATCGTATGATATCCTGTTGGTTGTGCCTTGGATCCTATCATTTAAAATGTAGTGGACTTAAAGCACGGGATGCAGACGCGCTGGTTGATCCTACTAAATCCCTCCAATGGAATTGTTCTCGGTGCAAAAATGTTAATGTTGAATTTTTTAAATTTTTTAAAAGCTATAAAGAGCAGTTCGTTCAACTTAATAATGATTTCACATCCCTTCAATCTAAGCTATTAAAATTCGGTGAACTTTTTACAAATTTTCCGAATTTAGATAAATTTGCCAATGCTCAATCTCATTCTTCCCTAAAGAAAAAAAAATCTACAAAGACTCCAATTCCTTCAAGAGAAATATCCAAAATGACTTCTCTTAATCCGGTTGAAAATGGTGATACATCTCCTTTACCTTACTTGGACCAAAATAATTATTTTCATCCGAAGTTAATTCTCCTTTAAATACATTACGCCGTGAAATAAATAGTAATTCACCTACTCCTTCATTTTCATCAGCAGCATCTTTAACCTCTTATAATATGGCACCAACTCAACCCGCTAAAGAACTCCGTACTATTCCGCCGAGAAAAACAATATCTTCTACTCGGTTTCATCTTGATACAACTGTAAATGGTGTTATAAGCTACTTGTTATCTAAATTTGATAACAATCTACCTAATAATATAAATATTTTTAAAGTAAATTCAAGAAGTAGAGCCTCGTTTAAAATAATAGTTCCACTTGAATATTTTGAACAAATTGTAAACGTAAACTTCTGGCCTAAACACACTCTTGTACGTGAATTTATTTATCGTGAGGAAAACTTAGCTCGTATCCCAACATCCAATCAAATTCCAAAAAACTAATTCCAAACTCCACCCTTAACATTGTATACCAGAATGCTAATCGAATGAATACTAAGCTTACTGATATATTCCTTAACAGCTTTGACTGCAATTTTCATATTGCTGAATTTACAGAAACTTGGCTAACTAATAACACTAATAATTTTTTGCAGCAAATATCAAGTTTTTACATGTGATAGAATTGGTACACGTGGTGGTGGCGTTTTAATTGCTGTATAATGTTTGTATCCTGCTGAACAGATTTTATTTGAAAATTTTTTGGACATAGAATTAATCGTTGTTTTCACACAAATTCAAAATAGATCACTTTATATTACTTGCTCGTATATTCCTCCCAACTCTGATTCACAAATTTATGAGAAACATGTTTTGACAATAAAATTCGTTGCAGATAAACTTAAACCAGCAGATTTTTTGATTATTTTTGGTGATTTTAATATTCCGACTACATCCTGGATTACATCAGATGACACAGATTTTTATTATACCGCTTACGTCAAATGATTGGACTCAGGGTGTTTTTAATAGTTTGGCTGATTTAAGTGTCTTTCAAATAAACAACATTCCTAATAGCAATTACCGTTTGTTGGATCTTGTATTTGTAAATAATCCCTCACTATTCGATGTATCTAGGACTAACCCTTTGTTTATTCCTGAAGACCGCCATCATCCAACATTGTTAATTTCTACACCATTGCCACAGAAAGAAACTATTTTCACCGTATCTGAGTCCCCTTGTTTTAAACGCACAAATTTCGAACTATTAAATAATCTGCTAAAGGAAATTAATTGGTGTGAATTTCTTGTCTTTTCAAATAACGGGAGTAATTTTGATCAAATTTTGCAGAAATTTTACTCAATTCTCTTCAGTTGTTTATTAGCAAGCACTCCATTGCTAAAGAAGATTACATCTAATCGCCCTCCATAGTATTCCCATACATTAACCTGCTTAAAAAATTGTAAAAACCGTTGTTATAAAAAATTTATGAAGAGCAAAAGTCCTATAGATCATAGCCATTATCTAATGGCTCAAAGCCGTTACATCTTTGAAAACAAAAAATGCTATGCATCGTATATTAACAAGATGAAACTTAATTTTAAGCTGAATCCAAAAGCGTTTTATAATTTTGTCAATTCCAAACGTAAAGTTTCAACGTATCCAACTACTGTGAAAATTAATAATGTTGTTTATTCCAATAATATGGATATTGCCAATTCATTTGCTGACTTCTTTGCCACTAATTTTTCTACAAAAACGTACAACAATACAATATATCCTTAAGATATTACTAGAAATACATCAGTTAGTATATTACCTTTAGATATCAAAACTGTCTTAAAAAGCTTGAAAAATTTAAAAAGTACTAACAGTTCTGTAGTGGTAAGACGTGGAACAAGTTTTTTTTTGGTTCGCTGATTTACAATCGGCAATCTAACTGTTAGGAATAAGGGCTGGATGACATTCAGCTTCGTCCGGTGGATTGCATTCATCCGGATAGGAGGCAGGGAATAAGTGGTTAGGAGTTCTGGATAGCATCTGGAATTTGTAGAGATCGGATAACATCCAATTGGATAGACCAACTCGAATTACATTCGGGTTGCGGGTTAGTAGTGGAGATAAGAGCTTGTGGCCACGACACTGCTAGAGATTGCAGAACCAGTGAGGGACATCAGTATTTTTGTCAAAGAAATTTTGTTTATGGAAGAATAAACGAGAAAGCTAAATCAACTTGTGTGTGTTTTTTTTATTGCAAGAACCTGGCCGATCTACCCCAGCTTCAAGCCCGGAATAACCGGAGGTTCGGTACAACTTTACTAAGGGCTTGAGAGACATCAATAAAGAGCGCGGAGCAGTTTTTCTTTTCTTAAAGGCCTTCCTTATAACCTTTTCCAATTTGTAGGTTTGTTCGATAATACTATGTTGACTCTGAAAGCCAAATTGATGACTTGGAATTCAGTTATTGTTATTCAAAATCGGGGTTAGCCTGTTTTTTTTTTGCAATTTCTAGAACAATTTGGGCATAGTTGGTAGCAGACTTATAGGCCTATAAGAATCTACCTTTGAAGGATAAGATATTCCGGCCTAGGAATCATTTTCACCCAAGCACCTTTTCATACTGAAGGGATATGTTTGAGCCGTGATACGGCGTTAAAAATAAAAAGAAATATTCTTTTTGCTGCTCTAAAAGCATTTTGTTGCTTATTCCATCAAAGACGAGATATTTTTTAGCATTTAAATTATCGATACCCTCTACGGCATCTAGAAGTTGGAAACCTATTTGCATAGGTCATCTGCAACAACCGGCGCACAGTGGCTCAAAGTCGTTTTTCATTGGCCAAAACCTTTATTTTTTCTTATATATAGATTTTTGGAATGTTTACGCCATCAGTAAGGAATTATATCAAAAAAAAGTAGCCAAAAAGTTGAGTCAAAATATTGGCAGTAGTGGGCGCGGCATGCTGCCTAAAGCAAAGGATTAATGTTTATTTAGAAAAAAAGAAATTTTTTGTTGAGTTGGAGTAAACTGTTGTTTTTAACAAATAGTATTTGCGCGTTCTGTACAATTTGTAGTTAGGGGGCTATGTAATAAATTTAAAACCACCATATACTCGTCAAATTTAAAGTAGTGTATAAATTGAAGAAACCCAAAAATTTTTTCTTTAAGCCTATTTATACTTTTAAAACCCGCCTGGACCCACCCGTAGAACATTTTTTTTATTTTAATGAAAATACTAAGCATTTAAAAAAAAAATGGTATCAAAATTGCAAGTAAATTTACTTTAGAAACCAGATTAATGCCATTACACCTCAACATGGCATTCACTGCCATAAGTATAAATTAATGGTAGCAAAACGTTGAGAGATAACGGGGAAGAGGGAGTGTAACGATTTGCAGTAATAAAACACACAAGCGTACTTGTAGAATAAGATACTCTTTTATTTCAAATCAGACAACCATCGTAAAATACTAAACAATAACCAATTTAATGGTAGTTCTATCCAATAGTACGCGCACCTTTAAGTGAGGGTTTTTCTTAATGATCAACCTGCTTAGCAAAAAAAAAAACGATCATAGGAAAACCTCAAAAATCATGATCATATCTGAACAAGTTGTATATAAGGACAATAATTGGAAAACCAATTTTAGTTTCGTACAAGTATTCAATTTAAATTGATTGATAAATTTTTAAAAGTTTTAGTTTATATCGCTTCAACAAATACATAACTTTCACCTAAATTAAAATATGGAGACTTTCAGTTTTAGTGAATTAACCGATAAATATTTTAAAAACAAAAGAGAAGATGCCGTAAAACATATTTAAAGCAAATTGAACTTAAATGCTTACAATGTTAATACACAAGTGGAATTAAAAACCAAAGTATCTATTTTTATTATTTCTGCTAGCTCAGTAAGAACAAAACGGGTCCTCAAAAGCATTGCAATACCAAACGAGGAAAAACAGCAGTATAATCAATTCCGATTCGTGCGATCGAAAAGGGCTCAAATTTATAGCCATCGTATCAACATATAACGATTCCTGTGTTATCTCGTTGCTAACGTTGTTATACAATAAAATATATGAAAGGCTTTTTGTGATCAATTCAAAATCTTTATTTCATTTATTTTTTACTTATGGACAATATACTTAACTTTTACAAAAGAAAAGAAAACGTGTTTGATTTCACAGCCACAAAAGCAAGAGCCCGAAAAACTATAATACTAGTAATGGCAACTTTTCCTTCAGGTGGAGTGATGTTGCCACAGTACTTCCCTCCTAGAGCTCATACAAAACATGTCGGAATTCTTACTTGACGACCAGAGCGTGTGGTTGAAGTCGGTATTCTTTCCCAGTTTCCTTGGAAATGTTTTGTAATGCTTCTTTTGTAGGATTTTTTTAACCATTTCTGTTGGCGTAGCCCCTTTTGTAAGCTGTGTTATATCAGGTGGCGTTTGAACAGGTAGTGTTTCGTTAATTAGGTATGCTAGTTTAAGACGGTCGATCGATACGTTGGTTTCTTTGTTGTTCATTTTTTTTTTAATTTTTTCACCTCTAACCATAACCTGATAAGGCCCCTTGTATAGGTATGACAAAGATGGTCGAATAGAATCATTTCACACAAACACAAGTGTACATGTGTTTAAATCGGAATGCTTAAACGTTTTAGTTTTGCCATGTCGTGCCGCTTGTTGAGGCTAAATATTTTGCATCGCTTCCCTTACCTCGCTAAGAACCTCTCAGAAATCAACATAACATCGATTTTTTGGTTTATTAAAAAAATATTCGATCTCGTTTTCGTGTTGTCGGATGCCGTTTGCGTTCCAGAAACCAACCCTAAGGCAGTTCATGGCCTTTTAAGCATAACCTGCAGAAGAGCAGACTGCATTTTTTGCATTTCTTGCATCATGCCAGCCATTTGCGCCATGATCTGCGTAAATTGTTTGACCATATTGTCAATTACGGCTTCCAGGCGGCTAAAATTGGGACCGGTTGGGTTGTTTGTTGCCACCTCTTGTTGCGTTGTTGTCTGGTAAGGCTTACGTGCGAAGGGCTGGTAAGACTTTAAAACGTTGGCGTAAGAAACTTGATTTGAAGTTGGCTGTGCCAATGGCGACATGTTTGTAGTTGGTATATTCAGTGGCTGGGTAGGGGGAGAAACTACTTTCGACTTAGATAACTGAATTAAAAACAGGACAACCTTTATAGTTGACCGTGTGATATTTATTTTATTTATTTTATTTTATTTATTTATTAATATCAATAAAATGAAGCCTTCATGGCCAATAAAATATGTATTGTACAAATTAAACTATGCATAAAGATATATCAATATTCTACATATGTAAGTATACAGAAAAGATAAATATAACGAAACAAAATATATGCATTTTAAGCATATAAACATACAAATGAAGTAAAAATAAAGTCTATTAAAAACCAGAATACAGATAAATATATTTTGATAGTTAATTGGTAGATTAGTTGATATAGTTAATTTGGCTCCCCATCCATATAAATATTACCACAAACGTAACGTAAATATAAATAATAAAGGCAATATAATATAATATAACCCTATATCCAAGGGGTAAAATTAAATTATAACTGATTATTATTAAAATGATATAGGAGTTTTTTCTAATAAGTGGGATAAGAGTAAGAAAATAGTTTTAGATCGCTAGAAAGCAATTTCCAGATACGGTGAACTCTTTTTAAAAAGGAGCGATCAAAAATCGTTAGGTGTCCTAGAGGAACAAGAATTTGAACATTGCGCGTCGAGTTAATAAAAGAGAACTCATTGGCAAGAAAAATAGTTCGCCCAGATTTAATAGTTATATATTTCATTTATATATATTTTAGGATTAGAAAAGGTTAAATTAGAAACATTAAAGTTTAATGCCTTCGTTTTAACTGGGTTAACTTCAAGAGAATTGAAACTCATCCAGTCTGAAATATAATCTAGGTGATTATTTATACAAATCTCTGTGTTGTATAAACTCCTAGAATCATATGAGTATAACAAGAAAATATCATCGGCAAACAAAAAAGGTTGACAAAAACTATTGCTCAAGACCGGAATGCAATCATTTATATAAGCAAGAAATAATATAGGACCCAGTACAGAACCTTGAGGCACACCCGAAGTAACACAGCCTATACTAGAACGACAATTGTTAAAAGACACATATTGAGATCGATTAGAGAGGTAGGAATATACTAATTTACATGCCGATTTAGAAAAATTAAATTTAGCTTGTCTATAAGCATAGGATGATTAATTCGGTCAAAAGCTTTACAAAGATCTATAGAAACTAATGTGCAGTTAATATGTTCATCTAATCTTTTCCTGACGGATTCAGTAAGGGAAAGAAGCAGAGACGTAGTGTTGAGATTCTGCTGGAAAGCAAACTGACTAGGATGAGTACAAGAAAATTCCTCAAAATACGCTAGTATTTGCGTTTTCATTATATTTTCAATCATTTTTGACATAGCGGGTAAAATACTTATCGGACGTAAGTTATCTTTATCAAAAAGCCCATTTTTGGAGATAGGTATAATACGGCCAAGTTTCCAAGAAGTGGGAAAATAAGAACAAGTAAAAATATTATTCATAAGATGAAGAAAAATACTTGAAATAAGGGGATATATAATCTTGATAAACTTGATAGGAATACTATCGGGACCCGCAGAATTTGATTTAATCGAATTCAACGCAAGAGCAACATCATACTCCCTAACTGGGATAAAGAAAAATGAATCAGTCCTATCTATTAAGTTGTCAAATACTAAATCGCTATGATTATTAGGCCTAAGATTGCTTAAACAAATTCCTGCAATCTCTTCTACATTAAATTCATTGCATCCTAAGTTGTCAGAACCAACACACCCTAGCCTACGTTCTCTACTCCACAGCTGCTTATTGTTAACACCACCACATAAACTTTCACCATATTTCCGACGAGCTTTCCTAATTAAAGATTTAGTTTTATTACGTAATTTACAGTTAGCTCTCCAATTAACATCAGACCTGTTTCTGAGATATGCACCATAAGCAAGATCTTTGTTAGATCTAGCTTGAACAATTTCTCTAGAATTAATTCAGGCGGAATCTTTCGAAACCGATTTAGTTCTAGATGTTGGAACAGAATCATGGAGTTCATGAACTAAATTATTAAGAGTAGATAGTTGTAAGTCAATATCATTCGTACTAAAGATGGGAGAAATATCAAATTGACTGAAACGAAAACTTATGTTATTATAATCTAGTTTACCGTAGTCTTTAAATACAACGGAAGAATTACGTAACTGAGAAGAAAATTTAATGGATAGAACAATAAAACTGTGATGTGATGAGAAAAATGGAAATTGCATCTGACTGTTATAGACCACATCAGAAATTTGACTTATGAGAAAATAGTCCAATAAAGAGGTGGAGTTATTAGCTAGGAAAAAGTGTGTAGGTAGACAATTATGCACGCAGTAAAGGCCACATCTTGAAATTAAAGAACGTAAATTTCTAGACTTCATCACGTCAAATAGGTTATAGTTAAAATCACCCATAATAATAATGGTACTATATCGATCAAATAAATCACAATGAATGCTCTCAAACGATTTAATATCGCCAGTTGGTAAATAAACAACACCAATAATGGTGGACACACCGTTACCGAAAATTTCAACAAACAGAGATTCACATACACCATAGTGTTTACCACGATAAACAGTCCTGTAACGAAGATTTTTAGAAATATATAAACACACACCACCCCCTCTCATAGATGTATTAGAGTTCCCAGTACGATCATTCCTCACAAGATTATAACCTAAAAGCGACAATGATTGGGATAGTAAGTGAGGTTTGAACCAAGTTTCAGAAACCTCTATAACGTCAAGAAGTGAATCGGAAAAAATATTTTTAAACTCTTCGAGTTTGCTACTTGAGTTAGAGGGGCATAAACTTTGGGCGTTGATGTGTCCAATATTCAAAATACCGTACGATGGAGAAAGACAATTCTTCAAGACGGAACTATCCGTGGATATAGGGCCAAGATTATTATCAAGAGCCATTAAATTTCAGGCAATATTTATATTTATGTTTCTAACAATAAAGATATGATAATATAAAACATTTTAAGTATTTAAAACAATTTCATTCTAAGGCAATCTTGATATAAAAAGGCAAATACATATATATATACATACGTTAACACATATATACACATACGTACATATACGCAACATACACATTCATATACGATAAATGTATGTATATAAAAATATACATAGACATACATAAATATATATGCACGTATACACACATATACAAACATATACGTACGTACACACATACATAACACATATATACATACACACACATGCACATACATACATATGCGTATATAAATATGTATATATATACATATGTATACATACATACAATTTATAACCATATATTAATTAACACATGTATATATATACACTTTTTTACTAATAAAAATATATTTGGTTAAATGGAATTCAATTTGAAAAAATCAATGCATTCATGAAAGTTCAGTGACTTTATATTCCCATTAGGCATAGTAATCTTTACCAAAAGGATTTCCCGATTAGAAATACTATAGCTATTGATCTTTTTGTCCCTTTTTAACTTCCAGCAAATTTTCAGCAACTTATTAGCAAGGGATGAGTAATTATCGTTACAATACACCCGAGTTCCTGCAGCACCATCAACCACATCGGAGGCTTTAAGTGACTTATTTTTGTAATATTCAGCCATAACACTATCCCGTTTAGCAATTTGATTAAATCTGACAAGGACGGCATAACGTTTTCTAATATGCATTGCATTTAGGATGTCCCCAACAGCTATATCCACTTTAAGATGTTCACACAGAGACTTCACAACAGAATTAAGATCATTTAGGTTAGTCGGAAGACCTGTTATAATAATATCGGCTCTATTTAAACGGTGTTGCTAAATGTGATTCTGGATTTCTATCTCGTAAAATTTGTTTTTATACGTAACATCATTTGTATAAATAAGGATTTTGCATGTTGCCATGTCATCTTTGACTTCCTTTAAACTGTTAGATTCTGCTCGAACTTCACTTATGACTGAATCAACTTTATTTTTAATAACTAGTTGATCATCTTGTAATGCATTTATAGATTTTTTAAGTGAAGTAAATTCCTTACGGAGTTCCGTTTTAAAAGCAACATCTGAATTATCAGGCGGGTTATCCAAACAGCTTTTGCAGGTATACGCAAGATTACGATTTTTATCCAAAGTGGCAAATAAGGTCTTAGTAACATCTTCGCAATCGGCATGAAACCAGGTATCACAGGATCTGCAAAGCAAACAACGCGATCCAGAGGTATTTATATTACAGACCCCACAAAGAAATGGCATTGCTACACTTTTACTGCCAAAACTTTTTGCAAAACGTGTCTTACTTAACAGTTATGAACAAACAACAACAACAGCACATACAATAAGAGTGCACAGGAACTACTGCTTTTACTTATTTTTCCTTTAGTTTATAAAACTTTAATATTTTTCAGAAATGACCACTAAACAATTTCACGAAATGTTTTAACATCAATTGAATAGTTTAACTAGTTAGATTGTTCTAGTAAATATTATTTTGTATCAAGACCGCGTTTTTTATACGTCTACCAATGCATAGTGTTGCCAGGGTTTTTTGATATTTACCGCAGTTGCTGCCTTTCTTCGCCCTAGGATCATCTTTTGGCTTGTCGCACTTGGTCGTATCGTGCAGATCCCCACACACAACACAAACAGAAGGCAACTTACAATAAGCTTTAGTGTGTCCATATTCCTGGCAGTTCAAGCACTGTACGGGCCCAGAACACTTTTGTGGCACTTCCACAGTAACTCTTTAGGGCTTTTTGTAGTCTTGAGTTGGTAGGTATAGAAGTTTTTGCTGAGTTTTTCGAGATCCGAAACCGTAGCGCGATAGGCGTTTTCGTAGTTCACTTGTATTTTATCCAAATATGTTACCGCGTTTAACATTTGATACATAAAAGTTTTTTTCCCCAAACAAACCGACTAAAAACTTGCGAGATCATGTGAGTTTTTTTCCCTCAAATAAATGGCAGGTGGCTTAAAGGACTTTCTTTCACTAATGGGGGCCTCATTATTCTCTTGCAAAATTGCAAAACAATTTTGCGATGAGATTGGCCTTTCATCGTCTTTTAAAATTTTTGCAGGTTGAGATCCTTCTGCCGATTTTGGGCTTCTTCCCCTTTTAAGAACTGTCACGTAGCGGTCCATCCCTACCTGGATCTTAGGTGCCGATGCAGAAATTGAGTTTGATGCGACTTTAGCAGCTCCAGAATTTGATAACGGTGACCGCGACAAAGTTAGTACCTCAGAGTTTTTTTAATAATTATTAAATAGAGATTGGGCTAAATTAGTCCCTTGTTCAGCTCATTTATTTAAATTAGGCGCACTTGAACTAAGATTGTTTGTAATTTTTTTTGGCCCTACATTTTAATAATTTCTATTATATTTAGGGTCTCACTGTTAACACTTGTGGAGCTTAACACAATGTAAGCATTTCGGCTTTCAGGTCCACTGTCACTACGATTACTGTTACTCATTAACAGTTCGCTTTTTTTTATTTAGTTTGTTGTTTTTGTTTTTCTTTTCTCACTATTATGTGTATATACAGTATGTATGTATATTAATAAATTCGTTTGCCACTTATTACTAATATTACCTATTATCAATATTACACTCGCGTAGACACGTCCGTACACTACGAGATTAAGAGTGCATATATGTATGTACATATATGTGACAAACGCGGCCTTCAATCATATAAGTATTTAAAATGTGGAACTGCTAGGTACATGGAAGTAAGCTCCCGATTGTAAGTAATATACTGTAGTTGTGACTTGTTAAATGTTTTTTCAAAAAACCTAGAGAACTTTAACATCTCCGTTGACAATTTGGTTCAGCGCGGCACCCGCAGCAGTGTTTGAAGCATCGACCCAGAGCGAGATTTCAGCATTGCGTGCAGGATGTGCAAGTAGTGTGGTGCTTGCGAGTTGAGCCTTGTATTTCTCAAACCCTGCTGCCTTTGCTTTATTCCACTTTATCTTACTTTTATCATTTTTAACGTTACCTGGTATTAAAGCTTACAGCTGTGCTTGAGCTTCGATTGCTTGAGGTATAAGCCGTCTGTAAAAATTGATGGTAGCAAGAAAGCGGTTTAGCTCGTTTATCTGCGTAGGCTGTTTATAGTTTCGTATAGCTTCGACGCGTTCTGGTAGGGGCTGTATGCCGCGGGTAGTTACGACGGAGGAGAGAAATTTTGGATTTTCTGAACTCACACTTAGCCACGTCAATCGCCAGATAGTGCTTTTGGTGGCACTCAAAAACTAGTTTTAAATGGTTACGGTGTTCTTCTGGGGATGACGATGCGACGCATGAGTCATCCATAACACGAAGTCGAATTCTCTGAATACATCATGTGCCGAACGATGAAACATTTGGGCCGCATTTCGTAGGCCAAACGTCATATATACGAATTCGAATTGGAATATCGTCTGGGTAAACTGGGACTTGGTGAAATGCCTTTTGCAAGTCGATGTTTGAAAATATGGTCTTCTCATGCAAAATAGTGGTAAAATCTTGGAGGTACGGCAGTTGGTCGTTAAGGGTTTTACGTGACACCTGTCATGCTGGCAATAATTCACGGTGCTCTCAACACAGACCCCTTGGCGAAGAGTTGGGCTATCTAAACCCGAATCGCGTTTCTAGTTTTGATCTCGCTTCTTCATAATGAAAACAGATCCGCGCCGACAAGATACCTCTCCACACGCTCGTGAAACAGCACCCAACTTAAAGCAAGAAAGATTATGATTATCATGTCGCACCCAACGAATATGACGGCAGTTGGTTGACATCTGGCACCGTCACGGCATTTAACGCTCTATAATTGCCGCATGGTCGCCAGGTGTCTTTGGGCTTTTGCACCATGTGTAGCGGACTGAGCCAGCAGCTATTTGAGGGTTGGCATATTCCCAGTTTTAATAGATTTTCAAGCTCAGGCCGAGCCGCTATGTTTGGAAAACTCTTTAAGACTTCCACAAAAGGGGTTGAGGCTTGTAATACTCTTATTTAATTTTTTTCATTTTGAGTGAGATGGCCAATTGAGTTTACTTGAGTAAGATTCTCGATCAATCGTTTCGTTTGATATCGATAAGTAAATCAAAATGGCATATAAATCGGCTCCAATAATATGAGAACTTACGTCGGCGATAATGAATGTCCATTCAAATTCACGCCTTAGACCCAGATTGACTTTACAATCGCCTCGCCGTGTAAATATTTGTTGTATTTTTCTTGTTCAGTTTGCAGTCCGGCTTGCTTATCATTAAGGCGAGCATGTCGCTTGATTATGGCTAATAAGCCACAACGCGACAGTCAAAATCGGGATGGGATGAAATCAACGGGAAATGTTATATCGGTAAAAAAGAAGTTTTACGTGTCCCGGCGTTTCGCTGGGTCACGTCTAGGAATTTAGATATATCGATTTGAAGTTAGTAACTATTATATAGTAGAAATTGTGCCCTTCGGTGGTCTTTTTTTTGACATAACTCGAGAGCCACTAGTCCGATTTTGCTGAAGGAAATTTTAAAAAATTAGGAATTACAATTCATTTAATCTGATCATACAACGTTTTGCTACAAAAGCAACAGTTTCGCAGTTATAAACAAATGTATGAAGAAAATAACTATTTTTTGCCTAAAAAATTTAATTTTTTTATTTTTAAATAATAAAAAATCCAAAACGGTAAAAAAGTGTCAAGTCCTATTACTTTCACGTAAAGTCACATAACCTTTAAGCAAAATGAGACATAGATCATGAAAATCGATGGATATGCTCGAGATAGTATGCTTAAGCAAATTTTTGAAATTCATACCTTCACTTAATTGTGAATATAAGCGAAAATGAAACTTTAAGAAATGTACAAACTTAAGTGCGCAGCTCAACAGATAACAAAATTCTGTATCAGATAGTGAATTTTTAAATCTTTTACTTGTGATTTGTCGTTTTGAGGTATTGTCGAAGTCAGGAAAGATAAGCAAATTTGCCTGCATTTTATTAACTTTTGATCGTTTTGAGAGGTTTACAATATATTTTTTGTAGCTTAACAAACAAACAAAGATTTTACATTGATTTTTTTCTTTCTGAAAAAGATTATATAACTACCTTATATTATTTCTTATTTTTTTAGGTTTTATTTAAAAAAAATTCCTTCGAAATTAAAAAGAGGTTTTTGTTCACTTTTTGATAAAAAAAATAAAATCGACAGGTTTTTGAAGGTGATGGAAGTCATTATCCTAAAAGTCTTTTTCATCACAATAAAACCTAAAACCTCTACTTTTAAATGAAAAAGGAAAACGTTGCCTGTTTTTGCGCCATTTTTTTTTGCGAATTTTTAAACTTTCACTTTTTTTTCTCATGTGTGTTTACATATGAGTAAGAAACTTTTTTGTGGGCCATAAAACGTTTTGATAATTAATGGTTTTTTAATGTTTTTTATTTAAATTATTACAGGTAAATTAAAATTAATTTTTAATAGGTTAAATTGGGTTTTACACTGACATTGCATGTATAAAAAGGAATGTGCGAGGCAGTAGTTTTTACCCGCCCCTAAACTGGTAATGTACACCTGTGCGACAGCTTTTTAAATATTTTATGCAACAAAATTAATGTACCTAAAAAAATTGTTTAAAAAAAATTATTTCTTAAAGAGAAACAAATCTGTGCTTCAAGTACTAATTTTTCAGTGTATAGGTATATACATATGTATACTGTGGTTATTGCACGAAATTGTTTTCAGAACACTTTTAAAACTACGAGAGTAAAATGAAAAAAGCTTATACAAGATTAGAGTTATTACAAATAGTACATTAATGTAAATATAAATTTGTTTAAGACAAATTGCAATTTTTAGATAGCAAATTGTGTGAACTTTCAAAATGTCAAGGAGATGGCGACATGTCAGCGGCGAAACAGTGCTTATACAGTTTCAGATATTTTTTTAATATACAATGCACAGCATTTTAATACATGGATAAATTGCCTATTGGGCTGTTATCAGCAGAAGCGGCTGAGGCATGAAACAAACATTTTCGAAACTACAGGCCGAATTTTGCATGAAAGTTCTTAAGAGTTCAGTGTAACGTAGATATTATTAATAGACTTTTGCTCAGTTTTGACCCACTGATGACTAGCATAAGACAAACTCCAAAAAAGTAGTCATTGCCCTTTACGAAAGAAGCAGTTTCTTTAATGCTTCCCCCTGTACTTGATTTTGAATAGAATTCAGATTTAGAAGAGGTTTTTGAAGAAAGAGTCGAAGAAGAACAGAAGCACAAAAAGACATTTTTCTCAATAAATTAGTTGTTGTTTTCACACTTTAAATTAATTGTTACTTCTGTAAATTAGTTATTGTTACATATAGATTACTTATTTTCAGATAAATTTAATATATTAAATTTAAAAAAAGCGACAAACAAGCTTAAAAATAAATTTTTTGTGAAAATTTGCAAAATATGTATATAAAAAAAATTTTTTGTACAGGGCCGTTTCGGGGGGTGAGGTTTAGGGGCATTTCTGCCCCTACCCATAAATGCTTAAAAATTTTACTTTAATAGTGTCTGAGCGGCGTAAGTTATCCATTATTTTTTATTATATACATAATTTTAGCAATTTTTACTTTATGCCGCCGCCCACAAAAGGGGAAGAGGACGACACTGTCCAAGTGAAGATTGTTTAAGCTTTCGCTTACGTTTAAAGTTGTATTTGTCTAGCAAAAGTAATAAAAACTTAAAAAAAAATTTTATTTTTCAG
This sequence comes from Melanophora roralis, assembly GCA_963583895.1. Lineage (NCBI taxonomy): Eukaryota > Metazoa > Arthropoda > Insecta > Diptera > Rhinophoridae > Melanophora > Melanophora roralis. Next base: position 55,749,756 of record OY757188.1, read on the forward strand.
AGGTGGTATTTGCTCTTCCAAGGGGAACTTTTTTCCCTTGGTCAGATTTTTATTATTTTTAATCCTTAAAAGCCTATGTTTACAATACATGTTTTAGCCAAGTTTCATCAATCTAGGAGCACTCAGTAACTTTTAAGAAGCTTTATTATAAAAAATTAAAAGTAATGTCCGGCTAGAATGGCAAAATACCCCTATGCGCGCCGCTTGGTTATGGCCAAAGAGCCGCAGTTTAGTTTGAGGATAATAAAGATGATTTAAGTCTTTCATCAATTTTATTCTGCTCTCATTTTTAAAATTTTACAGGTATTTATATTGATTTCTTAATTCTCGATTTAGTAAATACTAATTATTATGACCTAATTTCATATTCGGTTATTTTGTTTTACTTAACTAGGTGTGTAGTCAAAATTTTGCTACTCTGCAATTTTGCTAAAAATTTATGCAATGTAATTTAATTCTTCGCCCCATCACAATTTTGTAGGTCAGTGATAATTTTTTGTTTATTGTTTATTATTGTTTGTGTTATTGAGTCATGTTTAAAATATACTTTTAAGTAGCATAAACGTGACCACACACAATGCTGGATAAGTGTGACCAAACACACTAGAGCCGTACACCCTGATAGGTGAACAATTTGCAGCAAGAAGTTGCATTTTAGTTGGCTGTACGTTTGCTACTTTGAGCGACTTCGGTACCACCGATACATCTGCCCCAGAGTCAATTAGTTAGCGTACGTGTGTGTCTTTGTTAGATATTTGAAGGCGATATGATTTGTTGGCACCAGTAAATTCACTAATTTCTAGTGCTTTGACGACTGGTAGTCATTGGTTTTTGTTATTGTCCTTTCCGAATGTGTAAGCACATGGTTTTTACAGGAACGAGCCTTCCTGCTGTAGGATTGATGATGCCAGCATTGTCATAAGATTGACTACGCGATCGTGCACGTGATCTAGAACGGTTTGCGGTACTTGAATCGCGTGGCAAGAGTTTTTTTATCAGTTGTGTAAGCTGTATTAGTTGTTGTTATATTGCATTAAACCCGTTGCCTTCTGGTGTCACTGTTGTGTTTTTTGAGGTTACGTTCAACTCTGCCACCAAATTAATGTTACGTACAGCAACAACTGTTTTGTCAGCAAAGTCAACTATTGCTGCGATTACGGCGGCTTGAGCATGCAGCACACAGTGGTATTGCTTCATACATTTTTGTGTGGTCCTTAACTATTGAAAGTTGGCATCGAGCATTGTATTGACTAAATTAAGAAAAAAATAGAATTTCGTCCAAATTTACCACGCCCACCGCCCATATCCCATACATCGTCAAGCGAACCCTGTGTGCAGAGTTTTATTTACATCAGCAAGACCCACCTCCCATGCATAAAAAAACGAAACCTGTGTGTAGAGTTTCAATGACATCAGCCCCTCCCAACGCCCACCACCCATGCAATCCGAGTCAATTTTTGACTAAGTTCTTAAATTAATTAAAACGAGTAGCCAAGCCCCAGACAAAAAAATTTTTATTCGAATATTTTGAAATTAAAAGATTACAAGAACGATGTTGTTGTAGATAATTTCAATAAATTTAAAAAATTGAGCCCGTGTGCATTAATCGGGTGGTTTACAACACATTAGTTGTCTGGGGAAACCAAAATAACTTTGTAGTTTTTTAGCCGATTTTAGTTTTTATAGCCTAATTGAAAAGATATTTTCCTGCATATTACAAATTTTTTATCATCTTAATTTAAACTTAACTTAAAATATAAAAATGCTTAATAAAATGAATAAAAGGTAATATTTTCCCCTTGTAATTCATTTTTTAAAACTTTAGGGACTTTTTTTTGGCACGGGAAGACAAAGTCCGATTTAGGTAAATTTTTTACAATCATATATTTATACCAAATCGATTTTTATAAAACCACCCTAATATTTATATATATGTATGTAAGTATAAACAATATAAGTCTAAAATAATAAAAATTTTATTTATTCGTCAACTAACATTTCTTAAGCTACATCATCCAGTTTGTGAGGTTGACGTCTTTTACTACTTATGTACGGATCAGATGATGCAAGCAAACAAAGCAAAACATCAGTATTTGTGGAAGTTCTATTGCACTTTCTAGAAAACATTAATCTATACTTCCCATTATCTTTATTACGAGCTTCTCCTGCTTTCTCGGAGACCATACCAATAGGAAGTACTGCTGCATCAATAATCTCCTTTCTATGTATCAGTACTTTATAGACAGTAACAGGCATGTAGTACCAGTTATATTTTTTAACACATAGTTCACAGTATCAATTTTCTGGTCATATGTTATTATCTGAAGAACAATTAGGAAGCGATCTATGAGTTCTTCATTAACACCTTTTATATCAGCAACAAGTACAGGGTTGAGGAAGAAACGCCTTGAGGTATTGCCATCGCTCGAAGAGCCAGGTCCTTGTTATACAACATCCACTCGCAAGCTCATTCGTTCTTTAAATGCCGCCTGAATTCGATTCTCGTTTGTTTGACTTTTGCTTCGATCGCATACCACTTTTTGAAAGGCATCTTATAAGCTACATGGAGCATACACTCCATTAATTTTATTTGAGCGTGTAATGATGAAATGCCCGATTTACAAGCCTCATTAGCAATTCTATTCTTTGAATATATGTCTTAATTGTTTATTTCTGCTGCTGAAGCAAGAATTGTAACAGACTGAACCGTTTTGCTATCTAGCCTCGTGATCACTAAATTGTGTCTTACACTGAATTATTTGCCGCATGCTACAACATTCGTTTTCTCCAAAGCAGCAATATCGGACGTCATGTTCTCAACAACCCCTAAAACTTTTTCTTTAGTCTCTTTAGTGAATTCGACATAAATTGGACGACAGTACCTTGTTGATGATTGTCTTTTATTACGCCAGTATTATTTTTCAGTGTTTGATTTTAAGCTTAAAGGTATCATAGATGCTTATAGCAGACTCCTGTCGCTTACATCAGTTGGCAAACACTGATTGTACTCTGCATGGCCAGAAGATCCATCGCAACCCCATTTCGACGTAAGAGTGTAATTTAAGTTGTGAATAACATTAACATTTTCGCGCAAAAAAAAAACTTTCAAAAAAACGCTTTATGGTGTGATCCATCAATCTTTGCAAGCTTACAGATGCTTCAATTGCTGATAATCGGACTTCATTGGGATAACATTTTTTCTCTCTTTTAGTACCTATAAGGAGGTAATATATCATATCCCCTTTTTCCAAAACATATTTTATTGTCTCCTACTGATGTTTTGTTAACTCTGCATCCAACATTAACGCTAGCGGAGTTGACGAAGGACTATATGGTTGTGATTAATTTTTTGCTCTCGTTACTGCACTTGCCATTAGTAACTGTTGTTGGGTTAACTGGGATGCTAAGTCAGAAGCTTTGTGCCTTTTACTACGTCCTTTGCAGTCATCGAAATCTTTAAAAGTTCTTTCCTTTCTCTTTAAACAACTAGGTTGATAAAAAAATAAAATAAAGAAGTGAAATATCATTAAAATAGTGTAAGCCTTAATGCATGCAACACATTTTATTAAAAAAACCTGAGCAGCAGCATTCTTGACTTTTTTTAGAAAATTTACAAGTTTGTTCAACGATCGGCGAAAGTCGGTGAATTTTTTTGGGTAAGTTCAAAGAATAGACTCTCACCCTTTATTATGTTGCAGTAAGAGGACGGAGGTAGACGAAACTAACTTCTTTTTTTCCAAGGAAACCTGCAAACACCGAATTTTATAAAGCTATTTTAATTTGCTTGTATTTACTAAGCTACATATGTAATTCAAATATTTTTTTTTTAAATTAAAAAGAAGGCTGTGTAATTCGATAAAAACGGCATTAACATATTAGCAATGAAAATATCTTTCACGCATAAGCTACTGAGTTTCATGAACATTTTCACCTGTTTTCGTTTTACAATACTTAAGTGACTTCACTTAACTTTTTCTAAGACAAAATATAACTTTTAGTAAAAAAAAATTATTGATTTTTCTTAGTGAAACACTTTTCTATAAAACAGCATCATTAGATTTTTAAAAAGTATAGGTCAAAAATTGGCTTTTTTCCACCAAAATACCACTGTGCGGCGGGAGTCGTGCGGCCCATAGGTCGATGAGTATATTTTCTCTTAAGGCCGTGCCAGCGACGCGTTTAATCTCGTTTAACAATTGTGAAGGCCTCATATCACTCAGGGGCACGTCAGACAAAACTTGCTGCAAGTTTTGCTGCTGACTGTCTGCAAAATGGTCCATAAGTTTGAAGTTTATATATTCGTATTTGTTCTGCGGGGATGTTGCGTCGATTATTGAAGGCAACTCATCTAACTTTTATGGTGGCATTTTTATGATGTACTTTAGTTAATCTGTTGTATTTCCGAGGTCGCAAACCAAAATTCCAAGGACATTAAATATGATCCGAGGTTTGTTGCGGTCATACTGGGTTGACTTAAACGGACCGCCGAGGCCGCGTCCACGCTTTCTTTGTTCGTTTATTGCGAAAAGTTTTCACGCTCTTCGTTATGGACATCTTGTTCATAACCACCCGCCATTTTTTAATTCGTACCAAATTTTTTTGAGTTAATCACGTCGGGGTCACCAATGTAACGATTCCTTCGTTATCTCGTTGCTAACGTTGTTATACAATAAAATATATGAAAGGCTTTTTGTGATCAATTCAAAAGCCTGAAAAACTTTTTAATACTAGTAATGCCAACTTTTTCTTCAGGTGGAGTGATGTGGCCACAATCATATAAATGCACCTAAAAGGAACTGTTATTCTTCAAAGGAATCTATTGAAATCATACCAATTTCGGCACAGGTACAACTGCAAGCTATACTTAATCATACATGGAAACTGCAGTTTAACTTTTTTTGTAAATGGGGATGTGATGGATCTTCTGGACAAAAATAATATAAACAAAATTTGTATGTGAAGATATTTCGGACACATATATGTTCATGATGTCATTTGTGCCATTGCAAAAACATAGATCGCCCCAACTTAAAACTAGGCTGAAAGAATGTACAACCCAACTAAAAAGCTTGTTGGAGGCTCACAGAATGGCATCACTGAAAGAGTACCTGGAAGGTCTAGACGCGACTCCTCAGACAAATTATTCCTTATGGCGATCAGCCAGACGTCTTAAGAGACCTGTTATCGCAAAACCACCACTGCGCAATCTGAGAGGATCCTGGGCTGGAAATGACGAAGAAAAATGCGATCTGTTCGCAAATCCCTTCAAAAACGTATTCACTCCCAATACATGCACTGACGTGAGGGAATTACCACCTGTTGTTGCCAGACGTCTTTTAGAAATACGTTTCCGATTTACAGATGTTGTAGAGGCTATTGCTAACCTAAATGGTAAAAAAAGCTCCTGGCGTTGATAATATAAGCAACAAAATGCTCTTAGAGCTACCTTTTACGGCAAAAAAAATAATTCTTTTTATTTTTAACGCAATAATTCGGCTTGAACATTTCCCGCCTATATGGAAAATTGCCTTAGTAAAGATGATTCCTAAGCCTGGCAAAGATCCTTCAAAGGTAGAGTCTTATAGGCCTATAAGTTTGTTACCCACAATGTCAAAATTGTTCGAAAAATTGCTTAAGAACAAGCTGATTTCGATCCTGAATGAAAACAACTGCATCCCAGATCACCAATTTGGCTTTAGAAGTCAACATAGCACAATCGAACAAACTCACAGACTGGTGCAGGTTATAAGAAAAACTTTCGAAGAAAAAAAGTATTGCTCCGCGCTTTTTATAGATGTCTCTCAAGCTTTCGATAAAGTATGGCACGAAGGCCTGTTAAACAAACTAAAGCTAAACCTTCCATCTAATATTTTCAACCTTTTAGAAAAATACATAACCGGTCGACAATTTATGATCAAAGAGGGAAACCAAATAAGTTCTTTTCAAACAATAGGAGCTGGTGTACCTCAAGGGAGTATACTAGGTCCAGGTCTGTACTTGCTTTACACAGCAGATATGCCAACCAATAGTTTTACACACACGTCGACATTTGCTGATGATACTGCTTTTCTTAGTATTCATAAAGACCCTAAAGAGGCTTCAAACCAATTGCAGCAACACGTAACCCAAGTTGAAAAATGGGCAAAGTTATGGAGAATAAAAATAAATGAACAAAAATGTACCCACGTAACTTTTACTTTACGCAAAGAAACGTGCTCTCCAATTCTTATTAACAACCATATGGTGCCTCAACGAACCGAGACAAAATATCTTGGTATTCACCTAGACCGCCGCCTCACATGGAAGCCTCATATAGATGCGAAGTTGACGCAAATGAAACTTAAAGCTACACAAATCCATTGGCTAATCGGCAGAAACTCTGCGCTTCGTCTTGATTGTAAACTTCTACTCTACAAATCGATTTTGAAACCAATTTGGTGCTACAGTATACAATTATGGGGCACTGCTTCCGCATCCAACATAGAAAAAATTCAACGCAGGCAAAACAAAATCCTTAGAATGATAACTGGTGCTCCTTGGTTTGTTAAAAACAGCAGCATCCACAAGGATCTACAAGTTCCACTAGTTAAATGCGAAATCCTGAACTATGTGGACAAGTATTTAAATAAGCTGGAAGCTCACCCAAATCCGCTCGCCCGAAACATCCTGCAACATAGTGGGCACACCCGCCTGAAAAGGAGGGATACTATTGCGCTTATATGAAGCTTGATAATTAATATGAGAACTTAAATTTTAGTCTGGCACTGGCTGGACTTATATTAACTACCTAGTTTTAAGATTTGAACACTTATTGTTAGTTCGCCACAGGCGAAGATTCAATAATAAATATATAAAAAAAAAAAAAAAATTTGTGCCATTGCTGTTAATAAAGCAATTATAAGACGCAGGCCTTTGCTCACCACAATGCAAATAAAGTGTATTTGGAAAAAACAAACACCATCGTCTACTTAATACTGCAGACCAATATAATTTAATAAGGAAACTAATGATTTTATTAAGAATAAAGTTATTAACGATAGAGCTAAAATTTCAACACTACAGCCATTAAAGTTAGAGATAGATGAACCGACTATAAAATTGAATAACCAATTAATACTTTCAATGATAGAAGGAAAATTTGCTCAGGTTTGGACTGATACAAACGCTTAATTTAACTATATTATATGCGAAGCAACATCAAGTCAGTTAAACAAAGAACCGACAAAGTCAGTAGATAGTATTGATGTATTTGGATTTGGGTTATCACCGCTACATACAAGGATAAAGTTTATGGAACATACATTGAAAATCAGCTATACCGAGAAAAGGTTTCTTTTAGAAAATACATCTAATATAAGAGGTGTTGATATAGATCTTATTTTAAGATTCAAAACAATCACCAAAAAACTTGCATGCAATGATCAAATTAATGCTAGAAAATTTGGTGATTATGCCAAAGAAACCGCTACTATATATACATCCAAATAACAATGGAGAAATATGTTTGCAACAGTGCACACAATTCTTTATCATGGAGAAGATCTCATTAAGTACCATTTACTACCAATTGGATACTTACCAGAGGAAGCCCAGGAAAAACGAAATAAGAATTACGGATTTTACAAAGAGCATAATAGCAGCAAAGGCACTGCTACAAATCAAAAATAATACAGAGCAGAATATGGAGTACTTACAAGAAATATTCCAATATGTGTATATTCAATATACTCAAATTTGAATAAAATAAAGTATAAAGATGTTTATGTTTAATGTTAATTTATTAATAAAGAACTTATTTATTACTATTAAAAACTATTCTTGTGTATTAGATTTTTAAAAGCTTACTTAGTTCTTTTTACAATAATGGTATAATTTTTATTATAAGGCCTTACCCCTTAACCTTAAGGATAATCATACGTTAAATTTACGCATGCCGTTTGGAAAGCTAAATTGTGGCATTTTGTTGATAATTTTAAAATAAACTAATGTTGATTACTTTGTCAATATAACTGAAGTAAAAATACACGTTTTTAAATATGTTTGTATATATATTTATTATAAGAAAAAACAAAAACAAAAGAACAACTTCAGACTTAACAAAATTTTAAGATGATATTTCTTTGAAAACTTATCACCCGTATTTGGGCACATAGTCAGTCATTTTAATGGATATACTAAATTAACAAAATATTTTTTATAAAAACATATATAAAAGGTTATAAAAATTTGTCAGATACAACTTTGGCAGATGTCAATATTATGCTCACTACAAATAACTTTTCTACATTTATTGCACGATGCATTTCCTTTTCGCCTTATATTTGATAGGCAGTATGTGCAGTAAATATTTTAGTGGTTCTGGCTCTACAACAAGTTCTTCATTGTTATCTTTGGATGTGTGTGCAGTATCTTTTGATAATATTGTGGATATATTGTCACGCAAATACCTCTTTAAAGTAGGTTGTTTTAGTCTCACATTCGTAAAGGGTGATGTTAGTGCCATACTAAGGTTCTTCATGAAATTTTTGCGACTTAGAGCCTAATTACCTTTGCTGTTGACATTATGGTTGTATATTATATAAGCGTTAATGCATGAAATATTTATCATCCCGTGAAAAATAGCCATAGGCCATCTATTCGTCTTCCTACTACATGACATGAGAGAACACATTTGATCGAAAGTGCCCAAGTGTAAGTGTATTTCTCGTTTGTTGGATCGCACTGTTCCTATAACTGTAAGTTTATACGGTTCACTAAGTAAACTTTTTGCCAACAGAATTGACGTGAACCAGTTTTCGCACGCAATATTACGACAACTGCCATGTAAAAGCTGTGACAACTGCTTTACATAATATTCGCCAAGCGGGAAGCCGTTCGTCTGGTTTCCTGTTCCCAAATAAGGCATTGCATTCATCATGTAGTCCATATTTACTTGGCTTATTAAGAATATACATCCTAAATGGACACCGCCCACGAAACCCAAGTAATTACTCATCTATAGTGACATGAGCTCCTGAAGTGTAATTACTTATACATTGTTGTACAAAAATGTCCCATATTTTTCTGACAGGAGAAAATACATCGCTTGCTCGAAGCGCAAAACGAATGCTTTTATCATCCGTTCGGAGATAGCGTATTAAAAAATCAAATCTATCACGACTCATCACTGACACATACACCATTGACAAAGATCGATCGAATAGCTCATTTGTAGTCATGGGCTTGTCCTTTCTCACTGCTGTCATTACCATAATCCCAATAAAAGCACGAATTTCATCTTGGCACGTATCCCGAAATGTAGCGCTGGTCATAGATTTATTTCTTTTCAAAGATATCTCGACATTAGTCCATTTTACAATTTCCGTAAGTATCTCATCAACTAAAAATTTTGTTAAAACACGAAAGGGGATCATGCAGATTTCGACACATCCTTGTAAGACCCCTTTGAGATCTTATAATATTCAATGCTTGGACTCGGCCGCATCTACTTGATTTCGATGTCGCCCAACAATGTCTATTCTTTCCTCTTATAGTTCTCTGTGATAAGGTTCTAATTCGCCGAGATGCTGATGAAGAAGCTGGTTGCTCCACATTAACTTCATCTATGTTCTCTTTTACGATAGCCGTTGGTTGTTCTTTGGTCTCTACATCTTCGAAAGCTTCTTCAATGTCGCTCTGCTCATCATCTTCGCTCTCATGGTATCCGTTTCTTCCCAAGTCATCCTCGTCATCATTTTCTAAAAGGGCGGCTGGAATTGCATCTTCATCCAAATTCCGACGAGCCATTCTTTTTTTAGTCAGGATGTCGACAAATCAAAAGCTACAATATAGAATTTAACAATTAACGCACAACAATCAATAAAACAAACAACACGAATGTTCATAAAAATAAAAATCTTAAAAGTCACTCTAAAGATAATCATGCGTAATTTTGACTCCCCTAGCCGTTATAACTGAAAATTGGAAATACCTACCGCATCGGCGCGTGTGTCTCATTAAAGTTCTGATCAACGACTGAGACGTCTAAAGAGTACAACGAGAAATAAGAGTATTTTGAAAGAGTTTGCGTAAATTTTACGCAGATTATCTTTCTAGGGTTAAAGAAAGCATCTCTATGCAAAAAAAAAACTGATCGAAAATTGAACTTTAAGCTTTAATTTCTCAACAACCACAGTACTGATCTTAATAGAGTGTAAACCCAATAAAAGCTTAAGATGTGATTCCTAAGAAATGCCATTCTGTAAACCTCCATCATTTTTTTCAATTGGTTTTTACATTCTGTGATTTTGCCATTCTTTTCGGGCTCTTTTTTTTGATAAAACTGTTGCACATCGGCTGAAAAATTCTGTTATATTTAGTTTAACGATAGTTAGAAGAAGCATGTTCAACGGCTTTTTAATGTCCCCATTAGGCTGCTTAGACAATCATCAATAACTTCGGGAGTTTTTAGTGGTCTTCTTAGCTGTTGATTTTTTTTTTTTTTACCAACTAACTCTTTTAGAGAAAAAATCTTACTAGTTTAAATTTAGTAAGGACTGAAAATAGTAAATATAGTGGGTGAGTGGGCAGAAGATAAATCCAACGAGGCTGGAGCTGCGTTGAGTTCCGGAGATATACCTTTTGTTACGCCAAAATCAATAAGGTTTGGAGTTTTTTGGTGATCAGTTGGTTGTCTAGATGAAATAACGTTAAGTCCCATTTCATATACGGATTCATATAACCCAACTTCTGGGAGTAATAAAGTGGGAGCCTCAGTACGTATACTTATCGTTATAGTCTCCAGAAGCAATAAAACGGGGACCTAAAGATTTAAAAAACTGATCTTTCGTTATTAAAAATCTGGGTGGGCAGCAAATAAACGTTTGTTGCTTAAATATAACACGCCGAAAGGACACCTATCCATTGGTGTTTAATTTTAGATTTAATTAATATAGCCGAGCCACCACACGATCTATTTCTATCTTGTAAAACGCGTAGTCACTTCTTTAAAAAATGCATCTGGATGTCATATGAGTCTCGGAAATCAACATTACATCAGTTTTTTAAGTTATCAAAAAAATACTTGAGTTCATTTTTGTGTTGGCGGTTGCCGTTTGCATTACAGAAACAAGCCCTGAGGCAGTTCATGGACTTTTAAGCAAAGCCAGCAGTAATGCAGGTTGCGTTTTTTGCATGTCTTGCGTCATGCCTGCCATTTGCGCCACGAACTACGTGAATTGCTTAACTGTATTCTCAATTACTTACGTTCTGTGGACTGGTTAGACTTAACTACGTTAGGCTGTTTTGATGTTAGTGCGTTGGCGTACGGAGGTTGACTTGTAGTTGGCTGTAATAAAGGAGGTATAGTTTACGGCTGGGGAAGGGCAGGAACTATTTTAGGCTTAGATGAACGCTTAACTCTATCAAAAACATGAAAACCTCTACAGTAGGCAGTGTGATTTCCATCGCAATTGATAAGTTTTCTCGCCCTAGGATCATCGTTTGGTTTGTCGCACTTGGTTGCAATGAGCAGACCCCCACTTACCCAACAATCAAATTGTTGGCAGTTTATGCACTGTACAGGCCCGGATCGTTTGTGTGGCACCTTAATTTAGCGATTTTTGTAAATTGATAAATTTTGACTTTAAAATATTATATAATTTCGAAACAGTAGTACCAAATGAAAGGTGTATAAAGGTAAAGTAACTGACTGTAAGTTATTTAGGAAGTACTCCGTTAAGTTCTTTTTAAATGAAGAAACAGTTAAATTTTAATACAATATTTTTGTTAACTGATTTGAAAAGTTATTCAAAGCTTCAGCTAAACAAAAAAACTGCTTTTCGGTTAAAGTTATTTTTGTCAGTTTTTTTGGTAATATGTATTTAACTTTGTTAATTTTTTTCTGATACTTTGTGTTTTGCTGTAAATGACAGAAAATATATATAATTTTAGGCGATAAATGTAAGTTAATTTTTTGATGTCTGAATTTAAATAAAATATTTTGTTAATTCTTATGAATATCTTTTTGGACGGTTTTTAAATGAATATCCAATTATTTTAAATGGATTTCCAGTTGATTTTACATTAATAATTTTTTGAGTGTTGTAACGATTTTTATTCGAAAAAAAATAAAATTAATTCTTATTAGGAATTTTTCTTTGAAAGTATTTTTTTTATTAAATGCTGAATACCCTATTATACAGAAAAGGCGTACATTCTATAATGCTAGAATTTTTTTATTGTAGCTCTTGACTGGCGCTTAAGGTTATTAATTTGCATAATGCGTGAGAAAAAGGGATGATTGAAACCAAGTATTGACAATTGGAATTTGATCCCGTTTTAATTTTTTTATATACACCTTATCAGGTAACTTATATATACATAACTTTTAAAGAAGTTAAGTGAAGGTAAGGTAAGATTATGAGGATTGACAGTTAGTTAGTTAGTAATAAGATTCTTAAGAAAAAGGTTTAAACTAATTGTGGAAAGAACTTTAAATAAATTGTGTGCCCTAGGTCTATAGAAATTTAAAAAAAAAGTTAGCTTTCCAACTGGGCTTGACTATTATTCTCCAACTGAGCTATAAACAATTATTTACAAAGCATCCCGCAAAATCTAATTTTTCAAGGAGAATAAATACCCAGAATACGTTGTGATTCCCTCCGTTGGCCACGTTAGCTTTCTAAAAAAAACAAGTAAGAGCGCAATATTCGGCTGTGCCGAATCTTATATGCCCTTCACATTGACCTTTCGCAATCCCAAACTTTTTTTATTTTTTAACCATTTTTTTACTTATGAAATACATATTTCTAATTTTTATATAGGGGTCGGTGTCATTTTTTAACGCTCCACGGGTGACGGGGAAGTTGTAGGGGTTTTTATCCTAATTTTTACAAATTTTGTATGGCAACCCACTTAGAGAGTGGAGATACGGGGTAAGTATATTCAAGAAATATGTTTTGGAGGGGAAACTAATGGGGGTCGGTCGTATACTTTATTGCTCTAAGGCTAACTCTAAAGAAGTTGTGGGCATTTTTACATCATTTTTGTAAATTTTGTGTGGCAACCAGCTAGGGCGTGGAGATAGAGGGAAAGTATATTTGAGGAATATGTTTGGGAGGGCAAACTAATGGGGGTCGGTCGTACACTTTATTGCTCTAAGGCCAACTCTGAAGAAGTTGTGGGCAATTTTTACATCATTTTTGTAAATTTTGTATGGCAACCCCCTTAGGGCGTGGAGATAGGGGGTAAGTATGTTCTAGGAATATGTTTGGGAGAAGAAACTAATAGGGGTCGGTCGTACACTTTATTGCTCTAAGGCCAACTCTGAAGAAGTTGTGGGCATTTTTACATCAGTTTTGTAAATTTTGTATGGCAACCCCCTTAGGGCGTGGAGATAGGGGGTAAGTATATTATAAGAATATGTTTGGGAGAAAAAATTAATAGGGCTCGGTCGTACACTTTATTGCTCTAAGGCTAACTCTGAAGAAGTTGTGGGCCTTTTTACATAATTTTTGTAAATTTTGTATGGCACCCCCCTTAGGGCGTAGAGATAGAGGGTAAGTATATTCTAGAAATATGTTTGGGAGGGAAAACTAATGGGGGTGGGTCGTACACTTTATTGCTCTAAGGCTAACTCTGAAGAAGTTGTGGGCATTTTTACATCATTTTTATAAATTTTGTATGGCAACCCCCTTAGGCCGTGGAGATAGTGGGTAAGTATATTCTAGGAATATGTTTGGGAGGGCAAACTAATGGGGGTCGGTCGTACACTTGATTGCTCTAAGGCCAACTCTGAAGAAGTTGTGGGCATTTTTACATCATTTTTGTAAATTTTGTATGGCAACCCCCTTAGGGCGTGGAGATAGAGGGTAAGTATATTCTAGAAATATGTTTGGGAGGGAAAACTAATGGGGGTCGGTCGTACTCTTTGTTGCTCTAAGGCTAACTCTGAAGAAGTTGTGGGCCTTTTTACATCATTTTTGTAAATTTTGTATGGCAACCTCCTTAGGGCGTGGAGATAGGGGGTAAGTATGTTCTTGGAATATGTTTGGGAGAAGAAAGTAATAGGGGTCGGTCGCACACTTTATTGCTCTAAGGCCAACTCTGAAGAAGTTGTGGGCATTTTTACATCATTTTTGCAAATTTTGTATGGCACCCCCTTAGGGCGTGGAGATAGGGGGTAAGTATGTTCTAAGAATATGTTAGGGAGAAGAAACTAATAGGATCGGTCGTACACTTTATTGCTCTAAGGCTAACTCTGGAGAAGTTGTGGGCCTTTTTGCATCATTTTTGTAAATTTTGTATGGCAACCCCCTTAGGGCGTGGAGATATATGGTAAGTATATTGTAGGAATATGTTTGGGAGGAAAAACTAATGGGGGTCGGTCGTACACTTTATTGCTCTAAGGCTAACTCTGAAGAAGTTGTGATCATTTGCATATCATTTTTGTAAATTTTGTATGGCAACCCCCTTAGGGCGCGGAGATAGGGGGTAAGTATGTTCTAGGAATATGTTTGGGAGAAGAAATTAATGGGGGTTGGTCGTACACTTTATTGCTCTAAGGCCAATTTTTAAGAAGTTGTGGGCATTTTCATATCATTTTTGTAAATTTTGTATGGCAACCCCCTCAGGGCGTGGAGATAGGGGGTAAGTATATTCTAGGAATATGTTTGGGAGAAGAAATTAATGGGCGTCGATCGTACACTCTATTGCTCTAAGGCCAACTCTGAAGAAGTTGTGGGCATTTTTACATCAGTTTTGTAAATTTTGTATGGCAACCCCCTTAGGGTGTGGAGATAGAGGGTAAGTATATTTAAGAAATATGTTTGGGAGGGAAAACTAATGGGGGTCGGTCGTACACTTTATTGCTCTAAGGCCAACTCTAAAGAAGTTGTGGGCATTTTCATATCATTTTTGTAAATTTTGTATGGCAACCCCATTAGGGCGTGGAGATAGGGGGTAAGCATATTCTAGGAACATGTTTGGGAGGGAAAACTAATGGGGGTAGGTCGTACACTTTATTGCTCTAAGGCCAACTTTAAAGAAGTTGTCGGCATTTTTACATCATTTTTGTAAATTTTGTATGGCAACGCTGTTATATATATGAACACTTATACTAATAAAATTTTTGTTTTGGGTGTGTTTCAATAATATCAACATGACTGATTCTGTTTTTTGCTTTTTTTGTTGTTTTTATATTATTAGTAAAAGTATGTTCTTTGTTGTTGTTGTAGACTCAAAAAACCGAGGTAGTCTTGGTTTTTTGCTTATATCTCGGTCATTTATCGGTCGATTTTGCTGAATTTCAATACCGATTTTCTCGCGACTATCTGTGACAGTTTGATACCACATTCGGGTCTATGCGATATCGGGGGGCTTCAGAAAGTTGATTTCAACCATAACACGGACAGACGGACAGACGGACATCGCTAAATCGGCTTCCCTATCTATAAGGATCCAGAATATATATACTTTATGGGGTCCCAAATGGATAATAAAGGAATTACAAACGGAATGACAAACTTATATATACCCTTATCACTTATGTGAAGGGTATAAAAACAATGCCAGCTCATGATGCCCCCATCCGATTAGGGATGAACCCAAGTGCAAATATAAAAGAATGGCTTGATTCATTCCAGGTTACTCGGAGAGATTTTCAAATTAACACATAAGTATTATGCTTCCAAGTTTCAATACTTTATTGAAAATTGCCTTAAATTACTTACTCTTATACTTAAACTTGTAAATTAATTACAAAAAAAACCCTGAATTTATAATATTGTTTGAATTAATAATTTTTTTATATTGCTTAAAATAACAAATTTACTTAATGTTATTTAACAAAATTTACGAAGATAATAAAAAATGTAAAACTATTAACAAAACGTTATTTAACTTAAAAATAATTTTTGTATGGCTAACCCTATCTTATTGCTATTATATACCATTTACAGCCTATATTTTTTTAATTGTATCTTAAATTAGAGTAAACACTATTTTTTTATCATTTAAACTTTTAAGACAATTCAGTTCGTTCCGTCATTCACTGCTGGGCCCATCAATTAAACAAAGTTGCATTGAAACATCAATTAAGAGGTAACCAAATAAGAGTTGATAAACAACAGTAATTGATACGTAAGTGAAATTAAGTAACATTAACATCAAATGTAGGTTATTTATTATGCCTATCACACTCTCTCGTTGCACATAGGGGTATTTTGCCATTCTAGCCGGACATTACTTTTTATTTTTTACAATAAAGCTTCCTAAAAATTACTGAGTGCTCCTAGATTGATGAAACTTGACAGAAACATGTATTGTAGTCATGGGTATTTAAGGACTTAAAAATAATAAAAATCGAACCAAGGGGGAAAAAGTTCCCCTTAGAGGAACTATTACTACCACTTAAAAAATAAAATTTTATTTAAGTTTTCAAAACTATTGTTATGCAAATGCAACTTTAAACGTAAGAGAAAGCTAAAAAAATCTATACTTGGACAGTGTCGTCCTCTCCCCTTTCGTGGGCGGCGGCATAAAGTAAAATTTGCAAAAATAATGTATATAATAAAAATAATGGAAAACTTACGCCTCAATACTATAAAAGTAAAATTTTTAAGCTTTTATGGGTAGGGGCAGAAATTCCCCCAAACTCCACCCCCCGAAAGGGCCATGTACAAAAAAATTTTTTTTAAATATTGTACTAATTTTCACAAAAAATTTATTTTTAAGCTTGTTTGTCCCTTTTTTTGTTATTTAATGTATTAAATTTATCTGAAAATTAGTAATTTATATATAACAATAACTTATTTACAGAAGTAACTATTAATTTAAAGTGTGAAAACAAAAACTAATTTATTTAGAAAAATATTCTTTTTCACTAAGAACAGGAGTACTACAGCCAAGTACAGGGGGAATCATTAAAGAAACTGCGTCTTTCGTAAGGGCAATGACTTCTTTTTTGGAGTTTGTCTTATGCTAGTCATCAGTGGGTCAGAACTGAGCCAAAGTCTCTTAATAATATCTACGTTTCACTGAACTCTTGAAAACTTTCTTGCCTGTGCATCCGAAAATGTTTGTTTCGTGCCTCAGCCTCTTCTTCTGATAACAGCCCATGTATTAAAACCCTGTGCATTGTTTATTAAAAAATTTTTTGAAACTGTATAAGCACTGTTTCGCCGCTTACATGTCGCCATCTTCTTGACATTTTGAAAGTTCACACAATTTTCTATCTAATAATCGCAATTGCCCCTCAACAGATTTATCTTTACATTCATGTACTATTTGTAATAACTCTAATCTTGTACAAACTTTTTCCATTTTACTCTCGTAGTTTTAAAAGAGTTCTGAAAACAATTTCGTGCAATATCCACAATATATATGTATTTATACACCAAAAAATAAGTACTTAAAACACAGAATTGTTTCTCTTTAAAAAATATTTTTTTTAAACAATTTTCAAAGGTCTTTAAGGCCGGTACATTAATTTTTTTTTTTTTTTTGCATATTTTTTATTATTGAATCTTCGCTTAAGCGAACTAACAATAAGTTTTCAAATCTTAAGACTAATGAAATAATATTGGTCCAGCCAGTGCCAGACAGAAATTTAAGTTCTCATAATAGAAATAGTTATCTTCATCTAAGCGCAATAGTATCCCTCCTTTTCAGACGGGAGTGTCTACTATGTTGCAAGATACTTCGAGCGAGCGGGTTTGGATGTGTTTCCAGCTTATTCAAATACTTGTCCACATATTTCAGGATTTCGCATTTAACAAGTGGAACTTCTATATCCTTATGGATGTTGCTGTTTTTGACATGCCACGGAGCACCAGTTATCATTCTTAGGATTTTATTTTGACGGCGTTGTATTTTTTCTATGTTAGAGGCGGAAGCAGTGCCCCATAATTGTATACCGTAGCACCAAATTGATTTTAAAATTGAGTTGTATAGTAGAAGTTTACAATCCAGGTGAAGCAAAGAGTTTCTACCCATTAGCCAGTGGATTTGTGCAGCTTTAAGTTTCATTTGCGTCAGCTTTGCATCTATATGAGGCGGCGATCCAGGTGAATACCAAGATATTTTGTCTCGGATCGTTGAGGCAACAAATGGTTGTTAATAGTGATTGGAGGGCACGTTTCTTTGCGCAAGGTTAAAGTTATGTGAGTACATTTTTGTTCATTTATTTTTATTCCCCATAACCCTGCCCATTTCTCAACTTGGCTTACGTGTTGCTGCAGTTGACTCGAAGCCTCTCTAGGGTCTTTATGAATACTGAGAAAAGCGGTATCATCAGCAAATGTAGACGTGTGCGTAAAACAGTTGGTTGGCATATCTGCTGTGTAAAGCAAGTACAAAATTGGACCTAGTATACTCCCTTGAGGTACACCAGCTCTTATTGGTTGGGAACAACTTATTTCGTTTCCCTCTTTGATCATAAATTGTCTGCCGGTTAAGTATTTTTCTAGCAGGCTTGAAATATTAGCAGGTAGATAGAGATTTAGTTTGATTAACAGGCCTTCGTGCCATACTTTATCGAATGCTTGAGACACATCGATAAAAAGCGCGGAGCAGTACATCATTTCCTCAAAGGCTTTTCTAATAACCTGCACCAGTCTGTGAGTTTGTTCGATTGTACTATGTTGACTTCTAAAACCAAATTGGTGATCTGGAATGCAGTTGTTGTCATTCAGGATCGAAGTAAGCTTGTTTTTAAGCAGCTTTTCGAACAGTTTTGCCAAAGTTGGTAACAAACTTATAGGCCTATAAGACTCCACCTTCGAAAGATCTTTTCCCGGCTTAGGAATCATCTTTATTAAGGCAACTTTCCATATTGGCGGAAAGTGTTCAAGCCGAATTATGGCATTAAAAACAAAAAGAATAATTCTTTTACCTGTAAAGGGTAGCTCTAAAAGCATTTTGTTGCTTATTTTATCAACGCCAGAATCTTTTTTGTCATTTAGGTTAGCGATAGCCTCTATAACATCTGAAAATCGGAAACGTATTTCTACAGGACGTCTAGCAACAACAGGCGGTAATTCTCTCACGTCAGTGCCTGAATTGGGAGTGAAGACGTTCCTTAAATGGCTTGCGAACAGATCGCATTTTTCTTCGTCATTTCTAGCCCAGGATCCTCTCAGGTTACGCAGTGGTGGTTTTGCGATTACGGGTCTTTTCAGACGTCTGGCTGTTCGCCATAGAGAATAGTTTGTTTGAGGAGTCGCGTCTAGACCTTCCAGGTATTCCTTCATTGATGACATTCTATGTACTTCTAGCAAGTTTTTTTAACGGTTTGTACATTCCTTCAGCTTATTTTAAGTAGGGGCGATCTATACCTTTGCCATTCTCTTCGGGCTCTCCTTTTTTCAGATAAAAGCTTTTCAACATCGGTAGAATAAATTTTGTTGTATCTGGCCTGACGGAAGGTAGAAGAAGCATTTTCAACGGCTTTTTTAATATTTTCATTGAGGCTTCTCAGGCACTCATCGATTTCTTCGGAAGTTTTTAAAGATTGGTGTTCCGAACAGTGCGTGCTGATAAATTTTTTGTATTTTAACCAGTTTATTCTTTTAGATAAGAAGAAATCACTAGTTGCTATTTGGTGAGGACTGCAAATAGTAATTATTGTGGGTGAGTGGTCAGAAGATAAATCCAAGGAGGCTTGAGATTCAATAAGCTCAGGGGATATACCTTTTGCTACGCCAAAATCTATTACGTCTGGTATTTTATTGTGGTCAGTTGGCCAATATGTTGGTTGCCCAGTTGAAATAACGTGAAGCCTCATTTCCGATACAGAATCATACAAGACACGACCTCTGGGACGTATTAGGCGGGAGCCCCAGTACGTGTGTTTAGCGTTATAGTCACCAGCAGCAATAAAGTGAGGACCTAAAGATTTGTAAAAACTGTTATACTGATCCTTCGTTATGGAGAATCTGGGTGGACAATAAACTGACGAAATAACGAGATTATGGCAAAATTCATCTATGCAGACGTTTGTTGCTTGCATATAACATTCAGATAGGCCACCCAACCATTGGTGTTTAATTCTTTATTTGATTAGAATAGCCGAGCCACCACATGATCTATCCCTAGGATCCTTTGAATCGTAAAAAGAATAACCACTAATTTTAAAAGTGCTTCTAGATGTCATATGAGTCTCAGAAATACACATAACATCGATTTTTTGGTTCATCAAGAAATATTCGAGCTCGTTTTTGTGTTGGCGGATGCCGTTTGCGTTCCAGAAAAAAACCCTGAGGCAGTTCATGGTCTTTTAAGCATAGCCTGCAGAAAAGCAGACTGCATTTTTTCCATTTCTTGCATCATGTTGGCCATTTGCGCCATAATCTGCGTAAATTGTTTGACCATATTGTCAATTACGGCTTCCAGGCGGCTAAAATTGGGGCCCGTAGGTTCATTTGTTGGCACCTCTTGTTGTGTTGTTTGCTGGTTAGGCTTACGGACGTTGGGCTGGTTGGACTTAAGTGCGTTGGCATAAGAAACTTGACTTGTTGTTGGTTGTGTTAATGGAGGCATAGTAGTAGTTGCTGTATTTAACTGCTGTGGAGGGGCAGAAACGATTTTAGTCTTAGATGAACGCTTTACTAAATCAAAAACAGGGCAACCTCTATAGTTGGCAGTGTGGTTTCCGCCGCAATTGCTGCATTTCTTCACCCTGGGGTCATCTTTTGGTTTGTCGCACTTGGTCGTGGCATGCAGGTCCCCACACACAACACACACAGAAGGAAACTTACAATAAGCTTTGGTATGGCCGAATTCCTGGCAGTTCAAGCACTGTACTGGCCCAGATCGTTTATGTGGGGCTTCAACAACAACTCTGCGATGCAAAATATATCTTAATTCATAAATAGGGTGAGTTTCGCCTTTTCTTAATTTTACATCACTAGGCTCAAGCTCCACCCGAAATAATGGTTGGGGACACCTTTCTCTATTTATAATGTTTGATACAGTTTTAGCTTTAAAGCCTTTGCTGCACAAACTCGTCTTTATCTCTTCAGGGTCGACATTAGCGTCTATACCTTTTATAACTACCTGAAGTCCTTTTGCATTTTTAAGTTGGTAAGTGTAGAAGTTTTTATTTAGTTTTTCAAATTCTGAAACAGTGGTGCGGTAAGCGTTTTCGTGATTTACCTGGATTTTTGTCTCGTAAATGTTACCACGCTTAATATTATAAACATAAAAATTATTTTCCCCGATTAATCCGACTAAGAACCTAAT
Organism: Melanophora roralis; assembly: GCA_963583895.1. Classification (NCBI taxonomy): domain Eukaryota; kingdom Metazoa; phylum Arthropoda; class Insecta; order Diptera; family Rhinophoridae; genus Melanophora; species Melanophora roralis. The sequence goes on from OY757188.1 coordinate 55,770,975, forward strand.
AAGGTCGTTCGAGTTTCTTTCTCTCAAATAAATTGGAAGAGGTTTAAATGTCTTCTTCTCGGTGACAGGGGTATCGTTCTCCTCTTCTAGTATGGCGAAACGATTTTGCGATGAGGTTGGCTTTTCTTCATCTTTTGAAAATTTTGCTGGCTTGGTAACCTCTGCAGATTTCGGGCTTCTACCCCTTTTAAGAACTGTAATATAGCGGTCCATCCCTACCTGGACCTTTGAAGCTTCTGTAGAAAGTGGGCTGGGACCGCCTTTAGCAGATGATAAGTTATGTACCTCGGTATTTTTTTTATAATTTTTGAAAAGAGATTGGGCTAAAATTGTCCCTTGTTCAGTACATTTATTTAAATTAGGCGCACTTGCACTTAAATTGTCTTTAACTATTATCGGTTTTGCACTCAAATAGTTTTTATTATATTCAGGGTCTCTGATGTTTTCATTGCTAACGCTTGAGCTTAACACAATGTAAGCATTTCGGCTACCAGGCCCACTGTCACGACGATTACTGTTACTCATTAACCGTTCGCTTTTTTATTATTTAGTTTGTTGTTTTTTTTTTCTCACTAATATGTTTTTGTATGTATATTAATAAATTCGTTTGCCACTTATTACTAATATCACCTATTACTAATATTACACTCGCGTAGAAACGTCCGTACACTACGAGATTAAGAATACAACTGATAATTACAGTGGTTCAAACATGTCGATACCCAGGCGGTTGAAAACAGTAATAAAAGCAAAGGTTTTGCTTCCAAGACCAAAAACTACAGACTGTCCAATTATACGTTTGACATAAAATCTAATGGTTTTGTTTTCTTTTTTATTTTTAAAAATGTTTTTGGATAAAATGTGTTAAGTATTATACATTGTTTTAAAGGTCTTTCAATAACCTATAACTCTGTATCCAAGTTTTTTAGAATTATTGTCATGTAAGTAAAAAAAATTGCATTTGAATAATCGTACACCTAGTGTCCAATTATACGTTTGAACCACTGTATATATATAATACATTAATTTTGTTGCATAAAATAGAGTCATTTAAAAAGCTGTCGCACAGGTGTACATTACCAGTTTAGGGGCGGGTAAAAACTACTGCCTCGCACATTCCTTTTTATACATGCAGCGTCAATGTAAAACCCAATTTAAACTGTTAAAAATTAATTTCAATATACCTGTAATAATTTAAATAAAAAACATTAAAAAAACAATTAATTATCAAACCGTTTTATGACCCACAAAAAAGTTTTTTACTCATATGTAAACACACAAGATGAGAAAAGACAGAAAAAAGTTAAATTTTCAAAAATTCGCCAAAAAAAAAAAATGGCGAAAAAACGCGCAACGTTTTCTTTTTTCGTCTAAAAGAAGAGATTTCAGGTTTTATTGTGATGAAAGAGATTTTAAGGATAATTACTGCCATTACTTTTAAAAACCTCTTGATTTTATTTTTTTTTAATCAAAAAGTCAACAAAAAACCTCTTTTTTTAATTTCGAAGGTATTTTTTTTAAATAAAACTTAAAACAAAAAATAAAAAAAATAAAATAAGGCAACTGCGTATATAATCTTTCGCAGAGCAAAAAAAATGAATGTAAAATCTTTTTTTGTTTGGCTACAAAAAAACATATTGTAAACCTCTCAAAACCATCAAAAGTTAATAAATTGCAGGCAAATTTACTTAACTTTCCTGACTTTGACAGTGCCTCAAAACGGCAAATTGCAAACAAAAGATTTGAAAATTCAGTACCCGATACAGAATTTTGTTATCTGTCAAGCGCACTTAAATTTTTAATTTTCTTAAATTTCCATTTTGGCTTAATGTCCGGCTAGGTTGGCAATATACCCCTATGTGCGTTGATAAGGAGTGTAATGCAATTGTTACCTTCTTTTGGCTTTAATTTTTTTCTTCATTATTTTGTTTTTTTTTTTCTTTTTTTGCAATCATCAGTTTTTGCATTTTACAATTGCTTCAGAGATAGTTCAAGTTCAAGGTTAGCAATACATAAATTTAAAAGATTAAATTCATAAAAATTATAAACATATTGAAAAACAAATAAGAGAAAAGAAAATAATTAGATGTTAAGAATACGAAAAAAAAATTATTTTAAGTACTCGTATTATATTTTAGAACCTATAATTATTATGATTTTATTAATAAATTTTGAATAATGAACTTGTTTATATAAAATAAGTGAAGAAGTTTACTTTATGGGAGCGGAAAGTGTTTGTAAAATGGATGCTTTATGTTAGTCTAGATAACTTAAGGGACATTCTAGTATTAAAGTGTGTTTAGAATGTAATTGGTGTTTGAAACAATATCAATCAGGGAAGGATAAGTGCCCCCCTAATGGTAACTATCTTGCCCTAACACATCTTTCATAAACTGTTTGTCATACTTTGATTGAATGTGGCACAAAAGTATTATTATATGTTAACGCGTTAAAAATTAGGTTAAAAACTGTACAACCACTCGTCCGAAAGCTAGCTGAGAATCTATCATCTACATTGCCCCCTGAACTTAGTTTTAAAAAGGGATTTTCTTTTCTTGCAATTTTAAAAATCTAAGCAGCGCGTTACAGTGTACCTAAAATATACTATATGTATTTATGTACACTATATATGTATATCTTATGTATTCGGCTTAAAAGAACAAAAAGAAAAAAACAAGTGTCTTACGCTTTGAAACCCAATTTTCAGCCATTTTATTAGCTTTTATGTGTTTATTTAAAAATGTTAAAAATGATTAGAAATAGGATTCTTGAAAATCATTTCTGTAAAAAAAATTATTTGCTTCAAATAAAATCTGTAAAAAAATTCTTAAAAATTTTCGATTTTTCATTTTTAGTTTGTTTTGCTTTGAATGATGAAATTTTGCCTTTTTGTTACTACTTTTGACGAAACTACTTGTAAGCACTTTGTTTTTGCCCTTTTTTTTTAACGATTCTCTGACGATTTCCAAAACTTGTTTTGATGATTTTTTCCCAAAGATTTGATGATGCGTTATGCCTTTTCAAACATCCTGTTGTGTTGTGTTGTACTAAATCAAACCAAGTGTCTTGGCATGTTATTTTAAAAAGCATGCCAAGACACTTTTTACTCAACTTGGCTGCGTAGAATGTTGATTTATATATTTGTATGACGTTCTGCATTTAATGCTCACTGGCTGAAGTAGATTAATATTATCAAAAGTATTATATTTTCCTAATTTTCTGAAACAAGGAGGATAAAAAAAGTATATTATGTGTTAGATATTGATATTCTGGTATTTTGGATATTAAACTTAATATCAAAATCTGGCACCTCCACCATTAATGTAGAATAAGTAAAAGTGTAAATAACAAAAGAAAGATGAATTAATAAAAAGTTTAGTTTCGTTTTGAACTCATGTTAATACACTACAAAAATGGCGACGAGTTCGGTGACAGTATTACAAACTTCTGGAGTTCCAGAATTTAATTCAAATTGTAATTGGAAAATTTGGAATGAGCAGCTAGAAATTCACTTTTGTGAAATAAGTTGCACTGAAGAAAATGCAAAGAAAGCAATTCTCCTAAAGTCTTTAGGGGCTGAAACTTATTCAGTTTTACACAGTTTATGTGATCCGGATTCGCCGGTTAAAAAAACATACAAGGAACTGTCTCAAATTCTTGAGACACATTTTACTCCACCAACAATTGTGTTCAGTGAAAGAAAAAAATTTCATAACGCTCAAAGGGAAGAAGGAGAGTCAGTTAGTGAATGGTATGCCAAAGTAAAAAAGTTGGCTTTAAACTGCAAATTCAAAGAACACCTAATTATAATGATTCTGGATCATTTTGTAATTGGACTTCCATCACAAATATTTGAAAAACTGTGTGAAGAAACTGAAAATCTTACATTGGATCAGGCATTAAAAAAGGCAATGATAATGGAATCAAAATTAATTTCAAAACCCACGTGTGAGGATCTAAATGTAAGTTACATAAACAAAAATAGAAAACATGGTAGAAATGTAAGAAAGTATAACGGATCAAACGACAGCGCAGTTGGCGAAGGCAGACGAAATAGCGACAGAAACAACAGCAGCAACAGAAGTAAAAAGCCATGTGAACATTGTGGCTGGAAAAACCATGACTCAATGTCTTGTAAATTTAAAGAGAGTAAATGCTATTCATGTAAAAGGATTGGTCACTTGGCATCGGTCTGTAGAAAAGAAAAAGAAAAATTTGTTAACTATTTATCTGATTCTGACAGTGATGTTACTGTAAATAACGTTTTTGATTATTCTATTTTTAGTATTAAAAATAAATCTTCTTGTGGTATGTACTCCTTGCCACTGACAATTGATGGTGTTGAATTAAACGTAGCTTGCGATACAGGGGCACCTTGTACGTTGGTTCCAGCAGTGTTTTATAATGACATCCCAATAAAAAACCCTCTCAGAGAGTGTAAAATTCCATATGTTAGTTATAGTGGGGAGCGAATTTCTCTTGTTGGTGAGTACGATGCAGACATAACGTACGAGGGTAGGTCCAAAATTTTAACTGTTGTTGTCACCAACACCGACAGCCCACCGTTATTAGGCCGTACGTTTTTGAGGGCTTTTAACTTTGAATTAACCCAAGTAAGTTCTATTGAACAATATAATAGTTTTTCTGTTATTGTTGGTCAGATTAAAAATGAGTTTTCTGAAGTTTTCAGGGACACTCTTGGTGCGTATAATGTAGACAAAGTTTCATTAGACATATAGTATATTCTTTAAACCACGTCCAGTACCTTTAGCTTGGAGGGATAAAGTAGAACAAAAATTGCGCAAGATGGCTAAAGATGGCATTTTAGAGCCAATTGATAATTCGGAGTGGGGAACGCCATTAGTCCCCATACTAAAACCAAATGGTGATTTAAGAATATGTGGTTACTATAAAGTTACTCTAAATAAATATGTAGTTGATTTTAAATATCCTCTCCCTCGTATAGAGGAAATTTTTGCTGCACTTCAGGGTGGGGAATTGTTTACTAAACTAGACCTATCAAATGCTTACAATCAAATTATTTTAGATGAAAATTCACAACTTTTATGCTCCTGGAGTACACATATTGGTACATTTAAAGTAAAACGTTTACCTTTTGGCATTAAAACAGCCGCCGCTATTTTTCAAAAAACAATGGAAAATTTATTTCGTGATATTGCAAACGTTGTAGTATATCAAGATGATATAACTGTGACAGGCAAAAATTTACAACAGCATTTGAATACTTTGAAAGAAGTATTGCAAAAGGTTAAAACAGCTGGGTTAAAATTAAATCATGAAAAAGGTAAATTTTTCCAACCTAAGATATCGTATTTAGGATTTTCTATAGATAGGAATGGTTTGAGTAAAGATGAAAGCCGAATTTCAAGTGTTATAAACGCTCCAATTCCAAATAACGTCTCAGAAGTGAGAGCTTTTATTGGAATGGTAAACTACTATTCAAAATTCATAAATAACTTTTCACAGAAAATGATACCTTTATATGAATTGTTAAGAAAGGGTTGTAAATTTATTTGGTCAAAAGAATGTCAGAAAACGTATGAGACAATTAAATCAGATATTACATCTGATCAGGTTTTAGTTCATTTTAATCCCCAACTGCCGATTGTTCTAACAACGGATGCTTCTGTCAACGCTGTTGCTGGTGTTCTCTCTCATCGTATAAACAATAATTTAAAACCAATTGCATTTGTTTCAAGAGCGTTAACGAAGAGCGAAGTAAATTATAGCACATTGGAAAAAGAGGCACTTGCCATAATTTTTTGTGTAACGAAGCTGAAACAATATTTGTTAGGAAATAAATTCATTTTGAGAACTGATGTTACGCGTCGTCTATGGAAGAATAACAAAAATTGTTAAAAATCGACCAGTTGGGAAAACACTATAAGTTCTTGGAATACATGGTTAAGGGCAAAATATAGATGTCCAGCTAGCTCATTGGTAAAGGTTCTTAACCCGGTTTCGTAGACGCTTAACACATAAAATATACTTTTTGCCTAAAAATACCAGAGTATATTTAATTTAAAACGAACACTCAGAATACTTCATACATTTTTCCCACCCTACTGACCTATAAACCGTCAGACTCCTTGACAGAATAAATACCCTGATTTCTACTTCTGTCCCATCAATTGTCATATTTACTTACTTAGAAACATCTTTTATCGTAGGCTATCCTTCCCTTTTTAGATATTAATTTAAAATTTCATTTTTTTCTTTGTCAAATTTACAAAAACAATTCAATAGTAATATTTATTATTATAAAATTAAAGCAAAATACAAAATCAAAATGTAAGTAAACTACGTATGTACATATTTCATTCATCAATAAAAAAAAAAACAAGCAGTAAAAGAAATAGTGATAATTTAAAATAAGTCATTAATAAATTTATCTTTAATTTATGAATGAGTATGGAAAGAAAAGAAATGTGAAATCGGACTAACAATCAGACAAACAAATGATAACTTATTTATATAGAAACAAAATTGATGATTGATAAAAAAAATATTTATAAAAAAAGAATACTATATTTTACTCACAACCAATATATGATGTTCCATTTCATGATGTTTCGACTGTAGGGCCCAGCAATCAATTCATAATGATGGTATTAGTGTTGTTGTTGGTTACTTCTTTTTCTTATAATAAAATAAACTTTTAGGTTACACTCATAATATTTAGTTAGTATACCTAATTTATATAGCAATTTAAGGTTAGATTTTAAGAAATTTTGAAATTATAATTTTTTTCTTTTTTTTTGTTTAAAATTAAATTATAAAAGAATATTCATTATTTTAAAGGTTTCAAATCCATTAATTATTAATCCAATTATATTCAATGAGTTATACTTTATATTTTTACATTTTTACATGTTGCAAAATTTTTCCTTTTTTTTTTTACAAAAATAACAGGTTATACATATTTTAATTTTAAGAAATAAGATATATATAATAAGTTTATTTACAAAGTACAATTTTTATGTTATTCATTTAATAGGTTTAAGGCAATTCCGAATGAGTCTAATTATATAAGTAAAGGTTCAATAATTTTTGTTTTATTAGAGTTATGATTGGAGTTTTGGCTAGAGCATGAAGAATTTTACTTTAGTAGTCACATGGTGATGCAGTGGAAATTTATATGGCCTGACACTTAAGACACAGCGGCTTTTGTTTCAACTCTTCAGTCACTATCGGCAATAAGGTGAAGGACAGAAATTTAAATTCCCATAGATATTCAATCACTTTAAACGAATTTTTCTTCACTATAGCTTTTTTTTTTTTCTTATTTTAATAATGATTAATTGTTCGATTTATTCTATATTAGGCTAGATTAGACTTCTTCGTACTAAGATCACTTTGGCAATTGATTTGTTTCAACTCTACTTGATATGATGAAGTTAAGGGCAAAAAATAAAAAAAATGAATGTAATAAAAAAGGTAGAGTAAGATATAATGCTGTACTAGTAGTTCGTACATAGGGGAGGAAAAGACAAAAGATGTTTCATATACTGAATTAAAATTATTACCAAATATGGTAATGAATTTGACGATTCTATTGAGTGTAATTTACTCTCATTATATACATATGTTACAAATATATGCATCTATGTACATATATACATTGATACAAATTGAGTGGGGATAATCAACACAGGTGATAGTACAAGTGAAAATATCTAGCATGCGAGTAAAAAATGACAAAAATAACCCCCGTAGTATTTTGCCAAATATATGTCAATATTTAAATATTTATAAGGCCAAAAGAAAACCGTAACAAAACTGCTTCGGTCTTTGATTTCGGAAAAATTTAAGACGAACAGTAGACCGAGTTTACTTTTTTCTTTTCTTCTAAATATCGGATTTTTAACTAAAATTTTTGTTATTCTCTTGTTAGTGTGGCACGACCCACGAAAGCCGGGCATATATCATTTTTTGAGGTCCGAAGCATGATACTTCCCGATGTACTTGCCGTCCATATCTTCTATCTCATATAGATTATTCCCAATTCTCTCTCTGATCTTACATTTAACAAATTTTTTCGAAAACTTGCTATTAATATTTTTTGACATATTGCTTAGTATATGATTTTTTCGAAAAACAGTTTGTCCCTTATGAAATTGAATACTTCTACTTCTGAGATTATAAGTCTTCGCAGACTTAGCATATGCCATATCTAAGTTTTCCCGTAAGCTTGCCCGCACTTTTTCTAATTTGTCTACACGTTCTGAAATATTTACATCTGCACCGGAGAGGCATCCAAGTTTATCCAGAATCTTGTACGTAGAACCGTGCTGGATCATGTTTTGTCCAAATGTAGCAAAGTACGGCGAACATTTGATTGATGCATGAAAGTCACTCCTGAGTATTGACAAAATTTGGGGAATAAACTTATCCCATTCTCTATGATCTTTATGATCCTGTAAGAAATATCGAATTTTTGTAACAATCTCGTGATTTGCTCGTTCCGATGCATTAGATTGTGGGGCATAGAAACCTGTGGTAATGTGGGATATATCATATGATTGAAAGAATTGCTTTATTTCCTTCGAAACAAACTGCTTACCATTATCACTGTGAACATATCGGGGCACGCCAAATGTGGAAAATATTTCCGTTTGAAAGAATAAAATCACATTGGCAGACGTTGCAGCTTTGAGTGGTTTAAGAAATACAAACTTTGTCATATGGTCCAGACAAATAAAGATTACCGAATTTTTGTTTTTTGTGAAGGGGTATGGGCCAAGAAAATCACAATACAACCTTTCAAATGGCCTAGAAGTAACAATTTGGTTTCCCATTAAAGGCCTTGATATTTGATTTGGGGATTTAATACTTTTGCACACGTCGCAAGATTTTAAATAGGTTTGTACATCGTTGACCATTGTAGGCCAAAAATATTTGGAACGTATTCTGAACAAGGTTTTTGAAAGTCCCCCATGGCATGAGATGTCAGAGCTATGAGCTAATTGTATGACGGTTTGGGTCAAGGATTTAGGCACCCATATTCGCCATAGACTATCCTCTTCGTCATCAATACCTTGTCTAAACTTAACACGTTTTAAAATTATATTCCCAGATAACCGAAGATCAGGCAGAGATTCTTTATTCTCGCTTATAGTTTTCTTCATTTCCTCATACTCCTTACTACAAAAATCAGAAGATGACAAATCAATTTCAATGGTATTATTTTCTACTGACAACTGATCTACGTCCATCCTGGACAAACAATCTGGCACTATATTCAAAGACCCTTTCCTGTGCTCTATGAGGAAGTCATACCGCTGTAGTTGAAGGCTCCATCGCGCCAATCTACCACTAAGGTCCTTTTGTGACATAAGCCACTTCAAGGATGAATGGTCGGTTAATATACGGAATGGCAATCCTTCAATATATGCCCTAAACCTATTAACACATACTACTGCCGCCAAGCATTCGAGCTCTGTTACCGTATAGTTCCTTTGGGCTTTATTTAGTTTTTGCGACACGTATGCAATAGGGTGCTCTTTACCCTCGTCATCAAATTGAAACAGAACCCCCCCTACACCATTTCCAGAGGCATCACACTGAATTATGAATTCCTTTTCAAAATTTGGCTGAGCCAAAACAGGGGCTGTAGAAAGGGCCACTTTAAGCTTATCGAATGAAGTTTTAGCCTCCTCAGTCAAAATGAATGATTTATGTGTTCTTTTCAGACAATCAGTTAAAGGGCCAGCAAGGTTAGCAAAGTTATTTATGAAGCCACGATACCAATTTGCCATTCCAACGAATCTCCGTATTTGTTTAGGACTTTTTGGTATAGGGAACTTAATGATAGATTCGACCTTTTCTGGGTCTACTTTAAGACAGCCATGCCCTACTATGTAGCCTAAGTAGCGGATTTCCTTTTGACAAAATTTACTTTTGCTTACATTAATTGTCAACTTAGCCATCTTCAGGCAAGAAGCAACTTCCGTTAAAAGATTAATGTGTGAGTCAAAATCATGACTACAGACTAACAAATCGTCTAAGTAAATGAACACATTTTCCCTTAAACGCGAGGGTATAACCTTATCCATTAACCGACTCATTGTTTGCGGCCCATTGCATAAGCCGAAAGGCATAAATTTGTATTGATACAGTGGCTTTCCCGGTATAGCAAACGCAGTTTTCTCCTTCGATGAGTCAGTTAATCGTATCTGTAAGAAGGCATCCTTCAAATCTATGCCGCTTATAAAAAAGGTATCTTTAAGCCTACTCAAAAGACCGTTAATATGGGGGAGGGGATACGAATCCTTTTTCGTTACTGCATTAAGCTTCCTTGAGTCTATGCAAAGTCTCACCTTCCCTGGTTTCCGAACAAGAACCGCTGGTGAGCACCAGGGAGAATTTGACTCTTCTATTACCCCTAATTCCAATAATCTATCTATTTCCTTATATGCCTCTTCTTGTCGTGGGGGTGAGAGTGGATAGTGCTTGCACTTTATGGGACTAGCATCGCCCGTATCAATGTGATGTTCCAATAAATTGGTACATCCCAAGCCTAATTTTTCAAATGATCGAAATTTAAGTAAAGTTTTTTCCAGACGTAAGTTTTGTTCTGGGGAAAGTTTATGGAAATTTTGGTCAGGAGCTGAGTCATTTGACAATTCCGAAATACAAAAATGTGAGGAGGGTATAATTTCAGGGGCCAAGGCAAACTCCCTCCAAAAATTTACACCAAAGTAGGCCTCTTGAGTCAATGATGGAACTAAGTAAAACTCTATATTTTTGGTCACTTCCTTAAAACGAATTGGTAAAACGCAGAATCCAATGACACTTTGTTTAGAACCATTTGCCGTACGTATTGATGAATTTATTTTACTATATGCGATACCCTTTTTCTCTAAAAATGATAAACAGTTCCTGCCTAAAACGGAGACATTTGCCCCAGTGTCAAGTAAACCTGTTAAAACATCACCACATACCGTGACCATAGCAAAGGGTCTATCATCTGTTCCATGAATAATGGTAGCTTCTATCAATTTTCGGAAATGCCTTCGTTTCTTGTAACGTAACCTACATTTCAATATCTTCGTAACGGGTTTTCTGGGAGAATATTTGTTCTCACAATTTCCTGGATCTTGAGAATCAACATTAAGATTATTTTGTATTAAAACTTGTTCGGGTAGATTAATTTTGAATATTTCGCTTTGAAAATTGTCAGGTATTTTAGAATCGTATTTATTGTTGTGACCGGAAATCAATTTAAACTCGGGGTTTGATGAAATGGACGAATGTCCCCGGTATCCATATCGCCCATTTTCCGATTTCCCTGAATATGTTTATTTGGACATTTGGGTGTCAAAGCACCCTTTTTCCCACATTTAAAGCAAAAAGGCTGTTTTATTTCAGTGGAACAATAAATGTATGAGTGCCCATACGACAGACAGTTCCAACATTGAATTTTGCTATAATCAAATTTTCCTTTTCCACTTGACATCTGAAATGCCTCGAGCTGTGGATCTATTTCCCCGTTATCTCTATCCCCAACATCTGAGACATCTAGCTCACTAATGTTTCGAGACTGTACCGTATTAGGGTTTACAAATTTTGTCTCTCGAACAACCCTTTCGGCTTTGCGAGCTTGATCCCTAAACTCATTTAGGTCTCTAGCGCTTATACTAAAAAGCAAAAATTTTAAATTTGAATTTAAATTTCGTTTTATAATATCTATCAAATTGTTATCTGGAAGAGGGTTTTGAAGTCGTATATTCATGGACACAATTGAGGTGTGAAAATCATCATAACTTTCTTTATATTGCTGTTTCCTCAGTGAAATTTTCAACAATATTTCATGATCCGACTCCAAATGTCCGAATTCTTTCGTAAGCGCATGTCTTAATAGGGGGTAAGTTATACTTCTGTTCTGCTTCATAAAAAGCCAGTACCATTGTTCGGCACGACCTTCTAAAAGCACATGAAAATTGGCTAACAAATGATCATTTGAACATTTAGATCGTGTACATAGCGTTTCTATTTTGAAAAGAAAGTCCGATACGGATCCCGATCCATCGAAAGAGATTTTCCATTTTTCCAACTTAACATTTGTGTCCCCATTTGAATACAATCTATCGGAATTTTCAAAGCTGCGGTTACTGTTTGGATTAGGAATATTTGAATTTGCAAAATTTGAAGTTGATGGAGAAGCGATACTAATTTGGGCTATACTTTGTCTAATACTGAAGAGTTCTTTTCTAAACTCCTCCTGTGTGTTTTTCATTGTTTGTTCCACTAGAGTAAATAACGAATCGAATGCTGGGTTTGCATGTGAATTACGATCGTTGTGCTGAAGTGCTAGCGGTGCGTTGCTACTCGTAGCCAAATTGTGGTAATGTTGAGGGTTCATATTGGGAGATGACGCTAACGTCTCTTTCTGAGAATTGACAGCCTGAGGCTGTAAGACATAATTTGGTTCATCTAACATGTCACTAGCTTGAAAAAAATGAAGTAGAAGGTAAACTGTTACTACTGTTTGTTCTTTGAACTGTTGGTCTAGTAGGAGTACTATTAGAACTTTGTGGCCCTTGAACCTGTTGCTGATTGGTTACCTTACTAGCTGGTGAATGGATAACTCGTGGCTTTGCACCGCTTGTATCTTTTTGCAATTCAATTGGAATATTATTTCCCGATGTATAGGAAGCACGCCCTCTACTAGATGAACTGTTGTGATTACTTCTTGAAGTATTTCTAGTGTTCATTACGAAATTCTACCTATACGATATAATTAATACTAATTTGATAAAATAAAATTTTAAATGCTCAAAAAAAACTAAGAGAATCAAAACTCTAAAAATAATAACAAAAGGTTGATTAACATATGCGCGTTTGCAAAATAAATTCGAAATAGATGAAATATTTTAATTTTTTTTTTTTTTTTTTTTAAATACGAAAGTTTTCAGCACAATATTTTATGTTTTATACGTAATTATGGTGCAAAACATTAACCTATAAAAAAAATAACAAAAAATATGTATATATAAATAAAGTAGTTTTGCTTTAACTTAAGCCAATTTCTGAATAATGTCTTAAAAGAAAATTTTTGTATAATCTCTTAAGGGAAGGGTAAACCTCGATTAAATGCTTTCTTTAACGTAATAAATCATGACAATGTGACAATTTTATTGTAGACGTTTAAACCGCGAAATTTTAAACAATTTTTTCCAATGTCCAAAATTGACTGGAATAATATCCACAACCTATACTATTTGACGCAACTAAACTGATTCTATTTTTGTTTTCAGAATTAGGACTCTTCGAAATAGTGCAAAATATTATTTTAATAGCTAAATTTCTATAGCAGCACATGTTCATATCGCTATTAGATTCAGAACATCAATATTCTAAAGAAAACTAAGACTTACATAAAAATTGTATTACTATTTGGATTAAGGTTAAAATACGTACATCTCTCATGTTGCGATTAAATCAAGAATTTGAAGGTATTCAGTATGATTCTAAGACTCACATAAGAAAATGTAGTATAAGATGTTTCCTACGTGTCATAAAACAAGTTTAATATTTTTGTTTAACCTAGATTAGCTATTAAGAATTGGTCTGTATAGTTCAAAGTTGCAAAGTTCGTGAATTAGCCATGTAATGGCATTTACGTTGGGCGCCATATATGTTACGCGTCGTCTATGGAAGAATAACAAAAATTGTTAAAAATCGACCAGTTGGGAAAACACTATAAGTTCTTGGAATACATGGTTAAGGGCAAAATATAGATGTCCAGCTAGCTCATTGGTAAAGGTTCTTAACCCGGTTTCGTAGACGCTTAACACATAAAATATACTTTTTGCCTAAAAATACCAGAGTATATTTAATTTAAAACGAACACTCAGAATACTTCAAAATTCGACCTTTTTGATGGCATGGTGTTGTGCCAATTGGGTACATTTTTCCCACCCTACTGACCTATAAACCGTCAGACTCCTTGACAGAATAAATACCCTGATTTCTACTTCTGTCCCATCAATTGTCATATTTACTTACTTAGAAACATCTTTTATCGTAGGCTATCCTTCCCTTTTTAGATATTAATTTAAAATTTCATTTTTTTCTTTGTCAAATTTACAAAAACAATTCAATAGTAATATTTATTATTATAAAATTAAAGCAAAATACAAAATCAAAATGTACGCCTGGAAGCCGTAATTGACAATATGGTCACACAATTTACGCAGATTATGGCGCAAATGGCCAACATGATGCAAGAAATGCAAAAAATGCAGTCTGCTTTTCTGCAGGCTATGCTTAAAAGACCATGAACTGCCTCAGGGTTTGTTTCTGGAACGCAAACGGCATCCGCCAACACAAAAACGAGCTCGAATATTTCTTGATAAATCAAAAAATCGATGTTATGTGTATTTCTGAGACTCATATGACATCTAGAAGCACTTTTAAAATTAGTGGTTATTCTTTTTACGATTCAAAGGATCCTAGGGATAGATCATGTGGTGGCTCGGCTATTCTAATCAAATCAAGAATTAAACACCAATGGTTGGGTGGCCTCTCGGAATGTTATATCCAAGCTACGAACGTCTGCGTTGATGAATTTTTCCATAACCTTGTTATTTCATCAGTTTACTGTCCACCCAGATTCTCCATAACGAAGGATCAGTACAACAGTTTCTACAAATCATTAGGTCCCCGCTTCATAGCTGCTGGAGACTATAACGCTAAGCACACATACTGGGGCTCCCGCCTAATTAGTCCCAGAGGTCGTGTCTTGTATGATGCCGTGTCTGAAATGGGACTTTATGTTATTTCAACTGGACAACCAACCTACTGGCCAACAGACCACAATAAAATTCCAGACGTAATTGATTTTGGCGTAGCAAAAGGTATATCTTCGGAGCTCATTGAGGCTCAAGCCTCCTTGGATTTATCTTCTGACCACTCACCCACAATAATCACTATCTGCAGTCCTCACCAAATAGCAGATAGTGAGTTTTTCTTATCTAAAAGAATTAATTGGTTGAAATATAGAAAATATATTAGTACTCACTGCGCGGAGAATCAACCGCTAAAAACTCCCGTAGACATAGATGATTGTTTGAGCGTCCTAAATGAAAACATTAACAAAGCCGTTGAACATGCGTCTTCTACCTACCGCCAGACTAGGTACAACAAAATTTTCTCTGAAGATGTGGAAAAGCTGGTATCTGAAAAAAGAAGAGCCCGCAGGGAATGGCAAAAACATAGATCGCCCCAACTTAAAACTAAGCTGAAAGAATGTACAACCCAACTAAAAAGCTTGTTGGAGGCTCACAGAATTGCATCACTGACAGAGTACCTGGAAGGTCTAGACGCGACTCCTCAGACAAATTATTCCTTATGGCGATCAGCCAGACGTCTTAAAAGACCTGTTATCGCAAAACCACCACTGCGCAATCTGAGAGGATCCTGGGCTGGAAATGATGAAGAAAAATGCGATCTATTCGCAAATCACTTCAAAAACGTATTCACTCCCAATACATGCACTGACGTGAGGGAATTACCGCCTGTTGTTGCTAGACGTCCTTTAGAAATACGTTTCCGATTTGCTGATGTTGTAGAGGCTATCGCTAACCTTAATGGTAAAAAAGCTCCTGGCGTTGACAAAATAAGCAACAAAATGCTCATAGAGCTGCCTCTTACTGCTAAAAGAATCATTCTTTTTATTTTTAATGCGATAATTCGACTTGAACATTTTCCGCCTATATGGAAAGTTGCCTTAGTAAAGATGATTCCTAAGCCTGGCAAAGATCCCTCGAAGGTAGAATCTTATAGGCCCATAAGTTTGTTACCCACAATGTCAAAATTGTTCGAAAAACTGTTAAAAAACAAGCTAAATCCGATCCTGAATGACAACAACTGCATTCCAAATCACCAATTCGGCTTTAGAAGTCAACATAGTACCATCGAACAAACTCACAGGTTGGTACAGGTTATAAGAAAAGCCTTTGAGGAAAAGAAGTACTGCTCCGCACTATTTATCGATGTCTCACAAGCTTTCGACAAAGTATGGCATGAAGGCCTTCTAAACAAACTAAAGCTCAACCTTCCAGCTAATATTTTCAACCTTTTAGAAAAATACATAACGGGCCGACAATTTATGATCAAAGAGGGAAACCAAATAAGTTGTCCCCAACCAATAGAGGCTGGTGTCCCTCAAGGAAGTATACTAGGTCCAATTTTGTACTTGCTTTACACGGCAGATATGCCAACCAATAGTTTCACACACACGTCGACATTTGCTGACGACACTGCTTTTCTTAGTATTCACAAAGACCCTAAAGAGGCTTCGAACCAGCTGCAGCAACACGTAACCCAAGTTGAGAAATGGGCAAATTTATGGGGACTAAAGATAAATGAACAAAAATGTACCCACGTAACTTTTACTTTACGCAAAGAAACGTGCCCTCCAATCACTATCAACAACCATAATGTGCCTCAACGATCTGAGACAAAATATCTTGGTATTCACCTAGATCGCCGCCTTACATGGAAGCCTCATATAGATGCTAAGCTGACGCAAATGAAACTTAAAGCTGCTCAAATCCACTGGCTTATTGGTAGAAACTCTGTGCTACGTCTTGATTGTAAGCTTCTACTCTACAACTCGATTTTAAAACCAATTTGGTGCTACGGTATACAATTATGGGGTACTGCTTCCGCCTCTAACATCGAAAAAATCCAACGCCGTCAAAACAAAATTCTAAGAATGATAACTGGTGCTCCTTGGTATATCAAAAACAGCAACATCCACAAGGATCTAGAAGTTCCACTTGTAAAATGCGAAATCCTGAAATATGTGGACAAGTATTTAAATAAGCTGGAATCACATCCAAATCCGCTCGCTCGAAGCATCCTGCAACATAGTGGGCACACCCGCCTAAAAAGAAGGGATACAATTGCTCTTAGATGAAACCTTTGAAATTAGTTAATTTTATTGTGAGAACTTAAATTTTAGTCTGGTACTGACTGGACTAGTATTAACTACTTAGTTTTAAGATTTGAATACTTATTGTTAGTTCGCTTAAGCGAAGATTCAATAATAAAATATATGAAAAAAAAAAAAAAAAAAAAAAAAAAAAAAAAAAATGTAAGTAAACTACGTATGTACATATTTCATTCATCAATAAAAAAAAAAACAAGCAGTAAAAGAAATAGTGATAATTTAAAATAAGTCATTAATAAATTTATCTTTAATTTATGAATGAGTATGGAAAGAAAAGAAATGTGAAATCGGACTAACAATCAGACAAACAAATGATAACTTATTTATATAGAAACAAAATTGATGATTGATAAAAAAAATATTTATAAAAAAAGAATACTATATTTTACTCACAACCAATATATGATGTTCCATTTCATGATGTTTCGACTGTAGGGCCCAGCAATCAATTCATAATGATGGTATTAGTGTTGTTGTTGGTTACTTCTTTTTCTTATAATAAAATAAACTTTTAGGTTACACTCATAATATTTAGTTAGTATACCTAATTTATATAGCAATTTAAGGTTAGATTTTAAGAAATTTTGAAATTATAATTTTTTTCTTTTTTTTTTGTTTAAAATTAAATTATAAAAGAATATTCATTATTTTAAAGGTTTCAAATCCATTAATTATTAATCCAATTATATTCAATGAGTTATACTTTATATTTTTACATTTTTACATGTTGCAAAATTTTTCCTTTTTTTTTTACAAAAATAACAGGTTATACATATTTTAATTTTAAGAAATAAGATATATATAATAAGTTTATTTACAAAGTACAATTTTTATGTTATTCATTTAATAGGTTTAAGGCAATTCCGAATGAGTCTAATTATATAAGTAAAGGTTCAATAATTTTTGTTTTATTAGAGTTATGATTGGAGTTTTGGCTAGAGCATGAAGAATTTTACTTTAGTAGTCACATGGTGATGCAGTGGAAATGTATATGGCCTGACACTTAAGACACAGCGGCTTTTGTTTCAACTCTTCAGTCACTATCGGCAATAAGGTGAAGGACAGAAATTTAAATTCCCATAGATATTCAATCACTTTAAACGAATTTTTCTTCACTATAGCTTTTTTTTTTTCTTATTTTAATAATGATTAATTGTTCGATTTATTCTATATTAGGCTAGATTAGACTTCTTCGTACTAAGATCACTTTGGCAATTGATTTGTTTCAACTCTACTTGATATGATGAAGTTAAGGGCAAAAAATAAAAAAAATGAATGTAATAAAAAAGGTAGAGTAAGATATAATGCTGTACTAGTAGTTCGTACATAGGGGAGGAAAAGACAAAAGATGTTTCATATACTGAATTAAAATTATTACCAAATATGGTAATGAATTTGACGATTCTATTGAGTGTAATTTACTCTCATTATATACATATGTTACAAATATATGCATCTATGTACATATATACATTGATACAAATTGAGTGGGGATAATCAACACAGGTGATAGTACAAGTGAAAATATCTAGCATGCGAGTAAAAAATGACAAAAATAACCCCCGTAGTATTTTGCCAAATATATGTCAATATTTAAATATTTATAAGGCCAAAAGAAAACCGTAACACTGATCATAAACCATTAACAACAATTTTTGGTGAGCATAAAGGTTTACCCATTATGGCATCTGCTCGTATGCAGAGGTGGGCGTTAATATTGTCTGGGTTTAATTATTCAGTTGAATACCTAAAAGGGGATTTAAATAATGCAGATGGACTATCTCGTATGCCTCAATATTTTTCCTCGAGAGATTCTAAAGAAAGCAATTACATAAACGTTGTTGAGTATGATGATAGGTTCAATATAAATTTTAAGAGCATTGCTAGGGAAACAAGACGTGATCCAATTTTATCAAAATTAAGTGATGCGATACTTAGAGGCACTATTGAACATCTGAGACATGATGATTTTACACCATATCGTAACAAAGGAACCGAGCTTTCAGTTGAATATGACTGTATTTTGTGGGGCTACCGTGTTATTGTTCCTTTTAAACTTCCTAAACCTGTATTACAGCAGCTACACGAGTCTCATCTTGGTATAGTGAAAACAAAGGCCTTAGCTAGGTCTTATGTGTGGTGGCCATGTTTAGACAAGGATGTTGAAAGCCTAATCAATTCATGTATATCCTGTCAACAATTGCAATCTTCTCCTGAGAAAAGCTCCCTTATTCCATGGAATCCACAGGATTATATTTGGAGTAGTATAAATGTTAATTTTGCGGGTCCAATAAACAATTATTATCTCTTTATCGTAATAGACTCTTTTTCTAAATTTGCTGAAGTTTTTAAGACTAAAGAGATTACATCATCGTTTACAGTTTCGAAGATGAGAGAACTGTTTTGTCGTTATGGGCTAGTTGATGTATTAGTTAGTGATAATGGCAGACAGTTCACATCTGATGAATTTCAACAATTCATGAAGATTAATGATGTTAAACATATTTTTACGTCTTCTGGCCATCCCGCCTTTAATGGTCAGGCAGAAAATTTTGTTAAAACTTTAAAGAAATCCATCATTTCGAACTTAAAATCAGACAAGAATTGCTCTATTGAAACAGCCTTAAATAGATTCTTATCAGATTATAGAAATACTAAACATTGCACCACAGGTGAATCACCCGCCAAGCTGTTCTTTGGCCGATCGTTAAAAACACGTTTTAGTAAATTGAAACCTCCAATGACAAGAAACAAAATTGTTGACTCTCAAATGAAAAGTATTCTGAACCACAAAGGCAAACGAAATCTAGAATTTTCAAGGGAACAAAATGTTTTAATTCGTGACTACAAAAATCCAAATAAACCAAGTTGGTCTCAAGCCACTATAAAAAAACAACTTGGACCTCGTTCTTATACCTGTACTTTAACTCACAACAATCGCGAAATAAAACGACATTTAGACCAAATTCGTCATCGAGAAATAGATGGAAATGAAACCAATTCGCAAGAACAAGATAATAGAGCCTTTGAAGAGCCAAGCGATTCGACATCATCTGAAGCTGGTAGAGGTTTACGACCACGCCGCGAGGGAAAGGTAGTTAAGATTTCAGAAATTGATTGATTTATAAATGATTTTTTTTTCATTGTACTAATTAAACAAAATGTATTATTATTATTTTTAAAACTTTAAGAATTGAAGTACTTGTATTTAAAGAATTAAAATTACATAATGTATTATTTTTGGAACTTCATATGAAGTTACAAGCTTATGGGAGAGCGTGTTAGATATTGATATTCTGGTATTTTGGATATTAAACTTAATATCAAAATCTGGCACCTCCACCATTAATGTAGAATAAGTAAAATTGTAAATAACAAAAGAAAGATGAATTAATAAAAAGTTTAGTTTCGTTTTGAACTCATGTTTATACACTACATTATGAATTAAATAATTTTATTAAATATTTTTTTGTGAATTTTCACATATAGTATGCGTTTAAGTTAAAATTTTGCAACTAAATAAGATTTTGCTTAATTAATGATAATAATAATCTAAGACGGTTTCATTAACTCCCCCAAAGTTAACTACCCATTTTTCTTTGCTCACGCTTCCGGCCTGTTAATAAACAAAGGTGGCTTGATCCAATTCTTAGGAAATGATTGCATTAACTGGATCGCGCTTTTGCACTAAATGACAAATAATGCAACGCAAGCATCTGCGACTAAATTAATAGGACTCGAATCACGCCACTCGTTATTTAGAACATTTAGTTTTAATATAAGAAAAAACATTGTAAAAGTAAAGTCAGTTCTTTTTATGATTTAATAAAGTGTGTCGTAATGACCAAGTGAAATAAAAGAAAAATTTGTTTTTTTAATGGTTTAAACTTGAAAAGCCTTAACTGGCGCCCGAGCATTAAAATAAAAAAATCTGGTGTTTAGGTACCCTAGTAGGAAGCGAAAAGGAGCGCATTACGTGCCAGCCTTCACCAGTACCGTAAAGGATAAAACACGCGTAGATAAAACATTAAAACCGTAAAGGATAAGAAATCATGCGTGAAAAAAATTTAGATAGAACATAAAAGCCGTAAAGGATAAAAGTCTTGAGGAAAAAAGACAACCTTAAAAGCGATAAAAGGTGTGAAAATTTACAAAAAAACTTTAAAAGTTTTGAAGGAAAAATTTAAAGTAAACATCAAGCCGACAAAAATTTTGCAAAAACTGAAAGAAAATCTAAAGAAAAGTTTCTTTCCAAAAAAAGATAAAAGAATAAAAACTGTGAAGTTAAAACTCTAAAGAGAATTATTTTTTTTCCGAAAAAATTAAAGAATAAATTCTGAGAAGTTAAAATTCTGAAGAGGAAAAATTTTTTTTCGAAAAGAATTAAAGAGTTAAAACTGTGAAGAAAAAATGGGAAAAGAATACCGCCACATTGCAACAGCAACAACAGAAAAAGAATACTACCACATTGTAACAGCAACAGAAAAAGAATACTACCACATTGCAACAGCAACAACAGGAAAAGAATACTACAACATTGCAACAGCAACAAAGGCAAAGACGTCCAGCAGATAATTAAGGTAGATTTTAAATTTAAAATAAGATGTTATCTTAAGCAAATAAAAGAAAAAAACTCTTTTAACAAAATTTTTTATATTAATATTTTTTAACGCTTAAGTGATTAAAACAAAACCTGGTAAGTCCTCCTGTCCTTAACTCAGAAACCCAAAACATTCCCCGAGGTACTTCGAACGCCCAATTACGTTTAGACAACTTAAGGTCTCTTATATCGAATGATGTTTTGACACGCGAAGGACCACAGGTTGTGCAAGCAACCCTATTCTCTGACGCGTATCATTGTAATGTAGCGGATCAAGTGATAGAAGATAGGCATAGGGAAAACTTAGGCGACCTTGATAGGATACCGGACGTAGTGAAATTCCTGAAAGAATTTTCAGGTCATTAATTCCTGGAAAAAGGGTGTAGATAGAATAATAAACATTTACGAGCATTCAAAAGGTCCCCCTAAGTATTACGGTATACTTAGCGTAATTAAAAACAAAATAGTAGGTAACGCGGACATGGCACTAGAGTCATACAATACACCAATCGACTGGCCATCAATAGCCAGATGCCTGACAACACATTTATTTATTTATTTATTTATAGTTAATACAATACAACAAGAAAATGTCTTATATTAAAGTTTTGGGTAATAATTTGGCAAATTTATAAGCAAAATATATTTTAATTTAATAAAAAACTAACCGAAAAAAATGTTAAATTAAATATTTAGACAAAGGTATAGAGTTAAAATGTAGAAACAATAGATGATATAGAAACTTAACAAAAAACATCAAGTTATAGATTTATATGTATGTCCTTAAGTATTTTAACTAGTAGAAAAGTTATTAAAAGTGCTTAAAAATCGCTAATTTGAAATGGCTTGCATTGCTAATAATTTGTATTTTAGAGGGAAGTTTGCTTCAAAGTCGAATAGAATTTATAAAAAAGTGTTTCTCAGAGGTCGCTTTAGTAAATTTTATACTAATTATTTTTTTACCTCTATTTGACTTTGAGAATTCTATTTATTGATAAAGATAGTTTGGTTGTTGCGTACATATAATTTTATGCAAGAAAATATGTGCTCGGCTTTTTAATAAATTATCAAAAGATACATTACAAATTTTATATGAAAATCGGGAAATACTTTCATTTCTTTTAATGTCAAATACGTATCTTGCAATGCTGTTATATGTAACATTAAGTCTTCGTCTACATACAGAGTCACAACTGGCAAAAAGCTCGCAGCCATACAGTAGGGTTGGCAATAAGTAAGCTTTAGCTAATAGCATTCGGATATGTATAGGTGTGTAATATTGCGACATCCAGAGATTTCTTAGCATAGCAAAAGTTTTTCCACAGTTTTTTTTGATATGGTCCGACCAACTAAGATCATTGTTAAAAGTTACACCAAGATTCTTTGCCGTGTTCACATAATTTTTATTTGTGTTGTTGATGATTATGTTTGGGAGGCACGTAGTGAAGCTATGTGACGGTCCAATGATTAAAGCTACAGATTTACTTCGATTCAAGCTTAAGCCATTTATGAATTTGATGTAAATCTTGATTTATTAATTGTACACAATTAGGTGCGTCTGATAGATTTCAACTAATATAAAGTTGTACATCATCAGCGTACATTTGAATATGGCAATGTTTTATTTGCAGGGGAAGGTTACTGGCGTATATAGAATACAATAGCGGCCCTAATATTGACCCCTGCGGTACTCCTCGGGGCATTGTACAGCTTCTAGAGATATTTGATCCAAAGTACACACTTTGGCTTCTCTCACTGAGATATTTTTTTTTTTTTTTTTTTTTTTTTTTTTTTCATATATTTTATTATTGAATCTTCGCTTTAGCGAACTAACAATAAGTGTTCAAATCTTAAAACTAAGTAGTTAATACTAGTCCAGTCAGTACCAGACTAAAATTTAAGTTCTCACAATAAAATTAACTAATTTCAAAGGTTTCATCTAAGAGCAATTGTATCCCTTCTTTTTAGGCGGGTGTGCCCACTATGTTGCAGGATGCTTCGAGCGAGCGGATTTGGATGTGATTCCAGCTTATTTAAATACTTGTCCACATATTTCAGGATTTCGCATTTTACAAGTGGAACTTCTAGATCCTTGTGGATGTTGCTGTTTTTGATATACCAAGGAGCACCAGTTATCATTCTTAGAATTTTGTTTTGACGGCGTTGGATTTTTTCTATGTTAGAGGCGGAAGCAGTACCCCATAATTGTATACCGTAGCACCAAATTGGTTTTAAAATCGAGTTGTAGAGTAGAAGCTTACAATCAAGACGTAGCACAGAGTTTCTACCAATTAGCCAGTGGATTTGAGCAGCTTTAAGTTTCATTTGCGTCAGCTTAGCATCTATATGAGGCTTCCATGTAAGGCGGCGATCTAGGTGAATACCAAGATATTTTGTCTCAGATCGTTGAGGCACATTATGGTTGTTGATAGTGATTGGAGGGCACGTTTCTTTGCGTAAAGTAAAAGTTACGTGGGTACATTTTTGTTCATTTATCTTTAGTCCCCATAAATTTGCCCATTTCTCAACTTGGGTTACGTGTTGCTGCAGCTGGTTCGAGGCCTCTTTAGGGTCTTTGTGAATACTAAGAAAAGCAGTGTCGTCAGCAAATGTCGACGTGTGTGTGAAACTATTGGTTGGCATATCTGCCGTGTAAAGCAAGTACAAAATTGGACCTAGTATACTTCCTTGAGGGACACCAGCCTCTATTGGTTGGGGACAACTTATTTGGTTTCCCTCTTTGATCATAAATTGTCGGCCTGTTATGTATTTTTCTAAAAGGTTGAAAATATTAGCTGGAAGGTTGAGCTTTAGTTTGTTTAGAAGGCCTTCATGCCATACTTTGTCGAAAGCTTGTGAGACATCGATAAAAAGCCCGGAGCAGTACTTCTTTTCCTCAAAGGCTTTTCTTATAACCTGTACCAACCTGTGAGTTTGTTCGATGGTACTATGTTGACTTCTAAAGCCGAATTGATGATTTGGAATGCAGTTGTTGTCATTCAGGATCGGATTTAGCTTGTTTTTTAACAGTTTTTCGAACAATTTTGACATTGTGGGTAACAAACTTATGGGCCTATAAGATTCTACCTTCGAGGGATCTTTGCCAGGCTTAGGAATCATCTTTACTAAGGCAACTTTCCATATAGGCGGAAAATGTTCAAGCCGAATTATCGCATTAAAAATAAAAAGAATGATTCTTTTAGCAGTAAGAGGCAGCTCTATGAGCATTTTGTTGCTTATTTTGTCAACGCCAGGAGCTTTTTTACCATTAAGGTTAGCGATAGCCTCTACAACATCAGCAAATCGGAAACGTATTTCTAAAGGACGTCTAGCAACAACAGGCGGTAATTCCCTCACGTTAGTGCATGTATTGGGAGTGAATACGTTTTTGAAGTGATTTGCGAACAGATCGCATTTTTCTTCATCATTTCTAGCCCAAGATCCTCTCAGATTGCGCAGTGGTGGTTTTGCGATAACAGGTCTTTTAAGACGTCTGGCTGATCGCCATAAGGAATAATTTGTCTGAGGAGTCGCGTCTAGACCTTCCAGGTACTCTTTCAGTGATGCCATTCTGTGAGCCTCCAACAAGCTTTTTAGTTGGGTTGTACATTTTTTCAGCTTAGTTTTAAGTTGGGGCGATCTATGTTTTTGCCATTCCCGGCGGGCTCTTCTTTTTTCAGATACCAGCTTTTCCACATCTTCAGAGAAAATTTTGTTGTACCTAGCCTGGCGGTAGGTAGAAGACGCTTGTTCAACGGCTTTTTTAATGTTTTCATTTAGGACGCTCAAACAATCATCTATGTCTCCGGGAGTTTTTAGCGGTTGGTTCTCCGCGCAGTGGGTACTAATATATTTTTTATATTTCAACCAATTAATTCTTTTAGATAAGAAAAACTCACTATCTGCTATTTGGTGAGGACTGCAGATAGTGATTATTGTGGGTGAGTGGTCAGAAGATAAATCCAAGGAGGCTTGAGCCTCAATGAGCTCCGAGGATATACCTTTTGCTACGCCAAAATCAATTACGTCTGGAATTTTATTGTGGTCTGTTGGCCAGTAGGTTGGTTGTCCAGTTGAAATAACATAAAGTCCCATTTCAGACACGGCATCATACATGACACGACCTCTGGGACTAATTAGGCGGGAGCCCCAGTATGTGTGCTTAGCGTTATAGTCTCCAGCAGCTATGAAGCGGGGACCCAATGATTTGTAGAAACTGTTGTACTGATCCTTCGTTATGGAGAATCTGGGTGGACAGTAAACTGATGAAATAACAAGGTTATGGAAAAATTCATCAATGCAGACGTTCGTAGCTTGGATATAACATTCCGAGAGGCCACCCAACCATTGGTGTTTAATTCTTGATTTGATTAGAATAGCCGAGCCACCACATGATCTATCCCTAAGATCCTTTGAATCATAAAAAGAATAACCACTAATTTTAAAAGTGCTTCTAGATGTCATATGAGTCTCAGAAATACACATAACATCGATTTTTTGATTCATCAAGAAATATTCGAGCTCGTTTTTGTGTTGGCGGATGCCGTTTGCGTTCCAGAAACAAACCCTGAGGCAGTTCATGGTCTTTTAAGCATAGCCTGCAGAAAAGCAGACTGCATTTTTTGCATTTCTTGCATCATGTTGGCCATTTGCGCCATAATCTGCGTAAATTGTGTGACCATATTGTCAATTACGGCTTCCAGGCGGCTAAAATTAGGCCCGGTTTGTTCGCTAGTTGGCACTTCTTGTTGTGTTGTAGGCTGGGTAGACTTACGTGAATTAGGCTGGGTAGACTTTAATGCGGCGGCGTAAGAAACTTGATTTGTAGTTGGTTGTGCCAATGGAGGCATATTTGTAGTTGGTATATTTAAAGGCTGGGGAGGGGCAGGAACTATTTTCGGCTTCGTTGAGCGCTTAACTGAATTAAAAACAGGACAACCTCTATAGTTGGCAGTGTGGTTTCCCCCGCAGTTGCTGCATTTCTTCATCCTAGGATCATCTTTTGGCTTGTCGCACTTGGTCGTAACGTGCAGATCCCCACAGACAACACAAACAGAAGGCAACTTACAATAAGCTTTAGTGTGGCCATATTCCTGGCAGTTCAAGCACTGTACAGGCCCAGATCGCTTGTGTGGCACTTCCACAGTAACTCGTCGGTGCATAATATATCTCAAATTATAAATGGGGTGAGTTTCACTCTTTTTCAATTTGATATCACCAGGCTCAAGCTCCACTCGGAATAATGGTTGGAGTGTTTTTCCCTGTTTCTCATATTGGATACAGTCCTAACCATAAACCCTTTGCTTATCAAACTGGTCTTGATCTCCTCTGGGTCCACATTAGAATCAATGCCTTTAATAACTACCTGAAGGCCTTTTGCGGTCTTGAGTTGGTAGGTATAGAAGTTTTTGCTGAGTTTCTCGAGCTCCGAAACCGTAGCGCGGTAGGCGTTTTCATGGTTTACTTGAATTTTTGTCTCAAATATGTTACCGCGTTTAACATTTGAGACATAAAAGTTATTTTCCCCAATCAAACTGACTAAAAACTTGATGAGATCATTTGAGTTTTTTTCCCTCAAATAAATGGGAGGTGGCTTAAAGGCCTTTCTTTCACTAACTGGGGCCTCATTATCCTCTTGCAAAATTGCAAAACGATTTTGCGATGAGGTTGGCCTTTCATCGTCTTTTAAAATTTTTGCAGGTTGAGATGCTTCTGCCGATTTAGGGCTTCTTCCCCTTTTAAGCACTGTCACGTAGCGGTCCATCCCTACCTGGATCTTAGGTGCTGGTGCAGAAATTAAGCTTGATGCGGTTTTAGCAGCTGCAGGTTCAATTCCAGAGTTTGATAATGGTGACCGCGACAAAGATGGTACCTCAGAATTTTTTTTATAATTATTAAATAGAGATTGGGCTAAATTAGTCCCTTGTTCAGTACATTTATTTAAATTAGGCGCACTTGAACTAAGATTGTTTGTTATTATTTTTGGCCTTGCATTTAAATAATTCCTATTATATTCAGGGTCTCTTATGTTCTCATTGCTAACACTTGTGGAACTTAACACAATGTAAGCATTTCGGCTATTAGGCCCACTGTCACTACGATTACTGTTACTCATTAACAGTTCGCTTTTTTTTATTTAGTTTGTTGTTATTGTTTTTCTTTTCTCACTTTTTGTGTATATCTATATGTATATTAATAAATTGCTACTTATTACTAATACACCTATTAACAATATTACACTCGCGTACACACGTCCGTACACTACAAGATTAAGAATGCAACTGACACACTGAGATATGACGACATAAGTTTTAATGCCGTACATGAGAAGTTGCACATGTTTTTTAGTTTAAGGCAAAGAATAGAGTGGTGCACGGTGTCAAATGCTTTAGAATGGTCTAGCAATATAAGAAATTACATCGTGTGACGTTTATCAATTTGGCATCCTATTTCTTCAATCACGTCAATAAGCGTAGTTAGACAGCTATGCTTTGGCCGGAAACTAGATTGTCTTTCATTTAGCAGGGAGTTTCTATGTAAGTGGCTGCTAATTTGGGCATGTATTAATTTTTCGAATACTTTTAAAAGATATGGCAAAATATAAATATATTACGCCGACACACGATACTTACCAGCTCTAGAATACCAAATGACCACAATAGTGCAAGGGAATAGATCAATCCAAGATACTATCAACAAGTGTACACTCATTTGTCACTTATGTTGAATAAGATAGGATGCATGGACATGATTAATGAATCTTTGCATATGCTGACCCAGTCCTATAGAAACAAGGCATTGGACACGGTTCTTAGAGGATTAAACGATGACCTACCTAAACTTTTAGGTATAAAGGAACCGGCAGATCTTCCTCAAGCCTTACATCTCTGTCTCAAATTAGAAGACCAAAACTTGCGCACATCACATGCGCATAATTCAAGAAGGTATCAATCTGCACACAAAGGAAACGCAGCACAATCAAGACGCCCCTTTTATCCCGAAATAGCACATATGCAGCAAATAAACCAACCTAGACAAAAATTTTCCAGCCAATGGCACCAAAATAACGCAATGCCACCTCGGCCACCCAAGCCACAACCACGGCCAGAGCCAATGGATGTGGACCCAAGTATACATTCTCGTAGAATAAACTACATGGGCCGAACCAAGATCATTACTTTGGGAAAAGACCACAATTATTCGGATACCAACAGCAGAACAAAAACCAAAGGACGTTTCACATCAATACATCCTCAACAAAGAAGAAACAAGGTAGGGATGAAGATAAGCAGGTCGGTGAACTAACCGACATAAATTTTTTAGCATAATTAGCTCTTCGTTGCCATATTTCGAGGTTAAAATGGAGAGCAGAACCTGAGTTAACGAAAAAGCGTACACCAAATAAAAGCCTATTTTTTGCAAGATCAATTTTAGGAGATGTAAAAATAAGTGAACACACATTCGTCAAACTTTTCTAATTAGATAATAATATAAAATTTTACCTGTTGCCCTCTTTGGAAACATTCGATTGCATTTTAGGGAACGATACGCATAGAGAAATAGGAGCAGTTATTTTTACCAGCGAAAATATTATGATACTAAAAAATGGCTACAAAATAAGTCTAAAGCAACTACTGACACAGTGCGTAAATGCAATAAAAATTGATGAAGAAAATTTGTCAACTGAGCAAAAGAAAGGAATGAAAAAAATAGTAAATACGTACTTTTTGCCGAACCTAACGAAAGGCTTACGTATACAACTAAAGTAGTGGACGAAATTAGAGCCACAACAAACTCTCCTGTGTACACAAAGTGTTACCCTTACCCCGCTTCGCTTAAAGCCGAAGTGGAGAGTCAAGTAAAAAAACTTCTGGAAGATGGTACAATAAAACCATCTTGATTACCATTTAAATCTCCTGTATGGATAGTTCCGAAAAAAAGGGAATCAGGTGGTAACAAGTGTAATACCTGATTTTGTCTACACCGTGACTTATATGATTTTTATTTTTTTTGTGCAGTGCGAGGGTTAATTGTAACAGCTTATCTTAAGTTTATTTTCTATATATACCAAACGCCTTTTAAAAAAATAACAACAAACATTTTTTTTACATTCAAGTAAGAAATAAAGGAAGAGAGCGAAAATATATAAATGTAAATCTGTGAGTGATAAGTTTTTTTATCTTAGCACTCTCTTTAAATGCTTTTTTTTTTTTTAAATTCCCTGTAAAGAGAAATATCATCCCTACAAGAGTACATATAAACTTAATATCATCATAAGAGAGTAATTTTTACCTTATCAGTATACCCGCTAATTTTTACCATGTATGTTTCGACCTACATGAATTTTTAAATCATACCTATGAATAAATTGTACAATCTACATAGATTTGGCAGTTAAGAGCGGGAGTAAGTTGCATTAAACCCTTGAGGTTGGTAGTCAGTTTGAATGTTTCAAGTACCAAAAGCTTTTAAAACAGAAAAATAAGAAGAGCGAGAATAGAAAGAATAAAGCCTGACTTTAACTTGGCACTTGTGGGAAATGTAAAATAAAATTCAATTCGTTTTGATCTTTAGAAAGCAGCAGTTGAACAAGTGCAAAACTCAACTGTACATAAAAAGAAAATTTTATACAATCAACTTTAACTTAATGGATTTAAACTTTATATAAACTTCAACGCGAGAAAAACCATTCAATGAAAATAACATTTGTTTTTCAAAGACAACTAAAACAAAATTTATAAAAAAAAAAAAAGAAAAGATTGTGGTACCAGAATTAATTTTAAAAACTAGAAGGCGAAATTATTGGTTTTAAAACAACGTATAACCTCTTCAAGGGCAACAGTTCTGAGGCTTAAATATATTCGTTTCCTACACAGAACCCATAGTGGAAGCTTCGAAAGCAGCTTCAAACTCTAAAGGAAACACACAACTGCTAAATTTTGTCCATAATTTGACTGGAGGAATCCTACACGTGCTTATTCGGTTCGGGTCCCGATCGACCTAGCACATGTTGTCAAATAACGTGGGAGAAACCGAACACGAAACTTCTAAGCTTGGCCGACCGAATAAATTACTGTACGCTTTGTCTGAATCCAAAATGGCGCAAATACTTCGACTCACACTATCATGTTGCTGGCAGCCATTTTATAATTTTTAATATTTCTTTTAATGTTAAAAGAACAATTTTTTTTTTTTTTTTTTAAACAACCCCATTTAATTAGAAACTAACAATTATTTTTTTTTAATAGGGATTGTTAAGGATTATAAAGAACAAAAAAATATAATACTAATAATAATAATTTAAAACTAAAATTTTTAACTAGTAAATTTACTTTAATTAACCTACCTAATACCTTTTCCTGCAATACAAACATATGTTTAACCATCTAAATTTCCTATTTTTCAACTCGAATCAAACAAATAAGTAGATCTTTAACTTTTACTGCTAACCCTATCATAACTCGAAAAATCAATAATAACAACAACAGCAATCGAACACTTGCAGAAGGCCTTCATGCAGCGTGGGACAATTGTTTTGGTAAGCCTGTTTTAATTTCTTTTCATGCATTTATTTTTTTTTTCTTTCTTTATTGAACTTTATTTATTTATTTGTTTTGCTAAACGTTTTAAAATTTACGAAAATTACTAGCAAAACAAATAATCTGTTAAGTACTTAGGCTAAGTGATTTTATGAATTCTTTTGTTTATCATTGTTTTGTGATCTATTTTCTTAATATTAACCCTTTATGATATGGAACTATTGTTAATTACCTATTCGTAAATTTTTCTTAACCAAAAGAAAACAACAGTGTGTTAAATAATGAATTTGACGAATAAATGTGAATTAAATTGTAAAATGGTCTAATTTCTGGTAAAATGTAAAACTTTCAAAGATCCTTGGTAAGAAAAGGGTGTGTTAGGGGTTTTTCTCAAAATAAGAATATATATGTACATACATAGATACATATATATTTATGCCACCGAAAAACCATGGATGGGTGGGTAAATGAGGCCGTAGCTTCAACTCTATGCTACACTTATCGGTCAGAATAAAACTACAAAAGTGTTTGTATCTAGTCCTTAAAATAAGGGCAGTAAGTCGCATGTTTTTTTTCTTTTTGTAATAGGAAACTTCAAATAGCACAGGAGCAAGATCCCCGTCCCACTACCGAACTAGCTAGCTATCTTGGAACATGCGCACCGTTCCCAAGTGCTACCAAACATCTTGTTTTTACTGTCGGCAAATTGCTTTGGTAATTAACGACAGCCGTCCACCTAAAAGGAAAACGTTTTTTTTTTTTCAAAGAACCTTGTCCAAATGCTTAAATGCATTTCTACACATGTTACAAAATTAAATGGCGCCCAACGTGGGGCCCCGAAAAGACTTTGATTTACATAACATCTAATGTAAGGCAATTACAACCTGCATCTATAGATTCGGGGCGTCTCTCATTTTTTTTAACATCTAGTTCGGATGAACTCAAATACTTAGGGAAATATAGTTGGTTTATTACTTTGCCTTGTGTTTGTCCTTTTGTTTTTTTTTTTGGTTAAGACCAAGAATATAATATTATTTTATCATCAAGGAAACTATTGCATTTGATGACAATTAAAATCTTTGCAATCCAATTTGATTAAAAGTAATATTTATTCCTTTTTGTTTAGCAAATTAATAAAACAATGTATATTCCAGGTGTGATTCAATTCGGAAATAGAATGATATTAATACGTTGATCATAAAAGCGTTGGAAATATCACTGTTTTTTTTTTGCAAACATTTTAATATGGCAGCAGTGGTCCACTTTTGTGTTCAGG
This sequence comes from Melanophora roralis, assembly GCA_963583895.1. NCBI lineage: Eukaryota > Metazoa > Arthropoda > Insecta > Diptera > Rhinophoridae > Melanophora > Melanophora roralis. The sequence goes on from OY757188.1 coordinate 55,803,371, forward strand.
GTTTCATTACCATTGTTCTTTTGTATTTATCACAGCCGAAAACTTAGTTTTATTATTAGACCGTAATGTTTTTTATTTTTAAACTTTTATGCACCTTTACCGAGGATCTAATTGAAAGTTTTACTTACATAATATATAAAAAAAAAAAAACACCAAAATATATATATATATATAAATAAATAAATTAAACAAATATGTCACTTTTGCACAGTAACGAAAATCTGCCAAGCTTAGTTGATGATTTTAATAGACGTCAATGCAGTATTTGCCTTAAAGAATATGAAATTGACGACATTGTAGTTTCTACACCGTGCCTTCATATTTTTCACAAGAACTGCATCGTTGAAGTTCTGCAGGAAACGCAAGCGTGCCCTATATGTGGTAAAGCGTGTAGGCAGACCAAGCTTAAATCTTACAATATAATAAGGGAAGCTCAGTCACAGGTTGCTACAAACCAGACTTTAGTTAACAAAAGCGTTAATAATAAAGGGGCTATACCTAAAGCTTTAAATGAAGAAAATGCCAAACGTAGTTTACTTGGTAATGATATCGTTCGAACTCCTACGTTCAATCTTAACAATAATAGAGAAAATAGTAATATTTTTCTAAACGCATCTCAAACACATACTCAAGAACTACCAACTAGCGTAGATCCACATAGGGTTAGTGACAACACACTTCAGTGTTTAATAAATGAAGCCATCAGGAATCAGTTAGCTTCTTTAAACATAATTTCGTTTCCTAGTAACCGACCTAGTCTTGAAAATATTAATGACAAAATAAGAAATCGAAATTCCTATCCCGTTAGTAACGAAAATTCTATTAATGGCAATGGAAACAATCATGGCCGAGGTAACCAGTACCGAAACGAAAGACAAAATTTTGGAAACCGAAATTTCAATAATAACTTGCCTAGGAATTCCGCGGAAAGGCCTAGTTTTGGATACCCTAATGCAAATCATAATATGGATTTATCTACTGAAAAGGTTTCTTCAATTATGGCTGGTTGGCATTTGAAATTTAGTGGTCACGAGGAGGAAGGTCTTTCTGTGGACAATTTTATTTACAGAATTCAGGCTCTTACCAATCAAAGTTTAAGGTCTGATTTTGAGTTGTTATGTAGACATGTTCATTTGTTGTTTAGCGGAAAAGCCATCGACTGGTTTTGGCGGCTCCACCGTCGCACTGCTAACCTCGACTGGACTATTTTGTGTAGAGAGCTTAGGAATCAGTTTCGTGATAAAAGGACAGATTTCGACCTTAAAGAACAGATCAGAAATAGAAAGCAGCGAATGGGGGAAAGGTTTGATATTTTTTACGATTCGGTTCTTCAGATATCCGATCGTCTGCAGCACCCAATAAATGACTTCGAACTTATCGAAATATTGAAAAGAAATTTAAGACCTGACGTTCGCAAAGAACTTCTTCACTTTCAGATCGATTCAATCTCTCAACTTAGAGAGTACGTAAGAAAACATGAAATCTTAGAAGAGGAGATAAATAGGTATAGGAACAACAAGTTTTTCAGTCCTCGTAAAGTAGTAGCGGAGATTGAATCGGATTTGGCAAATGAAGAAGTATCTAGACCTGCTAAAGTTGAGGAAATAAAATCTCTAGGGTGCTGGAATTGCTCCCAGAGCGGGCACCATTTTGAAGACTGTATGGAAAAGCGAACTATATTCTGCTATGGTTGCGGCACACCTAACGTCTTCAAACCAAATTGCTCTAAGTGCACAAAATTTCCAAAAAAACTTCCAACGGCAACCAAGACAATTGGTGTCCAAGTCGACACAAATGTAAATTTAGGTAAAATCCGATTTGATTCACACACGACTGAAAGTAATAATTTTAATTACAATAACAAGGATACAGAGAAGATTATAGCTGTTTATAGGGATAATGAAAAAATTATAAGCAGTAATTGCATTCCACAGTATTTGAAACCATATCATATAAGATTGCGGGAGTATAATGAAGCTAAGCGTAAAATATTTTGTGAGCAAATAACTCAGAAGAAAGTTATTAATAAAAGTAAAAGAAGTACTAAGAGACTTAGAAAGTTTTGGAAAAATGTAATTAGTACGCGAAAATATTATTGTTCAGCTGTGTTTTCTGATAAGGACCAATATGACATAAGACCATTTACATCTGTTGAAATTTTTGATGAGACTGTTGTAGGTTTGATTGACACCGGAGCTACAGTATCATGTTTTTCATCTGGGTACGCCAAACGTTTTTTGGAAGAGAATAAATATCCGTATAAAAAGTTTAGGGTTAATTTAAAAACAGCCGACGGTACAAGTCACCCTACAGTTGGTAGTGTCACAACATCAGTTACGTTTAGAGGTGAATCGCGATCCCTTAACTTTTTAATTATACCTAACTTGACCCATTCTTTATATTTAGGTGCGGATTTTGTCAGAGCCTTTGGCTTAGCCAAAGATTTATTTTCCGAAAACATATCTGGTACCTCCCAGGATAAAATAAACGCACTGGAGACCGATGATAATGTGCATGTACTGGATTGTCATCAGAAAAAAAGGTTAGAAAACGCACTACTCTCATTTCCTTCCTTTGCAAAAGAAGGGCTGGGAAAAACTACTTTAGTAACACACGTTATTGATACAGCAGATAATAAGCCGGTAAAACAGCGACATTTTGCAGTATCGCCAGCGATAGAAAAATTATTATTTGCCGAGATAGATCGTATGCTTTCACTTGGGGTAATAGAGGAATCTAATAGTCCTTGGTCATCGCCAGTGGCATTGGTACGTAAACCAGGTAAGATAAGACTCTGCCTGGATGCCCGAAAATTAAACAGTGCCACGGTGAAGGATGCCTTTAATCGATGGTATCCTCAGTAGGCTCCCTAAGGCCAAATTTATTACAAGTCTTGACCTTAAGGATGCCTTTTGGCAGATTCCCTTAGATGAAAATTCAAAGGAGAAGACCGCTTTCACCGTTCCAGGGCGTCCATTATACCAGTTTGTTACTATGCCATTTGGACTATGCAACGCTCCTCAAACCATGTCCCGACTTATGGATAAAGTGATACCGGCACATCTACGGACAAGAGTTTTTATATATCTCGACGATCTACTCCTTATCACTGAGACGTTTGATGAACATATTTTGTTGTTGCATGAAGTTGCTCTATGTATACGTAAGGCTAATTTAACTATTAACATTGAAAAGAGCAAGTTTGTTTTAAAGTCTGTCCGATACTTAGGTCACATAATAGGTTATGGTACTATTAAAACAGACCCAGACAAAGTACAGGCGATCCGTGACTTTCCGCTACCAACGTCCGTCCGTCAATTACGAAGGTTTTTAGGCATTTGTGGGTGGTATCGTAGGTTTGTCCGTAATTTTGCGTCTGTAACAGCACCTCTCACCGATATGTTACAGAAGAACAAAAAATTCACTAGGTCCGAAGAAGCAAAACGGTCATTTGTGGAACTAAAAGATGCTCTTTGTTCTGCACCTGTATTACACAACCCCGATTTTTTGCGTCCATTTTCGATACAATGTGATGCTAGCAAGTATGGCATTGGGGCGGTTCTCGCACAGAGAAATGACGACAATGACGAAATACCAATTGCGTTCATGAGTCATAAGTATACAGCATCACAAAGAAATTACTCAGTCTCTGAACAAGAGTGTCTTGCAGCAATTCTGGCTGTCAAGAAATTTAGACCATATATAGAGGGTCAGGAATTCGAAGTAATAACTGACCATGCTTCTCTTAAATGGCTAATGAACCAGACTGACTTGCATGGACGACTCGCACGCTGGTCTTTAAAACTACAAGGTTTTAATTTTACCATACGCCATCGGAAAGGAAGCCAAAACATTGTACCAGATACCTTATCTCGGATGTATTCGGAAAATAATGAGACAATTGACTGTACAAATTTTGACAATTTCTATGTAAGTGAAATTGAAAACTCAGTAGAAATTGACCTTGACTCAAAGGAGTTTCATTCACCTGAATACGTATCCTTATGTAACAAAATAAAGAGCAAAAGTAGCTATCTTCCAGATTTAAAACTTGTTGATCATTTGGTGTACAAACGTTGTGAGTATCCTTCAGATGATCCACTGCAGGAAGAACTTATCTGGAAACTGTGGGTTCCCTCTACACTAACCCAGGATTTAATTAGAAGGGCCCATGACCACTCATTAAGTGCACACGGCGGAGTAGGTAAAACACTAAAGAGATTGAAAACGTTTTTCTTTTGGCCAAAAATGGCAAAGCAGGTTACAGATTATGTATCTTCGTGTGAAGTCTGCAAGCAGACAAAAGCTACAAATAAATGTTTAAGACCACCAATGGGTCAGCAATCTTGTTCCGTTAGAGTTTTTCAGAAACTGTACGTAGACTTATTAGGCCCTTACCCACGGTCATCATCCGGAAATACCGGCATACTCATAGTGTTAGATCACCTCTCAAAATTTCATTTTCTAGAGCCAATTCCGAAATTTACCACCAATGTTATTATAGAATTTTTAGAAAAACGCATTTTTCATGTTTTTGGGGTACCTGAAGTCATTACAACGGACAATGGGGTACAGTTTAAATCTAACATGTTTAAGGATTTTATTAATTCATATGGAGTTTTTCACAACTTCACAGCCATTTACTCGCCACAGGCAAATGCCAGTGAACGGGTTAATAGGTCTGTTTTAGCTGCAATAAGAGCGTATGTAAAACCGTCCCAAAAAGACTGGGATGAAAAACTATCTGACATTAATTGTGCCCTACGTAGTTCCGTGCACGTAAGTACCGGTTTTTCGCCTTATTTTCTCCTTTTTGGCCAAAATATGTTGACAAACGGGAAGTCTTATGCTCTTCTTAGAAACTTGAATTTATTAGAAACCCCACAGACTGACTTGAGAAAAGATGAGAAATTAGAGTTGCTTAGACAAAAAGTCCAAGACAACATACGAAAATCTTATGAATGAAATGTCAAAACTTATAATCTTCGCTCCAGACCTGTAGATTTTGAAGTTGGTCAAATCGTATTTAGACGAAATTTTTGCCAATCTAAAGCTATCGATCATTTTAATAGCAAACTAGCTAATCAGTTTGAAAAGGCAAAAGTTGTCAAAAGAATAGGTTCTTGCTATTATGAGCTTGAGGATATGAACGGCAAAAATTTAGGCAAATATCACGCCAAAGACATTAAAACTTGACTTCAGCTTTCGTCTCCTTAGTAGAATAAGTTCTACAAAACCTGTGTTGTAATACCTGATTTTGTCTACACCGTGACTTATATGATTTTTATTTTTTTTGTGCAGTGCGAGGGTTAATTGTAACAGCTTATCTTAAGTTTATTTTCTATATATACCAAACGCCTTTTAAAAAAATAACAACAAACATTTTTTTTACATTCAAGTAAGAAATAAAGGAAGAGAGCGAAAATATATAAATGTAAATCTGTGAGTGATAAGTTTTTTTTATTTTAGCACTCTCTTTAAATGCTTTTTTTTTTTTTTAAATTCCCTGTAAAGAGAAATATCATCCCTACAAGAGTACATATAAACTTAATATCATCATAAGAGAGTAATTTTTACCTTATCAGTATACCCGCTAATTTTTACCATGTATGTTTCGACCTACATGAATTTTTAAATCATACCTATGAATAAATAGTACAATCTACATAGATTTGGCAGTTAAGAGCGGGAGTAAGTTGCATTAAACCCTTGAGGTTGGTAGTCAGTTTGAATGTTTCAAGTACCAAAAGCTTTTAAAACAGAAAAATAAGAAGAGCGAGAATAGAAAGAATAAAGCCTGACTTTAACTTGGCACTTGTGGGAAATGTAAAATAAAATTCAATTCGTTTTGATCTTTAGAAAGCAGCAGTTGAACAAGTGCAAAACTCAACTGTACATAAAAAGAAAATTTTATACAATCAACTTTAACTTAATGGATTTAAACTTTATATAAACTTCAACGCGAGAAAAACCATTCAATGAAAATAACATTTGTTTTTCAAAGACAACTAAAACAAAATTTATAAAAAAAAAAAAGAAAAGATTGTGGTACCAGAATTAATTTTAAAAACTAGAAGGCGAAATTATTGGTTTTAAAACAACGTATAACCTCTTCAAGGGCAACAGTTCTGAGGCTTAAATATATTCGTTTCCTACACAGAACCCATAGTGGAAGCTTCGAAAGCAGCTTCAAACTCTAAAGGAAACACACAACTGCTAAATTTTGTCCATAATTTGACTGGAGGAATCCTACACGTGCTTATTCGGTTCGGGTCCCGATCGACCTAGCACATGTTGTCAGATAACGTGGGAGAAACCGAACACGAAACTTCTAAGCTTGGCCGACCGAATAAATTACTGTACGCTTTGTCTGAATCCAAAATGGCGCAAATACTTCGACTCACACTATCATGTTGCTGGCAGCCATTTTATAATTTTTAATATTTCTTTTAATGTTAAAAGAACAATTTTTTTTTTTTTTTTTTAAACAACCCCATTTAATTAGAAACTAACAATTATTTTTTTTTAAAGGGATTGTTAAGGATTATAAAGAACAAAAAAATATAATACTAATAATAATAATTTAAAACTAAAATTTTTAACTAGTAAATTTACTTTAATTAACCTACCTAATACCTTTTCCTGCAATACAAACATATGTTTAACCATCTAAATTTCCTATTTTTCAACTCGAATCAAACAAATAAGTAGATCTTTAACTTTTACTGCTAACCCTATCATAACTCGAAAAATCAATAATAACAACAACAGCAATCGAACACTTGCAGAAGGCCTTCATGCAGCGTGGGACAATTGTTTTGGTAAGCCTGTTTTAATTTCTTTTCATGCATTTATTTTTTTTTTCTTTCTTTATTGAACTTTATTTATTTATTTGTTTTGCTAAACGTTTTAAAATTTACGAAAATTACTAGCAAAACAAATAATCTGTTAAGTACTTAGGCTAAGTGATTTTATGAATTCTTTTGTTTATCATTGTTTTGTGATCTATTTTCTTAATATTAACCCTTTATGATATGGAACTATTGTTAATTACCTATTCGTAAATTTTTCTTAACCAAAAGAAAACAACAGTGTGTTAAATAATGAATTTGACGAATAAATGTGAATTAAATTGTAAAATGGTCTAATTTCTGGTAAAATGTAAAACTTTCAAAGATCCTTTGTAAGAAAAGGGTGTGTTAGGGGGTTTTCTCATATATATATATATATATATGTACATACATAGATACATATATATTTATGCCACCGAAAAACCATGGATGGGTGGGTAAATGAGGCCGTAGCTTCAACTCTATGCTACACTTATCGGTCAGAATAAAACTACAAAAGTGTTTGTATCTAGTCCTTAAAATAAGGGCAGTAAGTCGCATGTTTTTTTTCTTTTTGTAATAGGAAACTTCAAATAGCACAGGAGCAAGATCCCCGTCCCACTACCGAACTAGCTAGCTATCTTGGAACATGCGCACCGTTCCCAAGTGCTACCAAACATCTTGTTTTTACTGTCGGCAAATTGCTTTGGTAATTAACGACAGCCGTCCACCTATAAGGAAAACGTTTTTTTTTTTTCAAAGAACCTTGTCCAAATGCTTAAATGCATTTCTACACATGTTACACAAGCAATACAGGATGGTCATAGATTACAGGAAGTTGAATATAATTACAATTCCTGATACATACCCGATTCCGGAGATTTCAGAGGTTATCTCTCAGCTAGGCATCAGATCCCATTCAAAAAACCAGATACTGAAAAAACTGCATTTAGTATAAACAACGGTAAATACGAGTTTACGCTTTGGGCTAAAAAATGCGCCATCAATTTTTCAACGCGCACTTGATGATATCCTGCGAGGATATATTGGAAGATGTTGCTATGATTACATAGACGATATCATCATCTTTAGCAAAACGGAAAAGGAGCATTTCGAGCATTTAAGCCACATATTCTAAGCATTAGAAGAATCCAATATGAAGGTGCAACTGGAAAAATGCAACTTTTTCAAAAAAGAAGTTGAGTTTTTAGGGTACACCATTACACCTCATAATATAAAAACTAATTCAGTAAAAGTTAAAGCTTTAGCTATGTTGTACTCGCTTATCCGGATTTCAGTAAAGATTTCGAGCTGGTAACAGATGCCTCGAACTTTGCTATTGGTGCGGTTTAATCGCATGATGATAGACCCATCTCTTTTACTTCCAGAACGTTAAACAGAGCGGAAGAACACTATGCCGCTAACGAGAAGGAAATGTTGGCCATAGCATGAGCCTTGAACGCATTAAGAAACTACTTGTATGGGTCAGCCAAGGTTAAAATATTTACGGACCACCAACCATTGACCTATGCATTAAGCAACAAAAATAATAATAGTAAAATAAAAAGGTAGAAAGCTATACTCGAAGAGTATAATTATGAGATGTTCTGCAAACCAGGAAAGATAAATGTAGTAGCTGATGCTTTATCTAGCATAGCGAAACCAAAACTATATACATTATCGGTAGCCGTGCATTTGGATGAAAGTTCGTCGCATAATCTAATATATAGCTTGGAGTTACCAATAAATGCTTTTAAAAACCAAATACTTTTAAACCATGACGTAATGTCATCATACCATTTTAAAATAATTTTTCCCACGTACCACCGTCATATTATTACGGAACAAGACTATAGTGAACAAAAATTGATATCGATTTTGAAAAGATACCTAAATCCGTCGGTAATTAATTGTATTAGAACCGAAAAACATACTATGGGAAAAATACAGGAACTCTACCCATTGCATTTTGACAAATACAAAATTAGATTCACGTAAGTTCAGGTGGATGATATAACTAGTGAGGAAGAGCAGGAAAACATCATAGTGAAGATTCATAACAGAGCTAATAGGAATTGTAAGGAGAATAGGACTCAAATTCTGGAAAAATACCACTTTCCTTCCATGGCAAAAAAGATAAAAATGTAATAAATAGGTGCATAATCTGCAAGGAAAACAAATATGATAGGCACCCAATGAAGCCTCAAATTCAACCTACTCCCATACCAAAATATGCTTGTCAACTAATACATCTAGACATTCTGATGATAGAAAAAGAGTTGGTACTTACAGCTATTCGCTATGGCGAAATTCATTAGATCAAGAGCTGCAGAAGATATACGATAACCATTAAGAGAAATTATCTTTTCATTTTTTCCTAAAACATCAGTCATGGACAACGAAAAGTCATTTTCTTCAGAATCTATCAAATTCATGATTGAGAATGAATTCGGTATAGAAATTTTCAAAACAGCACCGTATACACGCTGCTCCAACGGACAGGTTGAGAGCTTCCATTCAACGTTACAGGAGATTATGCGTTGCATCAAAAGGGAACAAACACCCCGATCGTTTCAGGAGTTAATAGAAAATTCCGTAAAGGAATATAACTACTCGGTTCACTCAGTCACAGGCAGGAGACCTATGGAGGTGTTTTCGGTAGAAGAGTGAGTAGCGACCCAACATTGCTAGCAAAAGACAGAGAGGAAACAATGAAAAAAATCCTTAAAAAACAATAAAACTGGTATGGAATACCACAATAGAAATAGATCAGCTCCAAAAGAATATATAGAGGGAGAGGAAATATTCGTCAAAATAAGTAAAAGGATAGGAAACAAGTTATCCGCTAAGTTTAGAAAAGAAATAGAAGCTCAAAACTATAATACAACAGTAAAAACTAAATCAGGAAGAATTGTTCACAAAAATAATAATAAACAGTCCTGATGAGGTCGAATTCGTATACAAATGAATCTTTTCTCCTTCAACTTTTCTTTATTTACAGGACAGAAAATGTTAAGTTTTGCAATTGTGACATTTGTAATGGCAGTGACTGCACAGCACCTCGACGTACAGGACCTAACCAACAACAATGGCTACAAACCTATAAATTCTGAGAAGTTAAAATTCTGAAGAGGAAAAATTTTTTTTCGAAAAGAATTAAAGAGTTAAAACTGTGAAGAAAAAATGGGAAAAGAATACCGCCACATTGCAACAGCAACAACAGAAAAGAATACTACCACATTGTAACAGCAACAGAAAAAGAATACTACCACATTGCAACAGCAACAACAGGAAAAGAATACTACAACATTGCAACAGCTACAAAGGCAAAGACGTGCAGCAGATAATTAAGGTAGATTTTAAATTTAAAATAAGATGTTATCTTAAGCAAATAAAAGAAAAAAACTCTTTTAACAAAATTTTGTATATTAATATTTTTTAACGCTTAAGTGATTAAAACAAAACCTGGTAAGTCCTCCTGTCCTTAACTCAGAAACCCAAAACATTCCCCGAGGTACTTCTAACGCGCAATTACGTTTAGACAACTTAAGGTCTCTTATATCGAATGATGTTTTGACACGCGAAGGACCACAGGTTGTGCAAGCAACCCTATTCTCTGACGCGTATCATTGTAATGTAGCGGATCAAGTGATAGAAGATAGGCATAGGGCAAACTTAGGCGACCTTGATAGGATACCGGACGTAGTGAAATTCCTGAAAGAATTTTCAGGTCATCCAGGGGAATTTAATTCCTGGAAAAAGGGTGTAGATAGAATAATAAACATTTACGAGCATTCAAATGGTCCCCCTAAGTATTACGGTATACTTAGCGTAATTAAAAACAAATAAGGAGGTAACGCGGACATGGCACTAGAGTCATACAATACACCAATCGACTGGCCATCAATAGCCAGATGCCTGACAACACATTTATTTATTTATTTATTTATAGTTAATACAATACAACAAGAAAATGTCTTATATTAAAGTTTTGGGTAATAATTTGGCAAATTTATAAGCAAAATATATTTTAATTCAATAAAAAACTAACCGAAAAAAATGTTAAATTAAATATTTAGACAAAGGTATAGAGTTAAAATGTAGAAACAATAGATGATATAGAAACTTAACAAAAAACATCAAGTTATAGATTTATATGTATGTCCTTAAGTATTTTAACTAGTAGAAAAGTTATTAAAAGTGCTTTAAAATCGCTAATTTGAAATGGCTTGCATTGCTAATAATTTGTATTTTAGAGGGAAGTTTGCTTCAAAGTCGAATAGAATTTATAAAAAAGTGTTTCTCAGAGGTCGCTTTAGTAAATTTTATACTATTTATTTTTTTACCTCTATTTGACTTTGAGAATTCTATTTATTGATAAAGATAGTTTGGTTGTTGCGTACATATAATTTTATGCAAGAAAATATGTGCTCGGCATTTTAATAAATTATCAAAAGATACATTACAAATTTTATATGAAAATCGGGAAATACTTTCATTTCTTTTAATGTCAAATACGTATCTTGCAATGCTGTTATATGTAACATTAAGTCTTCGTCTACATACAGAGTCACAACTGGCAAAAAGCTCGCAGCCATACAGTAGGGTTGGCAATAAGTAAGCTTTAGCTAATAGCATTCGGATATGTATAGGTGTGTAATATTGCGACATCCAGAGATTTCTTAGCATAGCAAAAGTTTTTCCACAGTTTTTTTTGATATGGTCCGACCAACTAAGATCATTGTTAAAAGTTACACCAAGATTCTTTGCCGTGTTCACATAATTTTTATTTGTGTTGTTGATGATTATGTTTGGGAGGCACGTAGTGAAGCTATGTGACGGTCCAATGATTAAAGCTACAGATTTACTTCGATTCAAGCTTAAGCCATTTATGAATTTGATGTAAATCTTGATTTATTAATTGTACACAATTAGGTGCGTCTGATAGATTACAACTAATATAAAGTTGTACATCATCAGCGTACATTTGAATATGGCAATGTTTTATTTGAAGGGGAAGGTTACTGGCGTATATAGAATACAATAGCGGCCCTAATATTGACCCCTGCGGTACTCCTCGGGGCATTGTACAGCTTCTAGAGATATTTGATCCAAAGTACACACTTTGGCTTCTCTCACTGAGATATGACGACATAAGTTTTAATGCCGTACATGAGAAGTTGCACATGTTTTTTAGTTTAAGGCAAAGAATAGAGTGGTGCACGGTGTCAAATGCTTTAGAATGGTCTAGCAATATAAGAAATTACATCGTGTGACGTTTATCAATTTGGCATCCTATTTCTTCAATCACGTCAATAAGCGTAGTTAGACAGCTATGCTTTGGCCGGAAACTAGATTGTCTTTCATTTAGCAGGGAGTTTCTATGTAAGTGGCTGCTAATTTGGGCATGTATTAATTTTTCGAATACTTTTAAAAGATATGGCAAAATATAAATATATTACGCCGACACACGATACTTACCAGCTCTAGAATACCAAATGACCACAATAGTGCAAGGGAATAGATCAATCCAAGATACTATCAACAAGTGTACACTCATTTGTCACTTATGTTGAATAAGATAGGATGCATGGACATGATTAATGAATCTTTGCATATGCTGACCCAGTCCTATAGAAACAAGGCATTGGACACGGTTCTTAGAGGATTAAACGATGACCTACCTAAACTTTTAGGTATAAAGGAACCGGCAGATCTTCCTCAAGCCTTACATCTCTGTCTCAAATTAGAAGACCAAAACTTGCGCACATCACATGCGCATAATTCAAGAAGGTATCAATCTGCACACAAAGGAAACGCAGCACAATCAAGACGCCCCTTTTATCCCGAAATAGCACATATGCAGCAAATAAACCAACCTAGACAAAAATTTTCCAGCCAATGGCACCAAAATAACGCAATGCCACCTCGGCCACCCAAGCCACAACCACGGCCAGAGCCAATGGATGTGGACCCAAGTATACATTCTCGTAGAATAAACTACATGGGCCGAACCAAGATCATTACTTTGGGAAAAGACCACAATTATTCGGATACCAACAGCAGAACAAAAACCAAAGGACGTTTCACATCAATACATCCTCAACAAAGAAGAAACAAGGTAGGGATGAAGATAAGCAGGTCGGTGAACTAACCGACATAAATTTTTTAGCATAATTAGCTCTTCGTTGCCATATTTCGAGGTTAAAATGGAGAGCAAAACCCGAGTTAACGAAAAAGCGTACACCAAATAAAAGCCTATTTTTTGCAAGATCAATTTTAGGAGATGTAAAAATAAGTGAACACACATTCGTCAAACTTTTCTAATTAGATAATAATATAAAATTTTACCTGTTGCCCTCTTTGGAAACATTCGATTGCATTTTAGGGAACGATACGCATAGAGAAATAGGAGCAGTTATTTTTACCAGCGAAAATATTATGATACTAAAAAATGGCTACAAAATAAGTCTAAAGCAGCTACTGACACAGTGCGTAAATGCAATAAAAATTGATGAAGAAAATTTGTCAACTGAGCAAAAGAAAGGAATGAAAAAAATAGTAAATACGTACTTTTTGCCGAACCTAACGAAAGGCTTACGTATACAACTAAAGTAGTGGACGAAATTAGAGCCACAACAAACTCTCCTGTGTACACAAAGTGTTACCCTTACCCCGCTTCGCTTAAAGCCGAAGTGGAGAGTCAAGTAAAAAAACTTCTGGAAGATGGTACAATAAAACCATCTTGATTACCATTTAAATCTCCTGTATGGATAGTTCCGAAAAAAAGGGAATCAGGTGGTAACAAGCAATACAGGATGGTCATAGATTACAGGAAGTTGAATATAATTACAATTCCTGATACATACCCAATTCCGGAGATTTCAGAGGTTATCTCTCAGCTAGGCATCAGATCCCATTCAAAAAACCAGATACTGAAAAAACTGCATTTAGTATAAACAACGGTAAATACGAGTTTACGCTTTGGGCTAAAAAATGCGCCATCAATTTTTCAACGCGCACTTGATGATATCCTGCGAGGATATATTGGAAGATGTTGCTATGATTACATAGACGATATCATCATCTTTAGCAAAACGGAAAAGGAGCATTTCGAGCATTTAAGCCACATATTCTAAGCATTAGAAGAATCCAATATGAAGGTGCAACTGGAAAAATGCAACTTTTTCAAAAAAGAAGTTGAGTTTTTAGGGTACACCATTACACCTCATAATATAAAAACTAATTCAGTAAAAGTTAAAGCTTTAGCTATGTTGTACTCGCTTATCCGGATTTCAGTAAAGATTTCGAGCTGGTAACAGATGCCTCGAACTTTGCTATTGGTGCGGTTTAATCGCAGGATGATAGACCCATCTCTTTTACTTCCAGAACGTTAAACAGAGCGGAAGAACACTATGCCGCTAACGAGAAGGATATGTTGGCCATAGCATGAGCCAACCACCAACCATTGACCTATGCATTAAGCAAAAAAAATAATAATAGTAAAATAAAAAGGTAGAAAGCTATACTCGAAGAGTATAATTATGAGATGTTCTGCAAACCAGGAAAGATAAATGTAGTAGCTGATGCTTTATCTAGCATAGCGAAACCAAAACTATATACATTATCGGTAGCCGTGCATTTGGATGAAAGTTCGTCGCATAATCTAATATATAGCTTGGAGTCACCAATAAATGCTTTTAAAAACCAAATACTTTTAAACCATGACGTAATGTCATCATACCATTTTAAAATAATTTTTCCCACGTACCACCGTCATATTATTACGGAACAAGACTATAGTGAACAAAAATTGATATCGATTTTGAAAAGATACCTAAATCCGTCGGTAATTAATTGTATTAGAACCGAAAAACATACTATGGGAAAAATACAGGAACTCCACCCATTGCATTTTGACAAATACAAAATTAGATTCACGTAAGTTCAGGTGGATGATATAACTAGTGAGGAAGAGCAGGAAAACATCATAGTGAAGATTCATAACAGAGCTAATAGGAATTGTAAGGAGAATAGGACTCAAATTCTGCAAAGATACTACTTTCCTTCCATGGCAAAAAAGATAAAAATGTAATAAATAGGTTCATAATCTGCAAGGAAAACAAATATGATAGGCACCCAATGAAGCCTCAAATTCAACCTACTCCCATACCAAAATATGCTTGTCAACTAATACATCTAGACATTCTGATGATAGGAAAAGAGTTGGTACTTACAGCTATTCGCTATGGCGAAATTCATTAGATCAAGAGCTGCAGAAGATATACGATAACCATTAAGAGACATTATCTTTTCATTTTTTCCTAAAACATCAGTCATGGACAACGAAAAGTCATTTTCTTCAGAATCTATCAAATTCATGATTGAGAATGAATTCGGTATAGAAATTTTCAAAACAGCACCGTATACACGCTGCTCCAACGGACAGGTTGAGAGCTTCCATTCAACGTTACAGGAGATTATGCGTTGCATCAAAAGGGAACAAACACCCCGATCGTTTCAGGAGTTAATAGAAAATTCCGTAAAGGAATATAACTACTCGGTTCACTCAGTCACAGGCAGGAGACCTATGGAGGTGTTTTCGGTAGAAGAGTGAGTAGCGACCCAACATTGCTAGCAAAAGACAGAGAGGAAACAATGAAAAAAATCCTTAAAAAACAACAAAACTGGTATGGAATACCACAATAGAAATAGATCAGCTCCAAAAGAATATATAGAGGGAGAGGAAATATTCGTCAAAATAAATAAAAGGATAGGAAACAAGTTATCCGCTAAGTTTAGAAAAGAAATAGAAGCTCAAAACTATAATACAACAGTAAAAACTAAATCAGGAAGAATTGTTAACAAAAATAATATTAAACAGTCCTGATGAGGTCGAATTCGTATACAAATGAATCTTTTCTCCTTCAACTTTTCTTTATTTACAGGACAGAAAATGTTAAGTTTTGCAATTGTGACATTTGTAATGGCAGTGACTGCACAGCACCTCGACGTACATGACCTAACCAACAACAATGGCTACAAACCTATAAATTCTGAGAAGTTAAAATTCTGAAGAGGAAAAATTTTTTTTCGAAAAGAATTAAAGAGTTAAAACTGTGAAGAAAAAATGGGAAAAGAATACCGCCACATTGCAACAGCAACAACAGAAAAAGAATACTACCACATTGTAACAGCAACAGAAAAAGAATACTACCACATTGCAACAGCAACAACAGGAAAAGAATACTACAACATTGCAACAGCTACAAAGGCAAAGACGTCCAGCAGATAATTAAGGTAGATTTTAAATTTAAAATAAGATGTTATCTTAAGCAAATAAAAGAAAAAAACTCTTTTAACAAAATTTTTTATATTAATATTTTTTAACGCTTAAGTGATTAAAACAAAACCTGGTAAGTCCTCCTGTCCTTAACTCAGAAACCCAAAACATTCCCCGAGGTACTTCTAACGCGCAATTACGTTTAGACAACTTAAGGTCTCTTATATCGAATGATGTTTTGACACGCGAAGGACCACAGGTTGTGCAAGCAACCCTATTCTCTGACGCGTATCATTGTAATGTAGCGGATCAAGTGATAGAAGATAGGCATAGGGCAAACTTAGGCGACCTTGATAGGATACCGGACGTAGTGAAATTCCTGAAAGAATTTTCAGGTCATCCAGGGGAATTTAATTCCTGGAAAAAGGGTGTAGATAGAATAATAAACATTTACGAGCATTCAAAAGGTCCCCCTAAGTATTACGGTATACTTAGCGTAATTAAAAACAAAATAGTAGGTAACGCGGACATGGCACTAGAGTCATACAATACACCAATCGACTGGCCATCAATAGCCAGATGCCTGACAACACATTTATTTATTTATAGTTAATACAATACAACAAGAAAATGTCTTATATTAAAGTTTTGGGTAATAATTTGGCAAATTTATAAGCAAAATATATTTTAATTCAATAAAAAACTAACCGAAAAAAATGTTAAATTAAATATTTAGACAAAGGTATAGAGTTAAAATGTAGAAACAATAGATGATATAGAAACTTAACAAAAAACATCAAGTTATAGATTTATATGTATATCCTTAAGTATTTTAACTAGTAGAAAAGTTATTAAAAGTGCTTAAAAATCGCTAATTTGAAATGGCTTGCATTGCTAATAATTTGTATTTTAGAGGGAAGTATGCTTCAAAGTCGAATAGAATTTATAAAAAAGTGTTTCTCAGAGGTCGCTTTAGTAAATTTTATACCATTTATTTTTTTACCTCTATTTGACTTTGAGAATTCTTTTTATTGATAAAGATAGTTGTTGCGTACATATAATTTTATGCAAGAAAATATGTGCTCGGCATTTTAATAAATTATCAAAAGATACATTACAAATTTTATATGAAAATCGGGAAATACTTTCATTTCTTTTAATGTCAAATACGTATCTTGCAATGCTGTTATATGTAACATTAAGTCTTCGTCTACATACAGAGTCACAACTGGCAAAAAGCTCGCAGCCATACAGTAGGGTTGGCAATAAGTAAGCTTTAGCTAATAGCATTCGGATATGTATAGGTGTGTAATATTGCGACATCCAGAGATTTCTTAGCATAGCAAAAGTTTTTCCACAGTTTTTTTTGATATGGTCCGACCAACTAAGATCATTGTTAAAAGTTACACCAAGATTCTTTGCCGTGTTCACATAATTTTTATTTGTGTTGTTGATGATTATGTTTGGGAGGCACGTAGTGAAGCTATGTGACGGTCCAATGATTAAAGCTACAGATTTACTTGGATTCAAGCTTAAGCCATTTATGAATTTGATGTAAATCTTGATTTATTAATTGTACACAATTAGGTGCGTCTGATAGATTACAACTAATATAAAGTTGTACATCATCAGCGTACATTTGAATATGGCAATGTTTTATTTGCAGGGGAAGGTTACTGGCGTATATAGAATACAATAGCGGCCCTAATATTGACCCCTGCGGTACTCCTCGGGGCATTGTACAGCTTCTAGAGATAGTTGATCCAAAGTACACACTTTGGCTTCTCTCACTGAGATATGACGACATAAGTTTTAATGCCGTACATGAGAAGTTGCACATGTTTTTTTAGTTTAAGGCAAAGAATAGAGTGGTGCACGGTGTCAAATGCTTTAGAATGGTCTAGCAATATAAGAAATTACATCGTGTGACGTTTATCAATTTGGCATCCTATTTCTTCAATCACGTCAATAAGCGTAGTTAGACAGCTATGCTTTGGCCGGAAACTAGATTGTCTTTCATTTAGCAGGGAGTTTCTATGTAAGTGGCTGCTAATTTGGGCATGTATTAATTTTTCGAATACTTTTGAAAGATATGGCAAAATATAAATATATTACGCCGACACACGATACTTACCAGCTCTGGAATACCAAATGACCACAATAGTGCAAGGGAATAGATCAATCCAAGATACTATCAACAAGTGTACACTCATTTGTCACTTATGTTGAATAAGATAGGATGCATGGACATGATTAATGAATCTTTGCATATGCTGACCCAGTCCTATAGAAACAAGGCATTGGACACGGTTCTTAGAGGATTAAACGATGACCTACCTAAACTTTTAGGTATAAAGGAACCGGCAGATCTTCCTCAAGCCTTACATCTCTGTCTCAAATTAGAAGACCAAAACTTGCGCACATCACATGCGCATAATTCAAGAAGGTATCAATCTGCACACAAAGGAAACGCAGCACAATCAAGACGCCCCTTTTATCCCGAAATAGCACATATGCAGCAAATAAACCAACCTAGACAAAAATTTTCCAGCCAATGGCACCAAAATAACGCAATGCCACCTCGGCCACCCAAGCCACAACCACGGCCAGAGCCAATGGATGTGGACCCAAGTATACATTCTCGTAGAATAAACCGAACCAAGATCATTACTTTGGGAAAAGACCACAATTATTCGGATACCAACAGCAGAACAAAAACCAAAGGACGTTTCACATCAATACATCCTCAACAAAGAAGAAACAAGGTAGGGATGAAGATAAGCAGGTCGGTGAACTAACCGACATAAATTTTTTAGCATAATGTGCTCTTCGTTGCTATATTTCGAGGTTAAAATGGAGAGCGGAACCCGAGCTAACGAAAAAGCGTACACCAAATAAAAGCCTATTTTTTGCAAGATCAATTTTAGGAGATGTAAAAATAAGTGAACACACATTCGTCAAACTTTTCTAATTAGATAATAATATAAAATTTTACCTGTTGCCCTCTTTGGAAACATTCGATTGCATTTTAGGGAACGATACGCATAGAGAAATAGGAGCAGTTATTTTTACCAGCGAAAATATTATGATACTAAAAAATGGCTACAAAATAAGTCTAAAGCAGCTACTGACACAGTGCGTAAATGCAATAAAAATTGATGAAGAAAATTTGTCAACTGAGCAAAAGAAAGGAATGAAAAAAATAGCAAATACGTACTTTTTGCCGAACCTAACAAAAGGCTTACGTATACAACTAAAGTAGTGGACGAAATTAGAGCCACAACAAACTCTCCTGTGTACACAAAGTGTTACCCTTACCCCGCTTCGCTTAAAGCCGAAGTGGAGAGTCAAGTAAAAAAACTTCTGGAAGATGGTACAATAAAACCATCTTGATTACCATTTAAATCTCCTGTATGGATAGTTCCGAAAAAAAGGGAATCAGGTGGTAACAAGCAATACAGGATGGTCATAGATTACAGGAAGTTGAATATAATTACAATTCCTGATACATACCCAATTCCGGAGATTTCAGAGGTTATCTCTCAGCTAGGCATCAGATCCCATTCAAAAAACCAGATACTGAAAAAACTGCATTTAGTATAAACAACGGTAAATACGAGTTTACGCTTTGGGCTAAAAAATGCGCCATCAATTTTTCAACGCGCACTTGATGATATCCTGCGAGGATATATTGGAAGATGTTGCTATGATTACATAGACGATATCATCATCTTTAGCAAAACGGAAAAGGAGCATTTCGAGCATTTAAGCCACATATTCTAAGCATTAGAAGAATCCAATATGAAGGTGCAACTGGAAAAATGCAACTTTTTCAAAAAAGAAGTTGAGTTTTTAGGGTACACCATTACACCTCATAATATAAAAACTAATTCAGTAAAAGTTAAAGCTTTAGCTATGTTGTACTCGCTTATCCGCATTTCAGTAAAGATTTCGAGCTAGTAACAGATGCCTCGAACTTTGCTATTGGTGCGGTTTAATCGCATGATGATAGACCCATCTCTTTTACTTCCAGAACGTTAAACAGAGTGGAAGAACACTATGCCGCTAACGAGAAGGAAATGTTGGCCATAGCATGAGCCTTGAACGCATTAAGAAACTACTTGTATGGGTCAGCCAAGGTTAAAATATTTACGGACCACCAACCATTGACCTATGCATTAAGCAACAAAAATAATAATAGTAAAATAAAAAGGTAGAAAGCTATACTCGAAGAGTATAATTATGAGATGTTCTGCAAACCAGGAAAGATAAATGTAGTAGCTGATGCTTTATCTAGCATAGCGAAACCAAAACTATATACATTATCGGTAGCCGTGCATTTGGATGAAAGTTCGTCGCATAATCTAATATATAGCTTGGAGTCACCAATAAATGCTTTTAAAAACCAAATACTTTTAAACCATGACGTAATGTCATCATACCATTTTAAAATAATTTTTCCCACGTACCACCGTCATATTATTACGGAACAAGACTATAGTGAACAAAAATTGATATCGATTTTGAAAAGATACCTAAATCCGTCGGTAATTAATTGTATTAGAACCGAAAAACATACTATGGGAAAAATACAGGAACTCTAACCATTGCATTTTGACAAATACAAAATTAGATTCACGTAAGTTCAGGTGGATGATATAACTAGTGAGGAAGAGCAGGAAAACATCATAGTGAAGATTCATAACAGAGCTAATATGAATTGTAAGGAGAATAGGACCCAAATTCTGGAAAGATACTACTTTCCTTCCATGGCAAAAAAGATAAAAATGTAATAAATAGGTGCATAATCTGCAAGGAAAACAAATATGATAGGCACCCAATGAAGCCTCAAATTCAACCTACTCCCATACCAAAATATGCTTGTCAAGTAATACATCTAGACATTCTGATGATAGGAAAAGAGTTGGTACTTACAGCTATTCGCTATGGCGAAATTCATTAGATCAAGAGCTGCAGAAGATATACGATAACCATTAAGAGACATTATCTTTTCATTTTTTCCTAAAACATCAGTCATGGACAACGAAAAATCATTTTCTTCAGAATCTATCAAATTCATGATTGAGAATGAATTCGGTATAGAAATTTTCAAAACAGCACCGTATACACGCTGCTCCAACGGACAGGTTGAGAGCTTCCATTCAACGTTACAGGAGATTATGCGTTGCATCAAAAGGGAACAAACACCCCGATCGTTTCAGGAGTTAATAGAAAATTCCGTAAAGGAATATAACTACTCGGTTCACTCAGTCACAGGCAGGAGACCTATGGAGGTGTTTTCGGTAGAAGAGTGAGTAGCGACCCAACATTGCTAGCAAAAGACAGAGAGGAAACAATGAAAAAAATCCTTAAAAAACAACAAAACTGGTATGGAATACCACAATAGAAATAGATCAGCTCCAAAAGAATAAATAGAGGGAGAGGAAATATTCGTCAAAATAAATAAAAGGATAGGAAACAAGTTATCCGCTAAGTTTAGAAAAGAAATAGAAGCTCAAAACTATAATACAACAGTAAAAACTAAATCAGGAAGAATTGTTCACAAAAATAATATTAAACAGTCCTGATGAGGTCGAATTCGTATACAAATGAATCTTTTCTCCTTCAACTTTTCTTTATTTACAGGACAGAAAATGTTAAGTTTTGCAATTGTGACATTTGTAATGGCAGTGACTGCACAGCACCTCGACGTACAGGACCTAACCAACAACAATGGCTACAAACCTATTAAGACAGGGAAATTAAAGATAATTGGACACTACGATAAAGTCCTATATTTTATAAATTTGACGGCGTACGAAGAAACAGTAACTTTACTTTAAGACAACCTAAGTGCACTAAAAACTATGACATTTGAGGACAAACAACTTTTAAACACACTGAGCAAAAATTTCATTTTACTAAAAGCAAAAATATATAACTTACATATCCACTCCAAATCAAAACGAGGACTCATTAACGTACTAGGAAAAGGCCTAAAATATATTGCAGGTTCCATGGACAGTGATGATGAACTAAAAATAAGGCACGCAATAAACAGAATACACGACAATGAACAAACGATTAACAATACGGTAGGCAAATTAACACCTATAAATAACTTTATGACTGAACAAATTAGCATTATTACGAAACATATAAACAAACAACAATCCATAATTAGCAGGTGTATTAATGTATTTAAAAGCGAGACTCAAAACAGAATCAAAACATTGGAAGACGAAGTTCAATTTATCGAACAGACATACAGCTTAACAATGATATAGTACTTTTAACAAATCATATTAACGACATTGGACAAATTATATTTTCTTGCAAACTAGGTGTTATTCCGACAGACATTTTAACACAAAAGGAACTACATTTAATTAGCGATTTTGACAGTTATACAAATACAAAATTGGCAGCACTTTTCCAACATAATAACATAATCCTTACCTTATTCATACCTCAATTCTCCTTTAACACCTTAACCAGGATAAAATTTGAATCCTTGCCAGATATTTTAAGCAAATCAGTAATTTTAAATCTATCGAAATATAAGCAGATAGCTCTAATAAAGTTTATGATATAAATGTAAGAGACAATTTGGAAAAAAACTTGACTGCATTAGATAATAAGTGTATTAAGCACATTTTACGATTTAAAGAAGCTCAATGTAAATTATAAATTTCAGAAAAATCTGAAGAAGTAGATATCGTTCAAGGAATAATCATATTTAAAAACGTCAAAGGGAATATACCCAATGATTGTAGTAAATTAAAAGTAATGCAAAAAGGAAAATTCCTTATCAAATTTGAAAATTGTAAAATTAATGTTTAAAATAAAACCTTTACATATGTAAGCTCAAAAACAAGTAAGAGCGCTATATTCGGCTGTGCCGAATCTTATATACCCTTCACATTGACCTTTCGCAATTCCAAACTTTTTTTTATTATTAGCCATTTTTTTACTTATGATATTTCTAATTTTTAGATAGGGGTCGGTGTCATTTTTTTAAGCTCCACGGGTGACGGGGAAGTTGTAGGGGTTTTTATCCTAATTTTTACAAATTTTGTATGGCCACCCACTTAGAGGGTAGAGATTAGAGGTCTGCTTGACTACACCCAAATGCCGTTTAAATACATTCGTTTGTTTTTCAACAACATAGTGTTTTTCATTCAATGTTAAACAAACTAAATGAATGAACCCACAAGCGAAAGCAAATAAAAAACAACTTCAACCGAAAACAAAATATTACCCATACATTCATATAAATAACAAGTAAGAGCGCTATATTCGGCTGTGCCGAATCTTATATACCCTTCACATTGACCTTTCGCTATCCCAAACTTTTTTTTCTTTGTAACCATTTTTTTACTTATGAAATATTTCTAATTTTTAAATTGGGGTCGGTGTCATTTTTTAACGCTCCACGGGTGAAGGGGAAGTTGTAGGGGTTTTTATCCTAATTTTTAAAAATTTTGTATGGCAACCCACTTAGAGGGTGAAGATACGGGGTAAGCATATTCTAGGAATATGTTGTGGAGGGGAAACTAATGGGGGTCGGTCGTACACTTTGTTGCTCTAAGGCAAATTCTAAAGAAGTTGTGGGCATTTTCATATCATTTTTGTAAATTTTGTATGGCAACCCCATTAGGGCGTGGAGTTAGGGGGTAAGTATATTCTAGGAATATGTTTGGGAGGGCAAACTAATGGGGGTCGGTCGTAAACTTTATTGCTCTAAGGCCAACTCTGAAGAAGTTGTGGGCATTTATTCATTTTTGTAAATTTTGTATGGCAACCCCATTAGGGCGTAGAGATAGGAGGTAAGTATGTTCTAGGAATATGTTTGGGAGGGCAAACTAATGGGGGTCGGTCGTACACTTTATTGCTCTAAGGCCAACTCTGGAGAAGTTGTGGGCATTTTATCATTTTTGTAAATTTTGTATGGCAACCCCATTAGGGCGTGGAGATAGGGGGTAAGTATGTTCTAGGAATATGTTTGGGAGGGCAAACTAATAGGGGTCGGTCGTACACTTTATTGCTCTAAGGCCAACTCTAAAGAAGTTGTGGGCATTTTTACATAATTTTTGTAAATTTTGTATGGCAACCCCCTTAGGGCGTGGAGATAGGGGAAGAATGTGTTCTAGGAATATGTCTGGGAGGGCAAACTAATGGGGGTCAGTCGTACACTTTATTGCTCTAAGGCAAACTCTGAAGAAGTTGTGGGCATTTTATAATTTTTGTAAATTTTGTATGGTAACCCCATTAGGGCGTGGAGATAGGGGGTAAGTTTGTTTTAGGAATATGTTTGGGAGGGCAAACTAATGGGGGTCGGTCGTACACTTTATTGCTCTAAGGCCAACTCTGAAGAAGTTGTGGGCATTTTATCATTTTTGTAAATTTTGTATGGCAACCCCATTAGGGCGTAGAGATAGGAGGTAAGTATGTTCTAGGAATATGTTTAGGAGGGCAAACTAATGGGGGTCGGTCGTACACTTTATTGCTCTAAGGCCAACTCTGGAGAAGTTGTGGGCATTTTATCATTTTTGTAAATTTTGTATGGCAACCCCATTAGGGCGTGGAGATAGGGGGTAAGTATGTTCTAGGAATATGTTTGGGAGGGCAAACTAATGGGGGTCGGTCGTACACTTTATTGCTCTAAGGCCAACTCTGAAGAAGTTGTGGGCATTTTATCATTTTTGTAAATTTTGTATGGCAACCCCATTAGGGCGTAGAGATAGGAGGTAAGTATGCTCTAGGAATATGTTTGGGAGAGCAAACTAATGGGGATATGTCGTACACTTTATTGCTCTAAGGCCAACTCTGGAGAAGTTGTGGGCATTTTATTATTTTTGTAAATTTTGTATGGCAACCCCAATAGGGCGTAGAGATAGAAGGTAAGTATGTTCTAGGAATATGTTTGGGAGCGCAAACTAAGGGGGGTCGGTCGTACACTTTATTGCTCTAAGGCCAACTCTGAAGAAGTTGTGGGCATTTTATCATTTTTTAAATTTTGTATGGCAACCCCATTAGGGCGTGGAGATAGGGGGTAAGTATATTCTAGAATATGTTTGGGAGGGAAAACTAATGGGGGTCGGTCGTACACTTTATTGCTCTAAGGCCAACTCTGAAGAAGTTGTGGGCATTTTATCATTTTTGTAAATTTTGTATGGCAACCCCATTAGGGCGTGGAGATAGGGGGTAAGTATGTTCTAGCAATATATTTGGGAGGGCAAACTAATAGGGGTCGGTCGTACACTTTATTGATCTAAGGCCAACTCTGAAGAAGTTGTGGGTATTTTCATATCATTTTTGTAAATTTTGTATGGCAACCCCCTCAGGGCGTGGAGATAGGGGGTGAATGTGTTCTAGGAATATGTTTGGGAGGGCAAACTAATGGGGGTCAGTCGTACACTTTATTGCTCTAAGGCAAACTCTGAAGAAGTTGTGGGCATTTTATAATTTTTGTAAATTTTGTATGGTAACCCCATTAGGGCGTGGAGATAGAGGTAAGTTTGTTCTAGGAATATGTTTGGGAGGGCAAACTAATGGGGGTCGGTCGTACACTTTATTACTCTAAGGCCAACTCTGAAGAAGTTGTGGGCATTTTATCATTTTTGTAAATTTTGTATGGCAACCCCATTAGGGCGTAGAGATAGGAGGTAAGTATGTTCTAGGAATATGTTTGGGAGGGCAAACTAATGGGGGTCGGTCGTACACTTTATTGCTCTAAGGCCAACTCTGGAGAAGTTGTGGGCATTTTATCATTTTTGTAAATTTTGTATGGCAACCCCATTAGGGCGTGGAGATAGGGGGTAAGTATGTTCTAGGAATATGTTTGGGAGAGCAAACTAATGGGGATATGTCGTACACTTTATTGCTCTAAGGCCAACTCTGGAGAAGTTGTGGGCATTTTATTATTTTTGTAAATTTTGTATGGCAACCCCATTAGGGCGTAGAGATAGAAGGTAAGTATGTTCTAGGAATATGTTTGGGAGCGCAAACTAAGGGGGGTCGGTCGTACACTTTATTGCTCTAAGGCCAACTCTGAAGAAGTTGTGGGCATTTTATCATTTTTTAAATTTTGTATGGCAACCCCATTAGGGCGTGGTGATAGGGGGTAAGTATATTCTAGAATATGTTTGGGAGGGCAAACTAATGGGGGTCGGTCGTACACTTTATTGCTCTAAGGCCAACTCTGAAGAAGTTGTGGGCATTTTATCATTTTTGTAAATTTTGTATGGCAACCCCATTAGGGCGTGGAGATAGGGGGTAAGTATGTTCTAGGAATATGTTTGGGAGCGCAAACTAAGGGGGGTCGGTCGTAGACTTTATTGCTCTAAGGCCAACTCTGAAGAAGTTGTGGGCATTTTTACATAATTTTTGTAAATTTTGTATGGCAACCCCCTTAGGGCGTGGAGATAGGGGGTGAATGTGTTCTAGGAATATGTTTGGGGGGGCAAACTAATGGGGGTCAGTCGTACACTTTATTGCTCTAAGGCCAACTCTGGAGAAGTTGTGGGCATTTTACCATTTTTGTAAATTTTGTATGGCAACCCCATTAGGGCGTAGAGATAGGAGGTAAGTATGTTCTAGGAATATGTTTGGGAGGGCAAACTAATGGGGGTCGGTCGTACACTTTATTGCTCTAAGGCCAACTCTAAAGAAGTTGTGGACATTTTTACATAATTTTTGTAAATTTTGTATGGCAACCCCCTTAGGGCGTGGAGATAGGGGGTGAATGTGTTTTAGGAATATGTTTGGGAGGGCAAACTAATAGGGGTCAGTCGTACTCTTTATTGCTCTAAGGCCAACTCTGGAGAAGTTGTGGGTATTTTATCATTTTTGTAAATTTTGTATGGCAACCCCATTAGGGCGTAGAGATAGGAGGTAAGTATGTTCAAGGAATATGTTTGGGAGGGCAAACTAATGGGGGTCGGTCGTACACTTTATTGCTCTAAGGCCAACTCTGAAGAAGTTGTGGGCATTTTTACATAATTTTTGTAAATTTTGTATGGCAACCCCCTTAGGGCGTGGAGATAGGGGGTGAATGTGTTCTAGGAATATGTTTGGGAGGGCAAACTAATGGGGGTCGGTCGTACACTTTATTGCTCTAAGGCCAACTCTGAAGAAGTTGTGGGCATTTTATCATTTTGGTAAGTTTTGTATGGCAACCCCATTAGGGCGTAGAGATGGAGGTAAGTATTTTTTAGGAATATGTTTGGGAGGGCAAACTAATGGGGGTCGGTCGTAGACTTTATTGCTCTAAGGCCAACTCTGAAGAAGTTGTGGGCATTTTATAATTTTTGTAAATTTTGTATGGTAACCCCATTAGGGCGTGGAGATAGGGGGTAAATTTGTTCTAAAAATATGTTTGGGAGGGCAAACTAATGGGGGTCGGTCGTACACTTTATTGCTCTAAGGCCAACTCTGAAGAAGTTGTGGGCATTTTATCATTTTTGTAAATTTTGTATGGCAACCCCATTAGGGCGTGCAGATAGGGGGTAAGTTTGTTCTAGGAATATGTTTGGGAGGGCAAACTAATGGGGGTCGGTTGTAAACTTTATTGCTCTAAGGCCAACTCTGAAGAAGTTGTGGGCATTTTATCATTTTTGTAAATTTTGTATGGTAACCCCATTAGGGCGTGGAGATAGGGGGTAAGTTTGTTCTAGGAATATGTTTAAGAAGGCAAACAAATGGGGGTTGGTCGTACACTTTATTGCTCTAAGGCCAACTCTGGAGAAGTTGTGGGCATTTTATCATTTTTGTAAATTTTGTATGGCAACCCTATTAGGGCGTGGAGATAGGGGGTAAGTATGTTCTAGGAATATGTTTGGGAGGGCAAACTAATAGGGGTCGGTCGTACACTTTATTGCTCTAAGGCCAACTCTGAAGAAGTTGTGGACATTTTATAATTTTTGTAAATTTTGTATGGTAACCCCATTAGGGCGTGGTGATAGGGGGTAAGTTTGTTCTAGGAATATGTTTGGGAGGGCAAACTAATAGGGGCCGGTCGTACACTTTATTGCTATAAGGCCAACTCTGAAGAAGTTGTAGGCATTTTTACATAATTTTTGTAAATTTTGTATGGTAACCCCATTAGGGCGTGGAGATAGGGGGTAAGTTTGTTTTAGGAGAGGGCAAACTAATGGGGGTCGATCGTACGCTTTATTGCTCTAAGGCCAACTCTGAAGAAGTTGTGGGCATTTTATCATTTTTGTAAATTTTGTATGGCAACCCCATTAGGGCGTAGAGATAGGGGGTAAGTATGTTCAAGGAATATGTTTGGGAGGGCAAACTAATGGGGATCTGTCGTACACTTTATTGCTCTAAGGCCAACTCTGGAGAAGTTGTGGGCATTTTATCATTTTTGTAAATTTTGTATGGTAACCCCATTAGGGCGTGGAGATAGGGGGTAAGTATGTTCTAGGAATATGTTTGGGAGGGCAAACTAATGGGGATCTGTCGTACACTTTATTGCTCTAAGGCCAACTCTGGAGAAGTTGTGGGCATTTTATCATTTTTGTAAATTTTGTATGGTAACCCCATTAGGGCGTGGAGATAGGGGGTAAGTTTGTTCTAAGAATATGTTTGGGAGGGCAAACTAATAGGGGTCGGTCGTACACTTTATTGCTCTAAGGCCAACTCTGAAGAAGTTGTAGGCATTTTTACATAATTTTGGTAAATTTTGTATGGCAACCCCCTTAGGGCGTAGCGATAGGGGGTAAGTATGTTCTTGGAATATGTTTGGGAGGGCAAACTAATGGGGGTCGATCGTACACTTTATTGCTCTAAGGCCAACTCTGAAGAAGTTGTGGGCATTTTATCATTTTTGTAAATTTTGTATGGCAACCCCATTAGGGCGTGGAGATAGGGGGTAAGTATGTTCTAGCAATATATTTGGGAGGGCAAACTAATAGGGGTCGGTCGTACACTTTATTGATCTAAGGCCAACTCTGAAGAAGTTGTGGGCATTTTATCATTTTTGTAAATTTTGTATGGCAACCCCATTAGGGCGTGGAGATAGGGGGTAAGTATATTCTAGAATATGTTTGGGAGGGCAAACTAATGGGGGTCGGTCGTACACTTTATTGCTCTAAGGCCAACTCTGAAGAAGTTGTGGGCATTTTATCATTTTTGTAAATTTTGTATGGCAACCCCATTAGGGCGTGGAGATAGGGGGTAAGTATGTTCTAGCAATATATTTGGGAGGGCAAACTAATAGGGGTCGGTCGTACACTTTATTGATCTAAGGCCAACTCTGAAGAAGTTGTGGGCATTTTCATATCATTTTTGTAAATTTTGTATGGCAACCCCCTCAGGGCGTGGTGATAGGGGGTAAGTATATTCAAGGAATATGTTTGGGAGTAGAAATTAATGGGGGTCTGTGATACATTTTTTTCCTCTACGGGCGAGTCCGGGGAAGTTATAGCGTATTTTACCTTATTTTTTAAAATTTTGTATGGCAACCATGTCAGGGGCTAGAGATAGAGGGTAAGTATGTTCCACAAAAATGTTTGGATGGAAAAAATAATTCGGGTCGGTCTTACATTTTACCTTTGTAGGAGAACCCTGGAAGCCGTAGGAGCGATTTTAAAAATGTTTGAATTAAGCTTTGTATGGCGACGCTGTTATATGTATGAACACTAATACTAATACAATTTTTGTTTTGGGTGTGTTTCAATAATATAGACATGACTGATTCTGTTTTTTTCTTTTTTTGTTGTTTTTTTATTATTACATGTAAAAGTATGTTCTTTTTTGTTGTTGTAGACTCAAAAAACCGAGGTAGTCGTGGTTTTTTGCTTATATCTCGGTTATTTATCAGGCGATTTTGCTGAATTTCAATACCGATTTTCTCGCGACTATCTGTGACAGTTTGATACCACATTCGGGTCTATGCGATATCGGGGGGCTTCAGAAAGTTGATTTCAACCATAACACGGACAGATGGACAGACGGACATCGCTAAATCGGTTTCCCTATCTATAAGGATCCAGAATATATATACTTTATGGGGTCCCAAATGGATAATAAAGGAATTAAAAACGGAATGACAAACTTATATATACCCTTATCACTTATGTGAAGGGTATAAAAACTGAATAGAATGTGTGAATATTGCTGTATGATTGGTGTAAAAAATTATTATTCATTTGTGTTTGCAAATTTGTCGTTATTGTTGTTGTTAAATATTCATTAACACGAAAAAACACCTGAATGTTTTTATAAAAACTCTAACTGTAATGAGACTTTGCTATGTTTTTGTATTTTCAAGTGTGTTTTATACACATTCAAAACGAAAACTGTAAAATGAATGTGTTCTTCTTGTATCATTGAGTGTAACACACAATACATTCCTTCTTGTGTTGTTACTGGCTTAACTTTATTTATCTCCCATAGAATGAAAAATGTTTGAATGAATATTGTTTTTGTTGTGTATAGGCAATTAAATGAATATAGTCATGCAGATGTCTAGTGGAGATACGGGGTAAGTATATTCTAGGAATATGTTTTGGAGGGGAAACTAATGGGGGTCGGTCGTACACTTTATTGCTCTAAGCAAAGTCTAAAGAAGTTGTGGGCATTTTCATATCATTTTTGTAAATTGTATATGGCAACCCCATTAGGGCATAGAGATAGGGGGTAAGTATATTCTAGGAACATGTTTGGGAGGGCAAACTAATGGGGGTCGGTAGTACACTTTATTGCTCTAAGGCCAACTTTGAAGAAGTTGTGGGCATTTTTACATCATTTTTGTAAATTTTGTATGGCAACCTCCTCAGGGCGTGGAGAAAAGGGGTAAGTATATTCGAGGAATATGTTTGGGAGGGAAAACTAATGGGAGTCGGTCGCACACTTTATTTCTCTAAGGCCAACTTTGAAGAAGTTGTGGGCATTTTTACATCATTTTTGTAAATTTTGTATGGCAACCCCCTTAGAGCGTGGAGATAGAGGGTAAGTATATTCTAGTAATATGTTTTGGAGGGAAAACTAATGGGGGTCGGTCGTACACTTTATTGCTCTAAGGCCAACTTTGAAGAAGTTGTGGGCATTTTTACATAATTTTTGTAAATTTAGTATGGCAAGCCCCTTAGGGCGTGGAGATAGGGGGTAAGTATGTTCTAGGAATATGTTTGGGAGAAGAAACTAATAGGGGTCGGTCGTACACTTTATTGCTCTAAGACCAACTTTAAAGAAGTTGTGGGCATTTTTACATCATTTTTTTAAATTTTGTATGGCAGCCCCATTAGGGCGTGGAGAAAGGGGGTAAGTATATTCTAGGAATATGTTTGAGAGGGCAAACTAATGGGGGTCGATCGTACGCTTTATTGCTCTAAGGCCAACTCTGAAGAAGTTGTGGGCATTTTATCATTTTTGTAAATTTTGTATGGCAACCCCATTAGGGCGTGGAGATAGAGGTAAGTTTGTTCTAGGAATATGTTTGGGAGGGCAAACTAATGGGGGTCGGTCGTACACTTTATTGCTCTAAGGCCAACTCTGGAGAAGTTGTGGGCATTTTATCATTTTTGTAAATTTTGTATGGCAACCCCATTAGGGCGTGGAGATAGGGGGTAAGTATGTTCTAGGAATATGTTTGGGAGAGCAAACTAATGGGGATATGTCGTACACTTTATTGCTCTAAGGCCAACTCTGGAGAAGTTGTGGGCATTTTATTATTTTTGTAAATTTTGTATGGCAACCCCATTAGGGCGTAGAGATAGAAGGTAAGTATGTTCTAGGAATATGTTTGGGAGCGCAAACTAAGGGGGGTCGGTCGTACACTTTATTGCTCTAAGGCCAACTCTGAAGAAGTTGTGGGCATTTTATCATTTTTTAAATTTTGTATGGCAACCCCATTAGGGCGTGGTGATAGGGGGTAAGTATATTCTAGAATATGTTTGGGAGGGCAAACTAATGGGGGTCGGTCGTACACTTTATTGCTCTAAGGCCAACTCTGAAGAAGTTGTGTGCATTTTATCATTTTTGTAAATTTTGTATGGCAACCCCATTAGGGCGTGGAGATAGGGGGTAAGTATGTTCTAGCAATATATTTGGGAGGGCAAACTAATAGGGGTCGGTCGTAGACTTTATTGCTCTAAGGCCAACTCTGAAGAAGTTGTGTGCATTTTATCATTTTTGTAAATTTTGTATGGCAACCCCATTAGGGCGTGGAGATAGGGGGTGAATGTGTTCTAGGAATATGTTTGGGAGGGCAAACTAATAGGGGTCAGTCGTACACTTTATTGCTCTAAGGCCAACTCTGGAGAAGTTGTGGGCATTTTATCATTTTTGTAAATTTTGTATGGCAACCCCATTAGGGCGTAGAGATAGGAGGTAAGTATGTTCAAGGAATATGTTTGGGAGGGCAAACTAATGGGGGTCGGTCGTACACTTTATTGCTTTAAGGCCAACTCTGAAGAAGTTGTGGGCATTTTTACATAATTTTTGTAAATTTTGTATGGCAACCCCCTTAGGGCGTGGAGATAGGGGGTGAATGTGTTCTAGGAATATGTTTGGGAGGGCAAACTAATGGGGGTCGGTCGTACACTTTATTGCTCTAAGGCCAACTCTGAAGAAGTTGTGGGCATTTTATCATTTTTGTAAGTTTTGTATGGCAACCCCATTAGGGCGTAGAGATAGGAGGTAAGTATGTTTTAGGAATATGTTTAAGAGGGAAAACTAATGGGGGTCGGTCGTAGACTTTATTGCTCTAAGGCCAACTCTGAAGAAGTTGTGGGCATTTTATAATTTTTGTAAATTTTGTATGGTAACCCCATTAGGGCGTGGAGATAGGGGGTAAATTTGTTCTAGAAATATGTTTGGGAGGGCAAACTAATGGGGGTCGGTCGTACACTTTATTGCTCTAAGGCCAACTCTGAAGAAGTTGTGGGCATTTTATCATTTTTGTAAATTTTGTATGGCAACCCCATTAGGGCGTGCAGATAGGGGGTAAGTTTGTTCTAGGAATATGTTTGGGAGGGCAAACTAATGGGGGTCGGTTGTAAACTTTATTGCTCTAAGGCCAACTCTGAAGAAGTTGTGGGCATTTTATCATTTTTGTAAATTTTGTATGGTAACCCCATTAGGGCGTGGAGATAGGGGGTAAGTTTGTTCTAGGAATATGTTTAAGAGGGCAAACAAATGGGGGTTGGTCGTACACTTTATTGCTCTAAGGCCAACTCTGAAGAAGTTGTGGGCATTTTATCATTTTTGTAAATTTTGTATGGCAACCCCATTAGGGCGTAGAGATAGGAGGTAAGTATATTCTAGGAATATGTTTGGGAGGGCAAACTAATGGGGGTCGGTCGTACACTTTATTGCTCTAAGGCCAACTCTGGAGAAGTTGTGGGCATTTTATCATTTTTGTAAATTTTGTATGGCAACCCTATTAGGGCGTGGAGATAGGGGGTAAGTATGTTCTAGGAATATGTTTGGGAGGGCAAACTAATAGGGGTCGGTCGTACACTTTATTGCTCTAAGGCCAACTCTGAAGAAGTTGTGGACATTTTATAATTTTTGTAAATTTTGTATGGTAACCCCATTAGGGCGTGGTGATAGGGGGTAAGTTTGTTCTAGGAATATGTTTGGGAGGGCAAACTAATAGGGGCCGGTCGTACACTTTATTGCTCTAAGGCCAACTCTGAAGAAGTTGTAGGCATTTTTACATAATTTTTGTAAATTTTGTATGGTAACCCCATTAGGGCGTGGAGATAGGGGGTAAGTTTGTTTTAGGAGAGGGCAAACTAATGGGGGTCGATCGTACGCTTTATTGCTCTAAGGCCAATTCTGAAGAAGTTGTGGGCATTTTATCATTTTTGTAAATTTTGTATGGCAACCCCATTAGGGCGTAGAGATAGGGGGTAAGTATGTTCTAGGAATATGTTTGGGAGGGCAAACTAATGGGGATCTGTCGTACACTTTATTGCTCTAAGGCCAACTCTGGAGAAGTTGTGGGCATTTTATCATTTTTGTAAATTTTGTATGGTAACCCCATTAGGGCGTGGAGATAGGGGGTAAGTATGTTCTAGGAATATGTTTGGGAGGGCAAACTAATGGGGATCTGTCGTACACTTTATTGCTCTAAGGCCAACTCTGGAGAAGTTGTGGGCATTTTATCATTTTTGTAAATTTTGTATGGTAACCCCATTAGGGCGTGGAGATAGGGGGTAAGTTTGTTCTAGGAATATGTTTGGGAGGGCAAACTAATAGGGGTCGGTCGTACACTTTATTGCTCTAAGGCCAACTCTGAAGAAGTTGTAGACATTTTTACATAATTTTGGTAAATTTTGTATGGCAACCCCCTTAGGGCGTAGCGATAGGGGGTAAGTATGTTCTAGGAATATGTTTGGGAGGGCAAACTAATGGGGGTCGATCGTACACTTTATTGCTCTAAGGCCAACTCTGAAGAAGTTGTGGGCATTTTATCATTTTTGTAAATTTTGTATGGCAACCCCATTAGGGCGTGGAGATAGGGGGTAAGTATGTTCTAGGAATATATTTGGGAGGCCAAACTAATAGGGGTCGGTCGTACACTTTATTGCTCTAAGGCCAACTCTGAAGAAGTTGTGGGCATTTTATCATTTTTTAAATTTTGTATGGCAACCCCATTAGGGCGTGGAGGTAGGGGGTAAGTATATTCTAGAATATGTTTGGGAGGGCAAACTAATGGGGGTCGGTCGTACACTTTATTGCTCTAAGGCCAACTCTGAAGAAGTTGTGGGCATTTTATCATTTTTGTAAATTTTGTATGGCAACCCCATTAGGGCGTGGAGATAGGGGGTAAGTATGTTCTAGCAATATATTTTGGAGGGCAAACTAATAGGGGTCGGTCGTACACTTTATTGATCTAAGGCCAACTCTGAAGAAGTTGTGGGCATTTTCATATCATTTTTGTAAATTTTGTATGGCAACCCCCTCAGGGCGTGGTGATAGGGGGTAAGTATATTCAAGGAATATGTTTGGGAGTAGAAATTAATGGGGGTCTGTGATACATTTTTTTCCTCTACGGGCGAGTCCGGGGAAGTTATAGCGTATTTTACCTTATTTTTTAAAATTTTGTATGGCAACCATGTCAGGGGCTAGAGATAGAGGGTAAGTATGTTCCACAAAAATGTTTGGATGGAAAAAATAATTCGGGTCGGTCTTACATTTTACCTTTGTAGGAGAACCCTGGAAGCCGTAGGAGTGATTTTAAAAATGTTTGAATTAAGCTTTGTATGGCGACGCTGTTATATGTATGAACACTAATACTAATACAATTTTTGTTTTGGGTGTGTTTCAATAATATAGACATGACTGATTCTGTTTTTTTCTTTTTTTGTTGTTTTTTTATTATTACATGTAAAAGTATGTTCTTTTTTGTTGTTGTAGACTCAAAAAACCGAGGTAGTCGTGGTTTTTTGCTTATATCTCGGTTATTTATCAGGCGATTTTGCTGAATTTCAATACCGATTTTCTCGCGACTATCTGTGACAGTTTGATACCACATTCGGGTCTATGCGATATCGGGGGGCTTCAGAAAGTTGATTTCAACCATAACACGGACAGATGGACAGACGGACATCGCTAAATCGGTTTCCCTATCTATAAGGATCCAGAATATATATACTTTATGGGGTCCCAAATGGATAATAAAGGAATTAAAAACGGAATGACAAACTTATATATACCCTTATCACTTATGTGAAGGGTATAAAAACTGAATAGAATGTGTGAATATTGCTGTATGATTGGTGTAAAAAATTATTATTCATTTGTGTTTGCAAATTTGTCGTTATTGTTGTTGTTAAATATTCATTAACACGAAAAAACACCTGAATGTTTTTATAAAAACTCTAACTGTAATGAGACTTTGCTATGTTTTTGTATTTTCAAGTGTGTTTTATACACATTCAAAACGAAAACTGTAAAATGAATGTGTTCTTCTTGTATCATTGAGTGTAACACACAATACATTCCTTCTTGTGTTGTTACTGGCTTAACTTTATTTATCTCCCATAGAATGAAAAATGTTTGAATGAATATTGTTTTTGTTGTGTATAGGCAATTAAATGAATATAGTCATGCAGATGTCTAGTGGAGATACGGGGTAAGTATATTCTAGGAATATGTTTTGGAGGGGAAACTAATGGGGGTCGGTCGTACACTTTATTGCTCTAAGCAAAGTCTAAAGAAGTTGTGGGCATTTTCATATCATTTTTGTAAATTGTATATGGCAACCCCATTAGGGCATAGAGATAGGGGGTAAGTATATTCTAGGAACATGTTTGGGAGGGCAAACTAATGGGGGTCGGTAGTACACTTTATTGCTCTAAGGCCAACTTTGAAGAAGTTGTGGGCATTTTTACATCATTTTTGTAAATTTTGTATGGCAACCTCCTCAGGGCGTGGAGAAAAGGGGTAAGTATATTCGAGGAATATGTTTGGGAGAGAAAACTAATGGGAGTCGGTCGTACACTTTATTTCTCTAAGGCCAACTTTGAAGAAGTTGTGGGCATTTTTACATCATTTTTGTAAATTTTGTATGGCAACCCCCTTAGAGCGTGGAGATAGAGGGTAAGTATATTCTAGTAATATGTTTTGGAGGGAAAACTAATGGGGGTCGGTCGTACACTTTATTGCTCTAAGGCCAACTTTGAAGAAGTTGTGGGCATTTTTACATAATTTTTGTAAATTTAGTATGGCAAGCCCCTTAGGGCGTAGAGATAGGAGGTAAGTATGTTTTAGGAATATGTTTAAGAGGGCAAACTAATGGGGGTCGGTCGTAGACTTTATTGCTCTAAGGCCAACTCTGAAGAAGTTGTGGGCATTTTATAATTTTTGTAAATTTTGTATGGTAACCCCATTTGGGCGTGGAGATAGGGGGTAAATTTGTTCTAGAAATATGTTTGGGAGGGCAAACTAATGGGGGTCGGTCGTACACTTTATTGCTCTAAGGCCAACTCTGAAGAAGTTGTGGGCATTTTATCATTTTTGTAAATTTTGTATGGCAACCCCATTAGGGCGTGCAGATAGGGGGTAAGTTTGTTCTAGGAATATGTTTGGGAGGGCAAACTAATGGGGGTCGGTTGTAAACTTTATTGCTCTAAGGCCAACTCTGAAGAAGTTGTGGGCATTTTATCATTTTTGTAAATTTTGTATGGTAACCCCATTAGGGCGTGGAGATAGGGGGTAAGTTTGTTCTAGGAATATGTTTAAGAGGGCAAACAAATGGGGGTTGGTCGTACACTTTATTGCTCTAAGGCCAACTCTGAAGAAGTTGTGGGCATTTTATCATTTTTGTAAATTTTGTATGGCAACCCCATTAGGGCGTAGAGATAGGAGGTAAGTATATTCTAGGAACATGTTTGGGAGGGCAAACTAATGGGGGTCGGTCGTACACTTTATTGCTCTAAGGCCAACTCTGGAGAAGTTGTGGGCATTTTATCATTTTTGTAAATTTTGTATGGCAACCCTATTAGGGCGTGGAGATAGGGGGTAAGTATGTTCTAGGAATATGTTTGGGAGGGCAAACTAATAGGGGTCGGTCGTACACTTTATTGCTCTAAGGCCAACTCTGAAGAAGTTGTGGACATTTTATAATTTTTGTAAATTTTGTATGGTAACCCCATTAGGGCGTGGTGATAGGGGGTAAGTTTGTTCTAGGAATATGTTTGGGAGGGCAAACTAATAGGGGCCGGTCGTACACTTTATTGCTCTAAGGCCAACTCTGAAGAAGTTGTAGGCATTTTTACATAATTTTTGTAAATTTTGTATGGTAACCCCATTAGGGCGTGGAGATAGGGGGTAAGTTTGTTTTAGGAGAGGGCAAACTAATGGGGGTCGATCGTACGCTTTATTGCTCTAAGGCCAATTCTGAAGAAGTTGTGGGCATTTTATCATTTTTGTAAATTTTGTATGGCAACCCCATTAGGGCGTAGAGATAGGGGGTAAGTATGTTCTAGGAATATGTTTGGGAGGGCAAACTAATGGGGATCTGTCGTACACTTTATTGCTCTAAGGCCAACTCTGGAGAAGTTGTGGGCATTTTATCATTTTTGTAAATTTTGTATGGTAACCCCATTAGGGCGTGGAGATAGGGGGTAAGTATGTTCTAGGAATATGTTTGGGAGGGCAAACTAATGGGGATCTGTCGTACACTTTATTGCTCTAAGGCCAACTCTGGAGAAGTTGTGGGCATTTTATCATTTTTGTAAATTTTGTATGGTAACCCCATTAGGGCGTGGAGATAGGGGGTAAGTTTGTTCTAGGAATATGTTTGGGAGGGCAAACTAATAGGGGTCGGTCGTACACTTTATTGCTCTAAGGCCAACTCTGAAGAAGTTGTAGGCATTTTTACATAATTTTGGTAAATTTTGTATGGCAACCCCCTTAGGGCGTAGCGATAGGGGGTAAGTATGTTCTAGGAATATGTTTGGGAGGGCAAACTAATGGGGGTCGATCGTACACTTTATTGCTCTAAGGCCAACTCTGAAGAAGTTGTGGGCATTTTATCATTTTTGTAAATTTTGTATGGCAACCCCATTAGGGCGTGGAGATAGGGGGTAAGTATGTTCTAGGAATATATTTGGGAGGCCAAACTAATAGGGGTCGGTCGTACACTTTATTGCTCTAAGGCCAACTCTGAAGAAGTTGTGGGCATTTTATCATTTTTTAAATTTTGTATGGCAACCCCATTAGGGCGTGGAGATAGGGGGTAAGTATATTCTAGAATATGTTTGGGAGGGCAAACTAATGGGGGTCGGTCGTACACTTTATTGCTCTAAGGCCAACTCTGAAGAAGTTGTGGGCATTTTATCATTTTTGTAAATTTTGTATGGCAACCCCATTAGGGCGTGGAGATAGGGGGTAAGTTTGTTCTAGGAATATGTTTGGGAGGGCAAACTAATGGGGGTCGGTTGTAGACTTTATTGCTCTAAGGCCAACTCTGAAGAAGTTGTGGGCATTTTATCATTTTTGTAAATTTTGTATGGTAACCCCATTAGGGCGTGGAGATAGGGGGTAAGTTTGTTCTAGGAATATGTTTGGGAGGGCACACTAATAGGGGTCAATCGTACACTTTATTGCTCTAAGGCCAACTCTGAAGAAGTTGTGGGCATTTTATCTTTTTTGTAAATTTTGTATGGCAACCCCATTAGGGCGTGGAGATAGGGGGTAAGTATGTTCTAGGAATATATTTGGGAGGCCAAACTAATAGGGGTCGGTCGTACACTTTATTGCTCTAAGGCCAACTCTGAAGAAGTTGTGGGCATTTTATCATTTTTTAAATTTTGTATGGCAACCCCATTAGGGCGTGGAGGTAGGGGGTAAGTATATTCTAGAATATGTTTGGGAGGGCAAACTAATGGG
Source organism: Melanophora roralis (assembly GCA_963583895.1). NCBI lineage: Eukaryota > Metazoa > Arthropoda > Insecta > Diptera > Rhinophoridae > Melanophora > Melanophora roralis. The sequence goes on from OY757188.1 coordinate 55,842,842, forward strand.
GGTCGGTCGTACACTTTATTGCTCTAAGGCCAACTCTGAAGAAGTTGTGGGCATTTTATCATTTTTGTAAATTTTGTATGGCAACCCCATTAGGGCGTGGAGATAGGGGGTAAGTATGTTCTAGCAATATATTTTGGAGGGCAAACTAATAGGGGTCGGTCGTACACTTTATTGATCTAAGGCCAACTCTGAAGAAGTTGTGGGCATTTTCATATCATTTTTGTAAATTTTGTATGGCAACCCCCTCAGGGCGTGGTGATAGGGGGTAAGTATATTCAAGGAATATGTTTGGGAGTAGAAATTAATGGGGGTCTGTGATACATTTTTTTCCTCTACGGGCGAGTCCGGGGAAGTTATAGCGTATTTTACCTTATTTTTTAAAATTTTGTATGGCAACCATGTCAGGGGCTAGAGATAGAGGGTAAGTATGTTCCACAAAAATGTTTGGATGGAAAAAATAATTCGGGTCGGTCTTACATTTTACCTTTGTAGGAGAACCCTGGAAGCCGTAGGAGTGATTTTAAAAATGTTTGAATTAAGCTTTGTATGGCGACGCTGTTATATGTATGAACACTAATACTAATACAATTTTTGTTTTGGGTGTGTTTCAATAATATAGACATGACTGATTCTGTTTTTTTCTTTTTTTGTTGTTTTTTTATTATTACATGTAAAAGTATGTTCTTTTTTGTTGTTGTAGACTCAAAAAACCGAGGTAGTCGTGGTTTTTTGCTTATATCTCGGTTATTTATCAGGCGATTTTGCTGAATTTCAATACCGATTTTCTCGCGACTATCTGTGACAGTTTGATACCACATTCGGGTCTATGCGATATCGGGGGGCTTCAGAAAGTTGATTTCAACCATAACACGGACAGATGGACAGACGGACATCGCTAAATCGGTTTCCCTATCTATAAGGATCCAGAATATATATACTTTATGGGGTCCCAAATGGATAATAAAGGAATTAAAAACGGAATGACAAACTTATATATACCCTTATCACTTATGTGAAGGGTATAAAAACTGAATAGAATGTGTGAATATTGCTGTATGATTGGTGTAAAAAATTATTATTCATTTGTGTTTGCAAATTTGTCGTTATTGTTGTTGTTAAATATTCATTAACACGAAAAAACACCTGAATGTTTTTATAAAAACTCTAACTGTAATGAGACTTTGCTATGTTTTTGTATTTTCAAGTGTGTTTTATACACATTCAAAACGAAAACTGTAAAATGAATGTGTTCTTCTTGTATCATTGAGTGTAACACACAATACATTCCTTCTTGTGTTGTTACTGGCTTAACTTTATTTATCTCCCATAGAATGAAAAATGTTTGAATGAATATTGTTTTTGTTGTGTATAGGCAATTAAATGAATATAGTCATGCAGATGTCTAGTGGAGATACGGGGTAAGTATATTCTAGGAATATGTTTTGGAGGGGAAACTAATGGGGGTCGGTCGTACACTTTATTGCTCTAAGCAAAGTCTAAAGAAGTTGTGGGCATTTTCATATCATTTTTGTAAATTGTATATGGCAACCCCATTAGGGCATAGAGATAGGGGGTAAGTATATTCTAGGAACATGTTTGGGAGGGCAAACTAATGGGGGTCGGTAGTACACTTTATTGCTCTAAGGCCAACTTTGAAGAAGTTGTGGGCATTTTTACATCATTTTTGTAAATTTTGTATGGCAACCTCCTCAGGGCGTGGAGAAAAGTGGTAAGTATATTCGAGGAATATGTTTGGGAGAGAAAACTAATGGGAGTCGGTCGTACACTTTATTTCTCTAAGGCCAACTTTGAAGAAGTTGTGGGCATTTTTACATCATTTTTGTAAATTTTGTATGGCAACCCCCTTAGAGCGTGGAGATAGAGGGTAAGTATATTCTAGTAATATGTTTTGGAGGGAAAACTAATGGGGGTCGGTCGTACACTTTATTGCTCTAAGGCCAACTTTGAAGAAGTTGTGGGCATTTTTACATAATTTTTGTAAATTTAGTATGGCAAGCCCCTTAGGGCGTAGAGATAGGAGGTAAGTATGTTTTAGGAATATGTTTAAGAGGGCAAACTAATGGGGGTCGGTCGTAGACTTTATTGCTCTAAGGCCAACTCTGAAGAAGTTGTGGGCATTTTATAATTTTTGTAAATTTTGTATGGTAACCCCATTTGGGCGTGGAGATAGGGGGTAAATTTGTTCTAGAAATATGTTTGGGAGGGCAAACTAATGGGGGTCGGTCGTACACTTTATTGCTCTAAGGCCAACTCTGAAGAAGTTGTGGGCATTTTATCATTTTTGTAAATTTTGTATGGCAACCCCATTAGGGCGTGCAGATAGGGGGTAAGTTTGTTCTAGGAATATGTTTGGGAGGGCAAACTAATGGGGGTCGGTTGTAAACTTTATTGCTCTAAGGCCAACTCTGAAGAAGTTGTGGGCATTTTATCATTTTTGTAAATTTTGTATGGTAACCCCATTAGGGCGTGGAGATAGGGGGTAAGTTTGTTCTAGGAATATGTTTAAGAGGGCAAACAAATGGGGGTTGGTCGTACACTTTATTGCTCTAAGGCCAACTCTGAAGAAGTTGTGGGCATTTTATCATTTTTGTAAATTTTGTATGGCAACCCCATTAGGGCGTAGAGATAGGAGGTAAGTATATTCTAGGAACATGTTTGGGAGGGCAAACTAATGGGGGTCGGGCGTACACTTTATTGCTCTAAGGCCAACTCTGGAGAAGTTGTGGGCATTTTATCATTTTTGTAAATTTTGTATGGCAACCCTATTAGGGCGTGGAGATAGGGGGTAAGTATGTTCTAGGAATATGTTTGGGAGGGCAAACTAATAGGGGTCGGTCGTACACTTTATTGCTCTAAGGCCAACTCTGAAGAAGTTGTGGACATTTTATAATTTTTGTAAATTTTGTATGGTAACCCCATTAGGGCGTGGTGATAGGGGGTAAGTTTGTTCTAGGAATATGTTTGGGAGGGCAAACTAATAGGGGCCGGTCGTACACTTTATTGCTCTAAGGCCAACTCTGAAGAAGTTGTAGGCATTTTTACATAATTTTTGTAAATTTTGTATGGTAACCCCATTAGGGCGTGGAGATAGGGGGTAAGTTTGTTTTAGGAGAGGGCAAACTAATGGGGGTCGATCGTACGCTTTATTGCTCTAAGGCCAATTCTGAAGAAGTTGTGGGCATTTTATCATTTTTGTAAATTTTGTATGGCAACCCCATTAGGGCGTAGAGATAGGGGGTAAGTATGTTCTAGGAATATGTTTGGGAGGGCAAACTAATGGGGATCTGTCGTACACTTTATTGCTCTAAGGCCAACTCTGGAGAAGTTGTGGGCATTTTATCATTTTTGTAAATTTTGTATGGTAACCCCATTAGGGCGTGGAGATAGGGGGTAAGTATGTTCTAGGAATATGTTTGGGAGGGCAAACTAATGGGGATCTGTCGTACACTTTATTGCTCTAAGGCCAACTCTGGAGAAGTTGTGGGCATTTTATCATTTTTGTAAATTTTGTATGGTAACCCCATTAGGGCGTGGAGATAGGGGGTAAGTTTGTTCTAGGAATATGTTTGGGAGGGCAAACTAATAGGGGTCGGTCGTACACTTTATTGCTCTAAGGCCAACTCTGAAGAAGTTGTAGGCATTTTTACATAATTTTGGTAAATTTTGTATGGCAACCCCCTTAGGGCGTAGCGATAGGGGGTAAGTATGTTCTAGGAATATGTTTGGGAGGGCAAACTAATGGGGGTCGATCGTACACTTTATTGCTCTAAGGCCAACTCTGAAGAAGTTGTGGGCATTTTATCATTTTTGTAAATTTTGTATGGCAACCCCATTAGGGCGTGGAGATAGGGGGTAAGTATGTTCTAGGAATATATTTGGGAGGCCAAACTAATAGGGGTCGGTCGTACACTTTATTGCTCTAAGGCCAACTCTGAAGAAGTTGTGGGCATTTTATCATTTTTTAAATTTTGTATGGCAACCCCATTAGGGCGTGGAGATAGGGGGTAAGTATATTCTAGAATATGTTTGGGAGGGCAAACTAATGGGGGTCGGTCGTACACTTTATTGCTCTAAGGCCAACTCTGAAGAAGTTGTGGGCATTTTATCATTTTTGTAAATTTTGTATGGCAACCCCATTAGGGCGTGGAGATAGGGGGTAAGTATGTTCTAGCAATATATTTGGGAGGGCAAACTAATAGGGGTCGGTCGTACACTTTATTGATCTAAGGCCAACTCTGAAGAAGTTGTGGGCATTTTCATATCATTTTTGTAAATTTTGTATGGCAACCCCCTCAGGGCGTGGTGATAGGGGGTAAGTATATTCAAGGAATATGTTTTGGAGTAGAAATTAATGGGGGTCTGTGATACATTTTTTTCCTCTACGGGCGAGTCCGGGGAAGTTATAGCGTATTTTACCTTATTTTTTAAAATTTTGTATGGCAACCATGTCAGGGGCTAGAGATAGAGGGTAAGTATGTTCCACAAAAATGTTTGGATGGAAAAAATAATTCGGGTCGGTCTTACATTTTACCTTTGTAGGAGAACCCTGGAAGCCGTAGGAGCGATTTTAAAAATGTTTGAATTAAGCTTTGTATGGCGACGCTGTTATATGTATGAACACTAATACTAATACAATTTTTGTTTTGGGTGTGTTTCAATAATATAGACATGACTGATTCTGTTTTTTTCTTTTTTTGTTGTTTTTTTATTATTACATGTAAAAGTATGTTCTTTTTTGTTGTTGTAGACTCAAAAAACCGAGGTAGTCGTGGTTTTTTGCTTATATCTCGGTTATTTATCAGGCGATTTTGCTAAATTTCAATACCGATTTTCTCGCGACTATCTGTGACAGTTTGATACCACATTCGGGTCTATGCGATATCGGGGGGCTTCAGAAAGTTGATTTCAACCATAACACGGACAGATGGACAGACGGACATCGCTAAATCGGTTTCCCTATCTATAAGGATCCAGAATATATATACTTTATGGGGTCCCAAATGGATAATAAAGGAATTAAAAACGGAATGACAAACTTATATATACCCTTATCACTTATGTGAAGGGTATAAAAACTGAATAGAATGTGTGAATATTGCTGTATGATTGGTGTAAAAAATTATTATTCATTTGTGTTTGCAAATTTGTCGTTATTGTTGTTGTTAAATATTCATTAACACGAAAAAACACCTGAATGTTTTTATAAAAACTCTAACTGTAATGAGACTTTGCTATGTTTTTGTATTTTCAAGTGTGTTTTATACACATTCAAAACGAAAACTGTAAAATGAATGTGTTCTTCTTGTATCATTGAGTGTAACACACAATACATTCCTTCTTGTGTTGTTACTGGCTTAACTTTATTTATCTCCCATAGAATGAAAAATGTTTGAATGAATATTGTTTTTGTTGTGTATAGGCAATTAAATGAATATAGTCATGCAGATGTCTAGTGGAGATACGGGGTAAGTATATTCTAGGAATATGTTTTGGAGGGGAAACTAATGGGGGTCGGTCGTACACTTTATTGCTCTAAGCAAAGTCTAAAGAAGTTGTGGGCATTTTCATATCATTTTTGTAAATTGTATATGGCAACCCCATTAGGGCATAGAGATAGGGGGTAAGTATATTCTAGGAACATGTTTGGGAGGGCAAACTAATGGGGGTCGGTAGTACACTTTATTGCTCTAAGGCCAACTTTGAAGAAGTTGTGGGCATTTTTACATCATTTTTGTAAATTTTGTATGGCAACCTCCTCAGGGCGTGGAGAAAAGGGGTAAGTATATTCGAGGAATATGTTTGGGAGGGAAAACTAATGGGAGTCGGTCGCACACTTTATTTCTCTAAGGCCAACTTTGAAGAAGTTGTGGGCATTTTTACATCATTTTTGTAAATTTTGTATGGCAACCCCCTTAGAGCGTGGAGATAGAGGGTAAGTATATTCTAGTAATATGTTTTGGAGGGAAAACTAATGGGGGTCGGTCGTACACTTTATTGCTCTAAGGCCAACTTTGAAGAAGTTGTGGGCATTTTTACATAATTTTTGTAAATTTAGTATGGCAAGGCCCTTAGGGCGTGGAGATAGGGGGTAAGTATGTTCTAGGAATATGTTTGGGAGAAGAAACTAATAGGGGTCGGTCGTACACTTTATTGCTCTAAGACCAACTTTAAAGAAGTTGTGGGCATTTTTACATCATTTTTTTAAATTTTGTATGGCAGCCCCATTAGGGCGTGGAGATAGGGGGTAAGTATATTCTAGGAATATGTTTGAGAGGGCAAACTAATGGGGGTCGATCGTACGCTTTATTGCTCTAAGGCCAACTCTGAAGAAGTTGTGGGCATTTTATCATTTTTGTAAATTTTGTATGGCAACCCCATTAGGGCGTGGAGATAGAGGTAAGTTTGTTCTAGGAATATGTTTGGGAGGGCAAACTAATGGGGGTCGGTCGTACACTTTATTGCTCTAAGGCCAACTCTGAAGAAGTCTTGGGCATTTTATCATTTTTGTAAATTTTGTATGGCAACCCCATTAGGGCGTAGAGATAGGAGGTAAAAATGTTCTAGGAATATGTTTGGGAGGGCAAACTAATGGGGGTCGGTCGTACACTTTATTGCTCTAAGGCCAACTCTGGAGAAGTTGTGGGCATTTTATCATTTTTGTAAATTTTGTATGGCAACCCCATTAGGGCGTGGAGATAGGGGGTAAGTATGTTCTAGGAATATGTTTGGGAGAGCAAACTAATGGGGATATGCCGTACACTTTATTGCTCTAAGGCCAACTCTGGAGAAGTTGTGGGCATTTTATTATTTTTGTAAATTTTGTATGGCAACCCATTTAGGGCGTAGAGATAGAAGGTAAGTATGTTCTAGGAATATGTTTAGGAGCGCAAACTAAGGGGGGTCGGTCGTAGACTTTATTGCTCTAAGGCCAACTCTGAAGAAGTTGTGGGCATTTTATCATTTTTTAAATTTCGTATGGCAACCCCATTAGGGCGTGGTGATAGGGGGTAAGTATATTCTAGAATATGTTTGGGAGGGCAAACTAATGGGGGTCGGTCGTACACTTTATTGCTCTAAGGCCAACTCTGAAGAAGTTGTGGGCATTTTATCATTTTTGTAAATTTTGTATGGCAACCCCATTAGGGCGTGGAGATAGGGGGTAAGTATGTTCTAGCAATATATTTGGGAGGGCAAACTAATGGGGGTCGGTCGTAGACTTTATTGCTCTAAGGCCAACTCTGAAGAATTTGTGGGCATTTTTACATAATTTTTGTAAATTTTGTATGGCAACCCCCTTAGGGCGTGGAGATAGGGGGTGAATGTGTTCTAGGAATATGTTTGAAGGGGCAAACTAATGGGGGTCAGTCGTACACTTTATTGCTCTAAGGCCAACTCTGGAGAAGTTGTGGGCATTTTATCATTTTTGTAAATTTTGTATGGCAACCCCATTAGGGCGTAGAGATAGGAGGTAAGTATGTTATAGGAATATGTTTGGGAGGGCAAACTAATGGGGGTCAGTCGTACACTTTATTGCTCTAAGGCCAACTCTGAAGAAGTTGTGGACATTTTTACATAATTTTTGTAAATTTTGTATGGCAACCCCCTTAGGGCGTGGAGATAGGGGATGAATGTGTTCTAGGAATATGTTTGGGAGGGCAAACCAATAGGGGTCAGTCGTACACTTTATTGCTCTAAGGCCAACTCTGGAGAAGTTGTGGGCATTTTATCATTTTTGTAAATTTTGTATGGCAACCCCATTAGGGCGTAGAGATAGGAGGTAAGTATGTTCAAGGAATATGTTTGGGAGGGCAAACTAATGGGGGTCGGTCGTACACTTTATTGCTTTAAGGCCAACTCTGAAGAAGTTGTGGGCATTTTTACATAATTTTTGTAAATTTTGTATGGCAACCCCCTTAGGGCGTGGAGATAGGGGGTGAATGTGTTCTAGGAATATGTTTGGGAGGGCAAAATAATGGGGGTCGGTCGTACACTTTATTGCTCTAAGGCCAACTCTGAAGAAGTTGTGGGCATTTTATCATTTTTGTAAGTTTTGTATGGCAACCCCATTAGGGCGTAGAGATAGGAGGTAAGTATGTTTTAGGAATATGTTTAAGAGGGCAAACTAATGGGGGTCGGTCGTAGACTTTATTGCTCTAAGGCCAACTCTGAAGAAGTTGTGGGCATTTTATAATTTTTGTAAATTTTGTATGGTAACCCCATTAGGGCGTGGAGATAGGGGGTAAATTTGTTCTAGAAATATGTTTGGGAGGGCAAACTAATGGGGGTCGGTCGTACACTTTATTGCTCTAAGGCCAACTCTGAAGAAGTTGTGGGCATTTTATCATTTTTGTAAATTTTGTATGGCAACCCCATTAGGGCGTGCAGATAGGGGGTAAGTTTGTTCTAGGAATATGTTTGGGAGGTCAAACTAATGGGGGTCGGTTGTAAACTTTATTGCTCTAAGGCCAACTCTGAAGAAGTTGTGGGCATTTTATCATTTTTGTAAATTTTGTATGGTAACCCCATTAGGGCGTGGAGATAGGGGGTAAGTTTGTTCTAGGAATATGTTTAAGAGGGCAAACAAATGGGGGTTGGTCGTACACTTTATTGCTCTAAGGCCAACTCTGAAGAAGTTGTGGGCATTTTATCATTTTTGTAAATTTTGTATGGCAACCCCATTAGGGCGTAGAGATAGGAGGTAAGTATATTCTAGGAATATGTTTGGGAGGGCAAACTAATGGGGGTCGGTCGTACACTTTATTGCTCTAAGGCCAACTCTGGAGAAGCTGTGGGCATTTTATCATTTTTGTAAATTTTGTATGGCAACCCTATTAGGGCGTGGAGATAGGGGGTAAGTATGTTCTAGGAATATGTTTGGGAGGGCAAACTAATAGGGGTCGGTCGTACATTTTATTGCTCTAAGGCCAACTCTGAAGAAGTTGTGGACATTTTATAATTTTTGTAAATTTTGTATGGTAACCCCATTAGGGCGTGGTGATAGGGGGTAAGTTTGTTCAAGGAATATGTTTGGGAGGGCAAACTAATAGGGGCCGGTCGTACACTTTATTGCTCTAAGGCCAACTCTGAAGAAGTTGTAGGCATTTTTACATAATTTTTGTAAATTTTGTATGGTAACCCCATTAGGGCGTGGAGATAGGGGGTAAGTTTGTTTTAGGAGAGGGCAAACTAATGGGGGTCGATCGTACGCTTTATTGCTCTAAGGCCAATTCTGAAGAAGTTGTGGGCATTTTATCATTTTTGTAAATTTTGTATGGCAACCCCATTAGGGCGTAGAGATAGGGGGTAAGTATGTTCTAGGAATATGTTTGGGAGGGCAAACTAATGGGGATCTGTCGTACACTTTATTGCTCTAAGGCCAACTCTGGAGAAGTTGTGGGCATTTTATCATTTTTGTAAATTTTGTATGGTAACCCCATTAGGGCGTGGAGATAGGGGGTAAGTATGTTCTAGGAATATGTTTGGGAGGGCAAACTAATGGGGATCTGTCGTACACTTTATTGCTCTAAGGCCAACTCTGGAGAAGTTGTGGGCATTTTATCATTTTTGTAAATTTTGTATGGTAACCCCATTAGGGCGTGGAGATAGGGGGTAAGTTTGTTCTAGGAATATGTTTGGGAGGGCAAACTAATAGGGGTCGGTCGTACACTTTATTGCTCTAAGGCCAACTCTGAAGAAGTTGTAGGCATTTTTACATAATTTTGGTAAATTTTGTATGGCAACCCCCTTAGGGCGTAGCGATAGGGGGTAAGTATGTTCTAGGAATATGTTTGGGAGGGCAAACTAATGGGGGTCGATCGTACACTTTATTGCTCTAAGGCCAACTCTGAAGAAGTTGTGGGCATTTTATCATTTTTGTAAATTTTGTATGGCAACCCCATTAGGGCGTGGAGATAGGGGGTAAGCATGTTCTAGGAATATATTTGGGAGGCCAAACTAATAGGGGTCGGTCGTACACTTTATTGCTCTAAGGCCAACTCTGAAGAAGTTGTGGGCATTTTATCATTTTTTAAATTTTGTATGGCAACCCCATTAGGGCGTGGAGATAGGGGGTAAGTATATTCTAGAATATGTTTGGGAGGGCAAACTAATGGGGGTCGGTCGTACACTTTATTGCTCTAAGGCCAACTCTGAAGAAGTTGTGGGCATTTTATCATTTTTGTAAATTTTGTATGGCAACCCCATTAGGGCGTGGAGATAGGGGGTAAGTATGTTCTAGCAATATATTTGGGAGGGCAAACTAATAGGGGTCGGTCGTACACTTTATTGATCTAAGGCCAACTCTGAAGAAGTTGTGGGCATTTTCATATCATTTTTGTAAATTTTGTATGGCAACCCCCTCAGGGCGTGGTGATAGGGGGTAAGTATATTCAAGGAATATGTTTGGGAGTAGAAATTAATGGGGGTCTGTGATACATTTTTTTCCTCTACGGGCGAGTCCGGGGAAGTTATAGCGTATTTTACCTTATTTTTTAAAATTTTGTATGGCAACCATGTCAGGGGCTAGAGATAGAGGGTAAGTATGTTCCACAAAAATGTTTGGATGGAAAAAATAATTCGGGTCGGTCTTACATTTTACCTTTGTAGGAGAACCCTGGAAGCCGTAGGAGCGATTTTAAAAATGTTTGAATTAAGCTTTGTATGGCGACGCTGTTATATGTATGAACACTAATACTAATACAATTTTTGTTTTGGGTGTGTTTCAATAATATAGACATGACTGATTCTGTTTTTTTCTTTTTTTGTTGTTTTTTTATTATTACATGTAAAAGTATGTTCTTTTTTGTTGTTGTAGACTCAAAAAACCGAGGTAGTCGTGGTTTTTTGCTTATATCTCGGTTATTTATCAGGCGATTTTGCTGAATTTCAATACCGATTTTCTCGCGACTATCTGTGACAGTTTGATACCACATTCGGGTCTATGCGATATCGGGGGGCTTCAGAAAGTTGATTTCAACCATAACACGGACAGATGGACAGACGGACATCGCTAAATCGGTTTCCCTATCTATAAGGATCCAGAATATATATACTTTATGGGGTCCCAAATGGATAATAAACGAATTAAAAACGGAATGACAAACTTATATATACCCTTATCACTTATGTGAAGGGTATAAAAACTGAATAGAATGTGTGAATATTGCTGTATGATTGGTGTAAAAAATTATTATTCATTTGTGTTTGCAAATTTGTCGTTATTGTTGTTGTTAAATATTCATTAACACGAAAAAACACCTGAATGTTTTTATAAAAACTCTAACTGTAATGAGACTTTGCTATGTTTTTGTATTTTCAAGTGTGTTTTATACACATTCAAAACGAAAACTGTAAAATGAATGTGTTCTTCTTGTATCATTGAGTGTAACACACAATACATTCCTTCTTGTGTTGTTACTGGCTTAACTTTATTTATCTCCCATAGAATGAAAAATGTTTGAATGAATATTGTTTTTGTTGTGTATAGGCAATTAAATGAATATAGTCATGCAGATGTCTAGTGGAGATACGGGGTAAGTATATTCTAGGAATATGTTTTGGAGGGGAAACTAAAGGGGGTCGGTCGTACACTTTATTGCTCTAAGCAAAGTCTAAAGAAGTTGTGGGCATTTTCATATCATTTTTGTAAATTGTATATGGCAACCCCATTAGGGCATAGAGATAGGGGGTAAGTATATTCTAGGAACATGTTTGGGAGGGCAAACTAATGGGGGTCGGTAGTACACTTTATTGCTCTAAGGCCAACTTTGAAGAAGTTGTGGGCATTTTTACATCATTTTTGTAAATTTTGTATGGCAACCTCCTCAGGGCGTGGAGAAAAGGGGTAAGTATATTCGAGGAATATGTTTGGGAGGGAAAACTAATGGGATTCGGTCGCACACTTTATTTCTCTAAGGCCAACTTTGAAGAAGTTGTGGGCATTTTTACATCATTTTTGTAAATTTTGTATGGCAACCCCCTTAGAGCGTGGAGATAGAGGGTAAGTATATTCTAGTAATATGTTTTGGAGGGAAAACTAATGGGGGTCGGTCGTACACTTTATTGCTCTAAGGCCAACTTTGAAGAAGTTGTGGGCATTTTTACATAATTTTTGTAAATTTAGTATGGCAAGCCCCTTAGGGCGTGGAGATAGGGGGTAAGTATGTTCTAGGAATATGTTTGGGAGAAGAAACTAATAGGGGTCGGTCGTACACTTTATTGCTCTAAGACCAACTTTAAAGAAGTTGTGGGCATTTTTACATCATTTTTTTAAATTTTGTATGGCAGCCCCATTAGGGCGTGGAGATAGGGGGTAAGTATATTCTAGGAATATGTTTGAGAGGGCAAACTAATGGGGGTCGATCGTACGCTTTATTGCTCTAAGGCCAACTCTGAAGAAGTTGTGGGCATTTTATCATTTTTGTAAATTTTGTATGGCAACCCCATTAGGGCGTAGAGATAGGGGGTAAGTATGTTCTAGGAATATGTTTGGGAGGGCAAGCTAATGGGGATCTGTCGTACACTTTATTGCTCTAAGGCCAACTCTGGAGAAGTTGTGGGCATTTTATCATTTTTGTAAATTTTGTATGGTAACCTATTAGGGCGTGGAGATAGGGGGTAAGTTTGTTCTAGGAATATGTTTGGGAGGGCAAACTAATGGGGGTCAGTCGTACACTTTATTGCTCTAAGGCAAACTCTGAAGAAGTTGTGGACATTTTATAATTTTTGTAAATTTTGTATGGTAACCCCATTAGGGCGTGGAGATAGGGGGTAAGTTTGTTCTAGGAATATGTTTAGGAGAGCAAACTAATAGGGGTCGGTCGTACACTTTATTGCTCTAAGGCCAACTCTGAAGAAGTTGTGGGCATTTTATCATTTTTGTAAATTTTGTATGGCAACCCCATTAGGGCGTGGAGATAGGGGGTAAGTTTGTTCTAGGAATATGTTTGGGAGGGCAAACTAATGGGGGTCGGTTGTAGACTTTATTGCTCTAAGGCCAACTCTGAAGAAGTTGTGGGCATTTTATCATTTTTGTAAATTTTGTATGGTAACCCCATTAGGGCGTGGAGATAGGGGGTAAGTTTGTTCTAGGAATATGTTTGGGAGGGCAAACAAATGGGGGTTGGTCCTACACTTTATTGCTCTAAGGCCAACTCTGAAGAAGTTGTGGGCATTTTATCATTTTTGTAAATTTTGTATGGCAACCCCATTAGGGCGTAGAGATAGGAGGTAAGTATGTTCTAGGAATATCTTTGGGAGGGCAAACTAATGGGGGTCGGTCGTACACTTTATTGCTCTAAGGCCAACTCTGGAGAAGTTGTGGGCATTTTATCATTTTTGTAAATTTTGTATGGCAACCCCATTAGGGCGTGGAGATAGGGGGTAAGTTTGTTCTAGGAATATGTTTGGGAGGGCAAACTAGTAGGGGTCGGTCGTACACTTTATTGCTCTAAGGCCAACTCTAAAGAAGTTGTGGGCATTTTTACATAATTTTTGTAAATTTTGTATCGCAACCCCCTTAGGGCGTGGAGATAGGGGGTGAATGTGTTCTAGGAATATGTTTGGGAGGACAAACTAATGGGGGTCGGTCGTACACTTTATTGCTCTAAGGCCAACTCTGAAGAAGTTGTGGGCATTTTATCATTTTTGTAAATTTTGTATGGCAACCCCATTAGGGCGTGGAGATAGGAGGTAAGTATGTTCTAGGAATATGTTTGCGGGGGCAAACTAATAGGGGTCGGTCGTACACTTTATTGCTCTAAGGCCAACTCGGAAGAAGTTGTGGGGATTTTATCATTTTTGTAAATTTTGTATGGCAACCCCATTATGACGTGGAGATAGAGGGTAAGTATATTCTAGGAATATGTTTGGGCGGGCAAACTAATGGGGGCCGGATGTAGACTTTATTGCTCTAAGGCCAACTCTGAAGAAGTTGTGGGCATTTTATCATTTTTGTAAATTTTGTATGGCAACCCCATAAGGGCGTGGAGATAGGAGGTAAGTATGTTCTAGGAATATGTTTGCGGGGGCAAACTAATGGGGGTCGATCGTACGCTTTATTGCTCTAAGGCCAACTCTGAAGAAGTTGTGGGCATTTTATCATTTTTGTAAATTTTGTATGGCAACCCCATTAGGGCGTAGAGATAGGGGGTAAGTATGTTCTAGGAATATGTTTGGGAGGGCAAGCTAATGGGGATCTGTCGTACGCTTTATTGCTCTAAGGCCAACTCTGGAGAAGTTGTGGGCATTTTATCATTTTTGTAAATTTTGTATGGTAACCCCATTAGGGCGTGGAGATAGGGGGTAAGTTTGTTCTAGGAATATGTTTGGGAGGGCAAACTAATGGGAGTCAGTGGTACACTTTATTGCTCTAAGGCAAACTCTGAAGAAGTTGTGGACATTTTTTAATTTTTGTAAATTTTGTATGGTAACCCCATTAGGGCGTGGAGATAGGGGGTAAGTTTGTTCTAGGAATATGTTTGGGAGGGCAAACTAATAGGGGTCGGTACTACACTTTATTGCTCTAAGGCCAACTCTGAAGAAGTTGTAGGCATTTTTACATAATTTTTGTAAATTTTGTATGGTAACCCCATTAGGGCGTGGAGATAGGGGGTAAGTTTGTTTTAGGAATTTGTTTGGGAAGGCAAACTAATGGGGGTCGATCGTACGCTTTATTGCTCTAAGGCCAACTCTGAAGAAGTTGTGGGCATTTTATCATTTTTGTAAATTTTGTATGGCAACCCCATTAGGGCGTAGAGATAGGGGGTAAGTATGTTCTAGGAATATGTTTGGGAGGGAAAACTAATGGGGATCTGTCGTACACTTTATTGCTCTAAGGCCAACTCTGGAGAAGTTGTGGGCATTTTATCATTTTTGTAAATTTTGTATGGTAACCCCATTAGGGCGTGGAGATAGGGGTTAAGTATGTTCTAGGAATATGTTTAGGAGGGCAAACTAATGGGGATCTATCGTACACTTTATTGCTCTAAGGCCAACTCTGGAGAAGTTGTGGGCATTTTATCATTTTTGTAAATTTTGTATGGTAACCCCATTAGGGCGTGGAGATAGGGGGTAAGTTTGTTCTAGGAATATGTTTGGGAGGGCAAACTAATAGGGGTCGGTCGTACACTTTATTGCTCTAAGGCCAACTCTGAAGAAGTTGTAGGCATTTTTACATAATTTTGGTAAATTTTGTATGGCAACCCCACTAGGGCGTAGTGATAGGGGGTAAGTATGTTCTAGGAATATGTTTGGGAGGGCAAACTAATGGGGGTCGATCGTACACTTTATTGCTCTAAGGCCAACTCTGAAGAAGTTGTGGGCATTTTATCATTTTTGTAAATTTTGTATGGCAACCCCATTAGGGCGTGGAGATAGGGGGTAAGTATGTTCTAGGAATATATTTGGGAGGCCAAACTAATAGGGGTCGGTCGTACACTTTATTGCTCTAAGGCCAACTCTGAAGAAGTTGTGGGCATTTTATCATTTTTTAAATTTTGTATGGCAACCCCATTAGGGCGTGGAGATAGGGGGTAAGTATATTCTAGAATATGTTTGGAAGGGCAAACTAATGGGGGTCGGTCGTACACTTTATTGCTCTAAGGCCAACTCTGAAGAAGTTGTGGGCATTTTATCATTTTTGTAAATTTTGTATGGCAATCCCATTAGGGCGTGGAGATAGGGGGTAAGTATGTTCTAGCAATATATTTGGGAGGGCAAACTAATAGGGGTCGGTCGTACACTTTATTGCTCTAAGGCCAACTCTGAAGAAGTTGTGGGCATTTTATCATTTTTGTAAATTGTGTATGGCAACCCCATTAGGGCGTGGAGATAGGGGGTAAGTATATTCTAGGAACATGTTTGGGAGGGCAAACTAATGGGGGTCGATAGTACACTTTATTGCTCTAAGGCCAACTTTGAAGAAGTTGTGGGCATTTTTACATCATTTTTGTAAATTTTGTATGGCAACCTCCTCAGGGCGTGGAGAAAAGGGGTAAGTATATTCGAGGAATATGTTTGGGAGGGAAAACTAATGGGAGTCGGTCGCACACTTTATTTCTCTAAGGCCAACTTTGAAGAAGTTGTGGGCATTTTTACATCATTTTTGTAAATTTTGTATGGCAACCCCCTTAGGGCGTGGAGATAGAGGGTAAGTATATTCTAGTAATATGTTTTGGAGGGAAAACTAATGGGGGTCGGTCGTACACTTTATTGCTCTAAGGCCAACTTTGAAGAAGTTGTGGGCATTTTTACATAATTTTTGCAAATTTAGTATGGCAAGCCCCTTAGGGCGTGGAGATAGGGGGTAAGTATGTTCTAGGAATATGTTTGGGAGGGCAAACTAATAGGGGTCGGTCGTACATTTTATTGCTCTAAGGCCAACTCTGAAGAAGTTGTGGACATTTTATAATTTTTGTAAATTTTGTATGGCAACCCCCTCAGGGCGTGGTGATAGGGGGTAAGTATATTCAAGGAATATGTTTGGGAGTAGAAATTAATGGGGGTCTGTGATACATTTTTTTCCTCTACGGGCGAGTCCGGGGAAGTTATAGCGTATTTTACCTTATTTTTTAAAATTTTGTATGGCAACCATGTCAGGGGCTAGAGATAGAGGGTAAGTATGTTCCACAAAAATGTTTGGATGGAAAAAATAATTCGGGTCGGTCTTACATTTTACCTTTGTAGGAGAACCCTGGAAGCCGTAGGAGCGATTTTAAAAATGTTTGAATTAAGCTTTGTATGGCGACGCTGTTATATGTATGAACACTAATACTAATACAATTTTTGTTTTGGGTGTGTTTCAATAATATAGACATGACTGATTCTGTTTTTTTCTTTTTTTGTTGTTTTTTTATTATTACATGTAAAAGTATGTTCTTTTTTGTTGTTGTAGACTCAAAAAACCGAGGTAGTCGTGGTTTTTTGCTTATATCTCGGTTATTTATCAGGCGATTTTGCTGAATTTCAATACCGATTTTCTCGCGACTATCTGTGACAGTTTGATACCACATTCGGGTCTATGCGATATCGGGGGGCTTCAGAAAGTTGATTTCAACCATAACACGGACAGATGGACAGACGGACATCGCTAAATCGGTTTCCCTATCTATAAGGATCCAGAATATATATACTTTATGGGGTCCCAAATGGATAATAAACGAATTAAAAACGGAATGACAAACTTATATATACCCTTATCACTTATGTGAAGGGTATAAAAACTGAATAGAATGTGTGAATATTGCTGTATGATTGGTGTAAAAAATTATTATTCATTTGTGTTTGCAAATTTGTCGTTATTGTTGTTGTTAAATATTCATTAACACGAAAAAACACCTGAATGTTTTTATAAAAACTCTAACTGTAATGAGACTTTGCTATGTTTTTGTATTTTCAAGTGTGTTTTATACACATTCAAAACGAAAACTGTAAAATGAATGTGTTCTTCTTGTATCATTGAGTGTAACACACAATACATTCCTTCTTGTGTTGTTACTGGCTTAACTTTATTTATCTCCCATAGAATGAAAAATGTTTGAATGAATATTGTTTTTGTTGTGTATAGGCAATTAAATGAATATAGTCATGCAGATGTCTAGTGGAGATACGGGGTAAGTATATTCTAGGAATATGTTTTGGAGGGGAAACTAAAGGGGGTCGGTCGTACACTTTATTGCTCTAAGCAAAGTCTAAAGAAGTTGTGGGCATTTTCATATCATTTTTGTAAATTGTATATGGCAACCCCATTAGGGCATAGAGATAGGGGGTAAGTATATTCTAGGAACATGTTTGGGAGGGCAAACTAATGGGGGTCGGTAGTACACTTTATTGCTCTAAGGCCAACTTTGAAGAAGTTGTGGGCATTTTTACATCATTTTTGTAAATTTTGTATGGCAACCTCCTCAGGGCGTGGAGAAAAGGGGTAAGTATATTCGAGGAATATGTTTGGGAGGGAAAACTAATGGGATTCGGTCGCACACTTTATTTCTCTAAGGCCAACTTTGAAGAAGTTGTGGGCATTTTTACATCATTTTTGTAAATTTTGTATGGCAACCCCCTTAGAGCGTGGAGATAGAGGGTAAGTATATTCTAGTAATATGTTTTGGAGGGAAAACTAATGGGGGTCGGTCGTACACTTTATTGCTCTAAGGCCAACTTTGAAGAAGTTGTGGGCATTTTTACATAATTTTTGTAAATTTAGTATGGCAAGCCCCTTAGGGCGTGGAGATAGGGGGTAAGTATGTTCTAGGAATATGTTTGGGAGAAGAAACTAATAGGGGTCGGTCGTACACTTTATTGCTCTAAGACCAACTTTAAAGAAGTTGTGGGCATTTTTACATCATTTTTTTAAATTTTGTATGGCAGCCCCATTAGGGCGTGGAGATAGGGGGTAAGTATATTCTAGGAATATGTTTGAGAGGGCAAACTAATGGGGGTCGATCGTACGCTTTATTGCTCTAAGGCCAACTCTGAAGAAGTTGTGGGCATTTTATCATTTTTGTAAATTTTGTATGGCAACCCCATTAGGGCGTAGAGATAGGGGGTAAGTATGTTCTAGGAATATGTTTGGGAGGGCAAGCTAATGGGGATCTGTCGTACACTTTATTGCTCTAAGGCCAACTCTGGAGAAGTTGTGGGCATTTTATCATTTTTGTAAATTTTGTATGGTAACCTATTAGGGCGTGGAGATAGGGGGTAAGTTTGTTCTAGGAATATGTTTGGGAGGGCAAACTAATGGGGGTCAGTCGTACACTTTATTGCTCTAAGGCAAACTCTGAAGAAGTTGTGGACATTTTATAATTTTTGTAAATTTTGTATGGTAACCCCATTAGGGCGTGGAGATAGGGGGTAAGTTTGTTCTAGGAATATGTTTAGGAGAGCAAACTAATAGGGGTCGGTCGTACACTTTATTGCTCTAAGGCCAACTCTGAAGAAGTTGTGGGCATTTTATCATTTTTGTAAATTTTGTATGGCAACCCCATTAGGGCGTGGAGATAGGGGGTAAGTTTGTTCTAGGAATATGTTTGGGAGGGCAAACTAATGGGGGTCGGTTGTAGACTTTATTGCTCTAAGGCCAACTCTGAAGAAGTTGTGGGCATTTTATCATTTTTGTAAATTTTGTATGGTAACCCCATTAGGGCGTGGAGATAGGGGGTAAGTTTGTTCTAGGAATATGTTTGGGAGGGCAAACAAATGGGGGTTGGTCCTACACTTTATTGCTCTAAGGCCAACTCTGAAGAAGTTGTGGGCATTTTATCATTTTTGTAAATTTTGTATGGCAACCCCATTAGGGCGTAGAGATAGGAGGTAAGTATGTTCTAGGAATATCTTTGGGAGGGCAAACTAATGGGGGTCGGTCGTACACTTTATTGCTCTAAGGCCAACTCTGGAGAAGTTGTGGGCATTTTATCATTTTTGTAAATTTTGTATGGCAACCCCATTAGGGCGTGGAGATAGGGGGTAAGTTTGTTCTAGGAATATGTTTGGGAGGGCAAACTAGTAGGGGTCGGTCGTACACTTTATTGCTCTAAGGCCAACTCTAAAGAAGTTGTGGGCATTTTTACATAATTTTTGTAAATTTTGTATCGCAACCCCCTTAGGGCGTGGAGATAGGGGGTGAATGTGTTCTAGGAATATGTTTGGGAGGACAAACTAATGGGGGTCGGTCTTACACTTTATTGCTCTAAGGCCAACTCTGAAGAAGTTGTGGGCATTTTATCATTTTTGTAAATTTTGTATGGCAACCCCATTAGGGCGTGGAGATAGGAGGTAAGTATGTTCTAGGAATATGTTTGCGGGGGCAAACTAATAGGGGTCGGTCGTACACTTTATTGCTCTAAGGCCAACTCGGAAGAAGTTGTGGGGATTTTATCATTTTTGTAAATTTTGTATGGCAACCCCATTATGACGTGGAGATAGAGGGTAAGTATATTCTAGGAATATGTTTGGGCGGGCAAACTAATGGGGGCCGGATGTAGACTTTATTGCTCTAAGGCCAACTCTGAAGAAGTTGTGGGCATTTTATCATTTTTGTAAATTTTGTATGGCAACCCCATAAGGGCGTGGAGATAGGAGGTAAGTATGTTCTAGGAATATGTTTGCGGGGGCAAACTAATGGGGGTCGATCGTACGCTTTATTGCTCTAAGGCCAACTCTGAAGAAGTTGTGGGCATTTTATCATTTTTGTAAATTTTGTATGGCAACCCCATTAGGGCGTAGAGATAGGGGGTAAGTATGTTCTAGGAATATGTTTGGGAGGGCAAGCTAATGGGGATCTGTCGTACGCTTTATTGCTCTAAGGCCAACTCTGGAGAAGTTGTGGGCATTTTATCATTTTTGTAAATTTTGTATGGTAACCCCATTAGGGCGTGGAGATAGGGGGTAAGTTTGTTCTAGGAATATGTTTGGGAGGGCAAACTAATGGGAGTCAGTGGTACACTTTATTGCTCTAAGGCAAACTCTGAAGAAGTTGTGGACATTTTTTAATTTTTGTAAATTTTGTATGGTAACCCCATTAGGGCGTGGAGATAGGGGGTAAGTTTGTTCTAGGAATATGTTTGGGAGGGCAAACTAATAGGGGTCGGTACTACACTTTATTGCTCTAAGGCCAACTCTGAAGAAGTTGTAGGCATTTTTACATAATTTTTGTAAATTTTGTATGGTAACCCCATTAGGGCGTGGAGATAGGGGGTAAGTTTGTTTTAGGAATTTGTTTGGGAAGGCAAACTAATGGGGGTCGATCGTACGCTTTATTGCTCTAAGGCCAACTCTGAAGAACTTGTGGGCATTTTATCATTTTTGTAAATTTTGTATGGCAACCCCATTAGGGCGTAGAGATAGGGGGTAAGTATGTTCTAGGAATATGTTTGGGAGGGAAAACTAATGGGGATCTGTCGTACACTTTATTGCTCTAAGGCCAACTCTGGAGAAGTTGTGGGCATTTTATCATTTTTGTAAATTTTGTATGGTAACCCCATTAGGGCGTGGAGATAGGGGTTAAGTATGTTCTAGGAATATGTTTAGGAGGGCAAACTAATGGGGATCTATCGTACACTTTATTGCTCTAAGGCCAACTCTGGAGAAGTTGTGGGCATTTTATCATTTTTGTAAATTTTGTATGGTAACCCCATTAGGGCGTGGAGATAGGGGGTAAGTTTGTTCTAGGAATATGTTTGGGAGGGCAAACTAATAGGGGTCGGTCGTACACTTTATTGCTCTAAGGCCAACTCTGAAGAAGTTGTAGGCATTTTTACATAATTTTGGTAAATTTTGTATGGCAACCCCACTAGGGCGTAGTGATAGGGGGTAAGTATGTTCTAGGAATATGTTTGGGAGGGCAAACTAATGGGGGTCGATCGTACACTTTATTGCTCTAAGGCCAACTCTGAAGAAGTTGTGGGCATTTTATCATTTTTGTAAATTTTGTATGGCAACCCCATTAGGGCGTGGAGATAGGGGGTAAGTATGTTCTAGGAATATATTTGGGAGGCCAAACTAATAGGGGTCGGTCGTACACTTTATTGCTCTAAGGCCAACTCTGAAGAAGTTGTGGGCATTTTATCATTTTTTAAATTTTGTATGGCAACCCCATTAGGGCGTGGAGATAGGGGGTAAGTATATTCTAGAATATGTTTGGAAGGGCAAACTAATGGGGGTCGGTCGTACACTTTATTGCTCTAAGGCCAACTCTGAAGAAGTTGTGGGCATTTTATCATTTTTGTAAATTTTGTATGGCAATCCCATTAGGGCGTGGAGATAGGGGGTAAGTATGTTCTAGCAATATATTTGGGAGGGCAAACTAATAGGGGTCGGTCGTACACTTTATTGATCTAAGGCCAACTCTGAAGAAGTTGTGGGCATTTTCATATCATTTTTGTAAATTTTGTATGGCAACCCCCTCAGGGCGTGGTGATAGGGGGTAAGTATATTCAAGGAATATGTTTGGGAGTAGAAATTAATGGGGGTCTGTGATACATTTTTTTCCTCTACGGGCGAGTCCGGGGAAGTTATAGCGTATTTTACCTTATTTTTTAAAATTTTGTATGGCAACCATGTCAGGGGCTAGAGATAGAGGGTAAGTATGTTCCACAAAAATGTTTGGATGGAAAAAATAATTCGGGTCGGTCTTACATTTTACCTTTGTAGGAGAACCCTGGAAGCCGTAGGAGCGATTTTAAAAATGTTTAAATTAAGCTTTGTATGGCAACGCTGTTATATGTATGAACACTAATACTAATACAATTTTTGTTTTGGGTGTGTTTCAATAATATAGACATGACTGATTCTGTTTTTTTCTTTTTTTGTTGTTTTTTGTTGTTTTTTTATTATTACATGTAAAAGTATGTTCTTTGTTGTTGTTGTAGACTCAAAAAACCGAGGTAGTCGTGGTTTTTTGCTTATATCTCGGTTATTTATCGGGCGATTTTGCTGAATTTCAATACCGATTTTCTCGGGACTATCTGTGACAGTTTGATACCACATTCGGGTCTATGCGATATCGGGGGGCTTCAGAAAGTTGATTTCAACCATAACACGGACAGATGGACAGACGGACATCGCTAAATCGGTTTCCCTATCTATAAGGATCCAGAATATATATACTTTATGGGGTCCCAAATGGATAATAAAGGAATTAAAAACGGAATGACAAACTTATATATACCCTTATCACTTATGTGAAGGGTATAAAAACTGAATAGAATGTGTGAATATTGCTGTATGATTGGTGTAAAAAATTATTATTCATTTGTGTTTGCAAATTTGTCGTTATTGTTGTTGTTAAATATTCATTAACACGAAAAAACACCTGAATGTTTTTATAAAAACTCTAACTGTAATGAGACTTTGCTATGTTTTTGTATTTTCAAGTGTGTTTTATACACATTCAAAACGAAAACTGTAAAATGAATGTGTTCTTCTTGTATCATTGAGTGTAACACACAATACATTCCTTCTTGTGTTGTTACTGGCTTAACTTTATTTATCTCCCATAGAATGAAAAATGTTTGAATGAATATTGTTTTTGTTGTGTATAGGCAATTAAATGAATATAGTCATGCAGATGTCTAGTGGAGATACGGGGTAAGTATATTCTAGGAATATGTTTTGGAGGGGAAACTAATGGGGGTCGGTCGTACACTTTATTGCTCTAAGCAAAGTCTAAAGAAGTTGTGGGCATTTTCATATCATTTTTGTAAATTGTGTATGGCAACCCCATTAGGGCGTGGAGATAGGGGGTAAGTATATTCTAGGAACATGTTTGGGAGGGCAAACTAATGGGGGTCGGTAGTACACTTTATTGCTCTAAGGCCAACTTTGAAGAAGTTGTGGGCATTTTTACATAATTTTTGTAAATTTTGTATGGCAACCCCATTAGGGCGTGGAGATAGGGGGTAAGTATGTTCTAGGAATATGTTTGGAAGGGCAAACTAATAGGGGTCGGTCGTACACTTTATTGCTCTAAGGCCAACTCTAAAGAAGTTGTGGGCATTTTTACAAAATTTTTGTAAATTTTGTATGGCAACCCCCTTAGGGCGTGGAGATAGGGGGTGAATGTGTTCTAGGAATATGTTTGGGAGGGCAAACTAATGGGGGTCGGTCTTACACTTTATTGCTCTAAGGCCAACTCTGAAGAAGTTGTGGGCATTTTATCATTTTTGTAAATTTTGTATGGCAACCCCATTAGGGCGTGGAGATAGGAGGTAAGTATGTTCTAGGAATATGTTTGCGGGGGCAAACTAATAGGGGTCGGTCGTACACTTTATTGCTCTAAGGCCAACTCGGAAGAAGTTGTGGGGATTTTATCATTTTTGTAAATTTTGTATGGCAACCCCATTATGACGTGGAGATAGAGGGTAAGTATATTCTAGGAATATGTTTGGGAGGGCAAACTAATGGGGGTCGGATGTAGACTTTATTGCTCTAAGGCCAACTCTGAAGAAGTTGTGGGCATTTTATCATTTTTGTAAATTTTGTATGGCAGCCCCATTAGGGCGTGGAGATAGGGGGTAAGTATATTCTAGGAATATGTTTGAGAGGGCAAACTAATGGGGATCGATCGTACGCTTTATTGCTCTAAGGCCAACTCTGAAGAAGTTGTGGGCATTTTATCATTTTTGTAAATTTTGTATGGCAACCCCATTAGGGCGTAGAGATAGGGGGTAAGTATGTTCTAGGAATATGTTTGGGAGGGCAAGCTAATGGGGATCTGTCGTACACTTTATTGCTCTAAGGCCAACTCTGGAGAAGTTGTGGGCATTTTATCATTTTTGTAAATTTTGTATGGTAACCCCATTAGGGCGTGGAGATAGGGGGTAAGTTTGTTCTAGGAATATGTTTGGGAGGGCAAACTTATGGGAGTCAGTCGTACACTTTATTGCTCTAAGGCAAACTCTGAAGAAGTTGTGGACATTTTATAATTTTTGTAAATTTTGTATGGTAACCCCATTAGGGCGTGGAGATAGGGGGTGAGTTTGTTCTAGGAATATGTTTGGGAGGGCAAACTAATAGGGGTCGGTTCTACACTTTATTGCTCTAAGGCCAACTCTGAAGAAGTTGTAGGCATTTTTACATAATTTTTGTAAATTTTGTATGGTAACCCCATTAGGGCGTGGAGATAGGGGGTAAGTTTGTTTTAGGAATTTGTTTGGGAAGGCAAACTAATGGGGGTCGATCGTACGCTTTATTGCTCTAAGGCCAACTCTGAAGAAGTTGTGGGCATTTTATCATTTTTGTAAATTTTGTATGGCAACCCCATTAGGGCGTAGAGATAGGGGGTAAGTATGTTCTAGGAATATGTTTGGGAGGGCAAACTAATGGGGATCTGTCGTACACTTTATTGCTCTAAGGCCAACTCTGGAGAAGTTGTGGGCATTTTATCATTTTTGTAAATTTTGTATGGTAACCCCATTAGGGCGTGGAG
Organism: Melanophora roralis; assembly: GCA_963583895.1. NCBI lineage: Eukaryota > Metazoa > Arthropoda > Insecta > Diptera > Rhinophoridae > Melanophora > Melanophora roralis. The sequence goes on from OY757188.1 coordinate 55,867,782, forward strand.
ATAGGGGGTAAGTATGTTCTAGGAATATGTTTAGGAGGGCAAACTAACGGGGATCTATCGTACACTTTATTGCTCTAAGGCCAACTCTGGAGAAGTTGTGGGCATTTTATCATTTTTGTAAATTTTGTATGGTAACCCCATTAGGGCGTGGAGATAGGGGGTAAGTTTGTTCTAGGAATATGTTTGGGAGGGCAAACTAATAGGGGTCGGTCGTACACTTTATTGCTCTAAGGCCAACTCTGAAGAAGTTGTAGGCATTTTTACATAATTTTGGTAAATTTTGTATGGCAACCCCCTTAGGGCGTAGTGATAGGGGGTAAGTATGTTCTAGGAATATGTTTGGGAGGGCAAACTAATGGGGGTCGATCGTACACTTTATTGCTCTAAGGCCAACTCTGAAGAAGTTGTGGGCATTTTATCATTTTTGTAAATTTTGTATGGCAACCCCATTAGGGCGTGGAGATAGGGGGTAAGTATGTTGTAGGAATATATTTGGGAGGCCAAACTAATAGGGGTCGGTCGTACACTTTATTGCTCTAAGGCCAACTCTGAAGAAGTTGTGGGCATTTTATCATTTTTTAAATTTTGTATGGCAACCCCATTAGGGCGTGGAGATAGGGGGTAAGTATATTCTAGAATATGTTTGGGAGGGCAAACTAATGGGGGTCGGTCGTACACTTTATTGCTCTAAGGCCAACTCTGAAGAAGTTGTGGGCATTTTATCATTTTTGTAAATTTTGTATGGCAACCCCATTAGGGCGTGGAGATAGGGGGTAAGTATGTTCTAGCAATATATTTGGGAGGGCAAACTAATAGGGGTCGGTGGTACACTTTATTGATCTAAGGCCAACTCTGAAGAAGTTGTGTGCATTTTCATATCATTTTTGTAAATTTTGTATGGCAACCCCCTCAGGGCGTGGTGATAGGGGGTAAGTATATTCAAGGAATATGTTTGGGAGTAGAAATTAATGGGGGTCTGTGATACATTTTTTTCCTCTACGGGCGAGTCCGGGGAAGTTATAGCGTATTTTACCTTATTTTTTAAAATTTTGTATGGCAACCATGTCAGGGGCTAGAGATAGAGGGTAAGTATGTTCCACAAAAATGTTTGGATGGAAAAAATAATTCGGGTCGGTCTTACATTTTACCTTTGTAGGAGAACCCTGGAAGCCGTAGGAGCGATTTTAAAAATGTTTAAATTAAGCTTTGTATGGCAACGCTGTTATATGTATGAACACTAATACTAATACAATTTTTGTTTTGGGTGTGTTTCAATAATATAGACATGACTGATTCTGTTTTTTTCTTTTTTTGTTGTTTTTTGTTGTTTTTTTATTATTACATGTAAAAGTATGTTCTTTGTTGTTGTTGTAGACTCAAAAAACCGAGGTAGTCGTGGTTTTTTGCTTATATCTCGGTTATTTATCGGGCGATTTTGCTGAATTTCAATACCGATTTTCTCGGGACTATCTGTGACAGTTTGATACCACATTCGGGTCTATGCGATATCGGGGGGCTTCAGAAAGTTGATTTCAACCATAACACGGACAGATGGACAGACGGACATCGCTAAATCGGTTTCCCTATCTATAAGGATCCAGAATATATATACTTTATGGGGTCCCAAATGGATAGTAAAGGAATTAAAAACGGAATGACAAACTTATATATACCCTTATCACTTATGTGAAGGGTATAAAAACTGAATAGAATGTGTGAATATTGCTGTATGATTGGTGTAAAAAATTATTATTCATTTGTGTTTGCAAATTTGTCGTTATTGTTGTTGTTAAATATTCATTAACACGAAAAAACACCTGAATGTTTTTATAAAAACTCTAACTGTAATGAGACTTTGCTATGTTTTTGTATTTTCAAGTGTGTTTTATACACATTCAAAACGAAAACTGTAAAATGAATGTGTTCTTCTTGTATCATTGAGTGTAACACACAATACATTCCTTCTTGTGTTGTTACTGGCTTAACTTTATTTATCTCCCATAGAATGAAAAATGTTTGAATGAATATTGTTTTTGTTGTGTATAGGCAATTAAATGAATATAGTCATGCAGATGTCTAGTGGAGATACGGGGTAAGTATATTCTAGGAATATGTTTTGGAGGGGAAACTAATGGGGGTCGGTCGTACACTTTATTGCTCTAAGCAAAGTCTAAAGAAGTTGTGGGCATTTTCATATCATTTTTGTAAATTGTGTATGGCAACCCCATTAGGGCGTGGAGATAGGGGGTAAGTATATTCTAGGAACATGTTTGGGAGGGCAAACTAATGGGGGTCGATAGTACACTTTATTGCTCTAAGGCCAACTTTGAAGAAGTTGTGGGCATTTTTACATCATTTTTGTAAATTTTGTATGGCAACCTCCTCAGGGCGTGGAGAAAAGGGGTAAGTATATTCGAGGAATATGTTTGGGAGGGAAAACTAATGGGAGTCGGTCGCACACTTTATTTCTCTAAGGCCAACTTTGAAGAAGTTGTGGGCATTTTTACATCATTTTTGTAAATTTTGTATGGCAACCCCCTTAGGGCGTGGAGATAGAGGGTAAGTATATTCTAGTAATATGTTTTGGAGGGAAAACTAATGGGGGTCGGTCGTACACTTTATTGCTCTAAGGCCAACTTTGAAGAAGTTGTGGGCATTTTTACATAATTTTTGCAAATTTAGTATGGCAAGCCCCTTAGGGCGTGGAGATAGGGGGTAAGTATGTTCTAAGAATATGTTTGGGAGAAGAAACTAATAGGGGTCGGTCGTACACTTTATTGCTCTAAGACCAACTTTAAAGAAGTTGTGGGCATTTTTACATCATTTTTTTAAATTTTGTATGGCAACCTCCTCAGGGCGTGGAGAAAGGGGGTAAGTATATTCTAGGAATATGTTTGGGAGGGAAAACTAATGGTAGTCGGTCGTACACTTTATTGCTCTAAGGCCAACTCTGAAGAAGTTGTGGGCATTTTCATATCATTTTTGTAAATTTTGTATGGCAACCCCATTAGGACGCGGAGATAGGGGGTAAGTATATTCTAGGACCATGTTTAGGAGGAAAAACTAATGGGGGTCGGTCGTACACTTTATTGCTCTAAGGCCAACTTTGAAGAAGTTGTGGGCATTTTTACATCATTTTTGTAAATTTTGTATGGCAACTCCCTTAGGGCGTGGAGATAAGGGGTAAGTATACTCTAGTAATACGTTTGGGAGGAAAAACTAATGGAGGTCTGTGATACATTTTTTTCCTCTACGGGCGACTCCGGGAAGTTGTAGCGGTATTTACCTTATTTTTAAAATTTTGTATGGCAACCATGTCAGGGGCTGGAGATAGAGAGTAAGTATGTTCCACAAAAATGTTTGGATGGATAAAACAATTCGGGTCGGTCTTACATTTTACCTTTGTAGGAGAACCCTGGAAGCCGTAGGAGCGATTTTAAAAATGTTTAAATTAAGCTTTGTATGGCAACGCTGTTATATGTATGAACACTAATACTAATAAAATTTTTGTTTTGGGTAAGTTTCAATAATATCAACATGCATGATTCGGTTTTTTTTTCTTTTTTTGTTGTTTTTTTATTATTACATGCAAAAGTATGTTCTTTGTTGTTGTTGTAGACTCAAAAAAACGAGGTAGTCTTGGCTTTTTGCTTATATCTCGGTCATTTATCGGGCGATTTTACTGAATTTCAATAACGATTTTCTCGCGACTATCTGTGACAGTTTGATACCACATTCGGGTCTATGCGATATCGGGGGGCTTCAGAAAGTTGATTTCAACCATAACATGGACAGACGGACAGACGGACATCGCAAAATCGGCTTCCCTATCTATAAGGATCCAGAATATATATACTTTATGGGGTCCCAAAGAAATTACAAACGGAATGACAAACTTATATGTATGAAACACTTGTTTTGCCAAATTAAGAAAATCAAAGAAAATAAAAATGTAACAGAATTTGATTTGAAAATTTAAACCTTACACTTAAAACAGATGAAATATGAGGACAACATTCGAGTATTAGTTGATAAATAAATGCATGTATATAGCCTAAGTTCGGATATATCAATTACAATTTCTTTTATTACCATAACAAGACAAATATCATACATTGCATTCGAACCAACAGAATATGTGCAAAACACAAAGTCTGGGCCATTTCTGCGGATTACCACAACACAGTGAAACGCTCGATTGGGGTCAATCGACTTAAGAGGGGAAGAGTTAACTCCCCCAAAGTTAACTACCAATTTGTCTTTGCTCCAATTCCAATTCTTAAGAAATGATTGCATTAACTGGAGCGCGCGTTTGCACTAAATGACAAATAATGCAACGCAAGCGTCTGCGACTCAATTAATAGGAATCGAATCACGCCACTTGTTATTTAGAACATTAAGTTTTAATGTAAGTAAAGACATTGTAAAAGTAAAGTCAGTTCTTTTTATGATTTAATAAAGTGTGGTCGTAATGACCAAGTGAAACAAAAGAAAAATTTGTTTTTTTTAAAGGTTTAAACTTAAAAAACCTTAACTTATACATACATATGATTTTGACAAAATAACTACATTTTCTAAATAAAATTTAAAAAATTTTAGTTTTATAGTAGGTATGTATATAAACGTAAATTCTGATCTTAAGATTGCAAAATGTTTTGTAAAGATGAAAAAAAATCTAATGAAGAAAATGCTCAAAAACGTCAATTATAATAAAAAAAATACCAAACTAAAATTAAAATATTAATCCAAAAGAATGATATAAAGGTAAGGCATACAAAATATTATAGCTCATCAAAGTATTGCTTGTATATCAAATGATATTTAATTAAAATTTATATATAATTTTAAAAAGTAGATTTGTGGTACTTCTGTGTAATTTTTCGTTCCCATTACAAAAAAACCAATAACAAATTTTACTAATTTTACCCTTTTTTGTCTTATATTGCAATTTTTCCCACAGTTTGAAAATATATTAAAAATCTATGTATAAGTATAACTAAGAAGAAAAAACAATTGATTTAAAAGTAATTTCAAGTATTAATTTATAATATTTGAATACATATATACAAATGTATGTTTTATTAATAAAAAAAATTCCTTATTATACCCTTCACATAAATGATAAGGGTATATATAAGTTTGTCATTCCGTTTGTAATTCCTTTATTATCCATTTGGGACCCCATAAAGTATATATATTCTGGATCCTTATAGATAGGGAAGCCGATGTCCGTCTGTCCGTGTTATGGTTGAAATCAACTTTCTGAAGCCCCCCGATATCGCATAGACCCGAATGTGGTATCAAACTGTCACAGATAGTCGCGAGAAAATCGGTATTGAAATTCAGCAAAATCGACCGATAAATGACCGAGATATAAGCAAAAAACCAAGACTACCTCGGTTTTTTGAGTCTACAACAACAACAAAGAACATACTTTTACATGTAATAATATAAAAACAACAAAAAAAGCAAAAAACAGAATCAGTCATGTTGATATTATTGAAACACACCCAAAACAAAAATTTTATAAGTATTACTGTTCATACATATAACAGCGTTGCCATACAAAGCTTAATTTAAACATTTTTAAAATCGCTCCTGCGGCTTCCAGGGTTCTCCTACAAAGGTAAAATGTAAGTCCGACCCAAATTATTTTTTCCATCCAAACATTTTTGTGGAACATACTTACTCTCTATCTCCAGCCCCTGACATGGTTGCCATATAAAATTTTAAAAAATAAGGTAAAAACCGCTACAACTTCCCCGGAGTCGCCCGTAAAGGAAAAAAATTTATCACAGACCCCCATTAGTTTTTCCTCCCAAACGTATTCCTAGAGTATACTTACCCCCTATCTCCACGCCCTAAGGGGGTTGCCATACGAAATTTGCAAAAATGATGTAAAAATGCCCACAACTTCTTTAAAATTGGCCTTAGAGCAATAAAGTGTACGACCGACCCCCATTAGTTTTCCCTCCCAAACATGTTCCTAGAATATACTTACCCCCTATCTCCACGCCCTAATGGGGTTGCCATACAAAATTTACAAAAATTATATAAAAATGCCCACAACTTCTTCAGAGTTGGCCTTAGAGCAATAAAGTGTACGACCGACCCCCATTAGTTTTCCCTCCCAAACATATTCCTAGAATATACTTACCCTCTATCTCCACACCGTAAGGGGGTTACCATACAAAATTTACAAAAATGATGTAAAAATGCCCACAACTTCTTCAGAGTTGGCCTTAGAGCAATAGAGTGTACGATCGACCCCCATTAATTTCTTCTCCCAAACATATTCCTAAAATATACTTATCCCCTATCTCCACGCCCTGAGGGGGTTGCCATACAAAATTTACAAAAATGATATGAAAATGCCCACAACTTCTTTAAAATTTGCCTTAGAGCAATAAAGTTTACGATCGACCCCCATTAATTTCTTCTCCCAAACATATTCCAAGAACATACTTACCCCCTATCTCCACGCCCTAAGGGGGTTGCCATACAAAATTTACAAAAATGGTGTAAAAAGGCCCACAACTTCTTCAGAGTTAGCCTTAGAGCAACAAAGAGTACGACCGGCCCCCATTAGTTTTCCCTCCCAAACAAATTCCTAGAATATACTTACCCTCTATCTCCAAAATTTACAAAAATGATGTAAAAATGCCCACAACTTCTTCAGAGTTGGCCTTAGAGCAATAAAGTGTACGACCGACCCCCATTAGTTTTCCCTCCCAAACATATTCCTAGAATATACTTACCCCCTATCTCCACGCCCTAAGGGGGTTGCCATACAAAATTTACAAAAATGATGTAAAAATGCCCACAACTCCTTCAGAGTTGGCCTTAGAGCAATAAAGTGTACGACCGACCCCTATTAGTTTCTTCTCCCAAACATATTCCTAGAACATACTTACCCCCTATCTCCACGCCCTAAGGGGGTTGCCATACAAAATTTACAAAAATGATGTAAAAATTGCCCACAACTTCTTCAGAGTTGGCCTTAGAGCAATAAAGTGTACGACCGACCCCCATTAGTTTGCCCTCCCAAACATATTCCTCAAATATACTTTCCCTCTATCTCCACGCCCTAGTTGGTTGCAACACAAAATTTACAAAAATGATGTAAAAATGCCCACAACTTCTTCAGAGTTAGCCTTAGAGCAATAAAGTATACGACCGACCCCCATTAGTTTCCCCTCCAAAACATATTCCTTGAATATACTTACCCCGTATCTCCACTCTCTAAGTGGGTTGCCATACAAAATTTGTAAAAATTAGGATAAAAACCCCTACAACTTCCCCGTCACCCGTGAAGCGTTAAAAAATGATACCGACCCCTATTTAAAAATTAGAAATATGTATTTCATAAGTAAAAAAATAGTTAAAAATAAAAAAAAGGTTGGGATTGCGAAAGGTCAATGTGAAGGATATATAAGATTCGGCACAGCCGAATATAGCGCTCTTACTTGTTTTATTTTGCTTTGTTTGGGCTTAATATAAATACTTCTTTAGTATTATTATAGTATATTTAAAAAAATTTTAAATTTAAAATAGGATTTTCAATGAAATTTCCATACAAAATCAGTATGTAAAATCTATTTTAAATTTAACCAGGTTCACATATCGTTGTTAAGTTATTGTGTTCTATGGGTATTGGATCTGTGTGTTCGATAGAACACAATCCCTTAACAACGACGAAAGTTTTTTTCAATAAATTTTTATAAAAACGTTATAAATTTTATTTTTTTAATTTTTTAAATATTTATTATTTTTTTTTTTTGTTACTAGAAAGTTTTTAATGTAAACAAAAATAAAAGAGAAATAATTGTTGTATTTTAAAACTAAAATTGTTATGTTTATTTTGTGGCATTTATTTTAGCTAAAAGATCAATGCAGTCAAACAAATCAACATTAGAAAAAAATAATAGTATAGTGTGTTGTCTTACTATGATATAAATATATATATTTTTTATTTATTTAAATTGCATTAAAATGTTGATTTCTTCATAAATCATGTCTACGAAGAATTTTATCAAAATAAATATTTCAATAAATTATAAGGAAACGTCATATTACATTTAGCTTTAATAAATATTTGAAAAATTATTAAAAGGCAAAATGTAATTTAAATAATCATAAAAATTTAAGTACAAATATTTATTTTTATAATTTTTAAATTTCTACGATTGTTTACTTTAAACCGCGATCTTCTTCTATGTGATGCATGCAAAACACAATGCTTTCAAAATAACGTGAAATAACATAGTGTATTTTTAAAAGACATCATGCGCTTTTCATGTTGTTGTGTGCCTTCGCATGTCATACCGAAAATCAGCGATGCCAACTTAGCTACTTTGGAGCTAGATTTGGCTCTTTTAAACTGCTTCTAACTCGAAAATTTTCCCTTTAGCTCTTTTTTCAAAAAAGGAGCTAACACAGCTCTTTTCAACTTGAAAACGGCACGTTTGGCACTTTTTGAATTTTAAATTAAGTTCTTCCGTTTTTACCCTATTGTTTTGTCTTTGTGGCATTTACGGAACATACAAAGCTATTCACTGATTTATTTCATTTATTATAGAGCCTGACAAATAAAATCATTATACCGACAAATTACTTCGATTATATAGCTGGAGAACTTGAAATTAAAATAAATAACAACTGTTTTCTAGTATATAACTTATTTGTGTATGTGAATGGTCATATTGTTAATGTTGATAAACATTTGTATCAATTGCTGCTGTGAAATAATTTTAATTTTTTATATTTTATATTTTTTTCTATTATTTTTATTTTGTAAAAAAATATTAGATAGTAAAAACATTCATAGATTTACAAAAAAAAAACCTCAATTTTCTAATTTAGCTCCTTTTAGCTCTTTTTGACTACTCGGTAGGCTCTTTTTGCCTCTGAATTGTTGGCATCACTGCCGAAAATGTATAAAAGGCAGAATACAACATGGTATTTGCATGATGTAATACTTGCTGCTATGCTCTTCATGTTAACATATGCAAGGCTTTGGTAACAAGATACTATCCAACGTATTATGTTAATTAAAATCAAAAGTCGGTGAGATAATTTTGGCCATATCAATGCGGCTTTAGACCTGGCAAATCTACCATAGACCAGATATATACACTACACTGGAAAAGAGCCAAGAAAGAGAGATTGACACTTTCCATCTGTTTGTCGGTTTCGACAGCCCCATACGTTTCAATTTCTTTTAAGCTATGTCTGAGTTTATATCCCTGCGAAACTATTAAGACTCTGCAAGGTGACCTTAAGTGATGCGCAGTCTTCAGTTCAAATAGGCAGGAACATCTCTCAGTACCGAACGAGGCAGCCTTTTGTTTGATCTCTTAAAAAGGTAATACGAGACGTAAATAAGAATAGAACTGGCACACTATACACAAAAAAGCATATGCTACTTGCTTACGCTGACGATATCGACAGTACGAGGCAAGGTTTGGGAGCAGTAACTTCTACATTTGAAAAAGTCAAAACAGAATTAGCCAAAGTGGGTCTAGTAGTAAACGCAGATAAAACAAAGTTGATGGTATCAATGCACAAGACGTCCATCAGACTTGGGCAGACAGTGGAAGTTAAAAACTACAATTCTGAATTAGTTAACAATTTTATCTACCTCGGAAAAGTGCTGCTTTGGACTGAGTTAGCAGGTTTAAAGTAAACATACCTCCTGACAAACAAAAGTCACTCTCTGGAAGACACTGATACTACCCGTGTGTTAATATGGTTGTCCTTAAAGTTTTCAAGAGAAAAATTCTGCGGAAAATCGTTGTTTCAATCTGCGTTGACGGAAAATAAGAATATCGTATGAACTGTAAGCAGTATGAGCTGTTTGCCAACATTTACGCGTATTAATATTAAACGTATACGTTGGCTAAATGAAGATGCTCCAGGTAGAAAGTCATATGAATGTGAACCTATTGAAGGATTACGCAGAAAGGGAAGACCGAAACTCCGGTAAAACAATCAAGTGGAGGAAGAGATCTCGAAACTTGATGTCAGAAAATGGAGAAGAAGCGCGGCTAAAAATCGGTTCTACGTTCCGCTAATGAAACAAACGTAATAGCAATTTAAGTAAGTAAATATGTAAGAATTTCCAGGCTTGCGCCCTAACAATTTTTCGCAAAATTTTTTTTTTTGTTGTTTTAACGAAAATAAAACTTTTAAGCAAAACAAATTCTTTTCGAACTTTACCTACATATTTATTTACTACGTATTTTGTTCGCACAAAAGTACCAAAATGCAAAGTTCAAAATATTAAGCCAAAAAATTTTAAAAAATAACTTTGATATAGGATTCCTACAAACAAGAAATACTGGAACGCACCAAATTTCTTGCACTAGTAGTGGCTTGGTTTTTTCAATTTCTGTATTTATTCCTTTAGTTATTATGAAAAACATTTTGAGTGCTCACGAGTATTGCGTTAATTTTATATACAAGTGAGAGCTGTAAAATATGTCAAAATATATACTATGTATTTGTATGCATTTACAAGAATTGACATTTAGTCTTAAAAAAATACATTTTCATTTAACATATTTCATTTAAATTAATTGTCAACTAACTTTGCCACGTTTTTTGAATTTATTATTTTACCTAGCAAAAAGAATTCAGTTACAAAAATAGGTTAAAAGAAGATAACAATATTTTGAGAACAAGTTTATTATTATCAAATTGTCAGAAACAAAACTAGGGCATGACGTTTTTCCATGCAATGTAACGTAAGATCACGCTTTCGAAAGCAGTTATAATATAGAATCTGTTTTATTTTAACAGTAATTTTTCCTATGCTTTTGTAGGTACTTTTCCCAATCACTTGTAAAAAATATTTGCTGTAAAAAATATATTTATCCTAGTTACAGTTTTTTCTTATATAAAATTTTTGATTAAAAGATTATAAGAAAAATTGAGTTGTTGATTTTGTTTATAAAAAAAATACTTTTTTGTAGTAAATAAAATTTTGCATATAAGAATGAAATTGGTGACCCCTATAAAGCAACATGCCAGTCTTTGGAGATTTTCAAGGGAGAAGCAATCCTCAACATGTGCCAGCAGATATTGCACCACCTCCAGTGGAGCCACTACATGCTCCAGAGATTACTTCTGCTGAAACGCCAAAGCTCCCTGCATTTTGGAAAGATGAACCAGAAGTTTGGTTTCTTTAAGTGGAAGCACGTTTTCGTGTGTGAGGAATTACCCAAGATACAAAAAAATTTTAATATTTGGTTATCTGGACCGGTCTGTGCGTTATTAAGTTAAAGATTTAATTATTTCTCCACCATCTTCAGGTAAATATGGTGCGCTGAAAGATCGAATTATTCAATCGTTCGCTGAATCTGCTGAGCATCAGCTCAAACATTATTTCCAGCGCATGAGGTCTCTGTCAAATAGAAAGGTCAGTAGTGACATTTTAAAAACTTTTGCCAGTTTTAAGTTCAACATCGATGTTTGTTTCTGAGATATCTTCTCCTGCAGATGTGCATGGTTTGTCTAAAAAGTTGGAAAATATAGTTGCGCGAATTAAGGCATTAGCGACTGTTTCTAAATCTACTCATAGCTCACACCCAATTTCTCTCAGAACTAGATCCGGTTTAAAAGGGAGGTCAACACAAAGAAAACATTCCGGGTATGTTGGTATCTTTACCGATTTGCTTAAAAAGCACGCAAACATATTCAACCCTGCAAATTCGAAACCGAAACTAAAACACATCTTATACAAGTTTTTGACCGCTTGTATTGATGACTTGTATAATGGTCGTTTATTTGTCACTGAAAAACACTCAGAAGTTCAATTTTTAGTTAACACAGGAGCTGAAACTTCCATATACCCATAAAAAATCATAGTTCACCACAAGATCTCTCTGTATGCAGCAAATGGTACAGAAATAAAAACGTTTGGCATAGTAGTGCTGAATTTAGACTTAGGTTTATGCAGATTTTTTCGGTAGAGTTTTATACTTGCCGATGCATCTCGCTCAATTATTAGGTAAAAGTACCTACCACGAATTGCTAAAAGAATATTCAGAAATGTTTACACCATCTGATGCTTTTAAATCGAAACATGGTACCTATAATCACATTATTACCTGCGGGCCAAATATATCCTGTAAGCTGTAATGTACCAATCCTTTTTTTTTGACAAACTAGTCATATTTTTCAATATAACGCACCTAACGTATATAACGTATATGAAAAATCACCATCGTGATTGAAATGTCAAAGAGCCACTGATATTATATTTGTTAGAACTTTTAACTAAATTTCTAAATCCCATTTTTTCTTTTTTTTCAAAAGTTGATTTTTGGAGAAAGTTCACTTTTGCTCTTAGCAAGGGCAAAAACATTTTCTCTCTTGTTAGCTAAATTTTCAAATAGTTTTTATTTGAATAACTTAAAATTTCAGAAGAGTAACATAGAAAAGAAAATAATAAACAACACGAGTAGACATAACTAATTTGTATAGTAATTAAATGGACTTTTAAGGCGTTTGCTTTAGATTGAGACATTAAAGAAAATTTTCTTATAAACGTTATAGTCCAATAATATAAAAGTTTTGTATTGTAGCGTATTAGTTCCGCAAATATTCAGGAAAGACCCTACACGTACCAAAAGTCATTAACACAAGTGTAGGATGAATATTTATGTTTTATCTATATTACCCTGACGTAAGCAAACCACTTTTTTGATATTAACTGGAAAATTCAGTCCGGCAACGTCCCATTACCAAGGTACTCTCAGGACGAGCAAAAGAGTAGAATAGGTACATACTAGACTACAATACATTATCACCCTATTAAAAATTCGTATAGCTTGCTCTTTTTCTCCTATCAATCACTCAACAAAGAATAGAAAACTTCCAGTAACCTTCTTTTGTCATTGGATTTTTCGAGAAAACGAAAAACCCGCATGCGTTACGCTTTACATGTTTGTCTTCTTTCATTTTTAAATTAACTTTGGGCGCGTGAAGATTACTAGGCCCAATAATTTTTTTTGCAAGTTGGCTCTATCCTCGTGTGAATAATTTTTCACATAACGACAACCAGAAAGAAAAAAATAGTAAGTGTTTAAATTTTTTTTTTATAATTAAAACGTAGAAGGGAAGCCTTTACAAAAGCCTTCATTTTTAGAACAGGTCCATCTAAGCGGTAACAAGACGCCATATACTTACAGCTAGCTACAGCTAGGTCCAGTATGGATAAAGTTTTGTGAATCTTTTAGTATTTAGTTTCCGCACAGCCCTAAGGCAGGGATTGCAAATATGACCAGTGCATAGTTTTGTTAACGAAGTCAAGACCTGAACATCCATTTTTATAAGAAAAAAAAGGGAAATAAACGCATCAAAGTAGTGTTTTTTTGGCAAAATGAAAAATAAAGGCAATAGAAACCCACATTTTAATGAAAAAATAAGAAAGACTTAAATAGTGCATTGCCATCGTTAGAAATGTGTGCCGTTCAAAAGTTTTTTTTTCAGTGAAGCAAACTTCGTCATCTTTTCTATAAATTTCATCAAGCATCGTAACAGCTGCAACTTTGGAGGCCTTCATCGTTTGTAGGTAAGTGTATTTTACATAATTAGTATTATATGCTGACGTTTATAAGGAAATGATGGTGTAAAAGTTGTCAGTAGATTTTTCTACACCACGTGTTGCTGATAATTTTTTTTAACCAACCGTATTTCTAAACGGGGATTTAATTTAAACAATCATTGTATAATTATAATATCCCATTACACCATCATAGCCTAATATAAAATAATAAGTTTTGTTTCAAAAATAATTCCTCCCAACCCCCAAATTTTGACCTCGTTTCTAACCACGTGATCTGGCCACTCTCTTATGTTAAAAATTTGATTTGCAAAACATAAATGAGAGCAACCACAAGCACAAAAGAGAAAAGACATCCTTTTGAATTTCAGTTATGTACATTTATTGTATGGCATAAGTACGGTTTGCTTATTGTTTGCTTTGATTTTCTTTTGCAAATAAAAGAAAAGAAAATAAATTAAGAGAAACTTAGCAAGTAAGGCAAAACAAAACGAAGTCAAAATTGATGTTGTAGTGGTTTGTTTTGTTATGAATAAAATTTCGTAAATAACAAAGAAACAAATCAATCAAAACTGTTTCTAATAGAAGAAAAAACTTGTGAGCGACACACACAGCTAATTACGCACAGTTTTTGGTATTAATAACCCCGCATCCCAACAAGTGTGCCAAAACGAGTACAACAGATACTTACAACACTTGACCAGTGGTTATTATTCTTATTTTTTTGAATTACAGATCAAAACAAAAGATGTAAAAATTTCTAAATTTGTTGATATTGCTATTTTTGTAATTTCTATTATATTTTTTTTTTTTGCCATAAAGTTTTGCTTTTGCTCTCACATAGTGTAACCCTCAAAAAAATCATACACTGAGGCCTTGTTTTACTTTCATTTAATTTCTTAATTTGAAAATATCAAACTACAAATAATAAATTGATAATTGTATGAACATTCAGATGAAAAGGGTACATAAACCCGATAGCACTCTATAGAGTATGGTTTAAAAGAATTGTTACCAGACACCTCTAGTTGTCGTCATTAATATATTTAACTTGAACGTACCTTGAACTATTTATATTTATACATACCTAAGTATGCTGTATAAATCTCATTAAGAAGTTTGTTTGTAGTTTAAATAAAAGAAAATCCAAATCTTTGTAGCATTAAAGTAAATAACTCTATTTACATTTATGCATACCTATGTATGAAGTATAAATAAGTATATTAAATAAGTTTGTTAGTAGCCACTTAAACAAAAGAAAACTGAATTTTTGTAAATGTGTAATAAAGAAATAAAACAAATGTCTGAGTAGAACTGAATTTTTAAGTTTCCTTGGCGTAGTTGTGCAGGAATAATGAAACTTTTGGGTTCTTTCAGAAAATTAAATTACTGTCGAAAGAACGTAGGCAGGGTGGGTCATGAGACAGACGGGGCAACAATAACAGCCGTCCCTTTAGTTATTTATATACAATTTGCGTAGAAAGATCTGCAACTGGATACATTCAATACTCGTTTAGCTTTTTTTGTATTAGTTATCGTTCCGGTTATTATTTGGTTAATTTAATTTTATTATATTTTTTTCTGGCCTAGAGGACTCTATAAATAAAATAGCGTATTGTGAGTTAGAGGAGAGAGATCAACGAAACCCCCAACCGCTTGTTTTGCTAGCTCGAAAAAATTTTCAAGACTCCTAACCGATCAATTTCTCGCAACAAAAATAATGATATATACTTTCAATAATCGCACACCATCGGCCACTATACGATAAAATACCCCGTACAGGGTTGTCAGTTTATTTTTCAGGGTCCATCGCCAGAACGGTTATCAAAAATCGCCAAAAATGGCCAAAAAATATTTTTTGAGTTTAAAAACTAAAAAAGTCGCCAAAAAAAAATCGCTATAACAAAAATCTACTAGTTTTGACGAAAAAAACTCACAAATTATTTTACTTAAATAAACATATGAAATATTAGTGTTTTTATTAAAAAAACTAAATAAAAAGAAATAACTATTTAATTAAAGTTAAAATTAAATTTTTTTGTACACCCAGAAATTCAAAGGAAGAATTGAAAATATGTATGTTTAACCAAGAGCATACGTAGAATGGCAGTTACTTTGTTAAGTAACATGTTGTTAAATATTAAAAACTTTTCTTTGGTTAAAGCACGAACCTAATGCAGTATGGGTATTGTAGTAATTTTGTATGTAACATCGTTTAAAGCAAATCTGTGGCAAACAAGGTTATTTTTATTCAAAAAGGAGTAGTTTACGAGTTATGTTAATATTACCTTGAGTATAGTTTTTTAAAGTGAGTATGTAAATATAGAAAGTTAAAAAAAGTTTTTTGCTTATATAGCACTTAATTTAAGATGAATTTAGTGAGCTATTAACTTCAGCTTCATCTGTGCCATTTTGGGTGACATACATAGTATTTGTATTAAATATATTTTTCATTTATTTTGTTAGTTTAAAAACTTTGCCGTTTATTAATAAAATCGCCAACAAATCGCCATGGCGTCAAACCTAAATTTTAATAGCCAAGAGCACTAAAAAATCGCCACATTTGGCGAAAAATCGCCATAACTGACAGCCCTGACCCCGTATCACATTACATAAATTTTTGGCGCCCACCGTGGGGCCCACGAAGATAATTACTTAAATTTTCTATCATTTGCTCTAGTTTTGGTTTAAAAAAAAACCGAACTTAAATTTTGACAAAACGATTTTCTGAGTGAACTCCAGTGTAACTGTAAGGGTTACACAAACTTATTCTGTTTATTTAGATCGCTCATAGTTGTTGCTTATTTCGTTTGTAGGGGTAACAAGGGTGTAGTTTGCTACTGCAAAATAAATTTTTAAGCCTGACTGGAACTCGGATGCTTGTCGAAGAAGGTACAAGTATATTTCGACCGTTGGAAACCTTAGAATTTTCTTTTTGCTTTCTCACACGCTATTGTTGGATTTTAGAAGCGAAATAATGTATTGATTTAGTTGTTGGCTTTGGAAGATTTGTCTATATTTAAAAAAAACCTTTTGCTGGATCACAAAAATGTTGCTTCCCACAGCGAGTTTTTGTCCGTGAAGATTTTATTAACTATAAACAAACTAAGCATTACCAGCAATTAAAGTATATAACAACCAACATTCATTTTTTCCAGTATCCGTTGCAAAATCTTTAGGAACATTTTTTTTATTTTTATTCCTACCAATTATTGCCTACAAGGACACTTGTTTTAGGAAAAAAAAGGAAAACAGATCACGAAAATAATAAATAAGTAATTTTTTTTATCGCCAAATTTAATCAGTTTTTAGAAATTAAATAGAAAACTTGCCTTTACATGAAAATAAGGTAACTTTAATTTTTTTAGTATAACAGTTAATATAGGGAAAAGCTTATATACACACTTATATAAGGATAAACTTTAGAACTCGTGTAAGTATCAGGATAAATTTGAACGTAATTGTAAGATATACTTTTAAAAGAATATAAGAAATGACGAATTAGAAAGGAAAAATAAGATAATTGAATCGTATCAGTTACTAATTATATGCAGTGGAAGAGGATCTGCCTAGTAGTTAGATTAATTTGGTTAAGATTTTTTTTAATATGTTAAGGTGCTTTCGCACGATATGTATTTTACACATGACTTTTCACTTTTGCAATCCACATGTAATTGCGTATGTCTGTCAAAATTGTCATTTTGATGGTCTATAATTTTTGCTTTCACACGTACATGTGTAATTACATCTGACATAACCTCCAAACCAAAATAAACAACTTACTTTTCCTTGTTGTTGTTTTAAAAACAACTGATGACACATGCTTTGTCAGATGAAAATAGAGCACGCTCTAATTACAAATTTGTCATATGACATTTACATATGTTTTTCACACATGCAATGTTTAAACGCGTTCAGACGGCAGATATCAATTTCGCACTGCAAAATTTGACAAGTCATGTGTAAAATACATATCGTGCGAAAGCACCTTTAGTCAGTAATAGTAATGAGAATATACCTTTGGCTATTGAGAAAGCCATAGGTCAAGCTTGTTCCGTTTGCGAGGGAGAGTTGAAAGACACGGCGGACATCTTACAAACATTGTGCAAGCATACATTTCATAAAGAGTGTTTATTAAGTTGGTTACAATCCTCCCAAGAATGTCAGAATTGTCAGAAATTATGCCATCGTAAAGATTTCGAAAATAACTAGGAAAAATCAATCCGTTCAGGGTCAGGGGTTCGTTAATTGACCGCAGACTCGAAGCCAAGTATTAACATCAGTAAATTTAATTCCCAGCGTAGAGGGTAACAAAGATGATAGGTTCAGTCCTGAAAAGGATAAGGGTCAGTCCAAAGATAACCCCCATAATAATACACAGCCATTGTTGAATTAAGACCAGTGGTCTTCACCCATATTACCCAGATAACGAAGATTTTCGGGTTTTTACTTACTCTCTTCGTGAATATCACAACCAGGGTTTTCCAAAATAAATTGTTTTCCTACCAAAAATGCTTCTTAAAATCTGCAAACAGCAACTGAATAACTAATCCTGATTAAATTGTACTTTTTAATAAATATCGTATTTTGTTTACTGATATTGCTTTTTTAATTCATGGCGAGCTATTTTTATTTTATTTTTCGATCGTAAACTTAAGAAAACATAATAAATTATTAACATTACACAATCTTTCATAAATAAAAAATCCATACGCTTCGTTTTCATCATTGCAAACGGTAATCATAATCAAAACAACAAACATATGAAAATTAAAAAATTTCAATTAGTAGTTTGCTAGCTTTCAAACAGAGTAGGTGTATGTCGCATGTTTTTATTTTTCAGATAGAGCTAAAAATGTTTTTTCTGCATTGCAGCGTTGCCAATTAGTGTGTAATTATCCAAAAATAATTTGAAGCTCTTTAGCTCTTTACAGTAAGAAATTGATAGCAAGCAACACAAATTTAAAAACTTTTTCATAATTCAGGTAAAAACCTACGGACATACATATAAATTTTTACAGCATTTTAGAAAAAAATATTTATAATAATTATGTGGGATATTAAGTGGGAAAATCTTTTTTGTTTTCTTTAAACATATTCAAAGAGGCTGAGTGCCTTTTTTGCAACCAGTTACTAAAGAATATGTTTGCATCGCACCTTAAGCGGCATACAATAGATATTGAGTTTCATTCTGTTTCAGGAAATGAGAGAAATCAATTAATAAAAAAACTAAAAGAAGATTTTCGACTCAAAAATCTTTGTATCCAAAATAGATGCTCAAATAACTCTACCAATACAGAAAGCCAAATCAAGGCTTCACATATGTATCATCAGCTTAGAATTAGCTAAAAAATATCGTTATAATAAAACAAAATATTAATAATTTTATATTTTGCCTTGAAAAAAAAAACATAAGCTTACAAAACACTGATACACAAAAACAAATATAGTAAAAACAATACTTTAATTTTTTTATAAAAATGAATTATTTTGGTTTTTATTTTTACATTTTTCAGTTAGTACTGTATTACTGAATGAGCGCGATATGTTGTGCTATGTTTTTATTTTTTTTTTATATATAATTTGTTATGTTCTGTTTTTTCACTTAAAATGCAGATTTGTTTTTTCCAAATTTGCAGTTCTTATAAAAAAAAATAATGGCAACGCTGACAATAATACTCTCATTTTAAGTGCGTTTCTCTTTGTGAAGACCACTGATTTAGACCATATTCAATTCTCGAATACGTCAAACCCTCAAAACTCGTCTCAAAACTCAAGAAGACAGGTAGTTCGTCCTCGTAAATCTTATAGGCATCGTAATAGTCTGATCGATGCAAATCAAATTTCGCAAATGGTTGAAGGAGCGGTAGCCAGAGCGCTAGGCAGCATGAACCTCAATCATCCAACACCACGGCCAATACCAGAACCATTTATTAACGCAGAGCGACCGAATGAACCCAACCATGCAAATTTTCCAGCTAGTTTGCCAGCAACCCCACCAGTCAGTAGCTCCTTTTCAAACAATTTACAACTAAGTCCAGATAAAGTCACAAATATAATTCAGAGTTGGAACGTACGTTTTGACGGTTCATCTACCGGCCTGCGTTGTAACGAATTTATTTATAGAAACCGCTGCTTGACTAATGAAACGTTTAACGGTAATTTCGATCTGATATGTAGAAACTTAAATGTTTTATTAACCGGTAAGGCCAGCGAATGGTTTTGGCGTTTTAGAAACAAGTTGACATACTTACATGGGATTCCTTTTGCTCGGCTTTACGCTATAATTATAAGGACAGTAGAAATAAATTTGAATTACGCGAAGAACTACGTAATCGTAAGCAAAGGCAGTCAGAGTCTTTTGAGTCATATTACGAATCTATTTTGGAAATCGTTGACCGAATAGGGGTGCATAAAGTTGATGAAGAAGAATTAATTGACATCATGAAGCACAACCTTCGCCCCGAAATTCGTCACGAATTATTATATGTGCACATTAGGTCCGTAGCCCATTTACGTAAGCTTTGTCAGATGCGCGAAAACCTTTTACACGACGAAACTTTTAAACGATATCAAGGGCCTAGGTTAAATTTTAGCTACAGTAACAACAAGCAGGTAGCAACATTCAGCTTAAATGAGGAAGACAATCATGAAAATAGTTCGGATCCTGAGCAGATAGATGCAAGACCCAGTCAAATAAACGCAATCTCTAAGACATTAAAATGTTGGAATTGCAATTAAGAGGGACACACTTGGGATATTTCTTTGGAAGACCGATAAGTATTCTGTTATGGGTGTGGCGCGAAAGGAATTTACAAGCCGCAATGTACCCATTGCTTAAAGAAATCGGAAAACTTCTTCCGGGGTGCATTCGGAAACCCCCGAGTGCCCCCAAAATAAATCCAACCTCTATCCAGTCACAATACGACCGTAAGGATGCAGACGAACTTTGTTATAGAACTAATTTCACTATTTCGACCTTACCAAATACCACCACACATGTAGTTAAGGATAATGGATCAAATATAAATAAAACCCCGATACGTAACGAAACTTATTTCAATGACCATACTAAGACACCGAAGACACCCATTTTTGATTCTGTATACAAAACTATTTTAATGAATAAAGAAGAAAAGGAGAAAAGAACAACTGTTAGTAAAATCCGTCAGTATCACGAAAGATTAAAAGATTATGTCGATCGTCGCTCTCGGCTCTTTAACGACTTCAAACTAAGCCCTGAATGTCAAAAAAAGTATCGCCGCTCTACGGTTAGAATGCGAAATCATTATAAAAAAAATTTTAAGAACCAGGAAACTCTTTATTTCCTCAATTTTTAGCAGCGAAAACGATGGAAGGTTTTACGCTAAAGTAGACATTTTTAATCGAAGTGAGTTAGGTTTACTAGACACAGGAGCTAGTATAAGTTGTGTCGGAAAAGACTTAGCTAGAGAAGATTTTTCAAGATATCGAGGTTTTAAGAGTATTAAATCTACAGTTAAAACTGCAGACGGTAAGTGGCAGGAAGTTATTGGGACAATATTCGTTGACATTACGTATAAAAACATGACCAAGCCCCTACAGATTTTTATAGTTCCGACCTTAGACACTCGCTTGATCTTGGGTATAGATTTTTGGAAAATGTTTAGTTTGTTGAAAGGTGTTGTTTCTAGTATTTCTATGTAAGATGAGGCAGCTGTAGTTGAAGAGAAATTTTGTCCTCTAAGTTTTATACAAAAGCAACAATTGGAAGCTGTGAAACTGCTATTTCCAAATTTCGAAACCCAGGGCTTAGGGAGAACATCTCATATCAGGCACCAAATTGAAGTGGTTGATGCTAAACCCATAAAGCAGCGATTTTATCCAGTGTCGCCAGCTGTCGAAAAACTTTTGTACCAGGAGATAGATAGAATGTTGAGCTTAAAAGTTATTGAGCCAAGCACAAGCCCATGGAGCTCCCCAATGAGAATGGTACTGAAACCCGGCAAGGTAAGGCTATGCTTGGATGCGCGCAAGATAAACCATGTTACGCGTAAAGATGCTTACCCATTACCGAGTATAGCAGAAATTTTTTCGAGGCTACCTAAAGCCAACATAATTTCCAAAATCTACCTTAAAGACGCCTACTGGCAAATCGAACTTGAGAAAAGCTCTCGGACCGTCACAGCGTTTACAATTCCAGGCCGTCCACTTTATCAGTTTACGGTAATGCCATTCGATTTGTGTAATGCCGCTCAGACGATGTGTCGTCTCATGGACGAAATTATTCCTGCGGATTTGAAAACGTGTGTATTCGGATACCTGTATGATGTTTGCGTTGTAACAGATACTTTTGAGACCCATTTGACCGTGTTAGTTCATTTAGCAGAAGCATTTCGGAGGGCAAACCTCACCTTGAATATCTATAAAAGCAAATTCTGTGTTAAAAAAGTAACTTATTTAGGCCACATAATTGGAGAAGGCGGAATAGCAACCAATCTGGCCAAAGTAGAATCCATAATTAACTGGCCCGTGCCAAAAACTCTGAAGCAACTTCGAGCATTTTTAGGAATCGCTGGTTGGTATCGGCGATTTATAACAAATTTTTCGGAGGTTACTTTCGCTATGACGGAAGTTTTATCGAAAAAGAGGAAATTTGAATGGTCTGAAGCTGCACAAGCCTCCTTTGATAATATAAAACTGTTATTGACCACGGCACCGATTTTAAGAAACCCTAATTTTTCTCGTAAGTTTTTTGTTCACTGCGATGCTAGCAACTGTGGCATTGGCGCAGTGTTGGTTCAACTTGATGACGAAGGTCACGAGTGTCCGATAGCTTTTTTTTCGAAAAAACTTAGCTCCGCTCAGAGGAATTACTCTGTGACGGAAAAGGAGTGTTTAGCGGCTATAAAAGCGATTGAGAAATTTCGTTGCTATTTAGAGTTGCAGGAATTTGAGGTGATAACAGACCATAGCAGTTTGGTGTGGTTAATGCGGCAACCAGAATTGAAAGGAAGACTTGCAAGGTGGGCTCTCAAGCTGCAAGCTTATAAGTTTACGATTTTCCATAGAAAGGGGAAAGAAAATGTAGTACCCGATGCTTTAAGCAGAATAAACGAAGGGGAAGTAATTTTAGAGTCTCCCCATTTAGAGGATCATGAATACATCGAGCTTAAAGATAGAATTTTAAAGAACCAAGCTAATTTGCCAGATTTAAAGATCATTGACAAATTTGTGTATATCCGTACAAAGCATAGCATGGAGGAAGAAGACCATTTTGCCTGGAATCTATGGATCCCAAAGTCATTACGCAAGGATCTTCTATATAGATTGCATGATTCCGTACTAGCATCTCATGGAGGAATTGCAAAGACCGCCGATCTCATACGCAGAAATTTTTACTGGCCAGGCCTGGTGACAGATGTACGTAATTATGTAAGACAGTGTGAGACCTGCAAATCGACAAAAGCTACCAACGCTACATTAAGACCAGAAATGGGAAAAAAGGCGGTATCAGACCGACCGTTTCAACGACTTTACGTCGACCTTTTAGGGCCATATTCACGGAGCAAAAAAGGGGCCATTGGTTTACTTATAGTTTTGGATCACTTTAGCAAATTTCATTGGTTGTGTCCATTACGGAAATTTACTAGTAACAAAATCATGGAGCTTATGGAAGCCAATATTTTCTTTACATACGGAATCCCCGAAACAATTATTACCGACAACGGGTCCCAATTTAAGTCTTCAGACTTTAATAACTTTTTAAATAAGCACAATTTAAACCATATTTATACAGCCCTTTACTCTCCCCAAAGGAATGCTGCAGAGAGAGTAAACCGATCGATAATAGCAGCAATCCGCGCCTATCTTAAAAAGGATCAAAGAGAATGGGATCAAAATATTCACGCTATAAGTGCTGCCTTGAGAAACTCCATTCACCAAGCCACGGGATTTAGTCCATACCATACACTATTCGGATTTTATATGGTGACGCATGGACATTCTTACCAATTGCTGAAGATCTTAAAATCTATCGATGAACCTGAGATTACTCTTAAAAGAGATGATAAATTAGCACTTCTAAGAGCTCAGATACGAAAAAACCTTGAAAAATCTTACAAAACTAATGTTAGTCAGTACAACCTGCGAGCAAGGCACATTAATTATGAGATAGGAACTGAAGTCTTTCGAAGAAATTTTGCGCAAAGCGACGCCGCCGGTAAATTTAACGCTAAGTTAGGTCCTAAATTTGTAAAAGCCACAGTAAAGGCTAAAGTTGGTGATTGCCAGTATGTGTTCGAAGATTCTGACTGTAAACAGGGGACATATCATGCTAAGGATATTCGAACTTAAGAAAAACTAGCAAAATTGCAAGGTATTGTTTTAAAGAATTCTCCGTTTAATCTGCATACCACGAGTTGCATATTTCCCGGTTTGTAATGTACCAATCCTTTTTTTTGACAAACAAGTCATATTTTTCAATATAACGCACCTAACGTATATAACGTACATGAAAAATCACCATCGTGATTGAAATGTCAAAGAGCCACTGATATTATATTTGTTAGAACTTTTAACTAAATTTCTAAGTCCCTTTCTTTCTTTTTTTTTTTTTAAGTTGATTTTTGGAGAAGGTTCACTTTTGCTCTGAGCAAGGACAAAAACATTTTCTTTCTTGTTAGCTAAATTTTCCAAGAGGTTTTATTTGAACAACTTAAAATTTCAGAAGAGTAACATAGAAAAGAAAGTAATAAACAGCACGAGTAGACATAACTAATTTGTATAGTAATTAAATGGACTTTTAAGGTGTTTGCTTTAGATTGAGACAGTAAAGAAAATTTTCTTATAAACGTTGTAGTCCAATAATACAAAAGTTTTGTATTGTAGCGTATTAGTTCCGCAAATAGCCAGGAAAGACCCTACACGTACCAAAAGTCATTAACACTAGTGTAGGATGAATATTTATGTTTTATCTATATCACCCTGACGTAAGCAAACTACTTTTTTGATATTAACTGGAAAATTCAGTCCGGCAACGTCCCATTACCAAGGTACTCTCAGGACGAGCAAAAGAGTAGAATATGTACATACTAGACTACAATACATTATCATCCTATTAAAAATTCGTATAGCTGGCTCTTTTTCTCCTATCAATCACTCAACAAAGAATAGAAAACTTCTCGTAACCTTCTTTTGTCATTGGATTTTTCCAGAAAACGAAAAACCCGCATGCGTTACGCTTTACATGTTCGCCTTCTTTCATTTTTAAATTGACTTTGGGCGCGTGAAGATTACTAGGCCCAATAATTTTTTTTGCAAGTTGGCTCTATCCTCGTGTGAATAATTTTTCACATAACGACAACCAGAAAGATAAAAATAGTAAGTGTTTAAATTTTTTTTTATAATTAAAACGTAGAAGGGAAGCATTTACAAAAGCCTTAATTTTTAGAACAGTTTCATCAACAAGGCGCCATATACTTACAGCTAGCTACAGCTAGGTCCAGTATGGATAAAGTGTTGTGAGCCTTTTAGTATCTAGTTTCTGCACAGCCCTAACGCAAGGATTGCAAATATGACCAGTGCATAGTTTTGTTAACGAAGTCAAGGCCTGAAAATACATTTTTGTAAGAAGAAAAAAGGGAAATAAACGCATCAAAGTAGAGTTTTTTTGGCAAAATGAAAAATAATATGTATACAAATATATTAAATTAAAGGCAATAGAACCCCCCATTTTAATGAAACAATAAGAAAGACTTAAATAGTGCATTGCCATCGTTAGAAATGTGTGCCGTTCAAAAGTTTTTTTTTCAGTGAAGCAAACTTCGTCATCTTTTCTATAAATTTCATCAAACATCGTAACCGCTGCAACTTTAGAGGCTTTCATCGTTTGCAGGTAAGTGTATTTTACATAATTAGTATTATATGGTGACGTTTATAAGGAAATGATGGTGTAAAAGTTGTCAGTAGATTTTTCTACACCACGTGTTGCTGATAATTTTTTTTAACCAACCGTATTTCTAAACGGGGAGTTAATTTAAACAATCATTGTATAATTATAATATCCCATTACACCATCATAGCCTAATATAAAATAATAAGTTTTGTTTCAAAAATAATTCTTCCCAACCCCTAAATTTTGACCTCGTTTCTTACCACGTGATCTGGCCGCTCTCTTATGTTAAAAATTTGATTTGCAAAACATAAATGAGAGCAACCACAAGCACAAAAGAGAAAAAACATCTTTTTGAATTTCATTTACATTTATTGTATGGTATAAGTACAATTTGCTTATTGTTTGCTTTGATTTTCTTTTGCAAATAAAAAAAAATAAATTAAGAGAAACTAGCAAGTAAGGCAAAACAAAACGAAGTCAAAATTCGAGTTGTAGTGTTTTTTTTTTGTTATGAATAAAATTTCGTATATAACAAAAAAAAACAAATCAAGCAAAACTGTTTCTAATAGAAAAAAAACTTGTGAGCGACACACACAGCTAATTACGCACAGTTTTTGGTATTAAAACGAGTACAACAGATACTTACAACACTTGACCAGTGGTTATTATTCTGATTTTTTTGAATTACAGATCAAAACAAAAGATGTAAAATTTCTAAATTCGTTGATATTGCTATTTTTGTAATTTCTATTATTTTTTTTGCCATAAAGTTTTGCTTTTGCTCTCACATAGTGTAACCCTCAAAAAATCATACACTGAGGCCTTGTTTTCCTTTCATTTAATTACTTAATTTGAGAATATCAAACTACAAATAATAAATTGATAACTGTATGTACATTCGGATGAAAAGGGTACATAAACAGAATAGCACTCTATAGAGTATGGTTTAAAAGAATTGTTACCAGTCACCTCTAGTTGTCGTCATTAATATATTTAACTTGAACGTATCTTGAACTATTTATATTTATACATACGTAAGTATGCTGTATAAATCTCATTCATAAGTTTGCTTGTAGTTTAAATACAAGAAAATCCAAATTTTTGTAAAATTAAAGTAAATAACTCTATTTACATTTATGCATACCTATGTATGAGGTATAAATAAGTTTATTAAATAAGTTTGTTAGTAGCCACTTAAACAAAAGAAAACTGAATTTTTGTAAGTGTGTAATAAAGAAATAAAACAAATGTCTGAGTAGAACTGAATTTTTAAGTTTCCTTGGCGTAGTTGTGCAGGAATAATGAAACTTTTGGGTTCTTTCAGAAAATTAAATTACTGTCGAAAGAACGTAGGCAGGGTGGGTCATGAGACAGATGGGGCAACAATAACAGCCGTCCCTTTAGTTATTAATATACAATTTGTGTATAAAGATCTGCAACTGGATACATTCAATACTCGTTTAGCTTTTTTTGTATTAGTTATCGTTCCGGTTATTATTTGGTTAATTTAATTTTATTATATTTTTTTCTGGCCTAGAGGACTCTATAAATAAAATAGCGTATTGTGAGTTAGAGGAGAGAGATCAATGAACCCCCCAACCGCTTGTTTTGCTAGCTCGAAAAAATTTTCAAGACTCCTAACCGATCAATTTCTCGCAACAAAAATAATGATATATATTTTCAATAATCGCACACCATCGAGCACTATACTATAACATACCCCGTATCACATTACAAAGCCAAGAAGATTAGACCCAGTTAAACTTAAAGCCGCTGAGAATGAGTTTCATTATATGTTGGACAAGGGAATTATTAGACCATTTACCGCTGTATGGTCTAATAATTCCCTTGTCCAACATATACTGAAATTCATTCTCAGCAGTAAATGGTCAAATTTACTTCACATCGTTACTGTTGCTAATAAATATACTGTGCCTTATCTTACAGACTTTCAAATTAACGTTCATAGAGCGGAATCTCAAAATTAGTTTAGTGCCAATAGTATTTTTGTTGTAATTTGTTGGTGTGGAAATTTATACGAAAAAGGGAATTGCAGTCAAAGTTCTCAGTAAATCTACAGATAATATCATGGTTACTGCTGTTGAAAGATGAGTTGAATATTTATTTCTGAAAGTAAGTTGTGAGGGAAAGAAACTCTTTTTAGGTTGTGTTAAAAGACCCAATAATCGTATTTGTATGGAGAGATTTATTAACACTCTTGGAACAAACACTGTCGCATATGAAAATGTAATTAAAGGTACCTTTACACGGTAATACAAAGTAATTAGATTTTGTAGAATCAAAATATTATGAGATTCTCTCCGTGTTTAAGAAAAGAGAATAAAGATATGTTCTAACTATTTTTCATGTTTACACGGATGAGGTTCGTAACATCAAAATCGGTTGTTTCTTGCCAGTTTCCTTTTGGGGTAACGCCATATGGTTAAGGTTCTACAATATTAACAAAAACAACCTGAAAAAAATCTGCTTTGATTTTGATTGTTTGTGTATTGTTTAATTAAGTGTAGCCACCTTCATTAGATGCTGTAAGTGCTGCCAATCCTTCACACCTCTGATGTGATGAGAATACACAAGTTTCTAAAATGGTTTAGAAAATAAACATTTACCGAACACTTGTCTAATTTTGCATCCGTATTCTCTCCTAGCCAATACATTATGCTTTTACATGATGAGATTTTGTATTATTCCACAACATTTTTTGACATATCGTAATATATGTATTACCGTGTAAAGGTACCTTAATACGGTCGACTTTAATTCAAACATTTTTTGTAAACTCTCATCTAATGGACAACATGCTCACATTTGGCCTTAATTCCCCAAACACAAATGTTCCTACTCATTTAACAAATACTAACAGCACACTTCTTGACCTATTATCTGTCAGTGATACTTCGAAAGTTTTGCTATATGACCAATTGTCTGCATCTTGTTTTTCACGTCATGACCTAATTTTCATGACATACAGTTTTCAATAATTGGTTTTAAAAAAG
Organism: Melanophora roralis; assembly: GCA_963583895.1. NCBI lineage: Eukaryota > Metazoa > Arthropoda > Insecta > Diptera > Rhinophoridae > Melanophora > Melanophora roralis. Next base: position 55,896,238 of record OY757188.1, read on the forward strand.
GTTCAGGTACTAAGGAAGCTGTGGTCAACGTTGTTGAATATATATGCGGTGAACTTGATGATGGGTTTAGTGGCGTGGCGGGAGTATTTTACGACTACTCTAAAGCATTCGATTTAGTGAATCATAATATTTTATTAAGAAAACTGGAAGTAATTGGTTTGGCAAGTAAAACATTGCAAATTTTTCAATGCAGTTCGTACAAGTTGGTGAATATAAAAGCACTTTGCTACCAGTTTATTGTGGGGTACCCCAGGGCAGCGTCCTTGGTCCACTCTTGTTTAAAATTTTTATAAACGATATAAAAAATATTGAGTTCAATGGAAAGTTATACATGTATGCGGATGATGTTTGTCTGTTTTATCGATTTAAGCACAAAAAGGTTTTACAGACGCAAATTGAGTACGACTCTGCTATGCTATCCGAATTCTCAAGACTGAATAAACTGGTTCTAAATTCAGAGAAAACTAAATTTGTTATATTTAAACCATACTGTTCTAGAAATGAAAATAAAATGTTTGTTCATATCGATGGATCTCCAATTACTGAATCAGATGTAGTTTAATATTTAGGCATGCAGCTGAATCACAACCTTTTGTGGGATGTCCATGTTAACGTTTTAAAGTCGAAAATTTGTTCGGCAGTTGGTGTTCTTTATAAATTTAAGAACAAACTCATTTGTGATGTTAAAATGCTAATTTATCAGTCACTAATTCATTCACATTTAACATACCTTCCTATTGTATATGGCTGTAAGGAAAACATATTGTTAAAATCTCTTCAATCAGCTCAGAACAAAGCTTTAAAGCTGGTATTTAATCTGCCGATACGACATAGTACAGTGGATCTGTTCAAAAATTATGCTAAAAATATTTTGCCGGTAAGAGGTCTATACAAATACAAGTTGCTAATATATATTTTTAAAGCAATAAGAGAAAATGCTCATCAGTCTATACAATTTTTTCAAAATATTTCGCAAACACAAAGAAATACGAGACAATTTGAAAACTTAATCTCCTCAAGATGTCGTTTAGAACTGACAAAGCAGCGAGTTACATTTGCTGGACCGCATGAATTTAATCGTTTGCCTAATGAATTACGAAATATTCAGGGTCTGTCAGCATTTAGAAATCATATAAAGACTTATTTACTGCAAAATACAGAAACACTTATTTTGTAAACAATGAGCTTTGTAAATATAAAAGTCATAAAAACTGTACAAATAATATACCATTTATAAATATTTTAATTAAAAAAAATTTTATTTATTTTTATTTTCTTTTATTCTTCTTAATATGTAATATTATGTTGCCAGGTAGCCTCTTAAAGCCTTTAAGGTGCTGAGCCGAAAAAAATCAATTGTAAAATGAAATTATTTTGAAATAAATAAATTGAAATAAAAAAAAAAAATTAAAAAAAAATGAAAAGATACAGACCAGTTATTGGTGTCAAACTATTAGAAATATCCTGGAGACAATCGCTATTTAAAATCAGCAAAATCGGTTAACTATTGCCCGAGATATAAGCGAAAACCCAAAACAACCCATATTTTTTAGGACAAAATCCGTCCATATATCCCTATATATCTCAGTAAATATAGTCACTCTTGCCACAAAACTTAGCACAGACCCTCTTAGAGTAGGGATCTCAATAATGAAAAAGTTTTTTTTCAGATAGGATCAGGGGCTACAATTGCATAAATTTGATGAAATATTTTATGCGCTATATCTCGGAAACTATAACAGCTATCGACTTCAAATGTTCTACAAAAAGTAATTGTACAACAAGGCCTACGCTTTAAAGAAAAATTTTTGTGAGTGGGGGAAATATAAGGGGTAGCTCTCATACAAATTAACGATTTGTATAAAATTTTCGATTCGCTATATCTCGGAAACTATAACAGATATCGAAATCAAAGGTTCTACAAAAAGTAATTGGGCAACAAGGCCTACGCTATAAAAAAAAAATGTTTGAGTCGGGGCAAAAAAAGGGGTAGCTCCTATACAAATTAACGATTTTAATGAAATTTTCGATTCGCTATATCTCGGAAACTATAACAGATATCGAAATAAAATGTTCTACAAAAAGTAATTGGGGAACAAGGCCTACGTTCTAAAGAAAAAATTTTTTGAGTGGGGGCAAAAAAAGGGGTAGCTCCAATACAAATTAACGATTTGTATGAAATATTCGATACGCTATATCTCGGAAACTACAACAGATATAGAAATCAAATGTTCTACAAAAAGTAATTGGGCAACAAGGCCTACACTAAAAAGAAAAAATTTTTTGAGTGGGGGCAAAAAAAGGGGTAGCTCCCATACAAATTAACGATTTGTATGAAATTTTCGATTCGATATATCTCGGAAACTATAACATATATAGAAATCAAATGTTCTACAAAAAGTAATTGGCAACAAGGCCTACGCTTTAAAGAAAAACTTTTTTGAGTGGGGGCAAAAAAAAGGGTAGCTCCCATACAAATTAACGATTTGTATGAAATTTTCGATACGCTATATCTCGGAAACTATAACAGATATCGAAATAAAATGTTCCGCAAAAAGTAATTGGACAACAAGGCCTACATTTTAAAGAAAATTTTTTTTTAATGGGGGCAAAAAAGTGGGTAGCTCCCATACAAATTAACGATTTGTATGAAATTTTCGATACGCTATATCTCGGAAACTATAACAGATATCGAAATCAAATGTTCTACAAAAAGCAATTGGACAACAAGGCCTACGCGATTTAGAAAAAATTTTTTGAGTAAGGGCAAAAGAAGGGGTGGCTCCCATACAAATTAACGATTTTAATGAAATTTTTGATACGCTATATCTCGGAAACTATAACAGATATCGAAATAAAATAATCCGCAAAAAGTAATTGGACAACAAGGCCTACATTTTAAAGAAAAAATTTTTTGAGTGGGGGCAGAAAAAGGGGTAGCTCCCATACAAATTAAAAATTTTTATTAAATTTTCGATACGCTATATCTCGGAAACTGTAACAGATATTGAAACCAAGTGTTCTACAGAAAGTAATTGGACATCAAGGGCTACGCTCTAAAGAAAACAATTTTTGGGTGGGGGCAGAAAAAGGGGTAGCTCCCATACAAATTAATAGTTTTTAATAAATTTTCGATACGCTATATCTCGGAAACTGTAACCGATATCGAAATCAAATGTTCTGCAAAAAGTAATTGGACAAGAAAACCTACGCTTTGAAGAAAAAATTTTTTGTTGGAGGGTGAATATGGGGTAGCTCCCATACAAATTAACAATTTTTGTAAAATTTTTGATACGCTTTATCTCGGAAACTGCAACAAAAATCGAAATCAAATGTTGTACAAAAAGTAATTGGACAACAAAACCTACATTTTGAAGAAAAAATTTTTTGGGTGGGGGATGAATATGTGGTAGCTCACACACAAATGAACAATTTTTGCAAAATTTTCGATACGCTATATTTCGGAAACTGTAACCGATATCGAAACCAAATGTTATGCAAAAAGTAATTAGACAACAAAACCTACGCTGTAAGGAAAACATTTTTTGGGTGGGGGTGAATATGGGGTAGCTCCCATACAAATTAACAGTTTTTGTAAAATTTTCGATACGCTATATCTCGAAAACTGTATTAGATATCGAAATCAAATGTTGTACAAAAAGTAATTGGACAACAAAACCTACGCTTTGAAGAAAAAATTTTTTGGTTGGAGGGTGCATTTGGGGTAGCTCCCATACACAATAACAATTTTTGTAAAATTTTCGATACGCTATATCTCGGAAACTGTAACAGATATCGAAATCAAATGTTCTGCAAAAAGTAATTGGACAACAAAACCTACGCTTTGAAGAAAAAATCTTTTGGGTGGTAGGTGCATTTGGGGTAGCTCACATACACATTAACAATTTTTGTAAAATTTTCGATACGCTATATCTCGGAAACTGTAACAGATATCGAAATCAAATGTTGTACAAAAAGTAATTGGACAACAAAACCTACGCTTTGAAGAAAACATTTTTTGGGTGGGGGGTGAATATGGGGTAGCTCCCATACACATTAACAATTTTTGTAAAATTTTCGATACGCTATATCTCGGAAACTTTAACAGATATCGAAATCAAATGTTCTGCAAAAAGTAATTGAACAACAAAACCTACGCTTTGAAGAAAAAATTTTTTGGGGGGTAGGTGCATTTGGAGTAGCTCCCATACACATTAACAATTTTTGTAAAATTTTCGATACGCTATATCTCGGAAACTGTAACAGATATCGAAATCAAATGTTGTACAAAAAGTAATTGGACAAAAAAACCTACGCTTTGAAGAAAAAATTTTTTGGATGGGGGGGGGGGGGGGGGTGAATATGGGGTAGCTCCCATATACATTAACAATTTTTGTAAAATTTTCGATAAGCTATATCTCGAAAACTTTAACAGATATCGAAATCAAATGTTGTACAAAAAGTAATTGGACAACAAAACCTACGCTTTAAAGAAAAAACTTTTTGGGTGGGGGGTGAATTTGGAGTAGCTCCCATACACATTTACAATTTTTGTAAAATTTTCGATATGCTATATCTCGGAAACTGTAACCGATATCGAAATCAAATGTTCTACAAAAAGTAATTGGACAAAAAAACTTACACTTCGAAGAAAAAAATTTTTGGGTGGGGGGTGAATTTGGAGTAGCTCCCATACACATTTACAATTTTTGTAAAATTTTCGATATGCTATATCTCGGAAACTGTAACCGATATCGAAATCAAATGTTCTACAAAAAGTAATTGGACAAAAAAACTTACACTTCGAAGAAAAAAATTTTTGGGTGAGGGTGAATATGGGGTATCTCCCATACAAATTCAGAATTTTTATCAAATTTTCGATACGCTCGAAAACTTTAACAAAAATCGACTTTAAATGTTCTACAAAAAGTAATTGGACAAAAACATCCCATAAAAATTAAAAACTTTTATTAACCTTTTAATATGAATAATGTCGAAAACTTTTAAAACTCTCGACCTCAAACCTTTTTTATCTATTTATATTATGCATACGAACGTTAAAATGTTGTAAACTTTTCTATGGACTTTAAAGCTCGCACAAGGCATTTTTATTGTATTATTTGCAGTACAAAATAACTCTGCTGGGTATATTTAAAGACCAATGTGAAGGGTATATAAGATTCGGCACAGCCGAATATAGCGCTTTTACTTGTTTTTCTTTATTTTCAATATTTGATTTTGTTTTGCTCAGACCGTTTCTTAAAACAAACAATATATTAAACTCAGGATCGTTACATAAAATTCTGAGTTTATTAGTTTTATATACCAAAAAATATACCTTAAATTAAGTGGTCTTATTTATAAATATTATTTTATATTCATTAAAGGCTTATTTGACATATTTTTCATAGAAAGTTATCATATAAGGCCTTAATAAGCATAAAATCATTTTTATTATTTTATTTTTAGTTCGCCTGAAAGATCAAACTCTAAAATTCTTTATTTTTTAACCGTTAATTATACGCTGCTATAGCTCCCCAAACCATAACGCTTGCACCGCCATGCTTCACAGTTGGTATTAGCATTTATTTCTCTCCATATCTTAGCACGGCCACCACTTCCGAATATGTTAAACTTTGATTCGTCAGTAAATAAAATCTTGGACCAAAAATCCATTTCTTTGTCAATATGCGCACGTGCAAACTCAAGTGGAAGAAGGCGGTTTTTTTCTGATATTAGAGGTTTTTTACGCGGGGATCTGCTAAAAAGTGCATTGTCGTTAAGAGCTCTTTTGACAGTTCTTGGGTGGGCACACTTATTGTAGAGATGGGCGATATGCTCAGCTAATTTCGGAGTGCTGATTCGGAAATTTTCGTTCACTTCCTAATGTCTCTCCTGGGAAGCTCCTTTGGACTACCTCTTCTCGCTTTATTATTAAAGGAACCAGTTTTGTTGTAGTTATCAATAATTGTTCAAACTTTTACGCGGCTCAGATCTAAAATTTTTGCAATTTCAGCATACGATTTATTTTCACTCCTGCGTTTTAAAACTAATTTTCTTATATCTGTCGATATTTCTTTTCTTAGTGGCATTTTTTCTACGTTTGACGTGTACTTTAACAAAATACAAACTAAAATGTTGCATATAGTAACTACTATTATATTTATACTAAAAATTTTCAACAACGGTACTTTACAGCTACTTTATCATTGCTTTCTTTGTTTGTTATCGCTGCCTGTAGACTTTTGTCAATTTACTTTTTTTTAATTTTGATTTTTTCCCCGTGGAAGGAATAATGAAATCTGTTTTTATATTTTGGCGAACAAATCAGATGTGGAACAAAACTGTATATTTATCATTTCTATTTAATACACATTTTTTTTAAAGAAAGCAAAATTTAGGTTGCATGTAGACTTTAGTCCTTCACTGTATATCTTTACATAACATAGTAGAAATTGAGCACAAAACATTCAAAAACCGTAAAGATATATATTAGAATATTATATACCATCTCTGGCTCAGATTTATTTCACACAAACCGTATTGAGCTGCAGAGCGACTGAACTATTGAACTAAAAAAGTGAAAGAGAAAGAACGCTCACCTTAACGATAAACCTTACCTCAAAATAACAAATTAGTTGATTGGTGCTTAAAATTTTTTGGTATTCCTCTTTAAAAATAGCCACCTCAATTTTAAAAGATTTTGCACAAAAATATTTCTTTTAAATAGAGATCGCACTATGCCAGTCTATACACGTTAAGGTAAAGGCTGAAAAGGAAATAAAATGTAAAAATTAATTTCTTCCATTATGTGTGGAGCTTATCACATAAAAACGAGTACTGAGTAACGAGTAACCACTGTAGGGGTCAAATCATTAGAACTAAAAATAGACAACAGTGATGGGCGTGAAGAGAAAATGTGTATATAATCAATGATGACGAAATTTTGTTGTTTGAAAAATAGACTAAAAATGTCGTAACAAGGGGGACATGAAGCCCCATACAAATTAAAAACTTTTAATACGAGTCAGATTGAAAATTTCTAAAACTCTCGACCTCAAACCTTCTACATGGTTTATAGCGCTCTTCCTTGTTTTTTGTTAAGTTTTTTTTCTAAAACCTTAAACTATTAAAGACTGTTATATTGTCATATGTTATAGGTACTTTCTATGCAAAACTTATTATTAAAACATTTTAAATAAATAAGAAATTTTAAGCTTGGTGCGTTTTTTTAAAGTCGCTTTTGTCTCAGTTTTTGGTATTTTTTGAAATTTTAAAGTTGACTGTTCACTAGGTACATTATCTGCCACACTGCCTTATTTTCAAAAAGTTTTTAGTTTGTTTAAACTTGTTATCAAGGTATATTGAACAAGGTAGGAGTAACTGATCAGCTGACTTTTGTTTCCACCATATGTTTTCTAACTTAGCTTGGGAAATTTTTTATGCTATAAAATGGTTGTATATACCGTGTGTATGTGTGATCGCAACATTTTTGACAATAAATATATTGTTATTTTTGAACCATTTTACATTTCTAGGAAAATAAAAAATATCACAAGACTTGATAACATACACTGTATACTACATATATACTTTTTTAGTACTATCTCATTTATAGTTAACTTTATTTAAATCATTTATATTTAAAATATCAGTCTGAAATTAAACAAGCAAGAGCGCTATATTCGGCTGTGCCGAATCTTATATACCCTTCTCTTTAGTCTTTTTATTTACCCAGCTATCAGCTTGATCATACATATTTCGTACTACAAATATTGTAATGAAAATACTTTATGCCGGATTTGAAGTCGATACACAGAAAGAAAAAACACATTCTAAATCAAGAATTTTATTCTTGAATCTATCCAAAATCATGGTAGTCTGTAATGTTCCACAAAGTTTGAAAACACTCTAGAACTTTCTAGCGAATACTAGAGGGCAGTTACATTTAAATTAATTTATTATGCTTTTAGCCACAATTTTAAAATAACTTCTTAGCGCAGATAACACGCCAATAACGCCCCACAACTTATAAAATTATCATGTTAAATACCCAGTCAACATTTAACTCCATAACACTACCGCCCGCTTAAGCCTGTTTGTCTCGAACAGGCACAAATTTACTTTTTTCATAATTGGCGAGGCGCTCGAGATGAACCACTTTCATCTTTTATCTTGGACTTTTGTATTTTTGAATTCTATACACGACATCATTTATTCTTTTTATCACATTATACGGTCCATCCCAATAAGCAGAGTTGGGCAAAATACATGCTTTGCTGTATTTGAAATACAAAATACTTGTCCCGCTTGTATTTCAAATACAAAATACCAAATACTTTCAAGTCGAGTATTTGAAATACAAAATACAGTATTTTAGTATCTTTTATTTAAAATACAAAATTCATTTATAACCATTAATCAATCGGTAAAACATTAATTTCCTTTCATAAACACTAGATTTTTAAAAGTTTAATCAGATAAGCAGCCTTTTGTTGGAGAATATATAAATCCTGCTAAAGAAAACAATCTTTCCACAGGTCCTGATGAACACAGACTGGTGTTAAATTTTATGAAAACAGTTCTCTGCAAAGCACATTGAACAAGGTAAGCCCAAGGTGAATTCAAAAAATTCACCCTCTGCATTTCCTTTTTGTGAACGGTAGAATGTCACAAAAATTAAAAATTTTGTACGTATAAAATTAAATTTTTATAACGTGAAAATTTCAAATTGATTTCAAGCAGCTGGGCTCTTAATATTACCTGGTTGAATGTGCCTTGGTTCTCTGTATGTAAAAAACAAATTAAATTAAAAGTAAAATAATTTCAAGGCGAATCCAAAAATTCGCCCTCTGAATTTCTATTGTATACCATTCACATAGTGATAAGGGTATATATCCGTTTGTCATTCCGTTTGTAATTTTTTTATTATCTATTTTCGACCCCATGAAGTGTATATATTCTGGATGCTTATAGATATGGAAGTTGATGTAGCCATGTGCGTCTGTTGAAATCAAGTTTTCGAAATCAAATAAAGTGATACGGAGCAGTTATTGGTGTCAAACTATTGGAAATATCCTGGAGACAATCGATATTTAAAATTAGCAAAATCGGTTCACTATTGACCGAAGTATAAGCGAAAGCCCAAAAAAGCCCATTTTTTCAGGACAAAATCCGTGCATATATCCCTATATATCTCAGTAAATATAGTCATTCTTGCCCCAAAACTTGGCACGGATACTCTGAAAATAGAGATCTTAATAAGGGAAAATTTTTTTCAGATAGGATTAGGGTAAGTGGTTTTTTTCTACAATTGCACAAATTTTGTGAAATATTTCGTTCGCTAAATCTTAGAAACTTTAACAGTTATCGACTTTAAATGTTTTAAAAAAAACAAGACCTACACTTTGGAAAAAAATTTTTTGGGTGGGGCAGGAGAAGGTGTAGCTCCCATACGAATTAACAATTGTTTTATAAAATTTTTGATACGCTATATCTCGGAAACTATAACAGCTATTGACTTCAAGTGTTCTACAAAAAGTAATTCGATGATAAGACCTACACTTTGGAAAAAAAGTTGGAGAAGAGCAGGAAGACTAGAAGATCCCATACAAATTAACAACTTTTTTTTAACCTTTTAATACGAATAATGTCGAAAACTTTTATAACTCTCGAGCGCAAACCTCCTTTATCTATTTCTATTATTTATACTGACGTTAAAATTTTGTAAAGTTTTTTATGGACTTTAAAACTGGCACAAGGTATTTTTATTATATTATTTGCAGTTTCTCTCTTAATCTCGTAGTGTACGGACGTGTCTACGCAAGTGTATGTTTGTAATAGGTGATATTTGTAATAAGTTACAAAAAAAAATTGTTAATACGCATACCTACAAGACATAAGTGAGAATCGAATATAAAAACAAACTAAACAAAACAAAAAAACCAAACGGTTAATGAGTAACAGTAATCGTCGTAATAGCCGAAATGCTTACATAGTGTTAAGCTCAGCAAGCGTAAGCAATAAAAACGTTAGACACCCTGAATATAATAGAAACTATTTAAGTGCAAAACAGTGTTGCCACCTTAGGTGTAATTACACATTTCATGTGTAATTTTTCGTTTCATGTGTAGCCCATGTGTAATTGGTTGCATGTGTAATTCATGTGTAATTTAAAATTTTATCATTTTTGATAATTATTATTATTTTTATATATATTAAAAGTTTTTTACACTTGTATTTAAAAAAAAGTGAGACCTAATATTGATCTTTTTATGGTCATCCGATCTGACCGAGTTATTTCGTAATGGAAATATGTACTATAATAAAAATACTTTGTACCGGGTTTGAAGTCGATAGCTATTTTAGTTTTAAAAATAGAAAACTTTAGAAAATAATGTTTGTACCTATGTATAATAGAAATACCATGTAGAAGGTTTAAGGCCAACAGTTTTCAACTTATTTCGTATTAAAATTTAATTAAATTTGTTCCTTCGTATTTTTTCAAAAGAGTATGCATTATTGTCCAATAACTTATTGTGGAACATTTAAAGTCGATATATGTTATAGTTTGAGAAATATAGCGTATCAAAAATTTTACAAAAACAGTTTATTTGAATGGGGGTTGCTCCTCTCCCTGTTATTATTCAAAAAATTTGCTTTCCAAAATGTAGGTATTATTGTAAAATTAATTGTTGTAGAACATTTGACTTCTATAGATGTGATTGGATAAAATTCTTCCCAAAATTTGTGCTTCTACATGAAAAATTTTTTCCCTAATTTAGGTCCCTATCTTCAAAGTATCTGTGCTAAGCTTTGTGGTTATTTTAGAGTTTCGCTTGCATCTCGGTCAATAATAAACCGATTTTGCTGATTTTAAATAGCGATTAAATCAGGTATATTTCTGATTATTTTCTGAGCGACTTTTTTAAGGTTTGGAAACTTGTTTTTAAAAGACACACAGTTGGACAGACATGGCTGTAACGACTTACCTATCTTTAAGAATCCAAAATATTTATACTTAATGGGGTGTAAAATAAATATTGTAAAAATTAAAAATGGAATGACAATTTCATATACACCCTTATTACTATATGAAGGGTATAAAATTTAAAAATATGTAAAACATCACAGAAAAACATTTTTAATGCAATAATGAATAACTGGGGGACAGAAAAAGATTATTATAATGCCAATAAAGTAATAGCTTATTTAAGTCCCTCCTTGATATCGAGGATGGTAAGTACTTCTTTAACTCCCTCTTTGTAAGCGAGCATGGTAAGTACTTGCCTCCAATGTCATCGCCATGTTAAAATAATGTGTTAAAATGCTAATGAGTAAGAGTTTTTGGTATTTTAACTAATTTTAGAGCAAGTTTTTGCTGTGTTATTAATTTTAGGACAAAAAATGCCTTTTTTTAAAAAAAAGCATGTGTAATTCGTAATTTCATGTGTAATATTTGGTTGATCCATGTGTAATTTAGCATTTCGTTGGTGGCAACACTGGTGCACAACCGAAAACAAATACAAATAATTTAAGTGCAAGTATGCCCAATTTGAATAATTAGTACACTTACACAAGGGACAAATTTAGCCCAATCTCTGTTTAAAAATTATAAAAAAAAGTACCGAGGTGCCATCTTCATCGCGGTCTTCTTTATCAAGTTCTGGTGTCGCACCTACAGCTGCTAAAGGCACTCCAGGCCCAATTTCTGCGTGTGCTCCTTAGATCCAGGTTGGGATGAACAGGTACATAACAGTTCTTAAAAGGGGGAGAAGTCCAAAATCGGCAGAAACATCTCAACCGGCAAAAATGTTGAAAGACGATGATAGGCCAACCTCATCGCAAAATCGTTTTGCCCTTCTGCAAAAAGATAATGATTCCCCCGTTACTGAAAAAAAGTCCTTTAAGCCACCTCCGATTTATTTGAGGGAAAGGAATTCGAATGATCTTGTAAAGTTTTTAGTAGGTTTGATTGGGGAAAACAACTTTAACGTTACTAACATTAAACGTGGTAACATATACGAGACAAAAATTCAGGTGAATGACGAAAACGCTTACCGCACCACTATTTCGGAGCTCGAAAAACTTAAGAAAAATTTCTATACTTACCAACTTTAGAACGCTAAGGGCCTCCAGGTAGTTATAAAAGGTATTGACTCTATGTTGACCCGGAGGAAATTAAAACCAATTTGTGCATGAAGGGCTCTAGAGTCAAATATGTATCAAACATAAGGAACAGGGAAAAATACCCTCAATCATTATTCCGGGTGGAGCTTGAGCCCAGTGACATTAAATTGAAAAAAATTAAGCACATCCGATATATGATCCAAGATATATTATGCACCGTAGAGTTATAGTGGAGGTGCCACATAAGCGGTCTGGGCCCGTACAGTGCTTAAACTGCCAGGAATATAGCCACACAAAAGCATATTGTAAATTGCCTTCTGTTTGTGCTGTGTGCGGGGATCTGCACGATACGACCAACTGCGACAAGCCAAAAGAAGATCCTAGGGTGAAGAAATGCAGTAATTGCGGTGGAAACCACCTTACCAACTATAGAGGTTGCCCTGTTTTTGACTTAGTTAAACGCTCATCCAAGCCAAAAGTAGCTCCTGCCCCTCCCCAACCATTAAATATGCCTACTACAAATATGCCCCCATTAGCACAGACAACTAAAAGTGAAGTTTCTTACGCTAACGTACTAAAAATTTACCAGCCCAAAGCACGCAATCCTGCCCAGCCAACAACACATCAAGAGGTGCCCACAAGCGAACCAACTGGTTAAAATTTTAGCCACCTAGAAGCCGTAATTGACAATATGGTTAAGCAATTTACGCAGATCATGGCACAAATGGCTGGCATGATGCAAGAAATGCAAAAAATGCAGTCTGCTCTTTTGCAGGCTATGCTTAAAAGGCCATTAACTGCCTGAGGGTTTGTTTCTGGAACGCAAACGGCATCCGCCAACACAAAAACGAACTGGAATATTTTTTTTTACACACCAAAACATTGATGTTATGTTGATTTCGGAGACTCATATGACTCATAGACATCTATCCCAGGGATAGATCATGTGGAGGCTCGGCTATACTAATCAAATCAAGAATTAAACACCAATGGTTAGGTGGCATATCCAAATGCTATATTCAAGCAACATACGTCTGCATTGATGAATTTTTTCCTAACGTAGTTATTTCGTCGGTTTATTCTCCACCCAGATTTTCCATAACGAAGGATCAGCACAACAGTTTTTACAAATCTTAAGGACCCCGCTTCATAGCTGCTGGAGACTATAACGCTAAACACACCTACTGGGGCTCCCGCTCAATTAGTCCCAGAGGCCGTATCTTGTATGATTCCTTATCTGAAATGGGTCTGTGTGTTATTTCTACCGGACAACCAACCTATTGGCCAACCGACCACAATAAAATTCCAGACGTAATAGATTTTGGCGCAGCAAAAGGTATATCCCCGGAGCTTATTGAGGCGCAAGCCTCTCTGGATTTATCTTCTGACCACTCACCCACAATTATCACTTTTTGCAGTCCTCACCAAATAGCAACTAGTGATTTTTTCTTATCTAAAAGAGTAAATTGGTTGAAATATAAAAAATATATCAGCACTCACTGCTCGAAACACATACCACAAAAACTCCCCAAGAAATCGATGATTGCCTGAGTATCCTAAATGAAAACATTAAAGAAGCCGTTGAACGTGCTTCTTCAACATACCGTCAGGTCAAATACAACATCTGTCGATGTTAAAGAGCTTTTATCTGAAAAAAGGAGAGCGCGAAGAAAATGGCAACAGCATAGATCGCCCCAACTTAAAACGAAGCTAAAAGAGTGTACAAATCGCTTTAAAAATTTGTTAGAGGTACACAGGATTGCATCAATTAAGGAGTATTTGGAAGGTCTAGACGCGGCTCATCAAACAATTTATTCTCTATGGCGATCAGCCAGTCGTCTCAACAGACTCGTAATCGCAAAACCACCACTGCGCAATCTTAGAGGATCCTGGGCTAGAAATGATGAAGAAAAATGCGGTATGCTCGCAAGCCATTTAAGAAACGTGTTCACTCCCAAAATATGCACTGACGTGAGGAAATTACCGCCTGTTGTTTCTAGACGTCCTATAGAAATACGTTTCCGATATTCAGATGTGGTAGAAGCTTTTGCTAATCTTAATGATAAAAAAGCTCCTGGCGTTGATAAAATAAGAAACAAAATGCTCATTGAGCTACCTTTTACAGAAAGAAGAATAATTCTTTTTATTTTTAATAACATAATACGGCTTGAACATATTCCACCAATATGGAAAGTTGTCTTAGTAAAGATGATTCCTAAGCCTGGTAAAGATCCTTCGAAGGTGGAGTCTTATAGGCCTATAAGTTTGTTACCAACTTTGTCAAAACTGTTTGAAAACCTGCTAAAAAACAAGCATCCTCCGATCCTGAATGAAAACAACTGCATTCCAGATCACCAATTTGGCTTTAGAAGTCAACATAGCACAATAGAACAAACTCACAGACTGGTGCAGGTTATAAGAAAAACTTTCGAAGAAAAAAAGTACTGCTCCGCGCTTTTTATAGATGTCTCTCAAGCTTTCGATAAGGTATGGCACGAAGCCTGTTAAACAAACTAAAGCTAAACATTCTAGCTAATATGTTCAACCTACTAAAAAAGTACATAACCGGTCGACAATTTAAAATCAAAGAGGGAAACCAAATAAGTTGTTACCAACCAATAGAAGCTGGTGTACCTCAAGGGAGTATCCTAGGTCCAATTTTGTACTTGCTTTACACGGCAGATATACCAATAAACAGTTTTACGCACACGTCTACATTTCCTGACGATACCGCTTTTCTCAGTATTCATAAAGACCCTAAAGAGGCTTCGTGCCAATTGCAACAACACGTAACCCAAGTAGAGAAATGGGCAAATTTATGGGGAATAAAAATTAATGAGCAAAAATGTACCCACGTAACGTTTACTTTACGCAAAGAAACGTGCTCTCCAATCCTTATTAACAACCATATGGTGCCTCAACGATTTGAGACGAAATACCTTGGCATTCACCTGGACCGTCGCCTTACATGGAAGACGCATATAGATGCGAAGTTGACGCAAATGAAACTTAAAGCTACACAACTTCATTGACTAATTGGCAGAAACTCTGTGCTTCGTCTTGATTGTAAACTTCTACTCTACAAATCGATTTTGAAACCAATTTGGTGCTACGGTATACAATTATGGGGCACTGCTTCCGCCTCTAACATAGAAAAAATACAACATCGTCAAAACAAAATCCTAAGAATGATAACTGGTGCTCCTTGGTATATTAAAAACAGCAACATCCACAAGGATCTACAAGTTCCACTAGTTAAATGCGAAATCCTGAACTATGTGGATAAGTATTTAAACAAGCTGGAAACGCATCCAAATACGCTCGCTCGAAACATCTTGCAACATAGTGGACACACTCGTCTGAAAAGAAGGGACACTATTGAACTTAGATGAAACTGTTTAAATTAATTTACTTTATTATGAGAACTAAAATTTTGGTCTGGTACTGACTGGACTAATATAAATTACTTTGTTTTAAGATTTGAATACCTATTGTTAGTTCGCATTAGCGAAGATTCATTAATAAAAATATGAGAAAAAAAAATAAAAAATTTGCAGTACAAATAAACTCGGAATGGAATATTAAAAAACCAATGTGAAGGGTATATAAGATTCGGCACAGCCATATATAGCGATCTTACTTGTTGTGTTTAAAAGTGTGAATGTCAAAAAAATTTGAATTTTTTATACAAAATTTAATTTTTTTCACATTGACATTTCAAAATATCTGCTGAGCTTGATATAACTGAATGAGTGGACCCTGGAAAAGAACGTGCCTTGCTAAGGCGAAGACATGAATGAATACGAAGACAAAGTTTCCATTCTGTTTTTTTTCTGGAAATTGGAAAATTTTTTAATTTTGCTAATGACAATTTTTTGTATAACAAAAAAAATGTATTTTGCAAAAATGTATTTTGACATCATAAGTGTTTGAAATACATAATACTCAAGTGTTAGGTATTTGAAATACAAATACAAAATACATTAGAAGGCGGTATTTCAAATACAAATACAAAATACGTATTTGAAATACAAATACGTATTTCAAATACAAGTATTGGAAATACTGCCCAACCCTGCCAATGGGTTTGTAATTTAGGAGACAATCCCTTTTTCCGTTCTGGGTTATATAGTAGAACTAGCTGACCCTTATGAAAGCCTCCGGAATCTGCTGCTAGATCATATCTGGCTTTCCTTTTGTCACTGGTCATTTTTATCCGGTCACGTACGAATTTATGAACTTCGTCAAGATCTTTTTGTTTCCTTGAAGAGTATTTTTCGAGCTCATCGATTGTTGTGGGCCTAATATCGAATTCTAAATCACCTGGCAGCTTCAGCTCGGTTCCAAACATAACTTTTGCAGGTGTTCTGGAGGTAGAGTCATGAACGGCTGACTTGTATGCCAACAGAAATTTAGATATGTGCTCGACTATTAATAGTGGATGCTTGTAGTCTATAATGTTCCACTATAAATAGTCGAGCACATATCTAAATTTTTGTTGGCACACAGGTCAGCCGTTCATGACTTTACCTCCAGTATTTTACATTTAAAAACAAAGTATCTGGGTGGCCTTAAGGTAGCGCACTGGTGCTGCAATGTGAAAAGTGCCTGGTTCGAATCCCAGCTACGGTTTACGCTTACATCAATGTTTTTTACGCTTGCATCAAGTACGGTTCCATATTAAATCAATTCTTTTTTGGCTTAAATGTGGCTAAAAGTAAGAAATTCGTTTGGTTTAAGAAATTGTTTACTCGGTTTAAGTTTACTTAATATATTTTTTGTGTGTAGCTATCCTAGTTTTTGATATATAAAACT
Source organism: Melanophora roralis (assembly GCA_963583895.1). NCBI lineage: Eukaryota > Metazoa > Arthropoda > Insecta > Diptera > Rhinophoridae > Melanophora > Melanophora roralis. The sequence continues at coordinate 55,913,182 of OY757188.1, forward strand.
TGTAGCATGATTGCATTATTTTATTAATAATGAACTTATTACTTTAAGTGACTATCATCCAAATATAGTATGTCACACTAAATACAATCATGCTCACTTTTGAAATGTTACTTGAAACCCATTTGTTTCCAACGTGGGAACCTATTTAAAATACACACAAACATGTATTATTATTAGGTTAAGCTAAATGCTCATAAGTAGTATATAAGCTAGAATAATTTATAATTAAGCAGGCAATAATAAAACACAGACGAAGAGTGCAAGTCATTTTTGCACCTTTGAATTATACTAAAATTATAAAAAAAAATGTTTTAATCTACATGGCGATCCTGCCAGGTTGGAGTGCTTAACTATAAAGCACCCAAAGACAGCTATTATCCTTAAAATTCGTTGGAGTGCTTGAATATAAAGCACCCAAAGCAAAATTAATCACTCTGCCAGTCCTTTGGAGCGCTACACTATAAAGCACCCAAAGTGTTAAATCAGGCAAGCCTCCTAGGGTATTTCAAATAAATCACCCAGAGAGAAAGAAAAACAAACAAAAAGGGAAAATCCATTTTTACCAGTTCCTGGTGGACAGCCAAGTCTCCGCCAGATGTCCGAAGAAGGTCCACAGCCATTGACCTTGGAGCAGTTCAGAGGTAGGAATAGCAGAAGACATCAAGAAGAACCAAAAATACCAAAAGTGAAAAAACCAAAGCGCAGAGAAGGACTACTCTGCAGACTAAAAAGAGAACGGGCGCTGTTATTGAGAGAAATAAACAGACAACCCCCTCCCAGCTGGAATGATGCTACAAATCTCTGGAAGAGAATAACCGAGTTGGAGCAGCTCATTAAAATAAAACTAAAAAACAACTGACTAACCTTAAAATTAATTTAAAGGAAGTGCACCTAGATTGAACTCATAGGTCGATAGGCGTTAACCGCCGTGGACAACATTTTTTTTCTACAATAATAATTATAAAATTGTAAAAAATGCCTCAAGTAAACAATAAGAAATAAAAATGCTATGATGACAAAATCTTAAATATATTCATAATTGTAAAATAATGACGTCATCATTAGAATGGTAGTACTAGAAACTGATAGGAATAATAAGAGAAACTACAGAAGAAGATTTAGCTACAGCACCACTGAAACAGAAGAGGAGGCAATACGCTCAATAAGATAGAAAGTAACAAAAATGGTCAGGAACCCATTAAAAAAAATTTAAAAATTTGCGAAAGAAAAACCATTTTAAAATGGGGAAACCAAACTCTAGGATAGAAAACCCGCACGCAAATGTAGTGAATAACGTAGAAATTATAGATCATACCACACAAATTGATTCTTTGTGAACACTTTTACTTAAAGCTTTAATTATTAGTACAGTAGACTTACTTTTAAAATTTTACCTACTTCATAAGAAATCCCTTAAGAGAAAATATGTAAGTCGGGCAAATGACTTAAATAAAGTATAGAGAAAGAAAAAAAAATCAGGGGAAAAAGTAAATATATAATAATAACCAAAATAGAGGATTTAAATGGACTGGAACCAAATTGTAAACAAAGCCAAATTAATTAAAGAAGAACTCGAACCTACATACAAATGCCTTAATGTAGATAGACCTATCAGAGAGGAAACTATGGCCTTCATTTTAATAACCTTTTCAAAAATCTCGAGAAAAAAAAGAGTTTTATTTAACGTTCATTATAACAGACTTACATTATCACATCAAGCTGCAGCAGATTTAAGAAATAAAATTACGAAAAAAGCAGCAAAAAGGGCTATAACAATAGAATTACCTAATTCAATACACGAAAGTGAACCTTACAACTTCAATATACCATCGACAACGGACAGAATGACCCAGACAATCGTTGAATTTCTCAATACAGCTGCCAAGCTGATTACAGAATTCGATGGAAAGCCTAAGAATCTGACATCCTTTATCGATTCATTGAATTTAATTGATACAATAAAGGGTCAACATGAGCTGGCTGCAGTATCCTTAATAAGGACCAAATTAAAAGAAACGGCTAGAAATTTGATAACTGATGAATCAAACATATCAGATATAATAACCAAACTCAAAGTTAGCGTGAAGGGCGAATCTGTTGAAGTCCTTTCTGCAAAAATAATGAGTACAAGACAATTCAATAAAACACCGAACGCTTATTGTAACAAAATAGAAAACCTAGCGAAATCCTTAGAAAATGCGTATATCTCAGATGTTTTGCCATGCCAATTAGCAACCAAATACTCGACGCAAACTGCACCCTTGATAAAGTGAAACTTATCATGGAGGCAGAACAATTCAACAGTATGAATGATGCTGTTTGTAAATTCATAAATAGTTGCACAGAGGTGACTGGGCAACAGAATGTCATATTATATTTTGGACAGAAACCAAACAATAATTTCCGAGGAAATTATGTGAAATTTAATAAAAGGAGAAATTATCAACGATATAATAACGACAATGGTAATACCAACAATAGTAATAATACTAATAGGAATAACTTCAACAACAGAAACCAACAAAGGTACAATAACAATAAATACAATAATCGAAGAACTAGAAACTACGTCAGAGTAACAGACTCCAATGAAAATTATTCGGAAAACTTGAATCATCCCCTAAGGGAAACCCAGTAAATAATAATGTATATAATCTGAACCTCAGTTTTTGTTTCTTCATTAATATTCAAATAAATAAAACTAACACCACAGTAACACTACTAATAGACACAGGAGCTGACATTTCACTAATAAAAAAACACATGTCAAACTAAACTAAATAAATACTAAATTTTAAAATTTCTTGAAACCGCATAACTTCCAAGTAGTACAAAATAATTTTTCAAAACCCGGTGACGGAATCATTGGAATGGATTTCATTAAAAAATACAATTGTATATTAAATTTAAATGAAAATAATGATTACCTTATCCTACGCCCCTTTAATATACCGCAATCAATAGAAATACCAATTGCAAATAACTGCGATGACATTATTTTACCATTAAGATCTGAAGTGATACGGCAAGTCAATTTTTTTAACTGTGATAATGAAATACTAATTCCAAATCAAGAACTTCAACCAGGTGTTTTCATTGCAAACACATTGGTAAAATCTAATAAAGCATTTATTCGTATTCTAAACACAAATCACACTATAACCAATATTAATAAAAATAAAATAAACCTTTTCGAATATGACAAATAGAAGGAGAATTTACACAGGAAATCAGAAATATTAAAAATTTTGCAAGAAAATTTTCCCGAACAATTTAATAGTGAGTTAACTGATATTTATGCCTCATACAACGATATTTTTGGTTTAGAATAAGAACGAATCACAACTAACAATTTTAATGAAAAAAATTTCATGTCTGGATTTCCCCAAATTAGGTTGGAGATAAACTCTAGAGATCTGACTTCATTTTCAACAACAAATGGATCTTATAGGTTTACTAGATTGCCCTATGGCTGAAAAATGGCACTTTATTCATTTCAAAGAATGATGACACTCGCTTTTAGTGGTTTGCGACCAGAGCAGGCATTCCTTTATATATATGACTTGGTTGTGCTAGGTTGCTCAGAAAAGCACATGCTTTCGAATTTAAAAAATGTTTTCGAATTATTCAGGAAGCACAATCTTAAATTATACCCGGGAAAATGCTCATTCTTTATGAAGGAAGTAACCTACCTGGGACATATGTAAGTGTACTAACGAAGGAATACTCCCAGATGATAGTAAATATTTGATAATAGAAAATTATCCAGCACCAAGAGATGCTGATAGTGCTAAAAGATTTATAGCTTTTTGTAATTATTATCAAAGGTTTATTCCAAACTTCTCGAAACACTCGAGGCATATATCAAGATTGTTCAAGAAAGGTGTACACTTCGAATGGAGTAATGATTGTGATATCGCGTTTAAACATTTAAAGAAAGCGTTAATGAGCCCAACACTACTACATTACCTAGACTTCGAAAAAGAATTTTGTATAATAACAGCTGCAAGCAAATATGCCTGCGGTGCAGTTCTGACACAAGAACATGAAGGAAAATATTTACCAGTCGCATATGCATCAAAAACATTTACCATGGGCGAGAGCAATAAGTCAACTAACTGCCATACATTGGGCCATAACGCATTTTAAACCATACATTTATGGAAAAAAAATTTTGGTTCGTAGTTATCACAGACCACTCTCTTATTTATTTTCAATGAAAAATCCTAGTTCAAAATTAACGAGAATGAGACTCGACTTGGAGGTGTATGATTTTACTGTGGAATATCATAGGGGAAAAGATAACCACGTTGCCGACGCGTTATCGCGTATAATGATTTCAAAGACATGAATTAAAGAGTTTCTTCAGTATTAGGGGTCACGACTCGATCGATGGCCAATAAAGGAGAAAACATCAGTAATAATAATAAGCCCAGTATATATGTACCTTTACAAACTCTGACGTCAGAAAATACTATAAACTAAAGATTTCCCCCGGGAGATGTTATATGGTATATCAATCAAATTGCCAAGGCAATTTTCGATATAATGCTGAAATATCACGATGATCCCATAGTAGATGGACATTGTGGAACATATAGAACAATACATAAAATTAAAAGATACTACTACTGGAAAAATATGTCGAAAGACATATCTAAATATGTGAAATCATGTCATAAATGTCAAACGACAAAGACAACTAAACACTTGAAAAGTCCAATGTCCATTACGGGAACACCGGACAAACCATTTGACACGGTGTATATAGATACAATAGGTCCATTTCTAAGATCAAATTACGAAAATGAATTTGCAATCACGATAATATGTGATTTAACCAAATTCTTAGTAACTATACCAACACCAGACAAAAGCGCTAAAACAATAGCTAAGGATATATTTGATAATTTTATACTTACCTATGGTCCGATGAAGACATTCATTTCGGACATGGGAACGGAATATAAAAACTCTATCTTATCGGAAATTTGTGATTTATTGAAAATTGAAAAACTAACTTCAACAGCTTACCATCATCAAACATTAGGAACAATAGAAAGAAGTCATAGGACTTTTAATGAATATGTACGTTCTTATATTTCAGTGGACAAAACAGACTGGGAAGAATGGTTAAAATATTTCACATACTGCCTCAACACGACACCTTCAACAGTACATAATTACTGCCCATATGAATTGGTTTTTTCAAAACTTCCAAATGAATTTAAACAATTTGATAAAGTAGATAGAATTTCTCCACTATATAACATAGATGACTATGCCAAAGATGCTAAATTCAGGTTAGAAGTAGCGCATAAGAGGGCCCAAATAGTATTAGACCAAAACAAAAATAAGCAAAAACTTTATTATGATAGAAAAATAATAGACCATGATCTTAAAATAGGAGATTTAGTTTTACTAAAAAAATGAAGCAGGACATAAGTTAGATAACCAGTATAAGGGACCATATATAATTAAGAAAATAGATATAAGAAATAATGTAACCATAGTAGATAATAAAACAAAAAAGGAACAAATAGTTCATAAAAATAGAATTAAGTTATATCATACTAGCTAATATACACAAAAAAAAAAAGAAAGTTAATAAAATAATATAATGTAATAAATTTTATAAAACATCTTAAACTACTAATTAAAACATAACATTGTTGTAAAAGAATGGGCATAGAACATTTTGTTATATGAACATTCTTATGAAAATGGAGGTGTAGTATGATTGCATTATTTTAATAAAAATGAACTTATTACTTTAAGTGACTGACATCCAAATATCGTATGTCACACTAAATACAATCATGCTTACTTTTGAAATGTTACTTGAAACCCATTTGTTTCCAACGTGGGAACCTATTTAAAATACACACAAACATGTATTATTATTAGGTTAAGCTAAATTCTCATAAGTAGTATATAAGCAGTGTGGCCATATTAGCTTTTTTGGAGCTAAATTTAGCTTTATTTTTCTTCATTTAGCCCGAAATATTTACATTTAGCCTTTAGCTTTTTTTAAGCTTTTTTCGAAATTGGATTCAGCTTTTTTAGTAGTTTTTGATAGATAAAAGGTCAAAAATTATTATTATATTTTTTGGTATTTATCTCAATTATATTGAAAGGTATCAAGCTCCAAATTTTCTTCGAATTTACAACATTACAGTTTCCGAACCATTGTTTGTTTAATAATTTACTTCTAGCGACATTTAAAAAACGTGAAACAGCACAAAACTACAATAAAACAAAGAAATAAGGAAGGTATGGTATTACAGAAAAAAACGTAAGAATTTGTTTTCCAAAACAAATACTTTTAAATGCGGCAATTTAAAAGAAAAAATCCAAATGCGACACAAACATTTGTTCCGTCTTTTGGTAAAATTAAAAAATGTTTTCATGTATTGCTCAAAAATGTAAAACACTTATGTTTTTCATTGAAACAAATTATTATATTAATATTTTTATTTAATAAGAATTTTAAAGCTTATTTTTTTTTAAAATCAAATCAAACAGGACCCAAATAATTTTTCAAGAAAAAAAGCAGGCACAATAAAACATAGTAGGGTCAAGTAAAGCTCATCATTTTGATGGTATTAAACTATATTTGTTGAAAATCATGTTCTTTGTAAATTTAGTTTTTTTTAGCAGGACGGTCATTTTTTAATTTAAATAAAAACGTTTAATAACGATAATTATTATTTTTATGGATAGGGTTAAAAAAATAATATTTTTTATTTTTTCATTTTTACAGTCATTGGTTTTAAATACATATTTAGACACACATGTACAATAAAAAATATTTTTAAAAACGCTTTCTTACAATGCAACTTTTTTACAATAAAGACTATCTTTTTTTCTTTTCTTGAACAAAATTTACATGAATAAAGGCATTTTTCATGATATATATATATATGTACTTATGTAACTTGAATGAAAATTTTCGGTTTTTAACGAACTGTGTAGAAAAGTAGTCTCTTTATACTCGTTTTGCCAACAAACAAAAATTTCATTGAAGGAATATTAAAAAAATTGCATCGTGTAAATTTGTTTCGATTTTTTTATTGTTTTCATGTGTTTGTAGTTATGAAAAATGTTTGTAAATAAATTACTTAATTTTACGTGTTTTTGTAAAAAAAAATGAACGAACAAAGTGTGTTGAGTATTTATATCTAAAACAAATTTTCGTTTTTTGTTTTTTTTAATACATATCTTACAAATTAGTTTTTTTTTTACCAAAACAGGCAGCAAATTTATACCTGCTTCTAAAAACTTTTTAAAAAAGCTCTTGTACATGCATATGTATATGAACACATACATATTATTTTTCTTCTTACTGAAGGTATTGGTCTACCAAATTTTCGTAAATAAAACTAAAATTTTAAAAACAAATTTTCTTTTTAAATATTTTTAGCACAAAAACGTTTCGTTCCTATTATGAGAAATGTCTAAATAACACAGAAATTTTTTAAAAAACGAATAAAAAAATGTAGCTTTATTTTTTGGCTTTAAGTTTTTGTTTTTAGCACTTTTTAGCTGTTTTTTAAACGTGATTTAGCTTGAACTTTACTTGAAAATCTGGTCGCACTGTATATAAGCTAGAATAATTTATAATTAAGTAGGCAATAATAAAACACAGACGAAGAGTGCAAGTCATTTTTGCGCCTTTAAATTATACTAAAATAATAAAAGAAATTGTGTTAATCTACAAACTTTAATAAATACCATGTAGAAGGTTTGAGATCGACAGTTTTAACAGTTTTCGACATTATTCGTATTAAAAGGTAAATAAAAGTTGTTTATTTGTATGAGCGTTCCCCTCCCTCTGCTCCAATCCAACCATTTTTTTAATGTAAGAATTATTGCATCACTATTTTTTGTAGAACATTCAAAGTAGGTATCTGTTATAGTTTCCCAGATATAGCGTATAGAAAATTTTTCCTCTTCAATTACTTTTTGTAGAATATATGAAGTCGATAGTTGTTATAATTTCCGAGATATAACGCTTGAAATATTTGACAAAATTTGTGCAATTGTGAGGGAAATACCACTTCCTCTGATCCTATCTGAAAAAAATTGTCCTAATTTAGGCCCATATCTTCAAAGTATCCGTGCCAAGTTTTGTGTTAAGAGTGACTATATTTACTGAGATAGATAGGGATATATTCTCGGATTTTGTCCTAAAGAATGGGTTGTTTTGGGTTTTCGCCTATATCTCGGTCAATGGTAAATCGATTGTACCAATTTTAAATAGCGATTGTGTCAGGATATTTCTGATTGCTTTTTTTTACATAACTTTTATTACTGAATTTTTGCCTTAGGCCAACTAACATTAAGTATTTAAATCAGTGTTGAAAAAGTTGATACGATCGTACTTTTTTTCATACTATTTAATGGTGGAAAATACTGTGTTGGTGCTCTGGCTAATTTGTTATTTTTTTTCAATCATTATTTAAAATGGTTTAGTTTTGCCTCTTATTAACTATCATTTTCTTTCCATGTGATTTTGTTTAATACTTAAGTACGTAAATATGCTCCCTTTCACAAGAGGCTGCAAATAATATTTTTTTGCAATATTATTTCACAATCAGAGGTTTCGGATAGTAAATGGTAAACAGGTTAAAAAATCGTGACTTTTAGATCAACTTTTAAGAAGTAGGACGAACTCAAAACTGTTTTAAAAAATCTTTAATAAAATATTTTTAACCATGGAAAAGATTAAGGGGTATATTAATAAACAATTTCTTAATTCAAAATAGATTTTAAAAAACCTATTTTAGATTTTAAAAAAATTTAATTGAAAAAGCGCAAAAAGGTGGCGTATACTGAAAATATAGCTTAGAGAATTCAGTAGTCGTCATTAGTAACATTTTTTTAAAGCATAAAATATTGACCTATGGGTAGTTGCCTTGTTAAATATTTTTACTATACAGCTCCCATACAAATTAACAAATTTTTATGAAATTTTCGATACGCTATGTCTCGGAAACTATAACAGCTATCGACTTCTAGTGTTCTACAAAAAGTAACTAGATGATAAGACCTACAATTTGGGGAAAAAATTTTAACACGAATAATATCGCAAACTTTTATAACTCTCGACCTCAAACTTTCTTGATCTATTTCTGTTATTCATACGAACGTTAAAATTTTGTAAAGTTTCCTTTGGACTTTAAAGGTGCACAAGGTACATATTTTTATTATATTATTTGCAGTTAGCGTTTTTTATTTCCCGGACTTTTTTACTTCCCGGGAAACGGGAACTCAAAAATTAATTTCCCGGGAATCCCGCTCTTCAAATAAAGAAAACTTTACAGGTTGTACTAATAAAAAACTGTTTTTATTTTTAACGAAAAATGTATATGTATATATATATATGTACATATATACATATAAAAAACTCACAAATTCAAAAAAGGAAAATAAAAGAGATCAAAATATAACTTAACAATTCAGCCCAGGTTACCAGGTAATCAAGGCGAATTCATAAACTTCGCCCTCTGCATTTACGTTTTGTGTTTGAACGGTTGAATTTAAAAGAAAATTTTCAAATTTCATACAAAATCATATGTACATTTAAAAAATCGGAATGTCAAATTTATTATAGTCAGCTGGGCTCTTGATGTTACCTGTTTGAGTGTACCCTGATTGCAAATATGCATAGATTTCAACCACTGTAGAATAACATCAGCGGGAAAGCCTTCGTTACGCTGAGGCCACAAGTTCAAGTTTTCGCTTTCAAGTTGATCACACATATTGTGTACAAAATTTATTCGAATTGATGATCGTGACGTAGGCTGCACGCAACTTGATAATTACCTTGATCATCAATTTCATTTCTTAAGATATCGTCGTCGAGAAATAAATGAAAAATGATCACTTTGCCGCAGAATATTTGTTAAACGAAACACAAAAATTATTTAATATATTACATTTGTTATTTTATTACATTTTTTATTTATTTGCGACTGAATTTTGGTACAACGACACACAAACTATTTGCATTAATCTTATACATAAAAGAACAATTTTTTTTTGTTAGTAACACGGCTTATAACTCAAGAACGGCTGGACCGATTTTAAAGAAACTTGAAAAAAAGCCATACCCGATATCTGGGAATGCGTTTTAGGCTAATCTGTTTTTGGAAATTCCGACTGGGCGTGGCACCTCCCATACAAATTGAACAGTTTTTTTCACATAGCTCAATATCTATTATAGCTGAAGTCTCCAAATTTAGTACAGCTAAATTATTTATTGATGTGCCTAATTGAGTAATGTATGGGCGGAAACAAATAAATGGGCGTGGTACCTCCCACACAACAAAAATAGTTTTTTGTATATATCACAATAACTGTAATAGCTGAAGTCTCCAAACTTCGTACATATGTTTATAGTGCTAATATGCATAATTGAGATTTGTATAGGCGGGAAGAAATAAATAGGCGTGGCACCTCCCATACAACGAAAATAGTTTTTTGTATATATCACAATAACTGTAATAGCTGAAGTCTCCAAACTTCGTACATATGTTTATAGTGCTAATATGCATAATTGAGCTTTGTATGGGCGGGAAGAAATAAATAGGCGTGGCACCTCCCATACAACGAAAATAGTTTTTAGTATATACCTCAATAACTGTAATAGCTGAAGTCTCCAAACTTTGTACGGATGTTTACAGTGCTAATATGCATAATTGAGCTTTGTATGGGCGGGAAGAAATAAATAGGCGTGGCACCTCCCATACAACGAAAATAGTTTTTTTGTATATATCTCAATAACTGTAATAGCTGAAGTCTCCAAACTTCGTATGGATGTTTATAGAGCTAATATGCATAATTTAGCTTTGTATGGGCGGGAAGAAATAAGTAGGCGTGGCAACTCTCATACAACGAAAATAGTTTTTTGTATATATCTCAATAACCGTAATAGCTGAAGTCTCCAAACTTTTTAAGGATGTTTATAGTGCTAATATGCTAGTTGTGCTCTGTATGAGGGGGGAAAAAGTAATGGGCGTCGCATCTCCCATACAAGGAAAAGAGTTTTTTATATATCTCAATAACTGTAACAGTTGAACTCCCAAAACTTTGTAAAGATATTTATAATGGTAATATGCATAATTCAGCTGTGTATGGGTTAAAGTCTCCAAATTTTGTGTAGGTGCTTACAATGTTAATGTTTACTATTAAGCTGAGTTTGGGCGTGAAGAAAATAATAGGCATGGCACCTCCTTTACAAAAAAAAATCTTTTACATATATATGTCAATAAATGTGACAGCTAAATCTCCAAATTTAATATGGGTATTTATTATAAAAATATGCATAACTAAGATAAGTATAGGCAGGAAGTGAATTATGCGTGTGGAACCTCTAATAGCATGGAAATATTTATGTTTGTATCTCATTAACTGTGACAGCTAAGGTCTCCAAGCTTTTTGGTGTGGCACCTCCCGTAGAATTAGATTATTTTTACATGTACTTCAATACTTCTTATAGCTAGAGTCTTAAAATTGTCTATGGATGTTTATGTTTGCTAAAATACATAATTGAGGTGAGTATAGTTAGGAGAAAAAAGTAAATAATGGGCATGGCATCTCCCATATAACAAAAATACTTTCTTATATAAGTCTCAATAACTGTAAAAAAACTTAAAAAATTTGTTCATATTTTTCTCAAACCAGTTAAACGCAATTTAAATTATTAGTTTAAAAGTAATAGAAATAACCTAAAAATTACCAATAAAATGTTTTTCCATTTTTACCCCTTAGGATCAAAATTCTTAAAATTTTATATTCATATTTTTTCAAGACCTGTCGAACGCAATTTCAAAATATAATTTGAGCCCCTTTTTATTTTTTTCGGTTCCGAAGGTACAAAATGGATATAAGCAACTTTAAAATATGGTTTTTTTACCCTGTCTCTCCTCTAATGGTCTATTATTTCAAAAAAGGAGGAAAAATGCATTTATAACTTTGAAACCTGTCGAGCGTAAATAAAATTATAGTTCTATCTTTTTTTAGCTCAGAAGCTACAAGATTAACCAATACATATTTGAAGTCTTGCCCTAAGCATTTAGTTTATGCAATGATGCATCTGTCTGTCAGTTAGCGAGTCATTAACGCAATTTTTTTCTATACATTGTTTTGTAAGAACAACAAACATTTAAAAAAATAAAAAAAAAAATATTTACAAGTGGCGGATAGGGCTACAAAAAAATGAAGCCATTATAAACTGAACTGTTTGTGAAGTTTTTTTTGGTAATAGCTTCCCATCATGAAAGATGCGATAGGCTCAGCTATTCTATTCACGCTTTATCAGCAATTTTCAGTAATTATCAAAGAAACAGACAAAACATGTTTATAACGTTATTGACATGTTATTAAGGATAATATTTTGTGAATTTTGCGTGTTTAGGCAAAAAATTCGTTTGCTGATTATATATATTGTTAGGCAATACGTGTTCGGAGATACTCAATGCTGGATATATTCAATAGAGCGGCAAAAACGAGGCTTGCCGCATGCACACATTCTTATTTAGTTAGTCGAAAAATTTCCACCAGACCAGAAAGATGATATTAAAAGAGCTGAGATCCCTGATCCCGAAACATATCAAGAACTACATGATGTTGTAATTACATATATGATTCATGAACCGTGTGGCACCATCAACACCCAATGTCCGTGCATGGTCGACGGCAAGTGTTCCAAACATTATCCACGAAAATTGACGGCGGAAACTATCACTGGCAATAAAGGGTATCCACTGTATCGGCGTTGATCGCCCAATGACAACGATCACACTATTACAAAAAAAGTAAAAGGAAACGATTTTGTGGTTGACAACAGTTGGACTGTGCTATATTTGCCACTTCTTTCCAAATCATTTAAGACATATTACAATATTTAATATTCTAACTCAGTAAAGTCGATCAAGTACGTCTGCAAATATGTCACGAAAGGCAGCGATATGGCTGTTTTTAGCATCCAAATCTCCAATAACAACGATGAAATTACGCGTTATTAAGTTGGGCAATATGTTAACTGCAATCAGGCGGTTTGGCGTATATTTTCATTCCCTATTCACGGATGCCATCCCACTGTTGCACATTTAGCAAACGCATCTGGAGAATGGCCAACGAGTACATTTCACTGCGGCAAATATTGTTCAACGTGCTGAATACCTGCAGTAATAACATTGACAAGTTTCTTTGCTGTTTGTCAAAGCGGTCCGTTTGCACAAAGTTTACTTAACTCAAAGATGCCACGGTATTGCACTTGGAACGCTTCTTCAAAAAATGTTTAACGTCGAAAGAAAGGCGCTATGTTTCCTAGGCATCCAGATGTGCGTTCAAGTGATGCTCTTGGTCGCATTTATAAAGTTCATCCGAAAAATGATGAATGCTTTTATTTGCGGTTGTTGCTGGTGAATGTTCGTGGTCCAACATCATTTGCAGCATTACGTACTGTTAATGGTATAGTCTGTCCAACATTTCGTGCTGCATGTCAAGAACTCGATTTGCCTAAAAGCGATACTCATTGGGATACGATAATCGCTGAGGCATATACGAACATTATTTGCTATTGACATGCTTTCCGTCAACTCAAAGTCACCTGTGGAATAAATACAAGGACAATGTGGCATTTTACCTCAATATCGTGTCAGCTCGAGAAATCCAAATCTTGAAGTCAATGCGAAGTAGAGACCTGCATCAAGTCCTATTCAAGCTAATTCAAGAACCTCATAATTTTCTAATTCTTGTGTTATTGTGCGATTAAACGGTTTAAGTGCTGTAATGTAGAGTAGCTGACACAGTTTATGTGCTGCAGTGTAGTGTAGTTAAGAATAAAAAGTGGTGTCAGGCACTGTTGTTGACGCAACGTATGTACTGTCATGAGGTGTGGTCGATAAAAAAAATACTGTGCTTATATGTGGCAACAACAACAAAACTGTGTGTAATACACACAATGTTGAGTAGATATATAAACAAACATACATATATACAAGCAGGCAAATCAGTATGAAATTCATGCGTAATTGCATTACATTACATACATACATTTGTACATTCAAAATCAACTCCCGTTTGTTATAACTATCACACCAGGAACATCCCGCCAACAGTAAAGTTTCGAGATGAATTGAAATTGAAGTGTGCGATCATGATGAATTGATGTGCCGTTGTTGTTTACTTAAGTGTGCTTAACTGTGAATATATTTTTCATTTAAGTTAAGTTAAGTAAACAAAAGAGATGGCGAACAATACAACGCAGTACTTATTTTTGTGTGTGCACACGTAAGGTATATGAAATGAATTGAAAATTTGAGATGATGCCTTATTTAGCGTCGTCTTGGGCTGGCCTCTAATGCGAAGATGCATAACCTTATTTACCTTATAATAAGAACCTAAATTTTGGTCTGGTACTGACTGGACTAATATCAATTACATAATTTTAAGATTTGAATACATATTGTTAGTTCGCATTAGCGAAGATTCAATAATAATAATATGGAGAAAAAAAAAGATGCATAACCTGGCCTTGCTCTTAATTGAAGACATGTGTTACCTTATTTGTGGCAGTTTGTTAGTCAGGTTAGGACTGCCAGCACCAGAACATGAAATTAATGAGCTAATAATCGAGAATCGAAGCGTGATCGTGAATACGATCGACATAAGTTGAACCAATTAGTTCAAACCAATGTTTGCCTCTTAAACCTCCAACAGAAGGAAGTCTATGATATAATATTGAAGGCAATTGATGACGGAAATGGAGGTTTTTTTCCTTGGATGCCCATGGTAAAACTGGGAAGACATTCCTAATGTCATTGATTTTAGTCACTGTTCGTGCGAGATCCAACATTGTTGTAGCGGTAGCTTTTTCTGTAATAGCGGCCATATTGTTAGAAGGATGCCGCACAGCTCACTCAGCGTTAAAATTGCCATTTAACCTTCAAAATAAAGAGCAACCGATACGTAACATTGCGAAAAACTCCGCCATGTCCAAAGTTTTGGTAGCGTGTAAAATCATTATCTGGGACGGCTGCACAATGGCACACAAGCACGCAATAAAAGCTCTTGAAAACATAATTGCTAATGGGAAAAATTATGACTGGTTGAGTGAACGGGCAATTTTAGCAACTAAAAATATAGATGTGGATGATTTAAACTATATATGTAGTTCAGAATCAAATCGTTAGTACTCTGCATTCTTTTAAATCTACTGATTGTGTAACAAACAAATATGAAGCCACAAACTATTCAACTGAAGTTTTAAACTCCTTGGATGTACCTGGCTTACCACCGCACAGCTTACAACTGTAGGAAGGCTCGGTATTTATCGTGCTTCGAAATTTAAACCAACCAAAACTTTGCAATGGAACGCGTTTGTTAATAACAAAACTAATAGTCAATGTTATTCATTTAGAGGAAAATTCAAAGGTGAAGGAGTACTCATTCCGAGAATTCCGATGATACCAACCGATATGCCTTTTGATTTTAAGCGAACTCAATTTGCTATTCGTCTTGCATTCACAATGACGATTAACAAATAACAAGGACAATCCTTGAGTATTTGTGGTCTTAATTTAGAGAATTCATGTTTTTCTTAAGGCCAACTATACGTTTCATGTTCACGTGTGGGCAAACCATCTACTTTATTTGTACTTGCGCCTAATAACAAAACGAAAAATGTCATATACCACAAGGTAATGTACTGAAGGCAATTAACCTCAAGCACTAAAATACAGAGCTTCCTTATTTTTGTAATCTTTTTGAATTTTTGTTTTCCTTATAAATATATTCCAATAAACTATTTGACTAAATGAGCTTTGTACTCCTTTTAAAAAATCCATATATTCAATAATTGTTAGGTGGTACGAAGTTCACCGGGTCAGCTCGTTTATTAATAAATGTTAATATACGAAACACACAAAAATTGAGTTAAAATTATTTGCGGTAGAATATTTGTGTAAGCAAACTAGTGAAAAAACAAAAATTTATGAAAAATAACTATAATCAGCTGTTAACTTGACCATCAAGTTGAAAGGCGAGTTGAATTGGAAAATTTCTCATCAAGTTGCTTTCAAGTTCGAAAAGTTTGAGTGTGTTAGTAAAAATGTTTGAGTGTATTGCAATTTGAAAGTCGAAAATTGAACGTCTGGCCGCTAAGTTGGGCAAAAATCCAATTTCGTTACATATTAACGCTCGTATTTATAATAATTATAGTAGACTTATTAAGGGATTATTTGACAATTTGCATAGACATCGTTTAAATAAGCCCTTAATAACCATACTTTATATTTTTATGAATATGGGGGTTAGTATGTAATGTTTTATAAACCAAAAATATGAAAAAAGTAAAAAAAAATCTGAATATGTTACGAAAATATTTGAAGTGCGGGATTCACGCACGAAATTCCCGGGAAAGCGGGATATGAAAATTGACGAATTTCCCGGTAATTTTCGGGGTGGAAACTCCCGGCCAAAAACCCTATTTGCAGAACAAAATAACTCGGCTGGGTATATTAAAAGACCAATGTGAAGGGTATATAAGATAGGGATCTTACTTGTTGTGTTTAAAAATTTGAATTTTATACAAAATTTAATTTTTTTGACATTCACATTTCCAAATATCCGCTGAGCTCTTGATATTATCTGAATGAGTGAGCCCTGGAAAAGAACGTGCCTTGCTAAGGCGAAGACATGAATGAATACGAAGACAAAGTTTTTATTCTGTTTTTTGGAAATTGTAACATTTTTCAATTTTGCTAATGACAACATTTTGTATAGCAAAAAAATTTATTTTGCAAAAATGTATATTGAGATCATAAGTATTTGAAATACAAAATACTTCAGTGTTAGGCATTTGAAATACAAAATACATTGGAAGGTGGTATTTTAAATACAAATACAAAATACGTATTTGTATTTCAAATACAATATTTGAAATACTGCCCAACCCTGCTAATAGATTTATGTCGCTTTAAGTTTTATTTGCGTCAACTTCACATCAATATGTGTCTTCGATGTAAGGCGACGATCCAGGTTAATGCAAACATATTTCGTTTCAAATCGTTGGGGCACTATATGGTTGTTAATACGAATTGGGGAGCATGTTTCTTTGCGTAAAGTAAACCTTACGTGGGTACATTTTTGCTTATTAGTTTTTGTTCCCCATAACTTTGCCTATTTCTCTACTTGGGTTACGTGTTGTTGCAGCTGACTCGAAGCCTCCTTAAGGTCTTAATGAATACTGATAAAAGCGGTATCATCAGCAAATGTAGACGTGTGCATAAAACTGTTGGTTGGCATATCTGCTGTGTAAAGTAAGTAAAGAATTGGACCTAGTGTACTCCCTTGAGGTACACCAGCCCCTATTGGTTGGGAACAACTTATTTGGCTTCCCCCTTTGATAATAAATTGTCGACCGGTTATGTACTTTTCTAATAGGTTGAAAATATTAGCTATAAGGTTTAGTTTTGGTTTGTGTAACAGGCCTTCGTGCCATATTTTATCGAAAGCTTGAGAGACATCTATAAAAAGCGCGGAGCAATACTTCTTTTCCTCAAACGTTTTTCTTATAACCTGCACCAGTCTGTTAGTTTGTTTCATTGTACTATGTTGACTTCTAAAGCCAAATTGGTGACTTGGAATGCAGTTGTTGCCATTTATGATCGGAGTCAGTTTGTTTTTAAAGAGGTTTTCGAACAATTTTGACAAAGTTGGTAACAACATAAGACTCCACCTTCGAAGGATCTTTACCAGGCTTAGGAATCATCTTTACTAAGGCAACTTTTCATATTGGCAGGAAATGTTCAAACCGAATTAGGGCATTAAAAAAAAAGAATAATTCTTTTAGCGGTAAAAAGTAGCTCTTAAAGCATTTTGTTGCTTATTTTATCAACGCCAGGAGCCTTTTTATCATTTAGGTTAACGATAGCTTCTACAACATCTGAAAATCAGAAACGTATTTCCATAGGTCGTCTAGCAACAGCAAGCGGTAATTTCCTCACGTCAGTGCACGTGTTGGGAGTGAAAACGTTCCTTAAGTGACTTGCAAACAAATCGCATTTTTCTTTGTCATTTATAGCCCAGGATCCTCTCAGATTACGCAGTGGAGGTTTTGCGATTAAGGATCTTTTAAGACGTCTGGCAGCTCGCCTTAAAGTCGCGTCTAGGCTTTCTAAATATTTATTCAGTAATGCCATTCTGGGCACCTCCAACAAGTTTTTTAATTGGTTTGTGCATGCTTTCTGCTTATTTTTAAGTTGAGACGATCTTTTTTTTTGCCATTCTCTCCGGGTTCTCCTTTTTTCAGATATAAGCTTTTCAACATCTGCAGAAAAAATTTTGTTGTACTTGGCCTGACGATAAGTAGAAGAAGCATGTTCAATGGCTTTTATAATGTTTTCATTAAGGCTGTTCAGACAATCATCGATGTCTCCGGGTGTTTTTTAGTGGTTGGCTTTCCAAGCAGTGAGTGCAGATTTGTTTTTTATATTTTAACCAATCTACTTTCTAGTTGATGAGGACTGAAAATAGTGATTATTGTTGGTGAGTGGTCAGAAGATAAATCCAAGTAGGCTTTGCTACGCCAAAATCTATTATGTCTGGTATTTTATTGTAGTCTGTTGGCCAATTGGTTGGTTGTCCAGTTGAAATAACGAAAAATCCCACATCAGACACCGAATCATACAAGACACGACCTATCGGTCTTATTAGGCGGAAACCCCAGTACGTGTGCTTAGCGTTACAGTCTCCAGCAGCGGGGACCTAAAAATTTTTTAAAACTGTTGTACTGTTCCTAAGTTATGGAGAATCTGGGTACAGAATAAACCGAAAAAATAACAAGGTTATGAAAAAATTCATCAATGCAGACGTTTGTTGCTTGTATACAGGGTTGGGCAGTATTTCAAATACTTGTATTTGAAATAGAAATTCGTATTTTTTATTTGTATTTGAAATACCACCTTCTAATGTATTTTGTTTTTCAAATACCTTACACTGAAGTATTTTGTATTTCAAATACTTAAGATGTCAAAATATATTTTTGCAAAATACATTTTTTTGTTATACAAAAAGTTGTGATTAACAAAATGGAAAAATGTTACAATTTTCAGAAAAAAAAAACAGAATGGAAACTTTATCTTCGTATTCATTCATGTATTCGCCTTAGCAAGGCACATTCTTTTCCGGGGCTCACTCATTCAGGTAATATCAAGAGCTCAGTGGATTTTTTTGACATTCACACTTTTAAACACAACAAGTAAGATATATATTTGGCCTTTTAATATACCCAGCCGATTTATTTTGTGCTGCAAATGATATAATAAAAATACCTTGTACAGCTTTAAAGTCCATAGGAAACTTTTACAAAGACTAAACGTTCGTATGAATAACAGAAATAGATGAAGAAGGTTTGAGGTCGAGAGTTATAAAGCCTTTCCACATTATTCGTTTTAAAAGGTTAATCAAAGATGTTAATTTTTATGGGATCTTCTAGTCCCCTTGCTTCTCTCCAAATTTGTTCCCCAAAATGTAGGTCTTGTCATCGAATTACTTTTTGTAGAACACTAGAAGTCGATAGCTGTTATAGTTTCCGAGACATAGCGTATCGAAAATTTCATATAAATTATTAATATGTAAGAGAGCCCCACCGAAAAAATTTTTTTCAAAGCGTAGGTCCTATCATCTACTAATTACTTTTTGTAGAACACTAGAAGTCGATAGCTGTTATAGTTTTCGAGATATAGCGTATCGAAAATTTCATAAATTTTCATAATTTCCTGCCCCCACCCAAAAAATTTTCCTTTAAAGTGTAGGTCTTGTACAATTCTTAAAACATTTGAAGTCGATAGCTGTTATAGTTTCTAAGATTTAGCGTATGAAATATTTTACAAAATTTGTGCAATTATAGAGAAAAAACCGCTTCCCCTGATTGAGGCCCATATTTTCAGAGTATCCGTACCAGGTTTTGTGGCAAGAATGACTATATTTACTGAGATATATAGGAAAATGGGTCATTTTGAGTTTTCGTTTCTATCTTGGTCAATAGTCAAGCGATTTTGCTAATTTTAAGTGGCGATTGTCTCCAGGATATTTCCAATAGTTTGACACCAATAAATGATCCGTATCACTTCATTTGACTCCGAAAACTTGATTTCAACAGACTGACAGACGGACATGTCTATATCAACTTCTCTATCTATAAGGATCCAGAATATATATACTTTATGGGGTCGAAAATGGATAATTAAGAAATTGCAAACGGAATGACAAACTGATATATACTCCTATCACTATGTGAAGGGTATACAAAAGAAATGCAAAGGGCGAATTTTTGAATTCGCCTTGATATTACTGTACTGTACTTTACTTTTAATGTTATTGTTTTTCACATACAGAGAACTTTTTTCATAAAATTTAACACCAGTTTGTGTTCATCAGGACCTGTAGAAAGATTGTTTGCTTTAGCAGGATTTATATATTCTCCAACAAGAGGCTGCTTATTTGATTGAAATTTTAAAAATCTAGTGTTCATGAAAGGAAACTCATGTTTTACCAATTGATTAATGGTTATAAATGTATTTTGTATTTTAAATAAAAGATACTTAAATACTGTATTTTGTATTTTAAATACTCGACTTGAAAGATTTGGTATTTTGTATTTGATATACAAGCGGAACAAGTATTTTGTATTTCAAATACAGCAAAGCATGTATTTTGCCCAACACTGCTTGTATGTAACAATCGGAGAGACCACCCATTCATTGGTGTCTGATTCTTGATTTAATTAATATAGCCGAGCCACCACAAGACCTATCTCTAGGATCCTTTGGATCGTAAAAAGTATAGCCACTTATTATAAAAGTTCTTCTAGATGTCATATGAGTTTCGTAAATCAAAATATTCGAATTTTTTTGTTGTCGGATTCCGTTTGCGTTCCAGAAACAAACCCTGCTTCAGTTCGTGGCCTTTTGAGCATTGCCTTCAAAAGAGCAGACTGCATTTCTTGCATCATGCCAGCCATTTGCGCCATAATCTGCGTAAATTTTTAAACCATACTGCCTATTACGGCTTCCAAGCGGCTAAAATTGGGGCCTTTAGGCTCATTTGTTGGCCCATCTTGCTGTGTTGCTGACGGGTTGGTTTTACTTGCATTGGCATAAGAAACTTGACTCGTTGTTGGTTGTGCTAATGGGGGCATAAGAGAAGTGGGAAGCGGCAGGAACTACTTTTGGCTTTGATGAGCGCCTAACTAAATCAAAAACAGGGCAGCTTCTATAGTTGACAGTGTGATTTTTCCCGCAATTGCCAAATTTCTTCACCCGAGGATCATCT
This sequence comes from Melanophora roralis, assembly GCA_963583895.1. Taxonomy (NCBI): domain Eukaryota; kingdom Metazoa; phylum Arthropoda; class Insecta; order Diptera; family Rhinophoridae; genus Melanophora; species Melanophora roralis. The sequence continues at coordinate 55,934,527 of OY757188.1, forward strand.
TTTAGTTTATCGCACTTTGTCGTAGCATGCAGGTCTCCACACAAACAGAAGGCAATATGCAATTAGCCTTGGTGTGACCATATTCGTGGCGCTTCAACTACAACTCTTTGATGCAAAGTATATTTTAGGTCATAGATGGGGTGAGTTTCATTTTTTTTCAGTTTTACATCACCAGGCTCAAGCTCCACTCGGAATAATGATTTGTGATACCTTTCTCTGTTTATAATATTTGACAGAGACTTGGCTTTGAAGCCTTTGCTGCACAAGTTGGCTCTAATGTCTTCCGGGTCCAGTTTCAAGTCAATACCCTTAATAACAACCTGATTGCCTTTTGCGTTCTTTAGTTGGTAGGTGTAAAAGTTCTTCTTTTGTTTTTCAAATTCCGAAACTGTGGTACGGTAAGCGTTTTCCTGATGAACTTGAATTTTATTTTAATATATGTTACCACGTTTCATGTTCGACACAAAAAAAGGGTTTTTACAGATCAATCCAACAAAAAATTTAATAAGATCATTAGAGTTTTTCTCTCTCAAATGAATTGGGGGAGGCCTAAAAGTCTTCCTTTAAAGTAACGGGGCATCGTTTTCCTCCTGCAGAATGGAAAAATGGTTTTGCTTCATCTTTAAAATTTTTTGCTGGATTGGTAACCTTTTCCGATTTTGGGCTTCTGCCTCTTTTAAGAACTGTTATATAGCAGTCCCTACCTGAACCTTTAGAGCTTATGAAGAAATTGGGCTGGGCCGCCTTTAGCGAATATAGCTTCAATTCCAGAATTTGATAAAGAAAACCGCGATAAGGATGGTATATCCCTCGGTATTTTTTTATTTTTAAAAAGAAATAGGGCTTAATTTGACCCTTGTTCAAGTCACTTATTTAAATTTGGTGCACTTGCACTTTAATTGTCTACAGGGTGCCAAAGTTGACCTCCTCGGGCTTACAAAACATTTCTATGCTTATAACTTTTGCAAATATCAAGCGATTTCCATGATTTTTTGATTTATTTGGTGGAATTTAAAATCTGAAAAGAAAGCATACTCACTCTTTCTTGTTACCTGTTACAGTTTAAAAGATATTTGGGTTTGAAATTTAAAATTGTTGTTTTTGGCCTTGGCTTTATTTGGTTTTTTGCAAATGTCTGCAATTGTAGTTATGCTAAAAATATTTTTGTATTTACAAAAAGTTTGTTAAGCCTTCACAAAAAAATTTATTTAATTATCTTTATTCGTCTAGCCGTGAAAAATATTCAAAGTCAAAATTTTCAACGTGATTCCAAAAATGGCATAATTTTGACAAAAATTGAGCACAATTGATTAACTTTTTTTGCAAATATTTGTAAAAATAATTATTTCTTTCTTAACGTTTTTGGAAAAAGCAGGCTTTAAAATATATTAGTAGTATATTTTTGAAAGGATTTAGACGTGCACCCTACGCCAGGCATTGGTCGAAAATATGGATTTTTTCAACGAAATTTAAATTTATTGGCCGAGAAAAAAACGCAAGTCGGTTTTCGAAAAATTTTTTCAAAATTAAAATAACTTATCTTTTGAGGTTTCATTAATTAAGTTATTAAGTTTAATTAAGTTATTCACCGCCCGCTCAAAAATGGGGTCACGAGGGTAAATGTTATTAATATAGGCAAATTTTAAGATGCGTGTAATATAATAAATAGCTCAGAAAATAACTTAAAGTTTACTTAATTCTTTTTGTTTTTTGTTTAAACAATAAATAACATAATATTATTATAAAGTTTTAAAATCCATTACGTCATCATAAATCAACAAAATTTTATAAACTTTCATATATAAAAATTTTCACAAAAAAAAAAAAAATTTAATATTTTGGAATTTTTTTAATCTGACCCCTTGTCTTTTTTCTATAGTTAAAAAATATGATATGTATGCAAATCTTCATCTGTTTACCTTTTCAATGATTTATTATATTTGTATATTATTAGTTATTTAATACTATATTAACCGCCCTTAAAACAGCTATCTTGCATCAAATTTGTTGAAAGTCCATTATTTTGTAGGGTGTGTATAAACATTAGCTATGGCATAGTGATATATGAAAATTTTTGCAACGAGATTTTGAAGTGCTCCCGGCTTTTATTTTGTTAGACTTAAAAAAAATACATATGGCAAAAAATGGGGGAGTTTGGTTGTGGGTAAATGGCGCCTCATCGAGGTCAAAGTTCATCGTAAAAGCAAAAAAAAAAATCATAAAATGTCCAATAACTGCCGCGGAGTCGCTCCTAGAGTAGTAGAATGTAAGATTGACCCCCATTAAAATATCCTCCTCAACATTTTTGTAGAACATACTTACACCCAATCTTCACTGCTTAGGGAGCTTGCCCTACAAAGGGTTAGTTTTTCATAAATTTTACCCCAACCGTCCTAACAAGTTTTGGAGCACCTCTTGAGGATTCAAAGGTACGACAAACCCCCATTGATTTTTCCCCTTCGACCATTGATTTTTCTCACCTACCTACCCTATCTGCTCCTTTGTTCGTTAGGATACTTCCCTTCAAATAAGTTTTTTTTTAAATTTGCCTTCTTGTCCTATACAAACAAAATTTTATATCTTTCATTTTTTATTAAATTTAATTCAGGAACAAGTTTTGAGAGTTTTATATTTATTATTTTAATTGATTAATATATTTTTGCATTGAAGTGGATACTTTTTTCTATTTTCGGCAACGACTTGCAGTAGAAATATTTTTTCTTCCTCGTTGCGGCACAAAATGTTGTTGTAGTTTTCAATGAGTTTTACACCTCTTTCGGCAGAATCGTTCCCAACATGCAATTTTCGCAGTGTTTCAAGTGCTTGTTGGTAACCTTCACATTTTTCCCAAGTTTCTGGATCACTATGAAGAAAATCTTTTGACAGTCCGAGGAGAGTGAAAATTTTTCATGTGTCCGGTGTAACATATTGATCCAAACTTTTCTGCAGGAACTAATAGTTTACTTCCTTTGGTGTCAATAAAATTCCTTTAACACTTTCCAAGTCGCAAAAATTTTCTGGAGAAACATTCACTCTACCCTCTTCTGCCACGCTATCCTCATCGTAAGAATCCTCCATGCGACTGTCCGGCAGTTCTTCGGCGTATTTCTCTATATCTGTCTCAAATGCATGAATTGAATCCGCCATTTTTCGCTCGGTATCAAAGGGTACATTTTGATCAAATAATGCAAAAGCAACAGCTTCACCACTAAGATACCAGAGATGTCCACAGAATCTCTTCACCAGCTGACGTGAAACTGTCTCATCAATTGAAGCATAATGGATAATCTCTTTTAAAAAGTTGAAGTCATTGTAAGGGGCTTATACAGTTTTGGCAGCACTGAACCAAGCTTTAATATAAAGTGTTACAATGAAAATAGTAACATCGCGAAGTCCGTTAGTTTATTTTCGCTTAAATCTAGAAATTTTCTGAATAAAAAAAATTTTACACAGGATATGCCTTTGGCCATCCATCGCATCCATCGAGCATGACTGGTAGGTCCTGGTTGGCTAAACCTATAGTTGGGAATATTTACACCACTGAACAGCAAAACGATTTGTAAAAATTCCTTGTAGTCGCCTCTGGGTTGTTGTTCGTTTAATTGAGCCAAACAAAATGATTCGGTATCAATTAGAACTTTTGCTGCCACATCATCATCTTTTATACCAGGACTATATGTTTTATATTTAATATTTTCCCACTGATCTTTAAAACGCGAAAATATTGGCACCCCAGGTCCAGACATCTTTTGAAAATTTGGCTTTAAACACTTCCTTCAGTTGCAACTCATAAATGCGATGTCTGCGTGAAAGATAGAGCAGATCTCTTTCCAGTAATTGTTCAAGCAATAAAGTTGCATCTTGGAATTTGCCAGTGTTCGTGGAAGTGGTGTCGAAGCAAATAGCTTGAATGCGGTGAGCGATTTTCCATTCAAGTAGAAGCCCGTAAATGGCCTCCGAAATACGTTTGCCTTTTCCTTTACCTGACTTTATCTTTCGTACACCTAAAAGCTGCTCATTACCATCATATGTTGGGAAAAGTGGAAGTCGTTCAACCTTTTTTCCACCGCCTTGATAGTCTGCCAACATTTTTCCATCCCAATGGACATTCAAACATATTGCCTTAGCCAACTACGAACGTATAAATATTTCTTACAGCTTACAGTTGCCGAAAATAGAAAAAAGTATCCACTTCATTGCAAAAATAAATTAGCCAATTAAAGTAATTAAAAATTTAATAAAAAATGAAAGACATAAAATTTTGTTTGTATAGGACCCTAAAGAGCAGAGAAAGAGGTTTTGTATATACTTTTGACTCCTCCAAAAGTAGTTAGGCAAGAAGTCAAATTTAAAAAAAAACTTATTTGAAGGGAAGTATCCTAACGAACAAAGGAGCAGATAGGGTAGGTAGGGGAGAAAAATCAATGGTCGATTATACATTTGAGTCCTCCATAGTAGCCCTGAAAGTAGTAAGAAGGAGAAGACAAATTTCTATATCTTTTTTTGAAGGGGAAGTATCCTAAGGAGCAGAGATAGGAGGTAAGTATGTTCTACAATAATCTCGAAGGGGAAAAATCAATGGGGGTTTGTCGTACTTTTGAATCCTCAAGAGGGGCTCCAAAACTTGTTAGGACGGTTGGGGTAAAATTTATGAAAAACTAACCCTTTGTAGGGCAAGCCCCCTAAGAAGTGAAGATAGGGTGTAAGTATGTTCTACAAAAATGTTGGGGAGGAAATTTCAATGGTGGTCAATGTTACATTCTACTACTCTAGGAGCGACTCCGCGGCAGTTATTTAACATTTTATGATTTTTTTTTTTGCTTTTACGATGAACTTTGACCTCGATGAGGCGCCATTTACCCACAACCAAACTCCCCCATTTTTTGCCATATGTATTTTTTTCCAAGTCTAATAAAATAAAAGCCGGGAGCACTTTAAAATCTCGTTGAGAAAATTTTCATATATCACTATGCCATAGCTAATGTATATACACACCCTACAAAATAATGGACTTTCAACAAATTTGACGCAAGATAGCTGTTTTAAGGGCAGTTAATATAGTATTATATAACTAATAATATAGAAATATTATATATCATTGAAAAGGTAAACAGATGGAAATTTGCATACATATCATATTTTTTACCTATAAAAAAAAATAAGGGGTCAGATTAAAAAAATTCCAAAATGTTATATTTACAGTTTTTTTTTGTGAAAATTTTTTATATTTGAAATTTTATAAAATATTGTTGATTTATGATAACATAATGGATTTTAAAACTTTAAAAAAATATTATGTTATTTATTTTTTAAACAAAAAACAAAATAAATTAAGTAAACTTTAAGTTATTTTCTGAGCTATTATATAACACGCATCTTAAAATTTGCCTATATTAATAACATTTACCCTCGTGACCCAATTTTTGAGCGGGCGGTGAATAACTTAATTAAAACTGAAACCTTAAAAGATAAGTTATTTTAATTTTGAACAAATTTTTCGAAACCGGCTTGCGTTTTTTTCTCGGCCAATAATTTTAAATTTCGTTGAAAAAATCCATATTTTCGACCAATGTCTGACGTAGGGTGCACGTCTAAACCCATTCAAAAATATACTACTAATATATTTTAAAGCCTGCTTTTTCCAAAAACGTTAAGAAAGAAATAATTATTTTTACAAATATTTGCAAAAAAAGTTAATTAATTGTGCTCAATTTTTGTCAAAATTATTCCATTTTTGGAATCACGTTGACGAATAAAGATAATTAAATAAATTTTTTTGTAAAGGCTTAACAAACTTTTTGTAAATACAAAAATATTTTTAGCATAACTACAATTGCAGACATTTGCAAAAAACCAAATAAAGTCAAGGTCAAAAACAACAATTTTAAATTTCAAACCCAAATATCTTTTAAACTGTAACAGGTAACAAGAAAGAGTGAGTATGCTTTCTTTTCAGATTTTTTTTCACTCTCCTCGCGTTTCATTATCATCACAAATGATCATCACATTTCCAACCTCAATGGGTTTAACCGGCTTGTACCATTTGGTACGTCTTGTAAGATCAGGGAGGTACTGAAGCACCCATCGTTTCCAAAACGTTTGTTTTAACTGCTGCAAAATATGCCACTGCTTTCTAAGAACCGCGCGTTCTCCCACAGCTGGAGTTTTAACAATGTTCGGACACCCAAGTAAGAAGTGGTTCGGTGTAGGAGGCTTACACGCAGAGCTTTCCACTGGGATATGAGTCAACGGACGAGAGTTCACCAAATTCTCTGCCTCCACTAACAGGCTATTAAAAGTCTCAACTTGCGGGGATTTTTCTTTCAGTGTGAAAGCCAAAACATTTTTAACACTGCGGACCATACGCTCCCATGCTCCACCAGCGGAGGGATTTGCTGGAGTATTAAAGACCCATTCAATACCACGCCTTGTACATTCGTCCGCCAGCTTCGTCTCATTGATCACGAAATCTTCCTTACTCGCACCAATAAAATTTGTCCCCCTATCGCTTCTTATACGTGTTGGCACTCCTCTTCTGTTAACAAAATTTCTGACTCAAAATATAGCTGAATCTAACGATAGATCCTTTGCAACTTCAAGATGAATAGCCCTTACGGTCAAACATGTGAAAAGCGCCACCCACCTCTTTTCGCATCGGCGACCAATGGACACTGTTAAGGGTCCAATATAGTCAATGCCCGTATAAGTAAAGGGCCTTACAAACGGGGTAAGCCTATCCACCGGGTGGTGTCCCATTAGAGGAGGCCAAGGAATAGCGTTTCGGTTCATACACTCTTGACATTGCCTTTTAGTAGATCTTACCAGCTGTTGTAGGCAGGGTATCTAAAATTTAGTACGTATAGCAGCGCAGATCGATTCCTGGTTCTGGTGCTTAAAATCCTCATGAAATTGTCTTACAATCAGTCTGGTAATAATATGTGTTTTCGGCATTATAATGGGTTCCTTTGTCATTTGGGAAACGCGAGTGGCATTATGAAGGCAACCAGAGACACGTATCAATCCGTCTTGGCCTAGAAACGGTGTCAAATTATGTATTGGACTTTTGTTAGATACGGGTAAGTTAAATTTCAAAGAATTATATTCCTTCGAAAATGACTCTTTTTGAGCAAGATGGCACCAATATTTTTCTGCTTTTTCTATTTCCCCCGAAGTTAAATAGGTGGGATAATTTAAATGACCTTTTCTATGATAAGCAGCAAACGCTTTAAAAATATTAACTGCACGAACGAACCAGCATCGAACCCTTAACAAGGTGTAGAATTTAGACTTTCCGTCATACGGTATTAGCGACTCATTACTTGTCACTGTTGATACGAATTTAGATTTCATTTCACAATCACGATCTTCATCCTTAACGGATTCCGATAAAGTTGGCCAATCGACGTCATCCTGCCTCAAAAATTGGGGTCCATTAAGCCAGCGAGAACGGAAATCTCCATCAAAGTGCTTGGCTCTTGTTGCATCGTCAGCGGGATTTTGAGAACCTGGAACCCACCTCCACTGTCCCATCACAGAACTTTCGAGTATTTCAGCAATACGATGAGAGACAAACTGCTTATACAAACGGCAAACTGAGTGAGTCAGACCAAAATACCACATTTACTGGTACAACGTCATGGCTGAAAATAATTGCCTCCTTAAGTCTAACGCCAAGAACCGCCACTTAAAGCTCTAGCCTGGAGATTGATAATGGCTTTACAGGAGCACACTTTGATTTTCCCGCAACGAATACGATGTCGACTTTGCCTCCGAAACGAATTCTCCAGTAGCCTACGGCCGCAAAAGCCACTTCGCTTGCGTCAACAAAAATATGTAGATCAACGATTGCCATATTATTACCAAAATTCTGTCCGCAACATCTAGGCACCTTCACGTACCGGACATCTTGCAGTTCCTGGTACCACTCGTACCATTTTTCATACAGAAGTTGTGGAATTGGCGAATTCCAACCAATGTCGTACCTCCACAACTCCTGCAACAAAATCTTTGACCTTATTACCAAGTCTGCCAAAAATCCAAACGGATCAAAAATTGACATTGTTATACCTAGCACCTCGCCCTTAGTTGGTATTCATTGGCCGCTCAGCACAGAATCTGCTATTCTGGCAAATTTAAAAACAAAACAGAAAGTGTCATCTATCGGCGACCAGTACAAGCCGAGAATTTTCTCAATCGTTGTTTAATTCCACACACTGACCATCGGCAATGGCATTTAAAAATTCATTCGAGTTAGACACAAACCCCTCAACTCGAAGTGAGCTTGCCTGTGTATGTTAATAACGTCCTTTGTGACCGATATAGCTTCATTGACGCCGCGAAAACTATCTACATAATCGTCCACGTAGTGGCAGTCTACAATTGCCCTACAAGCTCTAGGACAAGCCTCTTTATAACATTCTGCATTCAGGTTTTTTATGTACTGGGCTGAACATGGTGAGCTAGCCGAACCAAAAATCATAGCCTGCATCACGTAGATATCTGGGGGAGTTTTGGTCCTGTTCTCTTATTTTGACATGATGAAACATCTCTTTGATGTCTGCGCATACCCCTACCTTAAACTGTCGAAATCGAAATAAAACTGATAAGAGCGGCTTAGGTTGAAATTTATTCGGGCCCTTTAATAACCGTGAATTGAACGATTCACCATCGGCAGCTGCCGCTGCGTCGAATACTAGGCGACGCTTATTACCTTTGTTAATGTTGGTGATGGCAAAATGTGGTAGGTACCAAATACGCTCGTGTTCAATAGAGGCTTCCTCCGGTAAAAGTTTCCTAGCGTAGCCTTTAGAAACGTACTCATTAATTTTTTCTTTATACCACTTTGATACAGCTTCGTATTTTTCCAGTTTTCGCTCAACACTATTCAAGCGTTTAAATGCCATGGCAAAACATTTTTTAAAACAAAATTCATCCTGCTTCCACAAGAGGCCGGTTTCATATTGTTGCCAAACTTTCCTTGTAGTTTCATCTAGTATTTGCTCGGCTCTTTTATCGGCATCGGACGTAACAGGGTTCAATGATTTCATGCCGAAATTCTCCAGCGTAAAATATTCTGTAATTTGCTGCTGAATATCATTAAGGTCGATAGCGTCAATAACACAAACTATAGCATCTGCGGATTCCTCATTTGAACCGTATAAAACATTCCCCAACTTCGTCCGGTGAACCGAGAAATCCGCGTCAAGATTTATGACCTCATATGGACGAACTAACCCGATGTGAGGTAGACCAATTAGCAGTTGTGGAACAGCATCGCAATAATCATCAACTTGAATACCATTTAATTTAGTAAAAATGCTTTTAAATTTTTAAAGTTGCAAGCTCTGTTGCGGCAATTTAAAATTTTTTGTAGTTCTTACATTTTTCATGGCAAGTAAGTTTCCATTATTACCCGTACCGTAAATTTCAAAATTAACCGTTTTCGTCATTTCATTAGAGCTTTTGCCTCCAATCCACCCTAAAGACAAATTACTTGTTGGTCCTTTTACTCCTATTAGTCTGGCAACATTCTCCTCCAAAAGCGATATTTTAGACCCGTCGTCGATAAATGCGACGACTTTGATAGAACCCTTAGGCCCTTTAAGTACCACTGGCAAGTATTTAAATAATGTTCTTTTCCCATACCTGGTATCGACTATTGTCGTAACAAAATTTTCAGTGTCATCACCATTAACATTTTCTATTGGTACGTTACCATCACTATCAGCCGTGTTAGATTCTTGACGTTTTTCGGAGTTGGCATTCTGATTTACATTTTTTTCCTCATGTAACAAACGATTATGATGCTTTGCACATTTCGATAACCCACATTGTCGTTGATTGTTGCATTTCGCCGAATTGTGACCACTACGTAGACAACAAAAACAAAGTTTTTTCTCCTTCACCAATTGCCATCGTTTTGCAGTAGAAAGATTTCTAAATTTTGCACATTGGTGTAAATGGTGACTCTGCTGGCACATTAAACAATTAATTTGGCATCGGTCTGTAGTTGTAATAGCAAAGGATGCTTTACTTTTATCCTTTCTGTTAGAAACCAGTTCATCTTTGTCAAGGTCTGACTGTGTTGCAAGTGATATATAAGTGGCAATGTCTTGCAGCCATATACTAAACTCACTTATACTTGGGTACTGGCCTAAATGATGTAATGAGTATCTCTCCCACTCTTCACGTTTGCTAAGGGGTAGTTTGTTTACCAATTCATCAAGTAATATGGGATTGCACAAATGAGAAGAGGCTCCTGCGTTTGCCAAAAACACTGTAAGATTTGCGACCATTGTGCTAAAGTTAATAATTTCATTGAGCTTTTTACCAGATATTGCCGGGAATGCTCGTACTTTTGATATTTAGCTACGTATTATAGTTTGAGGGCGGCCGTAATGAAATTCTAGCGTTTTCATTACTTGTTCTATACCTTCTGTATAAATTAAGTACGCTTCAACCTTTTTTCTAGCATCGCCTTTTAGGGCTTTTTGTAGGCGCGTTAGGTTTTCCAATTTCGTATAATTGTAGCATTGGGTCGTCTCTTTATATGAAACAGCAAATATTGGCCATTGTTCCGGATGGCCATTAAACTCTGGCAGGTCATGTAGTTTACGCATGGGACGGTGTGTTCAGAAGTATTTTGTGACATGGACACAGATGCGTTCGGGGCGTTTGTATGCGCGAAATAAGAATTCGCATTTGTCGTGGCAGACAATAAAGGTGATGGCGGCAAGATACTTGTGTGTACCGATGGCGGTGGTATGTAAGCGGTAGAAGTAGTTGGCATATAAATGGACGATGATAAATATGATGGTGACATGTAATTTGATGAAACAGACGGCAACTGCATACAGGTAGGTATCTGCAAAGATATTGGTGGAACTTGTGTTACTGGTTGTATAGAAGGTTTAGGTCTAAGTGGTGTGGCTGGTACCGCCGTCGGCATATTGAGGAAAGAATAATAAGGCATATATAAGTTTGGTTGATAAGACAACGTTAAGGAAAGTTTATCAATACTTAAACCTTGTTGTTTTGGCTGATTTTCCCAAGGCGTCATGGCAGTATCTGGGTGTAAATGAGCAGTACAGGTTACTGCGCTTGATGAAACTGAAGGTGGCGATTGATTGTTTGATAAATTGGGCAAATAGGCTGAGGAGGGTGCACCAGATGATTTTGGTTCATCTCTTGGTAGAAACATTTTGATGGATTCTTTCAGGGATCAAATTTCTTCTCTAAGGTCAGCAACAGAGTCATGTTGGATCATTGCCTTCTCTATTTCGGGTTCACTAGATTGGCTTTTGTTGTCCTCGCTTTCAGACATTGTCTTCTTTTTTAAACGTTCACTTCAGCGTAGCATAAATCAATTCCAGCGAAATTAAATAATAAAAAATGTTGCGGCGGCAACTAAGGCAGAAATATTTGTTGTTACGGCAGTAACTTTTAAAGAATAATAAAAACGCAACTTGATAACAAATTTTAGTTTTACTGGCAGGTTGTTGGTTGGTTTTATTATCTACATAAATAATACTAAATAAGTAGCATTGAAAGTTAATTTACAATAGCAAATCAAACTTACTTAATTCTTCTTCTCTTGGCTTCTTCTCTGGAATTGTCGTTTAATTCAAAATATGATGCTAACAAAAAACTTGGTTACTTTTGTACCGGTTATAGTTCAGTAAATACAAGACCAAAGCAGAATTGCCAAATTACAGAGTTGATATAAATACAAATTTATCACCAGTGAAGTTAAAACAATTTTTAAAATATTCATAATTCAAATGTCAGTTAAATCAAATAAATAAATCCACAACAGGTATAAAGATTACGGCAATACAACAACAAGCGTTTAATCCGGAAACTTAAAAACTTACAGACTCCAGACATTTTTTGAAAATTTGGCTTTAAACACTTCCTTCAGTTGCAACTCATAAATGCGATGTCTGCGAGAAAGATAGAGCAGATCTCTTTCCAGTAATTGTTCAAGCAATAAAGTTGCATCTTGGAATTTGCCAGTGTTCGTGGAAGTGGTGTCGAAGCAAATAGCTTGAATGCGGTGAGCTATTTTCCATTCAAGTAGAAGCCCGTAAATGGCCTCCGAAATACGTTTGCCTTTTCCTTTACCTGACTTTATCTTTGGTACACCTAAAAGCTGCTCATTACCATCATATGTTGGGAAAACTGGAAGTCGTTCAACCTTTTTTCCACCGCCTTGATAGTCTGCCAACATTTTTCCATCCCAATGGACATTCAAACATATTGCCTTAGCCAACTACGAACGTATAAATATTTCTTACAGCTTACAGTTGCCGAAAATAGAAAAAAGTATTCACTTCATTGCAAAAATAAATTAACCAATTAAAGTAATTAAAAATTTAATAAAAAATGAAAGATATAAAATTTTGTTTGTATAGGACCCTAAAGAGCAGAGAAAGAGGTTTTGTATATACTTTTGACTCCTCCAAAAGTAGTTAGGCAAGAAGTCAAATTTAAAAAAAAACTTATTTGAAGGGAAGTATCCTAACGAACAAAGGAGCAGATAGGGTAGGTAGGGGAGAAAAATCAATGGTCGATTATACATTTGAGTCCTCCATAGTAGCCCTGAAAGTAGTAAGAAGGAGAAGACAAATTTCTATATCTTTTTTTGAAGGGGAAGTATCCTAAGGAGCAGAGATAGGAGGTAAGTATGTTCTACAATAATCTCGAAGGGGAAAAATCAATGGGGGTTTGTCGTACTTTTGAATCCTCAAGAGGGGCTCCAAAACTTGTTAGGACGGTTGGGGTAAAATTTATGAAAAACTAACCCTTTGCAAGCCCCCTAAAAAGTGAAGATAGGGTGTAAGTATGTTCTACAAAAATGTTGGGGAGGAAATTTCAATGGTGGTCAATGTTACATTCTACTACTCTAGGAGCGACTTCGCGGCAGTTATTGGACATTTTATGATTTTTTTTTTGCTTTTACGATGAACTTTGACCTAGATGAGGCGCCATTTACCCACAACCAAACTCCCCCATTTTTTGCCATATGTATTTTTTTCAAAGTCTAATAAAATAAAAGCCGGGAGCACTTTAAAATCTCGTTGCGAAAATTTTCATATATCACTATGCCATAGCTAATGTATATACACACCCTACAAAATAATGGACTTTCAACAAATTTGACGCAAGATAGCTGTTTTAAGGGCAGTTAATATAGTATTAAATAACTAATAATATACAAATATTATATATCATTGAAAAGGTAAACAGATGGAAATTTGCATACATATCATATTTTTTACCTATAAAAAAAAAATAAGGGGTCAGATTAAAAAAATTCCAAAATGTTATATTTACAGTTTTTTTGTGAAAATTTTTTATATTTGAAAGCTTATAAAATATTGTTGATTTATGATAACATAATGGATTTTAAAACTTTAAAAAAATATTATGTTATTTATTTTTTAAACAAAAAACAAAATAAATTAAGTAAACTTTAAGTTATTTTCTGAGCTATTATATAACACGCATCTTAAAATTTGCCTATATTAATAACATTTACCCTCGTGACCCAATTTTTGAGCGGGCGGTGAATAACTTAATTAAAACTGAAACCTTAAAAGATAAGTTATTTTAATTTTGAACAAATTTTTCGAAACCGGCTTGCGTTTTTTTTCTCGGCCAATAATTTTAAATTTCGTTGAAAAAATCCATATTTTCGACCAATGTCTGACGAAGGGTGCACGTCTAAACCCATTCAAAAATATACTACTAATATATTTTAAAGCCTGCTTTTTCCAAAAACGTTAAGAAAGAAATAATTATTTTTACAAATATTTGCAAAAAAAGTTAATCAATTGTGCTCAATTTTTGTCAAAATTATGCCATTTTTGGAATCACGTTGAAAATTTTGACTTTGAATATTTTTCACGGCTAGACGAATAAAGATAATTAAATAAATTTTTTTGTGAAGGCTTAACAAACTTTTTGTAAATACAAAAATATTTTTAGCATAACTACAATTGCAGACATTTGCAAAAAACCAAATAAAGTCAAGGTCAAAAACAACAATTTTAAATTTCAAACCCAAATATCTTTTAAACTGTAACAGGTAACAAGAAAGAGTGAGTATGCTTTCTTTTCAGATTTTAATTTTCATCAAATAAATCCAAAAATCATTGAAATCGGTTGATATTTGCAAAAGTTATGAGCATAGAAATGTTTTGCAAGCCCGAGGAGGTCAATTTTGGCACCCTGTAGCTCAACGTATGTATATGCAGGGTAGTCCAAAATTTATTTTCTAAAACCTTGGGTCCTCCTCTATGACTGCTTCATACATTATTTTATAATTGGACAAATACTTTCGAAGATACAGATTTTTTACCATTTTTTTTTGCGGTTGGCCCCACTGTGCGCCGTAGCCTCCCAACTGCCGTCCTTACCAATGCCGAACGTACCTGAACATCAGCCCCCACGATAACCTCCTCAACTATACCCTTTTTCCACTCTCCTCGCGTTTCATTATCATCACAAATGATCATCACATTTCCAACCTCAATGGGTTTAACCGGCTTGTACCATTTGGTACGTCTTGTAAGATCAGGGAGGTACTGAAGCACCCATCGTTTCCAAAACGTGTGTTTTAACTGCTGCAAAATATGCCACTGCTTTCTAAGAACCGCGCGTTCTCCCACAGCTGGAGTTTTAACAATGTTCGGACACCCAAGTAAGAAGTGGTTCGGTGTAGGAGGCTTACACGCAGAGCTTTCCATTGGGATATGAGTCAACGGACGAGAGTTCACCAAATTCTCTGCCTCCATTAACAGGCTATTAAAAGTCTGAACTTGCGGGGATTTTTCTTTCAGTGTGAAAGCCAAAACATTTTCAACACTGCGGACCATACGCTCCCATGCTCCACCAGCGGAGGGATTTGCTGGAGTATTAAAGACCCATTCAATACCACGCCTTGTACATTCGTCCGCCAGTTTCGTCTCATTGATCACGAAATCTTCCTTACTCGCACCAATAAAATTTGTCCCCCTATCGCTTCTTATACGTGTTGGCACTCCTCTTCTGTTAACAAAATTTCTGACGCAAAATATAGCTGAATCTAACGATAGATCCTTCGCAACTTCAAGATGAATAGCCCTTACGGTCAAACATGTGAAAAGCGCCACCCACCTCTTTTCGCATCGGCGACCAATGGACACTGTAAAGGGTCCAATATAGTCAATGCCCGTATAAGTAAAGGGCCTTACAAACGGGGTAAGCCTATCCACCGGGTGGTGTCCCATTAGAGGAGGCCTAGGAATAGCGTTTCGGTTCATACACTCTTGACATTGCCTTTTAGTAGATCTTACCAGCTGTCGTAGGCAGGGTATCTAAAATTTAGTACGTATAGCAGCGCAGATCGATTCCTGGTTCTGGTGCTTAAAATCCTCATGAAATTGTCTTACAATCAGTCTGGTAATAATATGTGTTTTCGGCATTATAATGGGTTCCTTTGTCATTTGGGAAACGCAAGTGGCATTATGAAGGCAACCAGAGACACGTATCAATCCGTCTTGGCCTAGAAACGGTGTCAAATTATGTATTGGACTTTTGTTAGATACGGGTAAGTTAAATTTCAAAGAATTATATTCCTTCGAAAATGACTCTTTTTGAGCAAGATGGCACCAATATTTTTCTGCTTCTTCTATTTCCCCCGAAGTTAAATAGGTGGGATAATTTAAATGACCTTTTCTATGATAAGCAGCAAACGCTTTAAAAATATTAACTGCACGAACGAACCAGCATCGAACCCTTAACAAGGTGTAGAATTTAGACTTTCCGTCATACGGTATTAGCGACTCATTACTTGTCACTGTTGATACGAATTTAGATTTCATTTTACAATCACGATCTTCATCCTTAACGGATTCCGATAAAGTTGGCCAATCGACGTCATCCTGCCTCAAAAATTGGGGTCCATTAAGCCAGCGAGAACGGGAATCTCCATCAAAGTGCTTGGCTCTTGTTGCATCGTCAGCGGGATTTTGAGAACCTGGAACCCACCTCCACTGTCCCATCACAGAACTTTCGAGTATTTCAGCAATACGATGAGAGACAAACTGCTTATACAAACGGCAATCTGAGTGAGTCAGACCAAAATACCACATTTACTGGTACAACGTCATGGCTGAAAATAATTGCCTCCTTAAGTCTAACGCCAAGAACCGCCACTTAAAGCTCTAGCCTGGAGATTGATAATGGCTTTACAGGAGTACACTTTGATTTTCCCGCAACGAATACGATGTCGACTTTGCCTCCGAAACGAATTCTCCAATAGCCTACGGCCGCAAAAGCCATTTCGCTTGCGTCAACAAAAATATGTAGATCAACGATTGCCATATTATTACCAAAATTCTGTCCGCAACATCTAGGCACCTTCACGTACCGGACATCTTGCAGTTCCTGGTACCACTCGTACCATTTTTCATACAGAAGTTGTGGAATTGGCGAATTCCAACCAATGTCGTACCTCCACAACTCCTGCAACAAAATCTTTGACCTTATTACCAAGTCTGCCAAAAATCCAAACGGATCAAAAATTGACATTGTTATGCCTAGCACCTCGCCCTTAGTTGGTATTCATTGGCCGCTCAGCACAGAGTCTGCTATTCTGGCAAATTTAAAAACAAAACAGAAAGTGTCATCTATCGGCGACCAGTACAAGCCGAGAATTTTCTCAATCGTTGTTTAATTCCACACACTGACCATCGGCAATGGCATTTAAAAATTCATTCGAGTTAGACACAAACCCCTCAACTCGAAGTGAGCTTGCCTGTGTATGTTAATAACGTCCTTTGTGACCGATATAGCTTCATTGACGCCGCGAAAACTATCTACATAATCGTCCACGTAGTGGCAGTCTACAATTGCCCTACAAGCTCTAGGACAAGCCTCTTTATAACATTCTGCATTCAGGTTTTTTATGTACTGGGCTGAACATGGTGAGCTAGCCGAACCAAAAATCATAGCCTGCATCACGTAGATATCTGGGGGAGTTTTGGTCCTGTTTAGTAAAAATGCTTTTAAATTTTTCAAGTTGCAAGCTCTGTTGCGGCAATTTAAAATTTTTTGTAGTTCTTACATTTTTCATGGCAAGTAAGTTTCCATTATTACCCGTACCGTAAATTTCAAAATTAACCGTTTTCGTCATTTCATTAGAGCTTTTGCCTCCAATCCACCCTAAAGACAAATTACTTGTTGGTCCTTTTACTCCTATTAGTCTGGCAACATTCTCCTCCAAAAGCGATATTTTAGACCCGTCGTCGATAAATGCGACGACTTTGATAGAACCCTTAGGCCCTTTAAGTACCACTGGCAAGTATTTAAATAATGTTCTTTTCCCATACCTGGTATCGACTATTGTCGTAACAAAATTTTCAGTGTCATCACCATTAACATTTTCTATTGGTACGTTACCATCACTATCAGCCGTGTTAGATTCTTGACGTTTTTCGGAGTTGGCATTCTGATTTACATTTTTTTCCTCATGTAACAAACGATTATGATGCTTTGCACATTTCGATAACCCACATTGTCGTTGATTGTTGCATTTCGCCGAATTGTGACCACTATGTAGACAACAAAAACAAAGTTTTTTCTCCTTCACCAATTGCCATCGTTTTGCAGTAGAAAGATTTCTAAATTTTGCACATTGATGTAAATGGTGACTCTGCTGGCACATTAAACAATTAATTTGGCATCGGTCTGTAGTTGTAATAGCAAAGGATGCCTTACTTTTATCCTTTCTGTTAGAAACCAGTTCATCTTTGTCAAGGTCTGACTGTGTTGCAAGTGATGTATAAGTGGCAATGTCTTGCAGCCATATACTAAACTCACTTATACTTGGGTACTGGCCTAAATGATGTAATGAGTATCTCTCCCACTCTTCACGTTTGCTAAGGGGTAGTTTGTTTACCAATTCATCAAGTAATATGGGATTGCACAAATGAGAAGAGGCTCCTGCGTTTGCCAAAAGCACTGTAAGATTTGCGACCATTGTGCTAAAGTTAATAATTTCATTGAGCTTTTTACCAGATATTGCCGGGAATGCTCGTACTTTTGATATTTAGCTACGTATTATAGTTTGAGGGCGGCCGTAATGAAATTCTAGCGTTTTCATTACTTGTTCTATACCTTCTGTATAAATTAAGTACGCTTCAACCTTTTTTCTAGCATCGCCTTTTAGGGCTTTTTGTAGGCGCGTTAGGTGTTCCAATTTCGTATAATTGTAGCATTGGGTCGTCTCTTTATATGAAACAGCAAATATTGGCCATTGTTCCGGATGGCCATTAAACTCTGGCAGGTCATGTAGTTTACGCATGGGACGGTGTGTTCAGAAGTATTTTGTGACATGGACACAGATGCGTTCGGGGCGTTTGTATGCGCGAAATAAGAATTCGCATTTGTCGTGGCAGACAATAAAGGCGATGGCGGCAAGATACTTGTGTGTACCGATGGCGGTGGTATGTAAGCGGTAGAAGTAGTTGGCATATAAATGGACGATGATAAATATGATGGTAGCATGTAATTTGATGAAACAGACGGCAACTGCATACAGGTAGGTGTCTGCAAAGATATTGGTGGAACTTGTGTTACTGGTTGTATAGAAGGTTTAGGTCTAAGTGGTGTGGCTGGCACCGCCGTCGGCATATTGAGGAAAGAATAATAAGGCATATATAAGTTTGGGTGATAAGACAACGTTAAGGAAAGTTTATCAATACTTAAACCTTGTTGTTTTGGCTGATTTTCCCAAGGCATCATGGCAGTATCTGGGTGTAAATGAGCAGTACAGGTTACTGCGCTTGATGAAACTGAAGGTGGCGATTGATTGTTTGATAAATTGGGCAAATAGGCTGAGGAGGGTGCACCAGATGATTTTGGTTCATCTCTTGGTAGAAACATTTTGATGGATTCTTTCAGGGATCGAATTTCTTCTCTAAGGTTAGCAACAGAGTCATGTTGGATCATTGCCTTCTCTATTTCGGGTTCACTAGATTGGCTTTTGTTGTCCTCGCTTTCAGACATTGTCTTCTTTTTTAAACGTTCACTTCAGCGTAGCATAAATCAATTCCAGGAAAATTAAATAATAAAAAATGTTGCGGCGGCAACTAAGGCAGAAATATTTGTTGTTACGGCAGTAACTTTTAAAGAATAATAAAAACGCAACTTGATAACAAATTTTAGTTTTACTGGCAGGTTGTTGGTTGGTTTTATTATCTACATAAATAATACTAAATAAGTAGCATTGAAAGTTAATTTACAATAGCAAATCAAACTTACTTAATTCTTCTTCTCTTGGCTTCTTCTCTGGAATTGTCGTTTAATTCAAAATATGATGCTAACAAAAAACTTGGTTACTTTTGTACCGGTTATAGTTCAGTAAATACAAGACCAAAGCAGAATTGCCAAATTACAGAGTTGATATAAATACAAATTTATCACCAGTGAAGTTAAAACAATTTTTAAAATATTCATAATTCAAATGTCAGTTAAATCAAATAAATAAATCCACAACAGGTATAAAGATTACGGCAATACAACAACAAGCGTTTAATCCGGAAACTTAAAAGCTTACATTTAAAACTAAAACATTTAATAATTTGAAAATAGAACACATTCTATTTTCACCTGAAATAAGAAAATATTAACAAATTAAATTAGACATGTTATTACACTATACAAATTAAACTTAGATTATGGTACATCCATAAAATTTTTAAGTTATAACATTTATTGTTTACTTTAGCCATCCTTACCACACTCTGTGGTGAATAAAAATTTTATTGTTATGGAAAAAACGCTTAATCATTGCCAGGGTAACCAAAAATTTTCTGTGCATTGCATTAACCTACAATATTGTTATTTATCCGTTTCGGAACTTTCCAAAAATTTTGGAATCGATTTGTTAGGGCATATAACAGCATATTTTGCCTTTAAGAGCATATTAATTCGTAAAACCCGTTTAAAAAAAATTGTTTTAATTCAAAAAAACATAAAAAAGATTTTCGAGTGTTCAGTGTCACCCTTGGTTTATTTATTTTGAAGCGAACCCCATTATTATTACACATTCATTTTAGAACTTTCGCAAAATTTTGGCATCAACTTGTTAGGGCATATTTTTTCATAAAACAGCATATATTGGCATATTTTTTCTTTAAGAGCATATTTTTTGTATAACCCGTTTTAATTTAGCTTTTGTTTTTTATTTATTTTTTTATTCCGAAGCGACCACCATTCCGGTTTGTTTTGATTTGTCAAAAAATTGATACTCGACTTGCTTTCAGACCGTTTAATTTAACATTTTATTTATTTTGGTTTCTTCTATTTTATTTTGTGCCGAAATTTTTTAGCAATGTTAATTCGTGATTTTGTTAACGCAACTTTATTTTAAATGCTGCGTTTTCAAATTCTTTAGCCTTAGTTCCTATTATTTTTATAACATTATTTTGACTTTTTTCGCATATGCTATGTGCATAAAATCCTTTTTAAATAGCATGTTACTCTGATCATTACATTGCGTTCTCGATATTGAGAGCGGTAAAAGAGTCTAGAGTCTATAGTGTGTTTGAATGACAAATCTTACAATTATGAACTATTCAAGCTCTAAACTTATAATTTGAAGATTAGTTACACAGAAGTACTTATGTATTTATTGGTCGATTTAAAATTTACTTCCGATAGTTATTTGTTTTCATGACAATCATGGTTTTATTTATTTTCTTAATATAAATATTGGGTAAATAAAGGATAACTAAATAACTTTTCCGCATATTAAGCTATTTATTTATATTGGCGAAGATATTATCAGTCTTATACTGTGACTCCGTTTAGAAGATTTTAATACTTAAACAAAACAAAAAGTGCTGGTATTGGTTGAATTTTGTTTCTGTAAAGACATCCCGACATTATAAACATTTGTTTATAATTAAACTCATATATGTAAGATGGTAACACTGGTAAAGGGTAGAAGAAAACAAGGAAAGAAGCAGGCAGTTGAAGTCGTGAAGTCGAAGTTGAAAGTAAAAGTTGGGAAGTCGAAAAAGCAGATGTGTTTTATTAAAGTTGCTAAAGTGTACAATTAAGTTGTTAAAATTACTTAAATTAAACTCATTTAACTAAAAACTTCTTAAACTACCATTTAAAATTAAAACAAAACCCTTGAATTTTTTAAAATAAAAATTTAACTGAATTTAAAATCCATTATAAAAATTAAATTTATAAAATATTTTGAATGAAATAAAAATATAATAAAACAAACATTGATGGATTTCATTTTTGCACAAATCCATTCTTTACATTTGGGGGCTCAACCAAAAAACAGTGTCATATGGAATATATAAGTGGTCTGCTGTTCAAAATGGTTAAAAATAAAAAAAATGTGTCAAAGTTAGTGTCTTAAAAAACGGTAAAAATTAATATTTTAAGATCAAAAATTCTAAATATAAGCATACAAGTAAAAAGTGTATTGCAAAAAGCAACGGGGTTTTTTTTTAAAAAAAAGTTAAAGGCATAAGAAAAAGAAAAAAGCATTTCTCAATAACGAAAGAAGGTCAAGTGCAGCAACGGAATAAGTAAAATACCAAAGTTAAGTTGAGTGCATTGTTGAGTGATAACAAAACAAAAACATAAAACCAGTTTTAATGTCAACAGGTGAAGAGAAAAACACAAAAGCCCAACACTATACTTTGCGGTCGAAAACAAAAGACACTGAACAAAAAAGTGGAGTTAATCAAAAAGAAAATATTATTAAAGCTGAAGAAGAAAAGAAAATTAAAGAGGCTAAAATGGCAACAAACATTGATGTAGCAGAGTTATTAAAATTACTAACAACACAAGCAAAGGCAGAATACGAAAATAATAATAATAATGTTACAGTGGACACGTTTGCAAAAATAATAAGTGAGTTTGACGGTTTAAACACACCAGTGGAAAAGTGGTTTAAAAATTTTGAAGACAATGCAAATGCGTACTGTTTAAATAGTAAACAAAGATATGTGCAAGCGCGCAATAGAATTGTCGGTGTAGCAAAAACCTTTTTAGATACAATACATATCAGTGACTACGAACAGTTAAAGACAGCTCTCATGACGGAATTTAAGCGCGAATACGATAGTGGCGAAATACACAAAATGTTATCTATGAGAAAAAAGAACAAAAGTGAGTCGTTTCATGAATATATGCTGCATATGCGGAAAATAGCATCTCTCGGTAACCTTGAAGAATGCGCTGTAATTCGTTACATAGTTGACGGTTTACCGGCTAAAAATGTGTTTAAGCAAAATTTATATGTAGCAAAAAGTTTTAAAGAATTGCGCGAAAACTATGAAATCTATGAGCGAGTAAATACAAATAATTATGTTGATAACAAAAAAATATCGAAAACACATGACA
The DNA here is from genome assembly GCA_963583895.1 of Melanophora roralis. Classification (NCBI taxonomy): domain Eukaryota; kingdom Metazoa; phylum Arthropoda; class Insecta; order Diptera; family Rhinophoridae; genus Melanophora; species Melanophora roralis. The sequence goes on from OY757188.1 coordinate 55,956,946, forward strand.
ACACAACAAGTGAAAACAAAATGCATTGCTACAACTGTGGATCGAAAGATCATAAACGTAATGAATGTAAAGTAGGTACAAAATGTTTCAAATGCAACAAGTTCGGACATGTCGCAAGAAACTGTAGAGAAAATAATATTGCTTCAACAGAAGTTAATTTAATTGTGAACCAAGAAAGATTTAAACAATTTAACATAAATGAACAAATAATAAACTGTTTTGTGGACACCGGGTCAGACGTTTCAATAATGAAGTATGGAATTTACACAAATAAATTTAATAGTTGTGAACTGAAAAGTTGTAACTCAGTGCTGTCTGGACTAGGTAATATAGGGACAAAAACATACGGTTTTATTCAATGCCATGTGAAAGTAGATGATGTTGAAACGGAACAGATTTTTTTAATAATACCAAACCAAGCTATTAAATGTGACGTGTTAATCGGCTACGACTTTATTAAAAAGTTCAAAACAACAATAAATAAAAATGATTTTAAATTTGAAAAGAATGAACAAGAAAATACAAATGAATTTATGGTGTATAATGTTAATGCACTTGAACTTGATGTTAACCCCAAGTATAAAAAAGAAATAGAAAACTGTGTTTTGAACTATAAACCGTCAGACAGTCATAAAGAATCGCCGGTAGTAATGAGAATTATTCCGAGTGACGTAATTAAGCCGTTTAGACATACGCCAACAAGATTATCGTTGCAAGAAGAAAATGTTGTTAATGTACAAGTGTCAGAATGGCTGAAAAATGGCATAATAAGAAAATCGTTTTCAGATGTTGCAAGCCGGGTCGTTGTCGTTAAAAAGAAATGCGGAAGTTATCGTGTTTGTGTAGATTTTCGGCAGTTAAATAAAATGATTTTAAAAGATCGTTTTCCTGTACCTATAATTGATGACGTACTACTAAAACTGCAAAGCGGAAAGTATTTTATAACAATGGATTTGGAAAATGGATTTTTTCACGTGCCAATAGAAGAAGAAAGCAAGAAATATACCGCATTCGTGACTAAACAAGGGCTTTTCGAATTTAACCGGGCACCTTTTGGCTTCTGCAATTCACCCGCAAATTTTATCAGGTATGTTAATTACATATTTCAAGATCTTGTCAATGCTGATGTTATGGAAATATACGTTGATGACATAGTAATATATGGGTCCACGGCTGAAGAATGCATAGAAAAACTAAACAGAGTCTTTGAAACAGCAGAAAAGTATAGTTTAAAGTTTAAATGGACAAAATGTTGTTTTATGAAGACCAAGATAGAGTTTTTGGGACACACAGTAGAGTGTGGTTCGATTTCACCAAGCGAAATTAAAACTAAGGCGGTCGCAAGTTTTCCAACACCAAAGAATATCAAAGATATACAGGCGTTCTTGGGTTTGACCGGTTATTTCCGAAAATTTGTTCAGAACTATTCACAGATAGCAAGCCCATTGACAAATCTGCTTAAAAAAGATGTCAAATTTGAAATTAAAGAAAAAGAAATAAATGCGATACATCAATTAAAAAATGCCCTTTCAAAAACCCCGGTCTTACGTATTTTCTGTCGAGATGCAGAAACTGAAATCCACACGGATGCATCAAAAAACGGGTTTGGTGCAACATTGTTTCAAAAGTTTGAAGGAAAATTACACCCTGTTTATTTTTGGAGTAAAAAATCGTCAGAACATGAAAGTCGTTTACATAGTTATATTCTTGAGGTTAAAGCAGCTTACTTGTCGTTTAAAAAATTCAGGCATTACATTCTAGGCATTGAATTCAAACTCGTGACAGATTGTGCAGCCTTTAAACAAACTGTTAGTAAAGTCGACCTTCCGAGAGACGTTGCACAATGGATTATGTATTTGCAGGACTTTACTTATACAGTGGAACACAGACCAGCCAGCCGTATGAAGCATGTCGATGCCTTGAGTCGATATCCTGTCAGCGTATTGATTATTTCGTCAGAATTTACAGCCAGATTGCTAAAGCTCCAACAGACAGATGATCAGATAAAAGCAATAACCACAGTCTTAAAGTCACATCAATATGAAGATTATAAAACAAAAGGTCATTTACTATATAAAAGTATTAACGGAAATGATTTGTTAGTAGTCCCAAGAGCATTAGAAAAAGAAGTTATCAAGAATTCTCATGAAAGTGGCCATTTTTCTATTAAAAAGACAATGCATATGATACAGCAACAGTTTTTCATTCCCCATCTTGAAAGAAAAGTAACACAAGTAATTCAAAGTTGCATAAAATGTATCATACACAATAAAAAACTAGGCAAAAGAGAAGGTATGTTGAATTGCATTGAAAAGGGTGATGTACCATTACACACGTTGCATGTTGACCACCTAGGGCCTATGGACTCTACGAGTAAACAATACAAATATATTTTGGCTATGGTAGATGGATTTTCCAAATATGTATGGCTTTTTCCCACTAAAACGACAAGCGCAGACGAAGTCGTAAAAAATTTTAAAATATGGGCTGAAATATTTGGTTTCCCAAGTCGTATCATCAGTGATAAAGGTTCCGCCTTTACTTCACAACTCTTTCAAGATTTTTGTAAACAACATTCAGTCGAACATGTGCTCACTACTACAGGTGTCCCGCGTGGAAATGGGCAAATAGAAAGAGTCAATCGTTCTATCATTTCAATAATTTCGAAACTATCGTCAAATGATTCTTCAAAATGGTATAAATATGTGGGCCAAGTACAAATAGCAATCAACAGTTGTATGCACAATTCAACACAAACTACGCCGTTTCAATTACTTTTTGGTGTAAAGATGAAAACCAGCATAAACGATGATATATCAAAGATATTGGAAGATGAACTTGTACAGCAGTTTGATAACGAACGTCAAGAAATCCGAAATGAAGCCAAAGCGCAGATATTAAAAGCTCAAGAGCAGTATAAGAAAGATTTCGATAAAAAACGCAAAGCTGCAAAAGCCTATCGAGTCGGTGATTTAATAGCTATTAAAAGGACGCAGTTTGTAGCAGGAAAGAAATTAGCAAGTGAATTCTTAGGTCCATACCGGGTTGAAAAGGTGAAGCGCAACAACAGGTATGACGTCAGCAAAGCAGCTGATTTTGAAGGTCCGAATAAAACATCAACCAGTTCCGATAATATGAAGCCATGGAAAGAGAGTGATGACGGTGATTCCGAGTTGACATCTGGGACAGATGAGGATCAGGATGGCCGAATGTAAGATGGTAACACTGGTAAAGGGTAGAAGAAAACAAGGAAAGAAGCAGGCAGTTGAAGTCGTGAAGTCGAAGTTGAAAGTAAAAGTTGGGAAGTCGAAAAAGCAGATGTGTTTTATTAAAGTTGCTAAAGTGTACAATTAAGTTGTTAAAATTACTTAAATTAAACTCATTTAACTAAAAACTTCTTAAACTACCATTTAAAATTAAAACAAAACCCTTGAATTTTTTAAAATAAAAATTTAACTGAATTTAAAATCCATTATAAAAATTAAATTTATAAAATATTTTGAATGAAATAAAAATATAATAAAACAAACATTGATGGATTTCATTTTTGCACAAATCCATTCTTTACATATATACATATATATCTATTATATAAAGAAGGGGTGTATGTATGTATGTTTGTATTTTATAGCTGGCCACACCAGTGGATCGATTTTTGTGAAATTTTTACAGAGTGTTACTTCAAGTCTGAAAGGAACAATAGGCTACTTTTTTTTGGAAATTATTGCTGCCACGCCCACACTACGCCCATTTGTGTGGGAAGGTCAAGTAACAAAATTACCCAGAGCCATAGAGCGTAGAGCTAAATACGTGAAATTTACAACACGTGTTAAACTTTACATGTTTGTTTAAATGCACATGAGTTTTTTAACATTGGGCCCGTAAAGGGATAAAAAGGGGACAAAAAGGGAATATCTGTAACCTACTATCTCTTGATGTATATAAGATGGAAACAAAATTAAAAAAGTTAAGCGTTTTCCTTAAGAAATAAACAGACAGGTATCTGGAGTTTATTTTTAAATTTTGGTCCGAAAGGCCAAAAAAGGGGTTAAAACTATATTTTGATACTTTTTGTTACTTTTAAACCAATAAAGATAGAAAAATTTTTCAAATTGCGTTCGATAGGTCTTACAAAAATATGATTACGTTTTTCGTACTTTTTTTTAATTTTGGGCCCAAAGGGGGAAAAAAGGGTTAAAAATATATTTTGAATTTTCTAAGCGTTTTTTGTAACTTTTAAACCAATAAAGATAGAAACATTATTCAAGTTAAGTGTGACAGGCCTAAAAAATATGAGTACGTTTTTAGATACTCTTTTAATTATTAGACCTTAAGGGGAAAAAAGGGTTAAAATTATGTTTTAGTACTTTTTGTAACTTTAAAATCAATTAAGATAGAAACATAATTTAAATTCCTCTTCCAGACCTATTTTTGGAATATAGTGCGCACATAAACGGCTTCTAAAGTTAAAATTTTGAAGGTAAAAAAGTGGGCGGTGCCACGTCCATAAAATTTAAACTTTTTATACTGGCACTTTTATTGCACCAATTTTTGAAACTTGGCACACATATAGAAGGCCTCTTATTTTGAAATTCTAAGGGACAAAAATGGAGGGTTGCAGCGCGCACAAAAATTTAAGTTTTTATACTGGTTCTTCTATTGTTGCGATTTTTATGAAGCTCAAAATTAGACCGATAATGTTTATTTTCGGTACAAAAATGGGTGGCCTAAAGATAGACAAACGTGCAAAGCTATGTGAAGATAAGGCCATATTTTAGCATGTTATAGCCCAAAACGCTTAATCCGGGAGGACATTTGTGTGGGAGCTCTGTCGAAAAATTACCTGATCATCACCACAAGCAACGTGCTTTTTTCTTATGCCAAAAACTTCTCTGTTCCGAATTTCATCGAAATATCTCCAAAAATGCGGCCTCTACTTTGTTCACAAGAATACATTAAGTCCCAGCCGGACGGATGGACTGACATGTTTTAACCGACTCAGGAAGTGATTCTGTGTCAATCTGTATAATTGGAGGTGGGTCTCGGACCTTTCTCTTTGGTGAGGTACAAATATTTGCACAAGAGGATAATAAAATTTGGGTATAACAATATAAGAGAAGTTTGAACTTCTTTTGAAAAATATTTGAAATGTGATCCCCATATCTATTATATAAAGAAGGGGTGTATGTATGTATGTATGTATGTATGTATGTATGGATGTATGTATGTATGTATGTATGTATGTATGTATGTATGTATGTATGTATGTATGTATGTATGTATGTATGTATGTATTTATGTTTGTATGTATGTATGTTTGTATTTTATAGATGGCCAGACCAGTGGACTGATTTTTTTGAAATTTTTACAGGGAGTTCCTCCAAGCCTGGAAGAAACAATAGGCTACTTTTTTAGGAATTAATAAATACAGATACATTTTTAGAAATTTGGCCCGTGAAGGGATAAAAAGGGGGCAAAAAGGGAAAAATCTGCAACCTTCTATCTTCTGAAGTATATAAGATAGAAACAATATTTAAAAAGTTTTGCGTTTTTCTTAAGAACTTAACAGACAGGTATCTGGTGTTTTTTTTTTATTTTGGACTGAAAGGGAAAAAATAGGTTTAAAATATATTTTGGTACTTTTGGGTACTTTTAGTTACTTTTAAACCAATAAAGATAAAAACATTATTTAAATTGCGTTTGATAGGTCTTAAAAATATGATTACGTTTTTCGTACTTTTTTAAATTTTTGACCCAAAAGGGAAAAAAAATGTTAAAAATATATTTTGATTTATTTAGGCGTTTTTTGTAACTTTTAAACCAATAAAAATAGGAAGATTATTCAAATTGAGTGTGACAGGCCTGAAAATATTAGTTCGGTTTGGGTCTTTTTTTAGTTATTAAACCCTAAAGGGAAAAAGGGTTAAAATTATGTTTAAGTACTTTTTGTAACTTTAGAACCACCATTACAGATAGAAAAATTATTTAAATTGCATTCGTCAGGTTACCAAAATATGTTAATATTTTTATATGTTAATTAAAGAGTAGGGCTGACTTATAATTTGTTTCAACTTAAGTGGGGCAACCAGTAAATTAAAAAAATATATAAATGCTTTTATTTACATATTTTGGTAATTTACTATGATTGGTGTAGCGAAGCACACCGGGGCTTAGCTAGTATATATATATAATAATTAAATTAGGTTTATTTAGGGCTTATTTGACAACTAGGCGCTTTAAACTCCTTCTTTAATTATTATATATGCCAAAGAATATACACAATTAAAAATATCATATTATTTCGACAAGTCGTCAAACTCAGTTAAGAACTGTAAAACGAGCGTTGACACACACACACACACGATACTAACGATGTTCGTAATATCCGACATACAAACATATGTATATACATAGATACATACATATATAAAAACATGTGCACATTTTTACTTACATTTCACTATTTTTTAATTTTCAATTAATTTGTAGATTCATATATTTTTAAAAATTTTTTTTTTTTAATTTTAATTATCAGATAACAAATCTGTAATAGTTTTAACATACAAAAACCGCATGCAAGCGTGTAGTATGTATTTTTCGTTTTTGTTTTGAACGTGAACTTAATAAATTCAAAAATACTTGTACAAGCTATAGAAGAATATATTAAACATTTTGTTTCGCTTTCTTATTGACGAAAAAAAAATTAAACACTTTTCTGCGATTAATTATTGTACATTGGAAATAATAAACCGTTTTTATTTTTTACTTTGACAAATTTTTCATATTATTGTTTTTAACTTAGTTTCAATACGATAGCGCGCATTGCGCATTAACAACCAGAGGATATTTTTTTTAAAGAACCAACACAAATTTCCATTGACACAAACATTGTAGTATTACTACGGAAACTGTAACTCATTAACACAATGTTTTAACACCTAAGTTTGCAAGCATATTTTATTAATTAACTGTCATATTCATAAACAAAGGCAGTGTTCACCATTGTTAATAAAATCTCTAGTAGCCCATAAAAAATAAAAGATTACAATTAAACCAACTTGGCATATAATGATTTACTGTTGGGGTTGCTGAAACTTTTTTTCGATTACCAAACGCGTTACCTTAATTAGATAAAATATCAATTAGTAAAACTTATTAAACTTATTACTTAAGTTATTAGAGAATGTCATACAATTTTCATAAAGCAAATTAGCTATTAAAACAAAAACATTTCTAATGTTTTGAATTCCCGGGTAAATTATTTTTAAACAAAAGCTAAAACTTACATTTTTTCATAACAATAAACAAATATATTATTTAAATATTTGTTTTTAAAATTATTTTTTTATATTTTGTGATAAAATAGTACTTCTGTTAAAAAAAAAAGTAGCCCATTATCATCAGAAACATAAAGTTATTAGTTATTTAGAACTAATTATTTGAGTCTCATTTCTTGTAGACATAATTAAAATGGTAATCCAGTTGGGAAGTAGTTCCCTTAAGCTATATTTACACCATCTTTTAGCTCTCATCTAATCTGAGTCAAAAAACAATTTGATTTTCTTATTTTTAGTATTGCATTACATTTAAGGAATTAGTTTTATTCCGCTGGCGATACAACAACAAGCATTAAACCCGGAAGCTTTTCAAAACTTACATTTAAAGCTCAGACGTTAAAAAGTTTGAAAAATTCGTTATATGTATTTTTAACTGAGGTCAGACAAAAATAAAATCAGAAATGTTATTACACTGAACAAATGAGTCTTAGGTGTGAAACTCAGTTGATAACTTAGGTGAATATAGCTTAAAAAATGCTTACCTCCACACTCGATTACTTTTTTATTATTTTTTTGTTAGGAAGTAGCATATTTGTGGTAAACTATCATGGATACTTTATCATGGTACGATCTTACTTTTTTTGTACATTTGAAGCCTCAAAAATACGTTGGTTCGCCTTTTGCATATTTAGTACCATTTAAAAATTTTCCCAACCAACTTTTTGTGAACAAAAATGGAGCAAAAGGGATTTATTATGAGTATGATTTTTCAACTTTTTTAATATATAATATCTACGTGATATATAGTAAGCTTTCGCAAGCGTAGCTTTTCCAGCAAAAAAAAATCTAAAATGTAATCGAGTAGTGAAATAAGAATTTTCAGAGTGGCTGCCAACTGCATTACCGATTCGATTCTGTTTACAAGACATACGGCCGTATGCTAAAAAAGTTAACAAAGCCTTACACACCGTTGTAAAGCAAAATTCCTTAAAGTATATTCCAAAATTAATTTCTGCTAAAAGTAAGTTTGTTAACTTGAATTTTTTGAAAGTAGGTATGTGTCTACTTTAAACCTATGTTAAAGTGGCTTTTTTGGTTTGTTGTTGGTTTTTCGTGTCTTTTGAAAAAATGAATAAATATTTTTAAGTTTAAAGGTTATAAAAACGATGTTGTGTTTCTGCCGAAAATTTTTAAAGCATATTAGAAAGCAAGAGTCAAAAATCAAAAAAGTTTTTTCTAAAAAACTAAATTTTTGTTTTTATTAATTGTTTCTGTTTTGTTCTGTTTCTTTAAAAATATAATTTTAGTGATATCAAAAAAACAAAACAAAATTCCTTATTCGAATCGCTGTTTTTGTACAAACAAAACAAAGTCTTGTTGTTATTGCTAATATATTAGATTAGCAATTGTACTAAATGCAAATAAGTATTATGATAATAAGATGATCTAAATGAGTCTGTGTACAATCTTATTCTAGAATATCAATTTTTTTCTCTTACTGCATAAAACCGAAAGTGTTTTTGTTTATTTGTATAAAATTTATATAAATTTCATATTTTTTAGAAAGTTCAAAGCATTTCTAAACTATTAACGTATATCTTGTTTTTAGTACTTTTTTATCCACATTTCGAAATCAAACATTTTTCTAAAACAAAATATCTGCCTTGCTGTAGTCTTTATAAAAATTTAGCCTTATTTAAATGATTATGCCTCAATACCTTTTAAATTGCGTATAGTTAAGGAAATACTAAGCTACCGATTTTCTCATTTTTGCTCTTTTATATCCCCTAATAGGGGATCTACACATCAAGAGAAGCTATAACAGTCCAAATTTAAAGTCTCTCTTTACGCGTTAACGTGTATGTACACTCATACCAAACTACAACTACCCAAAAGGCGCATTTTTACTCCTCAGCGCGTTTTTCTGGAAAAGCGCTAAATTGGTGCGTTTTACATTACATTTTTATAATTAACTTAGACTCAAAAATATAAACGTTTCCTTTTTCTAACTTGTGCAAGCAAATTTTTTTTACTACTGTTTTTTTACTTTTCAAAAGTTCTTTCTAAAACCGACAATTACTTCTTTACACAAAAAATAAACCAAGTAATTTTTACTTAAATCAAGCGTAAACCAAGTACGGATTTTCAAGCCCCAAGTTCGTTTTATCTAGTACGAATTGTTTACTTTTAACCACATTTAAGCAAAAGAAGGATGGATTTAAGTTTAAACCCCTACTTAATGAAAGCTTTAAAAAATTGATTTAAGCGTAAACGGGATTAATACAAAAATGAAAAATTGTGTTTTTGACTAATGGAACATTATTAAAGACGAACAGTTTTTTTATAATTTTTATGGTTTATTTATACATATTTCATATTTATAATTAAAATTTTTTGATGATGAGATGAGATTTTAAAAAGGAACTCTCAGAACTACAAGACCATCGCGCTACCATCTAAGCTACCGAAACACTTTGTTGTTTAAAGGTTGAAATATAATCAAAAACAAGTTTTTTTTTTGCTTAGTTTTAAAGTAAATCAAATAGACTTGATTTTTAGAAAACCTAAGAACCAATCGCACTTTAAAATTGCCAGTGCGATTTTCCATATATAAAAGAATAAAATTCTTGATTATAGTATGTGCTTTTTCTTTCTGTGCACAGTTAAATTTAATTTGTTTAAATAGTTACATAACTTAATACCACATGGAAAAAGATTTTATTAAAAATAATGGCATTGGTTTATTTACATAAGTTATTTTTATTCTTCTTGAATAAAATACAATGTTTGTTTTTGAGTACTTGACTTCAACTGAATCTTTATTGCTCAAGAAAAATTATTTTATTACAATTTATTTTTACCTCAGCTTTAGAATACAAACAAATTTACAGGTAAGAATTATAATGCAGACATATCGTCAGCATTTTCACACAAAGTAATACAATATTTAAATAAAGCAGAAATACAAAAGAATACAGTGTTTTACTTTGTCAGCATTTTCACACAAAAATACAATAACAAAATAAAGCAGAAATACAAAAGAATACAGTGTTTTATTTTGTCAGCATTTTCACACAAAGTAATGAAATATTAAAATAAAGCACAAATGCAAAAAATATTCTAAAGTTAAATGAACTGCAACATGTTTCATGCAATTGGATCTGAGTAAAATTACGACGTAAGGGATATTTTTATGAAAATGTTTTAGGAGTTAACGCTTCCCCCTTTAAATTGATTGTCCCCAATCAGAAGTACGGTATTTCGGTGATTTTCGACATTAATGCTCCTCTGCTTTGGTCCTCGACCAGTACAATATTTTATGCTGGTAGTGGAGTGTTCATTGTGATATTTCCAGGACTTTGTAATGTTTTCTTACTGCACACCTTCTTCAGACAAACGTACAGTATTAGAAAAATCAGGGAAATTGTTAAGGCACTGGTGATGGTATCGCCTAATTTACTTTCAACGTTCAGGAGCTCTATCGCTTCTGTTTTATTAGTGTGCATTTCTTTAATTAATTCTAATGTAAGTATTTCCTCTACGTGTGGTTCTCCTGTCATTGGTTGTACCACGGCTGGTAACGGATTAGAGAGAGTTATCTCTGAAAACGAGAAGTTTGTCCCATTTACTAATACAGTTTCGTTATGGAACTTAACGACAAAAGTGCCAGTTAAGTTGTATGGATCTTGCTTTATGAAAACCGTACCATTGAATTGGTTTAGTAAAAGGATTCCGGGAAGTATTTCCTGTACTGTGGGAATATAAAAGTTACTTGTTAGATTGGGAAGGCATTCGGTTGTACTAATATCTTCCAGCTCATTATCTTTGCATATTGTCAACATGTTGTAGTTCTTACACTTATGTTTTATTCCAAGCGTTTCGTTATCACAAATTAAGACTTCGTCAAACTCAATTTTAATTGCAATTTTATTAATTTTTACAGGTTTAATCAATAACTTGTCACATGACTTGCCACGAGTATATGGAGTATTGACATTGTAGATCAACGAATTTCCATTAGAAGCTATCCTAATTTCACTTAATTCTAATATTTCCTCTATGTTTAGGTATGGAATTTTATATTTTTCAAACAGATTATTAATTTTTTTTCATATGTTTTATTATTGAATCTTCGCTTAAGCGAACTAACAATAAGTATTCAAATCTTAAAACTAAGTAATTAATACTAGTCCAGTCAGTACCGGACTAAAATTTAAGTTCTCACAATAAAGATAACTAATTTCAATAGTTTCATCTAAGAGCAATAGTATCCCTTCTTTTTAGGCGGGTGTGCCCACTATGTTGCAGGATGCTTCGAGCAAGCGGATTTGGATGTGTTTCCAGCTTATTTAAAAACTTGTCCACATAGTTTAGGATTTCGCTTTTTACTAGTGGAATTTCTAGATCCTTGTTGATGTTGCTGTTTTTAATATACCAAGGAGCACCAGTTATCATTCTCAGAATTTTGTTTTGACGACGTTGTATTTTTTCTATGTTAGAGGAGGAAGCAGTGCCCCATAATTGTATACCGTAGTACCAAATTGGTTTTAAAATCGAGTTGTAGAGTAGAAGTTTACAATCCAGACGTAGCACAGAGTTTTCACCAATTAGCCAGTGGATTTGAGCAGCCTTAAGTTTCATTTGAGTCAGAGATTATTAATGGTTTGCATTTCTTCGTGAGATTGAATAAAGGAATTTATTACACCTACCTTGTCCCAGTGAACGGCATATTGTTTAGGATTTCGCTTTTTACTAGTGGAATTTCTAGATCCTTGTAGATGTTGCTGTTTTTAATATACCAAGGAGCACCAGTTATCATTCTCAGAATTTTGTTTTGACGACGTTGTATTTTTTCTATGTTAGAGGAGGAAGCAGTGCCCCATAATTGTATACCGTAGTACCAAATTGGTTTTAAAATCGAGTTGTAGAGTAGAAGTTTACAATCCAGACGTAGCACAGAGTTTTCACCAATTAGCCAGTGGATTTGAGCAACCTTAAGTTTCATTTGAGTCAGAGATTATTAATGGTTTGCATTTCTTCGTGAGATAGAAAAAAGGAATTTATTACACCTACCTTGTCCCAGTGAACGGCATATTGTAGGTTTATTATTTCTTCTTTTACTATTTCTAGTTTAAATTTTAATTCTGTGATATCTAAGTTTCGAAAGATCTGTGTGTCTTCTGGTACGACCTTTATTACCTGATTCATCTTATTAGTTAATTCGTTTATTCTATCTGGCGACAATTTGTTAATGATAACCTGTTTGTTATTATTTTTCTACACATGATTTGTCTTTTGTTTAATTATCTCAAAATCATCATGGTCGGGATTTCCAGCTATCCATTTCCATGCTGAACCTATGAAATTAAGAGATCTTTTAGATCGAGGCTTCAGTTGGTCCAGTATGTTCTGTAGTTTGGATATTTCGAGGGTAAGGAAAGGATGTAGAGGAAGGGATGTGCCTATTTTTGTGGTTACTTTATTTTTCATGTTGTCGACAAATTTTTGATAGGCGTCTAATTCTATTACGTGTATCAGTTTCACAGAATCTGTCTGGATTTTTGCCATACCTGTGTCGATTGTCACTACTCTAGAGTTGGTGTAGTCCAATATTCCTACCTCTCCTCGAGCCAAAGATGATAATATTGTGCCAAAACGATAAAAAGAAAAGGATGAGGGCTACAAATGGATTTCTTTAATTGCGTATATTGTGTTTGTGAACGATTCTTCCGCTAGTTGTCAGTACTGTCATGTGTCTATTTTCCTTGACTGTTTCTTGTTTATAATTCTTACTGAGTTTTGTCCCTAATCTCTTACTGACCTTCACAAATATCGTCTCCCTCTCTTTATACTCTTTCGGGACTCTCCTGTTGCAATTATGATAATTCATGTCGGCCGCTTGCTTATCCTTAATTTTCCAATCATTTTTGCTATGTCGTTTTCGCGCTCTTTAGGATTACCGTGAGACTTTCTAACGAAAAATGCATCGACTGGTATTTTCCCTAAGGTTGAATGGACCGTATTGTTGTATTCAAAGGAAAATTTGTCTGAAAGTTCAGATAGGTTGAGATATGTTCCTTCCGACTTAAGGCATCACATAATCTCGGAGAGAGTTGAGTGGAATCTCTCTATCTGCCCGTCACGTTACTGGCGTATGGTGGGATCCTGAAAACCTTTATGTTAAATTGGTTCTCCATCATGAATATCATTGCCTTCGAGTTAAAAGACTTTTCATTGTCCATTACCACAATTTCAGACATTCCGATGGTTAGAGTATTTCCCTAAGAGATTGCTGAATATTCTCTGTCTCTCGGGACTTTAAGATTCTAGTCTGAGCGTACTTGGTAAGTTTGTCGATTCCTGTCAGAATAGATGTTCTCTCCGTAATGTAGGTGTCAATGTGAATAATTTGTCCCGGGTATTGTGGGATCGGTGTTTTCTGAATTCTTAAATTAGTAGGCTGTCTGTCATATTTGTTTTCCTTACATATCTTGCATAATTTCGTAACCCTATTTATTTTTGCCGACATTTGAGGGAAGTAGCACCGTTCGAGAAGTTGAGTTTTATTTTCACTAGCACTTCGGTGTGCTCTGTTATGTTCGTTTATGATCTCCACTTCTTGGTCTGAATTTGTGGAAGTTTGTAGAATATATTTCCTGTGCCTTGCCAAGTATTTGGTGAGTCGTCTTTAAGCAATTCGTGACTGAGGGGCTTAAATGTCTACCTAAAATTTCTTTTAATTGTTCCTTAGTCAAGTTTGGTTCCAGAATAGTATGACAGTGGTATGTTGGGAACACTATTTGGAACTCGTATGACCGTTTTTCGTTGTGTTCTATTATTATCTGATTTTTAAGCACATTTATGGGCGCATCGGTAAATTGTATGAGGTTCCTAGGCAAACTCTGTCTTTCAAGTCTACTATTTGAGTTTTTGTTGGTAAGTGCATACGTGAGTGGTTTATGATCTGTGCAATCTCATAAAGACAATTTCTCAACGTTTTGATTACCCAGATGATCGCGGGTATCTCCTTCTCATTTGTGGCGTAGTGTTCCTCTGCTCTACTGAGTGTTTTGGATATGAACGTAATGGGTCTGCCTTCCTGTTCTTATACCGCACCAATTGCGTAATTTGATGCGTCTGTTGTTAGGTGGAACTCTTTTCTAAAACTTGAGTATGTTGACGTCTTCCGAAACTAGTGTCCTTTTTATTTTGTCAAATGCATTCAAAGCATCATTGTTCAATTTAAATTCTATTTTGTTCGACATTTTTTTGGACATTAGTCCCCCCTCCCCTTTTAAAAGCATTGTTAAGGGTTTTGCCAGTTTGTGAAACCCTGACATGCCCAGGAAAGATCTTAAGTCTTTTAGTATTTTGGGGACTGCGAAATTATTTATCGTTTCTACTGTCTTTGGGTTGGATCGTATACCCTTGTCGGAAATAAGGAATCCTAAGAATTCTACCTCTGTTTTGAGGAACTCGCACTTGTCAAGTTGCACTTTTGACTGCCTCCAACGCTCGGAAAACCTTTTCTATATTATCGATATGTGTTTGTTCATCTTTACCAAATATAACAATGTCGTCTATGTAGACGTAACAGATCCTTCCTATGTGGTCACGCAATATGTCGTCCAAGGCTCTTTGGAAGATTGACGGGGGGTTTTTAAGTCCAAATTGTAGCCTCGTGAACTCATATTTCCCGTTGTTGATTGAGAAGGCTGTTTTTTCTATATAGACTTCTCTAAGTGGAATTTGATGGAATCTGCTTTTCCAGTCTATTACGGAAAAAAAATTGTTCTGTCCTAATTAATTCATTTTTCTCGGGAATAGGGTGCCTATCGGGGACTGTGACCGTATTTAGTTTTCTTTAATCAATGACTATCCTAAACCTTTTTACTCCAGAAGCGTCCATTTTTTTTTTTTTGATACAACCCATATTGGCGAGTTGTATGGGGATTTTGAGGGCCTGATAATGCCCTGAGTCAATAGCTCCTCAACCTGGCGTTCGACTTCGTCCTTCAGGTGCATAGGGTATGAATAATATTTGGAGTAAATTGGGTTATCGGTTGTTGTTCGGATCTCTCTTTTTACCGTTGTCGTATAGGTAAGGCTTTCATTATTTTATGTTTTGGTCTTCTTCTAAATGATTTGTTCTGATCGTAATGTTGTGAACGCTTTGTGATACCTGTTGTTTCAATTTTACTTTGATTTTACGGTCATTAAATTCTCTGCCGTGTGAATGACAGCTGATAGCTCTTTAAGACTATCATTTCCCAAAATGGCATGGAATGATTTTAGTGTTGGTAATCCAAAAAATTTTATTTTAGTGTCTTTTAATTCGAATAGGTTAATAAATGTGTGTTGGGTTATTGGAACTTTTCCTTCAACGGAGATTGCATAGAAAGTGTTTTCGTTTTCAATGGCCGTCTTTATCAGTGAAGTCTGTATGTAATTTTTGTTCGATCCTGTGTCCACCAATATCCTCAGGATCTTCCCATTCTTCGTCTTTGCCTCGAAATATGGCAAAGACGAATTTTCTAATTTAAGAAACGGATATCCGCGAAGGATTGGTCGTTTTGTTGTTCGTTCGACCTATACTGCGTCTGTTCGTCAATGTATTCGTGTAGAGGTTATAATTCTTCCTCTGTTGATCCGTGGGTCTGCGTCGATTCATGTAGTAAATGCTTCTGGGTTATA
Source organism: Melanophora roralis (assembly GCA_963583895.1). Taxonomy (NCBI): domain Eukaryota; kingdom Metazoa; phylum Arthropoda; class Insecta; order Diptera; family Rhinophoridae; genus Melanophora; species Melanophora roralis. Next base: position 55,972,917 of record OY757188.1, read on the forward strand.
TCGACTGATCCACTTCCATTGGTTTAGGTCGCATCATTGGTTTCGGCGCAAATGGGCGTGGTGGTGGGTTGTTCGGTCTTAAATTGTTGTTTGGATTGGGATGATTCGTATTAAATTGTCTTTGGTTATTGAACTGTTGTGGTTTGTTATTATTGTATTGATATGGTAAATGTATATTGGGATGATTCGCGTCGAATTGTCTGTGATTATAGAATTTTTGTGGTCTGTAACTATTGTATTGGTGTGGTGAATATGCACTGGAATAATTCGCGTCTTATTGAGTTAATGGGGCTTAGGGTGCCATTATCTTGGGGGTAGTTCTGTTTGGTCTGATGGGGATTTGAGGTTTAAGATGTCGGTTGGGGTTTTGACGTTTCTATTGTAAGGGTATTCTGTCCGGAAGTTTTGATTTTGTAGTTTCAGGCATAGATGAAGTGCCTGTGGGAGAGACGTGGGTTCCCGGATACATAATAGTTTGAAAAGATCGCCACGTAGTCCACAAATGAACGTTTTTAACGCTTTGTCCCTATAAGTTTGGATAAGGTTGTCCATGGCCTCTCTCCTTATTGTCATATATGAAATATTGTTTATAATCTTGGAAAGGTGCGAATAGATATCCTGATAGAAGTCCTGGACCGGGTTGCTACATTGGATGGGGGTGGTCATTTGGTACTCTAGAGTACCAAGACCACGTTTGTCGGCATAATGTAGAGTGAGGCAGCGTGAGATGGATTCCCAGTTCAGGGGTGTGTTGTAAGATTATAATGCGGCGTCGGCCACACCAATTGACTTGTTCCAAATAACGTTGAGGATTGCAAAGTATCTTGGTGTCCCCCTTGTCGAGTCGTATAGGCTTAAAACCCTTTCCACGCTTTTTTTCCAGGAGCCAAGCTCCGCGTGGTGGCCCGAAAACTCTCTCAGACATCGAGCAATGTCGGGGACTTTGTCCAATTCTGTAAGATTTTCCCTATATCGTTCGTCTATCCCTTGGTCATTCCCTGCAATTTCGGCGTTAGGATTTAGTATGTTGGTGACTAAATTCCTACACTGTTCTTTACAAACCCTATTTATTATGTTAATGCTATTTGCTTCACTCTGAGCATTATGGTTGGAGTTTGGGTCAGCTGGGAGATTGTTAGTCTTTAATACGGGAGGGCGAATTAGGTTGTCAGGATTGGACATTATCAAAAGTTTCAGTATGGAAACAAACTTTATTAGTTGAAAACTTATTTGTTGTGAAAGAATCTTATTTTTTTATTTAACGTGCTTAGAGATAAAAGTTATCAAATATTTTTTTTAAAAAAGGTTTTTATTGTAGTCATTTTTAGCTTAATTTATTAACTTAATTTTACGAAATAATTTCGAAGAACTTACAGCCAGATTATCTTCAGTTGCATCTTGTTGTTTCTTGTTATTATTTTGGCAATCTCTTTTTTTCTTTCTGTATGTGTTATTCTTTGAGAATTTGATGTTAAAATCACGATATTTTTTATTTTTAATTTCGTTTAATTTAATTAAAAAAATATTCCATTTTTATCCCACTTGAGCATTCTTTACGTAGGCCTTTTAGGTATTTAAGGATAGTTTTGTTAGTTTTGACAGTGCTTTTATCCTACTTGAGGATTTTTATATTGTTTCGCTGGTCTTTATTTTTTGCACTTTTTATCCTTCTTGAGGATTTTTTATGTTGGTCTTTTTTTCTCAATTTTATCCTGCTTAAGGATATTTTTTTGTTGGCCTTTTTTCACTTTTATCCTACTTTAGGATATTTTTTTTTGGCCTTTTTTCCGCACTTTTATTCTACTTTTGGATATTTTTTTGTTGGGCGCCAGTTATTTTTATTCTTCTTTAATAAAACACAATGTTTGCTTTTGAGTACTTGACTTCAACTGAATCTTTATTGTTAAAGAAAAATTATTTTATTACAATTTATTTTTACCTCAGCTTTAGAATACAAATAAATTTACAGGTAAGAATTATAATGCAGACATATTGTCAGAATTTTCACACAAAGTAACACAATATTTAAATAAAGCAGATATACAAAAGAATACAGTGTTTTATTTTGTCAGCATTTTCACACAAAAATACCATAACAAAATAAAGCAGAAATACAAAAAAAATACAGTGTTTTGTTTTGTCAGCATTTTCACACAAAGTAATGCAATATTAAATAAAGCAGAAATACAAAAAATATGCTAAAGTTAAATAAACTGCAACATGTTTCATGCAATTGGATCTGAGTAAGATTACGACGTAAGGAATATTTTTTTGAAAATGTTTTAGGAGTTAACTTATATGACTTTACATTCGAAATAATGAAACTTTTATGCAACAGTTCTGCACTTCTTTAAAATGGGTTTTTATTAATGTGCGTATTTGAGCTAAAAATGCTTCTCAAGTAAGGCTGCATCTCTGAGTCTTTTATTTTTATGTAAATATATACAAGTTAAAAAAAATTAGCTTAAAAATCCTTCTCTGCAGAAAATCGACAATTAACGGAGTATTTTTTTTTTTGGTAAATATTATTAAAACAGAAAAAAAAATGATGTTTTGCCTGTTTTAAAAACTTTAAGTATTTGGAGTTACAACAGTATTGTTGCACAAGTGCGATAAGCATTTTCAAAAATATTTTAATTAATAATTTATACCTTCGTGCACATAGGCTAGGCTGGGTATAAAACGGTAAAATATGCATGTAAATAAAATTTTGACAGTTTTCAGGTGAATTAAATTTTTGAAAGCTTAAAAATAACTGTGAGTCTTAGCGAGACAAGTCCATGCCAAAACAAACTTAGTATAAAAAAACCTAGTATAAAAATACTGAATTTGCTTTATTGGGATTTTGACATTTATCTAGGCATGGCTTGATCTCGTCAAGATGTACATACAATAATGAACAAAAGCAAAAAATGTATATAAAAGAGAAAAAAATACCGGTTTAGTGCAACTTTAAGACTGCCAAATCTTGCTGCATGTCTTTAAAAGACTTTAATAAAATATTATTCGTATTTTTTAAATAAGCTATTTCTTGGTAAATTGCTAACTTAACATATCTTGTAACGCTTAAAAAAGATATATGTGCATACGTATGTTTTTGAACAAAACATGATTTCGAGCAAAAAATTGTATATGCATCAAGGCCAATTCATGGAGAAAGTGGTCAGGACAGATCAGCTGACTATTTTTTGCTCGTGCAATTTTCCTTACAATATGACAAAAGTTTGCCTATGTGCTTCTTCTTGATTTAAAAAAAATTACGCGTCGGTTAGATTTCTTAAACTAACATTTAAAAAAGTGTTTTTAATTAAACAGTTAAACCAAATGATGCGTTCTTGTACTTTGTGCACAAAAAAAGTGTAAAATTAGTTTTATTCACGTTTTTCTTCTGCAAATAATTTGCGTTTTTCTTAACAATGCCATATAAAAATAATTTGTGTTTTTTTTTAATGATGCCATATTTGTTTTTGACATTATAGGTACGAACTTTTCGCCCTGCGTTCACTTTGTATGAGTTCGCCTTGTACATGCATATTAAGTTTGTAATTTTAGCGCTTTTAATTTAGCGCGTTTTAACTTTGAATAGCTTGCAAAGAAATTTTTTAGCGCTTTACTGCGCGTTTAAATAAGGTGAACAGCGCGCTTCCATCTAAAATAGTTGACAACGCCGGATTTACTCCTTCTGTTTAAGACCCCGCAGTTTTCGTCCAGCAACTAGAACTGCAAGTGTCTCTTTAAGCAAGCAAAAATCTCCCCATAAAATAAAATAAAAAAGTGTGAGAATTGGAAACGATGCACCTGCTGTGACATGTCAAATATGTAATGTAATGGTGTAAAAACATACAATTTATGTTATTATCTCTTCAAAATTATATTCCCCTACAAGAAATTTGTGACCAAAACTAGCACTAAAACATTTGTTTTACTAACCCATTTGCAACAACTTTGGTCATTTGTGACTAATATTTCTATCATCGTTAATGTCGACAATATAGAGCAAATACAGAGTTGCATTTTTTGAAGTAAAAAAAGTTTTTATTACGTATATAAGTGAACTATATTGGCAATTTTAATTAAATATAGTAAAAAAATACAAAAAAATTAAGTTAAATAGTGTATTTATTAAATTAATAATATCGATTTTGCATTTGTAAAAGAAAATAAAAATAAGAAATAAATGCAAGCAAAACAAGCAGCGATTGGTATATATATCCGCATTTTAATGCTTATTATTCCTTGTAGAATAGAATATATACGGAAGAGTCCTTAAAGGTTGAATCAGACGTGACTTAACCGTAACGCCATAGCCATAACAATTGAAAATGCAATTGGTTTCCGATTGGGTTCCACTTAGATTTAATAGGATTTTAGTTGGATTTTCAATAGGAAAGGTTATCGCGTTACGGTTAAGTCACGTATAAAGCAACCTTAATCCCGGAAACAACAACATCCCGGGAGTTTAGGAAACGCAAAAGTTTAGAAGTAAAAGTTAAAAGAATTCTCAACACAAGGTAAGTAAAAAAATAAGCAGCACGTATATGCATATGTAAATATAAATTTTTTTTCTTTTAAGCATACAACAGCAAGCATATGCAGAAAAAAACATCTTAGACTCGGATTCACACGCATTCTTTTTCAAAGTCAAATGTAAGTTAAGAGATTTCAAAATCTCTTTGTTAAAAAAATTTTATTTTTTGGCCTAAGCCTATCTTTGGCCTAAGCCAATCTTTATTTTACCACAATAAAATTTAAACTGAACTTTACAAATAAAATTACTTAAAACTAAGCCTCTTTTCCTACGCTGTAGTCACGTTGCAAATGCAGGTGAGTAGCCAATATTTTGTTGGGTCAGCATTCTGGTAGTTGCGCGTGTGTTTGCTGTTCCACTGTTGTAGACGTGGTGTCAGCAATTCTGTAGTTGCGCGTGTATTGTTTTTAGTGTATTTCGATATTGTGGGAAACTAACTGTGGGAAACATATTTTTAAAGTTTTAAATGTTGACAGCATTAACTTGTATATAGTAAAAGATAAAAAAATTAGAATAAATTTATATAAAAGATATTTTTATTATAAAAGAAAATGTGTTTTATTTCAAAAGTATATGTACTTGTCAGCTTTGACCAGTATATACATCAATTGTGACCGGTGCAAAATGATCTTTAATAATTTCTGTACATATGTCGTTGACAAAAAAAAAATTAAAAATGATTTACCCCCCTTGTATATAATATACAAGAATAAAAAGCGTTTCATTCCATCTGAGAGATGGATGATGTTCGACCGTTAGTCAAGTGTTGCCAAAGAGACTTTTAATGGAAAAAAGCATAGTGTATATGAAAAGTAAACTTCGTCGTAACTTACAAAGTAAAAGCGAAAAAAAACAGTCATGCCGTATCCCTTTCTCTGTTAGGTGTAAGTTAAATAGGTGATGTTTACAACCAAATACACTACTACCGTTCAAAGAGTACTGATGATGAAATTGCGTAGTTGCTTTCGAAAATGCATTCTACTCGGCTAATATCGGTAGAAAAATCTGTTTTTTTTTTCAAAAATTAAAGTTTCTTTCAACATTAACGGAAAATAACAATTTCTTCTAATAAAAAGAAATTATATGAACTTAAGCCAAACTAAAATCAAAAATTTGTATTAAAAAAATTAGTTCAACAATAAATAAAAATTAGCAAAAAAATTTAATTTAATTTTGTATGTCAAAGTTTCTATAATCTTTAATGATTTTACGGTAAGTCAACAGTGCGATACATTCCATCAACGGTCGGCTAACCCAGCCTTTAGTTAAATGATACTGCCAATGACGTTAAAGTATCAATTAATGCGAACACACTATCATCAGTAGTTGTAAGAGCTTTGAAAAACTTTGGTCTTGATTTTGAAAATTGTGTAGGGATTAAAACTGACGGGTGTCTTTTGATGTTGGCAAAGATTTAAGGCTGGGTTAGCCGACCGTTGATGGAATGTATCGTACCGTTGACTTGCCGTAAAATCATTAACACGATTATAGAAACTTAAAAACGTGACATATGCCTTTGACATACAAAATTAAATTAAAACTTTTTTTAATAAAAATAAAAAATTTAAATGGACTTCAAAGAAATGTTTGTGTGTTTAAGTTTTTTAAACAAAAAAATTAAAACAAAGAAATGGTACCTAAGAAGATGGGGAGTTCGACCAATCAACCGGGATTATATATTAGCTGGGTATAACAATAAAATTTTTAGAAAGATTAAAAGTTTAGTTGAGAAACAGTTTTTAAAAACACATATATTTAAATATAAACAGATGTTATAATAGTGTTGTCAACTCTGTATTTTACTTCCTTATTTTGAAAGCTTCACAACGATTTCTTACTAAAAACTTCTGATATACATACATATGTACGTATGTATGTTTCATCGAGAACCTAATATACTACATTGATTGCTAAGCAATCCTGCAGCTAAAGTTGAAAGTTTTGGAATAGTTATGTACTAGTTGCAACCAGAACTGCTGCAAAAGCGATATGCTTGTACCAGTCAAAAAAAAACAAAATTAAACAAAAGGTTAAAAAATGCACACTACTTGGTTATAAGTGTAATAAAAAATAAAAACCGGGAATAAAGCTATAAACGATACTAGTATTTTTACTAGTATATAACTATATGAAACTAAACTAGTTGAGCTCCTTTGACAATCTAATGTTTAAATTGATAGTTCATCAAGTATACTTTGAACTTTGAAGTATACTGAAATACAAATGAAATTTTCGTGCATGTTAAAGATTGGTCTGGGAGCTTGGTTAGAAAAAATAAATCATTCTGATGAATTTTAAATTATCGGCGTTGATTACGTGCGCTATATGTAAAATAAGGACGTTTGCTTAAATATTTAATAAAAGAGTGTCACATAAGAAAAATTTACTGTTTAAATAAATTAATCAGTACTTGCATAAACATTTTATAAAACATTTTTCTAAAAGAAAAATTCATATACACAATTTTGTTAATATAAATTAACAACCCCCTAGTAAAATAAATTTTTTTATACAAAATTATGCAGGAACTTTATTACACACAAATAAATAGTATTCATTTAATCTTTTCAGGAATTTTGTTAATTTTATTGTTTTAAACAAAGTATTTATATTTTAAGCGTCTTTCAAAATTAACAAGTTGGCACTACTCTTAACAAATGTCACGTAGTTATGTAAGCAGTTTCTATTTTATGCAGGTTTGTAGGTTACTGTTAAGTTACACTACAACACTATAACTGGTCTAACTGCTTTACACATAGCAAAAACAATCAGCTGTTGCGTTCCGTTACAGCAACAGTACATTACAAGGTACTAATAATCGTATCGTTTGTTAAAGAAACCAGCAAATACATTTTTTAAAAACATTATCCTAAGCGTAATGCAGTTTTTCTGTAATATCCAGGTACAAAGTTGTCTCCATTATGCGCAACACGATAGGTGAATCGTCATGATTCAATTTTACAATTTTCAGTAAAAATAAAGCACATAATAGAGGTACTGGAAAAGTTACCCGAGTATTATAAAGAACTCTGAGCGCTTTCGAATTTATTTGTGGATAACATATTCTAAATGAAATACATACTGTCAAGAAGCCGTTTAGTGTTATTCTACAAACGAAGAATATAGATTTACAAAAATTATTATCTTCTAAAATACTCCTGATAATGTGTCTTGAGACTAAAAGATATGTATGTGTAACTCAAACAGAATTTAAAACTATTTTTGAAGAGGCAAAAAATATTTGCGTTGGTTTTGGAATTTGAGTTGAAAAGCCTAGATGTAAAAAAAAAAAAAAAAATTTAAGATATCAAAGATATCGCATCGAGTGCGACATACTCTCAATTGAATCTGTGTTGCAAGACTTAAAAACACGTTTCACAAAGGACCTCCTTTATTTGTTTAACATATCTTAACTTCTGCCTTAAAATATTGTTACATTTACTGATTTAGAAATTTTATTTCCACAACTTGAAGATTTATTAAAATTTTAAAAAATTGAAAAAACACTGCTTATATCGATATTAAAGGCTGAAATTTTGCATTGGAAATAAAAATAAAAAATGCTAATGTTTATTTTTGTTGAACTAATTGTTTTTAAATACAATTTTTGCTTTTTATTTTGGCTTAAGTTTATTATATAATTTCCTTTTATTAGAAAAAATTAATATTTTTCCGATAATGTTGTTAAAAAAAGAGGGTTCTTTCTAACGATACTAGCCGAGTAGAATGCATTTTCAAAAGCAGCTACGCAATTTCATAATCAGTACTCTTTGAACGGTAGTAGTGCCTTTTTGGCTGTAAACATCACTTATTTAACTTACATGTAACAGAGAAAGGAAAACGGAATATCTATTTTCCTTCTTTTTAATTTTTGTAAGTCAGAACGAAGTTTACTTTTCATATAAAATATGCTTTTTTGCATTAAAAGTCTCTTTGGCAATACTTGACTAACGGTCAAACATTAATTCATCTCTCAGATGGAATGAAACGCTTTTTTTATTATTGTAAATTACAATAGAATGCATTTTCTTCTAATGAAAGGAAATTATATAATGAACTTAAGCCAAAATAAAAAGCAAAAATTGTATTAAAAATTTTAAAAAACCGCCCAGAAAATATAATAGATGTTTACGCAAGATGTGACCCTGATATTTACCCAGTTGCTTTCTTAATCTTGTAGTGTGCGGACGTGTCTACGCGAGTGTTATATTGGTAATAGGTGATATTTGTAATAAGTAACAAAAAAAAAAAATTGTCAATATACATACATACAAGACATAAGTGAGATTTGAAAATAAAAACAAACTAAACAAAAAAAACCAAACGGTTTATGAGTAACAGTAATCGTCGTGACAGTGGGCCTAATAGCCGAAATGCTTACATTGTGTTAAGCTCAACAAGCGTTAGCAATGAGAACATTAGAGACCCTGAATATGATAGAAACTATTTAAGTGCAAAACCGAAAACAAATACAAATAATTTAAGTGCAAGTGTGCTTAATTTGAATAAGAGTACTGAATAAGGGACAAATTTAGCCCAATCTCTGTTTAAAAATTATAAAAAAAAATACCGAGGTCTTCTTTATCAAGTTCTGGTGTCGTACCTACAGCTGCTAAAGGCGCTCCAGGCCCAATTTCTGCGTGTGCTCCTAAGATCCAGGTAGGGATGGACAGGTACATAACAGTTCTTAACCCATTACTGCCTGACCCACGAGTTTGTGGTCCGATTTTTACAAAATTTCACACAGACGGTGTTTAGGGTATTTATATTGATATGGTATTATATATTTTTTTTATCTGCTGTACCGACGCCTCTGGGATCTGGGTATTTTTCTACCCACTTCGGCATATATGAGTTCTGAGTATACCTAAATTTTTTATTAACGTATGAGTAAAATTGCGTTGAATGAATAAAAACTAAGCTTATTGAAAAAACGTACACAAATAATGTTTGTTTTAAAAAGTTTGACTGTTCCAAACCCTAATTTTGCAAACCCTGTTTTATCAATTTGTCTGGTACGTTTATTTGCTATCCATGAAAGGTGGCATCTCGACTACAAATGAATACGAGACTTTCCCTGCCGTAATTCAATACAACAAATATTTATTGTGTTAGCAAAAACTTTTCATTCTATTGTGTATCGCGATTGTGAAAATTGCAAAAGTGTTCTCAGTAAAGTTATATTGGAGTTATTTTAAAATTACATAAAAATGTATCGAAGTCGCAAGATTTTAATAATTGCCGAACTTTAAGCTGAGTTAGATACATGGACCAGTGATGAGGAAAATAATTATGCGGACCATGAAGCAGATCAAGTAAACATTATTATAATTCCACCGGACAAGGTTGATAATATCAGCGACAATGAAGAGATTGATGAAAATGTCCAGGTACTTACCGACGAAATGGAATTGCCCAACGAAATGCCTGGTCACTTTGAAATAGAATATATTTTTGAGGCAGATAATGTAAGTTCACCGGCGGAAGCGAAAACAAAGAATGAATTCAAAGATATTGATATTGACCATCGTAATAACATACCATCAAAACCAAGGAGTCGTATTCCATTAAAAAAATAAACCTAAATGGTCTAAATCAAAAAAATTTAATTTCGAAAAACAACCGATGAAAAAAAACTCCAAAGAACATTGTACGAGAAAATTGGTACGAAATTGGTAGTTCTGTATAAGCCCCAAGAATTTTATTTTCTTTCCCTAGGCTCGTATACACCGTTGCAATTATGGGAATGTTTTTTTGATGACGAAGTCACTAGCATGATCGTAAACAGCACGAATGAGTACGCTGGAGAAAAAAATGTGCCTGGTTTTTTAACCACAGTTGGTGATATAAAAACCTTTTTAGGTATTCTGTATGTTACGGGATACAATACCTTGCCAACTATCAGGTCATATTGGTCAAATCAATCCACTTTAGAATGTCAGTTTGTAAAAAATGCAATGAATCGAGATAGATTTGAGAAAATAAAACAAAACTTACACGTTTGTGATAGTAAAAATCTCGATGCTAGTGATAAATTTGCAAAAGTTTCTTCCCTGAATAATATTTTGAACAAAAAATTTATGCAGTTTGGAGTATTTGATTACAACCTTTCGGTTGATGAGCAGATGATTGCATATTACGGTCGCCATTCCTTAAAAATGTTTATTAGAGGCAAACCTATACGATTTGGCTACAAATATTGGGTTTTAGCTTCAGCGAGAGGATGTTGTTACTTTTTTATTCCGTATGCTGGTGCTTCTGCTAACAATGATGCTAATTATGGCTTTGAAGAAAACGTAGTGCTGCAATTATTAGAAAATATATCGGATCCAACCCAACACAATATTACATTTGAATACTTTTTTACAAGCCATAAGCTACTTTGCACATTGTCTCAAAAAGGCTACTATGCGACAGGTTTTGTTCAAAACAATCGAACCAATCACGCACTGCTAGAAGATAACAAGTTAATGAAAAAGAAACCTCGAGGTTCGTCTGATTTTTGTTTCGATAAAAGCAATAACTTGATCGCAGCGCGTTGGAATGATAATTCGGTAAGTATATAAGTATTTAACTAATTCTATATATGTATATATTGTAGATAAAATACTTCGATATTCATTACTACTGTTATAGGTGGTCACTGTAATGTCAAATTTTTTGGGCTTGGAGCCAATGTGCCAAGCGAAGAGATTTGACCGTAAAAACCGTAAGATGGCCAATATTGATCAACCATATATAGTCCACGCGTATAATCAACGAATGGGTGGAGTTGATTTGTTCGACAATGCCATGAACAATTACCGCATCCGTGTTCGAGGAAAAAAATGGTATTGGCCGCTGCTCACAAATGCTATGGATGCAGCCATGGTGAATGCCTGGAAGCTTCACTGCATGTGTAGAAGGTGTGAAGGTTCGACAATAATGAGTCAATTAGACTTTCGCGTGAGTGTTGTTGAGTCATTAGTTACAATTCCAGAAAGCCGATGTGGTGCTTCTGGCAAAATTGTCACAAATGCACAACTAACTGCAAAGCGCACAGATAAATTTAATCACACAATTAATAAGATTGGAAAACGTAGCTGTTGTGGACAATGTGGAGGCAAGACAGAATTTGGCTGCACAAAATGTAATATAAATTTACATCCACAGGAATGTTTTGTACAATTTCATGACGGTGTTCCAAAAAATATTAAAAAAAAAAGAAATCTCAATAATCAAACAATATTTTTAACGTAAACTTGCAGGAATACAAAAAAAATTTGTTTTTGATCTTAAAAAAAAAAAATTTTTTACTTGAAACTTTAACTTGAGAACCGTTTAGTGTCGAAGTGGGTATTTAAATACCCATGCCGTTATTTTTTACATATATTCCAAATAAGTGGAGCAATTTAAGTCAATATTATTTTCGTAATTAAGCATATATAGGTCTATACAGTCCCAAAAGAATTTAAGAAATTTTCCTTTTCCCCCTTTAACAGAGCCGTTTCCATTAAAAAATTTTGACATTATACATATTCTTTTTTTCGACCTATTAGTTTTCCCCTTTAGATATATTTCTTAAAAATCCCGTTAAATTGTTTTACGTGGTTCAAATTCTTAGCTATCCGTTTGTCAAACCAGACTTTTGATATGTCTCGCCCAACTTTAAACAGAATTTTTTCTAAAATTGGTCCTTTTTTGGGTATTTTTCTACCCATCCAGCGTTAATGGGTTAAAAGGGGGAGAAGTCCGAAATCGGCAGAAACATCTCAACCTGCAAAAATGTTAAAATACGATGAAAGGCCAACCTCATCGCAAAATCGTTTTGCCATTCTGCAAGAAGATAATGATGCCCCCGTTACTGAAAAAAAGTCCTTTAAGCCACCTCCAATTTATTTGAGGGAAAAGAATTCAAATGATCTTGTAAAGTTCTTTATCGGTTTGAATCGGGAAAGCAACTTTTACGTTACGAACATTAAACGTGGTAACATATACGAGATAAAAATTCAGGTGAATGACGAAAACGCTTACGGCACCACGGTTTCGGAGCTCGAAAAGCTTAAGAAAAATTTATATACTTACTAACTTAAGAACGCTAAAGGCCTCCAGCTAGTTATAAAAGGTATTGACTCCAATGTTGACCCGGAGGAAATTAAATCCAATTTGTGCGTGAAGGGCTTTAGAGTCAAATATGTATCAAACATAAGGAACAGGGAAAAATACCCTCAACTATTATTCCGGGTGGAGCTTGGTCCTAGTGATATTAAAAGAAGGTCCTGGGGTGAAGAAATGCAGTACTTACGGTGGAAACCACACTGCCAACTATAGAGGGTGCCCTGTTTTTGACTTAGTTAGATGCTCATCCAATCCAAAAGTAACTCCTGCCCCTCCCCAGCCTTTAAATATACCTACTACAAATATGCCCCCATAAGCACAGACAACTACAAGTGAAGTTTCTTACGCTAACGTATTAAAGTTTAACCAGCCCGAAGCACGCAAGCCTGCCCAGCCAACAACACATTAAGAGGTGCCAATAAGCGAACCAACTGGTTCAAATTTTAGCCGCCTAGAAGCCGTAATTGACAATATGGTTAAGCAACTTACGCAGATCATGGCACAAATGGCTGGCATGATGCAAGAAATGCAAAAAATGCAGTCTGCTCTTTTGCAGGCTATGCTTAAAAAGCCATGAACTGCCTGAAGGTTTGTTTCTGGAACGCAAACGGCATCCGCCAACACAAAAACGAACTCGAATATTTTTAACACACCAAAACATTGATGTAATGTTGATTTCGGAGACTCATATGACATCTAGAAGCGCTTTTAAAATAAGCGGCTATTCATTTTACCATTCATAGGACCCCAGGGAGAGATCATGTGGAGGCTCGGCTATACTAATCAAATCAAGAATTTAACACCAATGGTTAAGTGGCATCTCCGAATGCTATATCCAAGCAACAAACGTCTGCATTGATGAATTTTTCCCTAACCTAGTTATTTCGTCGTTTTTTCTCCACCCAGATTCTTCATACAAAAGGATCAGTACAACAGTTTTTACAAGTCTTTAGGTCCCCGCTTCATAGCTGCTGGAGACTATAACGCTAAACACACCTACTGGGGCTCCCGCCTAATTAGTCCCAGAGGTCGTATCTTATATGAATCCGTATCTGAAATGGGTCTTTGTGTTATTTCTACTGGACAACTAACCTATTGGCCAACCAACCACAAAAAAATTATAATATATATATAATAGATTTTGGCGTAGCAAAAGGTATATCCCCGGAGCTTATTGAGGCGCAAGCCTCTTTGGATTAATCTACTGACCACTCACCCACAATTATCAACCAGTGATTTTTTCTTATCTTAAAGAGCAAATTATTTGAAATATAAAAAATACATTAGCACTCACTGCTCGGAAGACTTACCACTAAATACTCCCCAAGAAATCGATGATTGCCTGAGTTTCCTAAATTAAAACATTAAAGAAGCCGTTGAACATGCTTCTGCAACATACCGTCAGGTCAAATACAACCAAATTTTTTCTGTCGATGTTGAAAAGCTTTTATCTGAAAAAAGGAGAGCACGAAGAGAACGGCGTTGATAAAGTAAGCAACAAAATGCTTACAGAGCTACCTTTTACAGCAAAAAGAATAATTATTTTTATTTTTAACGCTACAATACGGAAAGCTGCCTAAGTAAAGATGATTCTTAAGCCTGGTAAATATCCTTCAAAGGTGGAGTCTTATAGGCCTACAAGTTTGTTACCAAATTTGTCAAAACTGTTTGAAAAGCTGCTTAAAAACAAGCTTACTCCGACCCTGAATGAAAACAACTGCATGCCAGATCACCAATTTGGCTTTAGAAGTCAATATAGTACAATCGAACAAACTCACAGACTGGTGCAGGTTATAAGAAAAACTTTCGAGGAAAAAAAGTTCTGCTCCGCGCTTTTTATAGATGTCTCTCAAGCTTTCGATAAAGTATGGCACGAAGGCCTGTTAAACAAACTAAAGCTAAACCTTCTAGCTAATGTTTTCAACCTGTTAGAAAAGTACATAGCCGGTCGACAACTTATGGTCAAAGAGGGAAACCAAATATGTTGTTACCAACCAATAGGGGCTGGTGTACCTCAAGGGAGTATGCTAGGTCCAATTTTGTACTTGCTTTCCACGGCAGATATGCCAAAAAACAGTTTTACGCACACGTCTACATTTGCTGACGATACCGCTTTTCTCAGTATTTATAAAGACCCTAAAGAGGCTTCGTGCCAATTGCAACAACACGTTACTCAAGTAGATAAATGGGAAAAATTATGGGGAATAAAAATTAATGAGCAAAAATATACCGACGTAACGTTTACTTTACGCAAAAAAACGTGCTCTCCAATCCTAATTGACAACCATATAGTGCCTCAACGATTTGAGACGAAGTACCTTGGCATTCACTTCCGTCGCGCATAGGGGTATTTTGCCATTCTAGCCGGATATTACTTTTTATTTTTTACAATAAAGCTTCTTAAAAATTACTGAGTGCTCCCAGATTGATGAAACTTGGCAGAAACATGAATTGCCATAGGTATTTAAGGATTAAAGATAATAAAAATTGAACCAAGGGGGGAAAAGTTTCCCTTAGAAGAACTAATACCACCTCTGAATCTTAAAAATTTTTTTTAAGTTTTCAATACTATTGTTAGGCAAATACAACTTTAAACGAAAGCTAACAAGGCGGCATTAAGTAAAATTTGCAAAAATAATGTATATAATAAAAATAATGGATAACTCTCACCCAAACACTATAAAAGTAAAATTTTTTGGCTTTTATGGGTAGGGGCAGAAATTCCCCCAAACCCCACCCCCCGAAACGGCCTTGTACAAAAATTTTTTTTATATTTTGTTTATTTTGTACAAAAAATTATGTTGTAGTCATAGGTCTGTGGGATATGATGAACGCTGGCAGATGACACGGTGGCATAATCTCTTTGCTGCTCGTCGGCCTGGCGGCTGGGTAGTGCCAAAATCATATCCACTAACTACACCATAATTTCTCGTGTCTTAGAAACAAAAAATAACCGCTAATAAATAATGCTTGTCCGTCATTCAGTCCATCAGTCAGTGCGCCATTCACTCCATCATACAATTCACCATTCAATCCGTCATTCAGTGCGCCATTCATGTCATTCAAGCCATCATTCAGTCCACCATTTAACCCATCATTCAGATCATCATTTAGTAAATCACTCAGTCCCTTTTCTTAGTCCGTCCTTGGTCTGACCTTAACCCTCCCCTCCTGCGATATACACGCCCGCAGCCATGAACCATCTCAAAGGCCAACTCAACGAGACCGGTTCCCAATAACCAAGATATTGTCCAAATCAGTCTTAAGTCCTATGGTCCATCACAACATTTGTTTTTGAATTTTGTATTACATACTTCAGCATCACCTAAATTTACTTCCTTAGACCTTCATAGTGTCTTACAAACTCTCAAAAAAAAAAACCAAAAGTTTCACGCAAGTTATTGACCAATTCAAAATGCAACTTTACTCAAAAATGATAATAGGAATACATAATCATTACCTCCATATGAACAATAATATATAAAGTAAACAAACTAAAGGAAATTTCATTTGTTTATGGGTTTATAACAAGTTACTAGCTACAAAATATTTAAATGACTTTTAAACATGATCTATTTTATTATTTTTTTAATTCAATTGTTATTATTTTTAATATTATTTTTAATTAAATCAGTTGCTCTCTTAATCTCGTAGTGTACGGACGTGTCTACGCGAGTGTATATTTGTAATAGGTGATATTTGTAATAAGTTACAAAAAAAAAAAATTGTTAATATACATACCTACAAGACATAAGTGAGAATCGAAAATAAAAACAAACTAAACAAAACAAAAAAACCAAACGGTTAATGAGTAACAGTAATCGTTGTGACAGTGGGCCTAATAGCCGAAATGCTTACATTGTGTTAAGCTCAGCAAGCGTTAGCAATGAAAACATTAGAGACCCTGAATATAATAGAAACTATTTAAGTGCAAAACCGAAAACAAATACAAATAATTTAAGTGCAAGTGTGCCTAATTTGAATAAATGTACTGAACAAGGGACAAATTTAGCCCAATCTCTGTTTAAAAATTATAAAAAAAATACCGAGGTGCCATCTTCATCGCGGTCTTCTTTATCAAGTTCTGGTGTCGCACCAACAGCTGCTAAAGGCGCTACGGGCCCAATTTCTGCGTGTGCTCCTAAGATCCAGGTAGGGATGGACAGGTACGTAACCGTTCTTAAAAGGGGAAGGAGCCCTAAATCGGCAGAAGCATCTCAACCTGCAAAAATTTTAAAAGACGATGAAAGGCCAACCTCATCGCAAAATCGTTTTGCAATTTTGCAAGAGGATAATGAGGCCTCTGTTAGTGAAAAAAAGGCCTTTAAGCCACCTCCCATTTATTTGAGGAAAAAAAACTCAAATGATCTCGTCAAGTTTTTAGTCGGTTTGATTGGGGAAAATAACTTTTATGTTTCAAACGTTAAACGCGGTAACATATTTAAGACAAAAATTCAAGTGAACCATGAAAACGCCTACCGCGCCACGGTTTCGGAGCTCGGAAAACTCAGAAAAAACTTCTATACCTACCAACTCAAGACCGCAAAAGGCCTTCAGGTAGTTATTAAAGGCATTGATTCTAACGTTGACCCAGAAGAGATCAAGACCAGTTTGCTAAACAAAGGGTTTATGGTTAGGACGGTATCGAATATGAGAAATAGGGAATAACACCCCCAACCATTATTCCTAGTGGAGCTTGAGCCTGGTGATATCAAATTGAAAAAAAGTGAAACTCACCCCATCTACGATTTAAAATATATTATGCACCGACGAGTCACTGTGGAAGTGCCACATAAGCGATCTGGGCCCGTACAGTGCTTAAACTGCCAGGAATATGGCCACACTAAAACTTATTGTAAGTTGCCTACTGTTTGTGTTGTGTGTGGGGAGCTGCACGATACGACCAAGTGCGACAAGCCAAAAGATGATCCTAGGATAAAGAAATGCAGCAACTGCGGGGGAAACCACACTGCCAACTAAAGAGGTTGTCCTGTTTTTAATTCAGTTAAGCGATCAACTAAGCCGAAAATAGTTCCTGCCCCTCCCCAGCCTTTAAATATACCAACTACAAATATGCCTCCATTGGCACAAGCAACTACAAATCAAGTTTCTTACGCCGCCGCAATAAAGTCTAACCAGCCTAATTCACGTAAGTCTACCCAGCCTACAACACAACAAGAAGTGCCAACTAGCGAACCAACCGGGCCTAATTTTAGCCGCCTGGAAGCCGTAATTGACAATATGGTCACACAATTTACGCAGATTATGGCGCAAATGGCCAACATAATGCAAGAAATGCAAAAAATGCAGTCTGCTTTTCTGCAGGCTATGCTTAAAAGACCATCAACTGCCTCAGGGTTTGTTTCTGGAACGCAAACGGCATCCGCCAACACAAAAACGAGCTCGAATATTTCTTGATGATCCAAAAAATCGATGTTATGTGTATTTCTGAGACTCATATGACATCTAGAAGCACTTTTAAAATTAGTGGTTATTCTTTTTACGATTCAAAGGATCCTAGGGATAGATCATGTGGTGGCTCGGCTATTCTAATCAAATCAAGAATTAAACACCAATGGTTGGATGGCCTCTCGGAATGTTATATCCAAGCTACGAACGTCTGCATTGATGAATTTTTCCATAACCTTGTTATTTCATCAGTTTACTGTCCACCCAGATTCTCCATAACGAAGGATCAGTACGACAGTTTCTACAAATCATTAGATCCCCGCTTCATAGCTGCTGGAGACTATAACGCTAAGCACACATACTGGGGCTCCCGCCTAATTAGTCCCAGAGGTCGTGTCTTGTATGACTCAGTGTCGGAAATAGGACTTTTCGTTATTTCAACTGGACAACCAACCTATTGGCCAACGGACAATAATAAAATTCCAGACGTAATAGATTTTGGCGTGGCAAAAGGTATATCGCCGGACCTTATTGAGGCTGTAGCCTCCTTGGATTTATCTTCTGACCACTCACCCACAATTATCACTATTTGCAGTCCTCACCAAATAGCAACTAGTGATTTTTTCTTATCAAAAAGAGTAAATTGGTTAAAATATAAAAAATATATCAGCTCTCACTGCTCGGAACACATACCACTAAAAACTCCCCAAGAAATCGATGATTGCCTAAATATCCTAAATGAAAACATTAAAGAAGCCGTTGAACATGCTTCTTCAACATACCGTCAGGTCAAATACAACAAAATTTTTTCTGTCGATGTTGAGGAGCTTTTATCTGAAAAAAGGAGAGCGCGAAGAGAATGGCAACAGCATAGATCGCCCCAACTTAAAACGAAGCTAAAAGAGTGTACAAATCGCTTAAAAAACTTGCTGGAGGTACACAGAATTGCATCAATTAAGAAGTATTTAGAAGGTCTAGACGCAACCCCTCAAACAAATTATTCTCTATGGCGATCAGCCAGTCGTCTCAAAAGACCCGTAATCGCAAAACCACCACTGCGCAATCTAAGAGGATCCTGGGCTAGAAATGATGAAGAAAAATGCGATCTGCTCGCAAGCCATTTAAGAAACGTGTTCACTCCTAATACATGCACTGACGTGAGGGAATTACCGCCTGTTGTTTCTAGACGTCCTATAGAAATACGTTTCCGATATTCAGATGTAGTAGAAGCTATTTCTAACCTTAATAATAAAAAAGCTCCTGGCGTTGATAAAATAAGCAACAGAATGCTCATTGAGCTACCTTTTACAGCAAAAAGAATAATTCTTTTTATTTTTAATGCCATAATACGGCTTGAACATTTTCCACCAATATGGAAAGTTGCCTTAGTTAGGATAATTCCTAAGCCTGGTAAGGATCCTTCTAGGGTGGAGTCTTATAGGCCTATAAGTTTGTTACCAACTTTGTCGAAACTGTTTGAAAAGCTGCTTAGGAACAAGCTTACTCCGATCCTGAATGAAAACAACTGCATTCCAGATCACCAATTTGGCTTTAGAAGTCAACATAGCACAATAGAACAAACTCACAGAATGGTGCAGGTTATAAGAAAAACTTTCGAGGAAAAAAAGTACTGCTCCGCGCTTTTTATAGATGTCTCTCAAGCTTTCGATAAAGTATGGCACGAAGGCCTGTTAAACAAACTAAAGCTAAACCTTCCAGCTAATATTTTCAACCTACTAGAAAAGTACATAACCGGTCGACAGTTTAAAATCAAAGAGGGAAACCAAATAAGTTCTTCTCAAACAATAGGGGCTGGTGTACCTCAAGGGAGTATACTAGGTCCAGTTCTGTACTTGCTTTACACAGCAGATATGCCAACCAATAGTTTTACACACACGTCGACATTTGCTGATGATACTGCTTTTCTTAGTATTCATAAAGACCCTAAAGAGGCTTCAAACCAATTGCAGCAACACGTAACCCAAGTTGAAAAATGGGCAAAGTTATGGGGAATAAAAATAAATGAACAAAAATGTACCCACGTAACTTTTACTTTACGCAAAGAAACGTGCTCTCCAATTCTTATTAACAACCATATGGTGCCTCAACGAACCGAGACAAAATATCTTGGTATTCACCTAGACCGCCGCCTCACATGGAAGCCTCATATAGATGCGAAGTTGACGCAAATGAAACTTAAAGCTACACAAATTCATTGGCTAATCGGCAGAAACTCTGTGCTTCGTCTTGATTGAAAACTTCTACTCTACAAATCGATTTTGAAACCAATTTGGTGCTACGGTATACAATTATGGGGCACTGCTTCCGCATCCAACATAGAAAAAATTCAACGCAGGCAAAACAAAATCCTAAGAATGATAACTGGTGCTCCTTGGTATGTTAAAAACAGCAACATCCACAAGGATCTACAAGTTCCACTAGTTAAATGCGAAATCCTGAACTATGTGGACAAGTATTTAAATAAGCTGGAAGCTCACCCAAATCCGCTCGCCCGAAACATCCTGCAACATAGTGGGCACACCCGCCTGAAAAGGAGGGATACTATTGCGCTTATATGAAGCTTGATAATTAATATGAGAACTTAAATTTTAGTCTGGCACTGGCTGGACTTATATTAACTACCTAGTTTTAAGATTTGAACACTTATTGTTAGTTCGCCACAGGCGAAGATTCAATAATAAATATATGAAAAAAAAAAAAAAAAAATTTTTATTATTGACACGTTTAAACCAAAGAAAAGAAAAGAAGAGAAAGAAATAATGTGGATAAAAAAAAGGAAAATAGAAATTCAAAGAACTAATCAAGACTTATTTTTAAAACTTTCCACTATTTACGAGAAAATTTAATGTTGGCGCCAGCATTAATACATAATAAGCTTGTAAAACAAAAAAATTAAAAAAAGCATATGGTATCTTAATGGGTTAATTTTCATTTTTCCCTTTCTTTTTCTTTCTTTGACATGTATTTTGTTTTTTTTTTTCAAAAAAAAAAAAAAAAAAAATATATATATATATATATATATATATATATATATATATATATTTATGTATATATATGTATATTTAGGTTGTTTTTTTTTCTTACTCCTTTTTTTTCAATTTCTTCGCTGTTCTCTAATTTTATTACTTTTACTTTAAACTTCTTTTCTTTTGTACAAATTTTTTTTTTTAATATGTATTATTTTATTTCATTATCTTTATTCTTTAGGTTCTTTAATTATTATATATGTATATTTAAATCCATTCTCTTATGTAAAAAAAATGAGCTATTACATTGTAGCTACACAAAATAGCAACAAAAAAAAGGTCAGGTTATACTTTTATTCTTCTTTTCACTTCAGCCTTTTTCAATATATGTTTTTTTTTACTCACTATCTAATTAGTACTACTTCTACTTTTTTTTATATGTATTTACTATTATTTTTATATATATATTTTTTTTTTTTTTGTTTTAACTTCTTTTTATTTAATTTATATATATTTTCTTACATGGCACCAATGTATAAAAGAAACAAAAGTTTTACATGTGTAGGGTACTTGAGTGTATCATATTGCTAAGAAAATATGTAAGAAATTTGTATAAAAAGAAAATAGGCATTACATAGCATACAGATTTTGTTTTTTTTATGAAAATGATTAATTTAGCATGAGTACTCATAAAGAGCAAAAAGATAACACCGGGAAGATTCGTTAGCTCCAATCCTTTGTTATAAGGAAAAAAAATGTTGACTAAGACATCTTGGCGGCACGAGTTGATGTATATTGAGGTTAGGTAAAAAAACATGTCCCACCATTTAAATTCAGAATTTTGTTGACGTAAGTCTCATCGTCATCGTTTCATATAGACCACACTTAAACTCTTTCTATTTATATATATATTTTTTTTGTTTTATGTTATTTATATAATTCCATTTTTTTTCTTTTGTTTTTTTTTTTTAAATTTTGACAAACAAGGAACGTTCAATTTCATTTGTAATTCTTAAGCAGCCATCTACTTCAAAAGTTCTCGATCTTCTCCTCTTTTTCACTTCCCTTTTCTTAGTTTTCTTACCCACGATCTTTTCAAACTTCAAAACACTCCCTAAATAAATTGCGGGTTGCCATCATGTTATGACGCTAAATTGTGTCGCATCGCCAACTTGGCAATAAGAAAAAGATGTAAAAAAAAAGAAGTCGAGATCGCAACAATTATTTTTAAGCTTGTTTGTCGCTTTTTTTGTAATTTAATGTATTAAATTAAATTTAAAATTGTCTTAATGTATAAAATTTATCTGAAAATAAATAATTTATATATAACAATAACTTATTTACAGAAGTAACGAGTAACTTAAAGTATGAAAACAAAAACTAGTTCAATTGAAAAAATATCCTTTTGCACTAAGAAAAGGAGTGCTACTGTTCTTCTTCGTCTGTTTCTTCAAAGACCTCTTTTTTTGGAGTTGGTTTTATGCTAGTCATCAGTGGGTCAGAACTGAGTAAAAGTCTATTAATAATATCTACGTTACACTGAACTCTTGAAACCTTTGTTGCAAATTCTGCCTGTAAATTCGAAAATGTTTTCTGATAACAGCCCAATAGGCAATTGATCCATGTATTGAAACCTTGTGCCTTGTTATTAAAACATGTTTCTGAAACTGTATAAACACTGTTTCACCGCTGACATGTCGCCATCACAATTTTCACACAATTTTCTACCTAAAAATCGCAATTTCTCTTTAACAAATTTATCTTTACATTCCCTTACAATTTGTAATAGCTCTAATCGTGCAACAACCACAATATAGATGCATCAAAAAAATGAGTACTTGAAGCACAGATTTGTTTCTCTTTGAAGAATAATTTTGTTTTAACAATTTTCAAAGGGTTTTAAGACAGGTACGATTATTTTGTTGCATAAAATAGCGTCATTAAGAAAGCTGTCGCACAGGTATACATTACCAGTTTAGGGGTGAGTAAAAACTACTACCTCGCACATTTCTTTTTATACATGCAATGTCAGGGTAAAACCCAATTTAACCTGTTAGGGGGGTAAAAAAGGGGTAGCTCCCATACAAATGAACAATTTTTATAAAATTTTCGATACGCTACTTCTGAAAAACTATTACAGCTATCGACTTCGAATATTCTACAAAAAGTAATAATCAAATAATTTATACATTTTGGAGAAAAAGTTGAAGAAGAGCAGGGGGACTAGAACATCCCATAACATTTAACAAGTTTTATTAACATTTAAATATGAATAATGTCGAAAACTTTTTAAAACTCTCGATCTCAAACCTTCTTCATATATTTCTATTATTTATACGAACGTTAAAATTTTGTATATTTTTCTATGGACTTTAAAACTCGCACAAGGTTTTTTATTATATTATTTGCAGTACAAAATTACTCGGCTGGTTATATATAAAGACCAATGTGAAGGGTATATAAGATTCGGCACAGCCGAATATAGCGCTCTTACTTGTTTTTTTTATTTTCAGTCAAAGTAAATTTTAGCACCTTAATAATATGAAAGTTAAATAAACCTCACTTTTTACTAAAACTTTTATTTTTTTAACTAGTTTTTCGGGTAACTTTTAAATTGTCTGAATTCTACCAACAATATGGTCGGTGATTATTCCTTAACCTCACAAGCACAACTGATTTCGGTTCACATGTCATTCCATCATCGAGACATTTGTTGCCCTCTTAGTTTTGTAATGGTTCCTTAGATTTGGGACATTAAATCACCCCAGAGTTAACTAATAAATGAGTACGAATTTTTATATCTAACTTTAAAGTGTGATATTTTTAATTAATTACCTAATAATAGTGTCTTTTTTAATTTTAAGTTTATTTCCTTAAAACTCCCTTTAATGGTGAATAACGAATAGATTAAAATTGTAGAATCCAGATGTTTCTCCTGGGTAAAATTTAATCTCGGCAGCTGGTAAAAGATCACTGCTATGAAAATTATTTTATACTTTGAAAGACACCACAACCATTTTCGTCACGCTGATTTTTGTAATTCTCCTACAAAATGTTAATTTTCTTTTTTTAGCTAAATTTTAATTTAAAAAAATTTTGAACTTTGTTTTCTAGATTTTTTCTTATTTTTTTCAGAAAAAGATTTATTAAACTATTAGATAATTGATTGCCTTACCCTAAAATTTCGAATTTATATTCTTTGTTAGAAAAATCACATGGGTTTTGCTGTTGAAGACGAATATCAAAACAATGTTATCAGCCTGATGATCAAAGTAAGAAAGAATGATCGTGTATCTTTTTGGGCCTACTTAGCTTTTTTTTTTTCTTTTTTGGAGGTCCATATGGTTGATTTTAACTACCTTTGAATACACTGCTGTTTATAAAAATTACAACACTTTGGTGTAGTGTTTGGCATAACTGCCAGTGAAATGATCTGACAGTTTACCAGGCCGTTAACAAAACTAACATTTTAAATTAAGTTTTGTATCTAATAGCTTTTAACGGCGATATGAAAAATTAGCCCATAAAAGCCGCAGGTGTACTTTAAAATACTTCTGGTTTAAAAAAAATAGCCTAAAGAGAATACCAACAAAAATTTTTTTTTCTTAATGGCGATAAAAATAGCACTGCTCATTACATAAGGAAAGGGCTCCCTTCCAAATAAATACTTTTTACGAAATTTTCGATACGCTATATCTTGAAAACTATAAGCGCTATCTACTTTAAATGTTCTACAAGAAGAAATTGGACAATTAGGCCAACATTTTGAGAAAAAAAAATTTGATAGAAGCAGGCGGAGGAGCAGCTGTCACAATTTTTGTAAAATTTTCAAATGTACTACACTGAACCAAAAGCGGTAGGTAAATAATGCAAAATGGCACGTAGATTTGAATAAAAGGAGGTTATTAGAGAGCTAACAAAATCTTATGTTTATTTAACACCTTATTTTTAGTAAAATTGGAAAATTTAGAAAATTAGTTATACTGAACATATTTTGTCAACTTGAATAATTCTAAATGTTTTTCTTATTTTGTTAATTTGACAAAAATTGTAGTTAAATTAACTAAACAATTTATTAAAATAACAAACAAAAATATTCTTATAGGAGAATTTTTCTTCCCGTTTACCTCTATATTTTTCAATTTAACAAAATATTGTTAATTATCGACGAGTTTCAAACCCCCTGTAGGAAAAATTTAAAAATCATCTTGTACATTATTTAGTACAATCTGTACGCTTTATTTTAGAGAAATAATTAATTTGATAACATTTTACCATGTATGACTGTAATTACATTAACACATACATATATATAATAATTTACATGTATGCATATACAAAATTTATTTGAAGAATTAAAAATTAGTTACATATATAAAAATTATTACAAATCTTAAAATTTATATTAATTAGCCTTATTAACAAAGGAAAAATATTGACAAATCCATTTAGGTCATGATTATGTACCTACATACATATGTATATACATATTGACTATAATAAAATAAAAGAAGAAAAATTGATATAGATATAAGCCAATTAATTTGCGGACTACAATAATCAGAATTGGTTTCAATTTTGTAAAAATATTTTTTAATAAATGACCAAACTAATATTGATTCTTTTGGATATTCTAAATTAAATGTAAAAAATATTTTAAAGCATGTATCTATGGCATTAATTGCAGAATGTATTTGATATTTTATCCCCTCAAAATAAACTATTATGCCTTTCGGCTCTAAAACTGAACCTAATACCAATAACGTTGACTGGATTTGCATTTTTGCTTCTTGCCTTTATAACAACTCTTCCTCGAAAGCAGCAACTGTGCTTCTATCAATAATAAACGTTTTCTGTGAGTCCCGTATAGAGTATCTAGTGCAGTGGTCTTCACCCATATTACCCAGCTAACGAAGATTTCCGGGTTTTTACTTACTCTCTTCGTGAATATTACAACCAAGGTTTTCCAAAATAAATTATTTTCCTACCAAAATGCTTCTTAAAATCTGCAAACAGCAACTGAATAACTAATCCTGATTAAATTGTACTTTTTAATAAATATCGTATTTTGTTTACTGATATTGCTTTTTTAATTCATGGCGAGCTATTTTTATTTTATTTTTCGATCGTAAACTTAAGAAAACATAATAAATTATTAACATTACACAATCTTTCATAAATAAAAAATCCATACGCTTCGTTTTCATCATTGCAAACGGTAATCATAATCAAAACAACAAACATATGAAAATTAAAAAATTTCAATTAGTAGTTTGCTAGCTTTCAAACAGAGTAGGTGTATGTCGCATGTTTTTATTTTTCAGATAGAGCTAAAAATGTTTTTTCTGCATTGCAGCGTTGCCAATTAGTGTGTAATTATCCAAAAATAATTTGAAGCTCTTTATGTGTGCAATATAGGAAGAGCTAAAATTTTTTTGATAATTACAGTAAGAAATTGATAGCAAGCTACATAAATTTATGCAATTTAAAAACTTTTTCATAATTCAGGTAAAAACCTACGGACATACATATAAATTTTGTACAGCATTTTAGAAAAAAATATTTATAATAATTATGTGGGATATTAAGTGGGAAAATCTTTTTTGTTTTCTTTAAATATATTCAAAGAGGCTGAGTGCCTTGTATGCAACCAGTTACTAAAGAATATGTTTGCATCGCACCTTAAGCGGTATACAATGCATATTGAGTTTCATTCTATTTCAGGAAATGAGAGAAATCAAATAAAAAAAAAAACTAAAAGAAGATGTTCGACTCAAAAATCTTTGTATCCAAAATAGATGCTCAAATAACTCTACCAATACAGATAGCCAAATCAAGGCTTCACATATCATCAGCTTAGAATAAGCTAAAAAATATCGTTATAATAAAACAAAATATTAATAATTTTATATTTTGCCTTGAAATAAAAAAAAACATAAGCTTACAAAACACTGATACACAAAAACAAATATAGTAAAAACAATACTTTAATTTTTTTATAAAAATGAATTATTTTGGTTTTTATTTTTACATTTTTCAGTTAGTACTGTATTACTGAATGAGCGCGATATGTTGTGCTATGTTTTTATCTTTTTTATATATAATTTGTTATGTTCTGTTTTTTCACTTAAAATGCAGATTCGTTTTTTCCAAATTTGCAGTTCTTATAAAAAATAATGGCAACGCTGACAATAATACTCTCATTTTAAGTGCGTTTCTCTTTGTGAAGACCACTGATCTAGGCATATATTTTTCTCCATTTATAACTTTTACGATTTTTGAAGAGGGCACTAAGAGGCTGTGCAGCAGGTAAAATATTCCAAGGCATCGACCATCTGAAATTGACATATGTATATGTATAAAAAAATAATTTTACGTTTATTTTATTTATTTATTTAGTGAAAGACTCAAAGCAATTATGAAAACTATCTGCATTTGGGTATAAGTGCTTAAAGTCTATATATATCGATCTATAAAATTCAAAATTTAATAAAATTTATTTAAAACTACACGCTGTTTTTAAAACGTACTAGCTTAAATCCCAATGGCTTTTTGTACTGGATCCATTTGCTAAGTATATCAGATGTGCTTTTAGCCTTTGTCACTTCATTCAACCTATAGTTTTTAGAGGCAGCCCAATGCTTTTCAACTTTAGCCAACGAACAGTTGTCATTTAATATTGCTTCAATGCTATCATCGATATTAACTTCTGGGGGACCTAATAATAAATAATTCAAATCAACAAATAGGTACATCATTATGCCAAATTTATTTATGCATCTTCTACCGAAATTTGTTGATAATTTTTTATCACAGAAGGACGATCTATTTAAATATGGTATTTTTTGAAGAGCACAATTTTGTTTTAGTTTTCGTATAAGGCTTAAGTTTTTGTCATAAAGTTTCCCCTGTGGTTTCTTACCAGGTTGCCTAAAGTAGTAATATTCCTGAAAAATATTTTTTTTTTTTCATATTTATATTATTATTGAATCTTCACTTCTGTGAACTAACAATAAGTATTCAAATCTTATAAATAATTGTTTAAAATTTGTCCAGCCAGTGCCAGATTAAAATTAATGTTCTCAAATAAAAATATTCACTTCGGATGGTTTCATCTAAGGGCAACGGTGTCCTTCTTCTTCAAGCGAGTGTGCCCGCCATGTTGTAAGATGTTTCGAGCGAGCGGATTTGGATGTGTTTCCAGCTTATTTAAATACTTGTCCACATAGTTTAGGATTTTGCACTTAACAAGTGGAACATGTAGATCCTTGTGGATGTTGTTGTTTTTAATGTACCAAGGTGCATCAGTTATCATTCTTAGGATGTTATTTTGACGACGTTGAATTTTCTCTATGTTGGAGGAGCAGGCAGTACCCCATAGTTGTATCCCGTAGCACCAAATTGGTTTCAAAATTGAGTTGTAGAGCTGAAGTTTACAGTCGAGACGAAGTGTAGAGTTTCTACCAATCAGCCAATGAATTTGAACTGTTTTCAATTTTATTTGTATTAACTTAGCATCTATGTGTGACTTCCATGTGAGACGACGATCTAGGTGAATGCCAAGGTATTTCACCTCAAGGTGTTGAGGCACCATCTGATTATTAATAAAGATAGGAGAGCACGTTTCTTTGCGTAAAGTAAAGGTTACGTGAGTACATTTTTGTTCATTAATTTTTACTCCCCATAACTTTGCCCATTTTTCTACTTGGATAATATGATGCTGTAGTTGTTTTGAGGCCACTTTAGAATTTTCATGGGTACTTAGAAAGGCAGTATCATCAGCAAATGTCGACGTATGTGTTTTGCTATCGGTTGGCATGTCTGCTGTGTAAAGAAGGTACAGAATTGGTCCTAGAATGCTACCTTGGGGAACGCCAGCCCCAATTGGTTGAAGACTACTAAAGTGGTCCCCTTGTTTGATCATAAACTGTCTGTTGGTTATATATTTTTCCAAAAGGTTACAGAGGTTCAAAGGCAAGTTCAGCTTTAGTTTTGTCAAAAGACCTTCATGCCAGACTTAATCAAATGCTTGAGAAACATCTATAAACAGCCCAAAACCATAATTTTTTTTCCTCAAACGCTTTTCTTATAACTTGAACCAACCTGTGGGTCTGTTTACTGGTACTGTGATGTCGCCTAAAACCAAATTGGTGATTGGGAATGCAGTCGTTATCATATAAGATCGGAGTCAACTTGTTTTTTAACAATTTCTCAAAAAATGTCGACATGGTTGGCAATAAACTGATAGGTATATAAGATTCAACCTTGGAAGGCTCTTTTCCAGGTTTAGGAATCATCTTTACCAAAGCAACTTTCCACATTGGCGGGAAGTGTTCAAGCCGTAATATGGCGTTAAAAATAAAAAGTAGTATTCTTTTTGCTGTACTAGGTAGCTCTAAAAGCATTTTGTTACTAATTTTATCAAATCCAGGAGCTTTTTTAGCATTTAAATTATTAATAGCCTCTACGACTTCTGAGAATTGGAATCGCATTTGTGTAGGCTGCCTAGCAACACGTTCTTTAAGTGATTTGCAAAAAGGTCACATTTTTCTTCGTCGTTTCTTGCCCAGGATCCTCGCAGATTACGCAGTGGTGGTTTTGCGATAACGGGTCTTTTAAGACCTTTGGCTGATCGCCACAATGAATAATTTGTCTGGGGAGTGGTATCTAGACTTTCTAAGTGTGCTCTAAGAGATGCTGTTCTATATGACTCCAACAAGTTCCTGAGATGGTTTGAGCATTCCCTCAATTTTGCTTTATGTTGGGGCGATCTATGCTTTTTCCATTCTCTACGGGCTCTTCTTTTCTCAGACAAAAGTTGTTCCACATCCGCTGAGAAAATTTTGTTGTATCTAGTCTTGCAGAAAGTAGAGGAAGCATGTTCAGCTGCTTGTTCAATTTGTTCATTAAAGCTACTTAGACAGTCATCAATATGTTCCGGAGTCTTTAACGGTATGTTTAGCGAGCAGTGGGTGCTGATATATTTTCTATATTTGAGCCAATTAACCCTTTTGGACAAAAGCAAGTCGCTAGAAACATTTTGTTGAGGACTGCAAATGGTGACTATTGTGGGCGAGTGGTCTGAAGATAGATCCAATAACGCTTGAGCCTCAAAAATTTCCATGGGTAAACCTTTTGCTACGCCGAAGTCAATGACATCCGGAATTTTATTTTGGTCTGTTGGCCAGTAAGTTGGCTGTCCAGATGAAATTGCATTCAGCCCCATTTCTGACACGGAATTATACAAAACGCGACCTCTAGGGCTTATTAGGCGGGAGCCCCAATACGTATGCTTAGCGTTGTAGTCGCCGGCAGCTATGAAGCGGGGACTTAGGGATTTAAAGAACTGTTTATACTGGTCTTTTGTTACCGAAAATCTAGGCGGACAATAAACGGACGAAATCGCAAGGTTCTGAAAAATTTCCTCTATACGAATATTTGTTGCTTGAATATAAGGTTCAGCGAATATTTGTTGCTGGAATATAAGGTTCAGAGAGGCCACCCATAAAATGGTGTTTAATTCTAGATTTAATCAATATAGCTGAACCACCACATGATCTATCCATGGGATCCTTCGAGTCATAGTAAGTATAGCCACTTATTTTAAAGGTGCCTCTAGATGTCATATGAGTCTCAGAAATCAACATTATGTCAATATTTTGGTGTACTAAAAAATATTCGAGTTCGTTTTTGTGTTGGCGGATGCCGTTTGCGTTCCAGAAACAAATCCTGAGACAGTTCATGGCCTTTTAAGCAAAGCCTGCAGTAATGCAGACTGCATTTTTTGCATATCTTGCATCATGCTAGTTATTTGCGCCATGAATTGCGTAAATTGCTTAACCATATTCTCAATTACGCCTTCTAGGCAACTAACACTGGGTCCAGTTGGCTCGTTCGTCGGAACCTCTTTTTGATTTGTTTGCTGGGTAGACTTACGTGTGTCTTGCTGGTTAGACTTAAGTGCATTGGCATACGAAACATGACTTGCAGTTTGTGGTGGGCAAGGGGTTATATTTGTAATAGGTATATTATCTGGCTGTGAAGGAGGAAAAACTATTTTTTTGCTAGACGCACGTTTTACCATGTCGAAAACAGGGCAACCTCTATAGCTGGCAGTATGGTTTCCACCGCAATTGCTGCATTTCTTTACTCTAGGATCATCCCTAGGCTTATTGCACTTGGTCGTATGATGCAGATCCCCACACACGACACAAACAGAGGGTAATTTACAATAAGTTCTAGTGTGGCCATATTCTTGACAGTTCAAGCACTGTACTGGCCCAGGTCGCTTATGTGGGACTTCAACTACTACTCTACGGTGCAAAATATATTTTAGATCATAAATTGGGTGGGTTTCATTTTTCTTTAATTTTACATCACCTGGCTCAAGTTCCACTCGGAACAACGGTTGAGGACATTTCTCTCTGTTTTTAATATTTGATACAGTTTTTACCTAAAAACCTTTGCCCCTCAAACTGGTTTTAATCTCTTCGGGATCAACATTCGAATCAATACCTTTAATAATGACCTGGAGGCCTTTTGCGGTTTTGAGTTGGTAAGTATAGAAGTTTTTGCTGCGTTTTTCGAGCACCGAAACCGTAGTGCAGTAAGCGTCTTCGTGAATTACTTGAATTTTCGTCTTAAATATGTTACCACGTTTAACATTTGATACATAAAAATTATTTTCCCCAATCAGGCCGACTAAAAACTTAACGAGATCATTAGAGTTTTTTTCTCTTAAATAAATGGGAGGTGGCTTAAAGGTCTTTCTTTCACTAACGGGGACATCATTGTTCTCTTGCAAAATGGCAAAACGATTTTGCGACGAGGTTGGCCTTTCATCGTCCTTTAAAATTTTTGCAGGTTGAGATGCTTCTGCCGACTTTGGGAACTGTTACGTACCGGTCCATCCCTACCTGGATCTTAGGAGCACACGCAGAAATTGGGCTAGCAGCGCCTTTAGCAGCTGTAGGTGAGACACCAGAACTTGACAAAGAAGACCGCGATGAGGATGGTACCTCGGTATTTTTATTATAATTCTTAAAAAGAGATTGGACTAATTTTGTCCTTTGTTCAGTACACTTATTTAAGTAAGGGGCATTTGCACTTAAATTGTTTGTAAATGTTTTTGGTTTTGCATTTAAATAGTTTCTATTAAATTCAGGATCTGTAATGTTTTCATTGCTAACGCTTGTTGAGCTTAACACAATGTAAGCATTTCGGCTTTCAGGCCCACTGTCACTACGATTACTGTTACTGAAAAATATTGTGAATTAAATTTTATTGTTTAATTGACATCAGTTGATTTCTTGCCGAAAGTTCGGATTGGTAAACTTGCGATATATATTCTAAAATATTTTCAACTAATTTAACCGTCATACGAATATCATTTTGTGTCATGTAACTGGTAACAAGTTCAACACTTCATAATTATCCTAAAAAAACCCTAAGTACTTTATTTTTTCTTTCCTTTTAAGATAATATTACAAATATTGTATTATGTATGTATAACTTATACAATTTACAGAAATTATAAAATTTTAATTTTTAGTTGCACTGAATTCTTAGAGTACACAATTACAAATAACCATTTCGGATAAGCTAACTGTTTTCTTCGTAACAACAATATTTCTTCAAATTTACAAAATAATTATTCAATGCGAAAAAATTTATTCAGTTGGACTAATACTGTTTTTAAATTTCAACGAAAATTCTTTAATTCAACGTATTTTTTTTACTTGAAATGTACTAAAAAAAATTAATCAATAGTTAAGAATTTTCTTCAATTTCGTCAAGTAAGAAATGTCTGTGTACATGCATATATATATGTATATATATATATATATATCTACATATACATGTAGATAATATATGATTTGTGCTTTTTCTTCTTTGAAACAGTAAACTTGACAATATATTGTTAAATTAACGAACAATTTTTTCAGTTCTACATCCTTAAAGGTTGTTTATTTTAATAAATATTTAAGTTTTTTTTACTAAAAACAATAACAAAGGCTTACTACCAATTTGAC
This sequence comes from Melanophora roralis, assembly GCA_963583895.1. Classification (NCBI taxonomy): domain Eukaryota; kingdom Metazoa; phylum Arthropoda; class Insecta; order Diptera; family Rhinophoridae; genus Melanophora; species Melanophora roralis. The sequence continues at coordinate 56,005,970 of OY757188.1, forward strand.
TATATATGTATATGTTAATTTGAATAAATTTTTAGGTATACTTTAAAAACTAAATAATATTTATTTTGAAGAATTTCTTTGTTTATATAAATAGAAACCCTATTAATTTAACTATTTTTTCTGTTAATTAATTACAAAACATTTTATTCAATATTACCTACGTGATTTCTTTCTGTGTACAAGAGGTAACTGAAAAATAACGCCTACATTTTTGAAAAATAAATTATTTGTTTGGGAGCAGGGGGAGGGGCAGCCCCCATAAAAATTAACAATTTTTGTAAAATTTTCGATACGCTATAGCTTGGAAACTATGACCGCTATCGAATTCCAATTTTTCGCACAAAGTAATGATACAATATTCCTTACATTTTAGAAAAAAGTAGTTGGATAGGAGCAAGGTGAGAGAAATCCCCCCTTACAAATAAACAACTTTTATTTAACTTTTAATACGAATAATGTCGAAAGCTGTTAAATCTCTCGATATCAAACCCTCTACATGGTATTTCAATTGTACATACACACGTTAAAATTTTGTAGTTTTATACTTAAAAAACTAGGATAGCTATCGACTTCAAACCCGGCACAAAGTATTTTTATTACAATATTTGCAGTACGAAATAACTCGTGTAGATCAGATGGCTGGGTATATAAAAAGGCCGCCGTCAATAAATAGTTAAACAATTACACACAAAATATTGTTACACCCTGTTCTAGCTTTCACTTACTTCAAATTCTTTTAAAGTTATTTTATATAGTTGCTTTGATCTTCATGTTCTTATAATATAACGGTCCTTTGTAAATGTTATTGTAGACAAAACATTTATATTAGTAACTTTATTATTATACACATAATACAAATATGTACACACGCCAACGTTGCCGTTTGGTTACATTTGTTACATTTTATGTAACTTTTTGATCCTCTACGTAACATGTATAATATTAACGGTTTTGTCTAATTTTCGTAACTTTTTGTACTAGCCGCACAATAAGGTATATTTTTTGCGGTAGAAGATATGTTTAAGCACTCTGCATTATTGGTTATAACGGCAATCTCAAATGGGGGGGGGGGGCTTAATTGTGACGGGTGGGACCATTTTATTCACGTTTTTTGTTATAAATCAAAAAGTTTTAATTATAAATTATAAAAAAAGGCAATAATTCCTTAGGGCAATAGAAAAACGAGATTCAAAAAGCCTTTTTTTTGTATACTATATGTATATATATGTTTTAATAATGCCTCCAATAATTGTTTGCATTAAAAAGTGTTTGTTTCAGTAGTTTTGATTAAGTTGCCTTATGTTTAGGTGCTCTTTTGACTTGTCTACACAAAGTTGTTCAATTGTATCACCATTCTGCGAAAGGCCATACAAATTCAATTTTGAAGTGTAATTTATATACTTACATTTTTAAGATAAGTGCCCTCGATTTCTGGCATTCTAAAATTACTAACATAAAAACATTAACGTTATCTGCACCTTCATCCTCACTCTGCAAAGTTTTTTTCTGTACTTTCTCGTTAAAGTAGTTTTTTAAGTGTACTTTGTATGCCTGTACATTTACCATAATTGTTGCCATTTAAAAATTTTAAAATTTTAAAGAAAATCAAAACAAGCGAATAGCGAATATTGGTTTGTTGGATTCTTAAAAAAAACTTCAACGTTTTGGTTGCTTATAGTAATTCTCATTTTGTTTAATGAGGTTATTATATAAAGACAAAAGATATTCATGAGTTTTTTAAGAATTTGGGTTGAAGTCTACCGATGATTTGGTGTAAGAACCAATGAAATGCATATAGACAAACTTAACCAACAACAAACCCTATAAATTAACAAGAAAATTGGGATTAAATCCTAAATAATATTTTGAAAAGTGTTGTTTAACAACAAGGTTTTGTTTTCGGTAGCCCCTTAATACATTTAGTAATAACCAATGGTTATTCAAATGTAAGGGGAAAAGAAAATCAAAACAAGCGAATAGCGAATATTGGTTTGTTGGATTCTTAAAAACAACTTGAACGTTTTGGTTGCTTATAGTAATTCTCATTTTGTTTAATGAGGTTATTATATAAAGACAAAAGATATTCATGAGTTTTTTAAGAATTTGGGTTGAAGTCTACTGATGATTTGGTGTAAGAACCAATGAAATGCATATAGACAAACTTAACCAACAACAAACCCTATAAATTAACAAGAAAATTGGGATTAAATCCTAAATAATATTTTGAAAAAAATATTAATTTTAACTGTATAGGTTAAAAACTATAGTAGTCCTTTTTCGACATATCGCGGCACATTTGCCAGTACTCCTCCGCTTTTTTCTTGCACCCAATATATTAAACTTCTTTGATAAATCTTTCAACAATTCGGCATGTTTTGAGAAGATGCTTCTTATTTTTAAAAAAAAATTGGTAGCCCTTGTCAAAGCAAACATTTGAAAACTAATTAAACATGTTAAGTGCATTTAGGAAAACAGCAATTTTGACTTAACAAAAATTTATCAGAGTTAATTGTGCAGCTAAGTTAGAGTTATCTAATTCAATGAATTTTATTAAAATTTGTTTGTCCAAGAACAAAGCTCTTTATGATTTAGCCTCTCTTTCTTTATGTAACTTTTTATGAAAAAATGTAAATTTTTGAATGAAAAAACGTAACTTTTTGCTAGCTACCCTGGCAACGCTGACACACGCTTGTGTTTTTGTGGAATTTGCACACACATACAAACATGTAAAGAATTTTCATAAAGTAATTTTTGCTAGTTAGTTTATTAAATCAACCGAACATCGTGGGTAAACAATATTAAATTTGAAAGCTCATTTCGTTTTGTTTCTTCTCTTGCTGTTTTAAATAATAAAATAACAAGTGACTTTAATGTGTATAATATTCAATAAATAAAATAATATTATTCACACATTTGCAACGAAAAAGAAAATAAATAAATTTTAAAAATAAAATAAAACGAGTACTGGTAAAAAGTATTTTTTATAATTTTCATGTTGCCAAGCCTTTAAAATTTAATAATATTTAATTGTGAAAGTTTCCGCGATGTCTGACGAGAACACTACCCAGCACAACTGTAGAAAGTGCAACGAGTTAGACAACGACCAAATGGTTATGTGCGATAAATGTGACAAGTGGTTTCATTATGGTTGCGTGGGAGTAGACAGCAATGTGGCCAACTACAGCAAGTTCTGCAACAACAGGCCATGCACCGCTGCAAACCCAAACCAGTTAAATGGTTTTGAGGCTTAACCGAGCTAATCATCGTCACTATTAATTCCACAAACAACAGTTGCACCACCACTCGAGTTACATATACAAATTCAAGTATTAACACTTATACAAAAAATTGCACTATTGATGAGTTTATTGAAAATATAATTAGCACAAAATAAATTCAAATTAAAATTGTAACAGCAAACTCATTTCCGGTTAAGAACACAAAATTATTTTTACTATTAATATAAAGTAAAGTAAATTTTAGGAATAAGTAAACAAAAATTGTAAAATGCATTTTAAGCAGAATTAACAATTATTTGTATTTATAAAAATTAAAGAAATTGAAAATAAAGTTAGTTGTTAAATATCCACAGTTGAGCAAAGTATTTTATTTTTAAAAACACTCACAAGAAATCGTTATACAAAATTGGCGCAGTCGGTACTCCTTTTTTTTTTTTTTTTTAAAAAAAGGAGCGTGAAACGAAAAATTAGTGCAGTGACGACACACGACAAATAGGTGTACGAACCACTATAGAACAAAAACAAAAATAAAATAACTATCAAAATCTTGTGAAAGTGCAACAAACATCAGTACAAGCCACAAAGGCAAAGTAAAATTCAAAAAGTCAAAATTCGACAAGCAAGGCAAAAGAGATTCGACGAAAGAAGGATGGAACAAGAAATGGCCAATGTGGATATCGTGGAGCAGCTGGCAAGAAGGGAGCAGCAGCTGGAGCAACTCAGACTCGCTTATGTCGAGTTACAACAAAAACAACAGTTCCAACCACAACAACTCCAACAACAACAATTCCAACCTAATCAGCTCGAGAGAATTTATAAAAATGTGGCATACCTGCCAATATTTACTGGTATTGGAGACATAACCATAAACTCATTCCTTAGCAGCGTGGAGTATCTGCTATCCAACATAGAAGACGAGGAACTAAAGAAGGAAGCTACAAAAGCCATTTTCTACCGTAACATACAAGGAGAAGCAAAAAACGTGGTCATCAATGTACAACAACCGGACAACTGGCAGATAATCAAAAGGACTTTGAAGCTGAGATACCGCCCGAACCTGGAACCTCACCAAATCTACAGGAAAATTAATGAACTTCGAGTTAACACCGTAAGTGAATTAGCTATAGAGTTACAAAATCTTAAATATAAAAATGATGAACTAAGTATCTATTATCAAGATGATCATTGTATAGATTTGTCTAACGTAGATAGCCTATTGGTTAATATAGCCAAAGAAATTACACAAGGAATACTATTAGATAAGATATACCCAGAAAGAGATCTAGGTACAATAATAGAGATAATGATGAAACGTAGATATGAAGATGAATGTATTAGGCAGGAATTTAGAAAATTTCGCGGAAATTATTCTGGTACCTTTAAACCAGCAGATAAACATAATAACTCAAACTATAATAGGAATCAGTACCAAAATAGGCAAAATGTTGACAGGGCATATCATGGTAGGGAAGAAATTAATAAGCGACAGTATCAGGATAGAAATAAATGGAACCCAAATTTTTATAGACACGAAGAACAGAACGGCTTTAATAAAAATAATAATAATAATAGTAATAATAATAATGGTAATAATAATAATTCTGGAAGATACAGATTTCAAAATAATGTAAGAGATGACAAATTTTCAGGACAATTTAAACAACTAGGGAACTCAAGACCAAATTCCAATCAGGTTCGTTGGAATCGTTATAGAAATAATCAACCAGAACCCATGGAAATTGACAATGTAGAAGAAAATTACGAGAATCCTCAGGGGGCAGGACACCCTAATCACAGGTTTGGCCAAAATCGCTTAAACCTGGATAGGCAAAGCCCAGAGGGACCTGAAATTAATAATACAGTTTTTTTTACGAGGCAGCCACAGAATGCCTGCCAAAGATAAAATTAAATATTGAATATCTAAAAGGGAAAGAAAACAAGGTAGCTGATTTTTTAAGCAGATAGGAAATAGTGAGGACACTATTTCAGAAAAGGAGGGAGGTAAAGATTCTGATACTTTTTCAGTTAATAATATTGAAGACGACATAACTATGGCAACAATACACTCAGCAGAAGAAGATTTAGGTGATCATTTTTTCATAAAGGAGGAAATTGTGAATAAATATAAAACTCAAATAATTTTAACAAATAATAAAACAGAAGAATGTAAGGAAATACATGGGAAGAGAATTATTTTTATTGCAGAATGCGATTTTGAACAAATGGGAGATATTTTTAGAAGATATATTTCCAAAGGTAAAATAGGCATTTATTCAGAGTTATCAGAGCATAGTTATAATTTAGTGCAGCAAAAGTTAATTAGTATGTATTCAGGCGATAATCAAGTTAAATTCATAAAATCTACCATGAGAGCAATGGACATTGAGACAGAAGTTGAAGCCATAAAACAGATTTCCTTATATCATATTAGAGAAAGTATACACTCAGGAATAATGGAAACTTATAACAATATTAAAAATAAGATATATTACCCAAAACTTCTGGAACTAATTCAAATCGTAATAAACCAATGCGACCTCTGCCAACAAGTAAAATACGATAGACGACCTATTAAAAATAAATTTCAATTCACGGAAACACCCTCAGATACAAACCAAATTATACACATTGATACGTATGTAATTAAGGGTAATCGTTTTTTAACAACAATAGACAAATTCTCAAAGTTTGGGGCAGCTTACTCACTGAACGATAGAAATCCTATTACAATTATTGAGCAATTAGAAGAACACTTTGCAAAAATTGGTAAACCAAATAAAATTATAGCTGATAACGAATTTAAAGCAGCACGAATTCAAGAATTTTTGAGCCAAGAAGGTATTCAACTACATTTAACAAAACCCAATAGTCATACGGGTAATGCAGATATAGAAAGGATGCATAGTTCACTAGCAGAAAAATTTAGAATTTTATATCAAACAGACAAGGAACTTCCGATAAAACAATTAATCCAAAGAGCAATAAGAAACTACAACGATCGTTATCACTCAAGCACCCAATATACACCGAATGAAGTTCAATATGGAAAAATAGAAAAAGAAAAAGTTAGGGAGAATCTAGAAAGTAACAAAAGAAAGGTTATACAAAGGCTAAATAAAACCAGAGAAGAATACAATGAAATTAGAGAAGAGGGATATATTAAGAATTATAAAGCAGTCAGACATAAGGAACAACCAAAATATAAGAAAGCAAAACTAGAAAAAGTACATCCAAACAATATTAAAAGACCGTATAAATTCTCGGACATTAACAATGAAGACGATGACATTGATTTCGAATACTTGTCTCAACGTTTAAAAGAAATTAAAACAAGAAACAAAAACACTGTAGAAACTCAATCAGACCAAGAATTAAATATTACTTAAATTAAAATTTTCAGATAATAATTATGATACTGGCTCTGGCAACATGGACACAACCGAGTAAGGGCACAATGACTATAACCGAACTAGTAGACCAATCAGGATTTGTTGACCTACAGATAAGAGACCAGGAGATAGTAAAGGACAGTGACATAGTACTACACATAATTGACCTTAAACAAATAGAAAATATTATTAACGAAATGACGGACAACATTATATTAGCGAAAACAAGTAACAAGGACATACTACAAACCGAATTATTGGAAGCAAGGAATAAATTACTAACTTTAATACCAACAGAAAAAAGACAAAAACGAGGACTTATAAATGCAATAGGTACTGTAGCTAAATGGACAATCGGAACAATGGATGATGAAGACAGACAAACGATACAAAAACATTTATCACAGACTGACAAGACACTAGATGAGCAGGTACATATAAACAATCACTTTAATTTAGCGATAAATCAAATAGGAAATATTGTGAAAGATGATGGAAAAGAAATTGAAAAAGGTATTAATACTATAAATAAAATGGTAGATGAAGAATATCAACAACACATGTACTTACAACAAATGACAAAAATCCAATTAATAGGAAGCAAAATTGAACAAATTCAAGACAATGTAGTTTCAGCTAAATACGGGTTAGTTCACCCAAATATTTTGACAAATCACGAAATTGAAAAATATAATATTGACTTTAATAAATTAAAATATTTGCAATTAGGAACAGCAACTTGTAATAATACTTATCTAATATTAAGCCTTAGAATACCAAAATTGTTCATACAAGTAAAAATAAGAAAAATTATACCATTACCGGATAAAAATCAAAAAGAAATAGAATCTAGAATAGAAGAAGTTTTCACACATAAAAATAAAACTATGCAATTTAAAGAAAATAAATATCTCAAACAATTGAAACCCAGTAACCATTGTATATTAACTAAAAACTGTAAACTAATAACAAACAGAGCATTAGAACTTATAGCGCTGGATGAAAAAACAATCTTGGTTAAAAACGCAATAAATTTGTTTGTAAATACTACATGTAATAAAAATAATACTATTTTAAATGGAAATTATGTAATTCAATTTAACAATTGTTCTATAAAAATTAATGATTACTATTATTCTAATTTAGTTGAAAAAATTGAAGGAAATACTATGCGTTTGCAATACAGCGATATAAAAAATTTTACAGAAAAACTTACGTTTGAACAATTAGATGAAAAAAATGAATTAAATTTTAAAAATATTTCTAATTTGAAAATCCACAATAAAGTGATATACGGATGTAACTTCTTTCTAATACTTACAATAATATTAATAATTATATTTTGGAGAACAAAGTTAAAATACATTAAAATAAATTTGAACAAAAGAATTCGGGAGAATTCTAATCTAAAGGGGGGAGAAGTTACATATACAAATTCAAGTATTAACACTTATACAAAAAATTGCACTATTGATGAGTTTATTGAAAATATAATTAGCACAAAATAAATTCAAATTAAAATTGTAACAGCAAACTCATTTCCGGTTAAGAACACAAAATTATTTTTACTATTAATATAAAATAAAGTAAATTTTAGGAATAAGTAAACAAAAATTGTAAAATGCATTTTAAGCAGAATTAACAATTATTTGTATTTATAAAAATTAAAGAAATTGAAAATAAAGTTAGTTGTTAAATATCCACAGTTGAGCAAAGTATTTGATTTTTTAAAAACACTCACAAGAAATCGTTATACAAAATTCTCGTGGTAACTAGCGTAAGTACAATGCATCAAAATTTATGTTCGCAAGCGGTGATGCCATCAGCAAATACTACACCATCAGTAGAAACGGCAACAGGTGTTTTGTTATCAAACTGGTCAACAGCACCAACAAATTTGGTAGCGCACACACATATATATTTAGCGACAAGCAACTACAGGGTAACGGCTCCAACAAATGTGCCACCGTTTTGTACAACAACAAACTTTACGGTACACTTCCTTCATATGTCTATGCAGCACAAGCAACAGCAATGCCTTTAAACGTTCAACAGCAGCAGTAGTTTTAACTGTTTGGAAAGGGTAAAAAGGTTGCAGGTGGAGCAACTAGAGGAGGAAAGGAGAATGCAACAAACACTTTTGGAGCGCGCAAATATGAAATATTGTCAAGAAACAACAACCTATCATCTGCAACAGCAAATATCAATGTTTTAGATCAAAATCAACCACAAAATAGTACTTATACACAACGGCTCCCCCCGAGTAGTGTACTAAATGTTGAGCCAGGGTTTAACTTTAATCAAATTGAACCAACGCCTTCACAACTGGCTGCCATGCGGACTATACCGTGCGAGTTGCCATCATTCAACGGCGACCCTGACGAATGGCCTCGTTTCATAAATAGTTTACAAAATAGCACAGCATTGGCTAGGTTCTCTGATGCGGAGAATTTGATGCGTCTTCAAAGTTGCCTAAAAGGAAAAGCTAGAGAGATGGTGAAGAGTAAGTTACTTTTGCCTGTGCTGGTACTGGATATTATTAACACGCTACATTTGTGTTTGCCCGCCCAGTGCCTGTGTTCTGTAACGCGTCGAAAAATTTATAGTCGCCTTGTAAAAGACAGGATGAATACTGTGGGCTGGAGTCGTATTTGTACAATCGAATTCTAGTCAAGGAACTTTTAGACAAACTACCGAATCAGCACAAATTAAATTGGGCAATGCATCAAAAAGACGAAAACGTTCCAATAATCAAAGCATTTAGCACGTGGCTCTATAATATAGCCGAAGCGGATAGTAAAGTGGTTACACCTAATTTTGGAAAACGTAGCGCTTCGGTAAATACTCATACTCAGAACACTACCAACGCAAACGAAAATTGTGTCGCGTGTAAGGCGAGTTCCCATAAAGTGCAGCAGTGTGATAAGTTTAAAAACCTTCAACTAAACGAAAGATGGGAAATTTTCAAAAAATACAATTTGCGTCGTCAGTGCATCAACCCACATAAACGGAAGTGCAACTTGGCTAAAGAATGCGGTATTTCAGGCTGTACATACAAGCACAACCCCCCGCTACATAAGGTCACTAGTTCCGAAAAGCAGTCAACAAATCAAATGAAATAGAAAATACTTAGCGCAGTGCACAAAAAAATGAACATAATAGTTTTGAGGAAGAAAATCCTTTCTTCAGGATTTTGCCAATCAGCTTGCACGCTAAAAAGGCATTATTAACACTTTTGCTTTTCTAGACGAAGGGTCCTCCGTGACATTGGTTGAGCGAAGCTTATTTGACAGTTTGAATCTAGCTGGCGTATCTGACCCTCTGTGTATAAAGTGGACAGGTGGCACAACTAGTGATGAATTTCATTTAAAGTATTCGCTGTCTCTAATAACACAAAATTCATGTTATCGGATGTTCACTCGGTTGAGTATTTGGACTTACCTTCTCAAACTTTGAATATGCCTTTCCAATACAATCTTATCAAAATGCTAACCCAATGATTTGACTTGGCAACTGGCGGTGCCTACAAAAATTTGCGAAGGTGATTTGGGACAGCCAATAGCTACTAAAACTCGCCTAGGGTGGACCCTACGGGGAGGCAACACAAGCAGCTCTACTGAGCATAGACTTGACCTGTGTCTGTCAAGAGAAATACGGCAAACTTCACCAGAGCGAGGGGAAATACCACTTTCGCTGATCCTATCTGAAAAAAAAATTCTCTCATTTAGGTCCCTATTTTCAGAGTATCCGTGGCAAGATTGACTATATTTCCTGAGATATAGAGGGATATATGCACGGATTTTGTCATAAAAAATGGGTTTGTTCGAGTTTTTGTTTATATATCCGTCAATAGTCCACCTATTTTGCTGATTTTAAAAAGCGATTATCTCCAGTATATTTCTAATAGTTTGACACCAATAACTGGTCTGTATCGCTTTATTTGACTCCGAAAACTTGACTTCAACAGACGGGCAGACGGACATGGCTTATATCAACTTTCCTATCCATAAGGATTCAAAGTATATGTTTATCCTTTATGGGGCCGCAAATGGATAATAAAAAAATTACAAACGGAATGACAAACTGCTGAATACCCTTATAACTATGTGAAGGGTATAAAAATAAAATCAAAAGAATTTTGAAAGTGATTGCAGTTATTATCCTAAAAATCTTATTCATCACAATAAAACCTGCGCGATTTTGCGCCATTTTTTTTTGGCGATTTTTTTAAAATTTCACTTTTTTCTGTTTTTTCTCATCTTGTGTGTTTACATACATATAATGAGAAACTTTTTTGTGGGTCATAAAACGTTTTAATAATTAATTGTTTTTAATATTTTTTTTTTAATTATTACAGGTAAAGTGAAATTTATTTTAACGGGTTATATTGGGTTTTACGCTGACCTTGCATGTATAAAAAGGAATGCGCGAAGCAGTAGTTGTTAACCAACTCTAAACTGGTAATGTATCTATGGGACAGCTTTTTTAATGACACTATTTTATGAAACAAAATAAATGTACATGTCTTAAAAACCATTTAAAATTGTTAAAACAAAATCATTCTTTAAAAAGAAACAAATCTGTGCTTCAGGTACTCATTTTTTTGGTGTATATATATTGTGGTTATTGCACGAAATTTTTTCAGAACCTTTTGAAACTACGAGAGTAAAATGGAAAAAGTTTATCCAAGATTAAAGTTACTTATTACAAATAATACGGGAATGTAAAGATAAATCTGTTGAAGAGAAATTGCGATTTTTAGATAGAAAATTGTGTGAAATTTCAAAATGTCAAGGAGATGGCGACATGTCAGCGGTGAAACAGTGTTTATACAGTTTCAGAAAATTCCAAAAGATTTTAATACATCGATCAACTGTTATAATGAGGCATTTTTGCCAATTGGGCCGTTATCAGAAGAAGCGGCTGAGGCACGAAACAAACAAGAACTTAGTGTAACTTAGATATTGTTAATAGACTTTTGTTCAGTTCTGATGACTAGCATAAGACCAACTCCAAAAATTAAGTCATTGCTCTTTACGAAAGAAGCAGTTTTTTAATGTTTTCTTGTGTTGTTATTTTTTTGATACGAGTTTTGTCAGTAAGGCCAGGGATAGTTTCCCTGAAAAAATAATTGACGAGATTATATCAGACATAAAGAACCGCTTAAATAAAAAAGATCATACCCACATTGAAAACAGCAATGAAAATTTAGACAAAAAATTTTACAGTGTACCGTATATCCCTGGCCTTACTGACAAAACTCGTATCAAAAAAATAACAACACAAGAAAACATACATTTTGCTTATAAGACAAACGCAACAACAAACACAATATTTACAAAAATCAAAGATCCAATACACAAACAACAACAAAACAACATTGTGTATGAAATTAAATGTAGCGGGAATGATAAAGAAAGCTGTGATCTTATTTATATAGGAACAACAAAAAGAACATTAAATACAAGAATAAATGAACATAAAGCAGACATATCAAAAGGTAAAGAATTAACAGCACTGGCACAACATATATTGAAGACAGGTCACACAGCTGATTTTGATGAAGTTAAAATAATCGACAAAGAGAATACAGAGAGAAAAAGGTACATCAAAGAAAGCTTACACATACAACGTAAAATAAAACAGACGATGAATTTGAAAGAGGACACTCACAACATTAATAATTGTTATAGAGCTGCCATACAATAGTTAATTTTTGTTTGTGTTTAAATGTAGTAAACGTTAAATTTTTGTGTTTTAATATTTGTTTTTTAATGTTTATTAAACTTAACTTAATCGTTAATTTAATGTGATTGAAATCAATAACTGTTTTGTAAGTTTCTGTTTATATGTACACATTTAATATGTTTTTTATTATTTGTTTTCAATTAAATAGACAAAGCCCTGAAGAAGTCGACAAAAAATCGACGAAACGTTGGCGAAACTGTGATAAAACTAGTTTTTATTTACACAAAGAAATTAGGCCCTATTAGCTAAAAAAGTAAATATATTAAAATCATTTAAAATATTGGCCAAATACATTTTAAATTAAAAATTTTATTTTTATAGTATTTGGGCATGAGTTATTTATTATTTTTATTATATAAATTTTTTTTGCAGTTTTTCCGTAATGCCGCCGCCCACAAAACGGAGAGAGGATGACACTGTCCGAATGTAAATTTTTTAGCTTTCCCTAACGTTAAAAGTTGGATTTGCCTAACAAAAAAAGTTGCAAACTTAAAAAAAAATTAATTTTTCAGAGGTGGTATTAGTTCTTCTAAGGGGAACTTTTTCCCCCTTGGTCCGATTTTTATTATTTTAAATCCCTAAAAGCCCATGACTGTTATACATAAGAAGTTTTATTATAAAAAATAAAAAGTAATGTCCTGCTAAAATGGCAAAATACCCCTATGTGTGACGCCTGGATTACTTATCAATGTGAGCAATTAACTACTTTAACATGGCCATGTCCTAGGAGGTAGTCAATTGCCTAATTACACTGTGTGTAATTTTTTAAGTCATGGAAAAATAACCATATACGGGCATAACTACGTGAAAGAAGACTAAAAAAGAAAAGACCTGTGTCTCCCAGTTTTTCCCAAAGTCATGCACTTTTTTTGTTATGGGCCCCCAAAGATTTGGGGCCTTGGTACCATTTTTACAAAAAGTGATCATTTTCTCGGGCTCATATCTTGCAAACCGTTCGGAATTTTAATTTACTCTTTGAGGCAAAGTTGTAGCCCTTTTTATAAAAAACAAAAATTATGAATATAAAAAATTGAAAAAATAATAATTTTAAATCAAAATCGCAAAAAACTTAGAAAAATTCAAATTTTTTTTAACTTTTTCCCCCTGTTCTGGTCCATAGGTAGCAAACCGTTCAAAATTCAAGGAAACAGTAAACTACAAAAATTTACCTAACATCCCAATAAACAACTTTTTAAAACATATAAACTTCCTAGGAATGATTCTTAACACCGTTTAGGTAGCGTTTAGGTAGCCGCAAAAGTTAAAAATTTCCCCAAAATGTATGTACATACATGTAGCTATGAAGCTATCTCTTCCTTACGTTTAATCAAATTGCCTTAATTACATATATTGTATTTGTCTTTCGTGTAAAAGAGAACTCTAGTGCATATAAATATGCATGTGAGATAGCCGCGAAAAGTCTTGGAACTTAAACAGGTAGGCAAACATTAAAATTGCTGGAAACCCTAAACAACAAAATACATCATACACAAATCGCAATAATGATCGTTAACGGCCTTTAATTAAATTATGTACATACTTTTTTTATTGCTTTGTTATTACTTTTTAATAATTATTGTTTATACCAACAATAAATTACCTACATATGTACCTACTACCAATTTTTTTTAATAAGTGAGGACAATTCAAAATAAAGTAGCAATTGGATAAATTTAAAAAGAAAAAATTACTGCACCCAAACTTATCAAGAAATCAACTACAAAAATTTACCTAAGATTTCAGTAAACAGCTCACGCGATCACGCACCGACCGCACACGCATCAAGGAACGCAGATCACAATATAAAAGCGACGCGACTCCCACATCGAGGCATTACACAGCGCGACGTCAACAAGATCTCAGCGGTGAAAGTTGTAGAGAAAGTTCTACAGCATAATTCGCACACAACATTGGCAACTGACAATTTCAATATGCAGTGTAAAAATATTTATTTCTTTTGCTACATTTGCGGTCATCAAATCAGAAAAAATAATTCTACAAGATTTCAAAAGGAAAAGAATCTTTTTACAGGTGAATTTAAAAGAGCATATAGTTATTTTTGGACGAAATAGATTTGACCGGTGAAAATTACACACCTAACGCAGTATGTCGCCAATGTTATAATAATCTCATAGCATTATTGAATGGAGGCAAACATAGTATGAAATATTGTAAGCCGGTAAACTGTATTAATCGCCCAGGTGATGCATGCGTTAATTACACATCTTGATTAAATAAACATGATGAGAAGAACAAAATTTATAAAGCAACTGTAACAGCCACATTTTCAGTACTTGCACCCGAAAATTTTGTATTCCCAAGGCCGCAAACTCCAGATCGTAGGACAGAATTTAAAGAAATGACTACAGCAAGTGGTGTTACTAATCAAGATCGATTTGATAGCGAATATGAAAACAGGGGCCAAATTACGGCACTCGTGAACGAGTAGATTTTCGTATCGAATGAAATTTCGTCACGTATCGAATGAATGGATTACCGCATTCGATAGCTCACGTATCGAAATTAAAATAGAATGTAATAGATTTTTTTGCATTGTAATTGAATGAAAATATATGTTTTAGTAAAAAATTACAACTTTGTTAAAAAAAAGGAAACACAAAATTTTGCTGTTATATTGTTTTTAAGTAATTAATAAAAAAAAGCAAAATAAAAATGACTACATTAGTTTTGTTGTGCTTATCTTCTGACTCAGAGGATGAATCTAATACTATGCGTATAAGAAGACAAATACGGGTTAAAAGTGATCCACTGTCATTGTCAGCTACTGAATTTCGTTTAAAACTTTATCATTAAAGTTTTTTTAAGCGTTTTAGAGTTTCAAAAGAGGAATTTCATTTTATTCTTTGTGAGCTAAATTTTGAAGGACATATGTCTACTGCCTTACCACCAAACCTGCAGCTAGCCGTAACATTATCACTTTTAGCCAGTGGATCTTTTCAACATACCACTGGAAATGACTATTTAATTGGAATAAGTCAGAGCAGAGTTTGCAAAACGGTTAACAAAATGATGAAAGAAATAGATAATAAGCTGTATGCAAAATTTATTAGGTTTTTACCAGAACAGTTTGCTTTAGACTCGGAAGCGTTTATGCAGAAATTTAAACTCCCTTGCGGTAAATATAAAATCGCAATATAATGCTAGCTTTATGTAACATTTCCTTTATTTCTTAGTGATTGGTTGTATAGATGGCACTCATTTTGGGTTGCAAAAACCATCTCAAAATTAACATATGTTTGGTAATTTATTTTTGGCCAAGTTGGGATGATCAACCATATCCTTTTGCTTTCCATTTATTTTGTTAATTATGGTCCTAAAATGTTTATTTTATTTATTTATTTATAGCTTTAACTATGATTTGTATAAAAACTTACATTTTGTCTACCTTCACTGCCTATTGTTGCACATAAAATAAATTTTGAATGCTGTTTACCTCACGAACAACTTTTCGTTAGCCAGCACTCGATAGCGTACTCGTTAACGAATGCTATCATCAGAAATTACGATAGCTCTTACTCGAAAACGAATGCGGTAATCTCAAAAGCAAATATTACGAACAATTTTACTCGATCACGGATGCCGTAATTTGGCCCCAGGAAAGAGATGGACCAAAACTAATAACTAATAAAAAATCAAATTCTACGAAAATAAATGGAAGATTTGCTGTGATTTGAAGGTCATCAATATTTTGCAAGGAATCATCGATGAGGGCGGCTTTCCAAAATCCTTTTGTTTTCTTTGTAATTGGGATTTGCGCTCACCTGTAAATCAATTCCAATGTAATTCATGGGCCCAAGGAGGAAGTGTGCAGAAACAAATGAAACAACATAGACTTAAGAATGCACCTTTAATTGACAATACAATGCGGAACCGCAAGCAAGAGAATGGGTGAAAGAAATGCTGTATTATTTTGAGAAAATCGGCATATCGATGACGTTAAAGCTGCATTTCCTTCATTTTTATTCTGACGACTTTATTAAAGGACTCCCTACCGAATCCGATGAGCGAGGAGAACGGTTCCACCAAACCACAATGTCCATGGAAAAACAGTACAAAGGCAAAAATTCGACGCATTGCTTGCAGAGGTAATATCAATTTTATTGTTGCATGGTCTTGTATTATTTTTGATTTCTTATCTAATTCATTTTAGGTATGTTGGTGGAGTCACAAGATAACCCTTTATGATGTTATGATGGAAAGCAGTCTGGAAGCAACGTGCCTGTGGACACCATAAGTTCTAAATCAGCGTCAGATTCGGACGACGATTTGGATCCTCAACCTAAGAGAGCGCGATTTGCAAGTCCAGGGCCATCAACTTTATAAAAATAATACGAATATTTTTTTATAATTTTTTTGTAATAGACAGCACAGTATTTCAATGTTGAAGAAAATAAAAAACAAATGAAATTCAAAAATTTTCGTAAAATTTTTAACTTTTGCGGCTACCTAAGCGCTACCTAAACGGTGTTAAGAATCATTCCTAGGAAGTTTATATGTTGTAAAAAGTTGTTTATTGGGATGTTAGGTAAATTTTTGTAGTTCACTGTTTCCTTGAATTTTGAACGGTTTGCTACCTATGGACCTGAACAGGGGGAAAAAGGTAAAAAAAATTTAATTTTTTAAAGTTTTTTGCGATTTTGATCTAAAATTATTTTTTTTTTAATTTTTTATGTTCATAATTTTTGTTCTTTATAAAAAGGGCTACAGCTTTGCCTCAAAGAGTTAATTAAAATTCCGAACGGTTTGCAAGATATGAGCCTGAGAAAATTATCACTTTTGGCAAAAATGACACCAAGGCTCCAAATCTTTGGGGGCCCATAAAAAAAAAGTGCATGACTTTGGGCAAAACTGGGAGACACGGGACTTTTCTCTTTTGGTCTTCTTTCACGTAGTGATGTCCGTATATGGTTATTTTTTTTCGTGTTGCACTGTGTTATGCATTACTTGTCAACTAACTTCAAGTTAACTTTTGAAACGTTAGTTTTCAGTTACCTCCTTGAAGCTAGCTTATTCCTAGCTGATTTTCTTTGAGTTATAAGTAGGTTTTTTTTTAAATTAACTGGAAGTTAGAAGGATTAAGGTCAACTACAATTTAATTGTTTACATGTTAGCTAAAAGCTTATTTTTTGTAGCTAGCTGCAAACTAAATATTAGCCACATTTATTTTTTAAAATAAAATAATAATGCTAATTTTTATTTATTGTTGAACTAATTGTTTTTAGTACAAATTTTCGCTTGTTAGTTTGAATAAGTTCATATAATTTCTTTTTATTAGAAGAAATTATTAATTTTCCGCTAATGTTGAAAGAAACTTTAATTTTGAGAAACGCTGATTTTTCTAACGATACTAGCCGAGTAGAATGCATTTTCGAAAGCAACTACGCAATTTCATCATCAGTACTCTTTGAACGGTAGTAGTGTCTTTTAGTTGTATACATCACCTATTTTACTTAAATGTAACAGAGAAAGGGATACGGCATGACTGTTTTCCCTCTGCATTTTCGAAAGCAGCTACGCAATTTCATGATCTTTAATAATTTCTGTCCATTTGTCGTTGACAAAAATAAATTAAAATGATTACCCCTTCTGAATAATATGCAATAATAAAAACCGTCTGAGAGATGGATGATGCTCGACCGTCAGTCAAGTGTTGCCGAAGAGACTTTTAACACAAAAAATCATAGTGTATATAAAAAATAAACTTCGTCCTAACTTACAGAATAAGAAAAGAGGGAAAACAGTCATGCCGTATCCCTTTCTCTGTTAAACGACAGTTTAAGTAAGTTTTTGTACTGTTGAAATAAAATTTCAAGTGTTGTTTATTATTACTTTTGCAATAAAAAAAACCTTCGGTTTATTTAAAGGAAATAAACCAACGTTTATAAAAGGTATAAACGTAACAATGGGTGTCAAAAGCGTATTGCATTTCAATTAGCAGACATGAAATTCGAGGAGCTTAAAGTTGAGCAGCTCAAGATAGAGTTGAGCAAGCTGACATTGCCGACAACAGGTAATAAGGCAGAGTTGCAAAAGAGGCTGATTGAACAATATAAGCAATATAACATTGATGTTTATAAGTTTGACGAAAAGGAAGAACTGGAGGTTGTTACCTGTACAACAACAAACAATGTCGATATAGGCCCAATGCTTGCTGTTATGATGGAAAAAATTGAAATGAAGTTTCAGGAAGCTTAGTAAACTTCTAGAGTTAATAATAAAAAAATAGAAAGAAAATTCCAGGAAGTTCAGGAAACTTCTAAAATGAATTTACAAGAAGTTTAGGAAACTTCTAGAATGAATTTCCGGGGAGTTCAGGAAACTTTTAGAGTTAATAATGAGAAAAAAGAAATGAAGTTTTGGGAAGTTCAGGAAACTTCTAGAATGAATTTCCAGGAAGTTTAGGAAACGTCCAGAGCTATGGAGGTAAAACTTCAAGAAATTTCTGAAGCTGTTAACAACAGAGTAGAGGGCATAGTAAAGGAAGTTATTAAAATCGATAAAAAAAATATATCTCACCTTAAAGATAGCATGGTTGCGCAAGCAAGTGACTTTAATAGGAAAGTCAAAGATGTTGACGCAAAATGTATAAATCTGGAAACAAGAATTAATAGTCTTCAAGGTCACGAGGCACCAGTGCGAGTAATTCCAGAAATGTCAAACAAAAGAAAGGCGCCTACTTTTGACGGTAGTGCACCATTTAATGTTTTTAGGTTCCAGTTCGAGACAGTTGCCAATAGAAATGTGTGGAATAATGAAGAAAAGGCCTTAGAGTGGACTTTGGCCTTAAAAGGTAACGCAGCACAAGTTCTGGAAAGCATACCTATTACGAGAAATACGAGGAGATAATGGTTGCACTACAATGCAAGTATGGTGGTGAATACAAACGAAATATATAGCGAATGGAATTGCGTGGCAGAGTACAGAAAGCCAACGAATCGTTACAAGAGTTTGCAACAGAAATTGAGCGGTTGGTGCAATTGACATATCATACGCGCTGACACAGGAGACCGCAAAATTACTCTTTAAGCCGCACATACATAAGGTAAGAAATCTCGAAATTACCGCAGAGAAAGACGGGAATATTGTCGTTGAGATAAAAAATTGCAGTTATACAGGCGTTGGAAGAAAAGCGAGGTCCAGCCAGAGTCAAATGTTATAACTTCGGTAAGAGCGGGCATTTTCAGCGAAATTATAAAGCATCAAGAAAGCGGGCTAGATCTGTTTCCCACCTAGAAACAGCAAACGCGTAAACATGAAATCAGCAAATAAGTCACCGTTAAACTAACACGAGCTAGCACTACGGGGCAAGAGCTAGCTCCCATAACCGAAGGCCCCACAATCTCCATATCAGTCATGCAACAGAAAAATAGCAACCTTACTGCTTGTGGGTATATCAATGGTCGAAGGCATATTTTAACTATAGACACAGGAGCATCGCAATCTATTATCAGACCTGATATAGTCAAGAAAACAATCGAACCGTTATATGGCGTAAGTCTACGAACAGCAACTGGAGAGCCTGCTACTGTCTATGGTGAAATAAACGTTAAAGTAACTATTGCCAACATAAGTGTAAATCATGTATTCATTGTTGCCGACATTGTGGACGAAGTAATCATCAGTGCAGACTTTATGATCAATTATGGAATTAGTCTGCATATGGGGCAAAAGACAATAATTTGGCGGAACATTGAAATACCCCTAGCTGTAGGTTACGAAGATAAATCGCCTGTAAGGAAGCTGTTTGCTATAGAACAAGAGTAAATACCACCACAGTCAGAAAGTGTAGTATAGGCGCGTATAAAGGGGGATTGTGCTGGCAACCGGTTGTTGGTGGTAGAACAAACAAATAGAAAAAGTGACTTAATAACAGCAAAAGCCCTCGTGAGAATCTGTATTAACGAAAAAGTCCCTGTTAGAGTGCTAAACCTTTCCACATGCGAAAAAACGGTCAAGCCGAATTGCGAAGTGGGCCAGTGTGCTACAGCTGAGGCAATAATAAATTGCGAAATGAAATCAGGTTCTGTTAGTATGACAAACAAAGAGCAGGAGATGCTATCAGAGTGCATAGAGAAATGGGTTTAAGGGTTAACTTCGCCCGAGATAAATAAAGAAAAAAATTGCTTAGAAAGCACGCTTCCATCTTCGCCTTGAAAGGACAACAGCAAGGAATAACATCACTTGGGAAACAACAGATAAATACAGGACATGCAAGGCCAATAAAACAAGCTCCCAGAAGTATTCCTCTAGCAAAACGCAACGAAGTAAAAGAACTTATCAGCGAAATGGAGTGGAGTGAAAAAAGAGAACCTTGTTCAATCCTTTGGAGCTCCCTGGTAGTTTTTTTTTTTTTTTGTTCATATATTTTATTATTGAATCTTCGCTTAAGCGAACTAACAATAAGTATTCAAATCTTAAAACTAAGTAGTTAATACTAGTCCAGTCAGTACCAGACTAAAATTTAAGTTCTCACAATAAAATTAACTAATTTCAAAGGTTTCATCTAAGAGCAATTGTATCCCTTCTTTTTAGGCGGGTGTGCCCACTATGTTGCAGGATGCTTCGAGCGAGCGGATTTGGATGTGATTCCAGCTTATTTAAATACTTGTCCACATATTTCAGGATTTCGCATTTTACAAGTGGAACTTCTAGGTCCTTGTGGATGTTGCTGTTTTTGATATACCAAGGAGCACCAGTTATCATTCTTAGAATTTTGTTTTGACGGCGTTGGATTTTTTCTATGTTAGAGGCGGAAGCAGTACCCCATAATTGTATACCGTAGCACCAAATTGGTTTTAAAATCGAGTTGTAGAGTAGAAGCTTACAATCAAGACGTAGCACAGAGTTTCTACCAATTAGCCAGTGGATTTGAGCAGCTTTAAGTTTCATTTGCGTCAGCTTAGCATCTATATGAGGCTTCCATGTAAGGCGGCGATCTAGGTGAATACCAAGATATTTTGTCTCAGATCGTTGAGGCACATTATGGTTGTTGATAGTGATTGGAGGGCACGTTTCTTTGCGTAAAGTAAAAGTTACGTGGGTACATTTTTGTTCATTTATCTTTAGTCCCCATAAATTTGCCCATTTCTCAACTTGGGTTACGTGTTGCTGCAGCTGGTTCGAAGCCTCTTTAGGGTCTTTGTGAATACTAAGAAAAGCAGTGTCGTCAGCAAATGTCGACGTGTGTGTGAAACTATTGGTTGGCATATCTGCCGTGTAAAGCAAGTACAAAATTGGACCTAGTATACTTCCTTGAGGGTAGTGTTGGTTAAAAAGAAAGATGGCAGCACCAGATTCTGCGTCAATTATAGAAAACTAAATGACGCTACCAAGAAGGACAGTTACCCGCTACCAAGGAAAGGGCACACGCTGGACACGCTAGCTGGAACGAAATGGTTCTCCACATTAGACCTGCAAAGCGGTTATTGGCAAGTACAAATCTCTGAAAAAGAGAAGGAGAAAACAGGTTTTAGTGCAAGGGATGGGCTGTGGCAGTTTAACGTAATGCCATTTGGGCTATGCAATGCTTCAGCTACATTCGAACGGTAAATGGAGCGTGTACTGAGGGGACTGCATTGGAAGACATGTCTGGTATATCTTGGTTACATAATTGTCATGGGTAAAAGTTTTGACAATCACCTGAAAAATTTAGAAGAAGTTCTTAAGCGGATATCATTGGCTGGACTTAACTTGAGTGTGAAAAAATGTGCATTGTTCCAAAAAGAGGTTAAATACTTGGGCCATCGCGTCGCAGAAAATGGTATATCAACTGACGAAGATAAAATTTAAGCCGTGAAGGACTGGCCTCGCCCAAACAATCTGCTTGAGTTACGCAGTTTTTTTGGTCTTTGTACCTATAGCAGGTTTGTGCCAAATTTTGCCAGTGTCGCTGCCAGTCTACATGAGCTTACGCAGAAGTCACGACCGTTTTTGTGGGCTGACGCACAAGAACAAGCATTTCAGAAGCTTAAGGAGTTATTATGCGTAGCCCCAGTCCTGGCCTATACAATTACTGGAGAGAAATTTGTGCTGGATAGTGTTGCGAGTGGCTACGGGATAGGTGGTGTTCTTTCACAAGTTGTCAACGGTACAGAAAATGTCATAGGCTATTACAGTCTAACGCTCTCAAAGCCTGAAAGAAATTATTGTGTTACACGGCGGGAGCTTCTGGCAGTGGTAGAGTGTGTAAAACATTACCACAAGTACCAAGACAACACTTCGAGATAAGAGCCGACCACTCCGCACTCAGGTGGTTGCTACAATTTAAACAACCAGTAGGGCAGCTAGCCCGTTGGATTGAACGTCTCCAGAGCTACGATTTTGGTATCGAGCACCAAAAAGGTTCTAAGCATGGAAATGCGGATGCACTCTCCCGAAGACCTTGTAGATCGGAATGCAAATATTGTCTAAAAGCTGAACAAAAAGAAGGTGTCGTTGATGTTCGGCTTACACGCATAGAAACAAGTGACGGCTGGTCAGCTGCGCAAAAGGGACGATCCCGTACTGGCGAAAATTATTTCGGCAAAGAAGGAAGACAAAAGGCCAACCCGTAACCAAATAGCGGAAAGTCCACTGATGAAATCATATTGGGCGCTATGGAATAGTATGCAGCTAATTAACGGATGCCTTTATCGCTAATGGGAAAGCGCTGATGGTTAATCAAAAACGGATTTGATTGTGGTGCCATCCTCTAAAACTGAAGAGGTATTGAAGGAGTTTCATGATGGTCCTAGCTGTGGTCACCTTGCTGTAACAAAAACCGTAGAGAAGACTAAACACCGTTTCTATTGGGTTGGATGTCTGTTGCTGATTAGATAGCAAACTGTGGACGATGTATCGCAGCCAAAGGCCCAGTAAGAAGAAGTAGTATAATTCAGGTGCTCCCTTTGAGTGAATAGAGATGGATATATCAGGACCTTTTCCTAACAGTGAGGCGGGAAACCGTTACGTCTTAGTGGTAATCGACTACTTTAGCAAATGGCCAGAGGTGTACGCTATACCAAACCAAGAGGCTAAAACTGTCGTAAACATGTTTGTAAACAACTGGGTGTGCCGCTACGTTGTCCTGCTGGAATTACATTCTGATCAGGGTAGAAATTTCGAATCTTCGATATTTCAGGGAATGTGCGAGCTATACGGTATCCGAAAACCTTCATCTACAGTCTGACGGCATGGTCGAAAGATTTAACTTCAGGTTAGAAGAATACCTCAGAAAAGTGGTCAGTGCACACCAAAGGGACTCTGATGAGCACATACCTAAATTTCTGTTGGCATACAGGTCAGCCGTTCATGACTCTACCTCCAGAACACCTGCAAAAATTATGTTTGGAACTGAGCTGAAGCTGCCAAGTGATTTAGAATTCGGTATTAAGCCCACAACAATAGATGAACACCAGGACGACTCTTCAAGTGAACAAAAAGATCTTGCCCAAGTTCATGAGTTCGTATGTGGACGGGTAAAAATGACCAGTGACAAAATGAAAGCCAGATACGATCTAGCAGCGAATTCTGAAGGTTTTAATGAGGGTTAGCTAGTTCTACTTTATAACCCACAACCAGTGTGACCAGATTTTTAAGTAAAGTTAAAGCTAAATCACGTTTAAAAAAGAGGTAAAAACAAAAACTTAAAGCCAAAAAATAAAGCTACATTTTTTAATTCGTTTTTAAAAAATTTCTTTGTTATTTAGATATTTAGCATAATAAGAACGAAACATTTGTGTGCTAAAAATATTTAACAAGAAAATTTGTTTTAAAAACTTTGATTGAGTATTTATTATTGTACATGTGTGCCTTAATAAGTATTTAAAACCAATGACTGTAAAAATGAAAAAATTAAAATCAAAAAATAAAAAAGTATTATTATTTTTTTAAACCTATCTATAAAAATAATAATTATCGTTATTAACCGTTTTTATTTAAATTAAAAAAAATAACCGTCCTGCTAAAAAAACAAAATTTACAAAGAACATGATTTTTGACAAAAATACACTTTAAAATTCTTATTAAATAAAAATATTAATATAATAATTTGTTCCAACGAAAGACATGTGTATATACATTTTTGAGCAATATATTAAAAAATTTTATAATTTAACTATTATTTTCATTTTTATTTTTTTGTTTTTACTTGTAGACAGTATTGACTAAACTAAAGAAAAATACAATTTCTAATTCTGCAGACTCAGACAATTTTTCAATTTGCTTTTTTTTGGCAGAATATCTTTTTTTGTTTTGTTTTAAAACCAATGTCAATGTCCGTGTCAATTGTGCTTAGCTATGCAAAATTGACATTGAAACCATAATATAATTATCATATCGCATCTTCATAATTATCTTGATAATTATAAAAGGAAAGAAAATATATAAATAAGTATATATTTGGCAAGAACTATATTTCTTTATACATATATACAATGACAAACAACATTTTAGTAAAATAAACTTACTGAACTGGATTAAAATTGTATGTCGTCCAAAAAGAAAAAAAAATTTGTTGACAGAAATTCAACATTTTTTTAATGTTTACATACAAATAGACTTAATAATAATTTGTGAACCACTCGCATGGTTCCTCAATTTTGTTTTTCCATAAAAGTACTTTAAATTAAAAAAATAATAAACTTCTACATACATACATATACACATACTTAATTTGTAAACTATTTGCATGGGTTCTTAAAGCTAATTTTTTAAAGTATTTCAGTCAAAAAATTAAATCATTTACAAGCATGCCTATATACTTAATGATCGGTTCTAACCGACTTGTATTTTCATTTCACATATAAGTATTTAAAAAAAAAAACAAAAAAAAATTTTTTAAACAAACTGCTGGTTTTGTAATGTTTACTTTTCATATATTTAAGTCAAAAAATTAATTAAAACACCTACAAATATACCTAGATACTTAATGGTAAATTTTAAGCGACTAACATGTTAATTTTTTATTTTTAAATTCAAACCACTTGCATTGATTCTTAAATTTTATTTTCATATATTTAAGTCAAAAATTAAAACACCAACATACCTATATACTTAATGATAGTTTTTTAACGACTTGGATGTGTAATTTTTTATATATATTTTTAAAATTTCTTAATGTTTATTTTTCATATAATTAAGCTAAAAAACGAAAACATCTACAAATATGCCTAAATACTTTCATTGTGTCTTAATGTTTAGTTTCCAAATATGTTTTTATACTTAATGATAATTTTAAGCAACTTGTATGTTAATTTTTTATATATTTAAACCACTTGCAGAGTTTTTTAAAGGTAATTTTTCATGCATTAAAATCAATATATACTTAATGATAGTTTTAAACGATTTGCATGTTAGTTTTTATATAAACTGTTGCACAGTGTTTCGGGTGGTGTTCTCCAACATAGAGATGGGTTAACATGGCACAACCGCTGACGGCATTATCTCTTCCCTTTCCGGTCCAACAAAAAAGGTAACCACTCCAGAAAGCAGATTCTATGAAGCCGCGACATATGAACGCAATCGAATAGTACAACGCAACTTCTCCACACATACAAACTACAACACACCCTACACAACCAATTCAGGCAACGACAGCAGCAAGCTGGACAAATTGAATCTAATTTAAATCAATTGTCTTACATTCAATTAGGAAGCACAGCTGGTTTAGTGACTTTTCCAAGTCACACCGTTGAAAATCATCAAACAACACTAGCAGCAACAAACGCAGCTATATACTCGGCAACATCACTAGTCACAAGTAAAATTAAAAATTTTTTGCCGCAAGTTCATGGGTTACTACCAATTTGCAACAGTTGTCTGTAAGCAGCAATGGTTTTTTTTGTAAATTCTATGATACACCTTCAAAGTCTGTGACTATTGTCAAGAACGATGCAAACACTTATCAATTCTGCAGAAATCACATCCGTAAACTACTGCCGTTGTTTTCCCTACATCACTACTGGGGCCACAAACGTCAGTTTCGGATTCGTGTGCTAATTTTACAACTGATGATACAAACAGAACACAAATTTTGACGCTACAACTGCCCAAAAAACATCAACACAACTAGCAAGTTCACTGTTAAGAATAATGGTGATATTAAAAACCATTTTTGAACTTTAACTTCACAGCAACAACAACAGCTCCAATTACAACTATGAAGAAAATAAAGTTGCTTTTCAGCCCTTACTGACTTAATCAGATCTCAATTGAACAAATCTTCCTCCACAGAATCCTTACATAAAAGATTCAATTAGTTATTTTAAATCAAAAAACGTCGGAAAATTGTTTAAACTATATTACGGGAGAAACATGGTTCAAAATACAATTTAACAACAATTTCGTCAACGGCAACGACAACGACAACAATTAACAGAAGTCGTGATAAAAGAGCAACACTTTTCTACAAAGGGGGGAGGGATGTTGAGAGCCACTCTCGTACAACTTATTTTGAGAGCCACCCTCGTATAGATTTAGATTAATTTAAACAAACATAAAGGGTGCTGACCCGATAATGCAAGTCAGCACTTTCACAAAGTTGTTGACCCGATAATGCGAGTCAGTACTTTCACAAAGTTGTTGACCTCATAATGCGAGTCAGCACTTTCACAACATTGCTGACTTCTATGAAGTCAGCATGTTAAGTTTAATATAAATAGTAGATAAGAATAGCATCAAGTGAGTTTTGTGTTTTATAATTAAATAAAGAACAACTATTTTAAAAATAAATCACAACAGTAGCAGACTAAAATTTAAGTTTTCACCATAAAATTAACTAATTTAAAAGGTTTCATCTAAGCGCAGTAGTATCTCTTCTTTTTAGACGGGTGTACCCACTTTGTTGCAAGATGCTTCGGGCGCGCAGATTTGGATGTGTTTCCAGCTTATTTAAATACTTGTCCACATAGTTTAAGATTTCGCATTTTACTAGTGGAACTTCTAGATTGTGGATGTTGCTGATTTTAATATACCAAGGAGCACCAGTTATCATTCTTAGAATTTTGTTTTGACGGCGTTGAATTTTTTCTATGTTAGAGGCTGAAGCAGTGCCCCTTAATTCTTACCGTAGAACCAAATTGTTTTCAAAATCGATTTGTAGAGTAGAAGTTTACTATCAAGACGAAGCACAGAGTTTCTACCTATTAGTCTGTGGATTTGAGCAGTTTTAAGTTTCATATGCGTTTATTTCACATCTATATGAGATTTCCATGTGAGGTGGCGATCCAGAAGAATACCAAGATATTTTGTCACGGTTCGTTGAGGCACCATATGGTTGTTAATAGTGATTGGTTGCACGTTCCTTTGCGTAAAATAAAAGTTACGTGGGTACATATTTGTTCATTTATTTTTATTCCCCATAACTTTGCCCATTTATCAACTTGGGCTACGTGTTGTTGCAGTTGGTTCGAAGCCTGTTTAGGGTCTTACGAAGCAGTATCATCAGCAAATGTTGAAGTGTGTTTAAAATTATTGGTTGACATATCTGCTGTGTAAAGCAAGTATAGAACTGGACCTAGTATACTCCCTTGAGGTACACCAGCCCCCATTGGTTGAGAAGAACTTATTTGGTTTCCCTCTATGATCATAAATTGTCGACCGGTTATGTACTTTTCTAAAAAGTTGAAAATATTAGCTGGAAGGTTAAGCTTTAGTTTGTTTACCAGGACTTTGTGTAATATTTTGTCGAAAGCTTGTGAGATATCGATAAAAAGCGCGGAGCAGTACTGCTTTTCCTCAAAGGCTTTTCTTATAACCTGTACCAACCTATGAGTTTGTTCGATGGTACTATGTTGACTTCTAAAGCCGATTTGGTGATTTGGAATGCAGTTGTTGTCATTCAGGATCGGACTTACCTTATTTTTAAAGCAATTTTTCGAACAATTTCACATTGTAGGTAACAAACATATAGGCCTATAAGACTCCACCTTTGAAGGATCTTTCCAGGGTTAGGAATCATCTTTACTAAGGCAACTTTCCATATAGGCGGGAAACTATTAAGCCGAATTATCGCGTTAAAAATAAAAGAATTATTCTTTTAGATGTAGCTCTAAGAGCATTTTTTTGCTTATTTTATCGACATAAAAAGCTTTTTTACCATTTAGATTGGCGATCGCCTCTACAACATCTGTAAATTAGAAACGTATTTCTAAAGGACGTCTAGCAACAACAGTTGGTAATTCCCTCACGTCTGTACATGTAATGGGAGTGAAGACGTTTTTGAAATGATTTGCAAATAGATCGCTTTTTTCTTGGTCATTTCAACCCCAGGATCCTATCAGATTACACAGTGGGGGTTTTGCGATAACAGGTCAGTTAAGACGTCTGGCTGATCTCCATAGGGAATAATTTGTCTGAGGAGACGAGTCTAGACCTTCCAGGTACTCTGTAAGTTGTGCCATTCTGTGAACCTCCAGCAAGATTTTTAATTGGTTTGTCCATTCTTTCAGCTTAGTTTGAAGTGGGGGCGATCTATGTTTTGCCATTTTCTTCGGGCTCTCCTTTTTCCAGATAAAAGCATTTTCACATCGTCAAAAAAAATTTTGTTGTACCCCTTCCGGTAGGTTTTCATAAGGACGCTCAGATAATCATCGATGTCTCCGGTAGTTTTTACCGGTTGGTTCTCCGAGCAGTGGCCGCTAATATATTTTTTTTATTTCATTCAATTAACTCTTTAAGATAAAAAAGAAAATACTAGTTGCTATTTGGTGAGGACTGCAAATGGTGATTATTGTGGGTGAGTGGTCAGAAGATCAATCCAAGAAGGCTTGAGCCTAAATAAGTTTCGGGGATATACCTCTTGCTACGCCAAAATCGATTACGTCTGGAATTTTACTGTGGTCCGTTGGCCAGTAGGTTGGTTGTCCAGTTGAAATAACGTAGTCCCATTGCAGACACGGCATCATACAAGACACGACCTCTGGGACTAATTAGGTGGGAGCCCCAATACGTGTGCTTAGCGTTATTGTCTCCAGCAGCTATGAAGCGGGGACCTAGAAATTTGTAAAAACGGTTGAACTGGTTCTTCGTTATGGAGAATCTATGTGGACAATAAACCGACGAAATAGCTAGGTTATGGAATAATTCGTCAATGCAGGCATTTGTTGCTTGGATAAAACATTCGGATAGGCCACCCAGACATTGGTGCTTAATTCTTGATTTGATTAATATAGCAGAGCCACCACAGGACCTATACCTGGGATCCTTTCAATCATTAAAAACTATATCCACTTATTCTAAAAGTGCTCCCAGATGTCATATGAGTCTCGGAAATCAACATGACATCAATTTGTTGGTGCATTAAAAATATTCGCGTTCGTTTTTATGTCGGCGGATGCCGATAGCAATCCAGAAACAAACCCTGAGGCAGTTCATGGCCTGAAAAAGTGCAGACTGCATTTCTTGCATCATGCCAGCCATTTGCGCCATAATCTGCGTAAATTGTTTGACCATATTCTCAATTACGGCTTCCAGGCGGCTATAATCGGACCCAGTTGGTTCGTTTGTTCGCATCTCTTTTGGTGTTGTAGGCTGGGTAGACTTACGTGCAACAGGCTGATTACACTTTAATGCGTTGGCGTACGAAACTTGACTTGTAGTTGGTTGTGCTAATGGTGGCATGTTTGTAGTTGGTATACATAATGGCTGGGGAGAAGCAGGAACTACTTTCGGCTTAGATGATTGCCTAATTAATGGTTGGCAGTGTGGTTTCCACTGCAATTGCTGCATTTCTTCACCCAAGGATCACTTTTTGGTTTGTCACACTTGGTGGACCTGGGACAAAACTGGAAAAGCGATTAGAAAGAGGGGATAAGGGAATAAACCCTCTGGATGCAGCTTGAAAAGTTCATGATATTGCTTATTCTCAAAACACTAATATTAATAAAAGACATCAAGCAGATAAAGAACTAGCAGAAAAGGCTTGGGAACGAGTTAAAGCTAAAGATAGCACACTTGGAAAAAAACTAAACGCATATATTGTTTCTAACGCTATGAAGTCGAAAATCAAATTTGGTTTAGACTTAAAATCTAGTAAATCTTCAAAAAGAGAGTTTATAAGCAAAACATTTTTAAGAAAGCGATTAAAATAGCAACAGCTCTCTTAAAAAAAGAAAACCTGAAACTATTGAAAATGCTATATAAAAACTGCACGAAAAGTTATTCAAAATTGTTTTCGTGGTAAAAAATTTAGAATTAAAATTCCAAGAATAATCAAAGTTCCAAAAATTGGTGGCTTTCTTCCTCTAGTTCTGATATTAACTGCACTTGGAGCACTAGGAGCATTAGCTTCTGGAGGATCATCAATTGCTAGAGCTGTAAATACCGCCAGAAATGGTAGACAGCAACTTGAAGAAAGTAAACGACATAATAGAGTATTAGAATCAATTGCAATGATATGATGATCATACATCAAAAAACTTATAGATCAGCTTCCTAATAGACCGTTAACAGACGTCGATTTGAAAATTTTTGGAAAAAACTATATTCCTAGTTTTAGAGGAGTTTATATGTGAGATACCCCCTAAAACTCCACGAAAAAAATAATGCGGTATTATAAACTTGGATAATATAAGCGGAAAAGGCACACATTGGGTAGCCTTTTACAAAAATAACAAACATATTGAATATTTTGATAGCTTTGGAAATCTTCAACCTCCTTTAGAAGTTTTAAGATATTTAGGAAAAACTATTAAGTATAACCAAAAAAGATATCAAAGAATGAATACCTTTAACTGTGGTCATTTATGTCTAAAATTTTTAAATAATATAAGAAATAAAGAAAGCAATAAACCAAATCAAAAACATTAATTTTTTGTTTAATTTTTTGTTATTTATTATCAATTCTTGATAGTAGTCTATATACTTTTACATCAGTTTTTATTTCATCTTTTTAGAAAATTCATAACATAATCATGTTAAATCAATTTCTATATCTCTGTCATATGGACAATTCAGTTCACAGATTTGTGTTACAGTTTTACTTAAATTAGAGCGAGATGGTATATAATATTCATAGTAGAAATGAAGAATTTGTTTTCTTAATATGCTATTCCAACATAAAGTTGATGAGAGAAATGATCCAATCCGAAGTAATGATCGCCAAGTGTCCGGATCAATCTTAATTTCGTAATTACCTTTGTTAGGTCACCGCATAACATAAACAGTATAATAAAATATTTTTTGTTTCATAATTAATCTTATTAATTTTCATTTATATTGTTTTAAATTTGTTTGCTTTTTCGCCCACTGTTATCACTGTAATTTGTCTTAATTTTGGTACATACAAACCACTGTAACTTATTTTGGTAATTAACCGTTAGTTTTATTATTTGTTTCTCGCTTAAATTCTTTTAACTAATATGTTATGTTCTTGTTGTCAACAAGAATGCAATGTGTATTGTTTTTGCATACATACTTGTAAGTAAATAAATGAGTTGGTGCATTGGAAGTGAGAAACAAATAAAACAACAACAGTGTGGCACTTATGTACATATGTATGTATATAATGTTTAGGTTTAAGTAAGAATTTTTAAATAAAGAAATTATTGTTAATATTGAACTCAAGCATCACACTTGGTTATTTCTTGTCGCGTTTTTCACGGCCGCGATTTCTTTTAAGTAAAAATCACTGCCCAATGAACAGTTTCAGTGGCATATAGATAACAATTCAACAAGTTCGAATTGCTCTATATAGCTGCCGGTGAAGAAAAAGCTCTTCATGTACATTTTGGCGCCCAACGTGGGGCACGTGATTCTTTATTAATTTTCGTTGTGCGGTCCGTGTTAAATTCAAAAACTTTCGTTGAAGTACATCTTAAAAACAAAGTGTGCGGTCGTGTAGTGAAGTGGAAAAACATTACAGAAACATTAACATTTAAAAAACATTTGGAACACTTAAAAAAAAAACACCAAATACTGGGACAAAAAATTGTTAACATAAAATCAAAGGTGAATATAAATTAATTGCATACAGTGATACAGTGTCCGGCATAAGTGGTTCAAACTTTTAAGATGACTTTGGAGGAGGTAAAGCAACAACGGGCCAATACAAAAAAAAAGTATTTCCCGCTTAAAAAACCAAATTGAAGCCAGTGGAAGGGGTGAAGGTAAGACACTTTCGTCAGCTGAGCTCAAGTGCCGTTTGGGGATTTTGGAATCATATTTTAAGCAGATATTAACATATCAAACCCAAATCGAAAAATATGACCCAGATGATAATGGTAGGCCCGAAATTGAGGATTTATACATTGCAGCAAAATTAAATATTCAATCGCAGCTTGGTGAGGAAATTCATAATACAACGATGTCTGATTCTACGATTTGTTTCCCAGTTGCCAACCATAAACTGCCCCAACTCAAATTGCCCACATTTAGTGGTAAGTACAGTGAATACAAAAACTTTATTACATCGTTCAACCAAGTTATTGATCGTGAGTTCGGTTTATCAAATATTGAAAAATTCAACCAATTGCTCAACTGCCTACAAGGGCAAGCATTGGAAACGGTCAAAGCGTTCCAGATTAGTAATGAAAATTACCCGAAGGCTCTGGAAAGGTTGAAAGCGCGTTATGATAATAGTTCGCTAATTTTTATGGAAAATATTACCACTTTATTTGAACTTCCTGCCATGTCGCAATACAACTGTACACAATTACGTAGTCTTGTTGATAATATTTCTGCTCTTTATAGCTCTCTTTTGTCTCACGGTTCACATACTGATATTGCCAATTCCATGCTCATTCATATAGTGATGGAAAAATTTGATGATGAAGCCAGAAGAAAGTGGAAGGACTCTTTGGACTTTACCAAACTGCCGTCATGGGATGATTGCTCCAAGGTCCTTGAAAGACGCTGCCAGTTTTTAGAGTCGCTTGACACCAACAATTCACAGACAGCTCGTAAGTCGGAAAATCATCATTCTGGTAAGTCCAAACATAAAACTTCAAACTCTGGTCATACGTACTTTGCTCAAAGGGTGATCACACCATTAATCGTTGCTTTCGATTCAAAGACATGGATGTCAGCCAACGTTTCGAGAATGTTAAACGCTTAGGGCTTTGTATAAGTTGCTTGTCAAAGGGCCTTCAAGTAAACAACTGTTCCCCTACATTCAAGTGCAAATTTTGTTCACGTTTGCATCATAGTTTGCTTCATAGGTCTCAGCCAATTGTAGGGCCCTCGTCCTCGGCTGCTTAACCATCTAATTCTAGTTCTGCCTTGAATGAATCTCCCGCCTCGGTCCATACTCATATGGAAAAATCCTCATCAGAGGAGGGACTACTTGCTACTACCATGGTTCTCGTTCGTGATGCTACTGGTTCCTATCAATTAGGACGCGCATTGTTAGATTCTTGTTCCCAATTGAATTTTATCACTGATGAATTTTCGCAAAAACTTCAATTGCCTCGTACAAACAAACTACTGAGGTCGCTAGCATTGGCAATACTCGTACTAAAAGTAAATATAAATCGTCGACAAATGTGATGTCTCGTTTTACTGATTTTGAAGCAACGCTGTCATTATGTGTCACACCACAAATTTCTTATCAGCCCGACTCTGAGTTAGACATTTCGACTTGGAATTTGCCTTTAAATACCCAACTAGCAGATGAAAATTTCTTCAAAACTAAGCAAATCGACTTACTCATTGGTACTGAAACTTTTTTTGATATTTTGTCAGTTGGACAGATTAAACTTGGCCCTAATCTGCCAAAATTACACAAAACGCTTTTCGGATGGATTGTAGCAGGTCGTTATATTTCAAACCAATCCAATGTTGGTTCCACTTGTATGTTGTCAGTAGAAGAAGAAGTTGATCTTAAACTACAACGCTTGTGGAAAATCGAAAAAATTAAATCTAACTCCAATGATTTGACTCCAGAACAATCTGATTGTGAATCATTTTTTAACAAAACTGTTTATCGTGAATCTTCTGGTAGGATTGTTGTTAAATTGCCCTTTAAAGAATCTTCAGACGTTTTAGGTCTCTCCAGAAATACAGCTCTTAAGAGATTAATGTCTCAAGAAAAACGGTTTATGCGTGATAGCAGTCTCAAATCACAGTATGTCGCTTTTATGAAGGAGTATGAAAGTTGTGGTCACATGAGTCTCGTTTGTAGTCCTCGCTTAGATGAGCCTCATTATTTCATTCCTCACCATTGCGTTTTTTAGCCAAATAGTGCATCAACAAAGCTAAGAGTAGTTTTCGACGCTTCCTGTCCCTCATCTTCACAAAAGTCTCTCAATGACATACTTATGGTAGGTACAACAATTCAAGATGAACTTTACAAAATTTTGCTTCGTTTTCGCCTCCATCGATTCGCTATCACAGCTGACATAGTAAAGATGTATCGACAAATCCTTATTGAACCTCATGATCGAAACTACCAGTATATTTTGTGTAGGAATTCTGAAGAAAAAGAAATACGCACATATCAGTTGAATACGGTCACCTACGGCATGTCAGCGGCTCCTTATTTAGCCATTAAAGGTCTACATTATCTGGCAGATCAATACATCAATTAATTCCAGTTGGGTGCAGTAACTATAAAGTCATCATTTTATGTTGATGATTTTTTAGGCGGCGCGGAAACATTAGAAGAATTGGCTTGAATGAAAAATGAGGTAAATCAAATTCTTACACGTGGTGGCTTTCAATTAGATAAGTGGCATTCAAATCATAAAGATTTTCAAGATGACAAAACTATAAAAGATTTAAATATTTAAGACTCTGCAATAACCAGCGCTCTTGGTATAACTTGGGATCAACACAGAGATGTTTTTCTATTTTCATTTTCCACAAAGGTTCAAATAGATAGAAAAATTACCAAACGAACAATTTTGTCGCTCTCGTCTTCGTTTTTTGATCCGCTAGGACTGTAAGCTTCTCTTATTATAAAAGCTAAAATCATCATGCAAGAATTATGGATTCTAAAAATTGGTTGGGACGAGTCTATACCTCGAAAACTACATTCCGCTTGGGAATATTTTATCTCTGATCTTAAAACCTTATCTTCACTTGAAATTTCTCGTTTTTGTTTTGCTGCCCAACCCCAATTAGTACAACTTCATGGACTTTGTGACTCATCAATCCGTGCTTATGAATGCTGTATATACGTGCGTATCCAAAATTCTTCAGGGATTTCTGTTCGACTTTTTACCGCAAAATCTAGAGTTGCCCCTACAAAAAGGAAATCTTTACCAAAACTTGAATTGTGAGCTCAATTTTTGGCAAAATTATACTCTAAAATTAAAGGTCTTTTTTCAATACCTAATCTCGAGTTGATTCTATGGACTGATTCGCAGATAGTTCTTCACTGGCTGAAACAACATTCTTTGACATTATCTGTATTTGTTTTTTCAATACCTAATCTCGAGGTGATTCTATGGACTGATTCGCAGATAGTTCTTCACTGGCTGAAACAACATTCTTCGACATTATCTGTATTTGTTGGCAACAGAGTTTCCGAAATTCAAGATCTAACTAATGGCTGTATATGGCGGCATGTTCCAATGAATTGAAACCTCGCAGGTATCGTGTCTCGTGGTTCAACAGTACAGGAACTCATCTCGTCGATTTGGTTCAATGGTCCAGTATTTCTCTCGTCTGATGCTGATAAATGGCCTCCTAATAAAATCAATGTCTCTACAGAAAACCAGCTCGAAATCGAAAAAGAAAAAAGAAAAGCGAAAAAAAGCATTATGCCTTCACACATCTCCTAATTACATATTAAATACTTTAGAAAAATATAGCTCGTATATCAAAATTATTCGTATTGTAGCCTGGATGCTTCGCTTTACGCAAAAACAAAATACTAATATTTTTAATTCTGATTCGTTGCAGCCTCAAGAACTAGAAAATGTTTTACTTCGTATAGTTTTCAATATCCAGAAACAGCATTTTCAAGATGATATAAATCGAGCTCTAAAGAAACAAGACCCTCAAGGTGCCCTTAAATGTCTTAACCCCTTCCTAGATTCATCCAATGGCTTTAATTTGCTTAAGGTTGGAGGTCGTCTAGAATTCGCGGCGATTTCTGAAGGTCAAAAGCTTTCAATAATTTTACCCAGCAAAAATCATTTTGTTCACTGTTATGTGCAATATCTACATATCAAT
Source organism: Melanophora roralis (assembly GCA_963583895.1). Taxonomy (NCBI): domain Eukaryota; kingdom Metazoa; phylum Arthropoda; class Insecta; order Diptera; family Rhinophoridae; genus Melanophora; species Melanophora roralis. Next base: position 56,042,460 of record OY757188.1, read on the forward strand.
AACTATCACGCTGGTCCAAAGGCTTTAATGTCATTGATCCGTCAGAGATTTTGGATTGTCAACGCAAGAGATCTACATATGTCGTCACATTGTTAATTCATGCCCACAATATATTCGCTATCGTCCAAAATTGTTACAACAAATGATGGGAAATTTACCTGTTGAGCGACTCAACCCTTCAAGACCTTTTACTAGATGTGCAGTTGATTTTTGTGGCCCAGTCAACACTTACTTAAGAATCAGAGGAAAGATTCCATACAAAACTTATATAGCAGTGTTTGTCTGTCTCGCAACCAAAGCTGTCCATATTGAATTATTGTCAGGCCTATCAACTGATGCCTTTATTGCTGCCTTGAAAAGAATGATTGGTCGAAGAGGTCTGCCCACAGATATATTCTGTGACAACGCAACTAATTTTGTTGGTGCAAATTCTAAGTTGGCTCATTTAAAATCGTTCCTTTTTGAGCCAAAAACACAAATATTATAACAAATTATTGTACAAACCAATTTATTAATTTTCGCTTTATTCCCCCTAGGGCACCACATTTTGGCGGATTGTGGGAGGCGGCCGTCAAGTCAGCCAAAAGTCACTTAACAAAAACGTTGTTCAACACAAGGCTCACATACGAGGAACTAGCAACTGCAATGATCGAAATAGAAGCCGTTTTAAATTCAAAACCAATTTCGCCCTTATCGTCTGACCCTAGTTACTTCGAAACCCTTACACCAGGTCATTTCCTGATAGGCGCTCCCCTACGTAGTTTGCCAGAACGTGCTGTCCTTTCAAAAGAAGTGAATAATCTCGAGCATTGGTCCAGAATAAGTGCTATTAAACAAAGGTTTTGGATTAAATGGTCTCCTGATTACATAAATGAACTACAGACTCGCAACAAATGGACTCGCTTAAATCCTAATATCGCTAATGGTTCGTTAGTTCTTATTCAAGAGAATAATCTACCACCACAGCGATTGCTTATGGGTAGAATCATCAATATTGTACGTGGCAGAGATGGCTGTGTTAAAGTTTCCGACATAAAAACAACAAAAGGAGTTATACGTCGCCCTATCCACAGATTGGCTCTACTATCTTCTTCTTGAAAGTGTCCTTTCAATGGGGCCGGCATGTTAGGTAACCGCATAACATAAACAGTATAATAAAATATTTTTTGTTTCATAATTAATCTTTTTAATTTTCATTTATATGGTTTTAAATTTGTTTGCTTTTTCGCCCACTGTTATCACTGTAGTTTGTCTTAATTTTGGTACCACTGTAAATTATTTTGGTAATTAACCGTTAGTTTTATTATTTGTTTCTCGCTTAAATTCTTTTAACTAATATGTTATGTTGTTGTTGTCAACAAGAATGCAATGTGTATTGTTTGTGCATACATATTAGTAAGTAAATAAATGAGTTGGTGCATTGGAAGTGAGAAACAAATAACACAACAACAGTGTGGCACTTATGTAAATATGTATGTACATAATGTTTAGGTTTAAGTAAGAATTTTTAAAAAAAGAAATTATTGTTAATATTAAACTCAAGCATCACACTTGGTTATTTCTTGCTGCGTTTTTCACGGCCGCGATTTCTTTTAAGTAAAAATCACTGCCCAATGAACAGTTTCAGTGGCATATAGATTACAATTCAACAAGTTCGAATTGCTCTATAAAGCTGCCGGTGAAGAAAAAGCTCTTCATCGTACAACCTTGCTTTATCATAAAATAGCAAACTTTTTTTATATTGGAAGCTGTAGAATATTTCCCTTTCACCTTCCCCCTCAAAGAGATTTACAAAGCCCACAAATTTAACTTGATTTATAACATTACTTATATGATCCTTATAGCTCATTAGATGTTATCATTTTTCTCGATCTAATCCCTCAAAATTTTTGTCCTTGTAGTGTATCCATAAAATTGGTTTGAATCCTAATGTTGTTGAAAATCCTCATGAGATTTTAAACCTTAGATCCAAGAAGTACTCCATTTCAAAAACAACATCATGTACACGATTCTTTCTTCCTTGACTGAATTTAAATAATTTTGTTGTTGTGGTCTCCATCTTCAATGAATTTTTACTTTAAACTGATGATCTAGCTTCTTTAAAAGCACTTTATATAGCGAATAATATTTTTTTTATTTATGTTGTCCATTTTTTATTTTTTTTTCTCCAACATTTACATTTTTTTGATAAATTTTACTCAAGTTTATCATAATTTTTTAGCCTCTTAATTAATTGTTGATATTTTTCAATTATTTTGAAAACTCTCTCCTTTGTCATATAGAAAAAGAAACATCCACAGAGTCTAACTACATCTCCATCGGAGTTTTTGTGGGGGCAAGGTTTATCAAATACATTTATATTGGAATACTGCTTTTTGAATGCATTAATAAATTCCAAATCTTCTTCAAAAATTAAGTTTTCAAATTTTTGTAGAAAATTATTGATATTATCCATGTTTCTTGGTGAATGTTACTTAAGACTCAAATAAACTCTTACTAGAAAGAAAATTTCAAGGAAAGAAAAAAATAAAAAAAGGCAAACCCATAAAACGAGAAAAAAGAAAAACTAACAAATAATTTTATCAAAATAAATTACTATCAATTCCTATACTATAGAAAACAAAGATATTTCTTTTTTAAAACGCAGTTCCTTAAAACCTACATACCAACATTCTTATGTTCATGAAATTCTCTACACCAACATACAGACACGCACACACGCACATTACAAAATTATAAACCTATCATTGATTTTCAATTGCTCTATAAATAAACACGTGCTAAGCACCGCTTAAACAAACAATAGAATTTTCACTTGTATTGGTCCATACCAAAAGTAGCAGAAAAAATTACATCTGTTGATTTTGGTTCTTAAGCATTTTTATTTTGCCTATATGTCAATCTGTCTGTCTATGTATGTACTAGTTGTACACCTTATCTATCTTGAAAATAATTTCATTTTCCCACACTCGGTTTTCTGTACATATATTGTTTAAAGCAGTTACCGCCGGTATCTCCTTTTTTTTAAATTTATTTTATTTAAAAGTGAAATATTACCTTAGTAGTTTAGTAGTTTTCAAAGAAAATGTTTAATATTGAATTCCTAATATAGCTTTTAATCCCCAATTATGAACTATTCTGTTTAACCGCCTTTGAAAACTATTGTGATTATTGTATAGTATTGTGAATTAACGATTTTTTGACGAAAACTGAACGATAGAAGTTCAGGCGGGCTTGTGCCTGAATTTTACTTACTTACTTACGAAGACTCGTTCTGAACGGAAGCCCGGCATACCCTCAGCCAATTTCGCTCAAGCAATCGTTATCCAGTCACAGGTGAAATTACCAGTAATAAATCTTCATAATAAACATTGTTATTGATTGAAGTACAAGAAAACGAAATTGGCGTTTCAATTATTTCCAAAAAGCCAGGTTCCCCCTCCTGTCCCGGATTGTATTAATCGCCTAGATCCCCAAGGTGGCTTCCAATTAGTCTGGAGTTCTACCTATCCCCCCACCTAGGCACAGACGGCTCCGTCTCAATAAACCCTCACGTAGCAAATTGGCCCTAAATGCGCCAAAACCTCAATATTTTAATTTGCATAATGAAACATTTTTAACCATGGTCCTTTCGGGCAAACTGGGAAAAATATAAATAACAAGGCAACTCTTATACCATTTACAGTCCAAAAGCTTTTTAAGAAAAAATAGAAACGAGCGAGCAGGAAACTACAGAAAGAACACTTGCTGCTTTGAAATGAATATGAAGGTGTGGTTTGAGTAAAGGAAAAAAAAGTGCTAGTGCGAAGAAATTTTTAAGGTTGTGAAAGGAAAAAATTATTTAAAAAACAAAAATTTAAAATAAAATATACATACAATATGTTCATATAACCTGGGCAAGAGCCAATAGATGGTTAAATAGTTGCATATAAAGTGAAAATAGTGTGGTTGGAATGAATGTGCAATAACCTAAAAGGGAAAAAATTAAGTGGTTCTACGTCATTTGGAATTAAAAATTTATACAAAACGACGAATCAGGAGCTAATTATATTAGCATCAAGCGGCATAGGACGCCTAGGAAAGTTACCACCGCGAGAAGACCCTATCAACAATCAACATCGTATGAGGAAGATCAATATTCTAGAAATATCCCGTAAGTACAAATAAATCAAGTCTCACAAATTACATAGTCATGTACATAAATTCATACATCATCTCTATCCACATGGGAAACTACAATACAAAGATAATTATATATATGTATGTATGTATGTACCTGTATACATAGTTTTGAACATAAATATGTACGGATGTATGTATGTAAAGAAAATTATATTTGCTTAAATTGAAATTTAGTTCAAAAATCTAGCAACAAAATACATTGAAAAATTTTACCGCTAGTTGTATGCATTTGTTTTTGTAAAACTTACCACCTGTAGTTTATTAGCTCCAAAGAGAAGAGACGTATCTTGTTTGTCTTTAAACGTGCTCTTAATTAACATTGAAAAGGGAAAAGCTCATTAATTGCTATTTCTTTGCAATCTCTTTTGGCGATCTCTTACACACAACGTGAACTTTATTACAAAAGCTCTGTCTGTATACATCAGGGGTGGGAATTCCACATCTATTGCAAATAGATAATTGTAAATGTTTAAATGTGTAGTGAAGGGAATATTTTATTAATAAATGTTAGGCAATCCCTAAGTTTGAAAAGATTTAATAGAATCGGAAAATTGCCGGAAATTAGTTGTCATATCATATTATTTTGTGTTGATTTATAATTGATTACTGGATGAGAGTTTGATGACAATCGATTTCTCAGCACTGGTGTTTATAAGAAAACCCAAAGGAAAGAGGATAATTAGTTCGCATGTCCCAGCGAACATTGAGATATACATTTTGTAAACGAGATGAAAATCTTATTCGTAAGTCCCAGCAAATAATTTATAGGAAAATAAACTAAACATAGAAGGAAATTTAATTGCGCATACCTCAGCGAATATTTAGATTTGGGTTTAAAATAATAAACTTCCACTTAAGCTCGCGCACCGCAGTGATTATTTAAATTCGATATATAAAAACAAAATTAAAATGTTAGTTCACGGACCCCAGTGAATAATTTTTATCTTTAGGGACAGAGAAGTAAAATTTTATTAATTTTGTAAAAAATCCCAAATAGAGAGTAAAATAGTTTGCCTATCCCAGCAACATTCTTACACAAAAAGAAAACCCGATTTGCAAAGCAATCCACAGTGAAGGAAGAGATTTGGCAATCAGGGAATAAAAGAGAACTCGTTTCGCTTATTTTGAGCGTTTTTTTTAACCCCTATGATATAAACGGAAAGTCGTTTGGGCTTACCTGGCTCCGGGTGGAACGTGGAACAGTATATTTAGCTTCAGAACTGTAAGAACAAGGTCTCAAACCAATTCAAAGATGTCTGAGAAATTTATTTTCGATTCAGACGATTTAGTCACCTTTTGTTCTGAATTCGACCATATTCCCATAGAAGATCTTACTGAGTCCCTCTTAGAGGTTAACCTTCAGGATCTGAACGATCGGTGGTCTAACTTACAAAGATCTTATAGGAAGCTCTCTACTGATAAAGAAGCAAAAGTTGAAAAACAGTTTTTTGACTCCGTCCGGGCAAAGTACTCTACTTGTACCCGCGCATTTCACAAATGCAAATCGAAGATTCTGGACCTACAGAGAAACTTGGTAGCAAATAGTGCGAGTCTCCCTTTGCAAGCATCCCTTGTTGAAGACAGCTTTGCACACGTTGTAGTACCCCAATGCGACACAGAAGTTTTTTACGGTGGCTATGAGGAGTGGCCGTCGTTCCGAGACATGTTCACTGCTGTGTACATAGACGACCCGAAAATACCGCCTGTACAGAAATTATATCACCTCAGACTTAAAGTTCAAGGCCAAGCAGGTAGCATAATAAGGAAGTACAAGCTATGTGCAGATAATTTCTCTATGGCCTGGGAAGCGCTGAAGGAAAGGTATGAGAACCAAAGAATCCTAGTAGAGAATCAAATTAAGATTCTATTGAATATGTCCCCAATTAAAACCGAAAGTAGCAAATCTCTTCAAAATTTGCAAAGCACGATAAATGATTGCCTCTCGGCAATTAGGGCCCAAGAAGTACCGATAGATCAGTGGGTGTTTTTCCTTAATAGTTTTTAAGGAAGGTGTTTTAAAAATTAAATAAATTATAATTTTTATTTTCTAAAAGAAAATGGACTCTGGAAAATAACTTTGAATTTAGAAAAGAACCACCGTACAATATCACTAATACTTTACAAGTGCCTTTATTTACTTCAAATTCTTAAAACTAGTGCTAATTCAGCATTACCGCTATACTTAACATTTTATGTATATATTCTAGATATTTCTATATTAGTAGGGTATTGTTTATTAAATTCATTTTTATTATTATTATTTTTATTATTATTATTATTATTATTATTATTATTATTATTATTATTATTATTATTATTATTATTATTATTATTATTATTATTATTATTATTATTATTATTATTATTATTATTATTATTATTATTATTAAAAATATACAATTCATTCATATGCTCCAACATTCCGGCCCCATTGAAGTATCTTCAACCATCAGGTAATGGAGCCAATTTATGTACCGGACGTTTATAAGTGCCGCTTTTCGTTTTGAGCTCCGCCACCCTGACCTTGCCGTCGGCGCCTTCGATGACGTTGACGACTCTGCCGGTCAACCACATTTGCGGCGGGCAATTGTCTTCGTGGATTATTACCACTTGACCGTTTCTGAGGTTGGGCATTTCTTGGCACCATTTGCCTTTGCCCTGAAGTCCCAGGATGTAGTCGCGAGACCAAATTCGCCAGAATGTCTGCTTGAGAGCGCAAAGCAGACGCCAACGTTTCCATAACTTCGCTTCTTTGCCGCTCACGTCTTCTGCGGATTCTTGCGGCAGCGAACGCAGACCCTCTCATATTATCAGGTGCGCCGGTGTTAGGGCTTCTCCGTCGTTGGGGTCTGGAGACAGCGGTGCAATAGGTCGACTGTTGAGCACCGCCTCTACTTCTGCCAGCATTGTCGACATTTCTTCTTGCGTCAGCGACGCGTTGCCTACGGCGCGCAAAAGTAGGAACTTCGCTTGCTTCACTGCGGCTTCCCATAGTCCACCGAAATGGGGCGCGCGGGGTGGTATGAAGCTGAACTTCACCCCGAATGACGCTGCGTACGACTCTACGGCTTCCTTGTCGAACGCTTGATGAAGCTCCTTGAGCGCTCGGCTGGCTCCAACGAAATTGGTTGCGTTGTCGCAAAACACAGTCTGCGGAAGTCCTCTCCTGGCAGAAAACCTTTTAAAAGAAAGAAGAAAAGAATCAGTCGACAGGTCTGACACTAATTCTAAATGCACAGCCTTAGAATTTAAACACACGAAAACCGCTATATACATCTTTAATGGAGCTCTACCACGAATTCTCAATGAAACGTTGATAGGACCACAAAAATCTACACCGACTATTAAAAATGGTCGATTAGCTCTCACTCTACTAGTGGGTAAATTGCCCATTATTTGGGACATCAGTTTTGGTTTATAGCGAAAGCAATGTACACACTTGCGAACAATTCGACTGCACTCTTCTTTCGCATTAATGAGCCAAATATTGTCTCGCGAAAGGGCTATTAGCGCTTTTGTGCCAGCGTGACAATTTTTGAAATGCAAATTTCGCAGATAAAGTGTGACAAAACTATTCGATTTCGGTAATAAAAGTGGGAACTTCGCATTATACCCTAAATCTGCATTAAGCAGTCTCCCACCTACCCTTATAAGTGAAAATGTTCGTTTCCCTTCAATAAATGTATGGATAAATGGTGTCAATCTTTGAATATTTGACGGCAAGACCAGAGATTTCTGCAATCTAGAAATTTCCTCAGCAAAATTACCTTTCTGGATTGTCTCTACAAGCCGATAAAATGACCACTTTAATTCCGTTGCAGTAGGTACAGAATCTTTATATATTTTACGTTTTTTCAAAGCATCAATAAATCTAAGTACAAAAGATGTTACTCGCAGCAATTTCTTGTACGATGAAAATTTTTCTATCAGATCCAGAAAACAGTTCCGCGGATCCTTTACTGCAAGAAATACGTTTGCTTTTCTCGTCTCCAATGATTTTTGGTTCTCTGTTAACTCGAAATGCTCGTTAACAGGCCAGTCGGAACTGTCGCCTAAACCAGATAGAATTTTTTAATTCATTTACGTCACATCCTCTTGATACAATATCAGCTGGATTTTCCTTAGTTGGTACATGACGCCATGAAACTTGGTCTGACCACTCTTGGATCTCAGCTACACGATTCGAAACGAAAGTTAATAGTGAGGATGGATGGGTCCTAATCCAGTGTAGCGTTATTTCTGAATCTGTCCAGAAATTAACACTTTCGATTCTAAAATTGAACATAAACTTAATTCGGTTCCACAACTTAGCCAGTAGGTGCGCAGCACATAACTCAAGTCTCGGAAGAGATTTTGTCTTGAGTGGAGCAACTCTTGATTTTGCCGTAAGTAGTCTCGACACAGTTTTCTCTGAGTCGGAGCTTATAACGTAAATGCAGCACCCATAAGCTCGAATTGAGGCATCAGCAAATCCATGAATACGTATTCTCGCTGTTGAAGTTGTGTGTACGAATCTTGGGATTTTAATTGAATCAATTTCCAGTAAATTAGATTTGAAATTTTCCCATGATGTATTCAGTCTCATAGGAATTGATTCATCCCAGTCAAGTTTTTGAATCCATAGTTCCTGCAACAACATCTTGGATTTTGTTACTATAGGGCATAACAGTCCGAGAGGATCAAATAATCTAGAAGAAACCGATAATATGTTCCTTTTTGTTGCTTTTAGCCCTTGAAAGTCATCCTTCAAATGAAACCTGAATGAATCATTCTTTGGAGACCAGTGTATGCCTAGAGCTTTCGCTGAATCGGATTCGCTATGTAACAATTTTTCATTCTGTAATGAGCCCATGAATTCCGGATGGTTTGAAAACCATTTTGCAAGCCTAAAACCAGCTGAACCCAAAATTTCAGTGACCTGGTCACGAATATTAGTGAGGTCTTGGTAGGTCTCCGCTCCAGTCAACAAATCATCAACATAAAAATCACTGCGAATAACCTTCGAACCAATCGGTAACGTCTCTTTATATAAATCGCTCAGGTGAGTTAAACATCTAATAGCCAAAAATGGTGCAGAGGCCGTGCCGTAAGTGACAGTATTTAAACGGTAAATATTTATCGGATCAGATGGCGTTTGTCTATAAAGGATCAGTTGAAAATTTCTATCATCTTCGCTAACTAATACTTGACGATACATTTTCTCAATATCTGCAGTGATAACATATTTATGAAATCGAAACCGGATCAGGGTCGCATATAACTCTTCTTGCACTGTTGGTCCAACCATTAACAACTCGTTAAGTGATACATGTGTAGATGTTCGACACGAAGCATCAAAAACTACCCGAAGTTTTGTAGTAGTACTCTGCGGTCGCAAAACACATTGATGTGGAATAAAGTAGTGTGGAAAACCTGGTATGTCGTACACTATTGACATATGACCTAGGTCCAAATACTCTTTCATAAAATCATGATACATTTCTCTCATAACGACATCTTTACAGAGTTTTCGTTCCAATGAAAGAAATCGCTTTTTAGCAGTCTCGAAAGATGCACCAAGTGTTTTCGTATCAGATTTGAAAGGCAACGAGACTTCAAATCGTCCTGACGGTATACGTCGTATCGTTTTCTTAAACATTTCCCCACATTTTTGCTGTTCCTCCGAGTATAACTTCGTTGACTCATTCGGCAATTCTTCTAATTCCCAGAATTTCCTAACAATGGAATCAATATTGCTCTCGTCTTCTATTGACGTACTTAAACAAAATACCTTATTAGTTTCACTAGAGCCTTTTGACTGGTTATATTTTCCAGTAACAATCCATCCAAACGAGGTCTTCTGGAGAATCGGAAGGCTTGGGCCAGATTTGATTTGTCCAACACAAAGTAACTCGAAAAATATCTCTGCGCCAATAAGTAAATCAATTTTCCGCGGCTCATGGAAGTAAGGATCAGCTAATTCTATATTCTTAGAAATTTTTAGGTTAGTCGTACTTATCTTATATTCAGGTTGCAAGTCTGTTATTGAATTTAGTACCCAAAGCTTAGAAGAAAATTGAGTATGATTAACCCTCGACATGACAGTTAAGTTTACAGATGACCTCGATAATGAATTTGTTTCGCTAATGCCATTCAAAATCAATCTGCCTCTTGCTCTTTTCAATCGTAAAAACTGTGCAAGCTCCTCAGTAATCAAATTCGGTTGAGAACCGGAGTCTAAAAGAGCTCTAGCTGACATAAAATCACCAGAACTATTTCTTACTTTCACAACGGCTGTTGCAAGAATAATTCTTTCGTCCGAAGATGAATAATTTACCGATGCGTGAGAAGTAGATGGTTGATCAAAATCGGCATTCGAAGAACTATTATTATTAGAGCTTGCATTCGTAGCGTACCTGTGCAACAGTGAATTGTGACCACTATTACAAACTCTACACCTAGATGCTGTGCATCTCGCTACAGTATGACCTTTTTTTAAGCAGTTAATACATGCTGGCACAGATTTTATAAAATCAAATCTCCGATTCACAGACTCAGCAGCAAAAGAAGGGCAATTTATTATAGTATGCTGGTTCGATCTACAAAATAAGCATTTATCCGCAGATTGCTTCGATTTAGTACAGTTTAGTGATGTTTTGCTAGTTTTCTTCGTAAAATTTTCGGTTTTTTGTTTACTAAACCTCGGTCTTGAACTTGAAGATTCATCAGCTGCAATATGCTGGTAGCGTTTGTTCAAGGCGGCTTCACAGTCTGACCACAGTGGCAGCTTCTGGAAGTCAAGCTGTTCTTCCCACTTTGATTTGGTCGCTGGGTCTACTTTAGACATCACCAAATGTATCAAAATAGCGTTCGTAATTTTCTTATCATCACCAATTGACAGCAATGAATCGTATATAGCAGAAACAGTATCAATCATGCTTCTCAAAGCATTAGCTGAAGGTTTTGTAATTTCTGGCAAATCAAAAAACTGTGCAATATTATCGAAAAATATTAAACACTCATTGTCATAAACCTTCTTTAAACTCAATAGTGCCTTGGGATAATTTTCTTCAGAAATCTGAAAGGCTTTAACAGTACCTAAAGCTGAATCGGACAAGCATGAAATCAAATGATTGAACTTCTCTATACCTGTCAATGTCGGATCATTGTGGACCAAATTCTCAAATAAGCTCATAAAATTCTTATAATCAGAATATTTTCCACTAAATTTAGGGAGCTTCATATTTGGGAGTCTTGATGTGTGTGTTTGTACACTAAATGACGTTTCAGGCACACTTGAATGTCTATTTTTAGACAAAAGACTTAAGAACAAAGATTTGGTGGTTACACAAACGTCCTCAAGCTCAGCTCTGTCATCGTTATCAGGATCTAAGTTATCCACGTCAGACTGGAGCATCATGGCCTGGTCTATATAAGTCTTCAAAATATCTAAACAACATTCTAATTCAACAGGATTAAACGATATGGATTTCTCTCTAACCGACTGGCGAATTCGAAGAATATTTTGTACAACTTTTGCCTTTCTTGTTAATAATTTATCCAGCGATTCCGTTTTGGAAGGAGAATCTTGACGTTTTTTACCAGTCATCTTGTCAATTTATTCCTCAAAGCAACTTACAATTACCAAATCAATTTATTGGCCGAATATGCAAAATTACAATTGCTTTGGTTTATAAGAATTATAAAATCAAATTTTATCCTCAAAATGCGTACACAATATACGAAATTTATTTTTTCTTCCTATGTATATTCTGTTCTTTTGCGTTAGAAAATTATTCAATATGATCGGCTGTTCCCAAATTAAAATAAATTGTTCAATTTCCCGTAAAACCACTTTACAGCCTTTGATTAAAAAAATAACAATTATTTAATCAAGTAAAATCGAATTTTATTAATCCAATAAAGTAGAAAGAAATACAATATTGATGAACACACTAATTATATTCACCAACATGTGCTAACAATTTTCTATGCTAGTGTGAACACTCAAACAACTTTGCAAATTTAGTTCGTATGAAATTAACTTTTCGATGCTAGTGTGAGTGCACCCCACTGTTACAGCTGTTATATGCAAGTGGTATAGGAACGCACGAAATGGAACACTGACGATCGCCAAACAAAATAACGAAAGAAAATTGAAGAAAATGTTAAATATCTTGTGTACAATAAATATAATTAAATCCGCGAGTATTTTGTATATTTTTAAAATAAAAATAAAAAATCTTAGCCGCGCTTAATGTACCGACGGTAGAAATAAAATATACAATTGTGACAAATTTATTGCAATAATAACAATATATGTGTGTGTGTGTGTGTGTATGTTAATTTTAACAATGTAAATTAACTTCACTTCTAAGGGTGGTTTTTTGTTTAAATATATAAAATATATTTGATAAATAAAGAAAATATTTCACAGTGAAGTGTAAGAAAATATTTATTGTGTTCGACTTGTAAAGCGAAAAAAGGAAATTTTTGATTAATTTACAAAAATCTCTTAAATTTGATTAAATTACAAATTTAAGGTTATGTATAACACAAATATTTTCTACACTTTTTACCTCTGTTTCAGACTCGGAATTACTCCCCTGGTTGTTTTCTGCTCTACAAAGTATACAGCGGCAACGACGAGGCATCTGGACACTCCAAATCTGGACAAGCTTTTGGCACAAATTGTTTTGAACAAATGTTTCACTGTGTTGTTGTTGTTTCTTAAAGTTTGTTGTATTGTTTTGTTTATGTGTTTGTTTATTTTATTAAGTAATTTTTAATAAAATTTTTGCACAAATTTAATGTTTTTTATTAGTTTGTTTTTAAAGCGTATTTCTATGATTAATTTGAAATAAATAATCACACTTTCACTTTTTATAAACTTTTCTTTTATTTGAATTTATTCACAATTGTTGGTTTGCTATTTTCACTAAGTCCCTGCTCGGGCGCCAAAATGTTTTTCCTTAATAGTTTTTAAGGAAGGTGTTTTAAAAATTAAATAAATTATAATTTTTATTTTCTAAAAGAAAATGGACTCTGGAAAATAACTTTGAATTTAGAAAAGAACCACCGTACAATATCACTAATACTTTACAAGTGCCTTTATTTACTTCAAATTCTTAAAACTAGTGCTAATTCAGCATTACCGCTATACTTAACATTTTATGTATATATTCTAGATATTTCTATATTAGTAGGGTATTGTTTATTAAATTCATTTTTATTTTTATTATTTTTATTATTATTATTATTATTATTATTATTATTATTATTATTATTATTATTATTATTATTATTATTATTATTATTATTATTATTATTATTATTACTATTATTATTATTATTATTATTATTATTATTATTATTATTATTATTATTATTATTATTATTATTATTATTATTAAAAATATACAATTCATTCATATGCTCCAACAGTGGGATTCATTTAATATTATGCTCTGTTCTAGCAAACTGCCAGTGAAAACTCTTTCCCTGTGGGAACAGTCCCTTGAGTCTCACAAAAGATTTACTAAATGGGAAAAAATGGATAGTTTTTTGTCTCACAGATGCGAAGTAGTAGAACGCTTAGAATTTCGGTCCCAGGATTTGTACGCTAGTTCTCAAAAGGGGGATATTCAATCGAAACTAATGCCAGCTAAACAGGAGGCTGCTCAGTTTCCCTGTAGGTTGTGTGGCTATAACCATTCCCTCAAAAACTGTTCCCAATTTTTAAATTTGGATCCTCAATCCAGAAATCAATTCGTCTCTCATAACAACATTTGTCTCAATTGTTTGGCGTACAGTCACTTACGGAAAAAATTGCCCCAGTAAGTTTGCATGTTCACACTGCAAAAAGAACCATCATTCCCTATTGCATTTTCAAAAAACCACAACCCAAAATATAACCACAAATAATTTGGATGAAAGGCCAGAAACCTCAGCACAAGGCAGAGAAAGAGGAGCGTTGCCTGCAGCCTCTCATGTAGCTCACTCGAAAGGTAGATTTAGTGCTGATACCCTTTTACCGACAGCTATAGTGCGAATCAATCACCAAGGTGAGAACTTTAAAGCTCGCGCTTTTCTGGACCAGGGCTCTGAAAGGACATTTGTCTTAAAGGGACTTCAACGGAAACTCATGCTTCCAACAGAGACCAGGTTCTACCAGATACATGGTATTGGAGGCGAGGTGGTAGCCAGTTCAAATGCTCTGTACAACCTTACACTGTATTCAGATAAATGTAATCGCTTCCTGGATATCCAAGCAATAGTCGTTCCCAAAGTGACCCGTATGTTACCAAGCTTTTCTATTCACAAGTCAGACATTCCCTCAGCAGAATTACAAGGCATGGAGCTAGCCGACCCAGATTTCCATTCCCAAAGTCATGTCGATTTGCTTATTGGAAGTAACGTTCTTCCACAAGTTTTTCTTGAAGGCATTCAAACTATTTCTCATTCCCTCATGGCTCAGTCTACGATCTTCGGTTGGGTAATCAGTAGACCGATTGGTATTGAGCGTGTATCTTATTTCTCAATAGGAGCCAGTGAAACTGCTGCCAGTCCTTTTGGGGAGCAGTTGAGAAAATTTTGGGAGTAAGAAGAGATACCAGATCAACGCCCTATCTCTAAGGAAGACGATTATTGCGAATCGTTGTTAAGGGAAACTACTTTTCGTAATTCTGAAGGTCGCTATGTAGTAAAGCTTCCATTTAAGCCAGAATGTTTACAAAATACATCTCTTGGTGCTTCTCGGTATTCGGCGATGGCACAATATTTTAATTTGGGAAAATCTTTTAAGAAAAAGGCCGAGTTAGCAGAAACGTATAGGAATGTGCTACGTGAGTACCTATCGCTTAACCATATGGAGCCCACTTCACCTATAGAGAGGAAGACGGATAGTGGTTACAGTTCCTTTTACCTACCACACCATGCGGTGGTTAAGCCCGAAAGCCGCAGTACAAAAGTTAGAGTCGTTTTCAACGCATCAAAGAAGACCGCCTCTGGAAAATCTTTGAATGACGCTCTGTATGTAGGCCCCACATTACAGACCGATCTGATGGCATTAATTTTGAACTGGCGACTTTACGAATGTGTCTTCAATGGCGACATAGAGAAAATATATCGTCAAATTTTGGTTCACGAAGAAGATACCCAATTCCAAAGAATTCTCTTTCGTCAGGACCCACAACTACCCATTCAAAAGAATGAATTGCTCTAAAGGAGTGAATTGTGCTCCATATTTAGCCATTAGGACCCTTATTCAATTAGCTCGTGATTCAAAGAAGTTATACCCTCAAGCGGCTTATATTTTGACAAAGGAAACTTATGTAGACGACTTATTGTCAGGCGCTTATGATAAACAATCTGCTATTAAGGCCCTATCACAAGTCATTTTAGTGTTGAAGTTTGCAGGTTTTCCCTTAAAAAAAATCACTTCGAATTGCCCTGAAATTTTAGCATCGGTTCCTAAGGCAAACATTCTAAATTCCGATTTCTTAAGGTTCAAGGAAACAAGCGCAACCAAAACTCTTGGAATACAGTGTAACGCTTTATCTGATGTTTTCTCGTATACACTTCAACCAATATACCCCAAAAACACAGTTACGAAAAGGCAAATTCTGTCTGACGTTGCTAAGCTTTTCGATCCGGCAGGTTGGATTTCTCCGATCGTGATTCAGGCTAAGATGATTCTACAGCAGTTGTGGTTAGATGGTACTGATTGGGATGAAACCGTTAAACCAACCACCCTGGCAATATGGAACAAATTCCTGGAAAATCTTCATTGCATTTCTACGCTAAAAATACCCCGATGGATTAGTTATTCTCCCTCCCGACGGGCCCAGATTCATGGATTTTGCGACGCCTCAGGGAAGGCATACTGCGCCGCAATATACTTTCGAATTGAAATAGGTCCAACTGTTGTGTCCCATCTATATGTATCAAAGACAAAGGTAGCTCCTATTGAACCAATTAGGCTCCCCCGGATGGAACTTTGTGGAGCTGTATTATTATCCAAGTTAGTCAAAAAGATCACTAGCTCGATACCAGGTGATAATTATGAGCTCTTTCTTTGGACCGATTCCTCCATCGTTTTAGGATGGTTAGAAAAGTCTCCTAATACCTGGAAAACATATGTAGCCAACCGAACGGCGGAAATAATGCGAAATATAGGAAACGTTACTTGGCAACACGTAAAGTCTCAGGACAATCCGGCCGACTTAGGATCTAGAGGTTGCGATGCAAACTTTCTTATCAACAGCTCCTTATGATGGAATAGTCCAATCTGGCTACGGAAAACCCCGGAGGAATGGCCCAAGCCCAGTACACTAAAAGAAATTTTCCTTGAAATTAAACGAAAGGTTGAAGGATTTCACTTGTTTACAAATGCTGAGGTCGCGGATAACGAAAACATACCAAACGCCAAGGAAGACCTGCTAGATCGTTTCTCAAAATGGGATAGAGCAATTAGGATGATGGCTTATGGGTTTCGATATCTAGACACCTTAAGAACCCGACTACAAACCCAAACCCAAACGAACGCGCATTACGTCTTGAATATGAGGAATTTCTGAAGGAAGCCTCTAAAGATCTGTGCGAGAAATATGCGTCTCACGGTTTTCAATGGACATTTATCCCTCCAAATGCTCCCCATATGGGAGGATTATGGGAAGCAGGGGTTAAATCTTTCAAGATGCATTTCAGAAAGGTAACCCAGAACAACAAGTACACCTTTGAAGAGTTCGCCACTCTGTTAACTCGAATTGAGGCTGTTCTTAACTCAAGGCCCTTATCACCAATGTCAAAGGATCCAGATGAACTACTTGCCCTGACTCCTGCTCATTTTCTTCACGGAGCTCCCCTTGTCGCTCTACCCGAAGTCCCGAAGGAATCCCTTACCCTACGAGATCGTTGGGAAAGATTAAAAGTCTTACACCACCAGTTCACTCAAAGATGGAAGGACGAGTATTTGAAAGATCTTCAAGCGCGATATAAATGGCAACATTCTGAAGAGAATATTAAAATTGGTCAGCTTGTCATCATTAAAGACGATCTTCTGCCACCGAATGAATGGAGGCTGGGTCGGATTACAAAAATATACTTCGTCCAGATGGACTTGTCCGTGTGGCTGATGTAAAAACCCAATTAGGCTTCGTCACTAGGGCATTAAGTAAACTTTGTATTCTTCCCGTAGAACAGAACTAAGAAAAACCCATACCCAACCCATACATAAATGCCTTATATGTTACAGATTTCATCCACTGAGGTTCTGCAAACAGTTTTTAGCCATGACGATTGAGGAACGCCGACGCAAAGTAAAGCTTCACAACTACTGTGAGAATTGTGTCGCTAGATCACATGGCACAGACGATTGTACATCTGCTGCTGTTTGCCAAAAATGTGGGTGGGCGCATCACACACTTCTGCATCAGGAAAATCGTGTCCCAAAACTTGCGTCCAGGAGATTGCGAAAGGCCCCAAAAGTATCTCGTTCAAACCGCGCTAGCCGGCCCCTACCACGCCAAGATAGAACGAGTCAAATTCAGCACCGTCTTGGGCGGCATCGTCGTCCGCACAAAGAAAGTCAGGGTGAGGGCCCACCGCCAGCAAAACGAATTCAACGGCCACCGAGGAGGGCCCCAACAAATGCTCGACGAATCCTGCTAGGAGCGCTGCGTGTATTAGAACGTTTGGCCGACGCTATTTAAATCAATTGGCCTACCAGGCCAAGGGGCGGAGGATGTTTAAAGCAGTTACCGCCGGTATCTCCTTTTATTTAATTTATTTTATTTAAAAGTGAAATATTACCTTAGTAGTTTAGTAGTTTTCAAAGAAAATGTTTAATATTGAATTCCTAATATAGCTTTTAATCCCCAACTATGAACTATTCTGTTTAGCCGCCTTTGAAAACTATTGTGATTATTGTATAGTATTGTGAATTAACGATTTTTTGACGAAAACTGAACGATAGAGGTTAAGGCGGGCTTGTGCCTAAATTTTACTTACTTACTGACGAAGACTCGTCCTGAACGGAAGCCCGGCATACCCTCAGCCAATTTCGCTCAAGCAATCGTTATCCAGTCACAGGTGAAATTACCAGTTATAAATCTTCATAATAAACATTGTTATTGATGTAAGTACAAGAAAACGAAATTGGTGTTTTAATTATTTTCAAGAAGCCAGGTTCCCCCTCCTGTCCCGGATTGTATTAATCGCCTAGATCCCCAAGGTGGCTCCCAATTAGTCTGGAGTTCTACCTATCCCCCCACCTAGGCACAGACGGCTCCGTCTCAATAAATCCTCACGTAGCAAATTGGCCCTAAACGCGCCAAAACCTCAATATTTTAATTTGCATAATGAAGCATTTTTAAACATATATTTTACACAATAATTTTGATTTTTAAAAATTTTTTTGTCTATTTGTCAGATACATTTTTTTATAAAAATACATACAAACTACACATTAAAAATACAATGTTTCTTCTTTTTAATAAAGAAAAAGAAAAACGGGTAAAGTGGTATGCAGTGCATATATTTTACATTTTAATACAAAGACAGATTCTATTATTAACTAAACCCCCCCTTCAATTTTGTACATATTGATTTGTAGAAAAACGGTATTGATTTGTAAGAAAACAAAAAGTGATATGGCTCCCCCACAAGCATAAAAAGATCATAAGTTTAAAATGGATTTGAAAACACACTAAAAAAGAATATCTTTAGTATAAAACAACACTTAATTAACAGCACCTTTAGCAAAAACAAAGATCTTTAGTAAAAAACCCCCTGTGGTATATGAACAGCCCTGTAGTAATTATGTTTGCGAAGACACATACCCCAATGCATTCATAGTATAATACCGTCTATTGAAGCCATGGACCAGATCAACCACAAAGCCACCTTGCGGTAACTCCTGCTTTCAGCACAAAACATTTATGTATTACATGAACAACCCTGTGCAAGTAGGTTAGTCAAGACACAAACCAAACACCCTGGCAACCAGGCGGCGACACTGTAAGACTTGGCAGCACTGTAGTGTAGAAACGGCTGAGCCAGAACCTACATAAATATACTACTACCAAAGATTACAAGATCACAAACTAACTAGCAATGGTTTTTAAACGCTTTCAAATATTTTTCAAATAAATGTTACCGCTAAGAATAGGTATGAAAAGACGTATTAACGCATGCTAAACACTTGTATTCCTTATCATACCTTACAGAAATAATATAATTTTTATTTTTATTAACTGCACTTAGAATTGCAAAATCATAGTTCATTGAACCCTATTATTAAGAAACCAACAACTGAAATCGTTGTAAAATAATTTTTTTCTCAGCAAGCGCTGTCTGATCTGCTATCTTTATTTTTTATTTTCTGTCGGTATTGATTATACATTGATATCACATTTATTGTATACATCAATATTCTGCATGTCATCGTCTGAATCAGCGACGTAAGTGCGGTCACCCTTGCTATCATCTGAATCGAAATCTTTCCCCGATTCGCCTTCTAGTTCACTTCCATCGAGCGATATCTTCTCTAGCAATTTTATTACGTGCGCTTCGGATGTAGTCATCTCAAAAACTATACAAATTATGAGCAAACTAACATTTTTGGCAAAAAGCCAATAAAATTTTTACAAACGAATATCTACAAAAAATTACCTTTATAGGTAAACTTAGCCTCATAGACGCCACACGTATGTATATATTAGCAACGCAGCCAAACAAAAAAAAATGCGTCCATGCACAAGCGTGTACAACACTCAACTGAGTCGGCAAGAGCGCACGCTTTAATACGAGAGAGCCATTGAAACATATCGGAAAAAAAGTTGCTTCGCTTCAGAGGCTGGGTTCATGATCAATGTCTATTACGATAAGGAAATCGAACAAGCCATTTTCACTTATCATCTGTAGCTTAAACAAATATTTTTTTTGTCATATTTTTATTATTGAATATTCGCTTAAGCGCACTAACAATAAGTATTCAAATCTTAAAACTAAGTGTGTTTGATATTAATCCAGTCAGTACCAGACTAAAATTTAAGTTTTCACCATAAAATTAACTAATTTAAAAAGTTTCATCTAAGCGCAGTACTATCTCTTCTTTTTAGACGCGTGTACCCACTTTGTTACAAGATGCTTCGGGCGCGCAGATTTGGATGTGTTTCCAGCTTATTTATATACTTGTCCACATAGTTTTAGATTTCGCATTTTACTAGTGGAACTTCTAGATTGTGGATGATGCTGATTTTAATATACCAAGGAGCACCAGTTATCATTCTTAGAATTTTGTTTTGACGGCGTTGAATTTTTTCTATGTTAGAGGCGGAAGCAGTGCCCCATAATTGAATACTGTAGCACCAAATTGGTTTCAAAATCGATTTGTAGAGTAGAAGTTTACTATCAAGACGAAAAACAGAGTTTCTACCTATTAGTCTATGGATTTGAGCAGTTTTAAGTTTCATATGCTTTTATTTCACATCTATATGAGATTTCCATGTGAGGTGGCGATCCAGGTGAATACCAAGATATTTTGTCACGGTTCGTTGAGGCACCATAAGGTTGTTAATAGTGATTGGGGAGCACGTTTCTTTGCGTAAAATAAAAGTTACGTGGGTAAATTTTTGTTCATTTATTTTTATTCCCCATAACTTTGCCCATTTATCAACTTGGGCTACGTGTTGTTGCAGTTGGTTCGAAGCCTGTTTAGGGTCTTACGAATACTAAGAAAAGCAGTATCATCAGCAAATGTTGAAGTGTGTTTAAAATTATTGGTTGGCATATCTGCTGTGTAAAGCAAGTATAGAACTGGACCTAGTATACTCCCTTTAGGTACACCAGCCCCCATTGGTTAAGAAGAATTTATTTGGTTTCCCTCTATGATCATAAATTGTCGACCGGTTATGTACTTTTCTAAAAAGTTGAAAATATTAGCTGGAAGGTTAAGCTTTAGTTTGTTTACCAGGACTTTGTGCCATACTTTGTCAAAATCTTGTGAGACATCGATAAAAAGCGCGGAGCAGTACTGCTTTTCCTCAAAGGCTTTTCTTATAACCTGTACCAACCTGTGAGTTTGTTCGATGGTACTATCTTGACTTCTAAAGCCGATTTGGTGATTTGGAATGCAGTTGTTGTCATTCAGGATCGGACTCACCTTATTTTTAAAGCAATTTTTCGAACAATTTCACATTGGGGGTAACAAACGTATATGCCTATAAGACTCCACCTTTGACGGATATTTCCAGGGTTAGGAATCATCTTTACTAAGGCAACTTTCCATATAGACAGGAAATTATTAAGCCGAATTATCGCGTTAAAAATAAAAACAATTATTCTTTTAGATGCAGCTCTAAGAGCATTTTTTTGCTTATCTAATCGACGTAAAAAGCTTTTTTACCATTTAGGTTAGCGATCGCCTTTACAACATTTGTAAATTGGAAACGTATTTCTAAAGGACGTCTAGCAACAACAGTCGGTAATTCCTTCACGTCTGTGCATGTAATGGGAGTGAAGACGTTTTTGAAATGATTTGCAAATAGATCGCTTTTTTCTTGGTCATTTCAACCCCAGGATCCTATCAGATTACACAGTAGGGGTTTTGCGATAACAGGTCAGTTAAGACATCTGGCTGATCTCCATAGGGAATAATTTGTCTGAGGAGACGCGTCTAGACCAGAGGTTGTCAAAAATTCATTTTTAGTGCACAATTGTGCTACAAAAACAATAAAAACAAACTCACACCGACGCTTGTTCTCTTTTATTTCAGTTTGATTTCAGTCGTTAATTGAGTGTTAACGAGTGCACATGGGCGGATGCTTACTGTTTTTTTTTCAGCTTTGTTGTTTTTTCAGCTTTGATTTAATTTCAAAATAAACCAGCAAACAAAATAGTATAATGGAAGACAAAAATTTTTGTTTTGTCATTAAAAATGCTTTTGGTAACATGCAATGCATTTTATGTTACCAAACATTTAAAACAAAGAAAACATTATATTTCTTATATTTCTTCGAACCGAAGTCCAAGCTCCAAAAAAAAAATGGGAATAGAATTTTGGAAAAATCTAAATGATTTCGATTTTCCAGAGTTAAAAAGAAATGCTTTGAAGTTGTTATCCCTTTTTCCCTCTACATATTGCTGCGAACAAATTTTTTCCGACTTAAAATTTATTTGTTCCAAGCAGAGAAATAAATAAACTTCTTCAAATTTAAAACATATTTTGTTAATAAAAAATTGTTACAAAATCTTGAATTTGGAAAACTTAATTTATAATACCTAAATACACTTAATTTTTTAAGTTTTAACTGTAAATTGAACTCGCCCAATGGAATATGTGTGAAAAAAAATTGTCTAATTCTGTAATAACTGAGGCATATTTTTTATTTAATTTTAATAACTTTTTTTAAGTTCATTTCCATTTTGCTTTAAAAAGTAAAATTCATCACATTTGCAATGCTCAGTTTTTTGTTTGCTGCGCAATTTTCTCTTATCCAATACAGACGCATTTCATTAAATGAGAATTTTGACAACCCCTGGTCTAGACCTTCCAGGTACTCTGTAAGTTGTGCCATTCTGTGAACCTCCAGCAAGATTTTTAAGTGGTTTGTCCATTCTTTCAGCTTAGTTTGAAGTGGGGGCGATCTTTGTTTTTGCCATTTTCTTCGGGCTCTCCTTTTTCCAGATAAAAGCATTTTCACATCGTCAAAAAAAATTTTGTTGTACCCCTTCCGGTAGGTTTTTATAAGGACGCTCAGATAATCATCGATGTCTCCGGTAGTTTTTACCGGTTGGTTCTCCGAGCAGTGGGCGCTAATATATTTTTTTATTTCATTCAATTAACTTTTTAAGATAAGAAAAAATACTAGTTGCTATTTGGTGAGGACTGCAACTGGTGATTATTGTGGGTGAGTGGTCAGAAGATCAATCCAAGAAGGCTTGAGCCTAAATAAGTTTCGGGGATATACCTCTTGCTACGTCAAAATCGATTACGTCTGGAATTTTACTGTGGTCCGTGTGCCAGTGGGTTGGTTGTCCAGTTGAAATAACGTAGTCCCATTGCAGACACGGCATCATACAAGACACGACCTCTGGGACTAATTAGGTGGGAGCCCCAGTACATGTGCTTAGCGTTATTGTCTCCAGCAGCTATGAAGCGGGGACCTAGAAATTTGTAAAAACGGTTGAACTGGTTCTTCGTTATGGAGAATCTATGTGGACAATAAACCGACGAAATAGCTAGGTTATGGAATAATTCGTCAATGCAGGCATTTGTTGCTTGGATAAAACATTCGGATAGGCCACCCAGACATTGGTGCTTAATTCTTGATTTAATTAATATAGCAGAGCCACCACAGGATCTATAGCTGGGATCCTTTCAATCATTAAAAACTATATCCACTTATTCTAAAAGTGCTCCTAGATGTCATATGAGTCTCGGAAATCAACATGACATCAATTTGTTGGTGCATTAAAAATATTCGCGTTCGTTTTTATGTTGGCGGATGCCGATAGCAATCCAGAAACAAACCCTGAGGCAGTTCATGGCCTGAAAAAGTGCAGACTGCATTTTTTGCATTTCTTGCATCATGCCAGCCATTTGCGCCATAATCTGCGTAAATTGTTTGACCATATTCTTAATTACGGCTTCCAGGCGGCTATAATCGGACCCAGTTGGTTCGTTTGTTCGCATCTCTTTTGGTGTTGTAGGCTGGGTAGACTTACGTGCAACAGGCTGATTACACTTTAATGCGTTGGCGTACGAAACTTGACTTGTAGTTGGTTGTGCTAATGGTGGCATGTTTGTAGTTGGTATACATAATGGCTGGGGAGAAGCAGGAACTACTTTCGGCTTAGATGATTGCCTAATTAATGGTTGGCAGTGTGGTTTCCACTGCAATTGCTGCATTTCTTCACCCAAGGATCACTTTTTGGTTTGTCACACTTGGTGGACCTGGGACAAAACTGGAAAAGCGATTAGAAAGAGGGGATAAGGGAATAAACCCTCTGGATGCAGCTTGTAAAGTTCATGATATTGCTTATTCTCAAAACACTAATATTAATAAAAGACATCAAGCAGATAAAGAACTAGCAGAAAAGGCTTGGGAACGAGTTAAAGCTAAAGATAGCACACTTGGAAAAAAACTAAACGCATATATTGTTTCGAAAGCTATGAAGTCGAAAATCAAATTTGGTTTAGACTTAAAATCTAGTAAATCTTCAAAGAGAGAGTTTATAAGCAAACCATTTTTAAGAAAGCGATTAAAATAGCAACAGCTCTCTTAAAAAAAGAAAAACCTGAAACTATTGAAAATGCTATATAAAAACTGCACGAAAAGTTTTCGTGGTAAAAAATTTAGCATTAAAATTCCAAGAATAATCAAAGTTCCAAAAATTGGTGGCTTTCTTCCTCTAGTTCTGATATTAACTGCACTTGGAGCACTAGGAGCATTAGCTTCTGGAGGATCATCAATTGCTAGAGCTGTAAATACCGCCAGAAATGGTAGACAGTAACTTGAAGAAAGTAAACGACATAATAGAGTATTGGAATGAATTGCATTGATATGATGATAATACATCAAAAAACTTATAGATCAGCTACCTAATAGACCGTTAACAGACGTCGATTTGAAAAGTTTTGGAAAAAATTATATTCCTAGTTTTAGAGGAGTTTATATGAGAGATACGCTTCCTAAAACTCCACGAAAAAAAGAATGCGGTATTATAAACTTGGATAATATAAGCGGAAAGGGCACACATTGAGTAGCCTATTACAAAAATAACAAATATATTGAATATTTTGATAGCTTTGGAAATCTTCAACCTCCTTTAGAAGTTTTAAGATATTTAGGAAAAACTATTAAGTATAACCAAAAAAGATATCAAAGAATGAATACCTTTAACTGTGGTCATTTATGTCTAAAATTTTTAAATAATATAAGAAATAAAGAAAGCAATAAACCAAATCAAAAACATCAATTTTTTGTTTAATTTTTTGTTATTTATTATCAATTCTTGATAGTAGTCTATATACTTTTACATCAGTTTTTATTTTATCATCTTTTTAGAAAATTCATAACATAATCGTGTTAAATCAATTTCTATATCTCTGTCATATGGACAATTCAGTTCACAGATTTGTGTTACAGTTTTATTTAACTTAGGGCAAGATGGTATATAATATTCATAGTAGAAATTAAGAATTTGTTTTCTTAATATTCTATTCCAACATAAAATTGATGAGAGAAATGATCCAATCCAAAGTAATGATCGCCAAGTGTCCGGATCAATCTTAATTTCGTATTTACCTTGCTTTATCAAAAAATAGCAAACTTTTTTTATATTGGAAGCTGTAGAATGTTTCCCTTTCACCTTCCCTCTCAAAGAGATTTATAAAGCCCACAAATTTAACTTGATTTATAACATTACTTATATGATCCTTATAGCTCATTAGATGTAACCATTCTTCTCGATCTAATCCCACAAAATTTTTGTCCTTGTAGTGTATCCATATAATTGGTTTGAATCCTTATATTGTTGAAAATCCTTATGAGATTTTAAACCTTAGATCCAAGAAGTACTCCATTTCAAAAACAACATCATGTACTGGAGTCTTTCTTCCTTGACTGAATTTAAATAATTCTTTTGTTGTGGTCTCCATCTTTAATGAATTTTTAATTTAAACTGATGATCTAGCTTCTTTAAAAGCACTTTATATAGCGAATAATAATTTTTTTATTTTTTTTTCTCCAACATTTACATTTTTTTGATAAATTTTACTCAAGTTTATCATAATTTTTTAGCCTCTTAATTAATTGTTGATATTTTTCAATTATTTTGAAAACTCTGTCCTTTGTCGTATGGAAAAAGAAACATCCACAGAGTCCAACTACATCTCCATCGGAATTTTTGTGGGGGCATTTATATTGGAATACTGCTTTTTGAATGCATTAATAAATTCCAAATCTTCTTCGAAAATTAAGTTTTCAAATTTTTGTAGAAAATCATTGATATCATCCATGTTTCTTAGTGAATGTTATGGTTGAGACTGTATATATCATAAGTTTCAACCTTTTATATAATACTAGCTAAGCCCCGGTGTGCTTCGCTACACCAATCATAGTAAATTACCAAAATATGTAAATAAAAGCAAAAAAAAACAAATTATAAGCCAGCCCTACTCTTTAATTAACATATAAAAATATTAACATATTTTGGTAACCTGACGAATGCAATTTAAATAATTTTTCTATCTGTAATGGTGGTTCTAAAGTTACAAAAAGTACTTAAACATAATTTTAACCCTTTTTCCCTTTAGGGTCCAATAACTAAAAAAGGACCCAAAACCGAACTAATATTTTCAGGCCTGTCGAACTCAATTTGAATAATCTTCCTATCTTTATTGGTTTAAAAGCTACAAAAAACACCTAAATAAATCAAAATATATTTTTAACACTTTTTTTCCCTTTTGTGTCAAAAATTTAAAAAAGTACGAAAAACGTAATCATATTTTTAAGACCTATCAAACTCAATTTAAATAATGTTTTTTATTGGTTTAAAAGTACCCAAAAAGTATCAAAATATATTTTAAACCTATTTTTTCCCTTTCAGTCCAAAATTAAAAAAAAACACCAGATACCTGTCTGTTTAGTTTTTAGGGAAAACGCAAAACTTTTTAAATATTGTTTCTATCTTATATATTTCAGAAGATAGAAGGTTGCAGATTTTTCCCTTTTTGCCCCCTTTTCATCCCTTCACGGGCCGAATTTCTAAAAATGTATCTGTATTTAATAATTTCCAAAAAAGTAGCCTATTGTTTCTTCCAGGCTTGGAGGAACTCCCTGTAAAAATTTCAAAAAAATCAGTCCACTGGTCTGGCCATCTATAAAATACAAACATACATACATACAAACATACATACATACATACATACATACATACATACATACATACATACATACATACATACATACATACATACATACATACATACATACATACATACATACATACATACATACATACATACATACATACATACATACATACATACATACATACATACATACATACATACATACATACATACATACATACATACATACATACATACATACATACATACATACATACATACATACATACCTACATACATACATACACCCCTTCTTTATATATTATATATGGGGATCACATTTCAAATATTTTTCAAAAGAAGTTCAAACTTCTCTTATATTGTTATATCCAAATTTTATTATGATTTTGTGCAAATTTGTGTACCTCACCAAAGAAAAAGGTCTGAGACCCACCTCCAATTATACCGATCGACACAGAATCACTTCCTGAGTCGATTAAAACCTGTCAGTCCATCCCTCCGGCTGGGAGTTAATGTATTCTTGTGAACAAAGTAGAGACCGCATTTTTTCAGATATTTCGTTGAAATTTGGAACAGATAAGTTTTTTGGCATAAAAAAAGCATGTTATTTGTGGTGATGATCAGTTAACTTTTCGACAGAGCTTCCATAGAAATATCCTCCCGGATTAAGCGTTTTGGGCTATAACTGGCTCAAATATGGCCTTATCTTTACATAATTTTGCACGTTTGTCTATCTTTATGCCACCGCGTGGCACTGCCCCTTTTTTATCTTCAAAGCTTTAACTTAAAAGGCCGTTTATGTGCGCACTAATTTCCAAAAATCGGTCTGGAAGAGGAATTTAAATTATATTTCTATCTTAATTGATTTTAAAGTTACAAAAAGTACTAAAACATAATTTTAACCCTTTCTTCCCCTTAATGTCTAATAATTAAAAAAGTATCTAAAAACGTACTCATATTTTTTAGGCCTGCCTGTTTCTATCTTTATTGGTTTAAAAGTTACAAAAAAGGCATAAAAACGTCAAAATATATGTTTAACCCTTTTTCCCACTTTGGGCCCAAAATTTAAAAAAAGTTCGAAAAATGTAATTATATTTATGTAAGACCTATCAAACGCAATTTGAAAAATTTGTCTATCTCTATTGGTTTAAAAGTAACAAAAAGTACCAAAATATAATTTTAACCCCTTTTTTCGCCCTTTCGGCCAAAAATTTACAAAAAACTCCAGATACCTGTCTGCTTATTTCTTAAGGAAAACGCTAAACTTTTTTAATTTTGTTTCTATCTTATATACATCAAAAGATAGTAGGTAACAGATTTTTCCCTTTTTGTCCCCTTTTTATCTCTTTACCGGCCCAATATTTAAAAATTTATGTGCATTTAAACAAACATGTAAAGCTTAATACGTATTATAAATTTCATGTACTTAGCTCTACGCGTTTGATCAATATGGCCTTGGGTAATTTTGTTAGGTAATTCATAACCTAACCTTCCCACACAAATGGGCGCATTGTGGGCGTGGCAGCAAAAGTTTCCAAAAACAAAGTAGCCTATCGTTCCTTCCAGACTTTTTTTTTTTTTTTTAATAGTAACCAGCACTCAGGGGATGGCCCCTACACATGCATTGCATTGTGTTGGTATCAGGAAAATAGGTTATGGGAAGGAGGATAAAGGGAGTAGTGTTTGTGGACATTTGATTTAAATTTCTCGATACTTACTGTGGCAGGAAAGACATCAGTAGGAAGTTCATTCCACATACGAACTGTGCGGCCGAAGAAGGAATTCTCCCTGTAATGAGTGGTGCGATTCACTGGCCAGTCGACTACGTATGGGTGTGCTCTTCTAGAAAATCGTGTATCACGCAAAAAGTTTCGGGTCTCGGGAACAAGTTCCCTGATTTCCTCAGAGCACATTCCATTATAGTATCGATAGAACAGCGAAACACACCCCACATCACGACGGTGTTCCAGTGAGTCAAGACGGTTAGATACCACAACGTCGCCGATGAGTATCTTCGCTCGTTCTTGTACGCGGTCAAGTAGCCCCAAAATAGACCTTGGGGCACCAGCCCATACATGGGAGTTATATTCCATTTTTGGTCGGATATAGGTGGTATAAATATTGAGAAGATCAGATGGTGTAAAGTAATTCCTACACCGTTTAAGAAAACCAAGACATTTCGATGCTTCTTTCGACACAAGAAAAATGTGTTCCGTCCAGCGGACATCGCACTGGATTCGCATGCCCAGAACATCAAGAGTCTCTGTCCTCTCAATAATTATATCATCCATTAATACAGACGAGGCAGCATCGTCCATTGTGCGTTTATGTGTCAGAAGACAACATTGGGTCTTACGGGCATTAAAATCGACCCTATTCGCACGGCCCCATTTGGAGATTACCATCAGATCGCGGTTAATCGAAACATTCATACTCTGTCTACTAGCTCCAATCTCCAGAGAGCTAGGCCTATGGTCAAAAGAGTATGAATGGCATATGCTGCTGTCGTCTGCAAAAGAGTAAATAGGATTTGAAGTTTGACATAGAAGGTCATTCAGAAAGATAAGAAATAAAGTAGGAGAGAGGACGGAGCCTTGCGGTACCCCTGAATTGATTCTGAACTCGTTGGAAGAGATCCCATCTATAACAACACGAATAGTGCGATCTCTGAGAAAACTCGATATAAATCGAGAAAATTTTTCACCGACACCAAAAGCAATTAGTTTAGATAGAAGCGCACAGTGCCAGACCCTATCAAACGCCTTAGATATGTCCAGAGCCACCACTTTACTTTCGCCAAAATGATGAATTGAGGTACACCATTTTTCTGTCAGAAAGGCCAGTATGTCCCCCGTAGACCGTCCTCTACGAAAGCCATACTGGCGGTCGCTTAATAAACCGTTCATCTCCAGATAGTTAACCAGGCGGTAGTTAACCATACTCTCCATAACCTTGGAGATCGCTGAACAAATTGCTATTGGTCGGTAATTTTCAGGGTTTTCAGCCTTTCCCTTTTTGGGGATCGGCGTAACATTAGCTACTTTCCAGCACGTCGGGAATACTCCGGCATGGTAAATACGGCTGAAAAGGTTAGCTAATGGACGCGATAGCGTCGAAGAACATTCTTTTAAAACCTGTGCTGGTATACCATCCGGCCCAGGGGACTTACTAGTGTTGAGATCCAAAAGAACCCTTTTAACTGCGCGAGCTCGAAAGAATATGTCTGGCATAGTCCCAGACAATCTCTCAAGCTCGGGCAGTGGTTGGTTGCTTTCCGGCAAATATGAATTTGCTGCAAATATTTCAGCCAAAAGGTTAGCCTTTTCAACCGGGTCGGTGACTAATATGTCATTTTTTAACAGAGCAGGGATTGAAGAACCAGCGTTGTTCCTTACTCTCTTAACAAATGACCAAAAGTTCCTGCTGCCTTTGGGGGCATCAAGAACCCTAGCACGCAGACGCTGTTCGAACAAAGCCCTTTCGCGCCTGAGTACTTTGGCACACGAAGATCTCGCCTGTTTGCGTAGCGAATCAGTATCGGCGTTCGTGTTTGCACGCCATATACTAAATGCTTCCTCTCTGGACCTAACTGCAGCTTTGCAAGTCTGGTTAAACCACGACTTCTGCCGAGGTTTACTGGAGATCGTTTTTACCGGAATAAAGGATTTCATTCCCAGTAAAATAATACTTTCAACCATTTTCGCCATGGCATTGACATTATTGTCCAAGAAACATAGTTTCCAGTTAAACTGCCGAAAGAAATCGTTGAGCTCTGCCCAACGAGCCTTTTCGTATATAAAAATCGAACGCTTCGGGGCTGCCGTCGAAGCGCCGTGAAGCCCGGAGAACGAAAAGGAGGCGGAAACGGTACAATGGTCCGAGTTTCCGAGAGGTGCAAGAACATCTACTTCGTACTTTTCAGGGTGCGAAGTAAGAAAAAGGTCGAGGGTATTATTCTGGTGCCCTTCAACACACGAAATGTGCGTTGGTTCGTTCACTAGTTGCGCAAGGTGATTGTGCGCGGCGAATAACTCAACATAGCGGCCCTCTGGAGTCGTAAGGCTGGAATGGCGAATCCAAGAAGAATTATGAACATTAAAATCACCAGCAACAACAATTTCACTGTTCGGACAATCCCCAAGGATTTTGGTCACGGAGTTAGAAAGGGAGTCGAAGCCACCCATAGTGATATCCCTTCCAGCGTCTGGACTTCTATAAAGAAATCCGAAGTGCAGAGTGTGCCACCTGATCTTGAATTTAACTCAAATACAGCTAAATTCTGCATCAAACATGTCAAATGGTTGCTGACATTGGTACACAACGTCTGTTCTAATATATACCGCAATGCCCCGATGGAGGGAAAAGAGTGTTAAAAGGTGGTACCCAGGTACCTGGAAATCCTGAGGGTCAGCATTTTCAGATACCTGAGTCTCACAAAGTGCAAGAACATCCGGCCGATGGAGACTCACGTGAGCATACACTGAGAAGAAATTCGTTCTCAGCCCACGTATATTGCAAAAATCAATTCTGAACCGTCCTGTCATCATAAATAGAGAGAAAAATAAAAAAAAGGTCCCTCGTTTGCTAAATATACAATGTAGATAACCAATCACTACCAACTTGACTACACCAACGGCCAGTGTTATACCTTCGCCGTTGGGCAGTTGCTGGTTAATTGACACCACATGGTCTATTTAGCAAAGAAATGGGTTCGTAAGGAGTTAAGAAAAGGATATGCAATGATTATTTTCAGGGTACCATAAAAGCCCTGATCTGGTAAAACGACGTAAAAACAGGCCACCCGTTGTCATCACTGGTCAAGTTTGCCCATCACTGGTTGGGCGCGTGTTGTTGTTGCTTGTCCCGTTTATTTGGATTTGTTATTTTGTTTTTGTTTCGTAAAATTTTGTTGTTTCTTAAGTTTAGTTTTTGTTTTCTTTATTTCGCTTTCAAAAAATTTTTGTCCAATGTAAAATTTTTTTATTGTTTTTAGTTTGTTTTAGATTGTTTTATTTGTTGATTTTGCTTTTTTTTATTATTGTTATTAATTTTATTAAACACAGACGACGCGGACATTAAAAACAAATAGCATAAATAAACTATGTATATTAATTAATTAAAAGACGGACAACCGCACAAAAGACATCTTAACTCCACGAACACTTCCAGACTTGAAATAACTCCCTGTAAAAATTTCAAAAAAATCGGTCCACTGGTGTGGCCAGCTATAAAATACAAACATACATACATACACCCCTTCTTTGTATAATAGATTATAATTAACTATCTAACAACAATAAAGAAAAAACAACACAGGAAATAGTTTTTAATAAATCTTTAAGTTTTATTTAAATGTTTGAAATTCGTTTACATTATAGTAATCTCTTATAGTATAAGCCACCTTTATCTCTAATTTATAAGAATCATTTCCTTTTTCATCATTTGATGCAATTTTGGAGATTAAATAAATACCAGTAGATAGGTTTTCTATTTCCTTTTCAGTGAGAGAGTTTAATCTCTTAGGAAGATATAACATATTTGAGTCCAATTCCAAAACAATTACATCTCCATATTTGGTATTTACACGTTTTGCTTGTATTATGAAATAGTCCATCTTTCATATCCTTAAGACTTAGGATTTGTTTTAAATTTAATTGGTTAAAGGCTGATACCAAGTCCGTATTGATGTTCATCGTTGAAATCTTTCTTATTTAGTGTTTAAAAAGAAAACAAAATTATCAATTTATAGATAATTTTCTAAATCAATTTGTTTTAAGATTAATCAGGTAATAAAATTACTCATCTTACACAATTAAGACTCAAATAAACTCTTACTAGAAAGAAAATTTCAAGGAAAGAAATAAATAAAAAAAGGCAAACCCATAAAACGAGAAAAAGAAAAGAACTAACAAATAATTTTATCAAAATAAATTACTATCAATTCCTATACTATAGAAAACAAAGATATTTCTTTTTTGAAACGCAGTTCCTTAAAACCTACATACCAACATTCTTATGTTCATGAAATTCTCTACACCAACATACATACACACACACACGCACATTACAAAATCATAAACCTATCATTGATTTTCAATTGCTCTATAAATAAACACGTGCTAAGCACCGCTTGAACAAACAATAGAATTTTCACTTGTAATGGTCCATACCAAAAGTTTTTTTTTTCATATATTTTATTATTGAATCTTCGCTTAAGCGAACTAACAATAAGTATTCAAATCTTAAAACTAAGTAGTTAATACTAGTCCAGTCAGTACCAGACTAAAATTTAAGTTCTCACAATAAAATTAACTAATTTCAAAGGTTTCATCTAAGAGCAATTGTATCCCTTTTTTTTAGGCCGGTGTGCCCACTATGTTGCAGGATGCTTCGAGCGAGCGGATTTAGATGTGATTCCAGCTTATTTAAATACTTGTCCACATATTTCAGGATTTCGCATTTTACAAGTGGAACTTCTAGATCCTTGTGGATGTTGCTGTTTTTGATATACCAAGGAGCACCAGTTATCATTCTTAGAATTTTGTTTTGACAGCGTTGGATTTTTTCGATGTTAGAGGCGGAAGCAGTACCCCATAATTGTATACCGTAGCACCAAATTGGTTTTAAAATCGAGTTAAAGAGTAGAAGCTTACAATCAAGACGAAGCACAGAGTTTCTACCAATTAGCCAGTAGATTTGAGCAGCTTTAAGTTTCATTTGCGTCAGCTTAGCATCTATATGGAGCTTCCATGTAAGGCGGCGATCTAGGTGAATACCAAGATATTTTGTCTCAGATCGTTGAGGCACCATACGGTTGTTGATAGTGATTGGAGGGCACGTTTTTTTGCGTAAGGTAAAAGTACTTTTTTGTTCATTTATCTTTATTCCCCATAACTTTGCCCATTTCTCAACTTGGGTTACGTGTTGTTGCAACTGGTTCGAAGCCTCTTTAGGGTCTTTGTGAATACTAAGAAAAGCAGTGTCGTCAGCAAATGTCGACGTGTGTGTGAAACTATTGGTTGGCATATCTGTCGTGTAAAGCAAGTACAAAATTGGACCTAGTATACTTCCTTGAGGGACACCAGCCTCTATTGGTTGGGAACAACTTATTTGGTTTCCCTCTTTGATCAAAAATTGTCGGCCTGTTATGTATTTTTCTAAAAGGTTAAAAATATTAGCTGGAAGGTTGAGCTCTAGTTTGTTTAGAAGGCCTTCATGCCATACTTTGTCGAAAGCTTGTGAGACATCGATAAAAAGCCCGGAGCAGTACTTCTTTTCCTCAAAGGCTTTTTTTATAATCTGTACCAACTTGTTAGTTTGTTCGATGGTACTATGTTGACTTCTAAAGCCGTATTGGTGATTTGGAATGCAGTTGTTGTCATTCAGGATCGGATTTAGCTTGTTTTTTAACAGTTTTTCGAACAATTTTGACATTGTGGGTAACAAACTTATGGGCCTTTAAGATTCTACCTTCGAGGGATCTTTGCCAGGCTTAGGAATCATCTTTACTAAGGCAACTTTCCATTTAGGCGGAAAATGTTCAAGCCGAATTATCGCGTTAAAAATAAAAAGAATGATTCTTTTAGCAGTAAGAGGCAGCTTATTTTGTCTACGCCAGGAGCTTTTTTACCATTAAGGTTAGCGATAGCCTCTACAACATCTGCAAATCGGAAACGTATTTCTAAAGGACGTCTAGCAACAACAGGCGGTAATTCCCTCACGTCAGTGCATGTATTGGGAGTGAATACGTTTTTGAAGTGATTTGCGAACAGCTCGCATTTTTCTTCATCATTTCTAGCCCAGGATCCTCTCAGATTGCGCAGTGGTGGTCTTGCGATAACAAGTCTTTTAAGACGTCTGGCTGATCGCCATAAGGAATAATTTGTCTGAGGAGTCGCATCTAGACCTTCCAGGTACTCTTTCAGTGATGCCATTCTGTGAGCCTCTAACAAGCTTTTTAGTTGGGTTGTACATTCTTTCAGCTTAGTTTTAAGTTGGGGCGATCTATGTTTTTGCCATTCCCTGCGGGCTCTTCTTTTTTCAGATACCAGCTTTTCCACATCTTCAGAGAAAATTTTGTTGTACCTAGCCTGGCGGTAGGTAGAAGACGCATGTTCAACGGCTTTTTTAATGTTTTCATTTAGGACGCTCAAACCATCATCTATGTCTCCGGGAGTTTTTAGCGGTTGGTTCTCCGTGCAGTGGGTACTAATATATTTTTTATATTTCAACCAATTTATTCTTTTAGATAAGAAAAACTCACTAGCTGCTATTTGGTGAGGGCTGCAAATAGTGATTATTGTGGGTGAGTGGTCAGAAGATAAATCCAGGGAGGCTTGAGCCCCAATGAGCTCCGAGGATATACCTTTTGCTACGCCAAAATCAATTACGTCTGGAATTTTGTTGTGGTCTGTTGGCCAGTAGGTTGGTTGTCCAGTTGAAATAACATAAAGTCCCATTTCAGACACGGCATCATACAAGACCCGACCTCTGGGACTAATTAGTCGGGAGCCCCAGTACGTGTGCTTGGCGTTATAGTCTCCAGCAGCTATGAAGCGGGGACCCTAAGATTTGTAAAAACTGTTGTACTGATTCTTCGTTATGGAGAATCTCGGTGGACAATAAAATGACGAAATAAGTAGGTTATTGAAAAATTCATCAATGCAGACGTTTGTTGCTTGCATATTTTTTTTTTTTTTTTTCATATATTTATTATTGAATCTTCGCCTGTGGCGAACTAACAATAAGTGTTCAAATCTTAAAACTAGGTAGTTAATATAAGTCCAGCCAGTGCCAGACTAAAATTTAAGTTCTCATATTAATTATCAAGCTTCATATAAGCGCAATAGTATCCCTCCTTTTCAGGCGGGTGTGCCCACTATGTTGCAGGATGTTTCGGGCGAGCGGATTTGGGTGAGTTTCCAGCTTATTTAAATACTTGTCCACATAGTTCAAGATTTCGCATTTAACTAGTGGAACTTGTAGATCCTTGTGGATGTTGCTGTTTTTAATATACCAAGGAGCACCAGTTATCATTCTTAGGATTTTGTTTTGCCTGCGTTGAATTTTTTCTATGTTGCATGCGGAAGCAGTGCCCCATAATTGTATACCGTAGCACCAAATTGGTTTCAAAATCGATTTGTAGAGTAGAAGTTTACAATCAAGACGAAGCACAGAGTTTCTGCCGATTAGCCAATGAATTTGTGTAGCTTTAAGTTTCATTTGCGTCAACTTCGCATCTATATGAGGCTTCCATGTGAGGCGGCGGTCTAGGTGAATACCAAGATATTTTGTCTCGGTTCGTTGAGGCACCATATGGTTGTTAATAAGAATTGGAGAGCACGTTTCTTTGCGTAAAGTAAAAGTTACGTGGGTACATTTTTGTTCATTTATTTTTATTCCCCATAACTTTGCCCATTTTTCAACTTGGGTTACGTGTTGCTGCAATTGGTTTGAAGCCTCTTTAGGGTCTTTATGAATACTAAGAAAAGCAGTATCATCAGCAAATGTCGACGTGTGTGTAAAACTATTGCTTGGCATATCTGCTGTGTAAAGCAAGTACAGAACTGGACCTAGTATACTCCCTTGAGGTACACCAGCCCCTATTGATTGAGAAGAACATATTTGGTTTCCCTCTTTGATTTTAAACTGTCGACCGGTTATGTACTTTTCTAGTAGGTTGAAAATATTAGCTGGAAGGTTTAGCTTTAGTTTGTTTAACAGGCCTTCGTGCCATACTTTATCGAAAGCTTGAGAGACATCTATAAAAAGCGCGGAGCAGTACTTTTTTTCCTCGAAAGTTTTTCTTATAACCTGCACCAGTCTGTGAGTTTGTTCTATTGTGCTATGTTGACTTCTAAAGCCAAATTGGTGATCTGGAATGCAGTTGTTTTCATTCAGGATCGGAGTAAGCTTGTTTTTAAGCAGCTTTTCAAACAGTTTTGACAAAGTTGGTAACAAACTTATAGGCCTATAAGACTCCACCTTAGAAGGATCCTTACCAGGCTTAGGAATCATCTTAACTAAGGCAACTTTTCATATTGGTGGAAAATGTTCAAGCCGTATTATGGCATTAAAAATAAAAAGAATTATTCTTTTTGCTGTAAAAGGTAGCTCAATGAGCATTTTGTTGCTTATTTTATCAACGCCAGGAGCTTTTTTATCATTAAGGTTAGAAATAGCTTCTACCACATCTGAATATCGGAAACGTATTTCCATAGGACGTCTAGAAACAACAGGCGGTAATTCCCTCACGTCAGTGCATGTATTAGGAGTGAACACGTTTCTTAAATGGCTTGCGAGCAGATCGCATTTTTCTTCATCATTTCTAGCCCAGGATCCTCTTAGATTGCGCAGTGGTGGTTTTGCGATTACGGGTCTTTTGAGACGACTGGCTGATCGCCATAGAGAATAATTTGTTTGAGGGGTTGCGTCTAGACCTTCCAAATACTTCTTAATTGATGCAATTCTGTGTACCTCCAGCAAGTTTTTTAAGCGATTTGTACACTCTTTTAGCTTCGTTTTAAGTTGGGGCGATCTATGCTGTTGCCATTCTCTTCGCGCTCTCCTTTTTTCAGATAAAAGCTCCTCAACATCGACAGAAAAAATTTTGTTGTATTTGACCTGACGGTATGTGAAAGAAGCATGTTCAACGGCTTCTTTAATGTTTTCATTTAGGATATTTAGGCAATCATCGATTTCTTGGGAAGTTTTTAGTGGTATGTGTTCCGAGCAGTGAGAGCTGATATATTTTTTATATTTTAACCAATTTACTCTTTTTGATAAGAAAAAATCACTAGTTGCTATTTGGTGAGGACTGCAAATAGTGATAATTGTGGGTGAGTGGTCAGAAGATAAATCCAAGGATTCTATAGCCTCAATAAGGTCCGGGGATATACCTTTTGCCGCGCCAAAATCTATTACGTCTGGAATTTTATTATTGTCCGTTGGCCAATAGGTTGGTTGTCCAGTTGAAATAACGAAAAGTCCTATTTCCGACACTGAGTCATACAAGACACGACCTCTGGGACTAATTAGGCGGGAGCCCCAGTATGTGTGCTTAGCGTTATAGTCTCCAGCAGCTATGAAGCGGGGATCTAATGATTTGTAGAAACTGTTGTACTGATCCTTCGTTATGGAGAATCTGGGTGGACAGTAAACTGATGAAATAACAAGGTTATGGAAAAATTCATCAATGCAGACGTTCGTAGCTTGGATATAACATTCCGAGAGGCCACCCAACCATTGGTGTTTAATTCTTGATTTGATTAGAATAGCCGAGCCACCACATGATCTATCCCTAGGATCCTTTGAATCGTAAAAAGAATAACCACTAATTTTAAAAGTGCTTCTAGATGTCATATGAGTTTCAGAAATACACATAACATCGATTTTTTGATTCATCAAGAAATATTCGAGCTCGTTTTTGTGTTGGCGGATGCCGTTTGCGTTCCAGAAACAAACCCTGAGGCAGTTCATGGTCTTTTAAGCATAGCCTGCAGAAAAGCAGACTGCATTTTTTGCATTTCTTGCATCATGTTGGCCATTTGCGCCATAATCTGCGTAAATTGTGTGACCATATTGTCAATTACGGCTTCCAGGCGGCTAAAATTAGGCCCGGTTGGTTCGCTAGTTGGCACTTCTTGTTGTGTTGTAGGCTGGGTAGACTTACGTGAATTAGGCTGGTTAGACTTTAATGCGGCGGCGTACGAAACTTGATTTGTAGTTGGTTGTGCCAATGGAGGCATATTTGTAGTTGGTATATTTAAAGGCTGGGGAGGGGCAGGAACTATTTTCGGCTTAGTTGATCGCTTAACTGAATTAAAAACAGGACAACCTCTATAGTTGGCAGTGTGGTTTCCCCCGCAGTTGCAGATAGGCCACCCAACCATTGGTGCTTAATTATTGATTTGATTAATATAGCAGAGCCACCACAGGATCTATCCCTGGGATCTTTTAAATCATAAAAATTGTATCCACTAATTTTAAAAGTGCTTCTAGATGTCATATGAGTTTCGGAAATCAACATGACATCGATTTTTTGGTGTGTTAGAAAGTATTCGAGCTCGTTTTTGTGTTGGCGGATGCCGTTTGCGTTCCAGAAACAAACCCTGAGGCAGTTCATGGTCTTTTAAGCATGGCCTGCAGAAGAGCAGACTGCATTTTCTGCATCTCCTGCATCATGCTAGCCATTTGCGCCATTATCTGCGTAAATTGTTTGACCATATTGTCAATTACAGCTTCTAGGCGGCCAAAATTGGGGCCAGTTGGTTCACTTGTTGGCACTTGTTGTTGTGTGGTTGGTTGGTTTGGCCTTTGTGCATTGGACTGGTTTGACTTTAGTGCGTTGGCGTAAGAAATTTGACTTGTAGTTGGCTGTGCTTACTGGGGAATGTTTGTTGTTGGTATATTTAACGGCTGGAGAGGGGCAGGAACTACCTTCAGCTTATATGAGCGCTTAACTAAATCAAAGACAGGACAACCTCTGTAGGTGGCAGTGTGGTTTCCACCGCAATTGCTGCACTTCTTCACCCTAGGGTCATCTTTTGGTTTGTCGCACTTGATTGTAACACGCAGATCCCCACATACAACACAAACAGAAGGCAACTTGCAGTAAGTTTTTGTGTGGCCATATTGCTGACAATTTAAGCACTGTACAGGTCCAGATCGCTTATGCGGGACTTCCACTGTAACTCTACGGTGCATAATATATCTTAAACCATAAATGGGGTGAGTTTCGTTTTTCTTTAATTTGGCATCACCAGGCTCAAGTTCAACTCGAAACAATGGTTGAGGGTATTTTTCCCTGTTTCTAATATTTGTCACAGTCCTTACCTTAAATCCTTCGCTGCACAAACTGGTCTTTATCTCTTCCGGATCAACATTTGAGTCAATTCCTTTTATGACTACCTGGAGGCCTTTTGCGTTTTTTAGCTGGTAAGTATAAAAGTTCTTTTTTAATTTCTCAAATTCCGACACCGTGGCGCGGTAAACGTTCTCGTGATTTACTTGAATTTGGTCTCATATATGTTACCACGTTTTATATTCGACACATAAAAGTTCTTTTCGTCTATTAATGCAACTAAAAATTTTATGAGGTCGTTCGAGTTTTTTTCTCTCAAATAAATTGGAGGAGGCTTATAATTTTTTTCCGTAACGGGGCCATCATTATCATCTGTTTGCAGAATGGCAAAGCAATTTTGCGATGTGGTTGGCCTTTCATCGTCTTTTAGATTTTTTGCAGGTTGACTTACTTCTGCCGACTTCGGACTTCTCCCCCTTTTAAGAACTGTTACGTAGCTGTCCATCCCTACCTGGATCTTATGAGCACACGCAGAAATTGGGCCTGGAGCGCCTTTAGCAGTTGTAGGTGCGACACCAGAACTTGATAAAGAAGACCGCGATAAAGATAACACCTTGGTATTTTTTTATAATTTTTAAACAGAGATTGGGCTAAATTTGCCCCTTGTTCAGTACATTTATTTAAGTTAGGCACACTTGCACTTAAATTATTTGTATTTGTTTTCGGTTTTGCACATAAATAGTTTCTATTATATTCAGGGTCTATAATGTTTTCATTGCTAACGCTTTCTGAGCTTAACACAATGTAAGCATTTCGGCTGTTAGGCCCACTGTCACTACGATTACTGTTACTCATTAACCGTTTGGTTTTTTTGTTTTGTTTAGTTTGTTTTTATTAAATAAATAAATAAAAATAAATTCTCACTTATGCCTTGTAGGTATGTATATTAACAATTTTTTTTTTGTAACTTATTACAAATATCACCTATTACAAATATACACTCGCGTAGACACGTCCGTACACTACGAGATTAAGAGAGCAACTGAATACCAAAAGTAGCAGAAAAAATTACATCTGTTGATTTTGGTTCTTAAGCATTTTTATTTTGCCTATATGTCAATCTGTCTGTACACCTTATCTATCTAGAAAATAATTTTATTTTCCCTCACTCGGTTTTCTTTACATATATTTTACACAATAATTTTGATTTTTAAAAATTTTTTTGCCTATTTGTCAGATACATTTTTTTATAAGGTTTCTTCTTTTTAATAAAGAAAAAGAAAAACGGGTAAAGTGGTATGCAGTGCATATATTTTACATTTTAATACAAAGACAGATTCTATTATTAACTAAACACCCCCTTCAATTTTGTACATATTGATTTGTAGAAAAAAGTATTGATTTGTAAGAAAACAAAAAGTGATATGTCTCCCCCACAAGCATAAAAAGATCATTATTTTAAAATGGATTTGAAAACACACTAAAAAAGAATATCTTTAGTATAAAACAACACTAAAATGACAGAACCTTTAGCAAAAACAAAGATCTTTAGTATAAAAACCCTCTGTGGTATATGAACAGCCCTGTAGTAATTATGTTTGCGAAGACACATACCCCAT
Source organism: Melanophora roralis (assembly GCA_963583895.1). Lineage (NCBI taxonomy): Eukaryota > Metazoa > Arthropoda > Insecta > Diptera > Rhinophoridae > Melanophora > Melanophora roralis. The sequence goes on from OY757188.1 coordinate 56,083,921, forward strand.
GCATTCATAGTATAATACCGTCTATTACAGCCATGGACCAGATCAACAACGATGCCACCTTGCGGTAACTCCTGCTTTTAGCACAAAACATTTATGTATTATATGAACAACCCTGTGCAAGTAGGTTAGTCAAGACACAAACCAAACACTCTGGCAACCAGGTGGCGACCATGTAAAACTTGGCAGCACTGTAGTGTAGAAACGGCTGAGCCAGAACTTACATAAATATACTACTACCAAAGATTACAAGATCACAAACTAACTAGCAATGGTTTTTAAATGCTTTCAAATATTTTTCAAATAAACGTTACCGCTAAGAATAGGTATGAAAAGACGTATTAATGTATGCTAAACACTTGTATTCCTTATCATACCTTACAGAAATAATATAATTTTTATTTTTATAAACTGCACTTAGAATTACAAAATCATAGTTCATTGAACCCTATTATTAGAAACCCACAACTAAAATCGTTGTAAAATAATTTTTTTCTCAGCAAGCGCTGTCTGATCTGCTATCTTTCTTTGTAATATATGTACATACAACTAATCTTTCCTAAAGCAACTGTACTTGTTTGCTTAACCAGCTGCATATTGAATCTAGTTATTTTTTATTACATACTTTAACTGTACTAGACTTAAAAAGCAATTAATTTTTTTCACACTTCAATTAATTTAATGGCTTTTTGACAGTTTTATTACCCATGATTTATGGTTGTCACCTGCATAAATATCGACTGCTTTCACTCTAATTTGCCCCCCTCCTTCATTAAATCTCAAAACATTAATCTGTAGTATCATATTTCATAAACACATTTGATAAAATACTAACAACTCTTAAAGCAAGATCACCTAATAGAAAATAAAACAAAGAAGCCACGCACGATTTAATGTAATTATTTTTTATTGCACTGTACTTTAAAAGCAATTAAAATTATCGTCACGCTTCAATTATATTAATGGGTTTTTTTTGACAGTTTTATTACCCATGATTTATAGCATGCAGGTGCAGTCAAGTTAGATTAGAAACGGGAGTTCCTATCTACTTAAATAAAAGCTCAATATTTATATATATATATATATATATATATATATACATATATATATATATATATATAGATCTAAGATCTATAAGACTAAACAGCCTTTTTTCACCTTGGACTAATTTACATTACTTTTTTTATTTTTTTTTTCGTGTAAAACATCTCGTCGTACAAATAATTAAAGTATGTGATCTAGATATGTTTCTATAATTTGTTTAAGATATTAAAAAAATTAATTTTTCAATTATTTTTGTTACCAAACATGCAATACACGTGTTTTTGTTTTAATGATTTTTTTTAAAGTGAAATTTGCATTTTTTATAAAGGTCGCCTAACAGGCAAAGTTTACCATTATAGAGTTAAATAATATGTTTACCTCTCTAGGGCTAACAAAATTTAAAAGAACAAAAAAATTGCCCAATTGTTAATAGGCTTACGGCCATAGTAACTGATCAGCTGACTTTTATTGCCACCATATGTTTTCTAGCTTAGCTTGGCAAATTTTTTATGTTATTTAATGGTTGTGTGTGTATATGTGATCGCTTAATTTTTGATACCTAAGCTGGAATAAAGCAACAACAAATACATGCAAAATTTTAAAGCAAGTTGTTGTTTTAGGGATGAGGTAACCTTTTTATTCCGCCATGGTTGATGTTAATAATTCAAGCAGATACAGAGTTGCATTTTTTTAAATGAAAATATTTAAAACGTATGTAAGTATGTGAACTATAAAGATAATTCAAATAAATAATATATATAAAAATTAGGTTCCATTTGGTTTATTATTTAAACATTATTTTGACCGTGCTTTTAAAATCACTTAAAAAGAAGAAGTTAAAGGTAAGAAAAAAAAGCAATATGCGCATTTTAATGTTTTTTTCTGCAAATAGATTAACGACGAAGAATCCTACTTCTGAAAGCAACAACATCCTGGGAATTAAGCAAACGTGTAGAAGTTGTATAAGTTAAAAAATTCTTAATAAGAGGTAGGTGAAAAATCAGCAACAACCATACGCATATGTAAATGCATTTTTTATCTCAAGCATAGAAGTTCTTTTATACCAAGGAAAACATTCTACACTCGGACTGACACGCATTATTATCAAAATTATGCATATGTATTTATTAAAAGTTTGAGAAATTAGAATTAATTTATGTACAAAATAAAATATTTTTATTATAGTGTTTATTCTAAAAGTATACCTATTAGCTTTGACTGGTATATACATCAATTGTGATTAGTCATCTGTGGCCGATATATTAGTCATGCAATAAACACATTCAAGCTACACGAACACAAATGTTGCTTGCTTCGTTTGTGTCCGTGTAGCTGCTTCTGAAATATTTACGAGACTACCACTACAAAGTAATTTGAAGAATTTGTGTTGAAATTTCAAAAATTACAATACAACAAAAAATTAACAACAATATAAATTCAAAAAAATACTTACTTTATTTTTATTGAAGCAAACAAAACAATAAACAACAGTAAAAAATAAAAATTAACTAACACAAAATTTTGCAAAGTGTAAACAGCTGCTTACGGCCTTTCAGTGGTGCCACTCGTAAAGATTTCTAAAATAATGAAGTAATAGTTCGGGAACGAGCTACCTATTAAAACGACCGTGCTCGTCGGTGGGAAGGTAGTTATAAGTTCCCGAGTTTTAGGTTAATATAAGCATGCTGAAAACCGCTTACAGTTGACTTTACATTAGGTAGCATTATTCAAATTTCGAATATATAAAGCAGGGTAACTGTCTGCTTAGTGATTGATGACTGTAAAGTAGCTAAAGATGACGATTGCTACACTTCTTTTAACCCACCCTCCATGCTGACAAAATGTTAGATTGATTGACAGCCCACAGTACATAACACAAAAACCCAAAAAAAAATAAAGATTTAAGACGCTACATACCCTATCCTCAATCCTCGACTTCACCTTTTGAACTTGATTAAACACGGTCGTATGCAAAAAAATTCTTACTTTGGCTTTAAAGTATTGTTACAGAGTTCAATTTTGACTGGGTATGTAACATGGTAACTTTATAAGTTGTGGGGCGTTATTGGCGGTGGTTGTCTGCGCTTAGAAGTTCTTTCGAAATGTTGACTAACTAGTATAACGAATAGCATAACGAATTAATTTAAATGTAACTGCCATCTAGTAGTTTCCAGAATGTACTAGTGTATTTTTAAACTTTATGGAACATTACAGACTACCACCATCCACTATAGATAGTCGAAGAACACGAATGCCATTATCAGTATCAGTTTAACCGTTGAGTTGGATAAGTCCAAATTGCTAAATAATAAAGGCGAATAACATTAACTGTTATAAAGAGGACTGTAAACAAATAAACGATAGTGTGTTTAAGTAAATAAAGTTTTAGTACTGTTGCAATAAAATTTCAAGTGTTGTTATTATTTTTTGCAATAAAAAGAACCCCCGGTTTATTTAAAGGAAATAAACTAACGTTTTTAAAAGGTATAAACGTAACAATGGGTGTCAGAAGCGGAATTGTATTTTAATAAGCAGACATGAAATTCGAGGAGCTTAAAGTTGAGTAGCTCAAGAGAGAGTTGAGCAAGCTGACATTACCGACAACAGTTAATGAGGTAGGATTGAAGTATTTAAGCGTCGTAATATCGACATTGATGTTTATGAGTTTGACAAAAAGGAAGTACTGAAGGCTGTTACCTGTACAATAACAAACAATATCGATTTAGGCACAATGGTTGCTGCTATGATGGAAAAAATAGAAATGAAATTCTAAGAAGCTCAGGAAATTTCTAGAATGAATTTCCTGGGAGTTCAGGAAACTTCTAGAGTTAATAAGGAGAAATTAGAAATGAAGTTCCGGGAAGTTCAGGAAACTTCTAAAATGAATTTCCAGGAAACCTCTAGAATGAATTTCCAGGAGGTTCAGGAAACGTCTAGAGCTATGGAGTTAAAACTTCAGGAAATTTCTGAAGCTGTGAACAACAGAGTAAAGGGCATAGCAAAAGAAGTAAATAAAATCGATAAAAAAACTATCTCACTTTGAAGATGGCATGGTTGCGCAAGCAAGTGACTTTAATAGGAAAGTCAAGTCAATAGTCTTCAAGGTCATGAGGTACCAGTGCGTGTAATTCCAGAAACGTCGAAAAGAATAAGGCCCCTACTTTTGACGGTAGTGCACCATTTAATGTTTTTAAGTTCCAGTTCGAGACAGTTGCCAATATAAATGTGGGGAATAATGAAGAAAAGACCTTAGAGTTGATTTTGGCCTTAAAAGGTAACGCAGCACAAGTTCTGGAAAGCATACCTATTGGCTGCAGAGAAAACTACGAGGAAATAATGGTTGCATTACAACGTAAGTATGGCGGCGAACACAAACAAGATATTTATCGAAGGGAATTGCGAGGCAGAATACAGAAATTCAACGAATCGTTACAAGAATTTGCAACAGAAATCCAACGGTTGGTGCAGTTGACATATCCAGGCGAGAACCACTCGTTTTTGGATCAATTTAAAAAAAAATATTTTGTTTTTTAAAGAAAACTTTCTAGATTTTTTATTTTTGCTTTTAATATGCTTTAAAAAAGTTCGGCAGAAAGACAGCATCATTTTTATAACCTTTAAACTTAAAAAAATTCATTAATTTTTTTCACAAGACACAAAAACCAACAAAAACCCAAAAAAGTCACTTTAACATACATAGGTTTAAAGTACACACATACCTACTTTAAAAAAATTAAAGTTAACAAACGTACTTTCAGCAGAAATTCATTTTGGAATATACTTTAAAGAATTTTGCTAAGCAACGTTTTGTAAGGCTTTGTTAATTTTTTTAGCATACGGCCGTTAACCTTTCATTCTCATACGAGTTACATATAGGAATACTTCCCCTGATAAAATAGACAATTTCTTAGAAGCAATAAAAAAAACATAACAAATTTTCAATAAATAAATATCCATTTCCTATTTAAAAAAATAAATTAATAAGAAATTAAAAAATTCAAAATTATTTTACGCTCGCAATTAAAGAATAGCAACGGTTAAAATTATACAACTAATAAATTTGTAATCTTTTATATAAATCACGGTCGCAATTCCAAGAATTGCAACGGTTGAAATATATTAATTAATACGTTTATTATATTCAATACAAATCAGCAATATTGTAAAATGCTGATTTTAGATAATAAAAGAATGAATAAATGAGTTTGTAACAATCCCAAGCCAAGAACGGTTCGGTTCTCCTAAAGTCTCTTCTTTTCTTTTCTTTTCTTTTCTTTTCTTTTCTTTTCTTTTATATTTGTATAGATAAAACATTATTGGCGCAGTCGGTAGGATCCAAAGTCAAGAGACAGGATCCAGTGTTCGAACCAACGAATAATTAATAAATTAAATAAAAGGATATCTTGCGAATCCTTCGAAAAAATTGTTTTTCTTATATAATAAACTTTTAACAAAATTAACTCAGTGAACATTAAAAGTAGTGGTCGCAGTTAATAAAAGTGAAAATAAAATCAAATCTTAATTCAGTGAACATTACAAAATAGTAGACGCAATTAAGTAAAAATAAAATCAAATCTTAATTCAGTGATCATTACAAAATAGTGGACGCAATTAAGTAAAAATAAAATCAAATATTAATTCAGTGAACATTACAAAATAGTGGACGTTTAAGTAAAAGTAAAATCAAATTTAATGCAATGAACAATTAACATATTGGACACCATTAATTAAATTAAAGTGTGTAAATTTTTAATTTGCATTGATCGTAACCAGAAAAATTTCGTGGCTAACCAAGAAATGTTACAGAACCCATCATTTTGATCAACAAAGACCAAGAATGGAGGAGCAATCACAAATAAATCTAGCAAAGGAAGTGACCAGAAAGGATCAACAACTTGAACGATTAAGGCAAGCTTACATGACTTACAGACTCAGCACCAACAACTCCAACAGTTGCAACAACAACAAAACCCACCTTTACGCAGCAGTTCCAGAGAAAACGTACTCCAGACTATCAATCATTTACCAGTATTTACGGGAACTGGTGACGTAACAATACTGGAAGACAACTTACGAAGAGAAGCAGTGAAGCTGATTTTTTATAAAACTACTAGCTAAGCCCCGGTGTGCTTCGATACATCAATCATATTAAAATTACCAAAATATGTAAATAAAAGCATTTATATGTTTTTTAATTTGCTGGTTACCCCACTTAAGTTGCAACAAATTTTAAGTCATTCATACTCCTTAATTTACATATAAAAATTGGGAATTTATAAGGTTTATAGTTTTGGAGATATCCAGAAAGCTTTAGTTATCAAAAATCCTTTTATAAAATTCTATATATAATTCTAGCCCTTTATTAACATATTAACATATTTCGGTAACCTGACGAATGCAATTTAAATAATTTTTCTATCTCTATTGGTTTTAAAGTTATAAAAAGTACTAAAACATTATTTTAACCCTTTTTCCCCGTGGCACCGCCCATTTTTCTACCTTCAAAATTTTAACTTAAGAAGCCGTTTATGTGCGAACTAATTTCGAAAAATCGGCCTGGAAGAAGAATTTAAATTATGTTTCTATCTTTATTGATTTTAAAAGTACAAAAAGTAGTAAAACATAGCTTTAACCCTTTTTCCCCTTAGGGTCTACTAATTAAAAAAGGACCCAAAAACGTACTCATATTTTTTAGGCCTGTCGCACCCAATTTGAATTATGTTCCTATCTTTATTGGTTTAAAAAATACAAAAAACGCATAAAAAAATCAATATATAATTTTAACCCTTTTTTCCCCTTTGGGCCCAAAATTTAAAAAAAGTACGAAAAACTTAATCATATTTTTGTAAGACCTATCCAACGCAATTTGAAAATTTTTCAATCTTTATTGGTTTAAAAGTAGTAAAAAAGTACCAATAAATAATTTTAACCCCTTTTTTCGCTCTCTCGGACCAAAATTTAAAAAAAAAACTCCAGATACATGTCTGTTTATTTTTTAAGGAAATCGCTAAACTTTTTAAATTTTGTTTCTATCTAATATACATCAAAAGATAGTAGGTTAGAGATTTTTCCCTTTTTGTCTCCTTTTTATCCCTTAACGGGCCCAATGTTTAGAAATTCATGTGCATTTAAACAAACATGTAAAGCTTAGCACGTGTTATAGATTTCATGTGTTTAGCTCTACGCGTTTGATCAATATGGCCTTGGGTGATTTTGTTAGGCCATTCATAAGCTTACCTTCCCACACAAATGGGCGTATTGTGGGCGTGGCAGCAATAGTTTTCAAAAAAAAGTAGCCTATTGTTCCTTCCAGACTTGAAATAACTCCCTGTAAAAATTGCCACTGGCGTGGCCAGCTATAAAATAAAAACATACATACATACACCCCTTCACAGGGATCACATTTCAAATATTTTTCAAAAGAAGTTCAAACTTCTCTTATATTGTTATATCCAAATTTTATTATGCTTTTGTGCAAATATTTGTACCTTACCAAAGAAAAAGGTCTGAGACCCCCCTCCAATTATACCGATCGATACAGAATCACTTCCTGAGTCGATTAAAACATGTCAGTCCATCCGTCCGGCTGGAAGTTAATGTATTCTTGTGAACAAAGTAGAGACCGCATTTTTGCAGATATTTCGATGAAATTTGGAACAGATAAGTTTTTTGGCATAGAAAAAAAAAGCATGTTGCTTGTGGTGATGATCAGTTAATTTTTCGACAGAGCTCCCATACAAATTTCCTCCCGAATTAAGCGTTTTGGGCTATAACTGGCTCAAATATGGCCTTCTCTTTATAGCCTTTTTACACTTACGTACATTTTGCAGGAACGCATGGAATATGTTAAAAATGTGAAAATTGGGTTTACATATGTAACATCTTTCATCTTTCATCCGTCAATTTTTACTGTATATAAGACGCCACGTGATAAGAGATAAAATAATGAAAAAAATTATATTAACAGAATTTTTATTTTCAAAATTATTGAAATCAAAATAAAATAAATGTAAATAAAATAAAAATTGTATGTAAACATTTATTAATTGTTTAATTTTCTGCCTTTGCGAAATTTACAAAATGCATGCATGTTGTGTGTATGTACATACATATATTCCCATTTGTATTAAAAAAACATATGCACACACACACACGTATATGTTTCTAATTGTTTACAAGACGTAATTATATAAGATGGCGTTAAGAAAGCAAATCAATACTTTTTTCATCCATGTTTTATGCTTTTTATGTCAAAAACATGTTTCTGAAATGTCGTTTTTGTTGTAGAAATAACCTCACCTGATAAAAACAACCCTTTATTGAATACATTGTTGTTTTTATTCAACTTCGTTCACTAGTGATGACACCAAAATAATCGAAAAATGATAAGTGAAACCAAATGATTTAGGAACATATTTTAAAGATGACGAAAAAAGTTGACACACAAACCTGTATAATTCATATGGAAGGATGATAACATTTTTGAAAATTGATGAAAGATGAAAGATGTGAGTAAGTGTAAAAAGGCTATTACATAATTTTGCAGGTTTGCTATCTTTATGCCACCCATTTTTTTACCGAAAATAAACATTATCGGTATATTTTTGAGCTTCATAAAAATCGCAACAATAAAACAACCCGCATGAAAACTTAAATTTTTATGGGCGCTGCAAGCCTCTATTTTTGTTTTTTAGAATTTCAAAATTAGGACCTTCTATATGTGTGCCAAGTTTAAAAAAATCAGTGCAGTAAAAGTACCAGCATAAAAAGTTTAACTTTTATGGGCGTAGCACCGCCCACTCTTTAACCTTCAAAATTTTAACTTTCGAAGCCGTTTATGTGCGAACTAATTTCCAAAAATCGGTCTTGGAGAGGAATTTAAATTATGTTTCTATCTTAATTGGCTTTAAAGTTACAAAAAGTACCAAAACATAATTTTAACCCTTTCTTCCCCTTTGGGTCTAATAATGAAAAAAGTTTCTAAAAACGTACTCATATTTTTTTAGGCCTGTCACACTTAATATGAATAATTTTTCTATCTTTATTGGTTTAAAAGTTACAAAAAACGCATAAAAAAATCAAAATATATTTTAAACCCTTTTGTTCCCCCTTTGGGTACCCAAAATTAAAAAAAAGTACGAAAAACGTAGTCGTATTTTGGTTTAAATGGTTTAACAGTAACAAAAAGTACCAAAATGTAATTTTAGCCCCTTTTTTCGCTCTTTCGGACCATAATTAAAAAAAAACTCCACATACATGTCTGTTTATTTCTTAAGGAAAACGCTAAACTTTTTAAATTTTGTTACTATCTTATATACATCAACAGATAGTAGGTTACAGATTTTTCCCTTTTTGTCCCCTTTTTATCCTCTTACGGGCCCAATGTTTAAAAATTCATGTGCATTTAAACAAACATGTAAAGCTTATATAAATTTCATGCTTGTTATAAATTTCATGCCTTTTATAAATTTCATGTATTTAGCTCCACGCGTTTGATCAATATGGCCTTAGGTAATTTTGTTAGGCCATTCATAACCTAACCTTCCCACACAAATGGGCGTATTGTGGGCGTGGCAGCAATAGTTTTCCAGACTTGAAATAACTCCCTGTAAAAATTTCAAAAAAACGGTCCACTGGTGTGGCCAGCTATAAAATACAAACATACATGCATACATACATACACCCCTTCTTTATATAATAGATACAGGGACAAGCAAAAGATGCAGTAATAAATATCCCAGAAGCCGACAATTGGACATTGATTAAAGAAACCCTAAAATTACAGGCCTAGTGTGGAGCCTCACCAAATATACAAGATGTTATCAAACTTAAGAGTAAATACGGTAAGCGAACTTATAACTGAAATTCAAAATATTAAATACAAAGCGGACGAGAATTGACAGTATATTACCACAATGACCATTACATTGACTTATCAAACGTAGATAGTTTTTAGTCAATACCTTAAAGGAAATAACGCAGGGCATATTATTAGACAAAATATATGACGAAAGAAACATAAAGGACATACTCAAAATAATAACCAGAAGACGATTTTAAGACAGCTGTAACAGGGGAGAATATAAAAAAACTAAGACTAATAAATTTAATTAATATGTTCAAATAGAAATACAATTTTTAAAACTCAAGGAAACTCCAATGGTAACTATTATCATAATTACAACCCGAACTAAAATCATAATTACAACCCTAATTATAATCGTAATTATAACCCTAATTTTAAGAACAATCAAATAAATATCACAGGGCGATATAGATTACAAAATAATTCAGGACAATATCGGGTTCAAAACAATTCAGGTAATTTCCAACGGTTCTCACAGCCAGGAAACCCTAGGAATTTCGTAAACCAAAATCGCTTTACGCAACCTAGACAAAGGCAAGGAGAACCTATGAAAATGGATAATATACAAATATATAACGTTCACGGATTTTCGCAACAGAAAGGAAACCCTAGGCAATATTGCAATCCAAATTACTGTAAACAATTTCAGCAGGACCAGCGAATGTTAGTGGATAATAAGGATACAACAAGTGATTATAGTCAGACATTCCAAGGTGGAGAACAAGAAATGAAATCAAGTCCAGATATTGCATTCTTAATCTCGTAGTGTACGGACGTTTCTACGCGAGTGTAATATTAGTAATAGGTGATATTAGTAATAAGTGGCAAACGAATTTATTAATATACATACAAAAACATATTAGTGAGAATAAAAAACAACAAACTAAATAATAAAAAAAAGCGAACGGTTAATGAGTAACAGCAATCGTCGTGACAGTGGGCCTGGTAGCCGAAATGCTTACATTGTGTTAAGTTCAAGCGTTAGCAATAAAAACATCAGAGACCCTGAATATAATAAAAACTATTTGAGTGCAAAACCGATAATAATTGAAGACAATGTAAAAGCAAGAGCGCCTAATTTAAATAAATGTACTGAACAAGGGACAATTTTAGCCCAATCTCTTTCAAAAATTATAAAAAAAATACCGAGGTACATAACTTATCATCTGCTAAAGGCGGTCCCAGCCCACTTTCTACAGAAGCTTCAAAGGTCCAGGTAGGGATGGACCGCTATATTACAGTTCTTAAAAGGGGTAGAAGCCCGAAATCTGCAGAGGTTACCAAGCCAGCAAAATTTTCAAAAGATGTAGAAAAGCCTAGAAGAAGACATTTAAACCTCCTCCAATTTATTTGAGAGAAAGAAACTCTAACGACCTTATTAGGTTCTTAGTCGGATTAATCGGGGAAAATAATTTTTATGTTTATAATATTAAGCGTGTTACCATTTACGAGACAAAAATTCAGGTAAATCACGAAAACGCTTACCGCACCACTGTGTCAGAATTTAAAAAACTAAATAAAAACTTCTACACTTACCAACTTAAAAACGCAAAAGGACTTCAAGTAGTTATAAAAGGTATAGACGCTTATGTCGACCCTGAAGAGATAAAGGCGAGTTTGTGCAGCAAAGGCTTTAAAGCTAAAACTGTATCAAACATTATAAATAGAGAAAGGTGTCCCCAAACATTATTTCGGGTGGAGCTTGAGCCTAGTGATGTAAAATTGAGAAAAGGTGAAACTCACCCTATTTATGAATTAAGATATATTTTGCATCGCAGAGTTGTTGTTGAAGCCCCACATAAACGATCTGGGCCAGTACAGTGCTTGAACTGCCAGGAATTAGGCCATACCAAAGCTTATTGTAAGTTGCCTTCTGTGTGTGTTGTGTGTGGGGACCTGCATGCCATGACCAAGTGCGACAAACCAAAAGATGACCCCAGGGTGAAGAAATGCAGCAATTGCGGCGGAAACCACACTGCCAACTATATAGGTTGCCCTGTTTTTGATTTAGTAAAGCGTTCATCTAAGACTAAAATCGTTTCTGCCCCTCCACAGCAGTTAAATACAGCAACTACTACTATGCCTCCATTAACACAACCAACAACAAGTCAAGTTCCTTAAGCCAACGCACTTAAGTCCAACCAGTCCAACGTCCGTAAGCCTAACCAGCAAATAACACAACAAGAGGTGCCAACAAATGAACCTACGGGCCCCAATTTTAGCCGCCTGGAAGCCGTAATAGACAATATGGTAAAACAGTTTACGCAGTCCATGGCGCAAATGGCTGGAATGATGCAAGAAATGCGAAAAATTCAGTCTGCTCTTTTGCAGGCCATGCTTAAAAGGCCATGAACTGCCTCAGGGTTTGTTTCTGGAACGCAAACGGCATCCGCCAACACAAAAACGAACTCGAATATTTTTTAACTCACCAAAAAATTGATGTCATGTTGATTTCCGAAACTCATATGACATCTAGAAGCACTTTTAAATTAAGTAGCTATACTTTTTATGACTCAAAAGATCCCAGAAATAGGTCATGTGGTGGCTCAGCTATATTAATTAAATCAAGAATCAAACACCAATGGATAGGTGGTCTCTCCGAAAGTTATATACAAGCAACAAACGTTCGTATAGATGAATTTTGCCATAATCTCGTTATTTCGTCAGTTTATTGTCCACCCAGATTCTCCATAACGAAGGATCAGTATAACAGTTTTTACAAATCTTTAGGTCCTCACTTTATTGCTGCTGGTGACTATAACGCTAAACAGACGTACTGGGGCTCCCGCCTAATAAGTCCCAGAGGTCTTGTCTTGATTCTGTATCGGAAATGAGACTTCACGTTATTTCAACTGGGCAACCAACATATTGGCCAACTGACCACAATAAAATACCAGACGTAATAGATTTTGGCGTAGCAAAAGGTATATCCCCTGAGCTTATTGAGGCTCAAGCCTCCTTGGATTTATCTTCTGACCACTCACCCACAATAATTACTGTTTGCAGTCTTCACTAAATAGCAACTAGTGATTTTTTCTTATCTAAAAGAATAAACTGGTTAAAATACAAAAAATTTATCAGCACGCACTGTTTGGAACACCAATCTTTAAAAACTTCCGAAGAAATCGATGAGTGCCTGAGTAGCCTCAATGAAAATATTAAAAAAGCCGTTGAAAATGCTTCTTCTACCTTCCGTCAGGCCAGATACAACAAAATTTATTCTACCGATGTTGAAAAGCTTTTATCTGAAAAAAGGAGAGCCCGAAGAGAATGGCAAAGGTATAGATCGCCCCTACTTAAAAATAAGCTGAAGGAATGTACAAACCGATTAAAAAACTTGTTGAAGTACATAGAATGTCATCAATGAAGGAATACCTGGAAGGTCTAGACGCGACTCCTCAAACAAACTTTTCTTTATGGCGAACAGCCAGACGTTTTAAAAGACCCGTAATCGCAAAACCACCACTGCGTAACCTGAGAGGATCCTGGGTTAGAAATGACGAAGAAAAATGCGATCTGTTCGCAAGCCATTTAAGGAACGTCTTCACTCCCAATTCAAGCACTGACGTGAGAGAATTACCGCCTGTTGTTGCTAGACGTCCTGTAGAAATACGTTTCCGATTTTCAGATGTTATAAAGGCTATCGCTAACCTAAATGACAAAAAAGCTCCTGGTGTTGATAAAATAAGCAACAAAATGCTTTTAGGTAAAAGAATTATTCTTTTTGTTTTTAATGTCATAATTCGGCTTGAACACTTTCCGCCAATATGGAAAGTTGCCTTAATAAAGATGATTCCTAAGCCGGGAAAAGATCCTTCGAAGGTGGCGTCTTATAGGCCTATAAGTTTGTTATTAACTTTGGCGAAACTGTTCGAAAAGCTGCTTAAAAACAAGCTTACTCCGATCCTGAATGACAACAACTGCATTCCAGATCACCAATTTGGTTTTAAAAGTCAACATAGTACAATCGAACAAACTCACAGACTGGTGCAGGTTATTAGAAAAGCCTTTGAGGAAAAGATGTACTGCTCCGCGCTTTTTATCGATGTGTCTCAAGCATTCGATAAAGTATGGCACGAAGGGCTGTTAATCAAACTAAATCTCTATCTACCTGCTAATATTTCAAGCCTGCTAGAAAAATACTTAACCGGCAGACAATTTATAATCAAAGAGGGAAACCAAATAAGTTGTTCCCAACCAATAGGGGCTGGTGTACCTCAAGGGAGTATACTAGGTCCAGTTTTGTACTTGCTTTACACAGCAGATATGCCAACCAACTGTTTTACGCACACGTCTACATTTGCTGATGATACCGCTTTTCTCAGTATTCATAAAGACCCTAGAGAGGCTTCGAGTCAACTGCAGCAACACGTAAGCCAAGTTGAGAAATGGGCAAGGTTATGGGGAATAAAAATAAATGAACAAAAATGTACTCACATAACTTTTACCTTGCGCAAAGAAACGTGCCCTCCAATCACTACTAACAACCATTTGGTACCTCAACGATCCGAGACAAAATATCTTGGTATTCACCTGGATCGCCGCCTCACATGGAAGCCTCATATAGATGCAAAGCTAACGTAAATGAAACTTAAAGCTGCACAAATCCACTGGCTAATGGGTAGAAACTCTGTGCTTCACCTGGATTGTAAACTTCTACTATACAATTCAATTTTAAAATCAATTTGGTGCTACGATATACAATTATAGGGCACTGTTTCCGCCTCTAACATAGAAAAAATACAACGTCGTCAAAACAAAATTCTGAGAATGATAACTGGTGCTCCGTGGTATGTCAAAAACAGCAACATCCATAAGGATCTAGAAGTTCCACTTGTTAAATGCGAAATCCTGAAATATGTGGACAAGTATTTAAATAAGCTGGAAACACATCCAAACCCGCTCGCTCGAAGTATCTTGCAACATAGTAGTCACTCCCGTCTGAAAAGGAGGGATACTATTGCGCTTAGATGAAGATAACTATTTCTATTATGAGAACATAAATTTCCGTCTGGCACTGGCTGGACTAATATTATTTCATTAGTCTTAAGATTTGAAAACTTATTGTTAGTTTGCTTAAGCAAAGATTCAATAATAAAAAATATGCAAAAAAAAAAAAAAAAAAAGTCCAGATAATAGACATACGTTTTTTCAGAGACCGCCTCCGACTATTTACCCATCATAAACATAAAAATAAAAGAAAAATATACAAAGAACTAATAGATACAGGAGCGACTATTAGCCTAGTAGATAATAACAGTGAGGACTTCCAAAAAAAAAACGTATTAAAAAAACCAATTTACTATAGTACCATAAATAAGAAGGATATAATTAAATACGAAGTTTTAACAGATGCACCGAATGAATTTAATATTCCGCATTACTCAAAAAGATGGAAAGCGACCGGTTTAAAAGGTAGACAGTATACATCTGTAATAGGGATTGATTTGCTTAATTGTTTCAAAACCATGATAAATTTAGACGAAGGATATATCTCAATTAATGACAGACTTTTTGATAAATCCATATAAAAACTTAGAGATCTCTACGTTTGAAGCAAAATAAGTTGATTGGAAAGATTTTCATTAGGTCATCTTATTAATGAAGAGCATAAAGAAATAAAAGTTATTCTAAAAAGATTTAAAAAATTATTTTTCAAAGAGGGTGATCAACTCACCAGCACGCCAAGTATTCAACATGAGATAAAAACTGTAACTAATCAACAAATAAATGCTAAGCTCCGCAGCATGAGGAAGAGGTAAGAAGACAAATAAAAGAGATGGAACAGCAGGGAATTATTAGGAAAAGTAATTCCAAGTATTCAAGTCTCTTAATAGTGGTCCCCAAAAAGTTAGATAACTCTGGACAAAAAAAAATACAGAATCGTGGTGGACTCCAGGTAATTTCCTGACAACAGATGACAAATTTCCACTTCCAAATATAGACGCTATCCTAGACAAGTTAGGCAGAGCTTTACTTTACTATAATAGACTTAGCAAAATGGTATCACCAAATTTTAATAAAAGAGGACAGACACAAAACCACTTTCGTAACCCCCCATGGATTGTATGAGTTCATAAGAATGCCGTTCGGACTAAAAAACGTGCCGGCGACATTTCAACGATTAATGAATGAGACATTACGGGATTATATTAATAAAAATTGTGTTGTATATCTAGACGATATACTCATCTTTAGTTCATCTCTGAAGGAACATATAAAGGCCATAAAAGACATATTCACAGTAGTAGAACGGACAGAATTAAAAATCCAAATTGACAAATGTAGCTTCATGAAAAAAGAAACGGAATTTTTAGGACATATTTTAACTTGTGAAGGACTAAATCCCAATCCAGACAAAATTAGCGTAATTCAAGCAGTAGAGATTCCCAAAACAGAAAAGCAAATAAAAAGCGTCCTAGGACTCACAGGTATCTATAGGAAATTTGTGAAAGATTACGCCAAGGTGGCACAACCTATAACGAAATGTCTGAAGAAGGGAGTAAAAATAAACGTTAAAGACCCAATGTAGGTGCATTCGAAAAATTAAAATCTTTGATAACTTCACACCCAATTCTTAGGTATCCAAACTTTGACAAAACTTTTACCTTAACCACAGACGCATCTAACTATGCAATTGGTGCGGTACTGTCACAAGAAGGACATCCGATATGTTTTGCATCTAGAACATTGAACAACCACGAAAGGAATTATTCGGCAACAGATAAAGAAAAAATTTAAAAATAAATAATATAGAAGAAGATGATGTATCGATGCTGACAGTTTACTCAGCCGAAGAAAATTTGATGGATCATTTCTATATTAAAGATTTAATAGTTAACAAGTATAAAACTCAAATTATCTTAACCAACAATAAAGAAGAAGAAATGAAAATTATAGATGGTAAAAGAATTAATTTTGTGGCAAAGTCAGACTTTAACGACATAGGAAATATTTTCAGGAGATATATTACCAAAGGAAAAATAGGCATATTCTCCGAATTATCCGAACATAACTACAAAATTATCCAAGAAAAATTAATAAAAATTTACTCAAATGACAAGCAAATAGAATTCATCAGGATATAGAAACAGAAGTAGAAGCAGTTAAACAAATTTCTTTTTACCAGGTTAGAGAAAGTTTACACTTCGGCATACAGGAAATATATAACCAAATCAAATACAAAATTTATTATTCAAAATTATTAGAATTAATACAGATAGTAATTAACCAATGCGACCTTTGTAAGGCAGTTAAATATGATAGAAATCCTATAAAACAAAAATTTAAATTCACAGAAACACCAACAAACAAAAATCAAGTTATACATATAGACACATATGTGATGAAGGGTTTTAGATTCCTAACCGTGATTGATAAATTTTCAATATTTAGGACAGCATATCATTTAACAGATAGTAGCCCAATTACTATAATAGAACAATTAGAAGAACATTTTTCAAAGGTAGGTAAACCAGAGAAAATTGTAGCGGACGGCGAATTTAATGCACTCCAAATTAAAGAGTTTCTCAGCCAAGAGGGAATTCAATTATATATCACAAAACCAAACAGTCATACGGGAAATACAGATGCCGGAAGAATGCAGAATACATTATCAGAAAAATTTAGAATCCTATATAAAACAAATAATAACATCCCCATAAAACGACTTATCCAAAAGGCTATGCGGAATTATAATAAACGTTACCATTCTAACACTAAATACACACCCAATGATGTTTAACAAGGAAAAGTAGATGAAAAAAGAGTAAAAGAGAATTAAGAAGAATATAAAAGAAAGATAATAAATAATTTAAACAAATCTAGAGAAGATTATGAGGAGGTCAGGAACGAAGGTTATATAAAGAATTATAAGGCTTTAGGACATAAAGAACAACCTAGATATAGGAAATCAAAACTAAAAAATATACACACCTGTAATATTAAAAGACCATATAAATTTTTGGACGCTAGTAATGAAGACGATGACATTGACTCTGAATACTTAGCCCAACGCTTGAAAGAAATTAAAAGCAAAAACAAGAAAATATACACCCTCGTAATATCAAGAAACCTCTAAAATTTTCATATGCTGACAATATTAATGATACTGATAGGAATTACACAGACCACAGGACTAATGAAAATTGAACGAATGATGGAACAAAAAGGATACATAGATATTTACATAAGAGAACAGGAAATTGTTAAAGAAACAGACATAATTTTACACATTATTAATCTACAAAAGCTTGAAGACATTCTAGTAAACATAACGGATAATACTAGTTCTATGAATATTGGCAATAGATATATATTAAATTATAAAATAAACGACGCAAAAAATAAATTGATGACACTATTACCAAAACAAACAAGACAAAGACGCGGACTAATGAACGGTATAGGCAGTTTATCGAAGTGGTTGTTTGCAACTATGGATGACGAGGACAGAAAAATGATACAAAACCATCTTCTTAGAATCAATGAAATAACGGAAAACAATAATCAACAAACTATTATTAATGATTATTTTAATAAAAAAATAGAAGATGAATTAAACTATATAAATAAATTTGTAGAAATAGAAAAAAACAAAAATTTTTACTTAGAACAATTAACTAATATACAATTAATAAAAAACAAAATAGAGCAATTACAAGATAACGTAATTTCAGCAAAATATTGTATCATGCACCCAAACATTTTAACTAGTAACGAAATCCAAGTATATGAAATAGATTACAATAAACTAAAGTATATTCAGCTTGGAAACACATATCTTAATAATTCATTTTTGATTGATTTTTGGCATAAAAATCCCCAAGACATATATAACATATACATATAACAGTCAAACTAAAAACAATTGTACCATTACCGGGCAATAATAATAATGAAATAGACTATGAAAAACAAATACATTTTGAATTCGGAAATAAAACTTACAAATTTGAAGAAAACAAACATTTAAGAGAATTAAAACTAAGCAATCATTGTATTTTAAAAAAATAATTGCCAACTTATATGTAACACAGATTTGGAAATTATATTAGATATAAGCACTATTTTAATTAAAAATTCAAACAACATAACTATAAACCAAACTTGTAATAATGATGATAATGTCCTAACAGGAAACCAGAGTACAAATTTTCTCAAGAGTGAGCAATAAAAAAACACCATTCATGAAAAATCTCGAGAGCGAAAAATCCTAAAAAAAATTTTTTCTTCTCACGTTCATAAAAGAGCGTGAAAAAAATTTTTGCCAACCCTCACTCACTTATGAGAAGTTTGTCGTTTTTTTTTCACGCTCACAAATCACAAATGAAAAATAAAAACCAAATTTTATTTCTCGCTCACAAATGAATGAGAAATTTCTTCTTTTCATTTTCGATTCATTCTTTTATGAGTGCGAGTGTTGCTTTAATATTTTTCACGCTTTGTAACAGAGTTGCCGGAAAATAATTTTTTAAGCGTGTGAAATTTGTACTCCCAATAAGAGTAAAAAAATTCTTGCATTTACATAATTTTTTTTATTTTGCTGCTTGTATATACTTATATGTTGTTAAATTTAAAAAATACTACACATCTATATTTTGATCAGTCTTTTAAGTATATTTTTAATTAAGTGACTTTTAATGCTATTTGAAAAAAAGAAATATATTTTGAAATAAAATAACAACCACAAATTTATAATAAAAATTTCGTTTGTTTCCCAGAGTAAGGCAAAAAAACTATTTTAAAAGAATTGCGTTACTTCATTTTTATACTGAGGAATCGATATGTAGGTTTATAAACAATAATAAATAAATATTAACATAAAGGATTACTTATAGCAGTATTAATTGTGAAAAAGTCATATTTATAAAAAAATTGTTTTTGTTAAGAAACTTAAATAATACATTATTTTTTATGTTGTGATTTTTTAGAAATATTATAGTCTTCACTGACACAAATTTTCATAGCAATCTTTAAAAATATTTTTGAACTGTTTTCCTAAATTTTTAATTGACGTTTTCTAATAAAAAAAAAGTATTTCTTGTGTATTGTGTTCAAGGTCGTAACTGCTCTTTTTTTTAATTTACCTTACTTTTGCTAATGGAACTCCTTCAAACTCTTAGGTTCTATTTAATTGACCTGAAAGGTAAAGTTTTAAATTGTTGTACATAAAAAGATTTGAGTGTGTATTGTATAATAACCACCACAATTTTTTGTAACAATATACCCAATACCTAAAAGGATGACAGACAGGCAGGTACTAAATACTTTCCAAATTAGTGGAAAATCCCAAACAAAATTAAATGATGAACAAATATCTCTAATGGTGGTAAAGCCGAATGCAATTTTTTCCAATCCTTTTAAAATTTGCATGAGTGTGTGTAACAGCTCTATGTTTTTGGCAATATAAACATTAAACGTTTGTAAAAGATCCTTATTTGGATTTCAAATAGCGTGAAGTGAATAACAAACAATGCCTAAAAGACAATTTAATTTTGAAAAATATGTGTTGTACGATGCATCTTCAAAAAAAGTATTTGCGTAATAGAATCGTGCAAAAAGGAACTTAGTTAGAAAGTGAAGGGAAATATCAAAAGACATTACAAACTATTCACAAACAAGATATACAAAGTAATGGTGACGATGCTTTTGTTTGTCACTGGAGTAATGCTTCCCTTTTTGTGAAACCTTAACCGCATATTTTTATTACTAAAATCATTAAATCGGATTCATTGAAAAATTTAAACGAAATGAAGTTAAATAAATGCAAATAAACTACAACGTATAACAGTGCCTGGTTTTTTAATTTATTAAAAACATGTTTTTAAAAAAAAAATTATTCCTAATTTTTTTAAGCATTTCAAAAACTATGCAACAAATTTTTACATATGGCAGCACCAGTAACATGACCAAAAAATTTTATGTGTACACATTTATGAATGCTTTGCGAAAAAATTCATTTATGATTTCTCACTTATGAGAAGTACTCGAATTTGATGCTTTTCATTTATGTTCGTGAAAAGAAAAAAATATTTTTTCTTTTCACTTCTCATTTATGACTGGTGAAAAAAAATTTTTTTTTTCTCGCTCGAGAGTGAGAAGGCACAAAATGTTTTTTAAAAACTCATTCATTAACGAAAAATTGTTGCAGTAAACATAGCGCTCACACTCGTTCTCACGAATGAGAAGTGAGTGAGCAATTTTTAACTCTGCAGGAAACTATATAATAAATTTTAACAAGTGTACAATTAGAATAAAAGATTATTATTTTTCAAACATATTGGAAATTGCTTAAGAAAAAACAATATACAAGAATACCAATATTATACAAAATTTTACTTATAAATTAACACTGAAACAAATTGACGAAGAAAATCAGAATAAAATTCAAAATATTAAAGAATTAAAGTTCCACAAAAAGATTACATATAGTTGTAATATTTTAACCAAAACACTTATTTTAATTTTTATAATATTAATAAAACATAAACGTATTAAAATTAAGATAAACAATAGAATTCAGGAGAATTCTAATTTAAAGGGAGGAGTAGTTACATATAGGAATACTTCCCCTGATAAAATAGACCATTTCTTAGAAGCAATAAGAAAAACATAACAACAAATTTTGAATAAATAAAATCCATTTCCGATTTAATAAAATAAATTAATAAAAAATAAAAAAGTCAAAATTATTTTACGGTCGCAATTCCAAGAATTGCAACGGTTAAAATAATACAACTAATAAATTGTAATCTTTAATATAAATCACGGTGGCAAATTCCAAGAATTGCAACGGTTGAAATAGAACAATTAATAAGTTTTAATATTCAATACAAATCAGCAATATTGTAAAATGCTGATTTTAGATAATTAAACATTAGTATAAGTCTCATTGTAATGATAAAAGAATGAATAAATGAGTTGGTAACAATCCCAAGCCAAGAACGGTTCGGTTCTCCTAAAGTCTTTTCTTTTCTTTTGTATTTGATTTTATTTTTTAATTTTATTTATTTTATTTTATTTATTTTATTTATAGATAATACATAATTTACGCTTGTAACAAGTAATTTAAATTTAAAGGGCTAGTTAGTATCCTCTAATTAATTATTAATTGATTATTTAACGTTATAAATTATATCGGATTTAAAAGGTAAATAAAATAACTAAAAATTAGTGTTTTAGCAGTGATATAAGATTAATAAAGAGGTTCTGTTTTGTAGAGTGTTATCTAATGCAGTATGAATATATTTGCAAATAAAACAAAACATTAATATCGATTTACAACAATGAACAGCGCAAGGTACGAAAGTCCAACAGGAGGTACCTACCAAGTTCTATATTCACACTGCATTAAATGGGTAAAAAACAATTCAGATTTTATAATAACCAATATCAGTATGTATATTTAAAAGTTAAATGTAAAAAAAAAAGAAAATCAAACTTACAGTATTTTATACTCCAACGAAGTCAGCGGGCGCCAATTGACGATTAAAGTCTCTTCGATGTTCTTTTAAAGTTACCATTTAATCAATTAGTGATTATTAAGGGTATAAAATTAGAATTTTTGTCTTGGTTGTGTATATGTTGGTGAGATTCCAAATAAGTAAATGTGAATGTATGTGTGAGTGTAGAGGTGTCTAGGCATGTTTATGAGTGTATAACATTTACTTTTACCCAAAAAAATTTTTACAAATAATACATAACTTAAATTGAAATGAACAAAAAATAATAAAACGTTAGTCTGCACGCGGAAATAGAAGTTAAACAAGAGATCCGCAGTTCCTTTGACTTTAAGAGAAAAAATAATTGTCGTCTAAAGCGTTTAGGTACAAAAAAAATTGCTGGTGTCTCCGCCACCATCAACACGTTCCGTTAACCGGGAGACAAAATTGAAAAGCAAAGCAATACTCGGGACTAGCCCCCCTTTAGATTAAGACTCAGAAATATGTAGCGTCTTAGGTTTTCTTTCTTAAATTTATGGAGCAAACAGTGGATGTCAAAAATACTATTGAAAATAAGTAGAGCTGCCAACTTCTTGTGATGAATTAATAAAGAAAAGGGTTGTATTTTTTTGGGAGCATTTATGGCACGGGTGACATGTCTGTAATAGATGACTGGATGAAAAGGTTGACAAATGGAAATTGCGGTATTTTAGATGGAAAATGACATAAAAATTGAGATCTGCTGGAAATTGAGGAAAGCTTGTAGATAGAGAAAAACCGCCATTATATAAGGGACCACCGGATAAAGCGGTAGTGATTGCTGGCAAAGAACATAAAGTATTTTACATAAATTGAAACCGAGTTCATAAGTATTACCAAAGAGCGCCAAGAGTGCTTGTAAAAATATTTTCTTCCTTACGGTGAAAAGTAGGTGTGAGGATGTAATGTAAGGTAAAAACGAAAAGTATCACGAAACCTTTTTTTGTGTTTTTTTGAAAACAGGACGGTGGACCAGTCGTTGGGAAATTGTGTGGCCGTCAAGCTCCTCTTGGGCATTGAGACTTTGGTTCAAATCGGTAAGGGAGTAAATATAATACGTTTTAAAACCGCGAGAACAGGTAGACCGAGACTAGTTAAAGGGGTAAAAGGCTACCGACGCCGTGCGGAAAGGAAATATAGTGAAGTAAAGGTGTAAGCTATTTTCGCCATCCTGAAGGGTGTGTAGCTGAGGCTAGCGGCAAGAGTCCCCAAAGATTTTTTTACTGGATACTGTGACAGCTAAGAAAAAAAAACGTGGTGATGATATTGAGTGTTGTATTTATGTATGAATCTGTGTAATGTCTTATACCTTTTCTCTGTTATATGTTTTGTGTATGTAAATATATATATCTTTTTTTTAGTAAAGAAAATGGTGAGCGCCTTAATATAAAGGGAACAATTTTTGATTAGTATAAGTTGTAAAATCATTATAAATATTTGTTTTCGCTCAAACAAAAGAAAAAATTCCCAAATCGTTTTAAGAAAACAAATTTGTAAGCGAGCTCCTTTAGGTAGGGCAACTAATAAAAGAAATAAGCATCATAGAAGGATTTTTTTACAGGTTTGTTTAGGGTAAAAAGGGGGCTAGGAATTAGTGTGAGCGTGTTTTTTTTTGGTGGTACGAACATTCTTTTATCAAATTTAAACCGCAAGATTGTATTGAAAATTAAATCAGTTCGACCAATTTTTTTTTGTAAATTGCAAATCATTTTTATAATAATTTTGATTTCAAAATTGTTGGTACCTAAGTACATTCGATTTTAGTAATAGAGACAAAACTAAGCCACCTAGCATTGATTTTTAAAGAGTATTTGACTTTATAATTAGAATATATAATTAAGTTAGTATTAGTACGAAAAGAACATTGGTAGCTTTAAGAATTCATTTAATAAATACTTACTTATGTAATTTGTGCAAAGTGTCTTAAAAGATATGTGTGTTTGGTAATTAGTTCTCTCGAGTAAGGGCAGATGTGTTGAGAGGTTATAAAGAAGTGTGTGAGGATGTTGGGAGATACAAGCGGTATTTTGAAACCAACCCACCAGGTTCTCTGTCCTAGGTGTGTGCTTTGATTGGAGGGAGAATGTTGTAACAAAAAAAAAATAGTTTTAGCATGATTTAGTTGATTATGTTTATTGTACGTGTCTGGGCTGCTGTTGTGGGTTGGGACCTGCCCTGATGATTGACAAGAGCTAGTGGGTATCACAACGCAGTGCGGTGAAGACTTCACGTAACAATATTTTTATTTATTTATTTATTTATTTGAGTCTATGGATAATTTCCTTACAGACTTAATTTTGTAATTATAGTAAAAAAAAGTAAACAAACAAATACAATCACGATCAAATTAGTAAAGAAAAATTAATTATTTAAATTATTTAAATACACAATAATGTTTCTTTTAATGGCATCAATGTTTAAAGAGAAATCAATTAAGTTGTACATTTCGTTAAAGCAACAGCACAGTCTTCGAAACGGATCTGACATGGCAAAGTTAGTACGATATGTTTTTACATACAGCGGGTTAAAAGACCGTAATGTGCGTTGAGGAATATTGAAAGTAACGTTACCCAGCAGAAATTCCGAACAGATCTTACCATTAATAAGATTAAACATGAACGATATATTCAGCATGATTCTCCGGCTTTTTAAAGTTGGTAAATTGATCTCTGCTAATCTTATGACGTATGAAGGGAGCTCAGTATAATTACGATAATTATTCCTTAAACAGAAAATAAGAAATTGTTTTTGAACGGATTCAATACGATCGCTGTGTAAGTTATAATGAGGGTCCCAAATAATTGAGCCAAACTCCAAAATGGGTCTCACCAGGGATGTATATAAGCGCAAAGTAATACAGGGATCATTGAATTCTTTCGCCCACCTCTTAATAAAAGCTAATGTGCTCCGGGATTTATTAACGCTTAACGTTATATGTCTGACAAAGCTTAGTTTACTGTCTAGAAGTATTCCCAAATCCATAATCACATCAACAGACTTTAAGTTATTATTATCAAGTATGTAGGTATAAGGAGTAATGCGTACTCTTGAGAATTGCATATGCTCACATTTTCCAAGGTTTAATTCCATAAGGTTAAATTCACACCAATTACTAAAATTATTTAAGTCCTTCTGCAGAAGAATGTGATCAGACGGTTCTTTAATATCCAGAAATATTTTGACATCATCAGCATACATCAATGTATTACAATGTTTAATTGCCTCTGGCATATCATTAATAAATAGTAAAAACAATAACGGGCCGAGGTGACTACCTTGCGGTACACCAGAGTTTACAAGAAATTTCCTTGAAAAGCAAGAATTAAATTTGACAGATTGCGTTCTACATAAAAGATAAGATTTCAGCCAGCCTAAGAAATTGCTATTGAATCCCATTAAGTTCAATTTTTCCAATAAAAGAGTATGATTTACTTTATCAAACGCCTTACTAAAATCCGTGTAAACAGCGTCAGTGGGGTGGCCATTATTAAAAGCATTATTCACGAATGTTGTTAAATGTAGAACATTAGTCATAGCAGATAATCCCTTTCGAAATCCATGTTGAAGTGGTGTCAGCAGACAGGAAATTTGGTGAAAAAGACCATCGATTAAGCATTTTTCAAACAGTTTTGGTATATCACTAAGTTTTGCTATACCTCTGTAGTTAGATATAACTGATTTGTTTCCGGATTTAAACAGCGGCATAATATATGATTCCTTCCAGATTTTGGGAAAATATCCATATTTT
The DNA here is from genome assembly GCA_963583895.1 of Melanophora roralis. Lineage (NCBI taxonomy): Eukaryota > Metazoa > Arthropoda > Insecta > Diptera > Rhinophoridae > Melanophora > Melanophora roralis. Next base: position 56,110,058 of record OY757188.1, read on the forward strand.
AAAGAAATATTAAAGATTATAGATAAAGGTACAGCTAAAGCTGCAGCACAATTACACAAAACACAACTTGGAATGCCATCAGGTCCACTTAAAAAAGATGATTTGAAATTTTTTAAGCAGTCAAGGATCTGAGTGGTGGAAATTGTAGACGTAGAAATATTTTGATAACTGATAATTCTGTATGGATAGACAGTACTAGTGCTATAAACTGCATTCGAGTATGTAGAAGCAAAGAAGTCGGCAAACATGTCACTAATTATATTCTCATGACTTGACTCATTAGCAAAATATTTCATGACTTTTGGAAACCCAGACGACTTGCGTTTAGAGTTTACAAACTTAAAGAAACACTTTGGGTCTTGAATTAAATTCCGTTTCATGTTTTGAATATAGTTATTGTACATTTGTAAATTTAATAAATTATATTCTGCACGAAGAACTAAATATTTACTGTAATAAAAAGATGATCCAGAGCTTTTGTATTTCCTAAAGTGTTTGTTTTTTAAATAAATGATTTTTTTTTAAGATTCTAGTATACAGGTCAGCGAGTATACCTTTAAGGTGTAGAAACTTTTAGGTAAGTTACTCTATCCGGTTCAAACCGATAGACCGCAACTTACTACTCTAGAGTAGTAGTGGCTGTACTGACTTAATTTTCTACCCTTTTCTTTTCAACTCGGTCAACTGTTACATGTAGTTGAATTAGAAAATATATTCAGGATAACCGCTGTGGCTAGAGGTGTCAGAGGTCCGTTGTATTTTGAATATATTGTTCTCGCGCTAATAAATGGGTATTTCCTGAGAGATTAGGTGATAGCCGCTCTGATGGTACATTGGAGGTCTGTAGTACCACGGCTTCTCGGGACCCCGTAGGGTCAAGGGGTCAGGATACGGTGTGAAGTAAATCGTACCCATTCTGAATAAAGATCAGATGCGAGAGATTGCGATGAGGTTTATACTGTAAGTGGCCATTAAATACCCTACGATCGACCCATTATTTTTTTTTATGTAACCATTTTTTTTCGTTGAGTTTACACATTTAAAAGACTTTGTAAATATGAAAGAGAGATAACTTTTAAACCACACACAAAACCTTTTGACAATATCTGCACCAAACTCGAAAAATTTTAAGTTCATTGTTTTAATCTACATACATAGATACATAGATATAAAAAGAAAAATTTTGTTATTATTTTGTCTCTGACTATCGTGTATGCTGTATCAATTTGTCGTGAAGTTGTGATTGTCAACTGGTGTACGGTTAGTAATTGGTACATTTATTTGATCGTGGATGTTAGAAAGTAAGTTATAGTCGGATTCACTTAAACTATTACTATTGATTTGGGTACGGCAGAGTCCGTGAGCCACGCGAACTAGATTTATTAGTTTTTGTCGATTAATTGGTAAGTGGCTCGTGGGCAATATATACATATATAGAGATTTGTTGTGAGACGGCAAGAGTATTTAAGGGTCGGGAGCGTACGCCTGAAAAGTTGTGTTGCGCCAGAGCGAGCCTTTTGTTTTTATTTGACGCTTTTGAAACATTATAATCTAAGTCTTTCTTTATTTTGAAGTTATTGGAAAAATTTGGAAAGGGGATTTTAGAAAAGAGTTTACGATACACGGGAGGATTGAAAAGAGAGGAAAAGTTCGTTACGGTGTATGGCAGACCCAGTAGCTGATCGGCAAAAAGAATCAGCGGTAAAATTAGATCGCCTTAAAAGATATAGGCAGAGAAATCGATCATTTGACTTAAACTGCTCCTCACCACAAGTTAAGGAAAAATATAAGAGGGATAATAAGTCGACTAGAATGTCATCTAAGTCGCCCCAGATCGAAGACAGGTCAGCGACAATAACCCTCCCGGTAGCCGCGCGGGGAGCTGTTCCGAAAAATAGAATAGAGTCGCAATGTAACTATCCAGATTCGAATGATGTGTCACCAACAGTAAAGTCAATGGTTACGGAATGTATCTCAGAGATGAAAGCCAATATAAATCAGTCAATAAACAACTTGATAGAGGAAATGAGAAGGGTTTATGATAGTATAAGCCAACTATCGCGTGAAGTTGGGAATCTGACAATAGGGGATAGAACTCCTAACAACGAAAACGAAAATAGGATGCCGAATGAGGTGAAAGGGAGGCCGGTAAATTTTGCTCAGGGCCAACGATTTGATTTCCCAAGCCCGAATCCATATCCTGATGGCTGGAGAATAAGAGTAGATAAGTTTGGCCTAAAGTTTAAGGGGAACCAGGGTGGTCGAGATCAGCTATCAGTTGAAGAATTCATATTTCGGTTGGAACACATGCAAATACAATATAGGATCCCATGGGAAGAGATTTTAAGAAACTTTCACCTGTTAGTCGCGGGCTCGGTAAAGCAGTGGTATTGGGCTCTTCTGCAGACAACGGAGATTACTAGTTGGGACACTCTACGATTAGCCTTAATAAATCGCTACAAAACAGTCAGATCAAATTGGGAACTTATGCAGGAACTGATCGAGAGAAAGCAAATGCCTGGAGAGACGATTGACGACTATTTTCACAGCCTAAATGTGCTCAGAGCAAAACTAGAAATACCGGTGGCAGAAGGCGAGATGATCAAAATAGCTAAGAGAAATATTAGAGACAACATTGCGCGAATTGTATATCCGATATCGGTGTCTTCGGTAGAGCATTTACGTATGGAATGTTTGGAGGCAGAAACGATCTTTTCAAGAAAGGATTTTAGGGGAGCACAACCACCACCGGTAAGACAGCAGAAATATGTGAGTGAAGCCATAGTCAGCGTAGTAGATGGTAACGAGACAGAAGTTGTAACCGAATTAGCGGCAATAAATAATTTACCAACATGTTGGAACTGTCAACAAAAAGGACATGTTTTCAAATAATTTTCGTCCCAGCAAAGGTCGCTTTTTTGTTACAAATGTGGTCAGCCGAACACAATCACCCCGAACTACACAAAATGTATACAGGACCGGCAACACTTGCAGAGGAGCGCAGCCTTAGCGGAGGAGGCGCGGTCCAAAGAAAATGCCCCGAAACGTCAGCAAACAACACAGTAGGAAACTTTAATCTCGCCAAAGTAAAACATTTGTTACCTCTGACAGCACGGGAACAAAATTATAAAATAGTGAGGAAACGTATTTTCAATGACAATGAGTGTGTAGACTCCAGTGTCATAGATTCCACAGGAAGTCAATTGAAACAGAAGAAAATGTCAAACAACGAAGAAGTAAGGTTTAAGGCCCAACATTTAAATACACAGTCAAGTAAAAATCTAAATTTGGAGGCAAGGAAACATAAACATATAGCAAAATTAAGAAATGAATTTACTGCTAGGAAACGACGTCGTAGATTAGTGGCGGAAGCAATAAAACGATACGATAGTAAAATAGACCCGAGACCATATGCCGAAGTCAACTTTAAAGGGAAAAAGTTTAAAGGACTTCTGGACTCAGGCACGTCCGTAAGTCTGCTCGGTAGAAACTGTAGAGAAATACTTAAAGGCTTAGAGGCAGAAATTATCAAGATATGCAGCAATGTCAGTATGGCGACGGGCCAAATGTTTCAGGTAATAGGAAAATGTCAATTGGAAGTTGAATATATAGGTAAAATGCAGAAAATAGTTTTTTATTTATGCCCTGCGTTAGATCAAGAACTCTTCCTTGGAAACGATTTTTGGCAGGCGTTTCAAATAGCCCCCGAAATAATGACAGTGTCCGAAATGAACATGGGCATGGCCGTAAAGTGCCACGAATAGCAGGGAGCGCATGAACTTGATAAACACATTTTGACCGCCGTCCAACAAAATCAACTGGATAACGTGATCCAAAAATTTCCATCTTTTGAAGTCCAGGGTTTAGGGTGCACCAAGCTAGAGAGGCATGAAATAAAATTAATTGAAGGTACAAATCCTATAAAGGACAAACACTACCCGATGTCGCCGGCGATGTAGGCAATAGTATACGCGGAGCTTGATAAAATGCTAGAGCTGAAAGTGATCGATGAAAGTAAAAGCCCGTGGTCCAATAAGACGACGATAGTAAGAAAGCCTGGGAAGAACAGGTTTTGTCTTGATGCCCGAAAATTAATTGCGATTACAGTAAAGGATGCGTACCCTCTGCAAAATATTGATGGCATATTAAGCCGAATAGATCAGGCACATTACATTAGCAGTGTCGATCTGAAACATGCATTTTGACAAATAGAATTGAAGGAGGAAGCCAAACCCTATACGGCCTTCACAGTTCCAGGGAGACCGCTGTATCAGTTCCGTGTAATGCCGTTTGGTCTATGTAACGCGGCCCAGCGCTTGTGTCGTCTCATGGACCAGGTGATACCTGCAAAATTAAAACCGAACGTGTTTATGTATTTGGATGATTTGCTGATCATTTCGGACGAGTTTTCATCCCGTTTAAGACTACTCGAGCAAGTGGCCGAATGCCTGAGCAAGGCAAATTTAACTATTGGATTGGAAAAATCGAAGTTTTGTTTTAGGGAGTTAAGGTACTTAGGCTTTATAATTGGGGGAGGTATACTCAAGACATACCCCGAAAAGGTAAAGGCCATACAGAAGATCGCAATCCCGAAAAACGTCAAAAAATTAGAAGTTTACTAGGAACCGCTGGATGGTATAGGAGGTTCATTCGGGATTTTGCCACCATAGCCTCAGCCCTTACAGATACACTGAAAAAAAGAAAAAGATTTTTTATGTCGCCAGAGGCAATTGAATCGTTTGAAACCCTAAAAACTTCCCTCACTACCGCCCCCGTTTTACGCCACCCAGATTTTAAAAGGGAATTTTATATACAGTGCGACGCGTCAGAGTATGGAGTAGAAGCCGTTCTGTTTCAAAAGGATGATGACGAACTGGAAAATCCGACCGCATATTACTCCCAGAAATTAACATCATGTCAAAGAAACTTTTCGGTTACTGAGAAGGAATGCCTTGCAGCTGTTAGCTATAAAACCAATTTGGCCGTACGTGGAAATGATGAAATTCACTGTCATCACCGATCATGCTAGCCTCAAATGGCTCATGTCGCTTAAAGACTTGAGTGGACGCTTGGCTAGGTGGTCATTGCAGCTGCAGGCGTTCGACTTCACGATAGAACACCGCAAAGGCTCCGAAAATGTAGTGGCGGATATGCTTTCACGCATGCCAGTTGAAGTGGCCGAAATTCGGGAGAAAACCTTATGGACTTTGAAACCACAGCGTTTGAAGCAGAGGAGTATGTGCAATTAATAATCAATTTTCATAAAAATCAAGAAAAGTTGCCAGATTTGCGGATAGAAGAGGGAAAGGTGTATAAAAAGACAATTTGTGATAGCCTGGATAGCGTCGGTGACCCGGTTTGAAAATTTTGGATCCCCAGGAAATCACACATGTGTTGATAGAAAACGCCCAAAATAAAGTAACAGCCGCACACGGGGGGGACCGAAAAACTCTGGACAGGCTGAAAAGGTTATATTATTGGCCAAGAATGTCAATCCAAGTTCAACAATACATAAAAATCAACATGCAATGCCAACAATTGGGAATGAAGTGCTTACGGAGAGACCATTTCAAAAAATATATATAGATTTTTTGGGTAAATATCCCCGGTCAAAGAGCGGCAATACGTATATATTTATTGTGGTTGACCATTTTTCAAAATTAATTTTTTTAAAAGCTATGAAAGAAGCCACCACCAAGAACGTAGTTCAATTCCTAGTTCGGGAAGTTTTTCAAAAGTTTGGGGTACCTGAGGTCCTTCATAGTGATAATGGTCAACAATGTCTTGATTTTGTTTAAGGAAATGATAGAATCGTATGGAATTATTCATTTGAAAACGGCTTTTTATTCCCCACAGGCAAATGCTGCCGAAAGAGCCAATCAGTCCGTGCTGGCAGCCATTAGAGCGTACTTACAGGAAGATCAAAGAGACTGGGATTTATATCTGCCAGAAATTGAATGCGCACTTCGGACATCGGTGCACTCAGCCACTAAAGTTACCCCATTTTTTCCCTTTTTGGTTACCATTTCTACTCCAACGGGGCAGACTATAAATTGGCTCGGAAGTTACAATCCCTGTCTGACCACAACATAGAAAAATTAGAGCCAAATGAGAGAATGGAAGTAATAAGAAATAAGATAAAGAAGACTCTCACCGAGGCCTATGAAAGGAGTGCCTACAGATACGATAAAAGAGCACGCATGGTTAACTTCAATCCGGGTCAAGAGGTGTACAGGAGAAACTTTGTGCTTTCGGACTTTAAAAGAAACATAAACTCGAAGTTCTGTCGATAATACTTGAAATGCCGCGTAGTAATGCCAATTGGTAACAACATGTACGAACTGGAGTCACTGCAGGGAAAACCAATTGGAATTTTTCATACCAAGGACATAAAAGTCTGAATAAGTTATTTTGGACGGAAATATGAGAGATAAGCGCAGGCATGGCTCTGTTTTGGTACGCAGTACGAAATACACATATGGTCCATATAATTAGGTCACTAGGATATTCTATCCTAAATGGTGGCCATAGGTGTACCTGCACCAGTACAGTACAGTTGAGGCTCACAGAAATGTTTTGAGAAATCGGGAAGCTTATACAAAGTCCCAGGGAAAGGATCTGTAAAACCCAGTCACCTGGATTTAAAGGGAATATTAGGACAATCTGTCGTGATAATTTGAATTATGGACATTTACATACATATGAAGCCCGGCTGGAGACTCGACAGGGCGTGGGAGTTCCCCACGTCGGTTTTTGTTGTGTAGCCAAGGAAGACAGGCCCGACAGGCGCTATACCGCACACCGGCCCTACCGGCGTAAACTTGGAAGCCCTGGAGTTTTGTTGCGGGTGGTATAAACCAAATGCCGTATAACTTGTGGCCATGGGTTTGACACAATTGGAGCAAACAGTGGATGTCAAAAATACTATTGAAAATAAGTAGAGCTGCCAACTTGTTGTGATGAATTAATAAAGAAAAGGGTTGTATTTTTTGGGAGCATTTATGGCACGGGTGACATGTCTGTGATAGATGACTGGATGAAAATGTTGACAAATGGAAATTGCGGTATTTTAGATGGAAAATGACATAAAAATTGAGATCTGCTGGAAATTGAGGAAAGCTTGTAGATAGAGAAAAACCGCCATTATATAAGGGACCACCGGATAGAACGGTAGTGATTGCTGGCAAAGAACATAAAGTATTTTACATAAATTGAAACGGAGTTCATAAGTATTACCAAAGAGCGCCAAGAGTGCTTGTAAAAATATTTTCTTCCTTACAGTGAAAAGTAGGTGTGAGAATGTAATGTAAGGTTAAAACGAAAATTATCACGAAACGTTTTTTTGTGTTTTTTTGAAAACAGGACGGTGGACCAGTCGTTGGGAAATTGTGTGGCCGTCAAGCTCCTCTTGGGCATTGGGACTTTGGTTCAAATCGGTAAGGGAGTAAATATAATACGTTTTAAAACCGCGAGAACAGGTAGACCGAGTCTAGTTAAAGGGGTAAAAGGCTACCGACGCCGTGCGGAAAGGAAATATTTTTTTTTTTTTTTTCATATATTTTATTATTGGATCTTCGCTTAAGCGAACTAACAATAAGTATTCAAATCTTAAGACTAAGTAATTAATATTAGCCCAGCCAGTGCCAGACTAAAATTTAAGTTCTCATAATAAAATAGTTATCTTCATCTAAGCGCAATAGTATCCCTCTTTTTCAGACGGGAGTGTCTACTATGTTGCAAGATACTTCGAGCGAGCGGATTTGGATGCGTTTCTAGCTTATTTAAATACTTGTCCACATATTTCAGGATTTCGCTTTTAACTAGTGGAACTTCTAGATCCTTATGGATGTTGCTGTTTTTCACATACCACGGAGCACCAGTTATCATTCTTAGGATTTTATTTTGACGGCGTTGTATTTTTTCGATGTTAGAGGCGGAAGCAGTGCCCCATAATTGTATACCGTAGCACCAAATTGGTTTTAAAATCGAGTTGTAGATTAGAAGCTTACAATCAAGACGTAGCACAGAGTTTCTACCAATTAGCCAGTGGATTTGAGCAGCTTTAAGTTTCATTTGCGTCAGCTTAGCATCTATATGAGGCTTCCATGTAAGGCGGCGATCTAGGTGAATACCAAGATATTTTGTCTCAGATCGTTGAGGCACATTATGGTTGTTGATAGTGATTGGAGGGCACGTTTCTTTGCGTAAAGTAAAAGTTACGTGGGTACATTTTTGTTCATTTATCTTTATTCCCCATAACTTTGCCCATTTCTCGACTTGGGTAACGTGCTGTTGCAGCTGGTTCGAAGCCTCTTTAGGGTCTTTGTGAATACTAAGAAAAGCAGTGTCGTCAGCAAATGTCGACGTGTGTGTGAAACTATTGGTTGGCATATCTGCCGTGTAAAGCAAGTACAAAATTGGACCTAGTATACTTCCTTGAGGTACACCAGCGTCTATTGGTTGGGAACAACTTATTTGGTTTCCCTCTTTAATCATAAATTGTCGGCCTGTTATGTATTTTTCTAAAAGGTTGAAAATATTAGTTGGAAGGTTGAGCTTTAGTTTGTTTAGAAGGCCTTCATGCCATACTTTGTCGAAAGCTTGTGAGACATCGATAAAAAGCCCGGAGCAGTACTTCTTTTCCTCAAAGGCTTTTCTTATAACCTGTACCAATCTGTGAGTTTGTTCGATGGTACTATGTTGACTTCTAAAGCCAAATTGGTGATTTGGAATGCAGTTGTTGTCATTCAGGATCGGATTTAGCTTGGTTTTTGACAGTTTTTCGAACAATTTTGACATTGTGGGTAACAAACTTATGGGCCTATAGGATTCTACCTTCGAGGGATCTTTGCCAGGCTTAGGAATCATCTTTACTAAGGCAACTTTCCATATAGGCGGAAAATGTTCAAGCCGAATTATCGCGTTAAAAATAAAAAGAATGATTCTTTTAGCAGTAAGAGGCAGCTCTATGAGCATTTTGTTGCTTATTTTGTCAACGCCAGGAGCTTTTTTACCGTTAAGGTTAGCGATAGCCTCTACAACATCTGCAAATCGGAAACGTATTTCTAAAGGACGTCTTGCAACAACAGGTGGTAATTCCCTCACGTCAGTGCATGTATTGGGAGTGAATACGTTTTTGAAGTGATTTGCGAACAGATTGCATTTTTCTTCATCATTTCTAGCCCAGGATCCTCTCAGATTGCGCAGTGGTGGTTTTGCGATAACAGGTCTTTTAAGACGTCTGGCTGATCGCCATAAGGAATAATTTGTCTGAGGAGTCGCGTCTAGACCTTCCAGGTACTCTTTCAGTGATGCCATTCTGTGAGCCTCCAACAAGCTTTTTAGTTGGGTTGTACATTCTTTCAGCTTAGTTTTAAATTGGGGCGATCTATGTTTTTGCCATTCCCTGCGGGCTTTTCTTTTTTCAGATACGAGCTTTTCTACATCTTCAGAGAAAATTTTGTTGTACCTAGCCTGGCGGTAGGTAGAAGACGCATGTTCAACGGCTTTTTTAATGTTTTCATTAAGGACGCTCAGACAATCATCTATGTCTCCGGGAGTTTTTAACGATTGGTTCTCCGCGCAGTGCGTACTAATATATTTTTTATATTTCAACCAATTAATTCTTTTAGATAAGAAAAACTCACTAGCTGCTATTTGGTGAGGACTGCAAATAGTGATTATTGTGGGTGAGTGGTCAGAAGATAAATCCAAGAAGGCTTGAGCCTCAATGAGCTCCAAGGATATACCTTTTGCTACGCCAAAATCAATTACGTCTGGAATTTTATTGTGGTCTGTTGGCCAGTAGGTTGGTTGTCCAGTTGAAATAACGAAAAGTCCCATTTCCGACACGGAGTCATACAAGACACGACCTCTGGGACTAATTAGGCGGGAGCCCCAGTATGTGTGCTTAGCGTTATAGTCTCCAGCAGCTATGAAGCGGGGACCTAATGATTTGTAGAAACTGTTGTACTGATCCTTCGTTATGGAGAATCTGGGAGGACAGTAAACTGATGAAATAACAAGGTTATGGAAAAATTCATCAATGCAGACGTTTGTTGCTTGCATATAACATTCAGATAGGCCACCCAACCATTGGTGCTTAATTCTTGATTTGATTAAAATAGCAGAGCCACCACAGGATCTATCCCTGGGATCTTTTGAATCATAAAAATTGTATCCACTAATTTTAAAAGTGCTTCTAGATGTCATATGAGTTTCGGAAATCAACATGACATCGATTTTTTGGTGTGTTAAAAAGTAGTCGAGCTCGTTTTTGTGTTGGCGGATGCCGTTTGCGTTCCAGAAACAAACCCTGAGGCAGTTCATGGTCTTTTAAGCATGGCCTGCAGAAGAGCAGACTGCATTTTCTGCATCTCCTGCATCATGCTAGCCATTTGCGCCATTATATGCGTAAATTGTTTGACCATATTGTCAATTACGGCTTCCAGACGGCTAAAATTGGGACCAGTTGGTTCACTTGTTGGCACTTGTTGTTGTGTGGTTGGTTGGTTTGGCCTTTGTGCATTGGACTGGTTTGACTTTAGTGCGTTGGCGTAAGAAATTTGACTTGTAGTTGGCTGTGATAACTGGGAAATGTTTTTTGTTGGTATATTTAACGGCTGGGGAGGGGCAGGAACTACCTTCGGCTTAGATGAGCGCATAACTAAATCAAAGACAGGACAACCTCTGTAGTTGGCAGTGTGGTTTCCTCCGCAATTGCTGCACTTCTTCACCCTAGGGTCATCTTTTGGTTTGTCGCACTTGGTTGTAACATGCAGATCCCCACATACAACACAAACAGAAGGCAACTTACAGTAAGTTTTTGTGTGGCCATATTCCTGACAATTTAAGCATTGTACAGGTCCAGATCGCTTATGCGGGACTTCCACTGTAACTCTACGGTGCATAATATATCTTAAACCATAAATGGGGTGAGTTTCGTTTTTCTTTAGTTTGGCATCACCAGGCTCAAGTTCAACTCGAAACAATGGTTGAGGGTATTTTTCCCTGTTTCTAATATTTGTCACAGTCCTTACCTTAAATCCTTCGCTGCACAAACTGGTCTTTATCTCCTCCGGGTCAACATTTGAGTCAATTCCTTTTATGACTACCTGGAGGCCTTTTGCGTTTTTTAGCTGGTAAGTGTAAAAGTTCTTTTTTAATTTCTCAAATTCCGACACCGTGGCGCGGTAAGCGTTCTCATGGCTTACTTGAATTTTGGTCTCATATATATTACCACGTTTTATGTTCGACACATAAAAGTTCTTTTCGCCTATTAATGCAACTAAAAATTTGATGAGGTCGTTCGAGTTTTTTTCTCTTAAATAAATTGGAGGAGGCTTAAAATTTTTTTCCGTAACGGGGCCATCATTATCATCTGTTTGCAGAATGGCAAAGCGATTTTGCGATGTGGTTGGCCTTTCATCGTCTTTTAAAATTTTTGCAGGTTGACTTACTTCTGCCGACTTCGGACTTCTTCCCCTTTTAAGAACTGTTACGTACCTGTCCATCCCTACCTGGATCTTAGGAGCACACGCAGAAATTGGGCCTGGAGCGCCTTTAGCAGCTGTAGGTGCGACACCAGAACTTGATAACGAAGACCGCGATGAAGATGGCACCTCGGTATTTTTTTTATAATTTTTAAACAGAGATTGGGCTAAATTTGTCCCTTGTTCAGTACATTTATTTAAATTAGGCACACTTGCACTTAAACTGTTTGTATTTGTTTTTGGTTTTGCACTTAAATAGTTTCTATTATATTCAGGGTCTCTAATGTTTTCATTGCTAACGCTTTCTGAGCTTAACACAATGTAAGCATTTCGGCTATTAGGCCCACTGTCACTACGATTACTGTTACTCATTAACCGTTTGGTTTTTTTATTTTGTTTAGTTTGTTTTTATTTTCGATTCTCGCTTATGTCTTGTAGGTATGTATATTAACAAATTTTTTTTTTTGTAACTTATTACAAATATAACCTATTACAAATATACACTCGCGTAGACACGTCCGTACACTACGAGATTAAGAGAGCAACTGTAAGGAAATATAGTGAAGTAAAGGTGTAAGCTATTTTCACCATTCTGAAGGGTGTGTAGCTGAGGCTAGCGGCAAGAGTCCCCAAAGATTTTTTTACTGGATACTGTGACAGCTAAGAAAAAAAATGGTGATGATGATATGAGTGTTACATTTATGTATGAATCTGTGTAATGTCTTATACCTTTTCTCTGTTATATGTTTTGTGTATGTAAATATATCTTTTTTTTTTTTTGTAGTAAAGATAGAAAATGGTGAACGCCTTAATATAAAGGAAACAATTTTTGATTAGTATAAGTTGTAAAATCATTATAAATATTTGTATTCGCTCAAACAAAAGAAAAAATTCCCAAACTTTTGTAAAAAAACAAATTTGTAAGGGGAAGAGATTGTTGATATTTGACAAGAAAGAAAAAGATAGACACCAGACTACCTAAGCGAGCTCCTTTAGGTAGGGCAACTAATAAATGAAATAAGCATCATAGAAGGATTTTTTTACAGGTTTGTTAAGGGTAAAAAGGGGGCTAGGAATTAGTGTAAGCGTGTTTTTTTTTTTGGTGGTACAAACATCCTTTTATCAAATTTAAACCGCAAGATTGTATTGAAAATTAAATCAGTTCGACCAATTTTTTTTTGTAAATTGCAAATCATTTTTATAATAATTTTGATTTCAAAATTGTTGGTACCTAAGTACATTTGATTTAAGTAATAGAGACAAAACTAAGCCACCTAGCATTGATTTTTAAAGAGTATTTGACTTTATAGTTAGAACATATAATTTAGTTAGTATCAGTACGAAAAGAACATTGGTAGCTTTAAGAATTCATTTAATAAATACTTACTTATGTAATTTGTGCAAAGTGTCTTAAAAGATATGTGTGTTTGGTAATTAGTTCTCTCGAGTAAAAGCAGATGTGTTGAGAGGTTATAAAGAAGTGTGTGAGGATGTTGGGAGATACAAGCGGTATTTTGAAGGAATAAAAGTATTTCAGGATGGGTGGGCAAGTGGAGGACCAAACCACCAGGTTCTCTGTCCTAGGTGTGTGCTTTGATTGGAAGGAGAATGTTTTAACAAAAAAAAAAATAGTTTAAGCATGATTTAGTTGATTATGTTTATTGTACGTGTCTGGGCTGCTGTTGTGGGTTGGGACCTGCCCTGATGATTGACAAGAGCTAGTGGGTATCACAACGCAGTGCGGTGAAGACTTCACGTAACAAGTTTTGCAAGACGATAATGAGGCCCCCGTTAGTGAAAGAAAGTCCTTTAAGCCACCTCCCATTAATTTAGGGAAAAAACTCAAATGATCTCGACAAGTTTTAAGTCGGTTTGATTAGGGAAAACAGCTTTTGTTTATCAAACGTTAAACGCGGTAACATATTTGAGACACAAATTCAAGTAAACCACGAAAACGCCTACCTACCAACTCAAGACCGCAAAAGGCCTCCAGGTAGTTATTAAAGGCATTGATTCTAATGATGACCCAGAAGAGATCAAGACCAGTTTGTTAAGCAAAGTGTTTATGGTTAGGACGGTATCCAATATAAGAAACAGGCAAAAACACCCCAAACATTATTCCGAGTAGAGCTTGAGCATGGTGATATAAAATTGAAAAAAAGTGAAACTCACCCCATCTATGAATTAAAATATTAAATATTAAAATATATTATGCACCGACGAGTTACTGTGGAAGTGCCACAAAAGCGATCTGGGCCCGTACAGTGCTTGAACTGCCAGTAATATGGCCACACTAAAGCTTATTGTAAGTTGCCTTCTGTTTGTGTTGTGTGTGGGGGTCTGCACGATACGACCAAGTGCGACAAGCCAAAAGATGATCCTAGGGTGAAGAAATGCAGCAACTGCGGTGGAAACCCCACTGCAAACTATAGAGGTTGTCCTGTTTTTAGTTCAGTTAGGCACTCAAGAAAGTCGAAAGTAGTTTCTCCCCCTCCCCAAACATTGAATATACCAACTACAAACATGCCGGCATTGGTACAGCCAACTTCAAATCAAGTTTCTTACGCCAACGTATTGAAGTCTAACCAGCTTTTCGCACGTAAGCCTTTCCAAAAAACAACGCAACAAGAAACGAACCAACCGGTCCCAATTTTAACCGCCTGTAAACCGTAATTGACAATATAGTCAAACAATTTACGCAGATCATGGCGCAAATGGCTAGCGTGATGCAAAAAATGCAGTCTGCTCTTCTGCAGGCTATGCTTAAAAGGCCATGAACTGCCTCAGGGCTTGTTTCTGGAACGCAAACGGCATCCGCCAACACAAAAACGAGCTCGAGTATTTTTTAATAAACCAAAAAATCGATGTTATGTTGATTTCTGAGACTCATATGACATCTAGAAGCACTTTTAAAATTAGTGGCTGTTCTTTTTACGATTCAAAGGATCCTAGGGATAGATCATGTAGTGGCTCGGCTATTCTAACCAAATCAAGAATTAAACACCAGTGGTTGGGTGGAATGTTATTTCCAAGCTACGAACGTCTGCATTGATGAATTTTTCCATAACCTTGCTATTTTATCAGTTTACTGTCCATCCAGATTCTTCATAACGAAGGATCAGTACAACAGTTTCTACAAATCATTAGGTCCCCGCTTCATAGCTGCTGGAGACTATAACGCTAAGCACACATACTGGGGCTGCCGCCTAATTAGTCTCAGAGGTCGTGTCTTGTATGATTCCGTGTCGGAAATGGGGATTTTCGTTATTTCAACTGGACAACCAACCTACTGGCCAACGGACCACAATAAAATTCCAGACGTAATCGATTTTGGCGTAGCTAAAGGTATTTCCTCGGAGCTTATTGAGGCTAAAGCCTCCTTGGATTTATCTTCTGACCACTCACAAACAATAATTACTTTTTGCAGTCGTCACCAAATAGCAACTAGTGATTTTTTCTTATCCAAACGAGTAAATTGGTTAAAATATGAAAAATATATTAGTGCCCACTGCTCGGAAAACCAACCGCTAAAAACTCCCGGAGACATAGATGATAGTCTGAGCGTCCTAAAGGAAAACATTAAAAAAGCCGTTCAACATGCGTCTTCTACCTATCGTCAGGCCAGGTACAGAAAAATTTTTTCTGACGATGCGGGAAAACTTTTATCTGAAAAAAAGAGTCCGAAGAGAATGGCAAAAGTATAGATCGCTCCAACTTAAAACTAAGCTGAAAGAATGTACAAAGCAATTAAAAAGCTTGCTGGAGGTTCACAGAATGACATCACTTATAGAATACCTCGAAGGTCTAGACACTACTCCTCAGACAAATTATTCCCTATGACGATCAGCCAGACGTCTTAAAAGACCCGTTTTTGCAAAACCACCACTGCGTAATCTGAGAGGATCTTGGGATAGAAATGAAGAAGAAAAATGCGATCTGTTCAAAAACGTGTTCACTCCCAATACTTGCACAGACGTGAGGGAATTACCCATAGTTGTTGCTAGACGTCCTTTAAAAATACGTTTCCGATTTACAGATGTTGTAGAGGCTATTGCTAACCTAAATGATAAAAAGGCTCCTGGCGTTGATAATATAAGCAACAAAAAGTTAAAAGAATAATTCTTTTTATTTTTAACGCAATAATTCGGCTTGAACATTTCCCGCCTACATGAAAAGTGCCCTTAGTAAAGATGATTCCTAAAGGTACCTTTACATAGTAATACATATATTATGACTTGTCAAAAAATGTTGTAGAATAATACAAAATCTCATCATGTAAAAGCACAATGTATTGAGTGGGAGCAAATACGGATACAAAATTTGACAAGTGTTCGGTAAATGTTTATTTTCTAAACCATTTTAGAAACTTGTGTATTCTCATCACATCAGAGGTGTGAAAGATTGTCAGACAAACAATCAAAATCAAAGAAGATTTTTTTCATGTTGTTTTTGTTAATATTGTAGAACCTCAACCATATGGCGTTACCCCAAAAGGAAACTGGCAAGAAACAACTGATCCGTGTAAACATGAAAAATAGTTAGAACAGATTTTTATTCTCTTTTTTTAAACACGGAGGGAATTTCATAATATTTTGATTCTACAAAATCTAATTACTTTGTATTACCGTGTAAAGGTACCTTAAGCCTGGCAAAGATCCTTCGAAGGTAGAGTCTTATAGGTCTATAAATTTGTTACCCACAATGTCAAAAAAAAATGCTTAAAAGCAAGCAGAATCCGATCTCGAATGACCACAACTGCATTCCAAATCACCAATTTGGCTTTAGAAGTCAACATAGTACCATCGAACAAACTCACAGGTTGGTACAGGTTATAAGAAAAGCCTTTGAGTAAAAAAAGTATTGCTCCGCGCTTTTTTTCGATGTTTCACAAGCGTTCAACAAAGTATGGCATGAAGGCCTGTTAAACAAATTAAAGCTCAACCTTCCATCTTATATTTTCAACCTTTTAGAAAGTACATAACCGGCCGACAATTTATGATTAAAGAGGGAAACCAAGTAAGTTCTTCTCAACCAATAGGGGCTGGTGTACCTCAAGGGAGTATACTAGGTCCAATTTATTTATTTTATTTATTTATTTTACTTAATGTGGATATCACATACAACAAGATATAAATCTTTTTAATTACAGTATGTGATCTTATATCGATACAACCAATTTACGATAGTTATTACAATATTAAAAATATTTAATGTACAAATAGATATTTATAAAAACAAAAAAAAAAATATAATGAAATAAAAATAACATAGAAAATATAAACAGGTAAAAATAATACAATACAATCAATTTTCGATAATTATTACAATATTAAAATTATTAAAAAAGTTAGAAATATTTTACGTACAAATAGATACTTATAAAAACAAAAAAAACAACATAAGTTAAACAAAAAATAAATAAAACAGGTAAAAAAAAAAAAAAAAAATATATATATATATATAATTGGAAACCACTCCATAACAAGATTAAAAAGAAAAATTTAAAGAAAGAAAAACATATTTAATGCGAAGTGAATCGATATTTACTATAATTTAAAATTTGAGACCAAATCATTTTTAAACAATTCATTTCTAAACAGTAAAGCGTTGTCTGTAGTTTGTAAATAGTTGGGTAATGAGTTCCACAGACTAATAGTATTAATAAAAAATTGCCAACTAGAGATTAAAGTACGGTAACGGAATTGAATAAGATTATTTCCTCTTCTAGATCGTGCAAATTGAAGGCGTTCAAATAAATAAGTTGGCTCTTTGGTGTATATTACCTTATGGAGTAAAATTAAAGATCGAATCCTAAGTAGATCAACAAGGTCAACTCCGTACAAAGACTTAGAATGGGAAGAAGTTCCATCATATCGCTTAATACGGTACACATAGCGAAGGATGGCATTATAAGCTACTAATAATCTCCTCTTACTTTCTGAATCACAGTAGGCGAAAATTTCACAGCCATAGAGCAGCAGCGGCATAAGAAAAGTCTTCGCTAGTAGCACACGAATATTTAAGGGCGTAAGGTGTTGTGTAGGATACAAAGTCCTAAGTTTCATAAATATATTTCCAGCTACTGAATTAACT
This sequence comes from Melanophora roralis, assembly GCA_963583895.1. Classification (NCBI taxonomy): domain Eukaryota; kingdom Metazoa; phylum Arthropoda; class Insecta; order Diptera; family Rhinophoridae; genus Melanophora; species Melanophora roralis. The sequence continues at coordinate 56,127,643 of OY757188.1, forward strand.
TGATTGCTCCATGTGAGCGATTTGTTGAAGATAATTCCTAGATTCCTAGCAGAGTCCACAAAAGCAATGTTTTGGTTACCTAATGATACTGGAATATCCGTGGTGATAACCTGATTCCTCGGAGTTATAAATAAGCATTTGGATTTTCTGGGATTCAAATAAAGTCCATTAGCTGATGCCCATATATATATTTTACTAAGGTCCTCATTTAGCTTGTCAGTGCATTCCCGAATAAGTCCTTTCTCACAGCTAATGTAAATCTGGACGTCATCTGCATACATGTGGATATTGGAGTGTGCAACTTGACTTGGCAAATCATTAATGTATAATGTAAACAACAGTGGGCCAAGAATAGAACCTTGCGGTACTCCTTTAGACACATGTAGGGCAGTAGAAATTTTGTCACCCAAAGATACGGATTGAAAGCGGTAAACAAGATATGAGGCCAGTAGCGAAACAGCAGTTGAGGCAAAGTTAAAGTTATTAGCGAGCTTGTTGCAAAGAATCACATGATTAACAGAATCAAACGCTTTAGAGTGATCTAAGAGCACCAAAAACGTAACAAGACCATTATCTAGATTGTTTCTGATATCCTCAGATACATTTAGTAACGCAGTTACACAACTATGCTTGGGTCTGAACCCCGATTGAGTTCCCCCTATGAGATTATGACTAGTTAAATATTTAAGCATTTGACTATATAACAACCGTTCAAATACTTTAGATAAGTATGGTAGTATTGAAATAGGGCGAAATTCAGTACCAGTTTTAGGAACAGGAATGATTTTAGCATATTTCCAGCAAGTTGGAAACTCACTTCTAGTAATAATAGTATTAAATATGTGGGTAATATAAACTAATAAGCGAGGTAGAAGAAGTTTTAGAAATTTTGGGTGTATCAGGTCAAACCCAACTGCATTAGACTTCACGGATAAACAATTTGACAAAACATCAATGGGAAGTATAGATGAGAATTGAAATTGATATAATGTGGGAAGGTTTCGGGACCCATTTGTCTGATTAGAATTTGAATTTGGTTCACCTAATACAGCTGAAGGAATATTAACAAATGAAGCATTTAGCTCATCGACATCAACATCGCAATTAGAAGGTGTATTATTTCCAATACCAATTTCCTTAATCGTTTGCCATTTTCTTTTAGAGTCAACTGCTGCTCTAAATCTTGTTGCATAAAGATTTGATTTGGCATCCCTTATACTTTTATTAACATTTCGACGAGCTATACGATACTCCTCATGTAGCTCAGTGGTTCTAAAACGTTTCCAGCGTGAATAAAGCACATCTCGATCTCTGATTTGGCGTCTGATGGAAGAATTAAACCAAAATTTCCTAGATTTATCACCACGGTAAGTACGCAAGGGAACTGCAACATCGAAGAGGCGGAGTACATGACTATTAAAAAATTGCAACTGCTCATCAGCAGAAGCCATACTGTAAATCAAGTCCCAGTTAGTGGTGTTAAATTGTTCCTCCAGTAGATTAAAGTCAATGTTACGAAAGCCATGCAAACTAATAACACTATTAGTTCTCAACAATCTAAAATCATAACACATAAAAATTAGATCATGTTTGGAGAAACAAGGCACAGTAAGTTGATCGAACAGTAAAAGGTTTGAAGTATTGCCCGAAATAAAAATATCCAATAGTGTGCTACTTGTGCCCGAAAAATGTGTAGGGCACTCAGTGTTGACTATATGTAGACCAATAGAAAGCAATTGACCCTGCAAGTTTAAGTCCATCAGTATATTGCAGTTAAAATCACCTGCAATAATTACATCATCGTATTGAGTAGTCAAAACTTCTAGATCACGCAAAAATAGGTCATATTGTATCCCACGGTCTGGTCGATAAATGCAACCCAGCAATAGCTTCCTGTCCCCACCAATAATTTCAATGAATAAATATTCAATTGCCGCATTGTCTTCAGATCTTTTTACCTCCTTACAATGTATATGATTCTTTGCATAAATCGCAACCCCACCGGCATAACCCATTCTATCATTTCTAATTACTTTGTAGCCGCAGACCTTAATAAAACTTTCCGGTAAAACTCTATCAAACCACGTTTCCGATACGCATACTATATCCACCATGGATTCTTCAAATAAGTAACGAAATTCATCAATTTTAGGAAGTAAACTTTGGGCATTTATATGGCAAATGTTAATACCGTTTCGTTGCTTACCAAGAATGCGAATAAGACTTTTCGTACTGACTGTAGAACTCAACACCGTGCTATTTGAATGCGACATAGTCAGTATATAAAACAAAGGTGACAACGCTTTTACAACAAAGACAAGTTAAATTTGTGATTAAAGTTATGAAGGTTGTGGGTGAAGTTAATAAAATAATATGTAAAGTAGAATATTCAAAAAAAACAAATATGATTAAATCTTTTTTATGGTAAAAAATGTAGCAAATACTTAAACTAAAGATGTGTAACACATAAACAAAATATTTATTACAGTATAAAAAGGGATAGGTAAATAGCATCAGGATTTTATCAATTTGAAATTTCATTATAACTAGTTGATGGAAAAAGCTTATTAAGTTCGCTCAAATCTTCAACACGCATCGGTTCATCTGACGGGTTTATTTTGATGTATACCAGTCCACGTAAAGAAAAAGCTGACGTTATACGGGATCTTTTACGTAAATCAACTGCTGCATTTAAGATTTTAAAATTCGTTGACGTCAAATTTTCATTTAAGTAAATTCTTTTATCATAATGTTCCTGAGTGTTAAACCCAATATGGTGTAGATACAGTTGGCTTTTGTTAGTTTTCTTGAAATAAGCTAATGACTTTAATATAAAATTTTTGTCATAGGGTGAGCAAAGTTTTACAAGCACAACGGCATCCGGAGAATTTGCTTGTTTGTTATTTTTGTTCTGAAGGCGGAAAATAGATTTGTAAGCAGGCGTAGAAATATTTAAAGTATTGCAAATACTATTAAAGATTTCGTTCAAATTTTCATTTTTTATAAATGGTATACCATTGACACGCAAATCGCATGACACAGATAAATTTTCTTGACGACTTATTTGCGATTTTAAAGTATTAATTTCAGTTTTTAGGACTTTTATTTCAGTGCATTTTGTTTCTAAACATAAAACTCGCTCTTTAACAGTGTGAATCTCACCCATAATATCACACAAACGTTTTTCCATTTCATTTAATAGTCTGTTTTCAACAGAGTTAACTTTTTCAATCATTTGCTTTAGAATTCTATCTTCACTTTCTTTATTTATTGTGTTTAAGAGTTCAAACTGTTTATCAAATCTCTTATCCATAAACTCCATCAAACGAGTAGGAGAAAGAGACAAGCAAACACTCTTAGCTTCATTTTTAAGTGGAGTTGTACTTGCTTTACACGGCATATATGCCAACCAATAGTTTTACACACACGTCGACATTTGCTGATGATACTGCTTTCCTTAGTACTCATAAAGACCATAAAGAGGCTTAGAACCAACTGCAATTACACGTATCGCAAGTTGAGAAATAGGCAAAGTTATGGGGAGTAAAAATAAATGACAAAAAATGTACCCACGTAACTTTTACTTTACGCAAAGAAACGTGCTCCACAATCACTATTAACCACCAAATAGTGCCTTAACGATCCGAGACAAAATATCTCGGTATTCACCTGGATCGCCGCCTCACATGGAAGCCTCATATAGATGCGAAGCTGACGCATATGAAACTTAAAGCTGCTCAAATCCGCTGGCTATTGGATAGAAACTCTGTGCTTCATCTGGATTGTAAGCTTTTACTATACAACTCAATTTTAAAACCAATTTGATACTACGGTACACAACTATGGGGCACAGCTTCCGCCTCTAACATAGAAAAAATTCAACGCCGTCAAAACAAAATTCTAAGAATGTTAACTGGTGCTCCTTGGTATATTAAAAACAGCAACATCCACAAGGATCTAGAAATACCACAAGTAAAATGCGATATCTAAAACTATGTGGACAAGTATTTAAATAAGCTGGAAACACATCCTAACCCGCTCGCTCGAAGCATCTTGCAGCATAGTGGGCACACCCGTCTAAAAAGAAAAGATACTATTGCGCTTAGATGAAACCTTAAGAATTAATTTTAATATGAGAACTTAAATTTTGGTCTGGTACTGACTGGACTAATATTAAACACACTTAGTTTTAAGATTTTAATACTTATTGTTAGTTCGTTGAAGCGAAGACTCAATAATAAAAATATGAAAAAAAAAATCTTGTCAATTTTTCTTTCCCACAGATTTCCAAAGCGTTACTTTCTCCGCGGCCGACTGTCCCCAGGTATTCAAATTCGGCACTTATCTTAATGAAAAGACAACGCTACGGAGGATACAAACCGATTTTAACCCTTTACTCTTAATCAACAAAACCATAGTCTCTCCTTTATCCACTGGTGCTTTACAAACTCGTGCCAAAAAAACCCTCCTCCACACTTTTCTCGTTTCTTTTATTAAAATTTTTTTTAACTTTCTTGAGACCATATTACCAACCTAATTTTTCAAAAAAATGACAAATAAAATTTGCAGTTCAAATTTTGAAATACAAAAATTCCAAAGTGTTTGATTTCAGAAAAATTGTGTTTATGAAAATAATAAGTGTAAAAAACTACAGTATGGTTTGTCAAAACATCATTTTTAGGCCCGTCACCCTCACACACTTTTTGTATCTTACTGTATTGGCAGCATTAACCTGTTAATTGTGGCGTACAAAAATAGAAATTAGTTTAATTTCGGCACCACAAAATTAGCATAGACAGCAACCCGTAGTCGTGTTGCCTTGTGGCCATTAAATAAAATTATTCTCATAAGCACACGTGTATTCTATTTTTGACTGGTTGTGTTCAGTAGCCTGTAGCGAGGAATGCATTTAACGAATAAAGTGTGATTGATGTATATGTCAAAAATTATTAGTAAACATGGTCAAATTAAGCAGTGAAGATATATGGTTATTAGTCCAAAAAATCCAAAGGTGCAAGGAAGATGCAATAGCAATCTAAAATATGGTTTAGGAGATACAACTAGATGGCGTTGGTAAATAAAAACATGGGCAAATTAAGCAGTTAAGATATATGGTTATTAGTCCAAAAAATCCAAAGGTGCTAGGAAGATGCAATACCAATCTGATGGTTTAGGAGCTACAACTAGATGGCGTTAGTAAATGAAATAGGAAAAAAGAAAAAGCTGGTTTTACATTGGCCAGTGGGTTAAACGGCCAAAAACGGACCAAAAATAAATTCTAACAACCGAACAAAGAGTACTGATGATGAAAATCGTAGCTGTTTTTTTGAAAATGCATTCTACTCGGCTAGTATCGGTAAAAAACTTGTTTTTTTAAAAAAATTATCCTTTCTTCACTAACGCTAATAAATTGTAAAGCTTAAAAATATTAATTTCTTCATTGAGAATGAGAATTTAGTAAGTGTTGAACTTGAGCCTTTGTATTTTGTGTTCGTTTAACAGAATTACTGCTGTCCGGTGTCTTTTCGCACGTCTTGTATAGTCTCGCTCACCACATAAACTGTCCGTTCTTCAGCCATGTTTCAGTTTATTCTGTCTTGTTGTCTGTGTTAACCCATTATGTACCTCTTCTACATGTATGAGCTGGTGCTCCATAGTCTTTTTTTAAGCTACTTGACTGCATACAGGTGTGGTATCTAACTGTCTTGATTCGCTCGAGCACCGTTTTAATGTGGGATGTGTTTCACTGTTTTATCGATACACCAATGGAATGTTCTATGAGGAAATTAGATAACTTTTTCCCAAAGCCCGGGGTTTTGTACGAGATGGGCGTCTTTCAAAAAAAGAACACCCATTTGTGGTCGAGAGGCTAGTGAATTGCACCACGCATTACACGGGAAATTCGTTCTTTAAGGTTCCTTTACACGGTAATACATATATTACGATATGTCAAAAAATGTTGTGGGATAATACAAAATCTCATCATGTAAAAGCATAATGTATTGGGTAGGAGAGAATACGGATGCAAAATTTGACAAGTGTTCGGTTGGCCAACGGACCACAATAAAATTCCAGACGTAATCGATTTTGGCGTAGCTAAAGGTATTTCCTCGGAGCTTATTGAGGCTAAAGCCTCCTTGGATTTATCTTCTGACCACTTACAAACAATAATTACTTTTTGCCGTCGTCACCAAATAGCAACTAGTGATTTTTTCTTATCCAAACGAGTAAATTGGTTAAAATATGAAAAATATATTAGTGCCCACTGCTCGGAAAACCAACCGCTAAAAACTCCCGGAGACATAGATGATAGTCTGAGCATCCTAAAGGAAAACATTAAAAAAGCCGTTCAACATGCGTCTTCTACCTATCGTCAGGCCAGGTACAGAAAAATTTTTTCTGACGATGCGGGAAAACTTTTATCTGAAAAAAAGAGTCCAAAAAGAATGGCAAAAGTATAGATCGCTCCAACTTAAAACTAAGCTGAAAGAATGTACAAAGCAATTAAAAAGCTTGCTGGAGGTTCACAGAATGACATCACTTATAGAGTACCTCGAAGGTCTAGACGCTACTCCTCAGACAAATTATTCCCTATGGCGATCAGCCAGACGTCTTAAAAGACCCGTTTTTTAAAAACCACCACTGCGGAATCTGAGAGGATCTTGGGATAGAAATCAAGAAGAAAAATGCGATCTGTTCGCAAACCATTTCAAAAACGTGTTCACTCCCAATACTTGCACAGACGTGAGGGAATTACCCATAGTTGTTGCAAGACGTCCTTTAAAAATACGTTTCCGATTTACAGATGTTGTAGAGGCTATTGCTAACCTAAATGATAAAAGGGCTCCTGGCGTTGATAATATAAGCAACAAAAAGTTAAAAGAATAATTCTTTTTATTTTTAACGCAATAATTCGGCTTGAACATTTCCCGCCTACATGAAAAGTGCCCTTAGTAAAGATGATTCCTAAAGGTACCTTTACATGGTAATACATATATTACATATTACATATATTATTATATATTACATATATTATATTATATTATTGACTTGTCAAAAAATGTTGTAGAATAATACAAAATCTCATCATGTAAAAGCACAATGTATTGAGTGGGAGCAAATACGGATACAAAATTTGACAAGTGTTCGGTAAATGTTTATTTTCTAAACCATTTTAGAAACTTGTGTATTCTCATCACATCAGAGGTGTGAAAGATTGTCAGCACTTACAACATCTAATGAAGGCGGCTACACTTAATTAAACAATACACAAACAATCAAAATCAAAGAAGATTTTTTTCATGTTGTTTTTGTTAATATTGTAGAACCTCAACCATATGGCGTTACCCCAAAAGGAAACTGGCAAGAAACAATCGATTTTGTTGGTAAAACCTCATCCGTGTAAACATGAAAAATAGTTAGAACAGATTTTTATTCTCTTTTTTTAAACACGGAGAGAATTTCATAATATTTTGATTCTACAAAATCTAATTACTTTGTATTACCGTGTAAAGGTACCTTAAGCCTGGCAAAGATCCTTCGAAGGTGGAGTCTTATAGGTCTATAAATTTGTTACCCACAATGTCAAAAAAAAAAAATGCTTAAAAACAAGCAGAATCCGATCTCGAATGACAACAACTGCATTCCAAATCACCAATTTGGCTTTAGAAGTCAACATAGTACCATCGAACAAACTCACAGGTTGGTACAGGTTATAAGAAAAGCCTTTGAGTAAAAAAAGTATTGCTCCGCGCTTTTTTTCGATGTTTCACAAGCGTTCAACAAAGTATGGCATGAAGGCCTGTTAAACAAATTAAAGCTCAACCTTCCATCTTATATTTTCAACCTTTTAGAAAGTACATAACCGGCCGACAATTTATGATTAAAGAGGGAAACCAAGTAAGTTCTTCTCAACCAATAGGGGCTGGTGTACCTCAAGGGAGTATACTAGGTCCAATTTTGTACTTGCTTTACACGGCATATATGCCAACCAATAGTTTTACACACACGTCGACATTTGCTGATGATACTGCTTTCCTTAGTACTCATAAAGACCATAAAGAGGCTTAGAACCAACTGCAATTACACGTATCGCAAGTTGAGAAATAGGCAAAGTTATGGGGAGTAAAAATAAATGACAAAAAATGTACCCACGTAACTTTTACTTTACGCAAAGAAACGTGCTCCACAATCACTATTAACCACCAAATAGTGCCTTAACGATCCGAGACAAAATATCTCGGTATTCACCTGGATCGCCGCCTCACATGGAAGCCTCATATAGATGCGAAGCTGACGCTTATAAACTTAAAGCTGCTCAAATCCGCTGGCTATTGGATAGAAACTCTGTGCTTCATCTGGATTGTAAGCTTTTACTATACAACTCAATTTTAAAACCAATTTGGTACTACGGTACACAACTATGGGGCACTGCTTCCGCCTCTAACATAGAAAAAATTCAACGCCGTCAAAACAAAATTCTAAGAATGTTAACTGGTGCTTCTTGGTATATTAAAAACAGCAACATCCACAAGGATCTAGAAATACCACAAGTAAAATGCGATATCTAAAACTATGTGGACAAGTATTTAAATAAGCTGGAAACACATCCTAACCCGCTCGCTCGAAGCATCTTGCAGCATAGTGGGCACACCCGTCTAAAAAGAAAAGATACTATTGCGCTTAGATGAAACCTTAAGAATTAATTAATTTTATTATGAGAACTTAAATTTTGGTCTGGTACTGACTGGACTAATATTAAACACACTTAGTTTTAAGATTTTAATACTTATTGTTAGTTCGTTGAAGCGAAGACTCAATAATAAAAATTTGAAAAAAAAAAATCTTGTCAATTTTTCTTTCCTACAGATTTCCAAAACGCTACTTTCTCCGCGGCCGACTGTTCCCAGGTATTAAACTTCGGCACTTATCTTAATGAAAAGACAACGCTACGGAGGATACAAACCGATTTTAACCCTAATGCTCTAAACACAACTGGGACGAACGACGAATTTCGCACTACACGACGAATTCGTCTGTTAAAATTCGTTGCGTTAATTCGTTAAAAGAAACACATTTAGAACAAATAAAACAGCTATGATAGAGAGACCATATTTCTTAAAAAAGATGCACTATTTGAAAAAAATAATAAATAAAAAAAACTATTTAAAAAATATATAATGTAGTGTGTTGAACACACTCATTAACAGTTGGTCACCTCATTCCAACTTAATTAAAAATAACAATTGATTCCTCCAAAATAAAAGTGCAAACTTGACATTTTAATTTTCTCACACTCAAGAACGTAGACTATCAATTGCACAGACATACACACATTGTATCGTCATGAAATTGGAAGGAATCAAATTACTCAAAATTGAATTTGTTGAATTGGAGTTTTTTGATTTTTAATAACAACAAATTATAAATATAGTGTAAGCAAAATTATGTATAAATTTTTAGTATAAATAGTGGTAAGAATTAATAAATAAAAATAGAATCTTTCTTGAATCCAACAAAGAAGCTTTCTCACTATTCTACCTTAGCACTTAACAGTGCTTCGAAGAATTAAAACGTGCTGCGGCTAAGCGCAGCATTCTAAAATACTTAGCAACCTGACTTCGCGAAAATACATACATTACATGGCGATCCTGCCGATCACGATCCTGCAGATCACGATCCTGCCAATTTAGATTTCTGACAGACATTTAGAACTCTACCAGAAAGGGAAGAGAAAAAATTTTTTTTTTTAAATACTTTAACTTTTTTTTTGATGTCGCTCGCGGAGATAAATGAAATTTTTTTAAAATACTGGTTGGAACATTAACCTAAGAAGCTTTAACAAACACTCATTATATATACCAAACATATAAAATATAAGACTTAAGCTTAAAACATATGCAATTTAATTAACTTTAAAGGACTAATAGAGAAAGCTATACCTCAAATGGGAAACCAGAAATCAAAAGCAGAAGAGGTCATCAACATAAACAACAATAGCCCAGAACGAAGTATGGACTTTGGAACGACAATAAAAATAGATGCCTTTTTCATATTATGTCTAGGTGTAGTAATATTTTTATTTTTCAAATTAAACAAATACTTTAAGAATTATGTACAGAAGAAAGCTGTTGTACAAGTATAAATATAAATAACCAAAACAAAAAATTTTTTTTTTTATCAAATATAAATGGACTCAGTAATAAATAGGTTAGAAAAAATATTAATCAATTTTAAGAAATCAGGATCAAGGGGATATCAGGAGGCAACATTGATAAGTAAATTAGAAGAAATAGATTTGTTAAAAACAGAATTTTATAACTCTTTAGATGAAACGTTAAAAACAGAAGACACAGAAATAAAAACAGAAAAATTTGAGAAATACTACAATAGAGCGAAAACTCTTTTCGAACAAGCCCTAATAGCACCCAATAATCAACAACAAAATTTATTAGATATGGCAACTTTTAATTTAGAGACCGCTATAAAAATTATTCCTGAATTTAAAGGAAATTATAAAGAATTACAATCGTTCCTAACAATAGTAGAACTAATAGACAAAACCTTAGATAATACAAATAAAGCAATACTTATATCTTTTGTTTATAATGTTAAACTAACAAACCTAGTACGCACTGCAATAGGAGTATCTGAACCGAGAACATTTCAAGAACTGAAAGAATCTTTGACCAGTAGATATAGGTCCAAAAAGACTGTTTCTCAGATCCAAACATTGTTAAGCACATTTACCCAGAAGACAATGACTGTGAATACTTATCATGAGAAAATACTAGAACTGGTAACTGAATTGAATGAATTGCAGATTAAGAACATAGAAAATTGCAGTGAAATTCAGGCTGCAACGGTAAAACAAATCAACAATGATTACTCCCTGAACGTATTTAAGAACGGTTTAAAAGGAGAACTTAAACCTACAGTATTTGCATCAAGACCTAAAAATCTAGATGAGGCATTACAATTAGCCTTAGAGCTGGAAAAAGAATTCACTACTAACACGGAACAAGTTTTGTATTTCTCTAATAATGGAAATCAGGGAAATAACCAAAGAAATTTGAACAATAGAAATAACAAATTTTTTAATAACAATAACAGAAGAAATAATTTTGGTCCTAACAACAACAGAAATAATTACAGCAATAATAGAACAAATTACAACAACAATGGGTCAAATAATAATAACAATAACAATTTTTGTAATAATACTAGAAATAATAGACCAACAAACTATAGCAACAACCATGCTGGTAATAGTTATAATAACAACCGAAATGGTGTTAGATATAATAATAGTAACAATGATAATCGCAACGGAAATAATAGGAATAGAAATTTTCAAAATAGAAATGTGCACTACGTACAGGAAAACTACGAAGACCCGGAGGTGGATCAAGGAACTGTACAAACTCACTATCCGGAGGACCAATAATACGATTAAATAATGTTTTCCAAATATCGAATAACATTACAAATTTCATTGAATTAAACTTAGGCAAAAATTTAAAACTTACATTTTTAATAGACACTGGAGCAGACATCTCTTTGTGTAAAATCAATAAATTGAACGAAGATTCCATACATATCGACAAAGAAAGATCAATTAGCTTTACAGGTATCACTACAGAAAAAATTAAATCGATAGGAACATCAGAATTAAGTTTCACCATAAACGATTTCACCGAACAATATAAATTTCATATCGTTGACGAAGAATTTCCAATACCAACGGACGGAATTTTAGGAAGGGATTTCTTTTCAAGATTCTTATGCAAAATTGACTGTGAAACTTTTACGCTTAATCTCACTTTAGAGAATGAAGAGATTACTGTACCTATGAAATCATGGATAAATAAAAATTATTGCATAAAGGTAGAAAAACGATCTGAAAGTATTCATCCTATTAATTTGGATATATGTGAGGACAGCATAATTCTTAATAAAGAAATTAAACCAGGTATATTTGTAAGTAATACAATAGTACCAGGAAAGGGAAATCACCATGTCAAAATCCTGAATACAACAGACAACGACATAATTTTAGAAAACATTAATTTTGAAATAGAACCTCTACGAAACTACACAATAATACAAAATACACATAGACTTAGAGAAACAAATTTCAGCGAAGACAGGTTCAGCAAATTAATAGACACCTTAAAAATTGACGTTAAGGATGAAAAGGCAAGAACAGAATTGATACAGATTTTCAAGGACTATGAAGACATCTTTCATTTGAAGGGAGAGACATTAACTTCTAATAATTTTTATACACAAAATTTAAAAACCTCAGACAATACACCAGTTTATATAAAGAATTATAGATTACCACATACACAATATGATGAAATTAATGATCAAGTGCAACAATTATTGGATGAAGACATCATTGAACCATCAACTAGTGCATATAATTCACCATTATTGGTAGTACCGAAAAAGAGCGATAGTGAAAAAAAATGGAGACTAGTCGTAGATTTCCGACAACTCAACAAAAAGATAGTAAATGATAAATTTCCATTAACAAGACTAGAGGATGTATTAGACCGTTTAGGAAGAGCAAAAAAAATTTTTCAACTCTAGACATGACTAGCTCATTTTATCAAATAAATTTAGATGAAAATTCGAGACATCTAACGGCATTTTCAACTAGGGATGGTCATTATCAGTTTAAACGATTACCATTTGGCTTGAAGATTTCTTCCAATAGTTTTCAAAGGATGCTAACAATAGCATTAAGTGGCTTAGACTCCAAAGCATTTTTATACGTAGACGATATTATTGTATTTGGATGCAGTTTAAAACATCATAATGAAAACTTAATGAAAGTATTCGAACGTTTGTCAAAATATAACTTAAAATTAAATGCATCAAAATGTGTATTTTTGAAATCCGAAGTAATTTATTTAGGACACCAAATAACGAAAAACGGCATACGAACAGATCCTTCAAAACACAAGGTAATAGAACAATATCCAGTTCCAAAAGACAAGGATGAGGTTAAAAGGTTTGTAGCATTTTGTAACTATTATAGACGTTTCATAAAAGATTTTGCTGAAATCACAAAATGTCTAAACGACCAGACTAAAAAACGAAAAGAATTTGAATGGACTGAAGATTGTCAACAAGCTTTTGACCTATTAAAGACGAAATTAATTAGCGCACCAATACTAAGATATCCAGATTTTGAACAACCCTTTATATTGACTACCGACGCATCGAATTATGCATTAGGAGCTGTTTTATCACAGGGGAAAATTGGCGAAGATTTGCCGATCTCTTATGCAAGCAAAACCTTAGGAAAGCATGATTTAAATAAACCAGTCACTGAGAAAGAACTACTCGCGATCCACTGGGGTATACAATTCTTCAGACCATACTTGTATGGAAGAAAGTTTATTGTGGTAACGGATCACAGACCACTTGTTTCACTTTTTTCACATAAAAATCCTTCATCTAAGTTGACTAGGATACGAATAGATCTATCGGACTATGATTTTGAAATTGTTTATAAAAGGGGAAAGATAATTACGAACGCAGACGCTCTGTCGAGGATAAAATTAGATTCTGAGATGTTGAAAAGTATGATACCTGTAGAAGAAGACAAAAGTAAACCATCAAAAATTTTAGTAACAACACGTGGAATGAAAGCAAAGGAAAATACTGAGAAGGTGGAAGTGAATAATATGAGTGACATATCCCAAGGCCAACATAAAAATCATATGTGGGAATGTACATCTCTACAAGATATAAAGAATATACGTGAATTAAAATTTAATATTATAAAAACCGGTATAAGAAATACGAAAAATGGACCCAAGGATGGCACCATAGAAACTGAAAATAATAGCTTTGTAATGAACGTTAATGAAGATCTAGCAAAATACGTTTTGTCACTAGAGAAGTTAATGATTTATATGCATAAGCAAAATATAAAAAATCTCGCTTTATCATGCGAAGATAATATTTTTGAGCTCATATCATATAGATATTTGAACAAAATTTATAAAGAGGTATACCAGAAATTATTGAAATCAAACAAATATAGAAACTTTAAATTGAATATTATATTATATAAACCTTTGCAACACATTACGGATAAAAGAACGCAAAAGAAAATTATAGAAGAATTCCACAATTCACCAATATCAGGACATTTTGGTATAAGAAAAACTGTCCTAAAATTAAAACAACGTTACATATGGAAAAATATGAGAAAGATGGTTAGAGATTATACTAACAAGTGCGATAAATGTCTAAGAAATAAACAAACAAAGCACATTAAAGAAAAAATGATCATAACAGAAAGTCCTAACACTAGTTTTGAGACAATACAAATAGACACTGTAGGACCTTTAAGAATATCTAATGGTTACAGATACATACTTACAATGCAATGTGAATTAACAAAATACGTAATAGCACATCCAATTGAGACAAAAGACGCTAAAAATATTGCTAAAACATTAGTTGAACAATTTATTCTAAGGTACGGATGTTTTAAAAATTTAAAATCTGATAGAGGTACTGAATTTAATAACGAGTTATTAAAGGAAGTTTGTAATTTGTTAAATTTGAACCAAAAATTTTCAGCACCCTATCACCATCAGTCAATAGGTTCTATAGAACGAAACCATCGTGTATTAAATGAATATTTATTAAATTTTGTTGATGATCATGAATGGGACAAATGGGTACCATACTATACATTTGCATATAACACGACACCACATATAGACACTAACTATTCACCTTACGAGTTAATTTACGGTAAACTAGCAGCATTACCAACGGACAAAATACAGAACACAAGTAAATGTTATGATATGGAAAATTACGCAAATGAAATAAAAATTAGATTAAAAACATCATTAGAGAATGCTAAGAAATTAATAGACATATCTAAACGAAAATCAAAAGAAAATTACGACAAATATACGAACATTAGTAATTTTAATATAGGAGATTTGGTATTGATAAAATTAGAATCTCGAAAAAAGAACCAGAGCCCATACAAGGGACCATATAGAATAACAAAAAGATTAGGAGAAAATTCATTACTAAAGGTTGATAACTTGGAAAAAATTTACCATAATAATATCCTTAAATTGTATAGACCTAAGAATTAATGTAAGCAAATAAAAGACAATTTATAATAATTATTACAGCAATTAAAATATGATTTATACTAGCTATCTCAAATTTAAATATGGCTAAATGTAATATGGCATTTAGATAGAATTAATTCATTTATTATATTTTTAGATTTAATTCATTTCATTTCAATCATAAATTCAATCTTGAGGACGGAGGTGTAGTGTGTTGAACACACTCATTAACAGTTGGTCACCTCATTCCAACTTAATTAAAAATAACAATTGATTCCTCTAAAATAAAAGTGCAAACTTGACATTTTAATTTTCTCACACTCAAGAACGTAGACTATCAATTGCACAGACATACACACATTGTATCGTCATGAAATTGGAAGGAATCAAATAACTCAAAATTGAATTTGTTGAATTGGAGTTTTTTGATTTTTAATAACAACAAATTATAAATATAGTGTAAGCAAAATTATGTATAAATTTTTAGTATAAATAGTGGTAAGAATTATTAAATAAAAATAGAATCTTTCTTGAATCCAACAAAGAAGCTTTCTCACTATTCTACCTTAGCACTTAACAGTGCTTCGAAGAATTAAAACGTGCTGCGGCTAAGCGCAGCATTCTAAAATACTTAGCAACCTGACTTCGCGAAAATACATACATTACAATAAATACAACACTTAAAATACACTAATTGTATTTAATGCAACAAATAAGAAGTGAAAATTATTCTTAAAGTATAATAACAAAATAAAAGAAAAATGGTCACTCTGTGCCAAATTATTCGTCGTTCGTCTGCGTAAGAAATAGAAATAAACCTATCGTAGAGTTTGTTACGCATTACGAATTTTAGTCTACGCACTGTTTGTGTGCATTTTCATATACACAAATGTGTTTTATTCTTTAAGACGAATATTCGCAACGAAAAATTCGGCGTTCGTTCCAGTTGTGTTCAGGGCATTACTCTTAATCAACAAAACCATAGTCTCTCCTTTATCCACTGGTGCTTTACAAACTCGTGCCAAAAAAACCCTCCTCCACACTTTTCTCGTTTCTTTTTTAAAATTTTTTTTAACTTTCTTGAGACCATATTACCAACCTAATTTTTCAAAAAAATGACAAATAAAATTTGCAATTAAAATTTTGAAATACAAAAATTCCAAAGTGTTTGATTTCAGAAAAATTGTGTTTATGAAAATAATAAGTGTAAAAAACTACAGTATGGTTTGTCAAACCATAATTTTTAGTCCCGTCACCCTCACACACTTTTTGTATCTTACTGTTTTGGCAGCATTAACCTGTTAATTGTGGCGTACAAAAATAGAAATTAGTTTAATTTCGGCACCACAAAATTAGCATGGACAGCAACCCGTAGTCGTGTTGCCTTGTGGCCATTAAATAAAATTATTCTCATAAGCACACGTGTATTCTATTTTTGACTGGTTGTGTTCAGTAGCCTGTAGCGAGGAATGCATTTAACGAATAAAGTGTGATTGATATATATGTCAAAAATTATTAGTAAACATGGTCAAATTAAGCAGTTAAGATATATGGTTATTAGTCTAAAAAATCCAAAGGTGCAAGGAAGATGCAATAGCAATCTAAAATATGGTTTAGGAGCTACAACTAGATGGCGTTGGTAAATAAAAACATGGGCAAATTAAGCAGTTAAGATATATGGTTATTAGTCCAAAAAATCCAAAGGTGCAAGGAAGATGCAATACCAATCTGATGGTTTAGGAGCTACAACTAGATGGTGTTAGTAAATAAAAAAGGAAAAAAGAAAAAGCTGGTTTTACATTGGCCAGTGGGTTAAACGGCTGATGTTAACAACCAAAAATAAATTCTAACAACCGAACAAAGAGTACTGATGATGAAAATCGTAGCTGTTTTTTTGAAAATGCATTCTACTCGGCTAGTATCGGTAAAAAACTTGTTTTTTTTTAAATATTATCCTTTCTTCACTAACGCTAATAGATGTAAAATTTAAAAATATTAATTTCTTCATTGAGAATGAGAATTTAGTAAGTGTTGAACTTGAGCCTTTGTATTTTGTGTTCGTTTAACAGAATTACTGCTGTCCTGTGTCTTTTCGCACGTCTTGTATAGTCTCGCTCACCACATAAACTGTCCGTTCTTCAGCCATGTTTCAGTTTATTCTGTCTTGTTGTCTGTGTTAACCCATTATGTACCTCTTCTACATGTATGAGCTGGTGCTCCATAGTCTTTTTTTAAGCTACTTGACTGCATACAGGTGTGGTATCTTACTGTCTTGATTCGCTCGAGCACCGTCTTAATGTGGGATGTGTTTCACTGTTTTATCGATACTACAATGGAATGTTCTATGAGGAAATTAGATAACTTTTTCCCAAAGCCCGGGGTTTTGTACGAGATGGGCGTCTTTCAAAAAAAGAACACCCATTTGTGGTCGACAGGCTAATGAATTGCACCACGCATTACACGGTAAATTCGTTCTTTAAGGTACCTTTACACGGTAACACATATATTACGATATGTCAAAAAATGTTGTGGGATAATACAAAATCTCATCATGTAAAAGCATAATGTATTAGGTAGAAGAGAATACGGATGCAAAATTTGACAAGTGTTCGGTAAATGTTTATTTTCTAAACCATTTTAGAAACTTGTGTATTCTCATCACATCAGAGGTGTGAAAGATTGGCAGCACTTACAGCATCTAATGAAGGTAGCTACACTTAATGAAACAATACACAAACAATCAAAATAAAAGCAGGGGCCAACTCGTCGCATTCGATTCGAATCGAAATTTCACTCGATAGATCGAGTTGTCAATGCTTTAAGTATAGGAATTCTAATAAGAATTTTAAAATTTCGATTTGAATCGAATGCGACGATTTGGCCCCAGATTTTTTTTCATGTTGTTTTTGTTAATATTGTTGAACCTTAACCATATGGCGTTACCCCAAAAGGAAAGTGACAAGAAACAACCGATTTTGATTTTACCAACCTCATCCGTGTAAACATGAAAAATAGTTAGAACAGATTTTTATTCTCTTTTTTTAAACACGGAGAGAATTTCATAATATTTAGATTCTACAAAATCTAATTACATTGTATTACCGTGTAAAGGTACCTTTAGTCGCACGGTTGGTATGTGGAATAAACTTCCTAAAAATTTCTTTTCTGTCACAGTTAATATTGCGAAATGTCCATAAACACTACTTCCACTATCCTCCTTCCCATTACCTGTTTTCTTACCAACACAATGCAATTCATGTATATGGGCCAACCCCTAAGTGCTGCTTTTTTAAAAAAATCACGTAGACTCCACATAGATACCCAGAAAATATGACTGTTTTTGCTTACCAAGCGACATACATATGTATGTCAACGAAAATTTACTTTATTACCTTACCTAACAATTTTCTGAATTATGTTTTTAGCCGGATTTGTCCCAATCATATGTGCATCAAAAATGATAAACGCTGGCTTTTCGATTGCATACTGAATGGGGTAAACATTTTTAATTTTCAATAATATTGTTTTCATATCATCCATATTCTTTTATAAGCAAGTAGGAAAGGTAAGTAGGGTAGTAGAAGAAATAAACAATACTAATACAGTTTATATTTATTTTTTAACTTTATTACACAATGTGAAGTAAAAAACGATTGAGGATTTTCTTTATTGGTGCGGATTACTGTTTTCAAATTCAATCAAGAATTGCTTTTTTACTGAATTTATATAAAGATATTGCTTACATTGGATTCTTACCTACAGTGGGAGTAGGGTTGCCAGACGGGCCTGATTTGGCCTGATTTTCAAGTTTTTTAATGCGCGTCAAGTGTAAAGTAAAAAAGTAATTTGTCAAGTTTTTTTGTAAGTTAATTTTTTTCTCAAGTTTATTCTAGCTATGTAGTAATACTAAAAAAAATTGTTTATATATGTATGTATCTAAAAAACAAATTTAAAGCCCATATTTGTATTATCAACACAACTAAGGACTAATATGATACATTTTTTCTGCGCAATTAAAGTTTAAAAAATATAGTTCTCTTTCAGTACAATTATAATAAAAATGCCAACACTGATATTTATCCCATTGCTCAAATAAATAAAAAGTGAGTTTATATTTTTGTTTGTTAATTTGTTTCTGTTATTTTTACTTTTTATGATATTTTTGTTTTTATTCTAATAATTTTTATGAAAAAAATGAACAATTAAATAAAAAAACAATAAGTATGGGTGTTTTTATTTGTCAAGTTATTTTTTTCAAAATCAAGTTTTTTTGTGGTTAATGTCAAGTTTTTTGGCAAATTGGATCTGGCAAGCCTAAGTGGGAGATATAATTTTTGGTTGAGCATTCTTTATTTAATTTTACTAGTGGTCATCGCAAAGCCATCGCACAATACATAAAGTGTTGACTGTTTGTTTATGCTTACAGTAAAAGCTTGTATTAAAATATCATATTTAATATATTATATCAACAACGATTATTGCACAAAGTTGGGCAGCTGACCGTACTTAGATTGTATGTAATTTGATACTTTTGTTTATCGAAAAATGTTCTTATAGTATTGTTGGCCTGTGCCATACAATGTTTGTTTTTTTTTTTTAATGCGCACGTGTCATGTACGCTACATACTAAATTATACTTCAAATACCACAAATTTCAACATTTGTCGTGACCTATAGTCACCACTATTTTGTTTAAGTACAAAAAAGTGTAAATTAAAAATTCCACTCAAAATTTACTTTAACGTTGGCGAAATCACACTTCACATCTATCAGGTTAGGTAAATGACGCCCAGAGGGGGGAAAACACTAAGTTTTATACGCACACAAAATATAAACCTTTACAATCAGGCATGCTCCGAAAATTACTTTTTGTGGAAGTGAATCGAAACCAGAAGAAGCACAAAACTGTTTAAGGTGTTGCGATTTTAAACCGGTCAGCCTTATGCCTGCCGATTTAGAATCACTTAGTGATATTTTCAATAACCTTAATTTAAAATTTTGCAAAAAATTTTATGTATAACTTAAAATCACAAGTGACTTTAAACCATGTGATTTTCAAAACAAGCCTGAATAATACGAAATGAAATTAAATTGTATACAGCTAACATGATGCAGCTCTCAAGGCAGGTTTATGCCACACAGTAAAGAATCCATACATTTTAATAAAACATTTTCTCTTGTTGGGCACCAAAGGGTTAGATGCAAAAACTCTCTCTCCCTCTCTCTCTCTCGTACTCTGACTGGATACAGCAACTAAATCGGCGAAAATAACTGCGGAGCTAAACCGACTTATGGCAAACATTGGAGGCCACAGTCGAAATAAACGTAGACGAATGGAGCATAACGTCTAGCCTCAAGAGCCGCAGTACTATTTAAAGCCGAGCAACTCCTATTGATAATAAGATACAAAAGGCGAAGAAGGATATTGCGTAAAAAGTAGAAAACACTTTAAAGTAAAGCGAAAAAGGACAAACAAGATGAAATAACCCTGCAGTCAAAATATGCAGCTGAACCAATTGGCAGATGGACATCTAGACTTGTCGCACCGCTTAAAAGCTGGCTTTAAGGAACAACTGGAGAAGCAAACTATTACCTGATCCAAATGCTCTCAGGTCGCGGATACTTTCAAAAAAATATAACTGAACCTATTGAAGGCATTCATGCAGACCTTTAGTTCCTAATAACTACATTGCAGTGTATTAATGCATGTACAAAATATAATCATTATCTGAATTATCTTTTTTTTGTTCCTGTCAATTTAAGTAAAACATTTTTATTCATATATTTTATAAAATTTTAAAATATTTTTTTAATTTATTTTTTTAACTTGTTTGGCTGTGTTACAGAACGGTTATTTAGGGTATTTTGCCTGAGGCTACTGCCGGATATACCCTGCGTGTTTCTATTGTTAAAATTACTTCTGCTTGCACCACGCACACGTTGAATTGGATTTTGTCCACTTCCCTGTCCAGTTCCACGACCTTTACTCATTTCGGCTCGATTTCTTGATTTGGCGAGGGCATCGTCTTTAACCATATCAATTACTTCGTCAGGTATTCGTAGATATTTAATAGTGCTGCCACGTATGTAACATTCGGGCATACGCCAGAATCGATCACCATCCTAAAAAGATAACACGTTTAAAAAAATATTAATATGTATGCTTGTATGCATGTGATAAATGTTTTACTGTCTGCCCCAGTAAAATCAAACGAATGTTCTTTCAAAACTATATTTTAACCAAAAACTATTTTCCATATTTTTTGTTTTTGTTTAAAATATAAATACTCGTTGGATTTTAACTGGGTATTACCGCGTATCTTGACTTAATAAGCACAAATCGGACAAATTTTTCGTACCGAATACTTAAATTAATGTATTGCAATACATGGTGTTACTAAGTTAATTTTTTGAAATACCATAAATTTTAAATTGAACTGAATTTTATTACGTAGGAAACTTATTTAATTTTTCTTAAATATCACTGGCTTAACATGCAATTAAAAATGTACAATAAGTTTAGTAAGTTTACTGTCTCTCGGCAGTCGTGAAGTAGAGACGTGGCAAATTTCGTTATGGAAAAATATTCGATAAGCCAACGTGTTTTAATCGTTAAAACATGACAACCCCGATTTTCATGAAAAAATCATAATGAATGACGAGGCAAATTTTATTTTCATTTCGGTTCTGGGCAATGAAAGACCGTAAAATTATTCATCACTCACCTTTGTATCTATTAAAAGTGACAGTCTGGTGTGCAATTTGTTCAGAAGGAATCATTAGACCTTACTTAAACGGCGAAACAATACCTGTAAATGGAAAGCGATATCATGATATGATTGAAAATTTTTTACCGCCACAACTGCATGCTTTGGGCTTAGTTAACATGTATCAACAAAACGGTGCCACATATCATACAGCCATAATTGGCACAGCAATACAAGGTTTAAAGGGTACCAATACCTTAACTGTGCTAAATAGAAATTGGAAGGAATTTGACGGAAGTCGATTTTCGAGGCTGACCAGAGTCCTATCTGGTACCACGGGAATCAAAAAGCCCCCGTGTACTTACTAGTGCATGGTTTGATTATTGGTGAGGTCTCCGTTATGAGGCGTGAAATTAATTGTTTTTCAAAGCGTACATAGAGGGAAAATATAAAAAAGGAAAAATTTGATTGTAGTTAGACAGGAATTTAATTTATATTATTTTTAGAAATTTTTTTTTGTTTTCAAGACGAAAAAAAGAAAAATTTTATTAGTTAAACATTTAAAAAATTTAGTTCGAAATAATTAATAATAATATATAGTTTAATCTATAACAAAGAAGGGCGAAATAAGAGGATAAATTCGCCTAAATAGATGGTTAGAACTTCATGTAAATTGTTTCTTTTCCTGATGAGGTGAGAATTATTTTATTATTCAATTATATCTACAACTTTAACGGAAACTTAAATTTAGATTATATAATTGACAGCTGCACTGGAATTGTCGCAGCCTACAGTCTTAATCCTCTTAGCGAGGTTAGGCTATTCAAGACTAAATTCAAGCTTTTGGCGGAGACTAAAACTAAGGCTAACGTTGTTAAAATTTATTAATATACTTTTACTCATCAATATCAAGAAGCAAAACCAACCAACTGGGTTCCACATTTAACAATTTTGATTTTGTAACATTGAGTTTTGTAACTCCTTGCGTCGGGATTTTTCCCTTCTTAAAGACACTACCCAACTATCCACTACCAATATTAAAGTAAAGCTGAACTTTTTAATTTTTTTTTGTTTTACTTTTTGAGTTAACTATTATTGTATTTGCCTAATTTAATGGTAACAGTGATATATTTTTAAATGGTGTTTAAATACTTCATTGTTCTTTCGAACTATTATTAACAGACACTTCCACCGCACACTTACACCATAAAATATTCAAATATTAATTGCAAGTTAAGCCATTGGGTAAAAATCATTTACCTCCACGAACGTCAGGCCTGATTGAGCTGGAGCATAAATGGTGAGTTTACATCTCTTAGTTTAATCTTCCTATACGAGAACTTATGCATATTTAAAATATTAATTTTTTTAAATTCTATTTTTTTCATTACAACACATAATTATTTACATTTGCATCTTACAAAAATATTTTATTAATGTTTTCGAATAATACATATCGTAGGATTAGCTATATTGTTTAAATAAATTTGGTTATTAAAATGAATACGTAAGGTTTATTTTTTTATCATAAAAGGTTAAGGAAGGTAATCAGGGAGCAGAATGGTGGGCTAAACATTTTTGGTACAGCAAGGTAGGGTGTAGAAATAGGAAGAGACAATGACACCTTAATCTCTTCATCAGTTTCCAGTTTATACAGTTTCTTTATTTGTGTATATTTTTTTATTAATCTAGCGGATCCAAATTTTTTGTTGGTTAAATGAGGGATTTAACAATTGGGCTACCATATTTTTTTAAATAACTATGCAGCAGACAAGTCTGAATCTTCAGGGGCAAGAACCATCCCATTATCCCTGAGCACGGCCGGAATATCAGGTAGCACAGCCTTTAAAGGGTCAGAGTCAGGTTGGTCTGTTACACCTTCGGGAGTATACGTGGTAGTTGTGTTTACCCAAGCAACTGAAAATGAAAGTTGATATCCTGGAACTTAAGGTTCACAAGAAAGAGTCTAAATTTTGGCGAGTCTTCCCAGGCACATGAGCAACTAATGAAGTAGGCTAACAGCTGAAAAGGTGTAAGTGTGTTTGGAAGTAGGTGATTCTCTGTCTTTGGCTGGGGACCCTAGGTTTTGAAACAACATCCCTTCAGAGTAGTAGCAAATAATGAAATGGCCGGCATTGGCATGTTGAAGCATGTGCGTGATTCGGTCCTGACTGGATATGACAAGATTATGAAGCGTTGTTTAAAGAAGAGCGATTGATTTGTATGAAATGAAAGCCCTATAAAATGAGCAGGGTGTCGCATTTGTTAAAGTTGCGACATGATAAATAATAATCGTTTTCGCTTAAGGTTGGGAACTGTTTCACAAGCGTGTGAAGATATGTATGTCTTGTCGGGGCGGATCTGTATTGATTGGAAATGATGAGATCAAAACTAAAAACGCAATTCGGGTTAAGATAGCACAACTCCTCAGCAAGCCATTCTGAAGATGTTAAGTAACCGTGAGATTAGGAGTTACACGTTAATATTGATATTGGAATATGGATCGCCCTAATATAATATATTTAACTTTAGCAAGTAAATAATTATGAACACCCAATCATACCTTGTTTGTTATAACTTTATTTTGTTACTAGGTTACAACAATTGCGATCAAACATCTACAAACATATTTGAACACAAAACGTACATACATAAATATGTAAATATATTTAAGATGAGTGATCATGATTGTGTATGTCCAAACTGGTTTTGCTTACCTATTTACTTAACACATTGTTCTGTTACTAAGAGAAATTTATATTTTTATTTTTTATTCTTGTTGCTAATTAAAATTAAAAAATACATGCAGAATAAAGATCAACCGTTGTTGCATTTTTGTCTATTACCTTTAAGCTATTAAGATTCTGATTTAAAATATAAAAAGTCAGTCTTAGTTTTGCCATAATGCCGGTATATTATATAAAAAAATATAAAATATATAAAATTAAGATCCTTGATAAAAAGGATACTTTAATGCAAAATATAAAGCTAATGAATAAAATGTAATAAAGCTTTAAAACAATTAAAAAAAAAACTTTTGTTTTATTTCAAACAAGCCCAAGCATTCTTTGAATTTTACTTGTGTATAAAAAGGATTCTCGACATTTTAATGTCTTAATGGGCATATAAGATCCTTTTATTGTTTGTGAAAAAATTGTATCCAAGAATTTTAAATGTTATTAAAAAAAATTTAATTATTAACTGGACTTTTAACAAAAATATTAAAAAAAAATTTTTACAGAAATTTAAATAAACAAAAAAAAGGAAATTAAAAAAACTAAAACAATACATATTTAAAAATTTTCTTAATGGTGCTACCGAAAAGCAGTTAAATATGCTAAAGAAAAAAAGTAAGAGAGCTATATTCGGCTGTGCCGAATCTTATATACCCTTCACATTGGCCTTTCGAAATCCCAAACTTTTTTATTTTTATCCATTTTTTTTTACTTATGAAATATTTCTAATTTTTAAATAGGGGTCGGTGTCATTTTTTAACGCTCCACGGGTGACTACGGGGAAGTTGTAGGGGTTTTGATCTTAATTTTTTAAATTTTGTATGGCAACCCCTATAGAGGGTAAAGACAGGGGGTAAGTATATTCTAGGAATATGTTTGAGAGGAGAAACTAATGGGGGTCTGTGATACATTTTATTCCTCTAGGGGCGACTCCGGGGAAGTTGTAGCGGTATTTTCCTTATTTTTTTTTTAAATTTTGTATGGCAACCATGTTAGGGGCTGGAGATAAAGGGTAAATATGCTCTACAAAGATGTTTGGGTGGATAAACTAATTAGGGTCGGTCGTACACTTTATTGCTCTAAGGCCAAATCTGAAGAAGTTGTGGGCATTTTCATATCATTTTTGTAAATTTTGTATGGCAACCCCCTTAGGGCGCGGAGATAAGAGGTAGGTATATTCTAGAAAAATGTTTGGAAGGGCAAACTAATAGGGATCGGTCGTACACTTTATTGCTCTAAGGCCGACTCTGAAGAAGTTCTGGGCATTTTCATTTAATTTTTGTAAATTTTGTATGGTAACCCCCTTAGGGCGTGGAGATAGGGGGTTAATATGTTCTAGGAATATGTTTGGGAGAAGAAACTAATTGCGGTCGGTCGTAGACCTTATTGCTCTACGGCCGACTCCGACGAAGTTGTGGGCATTTTCATATCATTTTTGTAAATTTTGTATGGCAACACCCTTGGGGCGTGGAGGTAGGGTGTAAGTATGTTCTAGGAATATGTTTGGGAGGGGAAACTAATGGGGGTCGGTCGTACACTTTATTGCTCTAAGACAACTCTGAAGAAGTTGCGGGCATTTTCATTTAATTTTTGTAAATTTTGTATGGTAACCCTCTTAGGGCGTGGAGATAGGGGGTTAATATGTTCTAGGAATATGTTTGGGAGAAGAAACTAATTGCGGTCGGTCGTACACCTTATTGCTCTACGGCCGACTCTGAAGAAGTTGTGGGAATTTTCATATCATTTTTGTAAATTTCGCATGGCAACCCCCTTAGGGCGTGGAGATAGGGGGTAAGTATATTCTAGGAATATGTTATGGAAGGCAAACTAATGGGGGTGGGTCGTACACTTTATTGCCCTAAGGCCAACGCTGAAGAAGTTGTGGGCATTTTTACATAATTTTTGTAAATTTTGTATGGTAACCCCCTTAGGGCGTGGAGATAGGGGGTTAGTATGTTTTAGGAATATGTTTGGGAGAAGAAACTAATTGGGGTCGGTCGTACACTTATTTGCTCAAAGGCCGACTCTGAAGAAGCAATGGGCATTTTCATATCATTTTTGTAAATTTTGTATGTCAACCCCCTTAGGGCGTGGAGATAGGGGATTAGTATGTTCTAGAAATATGTTTGGGAGAAAAAACCTAATGGGGTCGGTCGTACATTTTATTGATCTAATGCCGACTCTGAAGAAGTTTTAAGCATTTTTACATAGTTCTTGTAAATTTTGTATGGCAGCCCCCTTAGGGCGTGGAAATAGGGGGTAAGTAAACTATAGGAATACGTTTGGAAGGAAAACTAATGGGGGTCTGTGAAGCATTTTATTCCTCTAGGGGCGACTCCGGAGAAGTTGTAGCGGTTTTTACCTAATTTTTAAAAATTTTGTATGGCAAGCATGTAAGGGGCTGGAGATAGAGGGTAAGTATGTTCCACAAAAATGTTTGGGTAGATAAACTAATTGGGGTTGGTCTTACATTTTACCTTTGTAGGAGAACCCTGGAAGCCGTAGGAGCGATTAAAAAAATTTTTAAATTAAGCTTTGTATGGTAACCCTATTATATGTATGAATACTAATACTAATAAAATTTTTGTTTTGGGTGTGGTTCAATAACATCAATATGACTGATTCTGTTTTTTTCGTTCTTTGTTGTTTTTTTAATATTACATACATAAGTATGTTTTTTTGTAGTTTTGGACTAAAAAATAGGAGGTAGTCTTGTTTTTGCTTATATCCCGGTTATTTATCGGGCGATTTTGCTGAATTTCGATACCAATTTTCTCGAGACTATTTCTGACAGTTTGATACCACTTACGGCATCGCGGGCTTCAGAAAGTTGATTTCAACCATACCACGGATAGACGGACATCGCTAAATCGGCTTCCCCTTATATAAGGATCCAGAATATATATACTTTACGGGTCCCAAATAGATACTAAAGAAATTACAAACGGAATGACAAACTTCTATATACCCTTATCACTTATGTGTTAAGTTCCACAAGCGTGAGCAATGAAAACATTAGAGACTCTGAATACAATAAAAACTATTTCAGTGAGAAACCAATAATAAATACAAACAATTTAAGTGCAAGTGCACCAAATTTAAAAAAGTGTTTTGTACAAGGTACAAATTTAGCCCAATCTCTTTTTAAAAGTTATAAGAAAATACCGAGGTACCATCCTCATCGCGGTCTTCCTTATCGAATTTAGAAATTGAACCTACAGTTGCTTAAGACGGTCACAGTCATTTTTCTTCACAAGCACCAAACGTACAGGTAGGAATGGACCGTTATATAACAGTTCTTAAGAGGGGAAGAAGCCCCAAATAGGCAGAAGTTACCAACCCAGCAAACATTTTGAAAGATTACGAAAATCCAACGTCATCGCAAAACCGTTTTGCCATTTTGCAGGAGGAAAAGTATGCCCCATTACCCGAAAGGAAGTCATATAAGCCCCCCTCTCAATATATTTGAGAGAGATAAACTCAACACACCACGGTTTCCGCACTTGAAAATAATAAGAAAAGCTTCTACACCTAATAACTTAAGAACGCAAAAGGCCTCCAGTTTGTTATCAAAGGTATTGATTCAAATGTTGACCCAGGGGGGTTTTAAGGCCAGCTTGTGCAGCAAAGGCTTTAAAGTCAAGTTTGTGTCAAACATTAGAAATAGGGAAAGGTATCCTCAACCATAGAGGTTGCCCCGTTTTTGATTCAGCGCTTATCTAAGCCGAAAGTAGTTCCTGCCCCTCCCCAGCCCTTAAATATACCAACTACAAACATGCCTCCATTAGCACAACCAACTACAAGTCAAGTTTCCTACGACAACGCATTAAAGTTTAACCAGCTGAATGCACGTAAGCCTACCCAGCCTACAACACAACAAGAGGTGCCAACAAACGAACCCACCGGGTCCAATTTTATCCGCTTCGAAGCCGTAATTGACTATATGGTTAAACAATTTACGCAGATCATGCCGCAAATGGCTGGCATGATGCAAGAAATGCAAAAAATGCAGTCTTCAATTTTGCAGGCCATGAAATGCCTCAGGGTTTGTTTCTGGAACGCTAACGGCATCCGCCAACACAAAAACGAACTCGAATATTTTGTAATAAACCAAAAAATTGATGTCATGTTGATTTCTGAGACGCATATGACATCTAGAAGTAATTTTAAAATTAGAGGCTATTCTTTTTACGATTCAAAGGATCCGAGAGATAGATCATGTGGTGGCTCGGCTATAATAATCAAGACGAGAATCAAACACCAATGGATGAGTGGTCTCTCCGAATGTTATATACAAGCAACAAACGTTTGCGTTGATGAATTTTTCCATGGCCTAGTTATTTCGTCAGTGTATTGTCCACCCAGGTTCTCCATAACAAAGGATCATTTTAACAGTTTTTACAAATCTTTAGGTCCCCGCTTCATAGCTGCTGTAGATTATAGCGCTAAGCATACGTATTGGGGCTCTCGCCTAATAATCTGAAATAGGACTTAACGTTATTTTATCTGGACAACTGATCACAAAAAATTCCAGACGTTATCGATTTTGGCGTAGCAAAAGGTATATACTCGGAACTTACCGAAGCTCAAGCCTCGTTGGATTTATATTCAGACCACTCTCACTATTTGCAGTCCTCAACAAATTTCAACCAGTGATATTTTTTTTAATTAAAAGAGTAAATTGGTTAAAATACAAAAAAATTGTCAGCACCCACTGCTTGGAAAACCAACCGCTACAAACTCCCGCAGACATCGAGATTTTCTGAACAGCCTTAATACGAACATGAAAAAAGCCGTTCTTCTTACTATCGTCAGACCAAATACAACAAAATTTTTTCAGCCAAAGTGCAACAGCTTTTATCTGAAAAAAGAAGAGCCCGAAGAGAATGGCAAAAGCACAGATCACCCAAACTTAAAGCCAAGTTGAAGGAATGTACAAACCAATTGAAAAATATGCTAAAGGTTCACCGATTGGCATCTCTTAAGGAACACCTCGAAGGTCTAGACTCAACTCCTCAGCCGAATTATTCACTATGGCGATCAGCGAAATATCTTAAAAGACCCCTTATCGCGAAACGAAAATTATAAATGATTATAATAAAGGGCAATCAGTAACGTCGATTTCAAATAAATTTGGAATTCACAAAAGTGTTAATCCTCGCATTGTAAGCCTTTTCCGTTCATCAGGATCGTTGGCAACCGTACACAGAGGTGGTAGACCCCGGAAAACCAGGAAACGGGACGACCAGGCAATACTGTGCTTAATAAAAAAGGATCCATTTATCTCAGCAAGATCTATTGCAAGTCAGTAAAACTTAAATGTCTTGATTAGATCCATCCAAGTTCTGATGGATTTAGGCTGGTACGTAGAACAAAAGGACAACGCCCTTACCCTCGATATACCAAAGGTACGGTAAAACATAGAGGAGGAAATGTATTGGTCTGGGGATGCTTTTCTGGCCATAGAATCGGACCGATTCATAAAATAAATGGTGTAATGGATCGATTCGTTTACAAGGATATCCTACAAAACATAATGCTACCACATGCAGAGGAGGAAATGTCGCTTAAGTGGAGGTATCAACAGGACAACGATCCCAAACACACGGCTAAATGCATCAAAGAGTGGTTTGCAGTTAATAAAATTAATGTTTTAAAATGGCCAGCGCAATCGCCAGATCTCAATCCCATAGAAAATCTATGGGATATTGTAGATCGTAAAATTAACCGTGATAATTGCAGAAATAGGGATGAAATTTTTCGCCAGGTGGAAGTAGCTTGGAATGAAATTTCTGGAAAAATTTTATCAAACCTAATTGAGTCCATGCCACGAAGATGTGAAGAAGTTTTGAAAATAATGGCTACTCAACTAAATATTAATATTTTTTTTTAATTTCCTAAAGACGTGCATATCTTTTGTCGCATACAAAAAACTCTTTTTTATTGTATAATATGAATTTTTTTAAGTTTTATAAGAATTTTTATTTTTTTTTTATATTTAATTGAATTTGGGTTATTAACTTTTTAAAAAAAATAAATAAGTCCAAATCCAAATGTGTTTGCTTTTGAGGCATGTTCTACTTAACAGAAGTTCGTGTATATGTTTTGACGCACACTGTACATACATACATACATACATACATACATAAATACATACATACATACATACATACCTACATCCATACATACCTACATATGTACATTCATATGGCAATACATACCTACATCCAAGAATACTAGAAACTTATTTCGTATTTGGTAATGCCCATCTATAATACATGTTAAGGAGCGTTGCCAGTTTTCATTTGATACCTATTTTGTATGGAATTTGTGTGTGTGCTCAAAAACAAACTAAGGCAATCGCAGTATTTTGCCTATATCTAGGTCCGTGGTGAATTGATCTTGGTCATTTTAAATAGCGATGATCTCAGGAATATTTCTGATTGTTTGACACCAATACCTGGCCCGTAGTGCCAACAGACGTACAGAGTGACAGACGGACATGGCTATATCGACTTCCCTAGCTATAAGGATCCAGAATATATACACTTTATGGGGTCGCAAATGGATATAAGGAAATTACAAACGGAATGACAAACTGATATATACCTTTATCACTTATATGAAGGGTATAAAAATGGTGAATTGAATGAACTAAAAAATAAAACCCAACGCCAAAAAATTTATTATTTTAGATTTTTTTAAAATAATTTGAAATTAAAAATTCCGATTTAAACATTTTAAGGCCATATTTATAAGCAATTTAAAATATACTTTAAATTTAAAACTGAACTTTTAAACTGAATTTCCATAAAAATTTTAATTTAAAGCCGATTTTAAGTTGTTTATGAATATGTCCCTTAATGTGTGTAAATATTAAAATTCGTTTTAAAATTTAATTGTTTAGTTAATTAAGTTAATTTTTGTTACTTTTACTTTTGATTATTTTGATTCCGGTAGCATAGGTTATGCAGAGATTCACAGGCAGCTGTAATTTTTGCAGCCATACCCTGTATGTAATGCAGGTGCCTAGCGCCGGAATCTGTTTTTAAAAACGACAATGGTCCTTACAAATATATCTAAGGTTTGTGCATGTGTACAGTGAAAACGGCATTCTCGGGAGCCTTCTTCAAGTTATCTAAATGGCGTTATCAATCTCTTGTAAAAAATTATAAAAAAAAATACCGAGGTACTATCCTCATCGCGGTCTTCCTTAATGAATATAGAAATTGAACCTACAGTTGCTTAAGACGGTCACAGTCATTTTCGTCATAAGCTCCAAAGGTCCAGGTAGGAATGGACCGTTATATAACAGTTCTTAAGAGGAGAAGAAGCTCCAAATCGGCAGAGGTTACCAACCCAGCAAAAATTTTGAAAGATGAAGAAAAGCCGACCTCAGCGCAAAATTGTTTTGCCATTTTACAGAAGGAAAATGATGCCCCATTACCCGAAAGAAAGTCATTTAAGCCTCCCCCAATATATTTGAGAGAGAAAAACTCAAATGACCTCATAAAGTTTTTAGTTGAATTAATAGACGAAAACAACTTTTATGTTTCGAACATAAAGCGTGGTAGCATTTATGAAACTAAAATTCAAGTGAATCACGAAAACGCTTACCGCACTACGGTTTCCGAACTTGAAAAACATAAAAAAAAGCTTTTACACCTACCAACTTAAGAACGCAAAAGGTCTTCAGGTTGTTATCAAAGGTATTGATTCAAATGTTTACCCGGGGCGATTAAGGCCAGTTTGTGCAGCAAAGGCTTTAAAGCCAAGTTTGTATCAAACATTAGAAACAGAGAAAGGTATCCCCAACCAATATTCCAAGTGGAGCTTGAGCCTGGTGATGTAAATTTAAAAAAAAAATGAGACTCACCCTATTTATGACCTAAAATATATTTTGCACCGTAGAGTTGTAGTTGAAGCGCCACATAAGCGATCTGGGCCCGTATAGTTCTTGAACTGCCAGGAATATGATCACAAGGCTTATTGCAAGTTGCCTTCAGTTTGTGTTGTGTGTGGTGACCTGCATGCAACGACAAAGTGCGACAAGCCAAAAAATGATCCTAGGATGAAGAAATGCAGCAACTGCGGGGGAAACAACACTGCCAACTATAGAGGTTCTCCTGTTTTTAATTCAGTTAGGCGCTCCACTAAGCCGAAAATAGTTCCTGCCCCTCCCCAGCCTTTAAACATACCAACTACAAATATGCCTTCATTGGCGCAACCAACTTCAAATCAAGTTTCTTACGCCGCCGCATTAAAGTCTAACCAGCCTAATTCATGTAAGTCTACCCAGCCTACAACACAACAAGAAGTGTCAACAAGTGAACCAACCGGGTCCAATTTTAGCCGCCTCGAAGCCGTAATTGACAATATGGTTAAACAATTTACGCAGATCATAGCGCAAATGGCTGGCAAGAAATGCAAAAAATGCAGTCTGCTCTTCTGCAGACTATGCTTAAAAGACCATGAACTGCCTTTAGGGTTTGTTTCTGGAACGCTAACGGCATCCGCCAACACAAAAACGAACTCGAATATTTTTTAATAAACCAAAAAATTGATGTCATGTTGATTTCTGAGACGAATATGACATCTAGAAGTAATTTCAAAATTAGAGGCTATTCTTTTTACGATTCGAAGGATCCCAGTGATAGATCATGTGGTGGCTCGGCTATAATAATCAAATCGAGAATCAAACATCAATGGATGGGTGGTCTCTCTGAATGTTATATACAAGCAACAAACGTTTGCGTTGATGAATTTTTTCATGGCTTAGTTATTTTGTCAGTGTATTGTCTACCCAGGTTCTCCATAACAAAGGATCAGTTCAACAGTTTTTACAAATCTTTAGGTCCCCGCTTCATAGCTGCTAAAGACTATAACGCTAAGCATGCGTACTGGGGCTCTCGCCTATTAAGTCCCAGGGGTCATGTTTTGTTTGATTCCGTATCTAAAATAGGACTTAACGTTATTTCATCTGGACAACCGACATATTGGCCAACTGATCACAATAAAATTCCAGACGTAATTGATTTTGGCGTAACAAAAGGTATATCCCCGGAACTTACCGAAGCTCAAGCCTCGTTGGATTTATCTTCAGACCACTCTCCCACTATAATCACTATTTTTAGTCGTCATCAAATATCAACTAGTGATATTTTTTCATTTAAAAGAGTTAATTGGTTTAAATACAAAAAATTTGTCAGCACCCACTGCTCGGAAAACCAACCGCTAAAAACTCCCGAAGATATCGATGATTGTCTGAGCAGCCGTAATGAGAACATAAAAAAGCCATTGATCATGCTTCTTCTTACTATCGTCAGACAAAATACAACAAAATTTTTTCAGCCGATGTGCAACAGCTTTTATCTGAAAAAAGAACAGCCCAAAGAGAATGGCAAAAGCACAGATCACCCCAACTTAAAGCCAAGTTGAAGGATTGTACAAACAATTTAAAAAATTTGCTGGAGGTGTACAGAATGACATCTCTTAAAAAACACCTTGAGGGTCTAGACCAGTGGTCTTCACAAAGAGAAACGCACTTAAAATGAGAGTATTATTGTCAGCGTTGCCATTATTTTTTTTATAAGAACTGCAAATTTGGAAAAAACAAATCTGCATTTTAAGTGAAAAAACAGAACATAACAAATTATATAAAAAAAAAAATAAAAACATAGCACAACATATCGCGCTCATTCAGTAATACAGTACTAACTGAAAAATGTAAAAATAAACACCAAAATAATTCATTTTTATAAAAAAATTAAAGTATTGTTTTTACTATATTTGTTTTTGTGTATTAGTGTTTTGTAAGCTTATGTTTTTTTTATTTTAAGGCAAAATATAAAATTATTAATATTGTGTTTTATTATAACGATATTTTTTAGCTAATTCTAAGCTGATGATATGTGAAGCCTTGATTTGGCTATCTGTATTGGTAGAGTTATTTGAGCATCTGTTTTGGATACAAAGATTTTTGAGTCGAAAATCTTCTTTTAGTTTTTTTATTAATTGATTTCTTTCATTTCCTGAAACAGAATGAAACTCAATATGCATTGTATGCCGCTTAAGGTGCGATGCAAACATATTCTTTAGTAACTGGTTGCATACAAGGCACGCAGCCTCTTTGAATATGTTTAAAGAAAACAAAAAAGATTTTCCCACTTAATATCCCACATAATTATTATAAATATTTTTTTCTAAAATGCTGTAAAAAATTTATATGTATGTCCGTAGGTTTTTACCTGAATTATAAAAAAGTTTTTAAATTGCATAAATTTATGTAGCTTGCTATCAATTTCTTACTGTAATTATCACACATAAAGAGCTTCAAATTATTTTTGGATAATTACACACTAATTGGCAACGCTGCAGTGCAGAAAAAACATTTTTAGCTCTCTCTGAAAAATAAAAACATGCGACATACACCTACTCTGTTTGAAAGCTAACAAGCTACTAATTGAAATTTTTTATTTTTCATATGTTTATTGTTTTGATTATGATTACCGTTTGCAATGATGAAAACAAAGCGTATGGATTGTTTATTTATGAAAGATTGTGTAATGTTAATAATTTATTATGTTTTCTTAAGTTTACGATCGAAAAATAAAAAAAAAACTCGCCATGAATTATAAAAGCAATATCAGTAAACAAAATACGATATTTATTTAAAAATACAATTTAATCAGGATTAGTTATTCAGTTGCTGTTTGCAGATTTTAAGAAGCATTTTGGTAGGAAAACAATTTATTTTGGAAAACCCTGGTTGTAATATTCACGAAGAGAGTAAGTAAAAACCCGAAAATCTTCGTTAGCTGGGTAATATGGGCGAAGACCACTGGTCTAGACTCCGCTCCTCAGACGAATTATTCACTATGGCGATCAGCGAAATATCTTAAAAGACCCGTTAGCGCGAAAACACCACTACGTAATCTGAGAGGATCCTGGGCAAGAAGTGATGAAGAAAATGTGATCTGCTCGCAAGTCATTTAACAAATGTCTTCACTCCAAATACATGCACTGACATGAGTAAATTACCGCCTGTTGTTGCTAGATGTTCTATGGAAATACGTTTTCAGTTGTCAGATGTCGTAGAGGCTATCAATAATTTAAATGCTAAAAAAGCTCTTGGCATTGATGAAACCTTCAACAAAATGCTTTTGGAACTGCCTTGCACAGCAAAAAGAATAATTCTTTTTATTTTTAACGCCATATTACGGCTCAAACATTTCCCGCCAGTATGGAAAGTTGCCTTGGTAAAGATGATTCCTAAGCCGGAAAAATATCCTTCGAAGGTGGAGTCTTGCAGGCCTATAAGTCTGTTACCAACTATGTCCAAATTGTTTGAGAAAGCTGACTCCGATCCTGAATGAAAACAACTGGATTCCAGATCAGCAATTTGGATTTAAAAATCAACATAGTACCATCGAACAAACCCATAGATTGGTACAGGTTATTCGAAAAGCCTTTGAGGAAAAGAAATACTGCTCCGCGCTCTTTATAGATGTCTCTCAAGCGTTCGACAAAGTATGGCATGAAGGCCTGCTAAACAAATTAAAGCTCAACCTTCCATTTAATACTTTCAACCTTTTAGAAAAACACATAACCGGCCGACAATTTATGATTAAAGAGGGAAACCAAATAAGTTCTTCTCAACCAATAGGGGCTGGTGAACCTCAAGGGAGTATACTAGGTCCAATTCTGTACTTGCTTTACACAGCAGATATGCCCACAAACAATCTTACTCATACGTCGACATTTGCTGATGATACCGCCTTTCTCAGTATTCATAAAGACCCTAAAGAGGCCTCAAAACAACTTCAACATTACGTATCTCAAGTAGAAAAATGGGCAAAGTTATGGGGGATTAAAATAAATGAACAACGGGATACACTTATGGGGTACTGCTTCCGCCTTCAATATTGAAAAAATTCAACGACGTCAAAATAAAATCCTAAGAATGATAACTGGTGCTCATTGGTACATTAAAAACAGCAACATCCACAAAGATCTGCAAGTTCCACTAGTTAAATGCGAAATTTTTAATTATGTGGACAAGTATTTAAACAAGCCGGAAACACATCCAAATCCGCTCGCTCGAAACATTTTGCAACATATTGGGCACACTCGTCTGAAAAGAAGGGATACTATTCCACTTAGATGAAACTACTGAATTAATTAATTTTATTATGAGAACTTAAAATTTAGTCTGGCACTGGCTGGTCTAATAAAAAAATAAATAGTTTTAAGATTTGAATACTTATTGTTAGGTCGCCAAAGGCGAAGATTTAATAATAAAAATATGGAAAAAAAAAGTTTTCTAATGGGTAACCTGCATCACCTTAAACAAACTTTTTACTAAAACCATTGCAAATTAATATATTAAAAATTTTTTAAAGTTACTTCTGAAAGCTATATTTAAAACTTTTTACCTAATGGCCATGTATTTCTTTTGCCATTGTCATATTTTCTTTCAAAAACTGCTTTGAAGTGGTAATGTTCAATTGTAAGGAGTCGTGAACAGATCCCTGATGATAAGACGATAAATAGCTAATTCTTGTTTGATAATCACACACCTGTAGTGAGATTCAATAACTTATTTTAACGATTTTCGCATAGTTAAAATAAGTTAACCATAAATATAACGATTTTGCGGTTTTTTTTACGATAATCGCTATTGTTAAAGTCAGCTGTTATTGGTAAGTAAACAGCAAAACTTTTTAGCGATTTTTACAATGGTTATACTTATTTTACGACAATAAATTTTGTATACTATATAATATTTTTACTTCAACTGTGGTTTTCGCTTTTTTAAAATTTATTTTACAACCATTTTTTTTAAATAAAATACATATACAAATAAACTTGTCCACTATCGTTAAAAACATTTTAGTGAATAAACTAACCGTAACAGCATATGCAAATTTCTGTCGAAATATATAACGATCGTCCAAGAGTTAAAAGTTACTGAATCGCAATACTGGGAAGAATAAAATGTTTGCATATAATTTTTTAATTTTAAAGCCTTCCAAAGTTTAATTAAGGCTGAAGAAGCCTTTTCTGTTTCTGTATTTAAATTGTTTTTCCTTTTTTTTGCAATACAATACTTATGTGCGTTCCATCTATGCAGCCTATAACACCAGAAACCCCAATTTTTTTTGTAAAAATATTCTGTAAATTCCATTTCGTTAGTTGGAAACGAAATCAATTCTTGGCATAGCTCAATTAGCAAAACATCTAGGCACTCATGAAACACATTGCTTATAGAAGATTGGCTTATACTGCCCTCACCCTTTTGGTAACTTTCTTCATCTAGAATTCGTATTGTGTCAGATAGCTTTAAAATGTCTGGCAAACATGGCTGTGTTCCAAAACACAGTTTACTTTGCATCACAAAATTTCAAGCAAAGCTGGGGATTTTGATAATATCTTCTACTTCCAAATGAGTGTTTACAGCTATATTAATGTCCTGGAAACAGAAAAACGTTGTCAAAATTGTAAGAAGTGTATAAGGGAAGAAGTTGAAAATTTGTAATGCAAAACAAACTGTGTTTTGGTATACTAATTAAGGCGTAATTTTGTCAAGGACATACTGAAAAGCATCCTTATTCAATTTTAAGCAGCTAAGAAATCTAAAAAGTACCTAAATTTAATTAAAATATATTAAGTATAATTGTTTACTTATTTGGAGTTTGGCATGGCAAATATTTGACTTTTTCGTAACTCCCTAATACTCCCCTATAGTATTAGATATATTAAGAAGAAGTATACTCTTCTTCATCCTCAGATGATGTACACTCCAGTTCATTTAAATAACAACAGCAAAAGATTTATATGTTGCTGCGAATTTTAAATCAACCAACGAACACAAAAAGGTGTAATAATTTTTTTAGCTATTTGTTTTTGTTGTTTATTATTAGCGATATTTTTTTTTTTTTTTTTTTTTGTTAATGTTTTTGTAATTTATTTATGAAAGTTTAAAAAGTGCTGCTGAAAAAACTGAGAACAAAAAGTTCATTTATATAACAACGGCAAAGCAAAGGTTGAAAAACAAAAAAGTTATTCACTAAATGGGATTTTCTTGTTAAGAACTATTTGGCTTGAACTGTTATCTAACGTTTAGTAATGAGTGTTGCCTCCCGGGTTCTTTATAACCTCAAATATGCGACTTGGATTGGAATCGTAGAGAGTTTTTAGGTAATCTAAGGAAATCTTGTTCCAAGCGGTCTCGATTTCATTGATTAACGCTGGAACGTTTTTATATTGCTTACCTCCTTCATAAACTTTCCGTGAAGGCCATACCCA
The DNA here is from genome assembly GCA_963583895.1 of Melanophora roralis. Taxonomy (NCBI): domain Eukaryota; kingdom Metazoa; phylum Arthropoda; class Insecta; order Diptera; family Rhinophoridae; genus Melanophora; species Melanophora roralis. The sequence continues at coordinate 56,166,514 of OY757188.1, forward strand.
GACGTTTTCCATTATGTTTAAGTCTGGTGAGTAGGGTGGCCAGTCCATTAGCGTCACATTTTGGTCACTTATCCAGGCTTTCACCGCTCTGGCAATGTGTATTGAAGCGTTATCCTGTTGAAAAGTCCAACGCAAAAATGTTACTGCATTTCGGAAAAGCTCGTTCCAGAATATTTTTGTATTGTTCTGCGTTTAGTTTGGTAGTTTTAAATTGTAGCTTAATCTGGCCATAGTATGATACGGCACCCCATACCATAATTCCACCAATGCGACTGTGTCGACGGCTTAACATTACTTCCTCTTTTCGAATGTCATGGTAACAGAAGTTATACCCGTCAGGACCATCCAGATTGAATTTCTTCTCGCCAGAAAAAACAACTGTGTGCCATTTGGTATTCCACGTCATGTGAACTTTAGCAAAATCCAATCGATTTTCTTTGTGAATGGGTTTTAATACAGGTTTTTTTAAGTTTCATTCTCTGGATATGCGGAGCACCCACAATTAAGCGCCGAATAGTCGAAATGCTAGCAGAAACTCCGGCTTTCGCCCTAATTTTTGGTATGGAATTAGAGGTGTTAGATGCAATTCTTAAAATGGCACGCTTGTCTGTTGGCGATAAGATACTTGCTGCTCTTCCTTTCATGTTTTTCCCATAGGAATTCCGATTTTTAATGTAATTGAAGACAACACGAGCACGTCTTCCGATTTTCTCTCCAATTTTTCTGAATGATAACTTTTGTTCAAAATAGGCTTCAATTTTTCCTCTTTCTTCTGATGTTAATGGCTTTCCCCGTCCCATTTTAAAAAAATATTATTTTATGAGGTGCAATTTATTAAAATAATTATGACTTAAAAATCTGTGTGATACATTCTCTCAAGAACATCAAAACCATCAAGTGCTGTTATTCATATGAACTATTTTAAAATCACATTTTTTTGCGATCTGAGAAGGCTTTGTACGCTGCATACGTTACGGGACCTTTTTTATATTTCCTTTGCACATTTTCTTGAACCATTGATGCTACCTGTTATAATATGTTAGCACATATAAATCGGTTTTTGTTAGTTTTCTTGAAATATAAATTTGTAGCAACTACTATCACTGTTGTTATTTAAATGAACCGGAGTGTAAATGTAGCAACACTTAAAACATAATTTGTATATTAAATAGTTTTTTTTTTGGGTTTGAATTTAATGGCCATTAGGTTATACTGCCAGGGTATGCCACGTTGATTCAGGGTAAAACCCCCAAACGACCTATATCTTCATACAAAAAGCTGAAAATCCCCGAACACAATATTTTCTTATCACCCTCTCAATGGTCTTCACCAGAGTTAAATGACAGTTTTAATGGTTTTTAACCAAGTCGACTTCCAGTCGACCTATATCTTCATAAAGGATATTATTTTATTTAGTTTCAATGAATATGACCGTTAGTGTTGCCAAAGAGACTTTTAATGCAAAAAAGCATAGTGTATATGAAAAGTAAACTTTGTCCTAGCTTACAAAAGTAAAAAAAAGGAAAATAGATTATCCGTTTTCCTTTCTCTGTTAAATGTAAATTAAATAGGTGATGTTTACAGCCAAAAGACATTACTACCGTTCAAAGAGTACTGATGATGAAACTGCGTAACTGCTTTCGAAAATGTATTCTACTCGGTAGAAATAACCAGTTTTTTTCAAATTAAAGTTTCTTTCAACATTAACGGAAAAATATTAATTTCCTCTAATAAAAGGAAATTATATAATGAACTTAAGCCAAATTAAACAGCAAAAATTTGTATTAAAAGCAATTAGTTCAACAATATATAAAAGTAAGCATATATCCCCAGGGTCTTCATATATTTCTTTGTTTGAAGTAATAATGGGCTTCTTTAGGGTATTCCTCTTTTTTTCCTTCTTGAAAGTACAATGGACTTCTTTAGGTTATTTTTTTAGTCTTACGTTTTAATGGACTTCTCCAGGTCAGTCTCTGCTATTCGCGCATTGCCAGGTTATCCCTCTTAGTGTTTTAGTGTATAGTTTAGGTCATTCAACAAATATTATTTTCATTGTCTTTGAGCACTTAACTTTCGCGTCGGCTTCGATTATCTTCTTGCAGGTGAGATCAATACATTTAAAAGCAAAAACAGTATATGTATTTAAAATTATTTAAACTTTGTCACAACAAAAACGAATACATATGCTTCAACATGTCAAACGGTACATCAAACACTTATACAAACGGTACATTAAAAACAATGCGACTGAGACACAAATCTTTCTAAGGCAAAACACCAACAACAAGCCTGACTGGACGTTAAAAATAATGGCAATGACGCGAGCGATGCTTTTCTACCCAGAGCTATAATGTAACTGTATTGTTATTTTTATCACCACCAACAGTTGATTTTTTGACAGTTTATACAACAGGGTTACACATAATTTACTAAAATTTTAGGAATTTTAAAACAGTCTGTGTTTTTGGTACCATTACGAAAATGTCGTTTTCGTTAATTTTACATATTCTCATATGTATATTAAAAATATACTAAAAACGACTACGATAACTGTCGAAATACACCAACGCGACACTCGTAATAAGGCTAAATATGTTTCTTTATTTATTTATTTTGTTTTTATCATAATTTTTTTTTAACATTTTTTTCTTATTATTTTCTAGGTTTCATTATTTTTTAACACATCAGCAACGTAATTTGAAAGCTTGTGTCCTAAAAAAATAGCTCAGCCTGGTGGTGTAAAAGTTATTACCAAAATTATGTTTAAACACTAAAATCGCGATCCACACAGCAATTTTTTGTGTAAGCAACAGATTTTGACAATTGCGAGAATTACACCTTAAAAATTCCTATATATATATATATATATTATATGGTGTTATTTTCTTCTCTTGTGAAATTATTAAAATGTTACTGAGGGTATTTTACGTTTTAGGTGACGATTTGTGGTTCCTCCGAAAGCATATGTATATGTATTTTGAGCAAAATTTGGGGTATTATCTTTAGATACCTGGTAAGATTTAGGTCAAATTTGAAAAATTTTAAGTAAGTCCAAAAAAAAGCAGCAATATTCTAATGTTAAACGAAGTACCAAAAAAATATTTTAATACCAAGATTTTTAATTTTATAGTAAGTTTTGAATATACTTACCTTCGAAGTACAAATAACATCACGTAAGTTTATATTCATCCAAGAATCACAGGTAACTAAATGCCCATTATATGTTTCTCCATTTTTCAGTTCTACCAGCTACAATAATTTAACTTTATTATTATCTTATTTAACATTATTTATTATTACAGTATTATATTTGATTAAAAAAAATTAACACGGTGGTAATACCCAGCAAGAACTTCACTTACACATTTTTTTGTAATGACTTCCTAAATTCATTATTTTGTAGCCTTAGTTGCTACTTTTCTTCCACTTGTTATTTAATTTGTAATGACTTATTAAAAGCACGCTATAATTTAAAAAATCAAATCTATTCGGATTAGTTAAACAAATCAAGCAGAACAAAACTTGTTGTTTTAATATATTATTTTACATTTAAAAACAGTGTGTCGGTGGTCTAGAGGTAGCGCGAGTTAAGGTGCACGAGTATATGAATCATTATATAGTTAATCTTTTGAGAAAGATACTCGTAGCCTTGAATTGAATTTAGGTAATTTTAGAAATAAAGAGCCTGCATAACTAATAATACATGATAAGAATGAAATGCCTAAATAAAGTAAGTTAAGAAATAAAGAGCCTGCATAACTAACAATACATGACAAGAATGAAAAATCTTAATAAAGTAATTTTAGAAATAAAGAGCCTGCATAACTATTAATACACGATAAGAATGAAATGTCTAAATAAAGTAAGTTAAAAAATAATGAGCCTGTAAACATATTAATATTTTTTGTAAAGATAAGGATAGTGAGAAGTAACTTATCCTAATCAACATTTATTTAAAGAAGACCAACTATACATTATGAAAGTGAGTTTGGAATCAGCATGTGTACTGAGACATTCTCGTTAGAAAATTAAATTAAAAATAAAATTGAGCGCTCGTCGTTAAGAAAAAAGTTTGTATTTTTTTTTCTAAAAAATACTAAAGAACTTAACTGGCGACCCTGCCAGGAGAATAAAATATTGTTATTCTTCACGAGACGGACCACTATATTAATCCTTGCCGGAACAAGGACAATAACACTGACTCTTGTAAAGTAACTCAAGACTCCAGCGAAATCAATTTTTTTTAAACTCTGACCACAATAGTTATTTTGTGCTTTAGAAGAAAAATCAACTAAAACAACTTAAAGTGAGCAATAAATGAAGAAGCAAAGACAAAAGATTTTTGATAATAGCAGATTACTGGAAGAAAAAAATATGACTAATCCTGGTAACCAACAAATAAACATGCAAGCTTTGATACAGCAAATTGCAAGCATGCAGTTAACCATGCAATCACTAAGCGAAAAAAATGAGCAACTTGAAGAAAGATTAAATCAAGTACCCAATCTACAACCAGACATACCACAACCCTTACAAGCCGTTATGATGACATATAATATCCCAGAACAAATTAATTTGGATTAATTTAAAACATTGCCTGCGTTTAATGACAACCAACTAGAATACTGATCATGGAGAGAAGACGTCTCAAGGTTGATGGATGGAATAAAACAACATAAATCCTCAAACAGATATTGTGAAGCTTTATCGATAGTAAAAACAAAAATACGAGGGTCCGCATTAAATGTCCTTATAAACCACAACACAATATTTAATTGGGAGGCTATAAAAAATCGTCTAGACTACACATATGCGGATCAAAGACCCATCTATGTATTACAAGACGAATTGAGAAGACTTCAACAAGGCAATAAAACTCTTAGCCAGTACCATGATGACATAAACAGATCCCTGACTCTCATCACGTCAAAAATTTCGATGTCAGGTCATTCAAAAAATACCATTCAAATAATAATGGAAGAAGCTGTTCAGGAAGCAGTTAGAGTATTTAAGGATGGAATAAAAAACTCTTATATAAGATCCACTCTTTATGGTAACCAAATTAAGGATCTAGAGCATGCATATGCAATTGGGAGAACAATTGAGCATGATAACGAACATAGGCGATTAAATCTAAGTTATGAAGAGCCTAGGCAAGAAGGATGTTTTCGTCCAAAGCATCAAGCAAGACAAAAATTTCAAAGGCGTCCGAATATAACAACATTTAAGCAACATGAGCATCATCATCAGCAGAATTGAACTCGTCCAGAACCAATAGATATGTTAATGATTGCAATACAATCAAACCAAAAAGTATTAATATTTTCTACAAAAATCTTTTATTTTTCAATATACTCAAAACAATACTAATAATCAAACTTAAAATTTATTTTTTCATCTACACTACAAAAGCAATGAAATACTGTTCATTTCAATATGTTCAAATTCAAATTTAATAAAGTGTTTCTCAGCAAAGTTGATTTTGCGGTCTCTACAGTACTCCCCCTCCACCTTTTTTCAAAGCGAATCGGACTTTTCTCGTTTCCTTTGACATGATACTTTCTGCTGAATACTCTGCAAAACAAGGCTTTAGTATATCTACCGTAACAACTTTTTCTTTTCCATTTAAAAGAAGCTTAAAAAATTTCTCTGCCCTTGAAACAACCTTATACGGCCCGTCATAAGGTTGTTGAAGCGGTTTATTGACTGCATCACACCGTACAAATACATACTCACAATTCTTGAGCTGACTGCTTACATAAGTTTTGTTATTGCTATAGCTACCAGTAACTAAAGGTTTGATGCTCTGCATATTATTTCGAAATAATTTAATCTATTCAGGGTCGTAACTATTCGTACCAACCATAACTCTTGTGCGCAAACCTAGCATAACTAGTGGAAGCACACTTATCCAGTCCTTTTTTTCGTAACACTTTAATGCCGATTTCACTGTACGATGCCACCTTTCTATCAAGCCATTCGATTGGGGGTGATAAGCTGTCGTGTGTACTACCCTTGAGCCAAATATTTTTGCAAGTTCTCGAAACAGCTTACTTTCAAACTGCCTACCTTGGTCCGTCACTATTTTACTCGGCACTCCAAATCTTGACACCCATACACCTGGTTAAGCAGCCGCCACTGTTTCAGCCTTAATATCAGCCAAAGGGATCGCCTCCGCCCATTTCGTGAACCGGTCGATACATGTCAGAAGGTAACGATACCCTTGACAACTTCCCAGCGGGCCAACAATATCTACATGGACATGTTTAAAACGTTGAGTTGCTGGTTAAAACTCACCTATTGGGCTTCTTGTGTGCCGGCATACTTTCGACTTTTGACACGAAATGCAAGACTTTGCCCATAGAGAAACATCTTTTTTTACGGACTTCCAAACAAAACGTGAGCGAATCAAATCCACTGTAGCTCTTACACCTGGATGAAACAAGTTATGTTGATTATTAAACACCACTCAATGAAAAGATTGTGTTAAATAGGGTCTTATTTTTGAACCCGAAACATCGCAGTAAATCTTTAATTTGCCAATCTTAACTTCTTTTAGGTTGAGGGAATGACTGCCGATATCCACCATGTTTACAAGCTCCTCATCAGTTTTCTGTTCTTCAGCCAATTTTTGGAAATCCAAATTCGTAGGCATCTCAATATCTGTAGTATACTGACCTATATAGTCTAATTGTCGTAACTGCCTTGGAAAAGCTTTATCTGGTTTTTGCCTAAATGCATATATGAGCGGCTTGTGGTCAGAAAAGATACAAAATTGATGGCCTTCCAAAAAATACTGAAAATGTTTTAAAGTACAAAACACAGCTATTAGCTCACGGTCGTACGTACTGTACTTTTCTTGCGTTTCATTAAAAAAATCCTAATGGCTTCCACTCACCTTCTATAAACTGCTGTTATACTCTTCCCATCGCAGTATCTGATGCATCAACACACAAAGAAGTCAACGCACCTTCCTTCGGATAAAATAAAAGTGCTGCACTAGCAAGCTGCTGCTTACACTCTCTGAAAGTTTGCTTTTTTAAGTCATCCCATTCAATTGGGCGTTTATCGTTTTTCACGTTGCCTTGCTGTATGCCATGCAAAATTGCCTGAAATTCCGAAGCATGCGGAATAAACCGCCGGTAGAAATTAATCGTTCCTAGAAAACGCTTTAGATCCCTAACATTCTTCGGTAGCTCATAATGCAGAATAGCCTCAACTCGACTGGAAAGTGGCTTGAGCCCCTTATCTGTAACCAAATAACCGAGAAATTCAAGCTCGTGAACACCAAAAACGCACTTTGAAAAATTAATGGTTGAACCAAACTGATGTAGCCTTTCAAATAATATTCTCAAATGTTTTTCATGCTCCTGCTCGCTCTCTGAAGCAATTAACAATTCATCAATATATACATATACAAAACTTAACTCTTTTGTGACTTCATGCATAAACCGCTGAAATGTCTGTGCAGCATTGCACAACCCAAATGTCATCCTGAGAAACTCAAAATTTTTTATCGGTGTTAATATTGCCGTCTTCTTTGTATCATCTTCTGCGACCGGAATATGGTGGTATGCTTTCACCAAATCCACCTTATTAAATACTTTCTTACCATCCAAGAGAATTCCAAAATCGTGTATATGAGGAACTGCATAGCAATCAGGGACGGTACGTGCATTTAGGTTTCAGTTATCACCACAGCGCCGCCACTCGCCATTGGTTTTCTTAACCATATGTAGTGGACTTGCCCAATTGCTGCTCGAAGGACGGCACACTCCAAGGCGCACCATCTCATTGAACTCCTTTTTCACTGCAAGCAAATTCAACGGCGAAAGCTGTTTCGGTTTGCAAAATACTGGAGGTCCGTTTGTTGTTTCTATAAAATGCTGAACCGAATGTTTTGCTTTGGAATGAAAATTAATTTTCGACAAATCATTATATTCCATCAAAAGTGTATAAAAAGGAGATGTAGGTGATAATGTTTTTATTGAGAAATCTTGACCACCAACAACACTTCCCTTCGCACTGCGTTTCGACTTAGGATCAATTAGACTTTTATTTTTATGTCAATTAACAGACCATAGTTACCCAAAAAAACCTGATCCAATAATTGGTTTTCGCACGTCAGCAACAATAAAATCCCACTTGATTTGTCGTTTGAGTCCCAAATCGAGAGTGAGCGTCTTTGTACCAAAAGTTTTTATTGCTGTGCTGTTTGCTGCGTACAAAACAAGCATACTAGGTTGCTGCTTTCGTTGCAACGCCGAAACCGGAATAACTGACACATCTGCCCCCGAGTCGATTAAAAATTTGGACCTTGACTTACCATCATGAATAAACAGGCGACATATATCTTGTCTGCTCCCATCCGTCACCGAAGATGGAGCACCCATTAGTTTTCCTGATTAGATTTGGTAAAATTGCATGGGAAGACGCATTTCTTTGCGTTATTCCCAAATTTGAAATGGTACCAACATAACGGCTTCTGGACCTGCTAAAACCTTCTATCTTGCCGCAAAGACTTTCTAACTGGCGTTCAATATTACCCAGTCTGCTCCCACGGCCCTCTGCTGATGACAAAACTACATTGACTTTTGTGTCTAAACTATCACAAATCCTATCTGCCATGGCGGCGAGCTTTTCTAACCGGTCCTCACTAACAGATAAAATGGCCTTCATTTGCGACGGCAGCCGTTGCATCCAAAGCTGTTTTAAAATATCATCTGACACCTTACCTTGAGCTAAGCAACGCATCTGGCTAAGCAAGTCTGACGGTTTCCTATCCGCCAACTCCACTTCTGTTAAAAGCTTCCTCAGACGCTTCTCCTCCGAATCAGAAAACGCACAGATAACTTTCTCCTTCGAAGCGTCATACTTGTTGGAAACTGGCGGGTTTATAATAATGCCCTGAACTTTTTCGAGGAAGTTTGCTCTCTATCGATGCCACAATTGTGTGAAATTTTGTTTCGTCTTGAGTTACACCAGCTACTACAAACTGAGATTCCACTTGCTTAAACCACAGCAACGGATCTGCACGCCAAAACGGTGGTGCTTTCACAGCGACTCTTGAAATTTCCCTTTGTGGGACAATTGATTGTAGAGATAAAAAATCTTCCTCTGAAGTTGACATCCTTTGCATATTCCATACGTTTCAAATGTGGGGTCACCAATTGTTAATGATTGCAATACAATCAAACCAAAAAGTTTATTATTTTCTACAAAAATCTTTTATTTTTCAATATACTTAAAACAATACTAGCAATCAAACTTAAAATTTATTTTTTCATCTACACTACAAAAGCAATGAAATACTGTTCATTTCAAAATGTTCATATTCAAATTTAATAAAGTGTTTCTCAGCAAAGTTGATTTTGCGGTCTCTACAGATACTTCATCAGGACATACTCGACAGGTTGTACTAAAATCTGGGATGAACAACATATCAACACAACAACAACGATATAACCAGCAACAATCAGATTTCAATCAGCGAAATACCTACAATTCCAGAGTAAATAAAAGACAACGAGAACCCAGTGGTAATTACCAGCAACATAAAACTATGCGAGTGAATAACCTATGTGTGAAAGATAACAGGGACGACATGTATGTAGAAACTGGAGAATCAGCAAATGTTGTAAGTAAAAAACAAAATAATTTTAGGCATTTAAACTAAGGACACGGGTTGCCTTGCCTCACCTTATCAGACGGTAGTAAAGATTATCTTGTACTAGTGGATACAGGAACAACCCATAATTATGTAAATTAAAAAATTAAGCTAAGCGAATCTGAAAATTTGAAAGAAAACGTTAAGGTTTATTCAATTCACGGTACGTCTATCTTGAAAAAAAACAGCTCAAATATTTAATAAAGTATTAGATTTTTATGAAACAGATGAATTAGAAGATTTTCATATATTATTGGGTTACAAAGGACTACAAACATTAAAAGGAAAAATAGACTTAGATAAGATGATTTTTAAATTAGGAGAAGAGGAAACGGTTTAAATTAATTATTTAGAAACACTTTTTAAAATATTATTTAGGATTTAATCCCATATTTCTTGTTTATTTATAGGGTTTTTTGGTTATGTTTGCCTATATGCATTTCATTGGTTTTTACACTAAATCATCAGTAGACTTCAACCCAAATTTTTTAAAAACCTCATGAATATTTTCTGTCTTTATATAATAACCTCAATAAACAAATTGAGAATTACTGTAAGCAAACCAAAACGTTCAAGTTTTTTTTAAGAATCCAACAAACCAATATTCGCTATTCGCTTGTTTTAATTTTCTTTTTCCCCTTACATTTGAATAACCATTGGTTATTACTAAATGTATTATAAGGGCTACCGAAAACAAAACCTTGTTGTTTAACAACACTTTTTAAAATATTATTTAGGATATAATCCCATATTTCTTGTTTATTTATAGGGTTTGTTGGTGGTTAAGTTTGTCTATATGCATTTCATTGGTTCTTACACCAAATCATCAGTAGACTTCAACCCAAATTTTTAAAAAACCTCATGAATATTTTCTTTCTTTATATAATAACCTCAATAAACAAATTGAGAATTACTATAAGCAAACCAAAACGTTCAAGTTTTCTTAAGAATCCAACAAACCAATATTCGCTATTCGCTTGTTTTGATTTTCTTTTTCCCCTTACATTTGAATAACCATTGGTTATTACTAAATGTATTATAAGGGCTACCGAAAACAAAACCTTGTTGTTTAACAACACTTTTTAATATATTATTTAGGATTTAATCCCATATTTCTTGTTTATTTATAGGGTTTGTTGTTGGTTAAGTTTGTCTATATGCATTTCATTGGTTCTTACACCAAATCACCAGTAGACTTCAACCCAAATTTTTAAAAAACCTCATGAATATTTTCTGTCTTTATATAATAACCTCAATAAACAAACTGAGAATTACTATAAGCAAACCAAAACGTTCAAGTTTTTTTAAGAATCCAACAAACCAATAATCGCTATTCGCTTGTTTTGATTTTCTTTTTCCTCTTACATTTGAATAACCATTGGTTATTACTAAATGTATTATAAGGGCTACCGAGAACAAAACCTTGTTGTTTAACTACACTTTTTTAAATATTATTTAGGATTTAATCCCATATTTTTTGTTTATTTATAGGGTTTGTTGTTGTTTAAGTTTGTCTATATGCATTTCATTGGTTCTTACACCAAATCATCAGTAGACTTCAACCCAAATTTTTAAAAAACCTCATGAATATTTTCTTTCTTTATATAATAACCTCAATAAACAAATTGAGAGTTACTATAAGCAAACCAAAATATTCAAGTTTTTTTAAGAATCCAACAAACCAATATTCGCTATTCGCTATAAATAAACAAGAAATATGGGATTAAATCCTAAATAATATTTAAAAAAGTGTTGTTAAACAACAAGGTTTTGTTTTCGGTAGCCCTTATAATACATTTAGTAATAACCAATAGTTATTCAAATGTAAGGGGAAAAAGAAAATCAAAACAAGTACGACATCAGAAAGCACCATAGGTTAGGTTAGGTAGAACAGGCAGCCGTTGAAGGAAAAGATACAGCTCACTTGGGTCCGCTTAATTCGGTCCCTTTGTGTTAACTGGAGAGGCAGATAGAATAGGTTGAGATGGAAGGAAAGAAGAAAATTTGGAGAAGGATAAGAAAGAAAGAACAGAAAATGAAGCAAACTTACCATGGTCTCTGGTGGAAATCGAATCCACAACCCCCAGACTAGTAGACTCGTGCACTTGCCACTGATCTACCGGGGCATCACAGAAAGCACCATACATTCAGCCGAGTCATCTTTAAAAACTATATTCAAAGCTGTCCATTAGGGTGGTTTTATCTTATATGGTTAAAAAAAAATGTAAAAATTGTTTTTGTGGGCACCCCCCTAAAATGTTTATTTCTGTCAGATTTTGGGATTGCCAAAGTTTGAGCACGATTGAAAGATATAAACACGTGCCACTGTGGCCTCAAATTTTGAAAATCTTGATTTTTTGGCAGTTTGGCAACTTCATCGACCCATATCTCTGGAACGGGTAAAGTTATTTGCCCCTGTCATACATCAAATTAAAGGCCATACTGTTTTTATTTCTGCATAATTAATACGCAACTAGTACTGAAACCGAAAAAATGGAGCTCCTGCCCCTCCCCAGCCATTAAATATGCCAACTACAAATATGCCCCCATTAGCACAGACAACAACAAGTGAAGTTTCCTATGCCAACGCATTAAAGTCTAACCAGCCCAAACCACGCAAGCCTGCCCAGCCAACAACACATCAAGACGTGCCAACAAACGAACCAACTGGTTCAAATTTTATCCGCCTAGAAGCCGTAATTGACAATATGGTTAAGCAATTTACGCAGTTCATTGCACAAATGGCTGGCATGATGCAAGAAATGCAAAAAATGCAGTCTGCTCTTTTGCAGGCTATGCTTAAAAGGCCATGAACTGCCTGAGGGTTTGTTTATGGAACGCAAACGGCATCCGCCAACACAAAAACGAACTCGAATATTTTTTAACACACCAAAACATTGATGTAATGTTGATTTCGGAGACTCAAATGACATCTAGAAGCGCTTTTAAGATAAGTGGCTATTCATTTTACGATTCAAAGGATCCCAGAGATAGATCATGTGGAGGCTCGGCTATACTAATCAAATCAAGAATTAAACGCCAATGGTTAGGTGGCATCTCCGAATGCTATATTCAAGCAACAAACGTCTGCATTGATGAATTTTTCCCTAACCTAGTTATTTCGTCAAATTATTCTCCACCCAGATTTTCCATAACGAAGGATCAGTACAACAGTTTTTACAAATCTTTAGGTCCCCGCTTCATAGCTGCTGGAGACTATAACGCTAAACACACCTACTGGGGCTCCCGCTTAATTAGTCCCAGAGGACGTATCTTGTATAATTCCGTATCTGAAATGGGTCTTTGTGTTATTTCTACCGGACAACCAACCCATTGGCCAACCGACCACAATAAAATTCCAGACGTAATAGATTTTGGCGTAGCAAAAGGTATATCCCCGGAGCTCATTGAGGCGCAAGCCTCTCTGGATTTATCTTCTGACCACTCACCCACAATTATCACTATTTGCAGTCCTCACCAAATAGCAACTAGTGACTTTTTCTTATCTAAAAGAGTAAATTGGTTGAAATATAAAAAATTTATCAGCTCTCACTGCTCGGAACACATACCACTAAAAACTCCCCAAGAAATCGATGATTGCCTGAGTATCCTAAATGAAAACATTAAAGCAGCCGTTGAACATGCTTCTTCAACAAACCGTCAGGTCAAATACAACAAAATTTTTTCTGTCGATGTTGAAAAGCTTTTATCTGAAAAAAGGAGAGCACGAAGAGAATGGCAACAGCATAGATCGCCCCAACTTAAAACGAAGCTAAAAGAGTGTACAAATCGCTTAAAAAACTTGCTGGAGGTACACAGAATTGCATCAATTAAGAAGTATTTGGAAGGTCTAGACGCGACTCCTCAAACAAATTATTCTCTATGGCGATCAGCCAGTCGTCTCAAAAGACCCGTAATCGCAAAACCACCACTGCGCAATCTAAGAGGATCCTGGGCTAGAAATGATGAAGAAAAATGCGATCTGCTCGCAAGCCATTTAAGAAACGTATTCGCTCCCAATGCATGCACTGACGTGAGGGAATTGCCGCCTGTTGTTTCTAGACGTCCTATAGAAATACGTTTCCGATATTCAGATTTGGTAGAAGCTATTGCTAACCTTAATGATAAAAAAGCTCCTGGCGTTGATAAAATAAGCAACAAAATGCTCACTGAGCTACCTTTTACAGCAAAAAGAATAATTCTTTTTTTTTTAATGCCATAATACGGCTTGAACATTTTCCACCAATATGGAAAGTTGCCTTAGTAAAGACGATTCCTAAGCCTGGTAAAGATCCTTCGAAGGTGAAGTCTTATAGGCCTATAAGTTTGTTACCAACTTTGTCAAAACTGTTTGAAAAGCTGCTTAAAAACAAGCTTACTCCGATCCTAAATGAAAACAAATCAATTTGAAAATGACCGCAAGTGAAACAATCTGTTTTGTTCATTTTTTTGCAACTGTTTTTGCTATTTAAAAACCCTTATACACAAGCTCATAAGGAAGCCAAAATGTATTTTAATAATATAACATCTAGAAGAAATCCGCCGCTCTCATTAACAATAAAATCGGGTCTTAAATTTTCAAAATTTTTGTTAGACCATGAAAATGGGATTGAATCAGAAATAAGTTTTAGTTTATATGAAACTATACAGTTAAAGAATCAATCTTACTTTCCCAATATAGTTGACAGACTTGTTGGAAGCTAATGTTAAGCTAATAAACGTCAATTTCTAAAAACACATTAGAATTATATATGTGTTATGTTTTTCGGTTATATTGAAGAAATTCTATGATATTTTCAATTTTATGAAGTTGCAGAGAGATGTGAGCATTTAAATGTAAAAAAAATATTCAAGAGTTTTCTAGCCCTCCGTTACGTATAGGTATATTCAGTTAACAATGGAAAAACTTACGTTAGACTAGAACGGTTGTAATAATTTATACATTGTATAAAAAATATATTATTAGATATATGTATGTACATATGTATTTGTATATATGTGTGTGTATATATAAATGTATAACTATTACATTTTTGTAAATATAGATACAATAGTAAAAAAAGTAAATCAATGGTTTTATTTTATTTGGTTTATAGTAAGTATAACGCAATGTAGAAGCAAAAACCCGCATTTCTAATTTCAAGATTCTTAATTTTTAATTTAAAAATGCTTAGTTTTATGTTTAAAACGTTTCATTTTTAAAACAAAAAACTTCTATTATTAATTTAAAAATATTTAATTTTTATTTACTTTTTTTTTTATTTATTTCTTTGAACTATTTTCTGTACAACAAGACTTAAGTCTTATATTTAAAGTACAGAAACGGAAGGCGTCAAACTTAAAAAAAAACATTTACAGTTTTAAAAGCTAATTTAAGCAAAAAATAAAACAAGAAAAATTAAATAATAAAAATTAAAATAATAATAATAAAAATACGAAACATATATCGCACCCGTTCAACAATACTGTATTAACTCAAAAACTTCAAAGTGTTCAGGAGAGACAAAAAACTGTTTTCTTAATGCTTAAGGAATTTTCCATTAACAAAAGTTAGGCAATATTTAGAAACCCCATCAATTATTGTATTGCACCACATAACCTTTTTATTTGTTTATTGTTTGGAGATAGAAACGCGATTTTTTTAGTTATTATCATTTTCTTGAATTATTTTTGTTAATAAGAAGTAAATATTTTGAGTTGTGTTTGTTTACATGAAATTTATTGCTGTATTTAATACAGTTTATTATTAGAATAACAACATAACTCAAAATACTACTCTTTATAGCAAAAAACAATCATTTGTTAAGGCCAATTACTTCAAGTAACTCAAAATAATTTTGTTTTCTTGATTCACAGAAATTAACCATTCCACCAGCAAAAAGGTTACAACATGTAATTTTATTAAGAAAGAATAGTCAGAACTATGGGAATTTTTAACCATAGGTAGACATAAGTGTTATGTATTGTTTTTTGCCAAAAAGATAAATTAAAAAAATTTCGAGTTAATACAGTATTGTTGAACGAGTGCGATATGTATATTACAATTTTGCACATAATAAGTTGAAAAAGTAACCTACAAATTTAATTTTATATTTTATTTAAAAAAATTAACTACAAATTGTTTGAAGCTACTAGCATTGCTATTTAATTGTTGACATAATGGAAGATTATTCCAAAGTCTAGCGGCATGTACATAAAATTGCCATTCTGAAACTAGGGATTGATATCTAGGTATTATAATTATAATGGTTTCGTTGCGATTGAGGAAATCGTATATTTTCAAATATGTATTTGGGAGTTTGATTATGTATTATTTTATGTATGAAAATCAAAACGCGTATTTTTAGTAGGCTATCAGTAGTAGGGAACTGTGGAGGCAAAATCCTCCCTATGGGGTTTTGCTTCCTCAGTTGTTTTTTTAAAGAAAATTTCCTCTCTATGTAATTTTTCCATAAGGAGGATTTTTTCTTTAAATTAAAAATTTTCCTCTCTATGTAATTTTTCCATAAGGAGGATTTTTTCTTTAAATTAAAAATATTGGTATCAATGTAATTTAAGCTTTTGGTTGTTAAGTAATTTGTGTTAATTTTTTTGTTTTTTTTTTATATATATTTTTAGTTTTTGGTTTCCAATGCAATTTCTCATAAGGAGGAATTTTTGTTTATAAAAAAGTGTATTGTGAAAAAGTATAAGTGTTTGTTAAGTTTTGGTGTTGCAAAACAATTTCTCATAAGGAGGATTTTGTTTATTAAAAAAAAAGTGTAATGTGAGAAAATATAAATTTTTGATTGTTTTAAAATTTTGTAGTTTGCGTAGGGAGTTTTTTTTATTTTGTGTGTAAATAAATATCTATAGAGATTAAAGATGAAGGTGAAATATTTTAAGAGAACATTTTCGTTTGAGTACTTTAAAAAAGACAAAGGAAAGAGTGATAATTTTAAAAATCCTCATGAGGTGTAGTTCAAAAAAAAAAATTGATATAAGAGGGGATCAAGATTATACTCTTATCATTAATCTTATTGTTACTTCAAAGTTCACTTAAAATGGTATGAAAGCGCAGTACATTTGGAAGTTTACTAGTTTTAAATGTTTTTCGTTTTTTCTACAATTTCAGATGTATGAACAAATAATAAATATTGCCCAAGGTATAAGACCAGAGTACACAAGAGTTGATGATATTCCTCTGAATCAACCATTCAAAGTTCAAAATTTTGAATGGAAGGAAACGCAATATGGTTCGAAAATCATAGCAAATTTGGACAATAATAAATGGTTTTATCTTCCGCAAAGGATTACAAAACTTTTAAATAGAGAGGATCCATACCTAACTAAAATTAACGACAAAGTCTGGACAATTATTTATAAAGGGCGCCAACCCTTAAATAGTTGTGCGATATTTGAACTAAGCTATAATTAAAAAGTAAAATAAAACAAACTGTATAAAAAATATTAAAGAAATATTAAATAAAATGACAAACATTTTCGAAATATTTTTGTAATAGTAACATAACTTTATTGAAAATTTTTTAGGACAATTAAACTTAAAAATCTAAACTCAGGGACAATAAAATTTTGTCATCCTCCTCAGTCATGTACCTCTCATAGATGTGGACGGTCAATAAAAGCTGATCGTCCTCCTCAGTCATGTACTGTTCATACATGTTTGACTGGTCATCATTTGGTTGTATTGTTGTTGTTGTATTGTTGTGTTCTTCTACATTGCTCTCTGCGCCTATCCATCCTTCAATATTTCTTGGAAGAGGATTTTCTTCCTTAAAAGTATTTGCCTTTTTATAGGCAAAGTTATGGAATTGAAGGAAATGCCGTTTCTTATTCCATATGTTTTTGAATCCCACATATGGGCAGAATTCGCATCTTAGTTCCTCAGGGTTCATTTTGTAAATGAAAAATTAATTTAAAAAATATTTTTGATTTGAAGAACTAATTTTCAATATTTTATTTCCAACCTATTTAAATGCTTAATAAAGCAGTATTCTGAAATAAGATACCATGGGAACTTTAATTTTTCTGATATACAAAAATTCAATTAAAAATATATGTACATATATAACAAAATGCACACCTTACAATTAAAGCTGATTGATTGTTTTTTTTTTTTTTTTTTGTTTGATTTTTTATTTAATAAAATGGTTAAAAAAATGTTTTTTTAGTTTGTATACTTATTTCAAACAGTGCAATACGTTACAAGAAAAATATTTTTTTGGTAATTCATAAAATTTCTTCATTCAGCTGCAAATTTTGTCATTCTACTTTTGCTGAAAAGCAAATGCTTAAGCCACATGAAGCTCTGCATTGTGTGGAGTGTTTCAAGTGGTTTTCCAACCGAAATCATTTAAGGGAGCATGAAAGATGTCATGCCTCCACATCTGTCATAAAAAACACCAAAGAAGTAAAAGCTTTAAATGGTAATCGTTTTTTAATAGCAAGGAGTGCCTTCCAAAATAGAATTCAAACGTTTTCATACAAAAATGAAAAGGAGGAAGTCTTACACCCAGAAGAATTTTTTAACGAATTGAAAAATGAAACTTTTGACATACTTTATGACGCTATAAAAAGACATCGCACATTAAAATATAATATGGAGCTAGAATGCGAGTACATTAAAATTAAAGATGATGAAATATACGCTTGCTCTTTGACACATAGGTCAAAAATGACTTTTTTGACTATAAGTGATGGAATTGAAGAGTCACTTGAAACTCATTTTTCATATACATATATATAAAAACATGTCCGAGTTTCAAGAAAGAGACAGCGGTTGGTCCTTAATTAAAATAAAGCTTCTTAATATCAACATCAATAAGGCTGCATTTATAAGAGGATCCAGGTATATATCACTGCCACAATGGATTATAAAAAAGCAGGCATGTGTAAACATTCGAAACCAGGATGAATTCTGTTTTAAGTGGAGTGTAATAACTTCATTTACCACACAACTAGAGGATATCAATATTGCTGACGATTAAATTATAGTAAATAATCAACTGCTTAATTTCGAAGGGCTAGAATTTCCAGTAAAGCTTAAAAACATCAATACTTTTGAAGAAAAAAACACAAATATTAGCATAAATGTATTTGGATGTGAGGGTAAGTACATTGTGGGACCATATTACCTTACAAGTCAAGTAAGGGAACATCATATAAATCTGTTCCTTCTCTCAGATGAAGAACATTTTCACTACGTGTTTATTAAAGACATTTCAAGGTAAATAGAAGAGATCTGGTTCTACTGTTCAAAAATTTAACCACTTTTTCTTAGATTAATAAGGAGTAGTCTTACATCCAATAAGAGGAAAATTTACTTTTGCAATGCCTGTCTCCAATATTCCCAAACAGAAAGTCTCATACGAGATCATGAGACCAGCTGCAAGAAGGTGGTCTCAAAATTGCCAAAACAAGAGGATTCGGTACTCAGCTTTAAGAACTACCAAAAGCAGCTTGACGTACCATTCGTGGTGTATGCAGATTTTGAGGCCTACCTGGAAAAAAAGGAAAATGCTGAAAGCGACGGTAGTATACAATAACATATAGCGTGCAGTTTTAGCTATTATATTAAGTGTAGTTTTGATGATAGTTTAGATAAGTTTAACATATATTTTGGTAAAGAAGCCCCCCTAATTTTTTTGGATAATTTGATTAGAGACTGTAAAGAAATTTATACAAACTTTTTAGACCGAGACATACCTATGAGACCACTTTCAAATGACGAACAAACATCTTACAAAATTTCTTCAATATGCCATATTTGTAAGGAAGAATTAGAAAATGATAAAGTTAGAGATCACTGCCATTTTACTGGGAATTACAGGGGAGCAGCCCATAGCTCATGTAATATTCTATATAGAACTGCAAAATTTATACCAGTATTCTTTCACAATTTTTCTTCCTACGATTGCCACCTCTTTATTAAAGAACTTGCAAAATTTGAAGCTGATATAAAAGTAATTCCTCTTAACAAAGAATTATATATACCACTTTCAAAGTTAATACCAGTCGGACAAAATAAAACTTTTGAAATCCGCTTTCTAGATTCATTTCGATTTATGGCCTCCAGCTTAGAATCACTGGCAAATAATTTAAATACTGAAGATTTTTATGTTTTAAAAAAAGTTTTTAGAGAAAAACAAGAGTTTGACCTACTAAGAAGAAAATTAGTATTCCCATATTCCTATATTGATTCAATGGAGCGCTTTGAAGAAACTGCCCTTCCTAATAGAGAAAATTTTTACAATATTTTAAATAATACTGAGTGTAGTAACGAAGAGTACAAACATGCTCAAACAGTGTGGAGAACGTTTAAATGCAGTAATATGTTGGATTATACAAAATTATATCTTAAAACAGATGTTCTCCTCTTAACCGATATTTTTCAAAATTTTAGAAAAATTTGCAAAAGTATTTACAATCTCGATCCATGCCAATATTATACTGCACCAGGTTTATCTTGGGATGCTATGTTAAGAACAACTAAAATAAAATTGGAGTTGCTTAGTGATATTGACATGTATAATTTCATACAAGATGGTATCAGAGGAGGACTAGTGCAATGCTCCAAAAGGTACTCTAAAGCTAATAACAAATATTTAGAAGACTTCGACAGTTCGAAGCCTTCAGATTATTTGATGTATTTAGATGCCAATAACTTGTATGGATGGGCAATGTCTGAATATCTTCCATACGGAGAATTTGAGTGGGTTTATGATGAGAATATTTTGAAAATGCTGGATGTAACTAATATTTCAGATAATGCACATATTGGCTACTTTTTGGAGGTAGATGTAGACTATCCCGAAAATTTACATGAAACCCATAATGATTTGCCATTTTGCCCAGAAAACAAGATTGTGGGTAATTCCAAATAAAGGAAGCTAATTGCAGACCTTACTTCAAAAACGAGATACAAAATCCATTACAGAGTTCTTAAACAATGTCTTAGTAATGGATTAGTATTAAAAAAAATACATAGAGCAATAAAATTTAAATAATCTCCATGGTTAAAGGAGTACATAGATTTAAATACATATCATAGAACATTGGCTAAAAATTCTTTTGAGAGGGATTTTTCCAAATTGCTTAACAATTCAGTTTATGGAAAAACCATGGAAAATGTTCATAAGCGAAAAGATTTTAAAATTGTGACAGATTGGGAAACGACTATACAAAATCATTTAGGAGCTAGAGCACTTATTTCAAAACCAAATTTTTCAAGTATTTTTAAATTTTCCGAAAGTAATGCATATAACTTGCAACAAACCAATTTACTTAGGATTTGCTGTACTAGAACTATCTAAATGGAAAATGTATGAATTCCATTATCAGTATATGAAACCAAAATTTCAATCTAATTTGGCACTTAACTATATGGATACCGACTCGTTCATATATACCATAAGAACAGAGGACTTTTATAAAGATATTCATGAAGATATTAACTCAAGGTTTGATACATCAGATTATCAACCTAATAATATTTTTAGTCTCCCAAGGTTTAATAAAAAAGTTCTTGGTAGGATGAAAGATGATAACAATGGAAACATAATGAGGGAATTTGTAGGAAATGTATTGATTCCAAACAGTTAACATGAATGAAGTAAAAAAATCTAAAGGTGTAAAAAAGTCTTGTATCAAAAATTTTTCAATTCAAGATTATAAAAAAGCGTTATTTGAGAAAAAAATTATTTCAGATTCGATGTATACATTTAGATCAAAACTACACCAGATGTACACACAGAAGCTGTATAAAGTTGTATTAAGTTTTGCGGACGATAAAAGAATTATTGCTTCAGACCAAATTAATACTTATGCGCGAGGACATTACAGACTTAAACTTGAGTGTGACAGTTTTTTTACAGACAAAGATGACGATATTTTTATGGACATTGATATATAAATTTTTGTTTTTCAGCTTGATTAGCTTGTGTACATATCTTATTTGCTTTAAGAAAATGGTATTATGTACTGTGTAAATACATATGTAGTCATAATTTAATAATAATAAAATAAAAAATTTAAAAAAAATGTACATAAAATAAAACCAAATGTTCCTTTTTAAAATTAAATAATGTGTTTTATTTTAAATATTTTTCCATTGTACATTTTCAGTATTATAATCTAGTTTTTTACGATTTCTAGTTTCTCGAGATGAATACTGATATGGTAAAGTTGATTGCTTCAAACTTTTGTGCTTCTCCTTCTTTGACAATATTCTTATTTTTGGTGTTCTGGTATTTGAAAAGTTTTTAAGTCTTTTAGCTGCTAAAGATGCAGAAGGATTTGCTTTTTGTATTGTTGTATCCATGTCAACTTCTTCACCATTATCGTCAGTATAAAAGTCTTCTGGTAGGTTAATATTAGATTGTATTCCAATGCTACTTAATTGAGGTTTATTTGTTTGGGTCTCAATGTGCTTTTTATACGTTTTTCTGGTTTGAGTCTCATTATCCCGTAAATTATTGTATTTAAAGCTTCCATTCTGATCGGATATATTTTCTTTTCCAATTAAATATTTTGCTAATTCTTGTTTAATATAATACCATTTGTTAATATCCTTTAAGGTATGCGATGCATATAATGGGAGAAGCTTGCGATGAAGAAAATCCGAGTCAGAATGTTTGCTTTTAAATTTCTCATAAACTGATGGATGAATAACAATTAATTTTGATAAGTTATTTGACATTTTCTAAAATTTTTCCAATAATTCCACTTAAAACAGAAGAAACTATGATTGCCAAAAATCCTCCTTTTTGAATAAGATGTTTCCTCTTTTGCTTAATAGAGGTATGTGGGGAACAAACTTCCCTTATCGTATTTTTATATGGTTTAATTTTATGGAGCAGATTTTTGTTTATCCTATGATTTTTGATGATAACATTAAAAAGTATTTCATATATTGTTTTGATAACAACATCATCGACATGTTTTAAAATTGCATTTCGTAGTTTAGGTTCTGCTTTTTCAAGAACATAAAGAATATGTTTGTTCTCCTTCAATAATTTTAGGTTTGAGGTCACTGTTTATATTTGCAAATATTGAGCAATGAGTACTATTAAATATATCGGATCTAAATCTTAATGCGTTATGTATTTGTTGTGTAAGATCAATTAACATATAACCATGGGCGTGTTCTGTGCATTTATTATATACATTAACTAGAGCCTTGGAATTTTCAGGATATATTTGACGGGCTAAGTGTTGAAATTGTAACTTATCTCTTGGATTTTTGAACATAACTATATATTTAGAGTTTAAAGAAATATCCCTTGAATAGGCACCTTTATGAAAAATGTTTTGTGTTACTAAAATTACAGCTAAATTTCTATGATGAGATCCCTTAGTAAAAGTTCGCAAACATTTTTATTTGATGACTCAAGCATTAAATCATCCAATATTATTAAAGTCGATTCTTTATCATTAGTATCAAAAGTATCTGGAACTCCCTTAACAAACTCCACATTTTTTATTTTTGGAAGTGAATTTTTTCAGCAAACACCATATAATCCTAACTACATTTTTAGATATTAAATTTTGATTTTTTATTAATAATAGAATGAATGCAGACTTTCCGCAGCCAGAGGGGCCACAAACCATCATTGTAAATGGATATATAAACTGGGGATACATGTTATTACATTCATATACCGTTAGTAACTGAATTTAGGTTTTACTATCTTTTTATAAATATGAGTAAGCAAACTCTTGTTAATGAACTTCACCAGCAGGCGAGAAGAAACTTTAAACGTCGACGATTTATTCAAAAGGGTATTTTAGATACTTGGCAGATAGATTTAGTAGAAATGATACCATATGCAAAAGTCAATAAAGGTTTTAAATATATGCTAACTGTAATAGATATATTTTCGAAGTATGCGTATGCTGTGCCACTAAAATCTAAAACTGGAATAGAGATTTCAAAAGCATTTAAGAATATTATAAAATCAAATGGTTACAAATTTCCTAAAAACCTTCACTCCGATCAAGGAAAAGAATTTTTTAATAAATCTTACGAAGAAACTAAATATTAATCATTTTCACACTTTTTCAAACATGAAGGCATCAGTAGTCGAACGTTTTAACAGAACTTTAAAAAATAAAATGTGGAAACAATTTAGTATGCAAGGAAATTATACGTGGATTAATATATTAGATAGATTATTGCAAGAGTATAATTCTTCATACCACCGAACTATAAAAATGAGTCCTAGCTCTGTTAATAAGTCGAATGAGAAAAAGCTTCTTAAAACTGTATACAATAACCTAAAAATTTTTAAAAGAGGGAAATACAAAATAAATGATTTTGTTCGCATCAGTAAATATAAAAATGTTTTTGAAAAAGGATATACCCCGAACTGGTCAGCAGAAGTTTTTAAAATAGATAAAGCTTTAAATACAAATCCGATAACACATATCAACTTAAAGATCTGAATCGAAACATTATTAGAGGAGGATTTTACGAAGAAGAATTACTGAAAACCAAAGTTCCTAATACCTTTTTAGTTGAAAATGTGCTAAATCGCCGAGGAAAAAAACTTTTTGTAAAATGGTTAGGTTTTTCCAAAGAATACAATTCTTGGATTCACCAAAATGATATAAGTTCCTATCTTAAAAATCCTATATGTATGGCTTATAACAAATTAATTCCGTCATTTTATCCTAAGATGGCTTCAATTATAGAGAAAAATAATATTTATATTACTCTATTAAGTAATGATTAAACCGATATTTACAAAAACACTCAAAACACTTTTACAAATTTGTTAAATTATCCATTAAACCTTAATTATGAATGGGAAGTTGGACTATCAGACATTTCATTTGCATTGTTTAATAAAGAGGATGAAATTAGCCAAAATACCATAAACCGTAATAAACGAAGTACTCAAAATCAAGACTTGAATCATGTAATACCAAAAATAACTAAACTAGACACCGATAACCAACATCATGTTATAAAATCAAAGTTCAGAGAATTAATAAAAAAATCAAATGATAATAAAGAACCAATGGTAAATATTAATAACCAAAATTTAAAAAATGATGTAACTCAAGGAACTCAAATAATATCAGAAGCAAAAGAATATTAAAATGGCAATTCAAAAGGTAGGGAGATAATTAATATCGCTGATGAAAAATTAGAAAAAAAAGGAAAAGGATTCTCCACTATCATCTTCAAAATATGTTAATAAATTTAGGAAAAACTTTGATAATGGTCAATCACTCAATGTGAACGAAATTGTATTTGTTTATACGGATATAATTAAACCACGTCATGTGGGGAGTAAAAAAACCAAATGTATAAAAATATTTTCAGTATCAACATTAAAAAATTATATTCATTTTAATCGAATTGAATATTTTCCAATTGAAACTTTAAATATTAATGATATATCAATAATGATTCGAAATGATGAAGGAAAAGAGATGAATCTAACAAAACATATACCAGTTTTTTGTACTTTACATTTTAAAAAGAAACGTATATAATGATTGTGTAAGGAAAATTGTAAATCATTTTGATTATAACCATGGATGTTATGTACACAAATTATTACAATAACCAGTCTGGAAATAACATCCAAAATATTGGTGAAATATATCATACACCAAGAATTATACAATATGGGCGTGGTATCGGATCACTTTTTTCTGAAATATTTTCTCATTTGAAACCTTTTTTGAAAACAGGCCTACATGTTTTAAAGAATAAATCAGTAGATATAGGAAGAGAAATGTTGGAGGAAATTGGAACAAGGCCCGTAAAAGAAATTTTATTTAATCAAGGAAGAAAAGTTATGAATAACATTAAAGAGGCTACTATTGATAAAATTAAGAAAATGCAAGAAGGTCGAGGCAAGCGTATAAAATTAAAACGTTTAAAACAAAGACCACAGATAAAATCAAAACGTTGCAGAGGAAAGAACTTTAAAGATATTTTCGGAAATTTAAAATGTCTGGATTTATAGAATGTATGAAAAGCGAATTAGATTTATTTGAATCCCCTCCAACTCAAACCAGTGTCATTAAAACTGAAGAAATATGTTACAATCCAATCGCTTATTTAGATAACTCTAGTACAATTGAGTTTGTGTCATTAGGAAATGGTGAGACATACAGAGATCTTAATAGTATCTATCTAAGGCTTGTGGTTGAATTTAAAGGAACAGGAAGCGTTGTAAATAACCTTTTGCACTCTTTATTTAGAAATTGCTCAGTGTATCTCAATAATAAAAATGTGTCCCAACCTGACAATAACTATCACTACAGAGCATACATGGAAACATTGCTTAATTATGGAAATGATGCTACTTCAACACATTTGGAATCATGTGGTTGGGCTATTGACACAAATAAAATTAATTCACTGATTGAGAAAGAAAGAATGGTAAAAAGGTAGAGCTCTTTGGAAAGCTTCATGTAGATGTATTTAATCAACAAAAATATTTGTTAAATAATGTTGATATTAAGGTGGCACTGAACTTAGAAAAACCAGAATTCTATATTTTAGAAGGTGGAGATAAAAACAACTCGAAAATACTGAAAATACATGAAGCTTACTTATACCTTAATCATCTCTCTATTAATAGATATATTTTAATGGCTCACCATAATGTTTTACAATCAAAAAATGCTGTTTATCCATATAAAAGGGTAGAAATGAAAACATTTACTGTACATCCTGGTAACCACTCATTATCGCTAGATAATGTAATACTTGGACAATTACCAAATTTTCTTATTTTCGGAATGGTATCTAACAAAGCATATAATGGAAATAAACAAGAAAATCCGTATAGCTTTCACCATTTTAATCTACAAAGATTTAATTTAGTTGTAAATGGAGTGCAATTTCCTGCACAACCAATTGAATTTAACTATAACAATGGTGGAATAATAATCACTCGCGGTTATCAAACTTTATTTAAAGGGACTGGAATTCATCATTTTGATAAAGGTCATTAAATAACAAAAGAGCTTTTCGATAACGGATATTTTATGCTAGCTTTTGATATAACGTCAGATCATAACAACAATTCTAACTGTGGGAATTTAATAAATCAGGGAGCAATTCGTATTGAAGGTCGTTTTGGAAAACCAATAACAGAAGCAATTACCTGCCTAGTATATTGCGAGTTTGATAGTGTAATAGAAATCGACAAATCTCGCAGTATTATTCAGACACTATGAATTCAATCTTAATCGCACAAACTTTAAAATCAAATAACATTACAAAGAGCAAATTTGAAGGCGTTTTTGCTTGCAATATATTACCAACAACACCAGTTAAAAAGCCATCATTTTTTATTGCTAACACTGATCCTTCACATAAGCCTGGGCAGCATTGGGTTGCAATTTACTTTCCTAAAAATAAACCAGCCCAGTACTTCTGTTCTGCTGGTCAACCTCCAATTAAACCATTTATTTCCTTTTTAAAAAAAAATTCCAAAAGTTTTATTTGCAACAGTAGAAGAATACAGAGTGAAACTTCAACTTTATGTGGAATATACTGTTGTATTTTTGTTTACTTAAGATGTTAAAATATATCTTTTAAACAAATTTTAAACCTTTTTAATTATTTTGATTTGCATGAAAATGATATATTAGTTGTAAGACTATTTAAGAATTTTTTTAAGCAGTTGTAAAAAAAAATCGAATACTAAAAATGTTATATTTAAGTTTTTTCTTTTTTTGTCATACATCAATTCCAATAACAATTTTAGCTGAAAAATATTTTAAAACAAAACACATTAAGAAATTCAAAGTGTATTACTGTTTTTTATTTATTTCTAAATTTATATATTTTGAACTGACCATAACCATACACAACAAAACTTGTAAAAGTCAACGAACTTCCACAATTTTTTTCAAGTTCTAAATCATTGTCAGTCAATTTTTCTACAATATAAAAATGCAATTAGTTAAAAAAATTTTTTTTGTATGTGAGTAAATTTGTATTGCAATTGCTGAAAACCTTTTCTTATTGTAAGAAAGAAGGCGAAACTAAAAACTAAAAATATATATAAAAAAAAAAAACAAAAAAATTAACATAAATTACTTAACAACCAAAAGCTTAAATTACATTGATACCAATATTTTTAATTTAAAAAAAAATCCTCCTTATGAATTAATTACAAAGAGAGGAAAATTTTTAATTTAAAGAAAAAATCCTCCTTATGGAAAAATTACATAGAGAGGAAATTTTAAGGAAAATTTTTCTTAAAATTTCCTCTCTATGGCAAAAAACAACTGAGGAAGCAAAACCCCATAGGGAGAATTTTGCCTCCTCAGTTCCCTACTACTGCTATCCAAACTGACTCCAAAAAGGTTTTTGGACACAGAGGAAATATGGTCAGATCTTCTCAGTCCGTACACATACCATATAATATTGTTAAACAACACATTCAATTTTCTTCGACTAATAGAGTCACAGTTTGCAAATAATTCACACCCGTACAATAAGGAAGGAACCAAGTATGACTTTGGCAAGCAAGATTCTAATTCTGGGTGTAAAATATTGTGTAGGCCAGAGCGATCTTAACTTAATATACGATAGGCCAACCAATGAGTTTATATGATCTTCCCAGGTTAAATGGTTATTAAAGATTATACCTAGGTTTTTCGCTCTATTAACGATTTCAATTTCTCACCATTTAAAACTATATCCCTAGAAATAAACGGAACTATTCGTTTTTTGCAAATAACCATACATTTAGATTTTTTAGGGTTTAGGCAGAGGCCATTTGCATTAGCCCATAGATAAATTTGATTAAGTTCGTTATTCAACTGTGAGATACCACTATCAATGTTTTCGGCTGCAATACCTAGAGTAAGTTGTATGTCATCTGCATAAAGATGGATGTTACACTTTGACAATACTTTTGGCAAGTTATTTGCACTCCCCTTTTAAGCGTCAGCTCATCAGATCAAGCATTGTTTATAAGAACTGATTGCCTTCGATTTAATAGGTATGATGAAATTAGGCTAACTGATGTTGCAGCAAATCTGAAAAACTGTCTCAGTTTATTAATGGTCTACATGGTCTACAGTGTCAAATGCCTTTGAATGGTCCAGTAGTACTAAGAAATTCATATTCCCATTCTCCAAATCCTGCCGAAGGTGCTTACTTACTTCAACAAGCGCCGTTACGCAGTAACGGCTCTCGCGGAACCCAGATTGTTTACTAAAAAGCATGTTGTTAATATTAATATATGAAATCATTTGCTTATATAAAATTTTTTCCAGTACTTTTGAAAGAAAACACAAAATGGCTATTGGTCTATATTCACCATTTTCTTTCGAAAATGGAATAATTTTTGCATGTTTCCAATTTAAAGGAAACGTGGAAGACATAATAATATTGTTAAAAAGGTAAGTGATGTAGGGAAGAATTAGTGGCATAAGTATTCTAATAAATTTGGGATGCAGATTATCAGATCCCACTGCGTCTGATTTTATTAGTAAGCACGTTGACATAACATCAAATTGTGTTATACATGAAAAACGAAAAAAGTTACCGTTTACATCTGTGTCTGTATTAATTGCGGGTGAGGAAAAATTGTAAAAGAACGGATTTGTTTGAATTACGGGAGCATTAGTAAATGTTTTATTAAGTACGTTTGCATCTACATCTATATCTATGTTGTTCAACTGCTTGCCAATTCCTATTTTACGAATAGTATTCCATGTTTTTCGAGAATCCATTGCAGTACTAAATCGTGTGGAATAATATTCGGTTTTAGCAAGTCTTATTTGTTTATTAACATTTTTCCTAGCAATTGTGTATTGCAATTTCAGTTCAAAAGTTTTGTACCTTTTTCACCTAGCGTATGATAAGTCCCTTTGACGTATAGCTTGTTTTATAATGTTTGAAAACCATGGTGTATGTTTATGTGCTATCTTCTTGTGTTTGATTGGTACTGTTAGATTAAAAAGGTTTTGAATGCTGTGTTCTAGGAAATAAGACTGCTCGTCACTAGATGGCATGAAATAGATATTACTCCAGGAAATGTGTGATAAATACTCACTAAGTTATTAAAATCTAGTCCCTTAAAGTCCCTGTAACTGAAACTCTGCTCAATATCGCTAACGACCAAGTTGTAGTTTAAAAATATAAGGTCATGTTTGGAAAAACCGAAATATAATTGGGGGTAAGATATGTTACACTCTTGCCAGTTATTTGTGCAACATGTTTAGAAAGTTGCTCTCTTAATCTCGTGGTGTACGGACGTGTCTACGCGAGTGTATATTTGTAATAGGTGATATTTGTAATAAGTTACAAAAAAAAAAAAAATTTGTTAATATACATACCTACAAGACATAAGCGAGAATCGAAAATAAAAACAAACTAAACAAAACAAAAAAACCAAACGGTTAATGAGTAACAGTAATCGTAGTGACAGTGGGCCTAATAGCCAAAATGCTTACATTGTGTTAAGCTCAGAAAGCGTTAGCAATGAAAATATTAGAGACCCTGAATATAATAGAAACTATTTAAGTGCAAAACCGAAAACAAATACAAACAGTTTAAGTGCAAGTGTGCCTAATTTAAATAAATGTACTGAACAAGGGACAAATTTAGCCCAATTTCTGTTTAAAAATTATAAAAAAAATACCGAGGTGCCATCTTCATCGCGGTCTTCTTTGTCAAGTTCTGGTGTCGCACCTACAGCTGCTAAAGGCGCTCCAGGCCCAATTTCTGCGTGTGCTCCTAAGATCCAGGTAGGGATGGACAGGTACGTAACAGTTCTTAAAAAGGGGAGAAGTCCAAAATCGGCAGAAACATCTCAACCTGCAAAAATATTGAAAGACGATGAAAGGCCAACCTCATCGCAACATCGTTTTGCCATTCTACAAGAAGATAACGATGCCCCCGTTTCTGAAAAAAAGTCCTTTAAGCCACCTCCGATTTATTTGAGGGAAAGGAATTCGAATGATCTTGTAAAGTTTTTAGTAGGTTTGATTGGAGAAAACAACTTTTACGTTACTAACATTAAACGCGGTAACATATACGAGACAAAAATTCAGGTGAATGACGAAAACGCTTACCGCACCACTATTTCGGAGCTCGAAAAACTTAAGAAAAATTTCTATACTTACCAACTTAAGAACGCTAAGGGCCTCCAGGTAGTTATAAAAGGTATTGACTCTAATGTTGACCCGGAGGAAATTAAAACCAATTTGTGCATGAAGGGCTTTAGAGTCAAATATGTATCAAACATAAGGAACAGGAAAAAAACACTCAACCATTATTCCGGGTGGAGCTTGAGTCCAGTGACATTAAATTGAAAAAAAATGAAACACATCCGATATATGATCTAAGATATATTATGCACCGTAGAGTTATAGTGGAGGTGCCACATAAGCGATCTGGGCCCGTACAGTGCTTGAACTGCCAGGAATATGGCCACACCAAAGCATATTGTAAATTGCCTTCTGTTTGTGTTGTGTGTGGGGATCTGCACGATACGACCAACTGCGACAAGCCAAAAGAAGATCCTAGGGTGAAGCAATGCAGTAATTGCGGGGGAAACCACACTGCCAACTATAGAGGTTGCCCTGTTTTTGACTTGGTTAAACGCTCATCCAAGCCGAAGGTAGTTCCTGCCACTCCCCAGCCGTTAAATATACCAACGACAAACATTCCCCAGTTAGCATAGCCAACTTTCTTGCGCCAACGCACTAAAGTCAAACCAGTCTAATGCACAAAGGCCAAACCAACCAACCACACAACAACAAGTGCCAACAAGTGAACCAACTGGTCCCAACTTTACCCGCCTGGAAGCCGTAATTGACAATATGGTCAAACAATTTACGCAGATAATGGCGCAAATGGCTGGCATGATGCAGGAGATGCAGAAAATGCAGTCTGCTCTTCTGCAGGCCATGCTTAAAAGACCATGAACTGCCTCAGGGTTTGTTTCTGGAACGCAAACGGCATCCGCCAACACAAAAATGTGCTCGAATGTTTTTTAATACACCATAAAATTGACGTCATGTGTATTTCCGAGACTCATATGACATCTAGGAGCACTTTTAAAATAAGTGGATACAATTTTTATGATTCGAAGGATCCCAGAGATAGATCATGTGGTGGCTCGGCTATACTAATAAAATCAAGAATTAAACACCAATGGTTAGGTGGCATCTCCGAATGCTATATTCAAGCAGCAAACGTCTGCATTGATGAATTTTTCGCTAACCTAGTTATTTCGTCAGTGTATTGTCCACCAAGGTTCTCCATAACGAAGGATCAGTACAACAGTTTTTACAAATATTTAGGTCCCCGCTTCATAGCTGCTGGAGACTATAACGCTAAACACACCTACTGGGGTTCCCGCTTAATTAGTCCCAGAGGTCGTATCTTGTATGATTCCGTATCTGAAATGGGTCTTTGTGTTATTTCTACCGGACAACCAACCTATTGGCCAACCGACCACAATAAAATTCCAGACGTAATAGATTTTGGCGTAGCAAAAGGTATATCCCCGGAGCTTATTGAGGCGCAAGCCTCTCTGGATTTATCTTCTGACCACTCACCCACAATTATCACTATTTGCAGTCCTAACCAAATCGCAACTAGTGATTTTTTCTTATCCAAAAGAGTAAATTGGTTGAAATATAAAAAATATATCAGCTCTCACTGCTCGAAACACATACCACTAAAAACTCCCCAAGAAATCGATGATTGCCTAAATATCCTAAATGAAAACATTAAAGAAGCCGTTGAACATGCTTCTTCAACATACCGTCAGGTCAAATACAACAAAATTTTTTCTGTCGATGTTGAGGAGCTTTTATCTGAAAAAAGGAGAGCGCGAAGAGAATGGCAACAGCATAGATCGCCCCAACTTAAAACGAAGCTAAAAGAGTGTACAAATCGCTTAAAAAACTTGCTGGAGGCACACAGAATTGCATCAATTAAGAAGTATTTGGAAGGTCTAGACGCGACTCCTCAAACAAATTATTCTCTATGGCGATCAGCCAGTCGTCTCAAAAGACCCGTAAGCGCGAAACCACCACTGCGCAATCTAAGAGGATCCTGGGCTAGAAATGATGAAGAAAAATGCGATCTGCTCGCAAGCCATTTAAGAAACGTGTTCACTCCTAATACATGCACTGACGTGAGGGAATTACCGCCTGTTGTTTCTAGACGTCCTATAGAAATACGTTTCCGATATTCAGATGTGGTAGAAGCTATTGCTAACCTTAATAATAAAAAAGCTCCTGGCGTTGATAAAATAACATTTTGTTGCTTATTGAGCTACCTTTTACAGCAAAAAGAATAATTCTTTTTATTTTTAATGCCATAATACGGCTTGAACATTTTCCACCAATATGGAAAGTTGCCTTAGTAAAGATGATTCCTAAGCCTGGTAAAGATCCTTCGAAGGTGGAGTCGTATAGGCCTATAAGTTTGTTACCAACTTTGTCCAAACTGTTTGAAAAGCTGCTTAAAAACAAGCTTACTCCGATCCTGAATGAAAACCACTGCATTCCAGATCACCAATTTGGCTTTAGAAGTCAACATAGCACAATAGAACAAACTTACAGACTGGTGCAGGTTATAAGAAAAACTTTTGAGGAAAAAAAAGTATTGCTCCGCGCTTTTTATAGATGTCTCTCAAGCTTTCGATAAAGTATGGCACGAAGGCCTGTTAAACAAACTAAAGCTAAACCTTCCAGCTAATATTTTCAACCTACTAGAAAAGTACATAACCGGTCGACAATTTAAAATCAAAGAGGGAAACCAAATAAGTTGTTACCAACCAATAGGGGCTGGTGTACCTCAAGGGAGTATCCTAGGTCCAATTTTGTACTTGCTTTACACGGCAGATATGCCAACAAACAGTTTTACGCACACGTCTACATTTGCTGACGATACCGCTTTTCTTAGTATTCACAAAGACCCTAAAGAGGCTTCGAACCAGCTGCAACAACACGTAACCCAAGTTGAAAAATGGGCAAAATTATGGGGAATAAAAATTAATGAGCAAAAATGTACCCACGTAACGTTTACTTTACGCAAAGAAACGTGCTCTCCAATCCTTATTAACAACCATATGGTGCCGCAACGATTTGATACGAAATACCTTGGCATTCACCTGGACCGTTGCCTTACATGGAAGACGCATATAGATGCGAAGTTGACGTAAATGAAACTTAAAGCTACACAACTTCATTGGCTAATTGGCAGAAACTCCGTGCTTCGTCTTGAGTGTAAACTTCTACTCTACAAATCGATTTTGAAACCAATTTGGTGCTACGGTATACAATTATGGGGCACTGCTTCCGCCTCTAGCATAGAAAAAATTCAACGCCGTCAAAACAAAATCCTAAGAATGATAACTGGTGCTGCTTGGTATATTAAAAACAGCAACATCCATAAGAATCTACAAGTTCCACTAGTTAAATGCGAAATCCTGAACTATGTGGACAAGTATTTAAACAAGCTGGAAACGCATCCAAATCCGCTCGCTCGAAACATCTTGCAACATAGTGGACACACTCGTCTGAAAAGAAGGGACACTATTGAACTTAGATGAAACTGTTTAAATTAATTTACTTTGTTGTGAGAACTTAAATTTTGGTCTGGTACTGACTGGACTAACATAAATTACTTAGTTTTAAGATTTGAAAACTTATTGTTAGTTCGCAAAAGCGAAGATTCAATAATAAAAATATTAAAAAAAAAAAAAAATGTTTAGAAAGGAAAACGATAACTGCTTTCACTCTTGCACGTTTTTTTAGAATGGAACATAAACCCGCTCGAATGGTAGCATTAATGTAACATTTTTGCCAGAGAGGAAAACACCATTAATATTTATCAAGAGACAGGAGTTAAGTCCAATAGTGTTTCCAACAATCCAAAAAATTTCATGTTACCGAAAAATTTAGCTTTGATATAATGCACGATGTTTTTGAGGGAGTTTGCGTTTACGACGTTTTTCACGTTTTACAGTCGTTAATAAAAAAAAATTTTTGTTTTTAGTTTGGCTTAAGTTCATATAATTTCTATTTATTAGAAGAAATTATTATTTTCCGTTAATGTTGAAAGAAACTTTAATTGTGAAAAAAGCAGATTTTTCTACCGATACTAGCCGAGTAGAATGCATTTTCGAAAGCAGCTACGCAATTTTATCATCAGTACTCTTTGAACGGTAGTAGTGTATTTGGTTGTAAACATCACCTATTTAACTTACACGTAACAGAGAAAGGGATACGGCATGACTGTTCTGTTCTTTCATTTTTACTTTGTAAGTTAGGACGAAGTTTACTTTTCATATACGCTATGCATTTTTCCCTTTAAAGTCTCTTTGGCAACACAAAAATTTGTATTAAATACAATTAGTTCAACAATAAATAAAAATTAGCAAAAAAAAAATTATTACAATGAAACCCCTAAACTGTAGAAAAATTTTTTTTCAGTACGGTGAAACGGATAAGGGATATGAGTCTCATTTATTGGATATAGCAAAACTAAAATCGTTCAATTTGAAAATGACCGCAAGTGAAACAATCTGTTTTGTTAATTTTTTGCAACTTTTTTTTGCTATTTAAAAACCCTTATACACAAGCTCATAAGGAAGCCAAAATGTATTTTAATAACACTGTGTGTAATTTTTTAAGTCATGGAAAAATAACCATATACGGACATCACTACGTGAAAGAAGACCAAAAAAGAAAAGACCCGTGTCTCCCAGTTTTTCCCAAAGTCATGCACTTTTTTTGTTATGGGCCCCCAAAGATTTGGGGCCTTGGTACCATTTTTACAAAAAGTGATAATTTTCTCAGGCTCATATCTTGCAAACAGTTCGGAATTTTAATTTACTTTTTGAGGCAAAGTTGTAGCCCTTTTTATAAAGAACAAAAATTATGAACATAAAAAATTGAAAAAACAATAATTTTAAAACAAAATCGCAAAAAACTTTAAAAAATTCAAATTTTTTTTACCTTTTTCCCCTTCTTCAGGTCCATAGGTAGCAAACCGTTCAAAATTCAAGGAAACAGTCAACTACAAAAATTTACCTAACATCCCAATTAACAACTTTTTAGAACATATAAACTTCCTAGGAATGATTCTTAACACCGTTTAGGTAGCGCTTAGGTAGCCTCAAAAGTTAAAAATTTCCCCAAAATGTATGTACATACATGTAGTTAT
Source organism: Melanophora roralis (assembly GCA_963583895.1). Classification (NCBI taxonomy): domain Eukaryota; kingdom Metazoa; phylum Arthropoda; class Insecta; order Diptera; family Rhinophoridae; genus Melanophora; species Melanophora roralis. Next base: position 56,202,354 of record OY757188.1, read on the forward strand.
GAAGCTATCTCTTCCTTACGTTTAATCAAATTGCCTTAATTACATATATTGTATCTGTCTTTCGTGTAATAGAGAACTCTTGTGCATATAAATATGTGTATATGCATGTGAGATAGCCGCGAAAAGTCTTGGAACTTAAACAGGTAGGCAAACATTAAAACTGCTCGAAACCCTAAACAACAAAATACATCATACACAAATCGCAATAATTCTCGTTTACGGCCTTTAATTAAATTATGTACATACTTTTTTTATTGCTTTGTTATTACTTTTTAATAATTATTGCTTATACCAACAATAAATTACCTACAAATGTTAGGTACCAATTTTTTTAATAAGTGAGGACAATTCAAAATAAAATAGCAATTGGATAAATTTAAAAAGTAGAAATTATTGCACCCAAACTTTTTAAGAAATCAACTACAAAAATTTACCTAAGATTTCAGTAAACAGCTCACGCGATCACGCACCGATCGCACACGCATCAAGGAACGCAGATCACAATATAAAAGCGACGCGACTCTCACATCGAGGCATTACACAGCGCGACGTCAACGAAATCTCAGCGGTGAAAGTTATAGAGAAAGTTCTACAGCATAATACGCATACAACATTGGCAACTGACAATTTCAATATGCAGTGTAAAAATATTTATTTCTTTTGCTACATTTGCGGTCATCAAATCAGAAAAAATAATTCTACAAGATTTCAAAAGGAAAAGAATCTTTTAACTAGTGAATTTAAAAGAGCATATGAGTCATTTTTCGACGAAATAGATTTGATGAGTGAAAATTACACACCTTACGCAGTGTGTCGCCAATGTTATAATAATCTCATAGCATGGTTGAATGGAGGAAAACATAGTATGAAATATTGTAAGCCGGTAAACTGGATAAATCGCCCAGGTGATCATGGGGGAACCAGTTCTTATGCATGTGTTAATTACCCAAATAGACGTGATGAGAAGAACAAAATTTATAAAGCAACTGTAACAGCCACACTACCAGTGCTTGCCCCTGAAAATTTTGTATTCCCAAGGCCACAAACTCCAGATCGTAGGACAGAATTTACAGAAATGACTACAGCAAGTGGTGTTACTAATCGAGATCGATTTGATACCGACTATTAGCCCCAACAGGGAAGAGATGGACCAAAACTAATAACTAATAAAAAATCAAATGGAAAAACGGTACAAAGGCAAAAAGTTCGACGCATTGCTTGCAGAGGTAATATCAATTTTATTATTGCATGGTTTGCATTATTTTTGATTTCTTTTCTAATTCATTTCAGGTATGTTGGTGGAGTCACAAGATAAGCTCTTATGATGTTAATAAGATATGTTAAAAAGAAAAAGCTAATGATGGAAACATTCTGGAAGCAACGTGCCTGTGGACACCGTAAGTTCTGAATCAGAGTCAGATTCTGACGACGATTTAGATCCTCAACTTAAGAGAGCGCGATATGCAAGTCCAGGGCCATCAACTTTATAAAAATAATACGAATATTTTTTTACTATTTTTTTGTAATAGACAGCACAGTATCTCAATGTTGAAGAAAATAAAAAACAAATGAAATTCAAAAGTTTTCGTAAAATTTTTAACTTTTGCGGCTACCTAAGCGCTACCTTAACGCTGTTAAGAATCATTCCTAGGAAGTTTATATGTTCTAAGAAGTTGTTTATTGGGATGTTAGGAAAATTTTTGTAGTTGACTGTTTCCTTGAATTTTGAACGGTTTGCTACCTATGGACCTGAACAGGGGAAAAAAGGTAAAAAAATTTTGAATTTTTTAAAGTTTTTTGCGATTTTGATTTAAAATAATTTTTTTTTTAATTTTTTATGTTCATTATTTTTGTTCTTTATAAAAAGGGCTACAAATTTGCCTCAAAGAGTAAATTAAAATTCCGAACGGTTTGCAAAATATGAGCCTGAGAAAATTATCACTTTTTGCAAAAATGGCACCAAGGCCCCAAATCTTTGGGGGCCCATAACAAAAAAAGTGCATGACTTTGGGCAAAACTGGGAGACACGGGTCTTTTCTTTTTTGGTCTTCTTTCACGTAGTGATGTCCGAATATGGTTATTTTTTTTTCGTGTTGCACTGTGTAATATAACATCTAGAAGAAATCCGCCGCTCTCATTAACAATAAAATCGGGTCTTAAATTTTCAAAATTTTTGTTAGACCATGAAAATGGGATTGAATCAGAAATAAGTTTTAGTTTATATGAAACTATACAGTTAAGGAATCAATCTTACTTTCCCAATATAGTTGACAGACTTGTTGAAAGCTAATGATAAGCTAATAAACGTCAATTTCTAAAAACACATTCGAATTATATATGTGTTATGTTTTTCGGTTATATTGAAGAAATTCTATGATATTTTCAATTTTATGAAGTTGCAGAGAGATGTGAGCATTTAAATGTAAAAAAAATATTCAAGAGTTTTCTAGCCCTCCGTTACGTATAGGTATATTCAGTTAACAATGGAAAAACTTACGTTAGACTAGAATGGTTGTAATAATTTATACATTGTATAAAAAATATATTATTAGATATATGTATGTACATATGTATTTGTATATATGTGTGTGTATATATAAATGTATAACTATTACATTTTTGTAAATATAGATACAATAGTAAAAAAAGTAAATCAATGGTTTTATTTTATTTGGTTTATAGTAAGTATAACGCAATGTAGAAGCAAAAACCCGCATTTCTAATTTCAAGATTCTTAATTTTTAATTTAAAAATGCTTAGTTTTATGTTTAAACATTTCATTTTTAAAACAAAAAACTTCTATTATTAATTTAAAAATATTTAATTTTTATTTTTTTTTTTTTTTTTTTTTTTTTTTTTTTTTTTAAATTGTTTTTTATTTATTTAAATTCATTTATAAAATCTTTGTCACAATTCTGTGGCCTCTGCGCCATAAAGGCATTATAGAGGCGAGTTGGCATATCAATAATTCAAATTATTAACAATATATGTGCAACAATTTTAAATACAAAATAGATTAAATTTCTTAATGCTAATATAAAATATCTTCTATGTTTTGCAATAAGTAACTCTTAATAGGGTTTGTTGTTGGTTAAGTTTGTCTATATGCATTTCGTTGGTTCTTACGCCAACTCATCAGTAGACTTCATCCCAAATTCTTAAAAAACTCATGAATATTTTGTGTCTTTATATAATAACCTCATTAAACAAAATGAGAATTACTATAAGCAACCAAAACGTTCAAGTTTTTTTTAAGAATCCAACAAACCAATATTCGCTATTCGCTTGTTTTGATTTCCTTTTTCCCCTTACATTTGAATAACCATTGGTTATTACTAAATGTATTAAGGGGCTACCGAAAACAAAACCTTGTTGTTAAACAACATTTTTCAAAATATTATTTAGGATTTAATCCCAATTTTCTTGTTTATTGGATTCTTAAAAAAAACTTGAACGTTTTGGTTGCTTATAGTAATTCTCATTTTAATTAATGAGGTTATTATATAAAGACACAAAATATTCATGAGTTTTTTAAGAATTTGGGTTGAAGTCTACTGATGAGTTGGTGTAAGAACCAACGAAATGCATATAGACAAACTTAACCAACAACAAACCCTATAAATAAACAAGAAAATTGGGATTAAATCCTAAATAATATTTTGAAAAATGTTGTTTAACAACAAGGTTTTGTTTTCGGTAGCCCCTTAATACATTTAGTAATAACCAATGGTTATTCAAATGTAAGGGGAAAAAGAAAATCAAAACAAGCGAATAGCGAATATTGATTTGTTGGATTCTTAAAAAAAACTTGAACGTTTTGGTTGCTTATAGTAATTCTCATTTTGTTTAATGAGGTTATTATATAAAGACACAAAATATTCATGAGTTTTTTAAGAATTTGGGTTGAAGTCTACTGATGAGTTGGTGTAAGAACCAACGAAATTCATATAGACAAACTTAACCAACAACAAACCATATAAATAAACAAGAAAATTTGGATTAAATCCTAAATAATATTTTGAAAAATATTTAATTTTTATTTACTTTTTTTTTATTTATTTCTTAGAACTATTTTCTGTACAACAAGACTTAAGTCTTATATTTAAAGTACAGAAACGGAAGGCGTCAAACTTAAAAAAAAACATTTACAGTTTTAAAAGCTAATTTAAGCAAAAAATAAAACAAGAAAAATTAAATAATAAAAATTAAAATAATAATAATAAAAATACGAAACATATATCGCACCCGTTCAACAATACTGTATTAACTCAAAAACTTCAAAGTGTTCAGGAGAGACAAAAAACTGTTTTCTTAATGCTTAAGGAATTTTCCATTAACAAAAGTTAGGCAATATTTAGAAACCCCATCAATTATTGTATTGCACCACATAACCTTTTTATTTGTTTATTGTTTGGAGATAGAAACGCGATTTTTTTAGTTATTATCATTTTCTTGAATTATTTTTGTTAATAAGAAGTAAATATTTTGAGTTGTGTTTGTTTACATGAAATTTATTGCTGTATTTAATACAGTTTATTATTAGAATAACAACATAACTCAAAATACTACTCTTTATAGCAAAAAACAATCATTTGTTAAGGCCAATTACTTCAAGTAACTCAAAATAATTTTGTTTTCTTGATTCACAGAAATTAACCATTCCACCAGCAAAAAGGTTACAACATGTAATTTTATTAAGAAAGAATAGTCAGAACTATGGGAATTTTTAACCATAGGTAGACATAAGTGTTATGTATTGTTTTTTGCCAAAAAGATAAAATAAAAAAATTTTGAGTTAATACAGTATTGTTGAACGAGTGCGATATGTATATTACAATTTTGCACATAATAAATTTAAAAAGTAACCTACAAATTTAATTTTATATTTTTTTTAAAAAAATTAACTACAAATTGTTTGAAGCTACTAGCATTGCTATTTAATTGTTGACATAGTGGAAGATTATTCCAAATCTAGCGGCATGTACATAAAATTGCCATTCTGAAACTAGGGATTGATATCTAGGTATTATAATTATAATGGTTTCGTTGCGATTGAGAAAATCGTATAATTTCAAATATGTATTTGGGAGTTTGATTATGTATTATTTTATGTATGAAAATCAAAACGCGTTTTTTTTTAGTAGGCTATCCAAACTGACTCCAAAAAGGTTTTTGGACACAGAGGAAATATGATCAGATCTTCTCAGTCCGTACACATACCTTATAATATTGTTAAACAACACATTCAATTTTCTTCGACTAATAGAGTCACAGTTTGCAAATAATTTACACCCGTACAATAAGGAAGGAACCAAGTATGACTTGGCAAGCAAGATTCTAATTCTGGGCGTAAAATTACACAATATTAACAGTTAAAATAATTGGGATTAAAAAAGAGTTTATTATGAATTTTAAAATGTTAACACTTAAAATTAGTTGGACGAAAAAACTGTTCCAGTTGCTCTGGAAAATGAAATTTTGATGAGTTAATAATTTTCATCTTTCTTGACATAGACAATACCACGCGAAGTGTATACAGTCTTCAAAAGCTTATCTTTCTTGAGACTAATACCTGTTTTGAAAATCCCATAACTGTGTGGTGTGAGATTTTCATTGATGTAAAACGGAATATTACTCTGAAATCCAGCGTTGGATAATAGTAACGAAGATTTAGTTTTACGGCGATAAGCTGCAACAACTTAAGGAAAATTATTTTTGTCGTACGGCGTATTAAATTTTATGACAATTGGTGGTTCGTTCACATTACGATGACTTTTAAAGTGCTTTACTCGGAAAATAGATGTAACTAGTGGTAATTTAGTGTGCAAAGTATTACAAATATTTTCAAAAATTTCGTTTAAATTTTCATCATTATAAAGGGGTATGCCAGTGATTCAAACGTCCCGCGTTACTGTAGAGTTTTCTTGATTTAGGCATTTGATTTGTAGCTTTTCAACATCATTTCTTAATTTATCAATTTCCATGTTGGCAGTCTCTAGTTTTATTACTCGATCATTTAATTCCTTTACTTCCCTACTAAGATCATTTATAATCTCATCTTTCAAGGCTTTAAATTTTTTTTCGATTTCACCTAATAAGCTTCTCTTACTTTCCACGATCATATTTTGTATTAATTCTGATTGCTCTTTTATATGTTCTCTTATAAGTTCATCATGTTTTGTGAATTTAACATCTAGCCAGTTCCACAATCGACTGCGTGAGCAGGATTTATTTATATTAGAAAAAATAAGACTAGCAGGGGAATTACATTGATCAGAGAGATTAGTTTAAGCTTCATCTACTAATCTCCTAGTTTTACGTGTAGACATTGCCATTTTTGTTGAACTTGGAATATTAAAATTTAATTTCAAAATGTTTTATATTTAATATTGTTTGCTTGTTAGTTGTTTATTATTATTTAATACACGTTTGTAGGTGTAATTGATAATGTATCGTGGTTTGCTCTTTTATATAATTTGAAACAGTTTATTTTGCTAATTCGTAAATGAATGTACTCTTTAATATGTTAAGAGATTTTTTTGTTTAGTACTGATTGTGTTGTTTTGTAAGTTTGTATTTAATGTATGTTGTTGTAAGTATTTATATTATGTTTTAAGAGAAAGGTTTGTTTGGTGCAATTGCAAGTACATTGACCTCTAACTTATTGTAATATGATAATAAAAGAGTATTATTCGATACTCTTTAATTTTGTTTGCTTATATATATAAGTTTTGCTGCTATACTGTTTGTTTGTTTATTTTATTTATTTTATTTTGTTTGTATGTAATTTACTTCGTTTGTTTTAAAATTTCAATGTTTTCTATTTATTTTGATTAAGATTATTTTTCTTTAACAAGTCCCAGCTTAAAACCAAAATGCTTAAATCACAATTTGTATTTAATAATTATTTAAAAAACCGACAAAAAAACAAAACAATTGAGAGCGAAATCAAAACACATCCGAACTTGTTGGCAGAATAAAACATATGTACCTTCATTTTTAATTAAAACATTTTGTTTTTAATTTAAAAATTGTTAACTTTGTTTTAAAATTGTTTAAAGTTTGCAACAATTATGAGAAACTTCAAAACAAAAAGTAATCATTGTAATCATTTTGATTTAAAAATGTTTTTGGATAATTCCTCCATTTTAAAAACAAGAACGAAAATTTTTAAAATAAGAAAAAACAAACTTTGTTTGATTTTGTCAGTTTTATTTTTTAAACAAGTAAGAGCGCTATATTCGGCTGTGCCGAATCTTATTCACATTGACCTTTTGCAATCCCAAACTTTTTTTTATTTTTATCCATTTACTTATGAAATATTTCTAATTTTTAAATAGGGGTCGGTGTCATTTTTTAACGCTCCACGGGTGACGGGGAAGTTGTAGGGGTTTTTATCCTAATTTTTACAAATTTTGTATTGCAACCCACTTAGAGGGTGGAGATACGGGGTAAGTATATTCTAGGAATATGTTTTGGAGGGGAAACTAATGGGGGTCGGCCCCACACTTTATTGCTCTAAGGCAAATTCTGAAGAAGTTGTGGGCATTTTCATTTTTTGCAATTTTGCAAGAGGATAATGAGGCCCCTGTTAGTGAAAAAAAGTCCTTTAAGCCACCTCCCATTTATTTGAGGGAAAAAAACTCAAACGATCTCGTCAAGTTTTTAGTCGGTTTGATTGGGGAAAATAACTTTTATGTTTCAAACGTTAAACGCGGTAACATATTTGAGACAAAAATTCAAGTGAACCATGAAAACGCCTACCGCGCCACGGTTTCGGAGCTCGGAAAACTCAGAAAAAACTTCTATACCTACCAACTCAAGACCGCAAAAGGCCTTCAGGTAGTTATTAAAGGCATTGATTCTAACGTTGACCCAGAAGAGATCAAGACCAGTTTGCTAAACAAAGGGTTTATGGTTAGGACGGTATCGAATATGAGAAATAGGGAAAAACACCCCCAACCATTATTCCGAGTGGAGCTTGAGCCTGGTGATATCAAATTGAAAAAAAGTGAAACTCACCCCATCTACGATTTAAAATATATTATGCACCGACGAGTCACTGTGGAAGTGCCACATAAGCGATCTGGGCCCGTACAGTGCTTAAACTGCCAGGAATATGGCCACACTAAAACTTATTGTAAGTTGCCTACTGTTTGTGTTGTGTGTGGGGATCTGCACGATACGACCAAGTGCGACAAGCCAAAAGATGATCCTAGGATAAAGAAATGCAGCAACTGCGGGGGAAACCACACTGCCAACTATAGAGGTTGTCCTGTTTTTAATTCAGGTAAGCGATCAACTAAGCCGAAAATAGTTCCTGCCCCTCCCCAGCCTTTAAATATACCAACTACAAATATGCCTCCATTGGCACAACCAACTACAAATCAAGTTTCTTACGCCGCCGCTTTAAAGTCTAACCAGCCTAATTCACGTAAGTCTACCCAGCCTACAACACAACAAGAAGTGCCAACTAGCGAACCAACCGGGCCTAATTTTAGCCGCCTGGAAGCCGTAATTGACAATATGGTCACACAATTTACGCAGATTATGGCGCAAATGGCCAACATGATGCAAGAAATGCAAAAAATGCAGTCTGCTTTTCTGCAGGCTATGCTTAAAAGACCATGAACTGCCGCAGGGTTTGTTTCTGGAACGCAAACGGCATCCGCCAACACAAAAACGAGCTCGAATATCTCTTGATGAACCAAAAAATCGATGTTATGTGTATTTCTGAGACTCACATGACATCTAGAAGCACTTTTAAAATTAGTGGTTATTCTTTTTACGATTCAAAGGATCCTAGGGATAGATCATGTGGTGGCTCGGCTATTCTAATCAAATCAAGAATTAAACACCAATGGTTGGGTGGCTTCTCGGAATGTTATATCCAAGCTACGAACGTCTGCATTGATGAATTTTTCCATAACCTTGTTATTTCATCAGTTTACTGTCCACCCAGATTTTCCATAACGAAGGATCAGTACAACAGTTTCTACAAATCATTAGGTCCCCGCTTCATAGCTGCTGGAGACTATAACGCTAAGCACACATACTGGGGCTCCCGCCTAATTAGTCCCAGAGGTCGTGTCTTGTATGACTCAGTGTCGGAAATAGGACTTTTCGTTATTTCAACTGGACAACCAACCTATTGGCCAACGGACAATAATAAAATTCCAGACGTAATAGATTTTGGCGTGGCAAAAGGTATATCCCCGGACCTTATCGAGGCTGTAGCCTCCTTGGATTAATCTTCTGACCACTCACCCACAATAATTACTATTTGCAGTCCTCACCAAATAGCAACTAGTGATTTTTTCTTATCAAAAAGAGTAAATTGGTTAAAATATAAAAAATATATCAGCTCTCACTGCTGGGAACACATACCACTAAAAACTCCCCAAGAAATCGATGATTGCCTAAATATCCTAAATGAAAACATTAAAGAAGCCGTTGAACATGCTTCTTCAACATACCGTCAGGTCAAATACAACAAAATTTTTTTTGTCGATGTTGAGGAGCTTTTATCTGAAAAAAGGAGAGCGCGAAGAGAATGGCAACAGCATAGATCGCCCCAACTTAAAACGAAGCTAAAAGAGTGTACAAATCGCTTAAAAAACTTGCTGGAGGTACACAGAATTGCATCAATTAAGAAGTATTTGGAAGGTCTAGACGCAACCCCTCAAACAAATTATTCTCTATGGCGATCAGCCAGTCGTCTCAAAAGACCCGTAATCGCAAAACCACCACTGCGCAATCTAAGAGGATCCTGGGCTAGAAATGATGAAGAAAAATGCGATCTGCTCGCAAGCCATTTAAGAAACGTGTTTACTCCTAATACATGCACTGACGTGAGGGAATTACCGCCTGTTGTTTCTAGACGTCCCATAGAAATACGTTTTCGATATTCAGATGTGGTAGAAGCTATAGCTAACCTTAATGATAAAAAAGCTCCTGGCGTTGATACAATAAGCAACAAAATGCTTATTGAGCTGCCTTTTACAGCAAAAAGAATAATTCTTTTTATTTTTAATGCCATAATACGGCTTGAACATTTTCCACCAATATGGAAAGTTGCCTTAGTTAAGATGATTCCTAAGCCTGGTAAAGATCCTTCCAAGGTGGAGTCTTATAGGCCCATAAGTTTGTTACCAACTTTGTCAAAACTGCTTGAAAAGCTGCTTAAAAACAAGCTTACTCCGATCCTGAATGAAAACAACTGCATTCCAGATCACCAATTTGGCTTTAGAAGTCAACATAGCACAATAGAACAAACTCACAGGCTGGTTCAGGTTATAAGAAAAACTTTCGAGGAAAAAAAGTACTGCTTCGCACTTTTTATAGACGTCTCTCAAGCTTTCGATAAAGTATGGCACGAAGGCCTGTTAAACAAACTAAAGCTAAACCTTCCAGCTAATATTTTCAACCTACTAGAAAGGTACATAACCGGTCGACAGTTTAAAATCAAAGAGGGAAACCAAATAAGTTCTTCTCAAACAATAGGGGCTGGTGTACCTCAAGGGAGTATACTAGGTCCAGTTCTGTACTTGCTTTACACAGCAGATATGCCAACCAATAGTTTTACACACACGTCGACATTTGCTGATGATACTGCTTTTCTTAGTATTCATAAAGACCCTAAAGAGGCTTCAAACCAATTGCAGCAACACGTAACCCAAGTTGAAAAATGGGCAAAGTTATGGGGAATAAAAATAAATGAACAAAAATATACCCACGTAACTTTTACTTTACGCAAAGAAACGTGCTCTCCAATTCTTATTAACAACCATATGGTGCCTCAACGAACCGAGACAAAATACCTTGGCATTCACCTGGACCGCCGCCTTACATGGAAGCCTCATATAGATGCGAAGTTGACGCAAATGAAACTTAAAGCTACACAAATTCATTGGCTAATCGGCAGAAACTCTGTGCTTCGTCTTGATTGTAAACTTCTACTCTACAAATCGATTTTGAAACCAATTTGGTGCTACGGTATACAATTATGGGGCACTGCTTCCGCATCCAACATAGAAAAAATTCAACGTAGGCAAAACAAAATCCTAAGAATGATAACTGGTGCTCCTTGGTATGTTAAAAACAGCAACATCCACAAGGATCTACAAGTCCCACTAGTTTAATGCGAAATCCTGAACTATGTGGACAAGTATTTAAATAAGCTGGAAGCTCACCCAAATCCGCTCGCCCGAAACATCCTGCAACATAGTGGGCACACCCGCCTGAAAAGGAGGGATACTATTGCGCTTATATGAAGCTTAATAATTAATATGAGACCTTAAATTTTAGTCTGGCACTGGCTGGACTTATATTAACTACCTAGTTTTAAGATTTGAACACTTATTGTTAGTTCGCCACAGGCGAAGATTTAATAATAAATATATGAAAAAAAAAAAAAAAAAATTTCATATCATTTTGTAAATTTTGTATGGCAACCCCCTTAGGGCGTGGAAATAGAGGGTAAGTATATTCTAGGAATATGTTTGGGAGGGCAAACTAATGGGGGTCGGTCGTACACTTTATTGCTCTAAGGTCAACTCTGCAGAAGTTGTGGGCATTTTTACATAATTTTTGTAAATTTTGTATGGCAACCCCCTTAGGACGTGGAGATAGGGGGTAAGTATATTCTAGGAATATGTTTGGGAGAACAAACTAATAGGGGTCGGTCGTACACTTTATTGCTCTAAGGCCAACTCTGAAGAAGTTGTGGGAATTTTTACATAATTTTTGTAAATTTTGTATGGCAACCCCCTTAGGGCGTAGAGATAGAGGGTAAGTATATTCTAGGAATATGTTTGAGAGGGTAAACTAATGGGGGTCGGTCGTACACTTTATTGCTCTAAGGCCAACTCTGAGGAAGTTGTGGGCATTTTCATATCATTTTTGTAAATTTTGTATGGCGTGGAGATACGGGGTAAGTATGTTCTAGGAATATGTTTGGGAGAAGAAACTAATAGGGGTCGGTCGTACACTTTATTGCTCTAAGGCCAACTCTGAAGAAGTTGTGGGAATTTTTACATAATTTTTGCAAATTTTGTATGGCAACCCCCTTAGGGCGTAGGGATAGAGGGTAAGTATACTCTAGGAATATGTTTGGGAGGGCAAACTAATGGGGGTCGGTCGTACACTTTATTGCTCTTAGGCCAACTCTCAAGAAGTTGTGGGCATTTTCATATCATATTTGTAAATTTTGTACGGCAACCCCCTTAGGGCGTGGAAATAGGGGGTAAGTATGTTCTAGGAATATGTTTGGGAGGAAAAACTAATGGAGGTCTGTGATACATTTTTTTCCTCTAGGGGCGACTACGGGGAAGTTGCAGCGGTTTTTACCTTATTTTTTAAAATTTTGTATGGCAACCATTTTAGGGGTTGGAGATAGAGGGTAAGTCTGTTCCACAGAAATGTTTGGATGGATAAAATAATTCTGGTCGGTCTTACATTTTACCTTTGTAGGAGAACCCTGGAAGCCATAGGAGCAATTTTAAAAATATTTAAATTAAGCTTTGTATGGCAACCCTGTTATATGTATGAATACTAATACTAATAAAATTATCGTTTTTGGTGTGGTTCAATAATATAAACATGACTGATTCTGTTTTTTTTTTCTTTTTTTGTTGTTTTTTTTATTTACATACATACATAAATATGTTCTTTGTTGTTGATGTAGACTGAAAAAAAGAAGGTAGTCTTGGTTTTTTGCTTATGTCTCGGTCATTTATCGGGCGATTTTGCTGAATTTCAATACCGATTTTCTCGCGACTATCTCTGACAGTTTGATACCACATACGGGTCTATGCGATATCGGGAGGGCTTCAGAAAGTTGATTTCAACTATAATACGGAAAGACGGACAGACGGACAACGCTAAATCCAGAATATATATACTTTATGGGGTCCCAAATGGATAATCAAGAAATTACAAACGGAATGACAAACTTATATATACCCTTATCACTTATGTGAAGGGTATCATACGAGTGTTTCTGCTTGATTTTAAAACTTTTTTCCAGTGTATTACAAAAACCGGATTTACTTAAGCTATATTTACACTACCTGAGTTGTCATCTGAGTTTTACAACTGAGACTCATTTGTATAGTGTAATAATATGTCTGTTTTTATTTCTTATATTTTTGGCTAACCTCAGTTGAAATTAGAACGTTTTCTTTTTTCAAATTATTTAACGTCTGAGTTTTAAATTTAAGTTTTTAAGTTACCGAATTAAATGCTTGTTTTTGTATTGCCATACACTTTGTACCAGTTTAACAACTTTTAGAATTAGCGGACTTATTACAGTTTCTTAGATGTAATGTAATGTAATATTAAAAATAAAAATTTCAAAATGTTTTTTTTGACACTCGTAAAAATTTAAACTTATTTTTTTTGACACTCAACTCAGATGAGAACTTAGGTAGTGTAAATATAGCTTTACAAAAGCTTCTAGCTTCTCAGCAAAACTGGCGTTCGAACGGTCGCAATTTTATCTCCTCTATGGTAAAAGGAACATTGGCTTCGCTTACAAAAGATATTCACAGCCGGCCTGGAGCGACGCAAGGATATCTCCTCTATGGCTTTGCTTAGTTCAGTTACTCTATTAGAGCTGATATTTGCATTCATGTATTTACATATTTTAGTGATCCATAACTGGAAAACAATGCGTTTTCGGGACTTTTTAAATGTTTTATATTTTTATTTTTTATCACCTTATTACATTTTTTGAGTAAGTTTGTTTGCCCTCTTCAGTTTTAAATTTCCTGTTACTCCCCTACCAGAAGTGTCAGTCATTTGACCGGTCATATGACCGACACAGATGACCGATATTTCGGTCATTATTTTCTATCATTTTCTTAGGGGGGTTTTGTAAAAATGACCGAAACTTTGTGTACGTGCGATCTTGCATCTCCCTCGTACCTTCAGAAATTATAGAAATATTGGTCACAAACCCCCGAAAAAAAAATGTTTTAGTGTTAGTTTCGGTCACAAATTTCTTGTAGTGTCTATATAACATTTCTTAAAAGGAGAGTTGTTAAACTAGACTTTACATCCAGCATTAAGAAGTAACCAAATCTTAACAAAAAAATGTTTATTCCCACAAATATAAATTCTACTTAATTTAAAATGCAGTGTGCAGGCTTTCAATATACTTTCAAAAATATAATCTTACCATTGGATGACTCTGAGCAGTTTTTAGAAGAGAAAGTGGCAGCTGCAAAAAAATAAGATAAAATAACAAAAATAAATTTTATATGTTCATATGTAAAAACTTACCATTTTAAAACAATATTCTTTAAAATCAAAACAATTTAAAATCATTGCAGAGTAAAGCTGCTAAACAGTCGATAGATGTATTGGTATTTTACATATGACAGAATATCGATGCTGTTTCGCAATATCAATACTATCGAAAACTCATCGCACGGTGTGGCTAGCCAAAAACTAAACCGAAAAATAAATGTTATAATACTAAGTTATTATAATATTTTTACCTTTGATAGTTATTATTCTATGGTCTAGTGTAATAACTGGACACATACCAAACTTACAGCAAGTAAGAGTACTCGAAAAGGAGAAAAACTATTACAAAAGATATATACTGAAGATGCTGCATATAATTGACGTTCTGAAACATAAGAGATATATATGCGCGAGTTAATTCCTGCTGTAAGGAATGAGTAAGAAAGTATGGCGCATATTCAGAAATTGTAACTAAAGCCGAAACTTATAAAACAAAAAAATAGTTCATAGATAGTAACAGATCCTATTCACAAATCATAACTATCGCAACAGCTGTTAAAAGCAATGCAACACTGTATTCAATAGATTTTTGTTGACTAAAAACACATCTCTAGCTTGTTTTCTTTTTTTTTGTGATTTTTTTACGAAATGGACGCAATTAGTAAAGAAAATAAGTTTATTATTATTATTAGAAAAAAAATATGTATTAATTTCTTTGGGTATTTTAGAGAGACTCAAATTGGTCGCCAGATAAAAAATTGGTGTACTTTTCATATATGTAAATAATGAAATGAAAGCAATAAGCTGTTCTTTATATGTATCTGTTAGTTGACACTTAGTTACAGCTTTACCCATAATTAAGTTAAAACTTGTCGTGCTGATAGTAATCAACTAAGAATAACATAAATAGGTACTTAAAAAAGTTTACACTTAGATATCATTTCTGAATATGCGCCTATGTTTCTTGTTACACCGAAATGTGCATTTTATTGATATATTTTCTTAAGACTGCTTACATATGTTTACTTATCAACTATTTAAAATAAATATTTTTGAATCGGTATCTTAGCCTAAGTCTTATCCTAACTATGTATATTATAGTGCGTTTCCATCTACGTGATTTTCGCCAGAGTATTTAATTTGCTCACATTAAGTAATTTGCTTCATGATTTCCCATATATTTTTCATATGAGCAAATCATCTCAAATGACTTGATTTGCTCAAGATTATGTCGAAATTTTTCTTTGCAACACTGCGCGGACGCAATTATTACAAATACAACTGTGAGATATCCATTATTGGTGACTTACCAACTCGACACAATGACAGTAGGCTGCAAGACGCATGCATCAGGTGGGAGCAGTTGTACAAAAACAACAAAATCGTCATAAGAATTACAAGACAGATAACAAAAAAACACAAATTCGTTTTTCCTCCTTTTGAGCTTTTCTTAAAATAATACAGTTGTTGTTTGTAAAAACGAATTAAATACATAAACATAAAAAAATTTAATATTTAAATAGTGGAATACCGTTACTCAGATGACTAACCGAGGCCACCAGATATACGTGCGCCCTGTTGAATATTATATAATATAAACTCAATGTTATTTTATATATATGTTTTTTCATATGTTATATGTTTTTCTTTATTTTACTCTTGTAAATTGTTATTGAACAAAATTACTGTTTGTTTTATGGTAAAAAATATATAAAAAAACAAGTGTCAAATTAAATTCGAACACAAATCCACTTACAATGTAATGGAAACACTTCGACATGATTTCCTCAAAATTACTTAATTTGCTTATAATGGAAACGTACTATAACCCCATGGTGAACAGTTAGAAGTTCCACTCAGAACTGCTCCCACCTGATGCATGCGCCTTGCAACCTACTGTCATTTTTTCGAAATTGTAAGTCACAAATAATGGATATCCCCTCCGCAAAGTGTTGCACAGAAAAATTCGACATAATCTTAAGCAAATCAAGTCATTTGAGATGATTTGCTCATATGAAAAATATATGGGAAATCATGTAGCAAATTACTTAATTTGAGCAAATTAAATGATTTGGCGCAAATCACGTAGATGGAAACGCACTATTATGTATAACATATTTGAGTTATTATTGGTGGTTGAAGTGTTCTTTTCCATCTATGCCGAGTAATTGAATTATATAAGCTTGGGGCCATTAATTTGCCTATTATTCCAGGTGTGTTCACAGTCTGTAATGATGTTTCTATTTCCAAGTAACTGGAGTGATTAGTAGTTTTCGTGAATGACTTCGCATTTTGCTGGCGTGTTTTCTAGTATATTAGTGGTACAGTTATCTGGTTTCATTATTCTTTATATAAAGTTTCCAATATATTTTTACATTTATCAATACTTGTAAGTTTCTCATTACATTTTGCTATTCTAGAATCTAATAACAATTTACCGTGCAATTGGATACAAATTAAATAGTATACATTTCGTTTTTAAAATTGGGTACTTATAAATGGTTGCAATTGCATGGTTAAAATAATAAATATTTGTGTTGGCGTATTCTAATATATTTATAATGGATAAATCTAATGCTTAGTTGTATACTTTTTCTTGATAAATGTATACGGGGTGAGTCTGTACCATCAAATATTTTTTGTCTCTCAAAGCTATTAGTTTGTCGTAGAAGGCAGTGGAGATATACATATAGCAATATTATTATTCTTTGCATTTTTTAACTCTTATACTATCCTTATGTATAATTTTATTTTTACTTGTGACTACTGTGTTACCTTTGTCTTCCTTTACAATGTGTTTTAAATATTTTTGTACGTTCTTTTTGAGTCGGTATTCTAACGTTTTTTGTTGTGATATGTCAACACTTTGTTTTGGTTTGCTTCAATTTTTTGTTTGATATCAGGGTATCCTCTTTGATTGAAAACAGGTCCTCGGGATTTTCTCCAGTGACTGAATGCATCGTTTTTTTGAAATTCCAAACTGCGTTAAGGATTTTGTCTGCTGGTGAGGAATTATTATCGTGTGCTTGAACTCCAGTGAGCTCGAGTAGCGCGCTGTGTACTTTCAACTTTACAATTCTGGTGGAATGGAAGGTTGGAGTTACTGTATGTTATGCTACTTCATTATAAGTCCTTATGTTTTTGGCGTTTGGATAAATTTGCGATAATATTTCATCAATGTACTTGTGCATGTTTTTCTTATCTGGTTTTTCTCGAATATAACAATATTTTGAGTATTTATCGGTTATGCTAATGTTAATATTTCCGTTTATATAAAATAAGTGTTAGTGTATGTGTTCACCTATGTACATGGTTTGGAATTGGTGCAGCACCGATTGTCACAGTCTTGTGTCTCTTTTTTACACATTGGGCGTATAGTTGGCCAAAAGTATGTTGTCAGTATTTCTTGAACACTACCTACGGTTCCCATTAGACATGAAATCACTAACATTACACAATAACATCATGGTACTGTCAAATGTAGACCGCTCTTGATACCGTTTTTTTCATGCTATAACACCGTTGTTTTTGCAAATGCTAAAACAACGGTATTATACTATCAGTAGTGCGATTCAATAACTTTTCAACGATTCGACAATTGTTATATTTAACGACTAAAATTATTGTTTGCACTAACGATTGAGTGATTCACTAAATACTTTATAACGACAATCGACAAGTTAAATATTGTATACATTTTAATTTCAAAAAATTGGCAGCACTGGAAAAACAAATGTCAAAATAATTGAAAGGCACAAAAAGGAATTACAAAAAACAAATAAATTGTGGCAGAAAAGTTATGTTTTTTTTTTTTAATTTTGAGTAAAATAATCAATTTTGCAGAAGGTAAGTAAAAAATTTAGTTAGTTATATTGTTAATATGTACATACATATGTACTTATATGTATATATAGGTATTTTTAAAACATATTTTTCTAGTGTTTTAAAATGACTACCAACGCTGCTTTTAAAAGAAGTCGGACTACTTCCGAGCAATTAAGCGAACTGGTAGATTTTTTATTGAAGTGTCCGGGACTAGCTGAGGGCAAGTTTCAAAAACTTTACGGAAAGTCTGAATGCGATAAAAAGTGGGCGGAACTGTCGGAAGTTTTAAACAGTCTTGGAGGAGCAGTAAAAACGAAAGAACAATGGCGAACGGTAAGTTAACATTCCTTAGATATAATTTGTGATGTGTTAAAAAATATTTTGCTTACAGACAGGTATGGAGAGACTTAAAAAGCCGTACAAGTATTAAAGTACGAGACAGAAAAAGGCAGCAGGCTTCAACCGGCAACAAAGAAGTACTACAGAGGCCTGTAATGGAGCTGGAAAGGCGTGTTGTTGCTCTTATTGGCAACAGCTACGTTGAGAGGCACGAGGGAGTTGTCGAAAATATTCCAATGGATGAAGTAAGTTATAGTGATTTAAATTTTTATTAGGTGCGATTTTTAAAAGCTTGTTTTACGTTTTGAAGACGAAGATTTGTCCATATCATCGGACTTGCCGTCGTCAAGTGTGCCCAACAAATTAGGCGAGTTGCTCGTCGATACTCCCATAACTGGAAGGAAGACACCACAAAGAGGCTTAAAAAGAAAACGTGAAGAGGAAGAAACAAGAATGAAATTCTTAGAAATTGCCAAAACTCAAGCAAATGGCTTAAAGGTAATTGTGTTCTTATGAAGAAATTTGATTGTGTTATTTTTTTATCATATTTTAACAGATGCTTGCCGAAAGCAGTGCAGCTAATGCCGAGGCAAACAAAGTGATGGCGGAAGTTCTAAAAACTGTGGGAGAAGGATTAAAAGCGGACGCTGATGCCATCAAAAATTTAGCTAATACAATTAACAGATTGTAAGTACCTTATTTTTGCTGTCGCTTCATGGGTACCATTTGTTATGTAAATATCAGTTTAACATACTCTAACAAAAAACTAATGCCCATACCCATAACACCTATAATTGGTTTATTAAAAGCTTTTTGACAGATGTTTTTTGCACAATTGTCAAATAAACCCTTAATAAACCTATTATAAGTGTTATGAGTGTGGGCATTAGTTTATTTTAATACATATTTTCATCAATATTTAATAGTTTATTTTTAGTTTTTTTACTAATTATTTTATTTATTAGAAACGCTTTTTTAATACGGTGGCGATTATTGTCATTTTTTTATTTTTTAACTTGAAAAAATATTTTTATTTTTTGTTTTTGTGTATTTAAAAAAAATAAATAAATCGTTGCTGCTTTTTGTACTAAGAACCTTTTTTTTATTAATGTAAATATTTTATGTTTTGCGAAAAGGTTGTTTTTTATTCTATTGTTTGCCTTTTTTTATCTGCTTTTTACAATAGTATATTTGAAAAAGACTGAATTTTTTTAATAAAAAAAACTACCTTTATTGTGTATTATTTTTTATTTAATAAGATGTGTTTTATTTTATTGGTTTGTATTGCTTGGTTATAATATTGGTATTGGTTATAATATTGGGTACCTAGAATCTCCTGTAGATTTTTGGTAAAACAATTTTTATTAGAAACTATCATAACATTCGTAGTCTAAATTTAAATTCAAAATAAACTTACGAATTAAAAACATGTTGTGGTTTTCATTTTCAAAGCTTCGCTGCATAACTCTTCGGACTGCTGATGAGCTCCAAATGTATGAGTCGTGCCGTGCACCTGAATACTTGGCATTAACATTTATTATTTTAAGATTTGGATCACATATCTACAATTAAGACGTGCATACATATATGTGTTTACACCAGTTTGTGTGTTTTTCAGCTTTTAGTGTGTATTGTTAAGTAGCTTTGTGTTTTTGTTATAAGTGTGTATTGGTGTTTTCTCAAATTAAATATGGTGTGGTTTGGTAAAATGAGAGCAAGAATAACAAATTTGTTTTTCTATGTTTCGTTGAAACAGTTACATACAAATAATGATGTTTAACCATAAGTACTTTTGGTGTGTTTTCTTATTCTGGCTTCATGAGCCAGTTTTTCTATTTTTTAAATTTTATTTAAATAAATTAAACAAATTTAGCTAAACAAAATTAAAACTGCATCGTAACTATCTATATTAAAGTCAAATTTAGAATTAAAATTTAAATTATTAAAAAATACAAAATAAATATATATTATTTTATCTTAATTTTTGAGCTTGAGATAAAAAAATGCTTTTTTTAAATTTATTTTATTCATTTTTAAACACTATAGCTACAATAAACTTTAAAAATTAAAATTTTGTTTGATTCACAACCTTTTATATAAACGATCTTGTGTATTTGTTATACCAATAGTTATAAGAAAACATTCATGATACCATTGTTATTCAGCACAAAAAAAAAACAATAACATTAAGCACTCAATGCAAGACCATAAACAACAATATTTGTTTATCAGAGTAGAGTGAGTGCGCAATAGCAAAACCATACAATATCACTTACACTTATTTACACACTTACCCCAAAAAGAACTGGTATGTACATAGATGTACAAGGTATATCTGCTTTTGCAATACTTTTTGTTATATTTTTGCAGGTCTATAATCTACAAGTAAAGCAAAAATAGTTTATTATCGATTACCTCTTGTTATTTTTTGCCTACCATTTGAACATTTATTGAATGGTACCCATGATGGTTAACGTATGCTTCCTCACGACTTTTCGGGGCTAAAATCGAGATATGTGTACAATCGATTTCTCCAATAGTTCCCCCTACAAACGGTGAAGCAGCTGAAGTAAAAATTACTTTTGCAGCTTCACATTCAACTCGGGTCATTGGAAACTTAACATTTTCATAAAACATGGTGTTGTTGATTGCATTCGTTACACGATGAAGGATTCGACTTATAGACGACTGGCTCATCGATATTCCCCACTGCTCATCTACCGGCCGTTGGTAGCATCCAGTTGCAAAGAAACGTAAAGCAGCAAGAACCTACCAATATTAAAGAAAATATTTAAATTGTAATAAAATATTAAATATAAATTGAATTACTTGTTTCTCAGTTGATATTGCAGTTATTCTTGAACCTCTTAATTGGCCATCCAGTTTAAATATTAAGTTTTCAGCCAAGTCAGGAATAAGTCGATAAAGTTTCTGAAACTCTACTGCTGTGAGGTAAAAAGGATTGTCTAAATCTCGAAGAGCACGCCGATCAATCGTAAGATCACTAGTTTGTTCGTCCCGCAGTAAGCTGTATGCTATATATTTAAACGCCATTCTAACTTACAAAATCAATTTTTGTCGATAAAATAACTACCAAAAAATTAGTGTTGATAAACTAACCACAAAAGCTGACTTTAACGACTGTGAATATTACTAAAACATGCCACTGTTTACTTAAACATAACAGCTGATTTTAATGTTAGCGAATATCGTTAAAAAACTTGACTGGATCGCAAAATCGTTATTTTTATTGTTACTGAATCGCACTACAGGTTTTAACTATGATTCATGATTAATGGAGACTAGGCATTAGCTACGGTCTCCATTAGACATAAAATCACTAACACTACACAAGAGTATCATGTTACTGTCAAATGTAGACCACTCATGCTAACGTTTTTTCATGTTATAGCACCGTTGTTAGTGCAAATGTTAAAACAACGGTGCTATAACATCATGTTTTAACTATGATTCATGACCTAAGGTGGTTTTATACGAGATGTATACGCAATTACATGTGATTACAAAAGTGACAAGTCATGTGTAAAATATAAAACCGCCTTAATTGATACTAGGCGTCATTTTTGTAATTTCTATGTTCCCGTCTGTGTGATTACAGTACAATTTCTTTTTGCTTATCTACGTCTTCTATGTAACTTTATCAGCTATTACAATTGATACATTGGGAAATGCAGCAATACTATCGTCTTCAATATGGGAAGCAGTATGTTTATCTATTTTTATGGCATTTGCTACATAAAAACTTGTTTTAATCAGTCTAATAATTTGTCCTTGGTTGAATAGAAAAGTGTGTGTCGTGCATATTTGAAAATGTTTTGTGTATATATATTTCTACTAAATTATTTGTACTAAGGCTTATAGTTATATGGTTTTTAAGAGTGTTTAATGTTTATTTTAAGCGTTTTAACTTGTCAGTTGGTAAACTGTGAGTTGAGTGTTATGAGCAACTCTGGCTAGTATTATTTTGCTTGCGGGATAGTGTAGTATAAGCTACACTTGTGTGGCTAAGTGCTACCCTAATACATTTATAATGTAACCAGTATCAACGGTACTCGTTATTGTGCCAAGCTAATGTCATGTGTTTTTCCCACTAGGCTTGTTCTTCTTTATCTTGTGCCCGACACGTTCGGTCGTAATAAAACGTAATTATAATTTAATATAAAACAAACGCTTTTTATTTAAAAGAATACTTAACCCTCCTGGTCAACACTACATGGTGGCAGCGGTAAACATTTAATTAAACTGAAGAAGATTTTACAATTGTGAAAAAACAAAGTTTTTTCATCACGTTTATGAAAAAAATTGAGGTTAGGTAAAAATAAATTAATTTACACCAATTTATGCCTCAAAAAGAAGACAAAACTGAAAAAATGGAGAACATTTTTGTGGCAAACATCGCTCCTCCTGAACCATTTAATTTTTCGCACCCAGATGATTGGGCCAAATGGCGGAAAAGGTTTGAGCGGTATATGAACGTGTCAGGGCAATCAACTAAAACAGTAAGGGAGCAGATTGATTTGTTATTTTACATAATGGGGGAGAAAAGTGAGGAAGTCTCATTACAATTTGGATCCGCACCAACGACCGTGGCGGATGCCTTAAACAAATTTGACAACTACTTCAACCCAAGAAAAAACATCATATTTGAACGCTTCAAATTCAACTCAAGGGTTCAAAAGCAAGGCGAATCTGTGGATGATTTCATTACTGACCTACATGCCCTTGCTGAAAAGGGTGCGTACGGAAATCTGAAGGAAGAGTTAATACGAGACAGAATCGTGGTGGGTATGCTCAACACAAAAGTTAGTGAACAGATGCAGCTGAAACCGGATCTGACGTTAAAGGTAGCAGTAGATACAGCTCGACAAGCTGTAACAATAGGTTTTATGACGAACACGTAATATTCAACTATTTGGATAATCACAGTTCTTAGTATGAAAATAATTGTATATCTAATTTAAGAATTTTTTTTTGTTTGAAAATAAGCCATTTACTTGACCCTGTTTTTTTTTATACCCAATCAGTTGGTAGAATTTTGTTCTGGTAAATGCCCATAAACATTTT
The DNA here is from genome assembly GCA_963583895.1 of Melanophora roralis. NCBI lineage: Eukaryota > Metazoa > Arthropoda > Insecta > Diptera > Rhinophoridae > Melanophora > Melanophora roralis. The sequence goes on from OY757188.1 coordinate 56,225,853, forward strand.
TTTCTTTTACGTTCCTAATTTGAAGGGACAAATCTTTTAGGTCAATGTAAGTTTTTTCGTTGTGTAATTAGTATAACCCTAGTACAGTGTTTGGTACAAATAACAATCTCAGGTAATTAACAGTGATGTTTACTCATCACTGATACAATACTGGTTTTCTTATAATGTGGCATTATCTATGCTCTACTTTTACATGATCACCTTCTCAAAAGTCTCTCACGGTAGTAGGTTCTTGCTTTTAATCAAAGCTGTTTGAGTAAGACAGGCATACGTTTTTTGAAAATCTTATGTGCAAAGTGCATCGACAAAAGAGGTTTCATGATAATGGACATGAATTATTTCTTTCTTTCTAAATTAGAACGTGAAACAATAACGATCTTGCTGGGAAACAAAGGTGATTTAGAAGAATCGAGAGAAAAGCGCCGCTTATATAGAAAAAAAGATATATTTTATCTACTATTGTAGTGACCAGAAAAATAAAAGAAATAAAAAAAAAAAAGAATAAAGGGTAATTTCAAGTAATATAACTGCAGTTATAGTAAAGATAAATATATTTACAAGATAATTTCCAAATATTGATAGGAATACTTATTTCGCAAGCGGACTGTCTTTTGGTGGCTCAAAGTCTCTCGGGGTATTTTAGGCCACGAGTCTGGCGATTACGATACACGTGTTTTCACCCGAGGGGCAAATAAATTTGCAGGGCCTCTAAAATGCGCCCGATTACCCGGCATTTAACTGCGGAGCTCTCTCGAGTCAACCACCTTAGCCAGGAAATAAATTCGGGAACCACAGAAGAAAGGGCAAAAAGGTCTGCAAAAGAAAAGGATCTGATTCGCGTACCTCTACCTGCCTCATGCCGAACCAGAAAGCGTTCAACGTTTATAACCCTACTTTTGGTAACCGATATGGGATTCTTGTAGGTGGTACAGTACAGGTTACGCGTGAAACCGCTTAATTTATATGAATAGAATTTAAATTTTAACTAAAATTTAGCAAGAATTAGTTGCAAAAATTTAATTATTGAAACCAAAATAACTTTATGGGGCATATATTTTTTTTCTATTACGTATCATATTCACGCATGCCAACTAATATTTCAGGAAGACCCCAAGAGAAGAAAATTATATATTTATATCTAACCTTAATATAATTGTTACCTTTTTTTATAGTACGTAGTAACATTATTAATATTTAGTATTATAATTTAAAAAAAAATCCCACAAAAGAAGCGAACCAAATGAATACCGGTACTCATCAAAATTTTACCGAAATCCCTACACGTAAACCAATGTAAATGCAGAAGGCCTTCAGCAGCGTTGGACTACGATAAAATTTGTAAGTGTTTTTTTTATTTTTTCCGTTATAATTTTATTTGTAATTTTAATTCATAAACCCAACAGAGATTTTAGTGAACATTATTGAATGAAACCGTATGGAATGAAACCCTTTCAATAAAGTCTCTGTTAGGTAAATTATCTCTCTTAAACAAATGTATGAATGTCTCATTCCGGGCATACATACATATCTACATAATTACGTTTGTTTATATTTTTTTTGGTTTATATACTATTTTCTTAAGTACATATTTTTTTCCTACTTTCTTTTGTTCGTTTCTTTGATTTATATATTGTAAGTTGTTTAACCCTTTTATGGGGTAGAATGAAAAAAAAAAAATTAATTTACACAAAGCTTCATAATTAAAATATCACGGAAATTTATATATTTAGTATTGTGCACGATCACATATAAGATAATTTAAATTTATTAATAAATCTGAAATTAATACCTATAATGGAGATCTTTTTAAAATGTAAAACTTCATAAGTAAGTCTAAGGTAGGGCAATGTGTTCTAGGGGTTTTTCATAAACCACAATGGCCAATCGATAAACCATAGGACGGGTGGGTTAAGAGGCCCGACGAGCTACTACACCTTGGCTCTGTCCATATGTGGACGGTGTTTAAGTAGATAGGTAGATTTTGTTTCTCTGTTTGAGGGCAACTAAGTCGCACGTAATTATATATTTTTTTATTGTACGGAGTCGGTCCACTGGAACAAGATCCCCGCCCTAACTCCCGGTCTAGCTAGTCAGCCAGTACGTGTGCAAGGTTCCAGATGTGGCCCCATAAAGCTATCTCAGCTTGGCTCATAAACTCGCATTACAATAAGATGGCGCCCAACGTGGGGCCCCAGAAACATTGTTTTTTTGCTTAGGTTCTAATATAGGAACTCTAAAAGCCAAAATATTAACACCATCAGTATAAATTTTAGTTTTTGGGATCTCCATTCTAACATCTACCTATATTAAGAGAATACACACAGGAAAACAAAGTCTGTAAGATAACATTTTGGTATATTACTTCGTATTGTTGTTTGTCTTTATACCTTATACCTTATTTTTGCTGTCGCTTCATGGGTACCATTTGTTATGTAAATATCAGTTTAACATACTCTAACAAAAAACTAATGCCCATACCCATAACACCTATAATTGGTTTATTAAAAGCTTTTTGACAGATGTTTTTTGCACAATTGTCAAATAAACCCTTAATAAACCTATTATAAGTGTTATGAGTGTGGGCATTAGTTTATTTTAATACATATTTTCATCAATATTTAATAGTTTATTTTTAGTTTTTTTACTAATTATTTTATTTATTAGAAACGCTTTTTTAATACGGTGGCGATTATTGTCATTTTTTTATTTTTTAACTTGAAAAAATATTTTTATTTTTTGTTTTTGTGTATTTAAAAAAAACAAATAAATCGTTGCTGCTTTTTGTACTAAGAACCTTTTTTTTATTAATGTAAATATTTTATGTTTTGCGAAAAGGTTGTTTTTTATTCTATTGTTTGCCTTTTTTTATCTGCTTTTTACAATAGTATATTTGAAAAAGACTGAATTTTTTTAATAAAAAAAACTACCTTTATTGTGTATTATTTTTTATTTAATAAGATGTGTTTTATTTTATTGGTTTGTATTGCTTGGTTATAATATTGGTATTGGTTATAATATTGGGTACCTAGAATCTCCTGTAGATTTTTGGTAAAACAATTTTTATTAGAAACTATCATAACATTCGTAGTCTAAATTTAAATTCAAAATAAACTTACGAATTAAAAACATGTTGTGGTTTTCATTTTCAAAGCTTCGCTGCATAACTCTTCGGACTGCTGATGAGCTCCAAATGTATGAGTCGTGCCGTGCACCTGAATACTTGGCATTAACATTTATTATTTTAAGATTTGGATCACATATCTACAATTAAGACGTGCATACATATATGTGTTTACACCAGTTTGTGTGTTTTTCAGCTTTTAGTGTGTATTGTTAAGTAGCTTTGTGTTTTTGTTATAAGTGTGTATTGGTGTTTTCTCAAATTAAATATGGTGTGGTTTGGTAAAATGAGAGCAAGAATAACAAATTTGTTTTTCTATGTTTCGTTGAAACAGTTACATACAAATAATGATGTTTAACCATAAGTACTTTTGGTGTGTTTTCTTATTCTGGCTTCATGAGCCAGTTTTTCTATTTTTTAAATTTTATTTAAATAAATTAAACAAATTTAGCTAAACAAAATTAAAACTGCATCGTAACTATCTATATTAAAGTCAAATTTAGAATTAAAATTTAAATTATTAAAAAATACAAAATAAATATATATTATTTTATCTTAATTTTTGAGCTTGAGATAAAAAAATGCTTTTTTTAAATTTATTTTATTCATTTTTAAACACTATAGCTACAATAAACTTTAAAAATTAAAATTTTGTTTGATTCACAACCTTTTATATAAACGATCTTGTGTATTTGTTATACCAATAGTTATAAGAAAACATTCATGATACCATTGTTATTCAGCACAAAAAAAAAACAATAACATTAAGCACTCAATGCAAGACCATAAACAACAATATTTGTTTATCAGAGTAGAGTGAGTGCGCAATAGCAAAACCATACAATATCACTTACACTTATTTACACACTTACCCCAAAAAGAACTGGTATGTACATAGATGTACAAGGTATATCTGCTTTTGCAATACTTTTTGTTATATTTTTGCAGGTCTATAATCTACAAGTAAAGCAAAAATAGTTTATTATCGATTACCTCTTGTTATTTTTTGCCTACCATTTGAACATTTATTGAATGGTACCCATGATGGTTAACGTATGCTTCCTCACGACTTTTCGGGGCTAAAATCGAGATATGTGTACAATCGATTTCTCCAATAGTTCCCCCTACAAACGGTGAAGCAGCTGAAGTAAAAATTACTTTTGCAGCTTCACATTCAACTCGGGTCATTGGAAACTTAACATTTTCATAAAACATGGTGTTGTTGATTGCATTCGTTACACGATGAAGGATTCGACTTATAGACGACTGGCTCATCGATATTCCCCACTGCTCATCTACCGGCCGTTGGTAGCATCCAGTTGCAAAGAAACGTAAAGCAGCAAGAACCTACCAATATTAAAGAAAATATTTAAATTGTAATAAAATATTAAATATAAATTGAATTACTTGTTTCTCAGTTGATATTGCAGTTATTCTTGAACCTCTTAATTGGCCATCCAGTTTAAATATTAAGTTTTCAGCCAAGTCAGGAATAAGTCGATAAAGTTTCTGAAACTCTACTGCTGTGAGGTAAAAAGGATTGTCTAAATCTCGAAGAGCACGCCGATCAATCGTAAGATCACTAGTTTGTTCGTCCCGCAGTAAGCTGTATGCTATATATTTAAACGCCATTCTAACTTACAAAATCAATTTTTGTCGATAAAATAACTACCAAAAAATTAGTGTTGATAAACTAACCACAAAAGCTGACTTTAACGACTGTGAATATTACTAAAACATGCCACTGTTTACTTAAACATAACAGCTGATTTTAATGTTAGCGAATATCGTTAAAAAACTTGACTGGATCGCAAAATCGTTATTTTTATTGTTACTGAATCGCACTACAGGTTTTAACTATGATTCATGATTAATGGAGACTAGGCATTAGCTACGGTCTCCATTAGACATAAAATCACTAACACTACACAAGAGTATCATGTTACTGTCAAATGTAGACCACTCATGCTAACGTTTTTTCATGTTATAGCACCGTTGTTAGTGCAAATGTTAAAACAACGGTGCTATAACATCATGTTTTAACTATGATTCATGACCTAAGGTGGTTTTATACGAGATGTATACGCAATTACATGTGATTACAAAAGTGACAAGTCATGTGTAAAATATAAAACCGCCTTAATTGATACTAGGCGTCATTTTTGTAATTTCTATGTTCCCGTCTGTGTGATTACAGTACAATTTCTTTTTGCTTATCTACGTCTTCTATGTAACTTTATCAGCTATTACAATTGATACATTGGGAAATGCAGCAATACTATCGTCTTCAATATGGGAAGCAGTATGTTTATCTATTTTTATGGCATTTGCTACATAAAAACTTGTTTTAATCAGTCTAATAATTTGTCCTTGGTTGAATAGAAAAGTGTGTGTCGTGCATATTTGAAAATGTTTTGTGTATATATATTTCTACTAAATTATTTGTACTAAGGCTTATAGTTATATGGTTTTTAAGAGTGTTTAATGTTTATTTTAAGCGTTTTAACTTGTCAGTTGGTAAACTGTGAGTTGAGTGTTATGAGCAACTCTGGCTAGTATTATTTTGCTTGCGGGATAGTGTAGTATAAGCTACACTTGTGTGGCTAAGTGCTACCCTAATACATTTATAATGTAACCAGTATCAACGGTACTCGTTATTGTGCCAAGCTAATGTCATGTGTTTTTCCCACTAGGCTTGTTCTTCTTTATCTTGTGCCCGACACGTTCGGTCGTAATAAAACGTAATTATAATTTAATATAAAACAAACGCTTTTTATTTAAAAGAATACTTAACCCTCCTGGTCAACACTACATGGTGGCAGCGGTAAACATTTAATTAAACTGAAGAAGATTTTACAATTGTGAAAAAACAAAGTTTTTTCATCACGTTTATGAAAAAAATTGAGGTTAGGTAAAAATAAATTAATTTACACCAATTTATGCCTCAAAAAGAAGACAAAACTGAAAAAATGGAGAACATTTTTGTGGCAAACATCGCTCCTCCTGAACCATTTAATTTTTCGCACCCAGATGATTGGGCCAAATGGCGGAAAAGGTTTGAGCGGTATATGAACGTGTCAGGGCAATCAACTAAAACAGTAAGGGAGCAGATTGATTTGTTATTTTACATAATGGGGGAGAAAAGTGAGGAAGTCTCATTACAATTTGGATCCGCACCAACGACCGTGGCGGATGCCTTAAACAAATTTGACAACTACTTCAACCCAAGAAAAAACATCATATTTGAACGCTTCAAATTCAACTCAAGGGTTCAAAAGCAAGGCGAATCTGTGGATGATTTCATTACTGACCTACATGCCCTTGCTGAAAAGGGTGCGTACGGAAATCTGAAGGAAGAGTTAATACGAGACAGAATCGTGGTGGGTATGCTCAACACAAAAGTTAGTGAACAGATGCAGCTGAAACCGGATCTGACGTTAAAGGTAGCAGTAGATACAGCTCGACAAGCTGTAACAATAGGTTTTATGACGAACACGTAATATTCAACTATTTGGATAATCACAGTTCTTAGTATGAAAATAATTGTATATCTAATTTAAGAATTTTTTTTTGTTTGAAAATAAGCCATTTACTTGACCCTGTTTTTTTTTATACCCAATCAGTTGGTAGAATTTTGTTCTGGTAAATGCCCATAAACATTTTTTTCTTTTACGTTCCTAATTTGAAGGGACAAATCTTTTAGGTCAATGTAAGTTTTTTCGTTGTGTAATTAGTATAACCCTAGTACAGTGTTTGGTACAAATAACAATCTCAGGTAATTAACAGTGATGTTTACTCATCACTGATACAATACTGGTTTTCTTATAATGTGGCATTATCTATGCTCTACTTTTACATGATCACCTTCTCAAAAGTCTCTCACGGTAGTAGGTTCTTGCTTTTAATCAAAGCTGTTTGAGTAAGACAGGCATACGTTTTTTGAAAATCTTATGTGCAAAGTGCATCGACAAAAGAGGTTTCATGATAATGGACATGAATTATTTCTTTCTTTCTAAATTAGAACGTGAAACAATAACGATCTTGCTGGGAAACAAAGGTGATTTAGAAGAATCGAGAGAAAAGCGCCGCTTATATAGAAAAAAAGATATATTTTATCTACTATTGTAGTGACCAGAAAAATAAAAGAAATAAAAAAAAAAAAAAAAAAAAAAAAAAAATAAAGGGTAATTTCAAGTAATATAACTGCAGTTATAGTAAAGATAAATATATTTACAAGATAATTTCCAAATATTGATAGGAATACTTATTTCGCAAGCGGACTGTCTTTTGGTGGCTCAAAGTCTCTCGGGGTATTTTAGGCCACGAGTCTGGCGATTACGATACACGTGTTTTCACCCGAGGGGCAAATAAATTTGCAGGGCCTCTAAAATGCGCCCGATTACCCGGCATTTAACTGCGGAGCTCTCTCGAGTCAACCACCTTAGCCAGGAAATAAATTCGGGAACCACAGAAGAAAGGGCAAAAAGGTCTGCAAAAGAAAAGGATCTGATTCGCGTACCTCTACCTGCCTCATGCCGAACCAGAAAGCGTTCAACGTTTATAACCCTACTTTTGGTAACCGATATGGGATTCTTGTAGGTGGTACAGTACAGGTTACGCGTGAAACCGCTTAATTTATATGAATAGAATTTAAATTTTAACTAAAATTTAGCAAGAATTAGTTGCAAAAATTTAATTATTGAAACCAAAATAACTTTATGGGGCATATATTTTTTTTCTATTACGTATCATATTCACGCATGCCAACTAATATTTCAGGAAGACCCCAAGAGAAGAAAATTATATATTTATATCTAACCTTAATATAATTGTTACCTTTTTTTATAGTACGTAGTAACATTATTAATATTTAGTATTATAATTTAAAAAAAAATCCCACAAAAGAAGCGAACCAAATGAATACCGGTACTCATCAAAATTTTACCGAAATCCCTACACGTAAACCAATGTAAATGCAGAAGGCCTTCAGCAGCGTTGGACTACGATAAAATTTGTAAGTGTTTTTTTTATTTTTTCCGTTATAATTTTATTTGTAATTTTAATTCATAAACCCAACAGAGATTTTAGTGAACATTATTGAATGAAACCGTATGGAATGAAACCCTTTCAATAAAGTCTCTGTTAGGTAAATTATCTCTCTTAAACAAATGTATGAATGTCTCATTCCGGGCATACATACATATCTACATAATTACGTTTGTTTATATTTTTTTTGGTTTATATACTATTTTCTTAAGTACATATTTTTTTCCTACTTTCTTTTGTTCGTTTCTTTGATTTATATATTGTAAGTTGTTTAACCCTTTTATGGGGTAGAATGAAAAAAAAAAAATTAATTTACACAAAGCTTCATAATTAAAATATCACGGAAATTTATATATTTAGTATTGTGCACGATCACATATAAGATAATTTAAATTTATTAATAAATCTGAAATTAATACCTATAATGGAGATCTTTTTAAAATGTAAAACTTCATAAGTAAGTCTAAGGTAGGGCAATGTGTTCTAGGGGTTTTTCATAAACCACAATGGCCAATCGATAAACCATAGGACGGGTGGGTTAAGAGGCCCGACGAGCTACTACACCTTGGCTCTGTCCATATGTGGACGGTGTTTAAGTAGATAGGTAGATTTTGTTTCTCTGTTTGAGGGCAACTAAGTCGCACGTAATTATATATTTTTTTATTGTACGGAGTCGGTCCACTGGAACAAGATCCCCGCCCTAACTCCCGGTCTAGCTAGTCAGCCAGTACGTGTGCAAGGTTCCAGATGTGGCCCCATAAAGCTATCTCAGCTTGGCTCATAAACTCGCATTACAATAAGATGGCGCCCAACGTGGGGCCCCAGAAACATTGTTTTTTTGCTTAGGTTCTAATATAGGAACTCTAAAAGCCAAAATATTAACACCATCAGTATAAATTTTAGTTTTTGGGATCTCCATTCTAACATCTACCTATATTAAGAGAATACACACAGGAAAACAAAGTCTGTAAGATAACATTTTGGTATATTACTTCGTATTGTTGTTTGTCTTTATACATTTTTTGGTTGTTGACCAAGAGTGCAATAGCGTTCAGGCATAGTAGGAAATATTGTCATTAGATAATTTATAGGTCTTTTACAATCCATTGTGTCCTTTATGTTTATTCATTCCTTTCTGTTACCGAAGTATATATAACCAGTTTTATCTGAAGATATGTTAGCCTGATTGAATGAACATCTGTAAGTAACTAAGGACATAGCGTAGGAATTACGATAAGGAGTGATGTAAAAACTTTTACTCTTATCGTCCACTATTTACTTGTTTATTTTTTTGTTGATTTGTCGTGGGTTAACTTAACTAAATGCCCTATTTAAACGCACAAAGTCTACATTTTTTTTTAAACACAACCCTACCGAAGACGAAATTGAAGTTTTACCTAAAATCTAATTTTGTTTGAAATAGTTTTTTTTTCCACTATGGCAAGCTCCAGTAATGGAAACCATGAGGTTTCACCTGAAAATATTAATTTACCCCAATGTCCCATTTGTCGAAAAGAGTATTAATTGGATGACGTGATCGTTTCAACACCGTGTAATCACGTTTTTCATAAGGCGTGCATTGTTAACACTTTAAAGGAGACTTTGGGTTGTCCCCTGTGCGGAAAGGCCTGTAGGCAAAATAAATTAAAGTCTCATAATATATTAGTAGATAAGGACATTGTGTCTGGCGTGGCCCAACTTACGGACAATCGAACGAATATTGCCAGAGGAGCTATTCCAAAATCTCAAGCACCAAATATAGAACCACCGGCTAGACATTCCCTAGACGGAAATAGGTCTCTTAATCCTAGATTTGCATTAAGTTTTAATAGCAATGGTGCTCGTTCATTGGAGAACTTATTTAATATAGCTCAAGACAATTTAGACTCCCAAAAGGTGCAACGACCTTCAGATGCTGCTCGTATTAGTGATAGCACTCTCCAAAAGTTAATAAATGAGGCTGTTAGAAATCAATTGGCATCTATCAATTTGAACCAAAATTCCAATCCCAGAAATAGTTTTGGAAATAGGAATCCTAGTGTTAATTTAAACAGGAATATACACAACCGAAATAATTTTACTTACAATAGACATTACCCATCGTTAGATTTGTCTACCGATAAAATTTCGTCTTTGATTTCTGGTTGGCATTTAAAATTTAGTGGCCAAGAGGAAGAGGGTTTATCGGTGGATAATTTCATTTACCGCGTACACGCTCTAACTGTACAAAGTTTACGGGGAGATTTTGAGACCTTATGTCGTCACCTTCATTTGTTGTTTACCGGTAAAGCACTAGACTGGTTTTGGCGTTTTCACCGGAGTACTCGAAATATAGATTGGGAATCCCTGTGTATTGAACTGAGGAGTCAGTTTAGGGACAGAAGGACTGATTTTGATTTGCGTGAGCAAATAAGAGCTAGAAGACAGAAAATAGGAGAACGGTTCGACGCGTTTTATGATTCCGTTTTACACATTTTGGATCGTCTGCAGACACCTATGTACGAAGGAGAGTTGGTAGAAATTTTAAAGCGCAATTTACGTCCTGAGGTCCGTAAAGATCTCTTGCACTTTTCAATTAATAATATTTCTGAATTGAGAGAGTTTGTAATAAAGAACGAAATTCTGGATGAGGAGCTAAATAGATACCGGTCAAGCAAAACCTTCGTCCCGCGAAGAACAGTGGCCGAAATCGAAAGTTGTAGTGATACTGATAGTATAACTATTGAGGAAATTAAAGACTGTGTGTGCTGGAACTGTTCTGAGAAGGGACACAAGTTTGAAGATTGTGTAGGGGACAGAAAGGTTTTCTGCTATGGGTGTGGCACCCCGAAGGTGTTTAAGCCAAACTGTCCAAAGTGTAACAATGGGTCAAAAAACTACAAGGCCAATCGTCCAGGCAAAATAGTTCAGACCAAAGCAACCCAATATTAATTTCTTCCGAATGTCAGACTGATCCTATGCAGAACAACTTAGCCTTAAGTAATGAAAACCAGTTTAGTAAACCAAATTATTTTCCAAAATTTTTGAAACCTTATCACGTTCGTTTAAAAGAATATGAGGAAGCGAGGTTGAGAATATTTAATAGTGAGCTAGACCAATCTTGTCTACCAAAGAAACCTAAGAGGTCGACAATGAGGATAAGGAAATTTTGGGAAAAGGTTATACAAAATAGGAGAATTTATTGTTCTGCCGTAATTTCGGATAAACGTAGCTTTGATTTAAGACCTTTCGCAACGGTAAGAATATTTGATGAGGACGTAGTTGGTATGATAGATACGGGCGCAACCGTATCCTGCTTTGCTTCTGAATACGCTAGACACCTTTTAAGGGAAGGTAAATACCCATTTAGAAAGTTCCAGATTTCGTTGAGAACGGCGGACGGTCGTAAACATTCAGCCGTTGGTAGTATTACTACTGCTGTTACCTTTAGAGGTTTAACAAAAATAATAAACTTTTTAATAATACCGAACTTAACCCAAAACCTTTATTTAGGCGTAGATTTTGTACGTACTTTTGAACTAGCCAAAGATTTATTTGGGGACAGTAATGTAGGCAATGCAATTTCAGACCCTAGCATATCGGAAATCGATAACAGTGTTCATACACTGAGTAGGGAGCAAAGAGATAAGCTAGACCAGATTATTAGGGTATTCCCCTCATATACGAAGGAGGGTTTGGGAAGAACATCATTAGTGTCTCATGTTATAGACACCTCAATTAGTAAACCTATCAAGCAAAGATATTTTGCTGTCTCGCAAGCTGTCGAAAAGTTGTTATTTGCAGAAGTCGACCGGATGCTTGAATTGGGAGTGATAGAAGAATCCCAGAGTCCATGGTCATCGCCTGTGGCGTTGGTGCAAAAACCGGGGAAGGTACGACTGTGCTTAGACGCCCGGAAACTGAACAGGGTCACAGTAAAAGATGCGTATCCATTGCCCTTAATTGAGGGAATTTTTAGTAGACTCCCAAAGGCAAAATTTATTACGAGTTTGGATTTAAAGGATGCCTTCTGGCAAATCCCTTTAAGTGAGGAATCAAAGGAGAAAACCGCTTTTACTGTACCTGGGCGCCCGCTCTATCAGTTTATTACCATGCCGTTTGGATTATGCAACGCTCCACAGACGATGTCCAGACTAATGGATAAGGTCATTCCGGCTCATCTACGTACACAAGTTTTTGTATATCTAGATGATTTGTTGCTTATAACGGAGACTTTTGATGAGCACATGATATTATTACAGGAAATAGCCTTACATATAAGGAGAGCGAATTTGACAATCAATATAGAGAAAAGTAAATTTTTACTCAAAGAAGTCAAATATTTAGGGCATATAATCGGCCATGGAACGATTAAGACAGACCCGGACAAAGTTAATGCTATCCGCGATTATCCGTTGCCAAGGTCCGTCCGACAATTAAGACGATTTTTAGGAATTTGTGGGTGGTATAGACGGTTCGTCCGAAATTTTGCGACTGTAACCTCACCTCTTACCGATATGTTGCAGAAGAAAAATAATTTTACTTGGTCCGAAGAAGGCAAAAGCTCATTTTTAGAACTAAAAAACACGTTATGTTCCGAACCGGTCTTGCATAATCCAGATTTCACGCGTCCGTTTTCAATTCAATGTGACGCAAGTCAATATGGGATAGGAGCTGTATTAGCACAACGGACTGATGACGGAGACGAAATTCCTGTGGCTTATATGAGCCATAAACTAACCTCAGCCCAAAGAAACTACTCTGTTTCAGAGCAGGAATGCCTGGCTGCGATAATGGCTATTAAACGGTTTCGTGCTTATGTAGAAGGTCATGAATTTGAGGTAATAACGGACCATGCGTCCCTTAAATGGCTTATGAGCCAGGCCGATTTACATGGCAGATTAGCGAGATGGGCTTTAAAGCTGCAGGGTTTCAACTTTACTATCCGACATAGAAGATGTAGTCAAAATATTGTGCCAGCTTCGTTATCTCGTATGTATTCAGAAAATATGGATGAACTTAATGTTAGTAACAACCAGGAGTTGTGGGTTAATGAGTTAGATAAGTCCGTTGAGGTAGATTTAGATTCATTAGAGTTTAAATCTCAGGAATACTTAGGTTTGATTAGAAAAATGCTACCAAAACTAGACTATTTGCCGGATATTAGAGCTGTCGATGGTTTTATTTATAAACGCGTTCAGCACTCTACGGGTGATGAAGCTCAGGAACAGTTGTCCTGGAAACTTTGGGTTCCCACCACCTTAACGGAGGATCTAATTAAGAGAGCCCATGATCATCCTTTATGTGCCCACGGTGGAGTAGGGAAAACCTTGCGAAGGTTGAAAACATTTTTCTTTTGGCCAAAAATGACTAAACAGGTCACTGAGTATGTGCAATCATGCGAAGTTTGTAAGCAAACTAAAGCTGCAAACACAATTTTAAGACCTCCGATGGGTAGACAGACAGTCTCCGTACGAATTTTTCAAAAATTATATCTGGATCTACTAGGTCCATACCCCCGATCTACCTCCGGTAATGTTGGTATTATAATAGTATTGGACCATTTATCTAAGTTTCACTTTTTAGAACCCATAAAAAAATTTACTACCAATGTTATTATTGAATTTATGGAAAAAACGATTTTTCGTATTGTTGGAGTTCCTGAGTCTATTACAACTGATAATGGGGCTCAATTCCGATCGACTTTATTTAAACAGTTTTTAGACTCGTATGGTGTATGTCATAATTTTACCGCGATTTACTCTCCCCAGGCGAACGCTAGTGAGCGAGTCAACCGTTCAGTTTTAGCCGGCATTAGGGCATACATAAAACCATCTCAACGCGATTGGGATGAGAAACTTTCATCCATAAGTTGCGCCCTTAGAAGCTCTTTGCATGTTAGTACTGGCTATTCACCATATTTCATGGTGTTCGGCCAAAATATGTTGCAAAATGGCAAATCATACGCGCTGCTGCGTAATTTAAGCTTATTAGAGGATACAAATATTGATGTGAAGAATGATGAGAAATTGGAAATAATAAGACAAAAGGCTCAGGAAAACCTTAGAAAATCTTATGAAAGAAATGCGAAGACTTACAACTTACGCTCACGCCCCGTAAATTTTGTGATAGGTCAAGAAGTATACCGGAAAAATTTTGCACAGTCAAAGGCCGTTGATCATTTCAACAGCAAACTGGCAAATCAATATGAAAAAGCTAAGGTCGTAGCTAAACATGGATCCTCCTATTACGAGCTACAGAATATGTCGGGAAAGAACCTCGGTATATTTCATGCCAAGGACATTAAGTCATAGCTTCAGCTTCGGTCGCATCGTTGTGAACCATGCAACCTAATCTGTTTTGTAACAATAGGTTTTATGACGAACACGTAATATTCAACTATTTGGATAATCACAGTTCTTAGTATGAAAATAATTGTATATCTAATTTAAGAATTTTTTTTTGTTTGAAAATAAGCCATTTACTTGACCCTGTTTTTTTTTATACCCAATCAGTTGGTAGAATTTTGTTCTGGTAAATGCCCATAAACATTTTGTTCTTTTACGTTCCTAATTTGAAGGGACAAATCTTTTAGGTCAATGTAAGTTTTTTCGTTGTGTAATTAGTATAACCCTAGTACAGTGTTTGGTACAAATAACAATCTCAGGTAATTAACAGTGATGTTTACTCATCACTGATACAATACTGGTTTTCTTATAATGTGGCATTATCTATGCTCTACTTTTACATGATCACCTTCTCAAAAGTCTCTCACGGTAGTAGGTTCTTGCTTTTAATCAAAGCTGTTTGAGTAAGACAGGCATACGTTTTTTGAAAATCTTATGTGCAAAGTGCATCGACAAAAGAGGTTTCATGATAATGGACATGAATTATTTCTTTCTTTCTAAATTAGAACGTGAAACAATAACGATCTTGCTGGGAAACAAAGGTGATTTAGAAGAATCGAGAGAAAAGCGCCGCTTATATAGAAAAAAAGATATATTTTATCTACTATTGTAGTGACCAGAAAAATAAAAGAAATAAAAAAAAAAAGAATAAAGGGTAATTTCAAGTAATATAACTGCAGTTATAGTAAAGATAAATATATTTACAAGATAATTTCCAAATATTGATAGGAATACTTATTTCGCAAGCGGACTGTCTTTTGGTGGCTCAAAGTCTCTCGGGGTATTTTAGGCCACGAGTCTGGCGATTACGATACACGTGTTTTCACCCGAGGGGCAAATAAATTTGCAGGGCCTCTAAAATGCGCCCGATTACCCGGCATTTAACTGCGGAGCTCTCTCGAGTCAACCACCTTAGCCAGGAAATAAATTCGGGAACCACAGAAGAAAGGGCAAAAAGGTCTGCAAAAGAAAAGGATCTGATTCGCGTACCTCTACCTGCCTCATGCCGAACCAGAAAGCGTTCAACGTTTATAACCCTACTTTTGGTAACCGATATGGGATTCTTGTAGGTGGTACAGTACAGGTTACGCGTGAAACCGCTTAATTTATATGAATAGAATTTAAATTTTAACTAAAATTTAGCAAGAATTAGTTGCGAAAATTTAATTATTGAAACCAAAATAACTTTATGGGGCATATATTTTTTTTCTATTACGTATCATATTCACGCATGCCAACTAATATTTCAGGAAGACCCCAAGAGAAGAAAATTATATATTTATATCTAACCTTAATATAATTGTTACCTTTTTTTATAGTACGTAGTAACATTATTAATATTTAGTATTATAATTTAAAAAAAAATCCCACAAAAGAAGCGAACCAAATGAATACCGGTACTCATCAAAATTTTACCGAAATCCCTACACGTAAACCAATGTAAATGCAGAAGGCCTTCAGCAGCGTTGGACTACGATAAAATTTGTAAGTGTTTTTTTTATTTTTTCCGTTATAATTTTATTTGTAATTTTAATTCATAAACCCAACAGAGATTTTAGTGAACATTATTGAATGAAACCGTATGGAATGAAACCCTTTCAATAAAGTCTCTGTTAGGTAAATTATCTCTCTTAAACAAATGTATGAATGTCTCATTCCGGGCATACATACATATCTACATAATTACGTTTGTTTATATTTTTTTTGGTTTATATACTATTTTCTTAAGTACATATTTTTTTCCTACTTTCTTTTGTTCGTTTCTTTGATTTATATATTGTAAGTTGTTTAACCCTTTTATGGGGTAGAATGAAAAAAAAAAAAATTAATTTACACAAAGCTTCATAATTAAAATATCACGGAAATTTATATATTTAGTATTGTGCACGATCACATATAAGATAATTTAAATTTATTAATAAATCTGAAATTAATACCTATAATGGAGATCTTTTTAAAATGTAAAACTTCATAAGTAAGTCTAAGGTAGGGCAATGTGTTCTAGGGGTTTTTCATAAACCACAATGGCCAATCGATAAACCATAGGACGGGTGGGTTAAGAGGCCCGACGAGCTACTACACCTTGGCTCTGTCCATATGTGGACGGTGTTTAAGTAGATAGGTAGATTTTGTTTCTCTGTTTGAGGGCAACTAAGTCGCACGTAATTATATATTTTTTTATTGTACGGAGTCGGTCCACTGGAACAAGATCCCCGCCCTAACTCCCGGTCTAGCTAGTCAGCCAGTACGTGTGCAAGGTTCCAGATGTGGCCCCATAAAGCTATCTCAGCTTGGCTCATAAACTCGCATTACAATAAGATGGCGCCCAACGTGGGGCCCCAGAAACATTGTTTTTTTGCTTAGGTTCTAATATAGGAACTCTAAAAGCCAAAATATTAACACCATCAGTATAAATTTTAGTTTTTGGGATCTCCATTCTAACATCTACCTATATTAAGAGAATACACACAGGAAAACAAAGTCTGTAAGATAACATTTTGGTATATTACTTCGTATTGTTGTTTGTCTTTATACATTTTTTGGTTGTTGACCAAGAGTGCAATAGCGTTCAGGCATAGTAGGAAATATTGTCATTAGATAATTTATAGGTCTTTTACAATCCATTGTGTCCTTTATGTTTATTCATTCCTTTCTGTTACCGAAGTATATATAACCAGTTTTATCTGAAGATATGTTAGCCTGATTGAATGAACATCTGTAAGTAACTAAGGACATAGCGTAGGAATTACGATAAGGAGTGATGTAAAAACTTTTACTCTTATCGTCCACTATTTACTTGTTTATTTTTTTGTTGATTTGTCGTGGGTTAACTTAACTAAATGCCCTATTTAAACGCACAAAGTCTACATTTTTTTTTAAACACAACCCTACCGAAGACGAAATTGAAGTTTTACCTAAAATCTAATTTTGTTTGAAATAGTTTTTTTTTCCACTATGGCAAGCTCCAGTAATGGAAACCATGAGGTTTCACCTGAAAATATTAATTTACCCCAATGTCCCATTTGTCGAAAAGAGTATTAATTGGATGACGTGATCGTTTCAACACCGTGTAATCACGTTTTTCATAAGGCGTGCATTGTTAACACTTTAAAGGAGACTTTGGGTTGTCCCCTGTGCGGAAAGGCCTGTAGGCAAAATAAATTAAAGTCTCATAATATATTAGTAGATAAGGACATTGTGTCTGGCGTGGCCCAACTTACGGACAATCGAACGAATATTGCCAGAGGAGCTATTCCAAAATCTCAAGCACCAAATATAGAACCACCGGCTAGACATTCCCTAGACGGAAATAGGTCTCTTAATCCTAGATTTGCATTAAGTTTTAATAGCAATGGTGCTCGTTCATTGGAGAACTTATTTAATATAGCTCAAGACAATTTAGACTCCCAAAAGGTGCAACGACCTTCAGATGCTGCTCGTATTAGTGATAGCACTCTCCAAAAGTTAATAAATGAGGCTGTTAGAAATCAATTGGCATCTATCAATTTGAACCAAAATTCCAATCCCAGAAATAGTTTTGGAAATAGGAATCCTAGTGTTAATTTAAACAGGAATATACACAACCGAAATAATTTTACTTACAATAGACATTACCCATCGTTAGATTTGTCTACCGATAAAATTTCGTCTTTGATTTCTGGTTGGCATTTAAAATTTAGTGGCCAAGAGGAAGAGGGTTTATCGGTGGATAATTTCATTTACCGCGTACACGCTCTAACTGTACAAAGTTTACGGGGAGATTTTGAGACCTTATGTCGTCACCTTCATTTGTTGTTTACCGGTAAAGCACTAGACTGGTTTTGGCGTTTTCACCGGAGTACTCGAAATATAGATTGGGAATCCCTGTGTATTGAACTGAGGAGTCAGTTTAGGGACAGAAGGACTGATTTTGATTTGCGTGAGCAAATAAGAGCTAGAAGACAGAAAATAGGAGAACGGTTCGACGCGTTTTATGATTCCGTCTTACACATTTTGGATCGTCTGCAGACACCTATGTACGAAGGAGAGTTGGTAGAAATTTTAAAGCGCAATTTACGTCCTGAGGTCCGTAAAGATCTCTTGCACTTTTCAATTAATAATATTTCTGAATTGAGAGAGTTTGTAATAAAGAACGAAATTCTGGATGAGGAGCTAAATAGATACCGGTCAAGCAAAACCTTCGTCCCGCGAAGAACAGTGGCCGAAATCGAAAGTTGTAGTGATACTGATAGTATAACTATTGAGGAAATTAAAGACTGTGTGTGCTGGAACTGTTCTGAGAAGGGACACAAGTTTGAAGATTGTGTAGGGGACAGAAAGGTTTTCTGCTATGGGTGTGGCACCCCGAAGGTGTTTAAGCCAAACTGTCCAAAGTGTAACAATGGGTCAAAAAACTACAAGGCCAATCGTCCAGGCAAAATAGTTCAGACCAAAGCAACCCAATATTAATTTCTTCCGAATGTCAGACTGATCCTATGCAGAACAACTTAGCCTTAAGTAATGAAAACCAGTTTAGTAAACCAAATTATTTTCCAAAATTTTTGAAACCTTATCACGTTCGTTTAAAAGAATATGAGGAAGCGAGGTTGAGAATATTTAATAGTGAGCTAGACCAATCTTGTCTACCAAAGAAACCTAAGAGGTCGACAATGAGGATAAGGAAATTTTGGGAAAAGGTTATACAAAATAGGAGAATTTATTGTTCTGCCGTAATTTCGGATAAACGTAGCTTTGATTTAAGACCTTTCGCAACGGTAAGAATATTTGATGAGGACGTAGTTGGTATGATAGATACGGGCGCAACCGTATCCTGCTTTGCTTCTGAATACGCTAGACACCTTTTAAGGGAAGGTAAATACCCATTTAGAAAGTTCCAGATTTCGTTGAGAACGGCGGACGGTCGTAAACATTCAGCCGTTGGTAGTATTACTACTGCTGTTACCTTTAGAGGTTTAACAAAAATAATAAACTTTTTAATAATACCGAACTTAACCCAAAACCTTTATTTAGGCGTAGATTTTGTACGTACTTTTGAACTAGCCAAAGATTTATTTGGGGACAGTAATGTAGGCAATGCAATTTCAGACCCTAGCATATCGGAAATCGATAACAGTGTTCATACACTGAGTAGGGAGCAAAGAGATAAGCTAGACCAGATTATTAGGGTATTCCCCTCATATACGAAGGAGGGTTTGGGAAGAACATCATTAGTGTCTCATGTTATAGACACCTCAATTAGTAAACCTATCAAGCAAAGATATTTTGCTGTCTCGCAAGCTGTCGAAAAGTTGTTATTTGCAGAAGTCGACCGGATGCTTGAATTGGGAGTGATAGAAGAATCCCAGAGTCCATGGTCATCGCCTGTGGCGTTGGTGCAAAAACCGGGGAAGGTACGACTGTGCTTAGACGCCCGGAAACTGAACAGGGTCACAGTAAAAGATGCGTATCCATTGCCCTTAATTGAGGGAATTTTTAGTAGACTCCCAAAGGCAAAATTTATTACGAGTTTGGATTTAAAGGATGCCTTCTGGCAAATCCCTTTAAGTGAGGAATCAAAGGAGAAAACCGCTTTTACTGTACCTGGGCGCCCGCTCTATCAGTTTATTACCATGCCGTTTGGATTATGCAACGCTCCACAGACGATGTCCAGACTAATGGATAAGGTCATTCCGGCTCATCTACGTACACAAGTTTTTGTATATCTAGATGATTTGTTGCTTATAACGGAGACTTTTGATGAGCACATGATATTATTACAGGAAATAGCCTTACATATAAGGAGAGCGAATTTGACAATCAATATAGAGAAAAGTAAATTTTTACTCAAAGAAGTCAAATATTTAGGGCATATAATCGGCCATGGAACGATTAAGACAGACCCGGACAAAGTTAATGCTATCCGCGATTATCCGTTGCCAAGGTCCGTCCGACAATTAAGACGATTTTTAGGAATTTGTGGGTGGTATAGACGGTTCGTCCGAAATTTTGCGACTGTAACCTCACCTCTTACCGATATGTTGCAGAAGAAAAATAATTTTACTTGGTCCGAAGAAGGCAAAAGCTCATTTTTAGAACTAAAAAACACGTTATGTTCCGAACCGGTCTTGCATAATCCAGATTTCACGCGTCCGTTTTCAATTCAATGTGACGCAAGTCAATATGGGATAGGAGCTGTATTAGCACAACGGACTGATGACGGAGACGAAATTCCTGTGGCTTATATGAGCCATAAACTAACCTCAGCCCAAAGAAACTACTCTGTTTCAGAGCAGGAATGCCTGGCTGCGATAATGGCTATTAAACGGTTTCGTGCTTATGTAGAAGGTCATGAATTTGAGGTAATAACGGACCATGCGTCCCTTAAATGGCTTATGAGCCAGGCCGATTTACATGGCAGATTAGCGAGATGGGCTTTAAAGCTGCAGGGTTTCAACTTTACTATCCGACATAGAAGAGGTAGTCAAAATATTGTGCCAGCTTCGTTATCTCGTATGTATTCAGAAAATATGGATGAACTTAATGTTAGTAACAACCAGGAGTTGTGGGTTAATGAGTTAGATAAGTCCGTTGAGGTAGATTTAGATTCATTAGAGTTTAAATCTCAGGAATACTTAGGTTTGATTAGAAAAATGCTACCAAAACTAGACTATTTGCCGGATATTAGAGCTGTCGATGGTTTTATTTATAAACGCGTTCAGCACTCTACGGGTGATGAAGCTCAGGAACAGTTGTCCTGGAAACTTTGGGTTCCCACCACCTTAACGGAGGATCTAATTAAGAGAGCCCATGATCATCCTTTATGTGCCCACGGTGGAGTAGGGAAAACCTTGCGAAGGTTGAAAACATTTTTCTTTTGGCCAAAAATGACTAAACAGGTCACTGAGTATGTGCAATCATGCGAAGTTTGTAAGCAAACTAAAGCTGCAAACACAATTTTAAGACCTCCGATGGGTAGACAGACAGTCTCCGTACGAATTTTTCAAAAATTATATCTGGATCTACTAGGTCCATACCCCCGATCTACCTCCGGTAATGTTGGTATTATAATAGTATTGGACCATTTATCTAAGTTTCACTTTTTAGAACCCATAAAAAAATTTACTACCAATGTTATTATTGAATTTATGGAAAAAACGATTTTTCGTATTGTTGGAGTTCCTGAGTCTATTACAACTGATAATGGGGCTCAATTCCGATCGACTTTATTTAAACAGTTTTTAGACTCGTATGGTGTATGTCATAATTTTACCGCGATTTACTCTCCCCAGGCGAACGCTAGTGAGCGAGTCAACCGTTCAGTTTTAGCCGGCATTAGGGCATACATAAAACCATCTCAACGCGATTGGGATGAGAAACTTTCATCCATAAGTTGCGCCCTTAGAAGCTCTTTGCATGTTAGTACTGGCTATTCACCATATTTCATGGTGTTCGGCCAAAATATGTTGCAAAATGGCAAATCATACGCGCTGCTGCGTAATTTAAGCTTATTAGAGGATACAAATATTGATGTGAAGAATGATGAGAAATTGGAAATAATAAGACAAAAGGCTCAGGAAAACCTTAGAAAATCTTATGAAAGAAATGCGAAGACTTACAACTTACGCTCACGCCCCGTAAATTTTGTGATAGGTCAAGAAGTATACCGGAAAAATTTTGCACAGTCAAAGGCCGTTGATCATTTCAACAGCAAACTGGCAAATCAATATGAAAAAGCTAAGGTCGTAGCTAAACATGGATCCTCCTATTACGAGCTACAGAATATGTCGGGAAAGAACCTCGGTATATTTCATGCCAAGGACATTAAGTCATAGCTTCAGCTTCGGTCGCATCGTTGTGAACCATGCAACCTAATCTGTTTTGTAACAATAGGTTTTATGACGAACACGTAATATTCAACTATTTGGATAATCACAGTTCTTAGTATGAAAATAATTGTATATCTAATTTAAGAATTTTTTTTTGTTTGAAAATAAGCCATTTACTTGACCCTGTTTTTTTTTATACCCAATCAGTTGGTAGAATTTTGTTCTGGTAAATGCCCATAAACATTTTGTTCTTTTACGTTCCTAATTTGAAGGGACAAATCTTTTAGGTCAATGTAAGTTTTTTCGTTGTGTAATTAGTATAACCCTAGTACAGTGTTTGGTACAAATAACAATCTCAGGTAATTAACAGTGATGTTTACTCATCACTGATACAATACTGGTTTTCTTATAATGTGGCATTATCTATGCTCTACTTTTACATGATCACCTTCTCAAAAGTCTCTCACGGTAGTAGGTTCTTGCTTTTAATCAAAGCTGTTTGAGTAAGACAGGCATACGTTTTTTGAAAATCTTATGTGCAAAGTGCATCGACAAAAGAGGTTTCATGATAATGGACATGAATTATTTCTTTCTTTCTAAATTAGAACGTGAAACAATAACGATCTTGCTGGGAAACAAAGGTGATTTAGAAGAATCGAGAGAAAAGCGCCGCTTATATAGAAAAAAAGATATATTTTATCTACTATTGTAGTGACCAGAAAAATAAAAGAAATAAAAAAAAAAAAGAATAAAGGGTAATTTCAAGTAATATAACTGCAGTTATAGTAAAGATAAATATATTTACAAGATAATTTCCAAATATTGATAGGAATACTTATTTCGCAAGCGGACTGTCTTTTGGTGGCTCAAAGTCTCTCGGGGTATTTTAGGCCACGAGTCTGGCGATTACGATACACGTGTTTTCACCCGAGGGGCAAATAAATTTGCAGGGCCTCTAAAATGCGCCCGATTACCCGGCATTTAACTGCGGAGCTCTCTCGAGTCAACCACCTTACCCAGGAAATAAATTCGGGAACCACAGAAGAAAGGGCAAAAAGGTCTGCAAAAGAAAAGGATCTGATTCGCGTACCTCTACCTGCCTCATGCCGAACCAGAAAGCGTTCAACGTTTATAACCCTACTTTTGGTAACCGATATGGGATTCTTGTAGGTGGTACAGTACAGGTTACGCGTGAAACCGCTTAATTTATATGAATAGAATTTAAATTTTAACTAAAATTTAGCAAGAATTAGTTGCGAAAATTTAATTATTGAAACCAAAATAACTTTATGGGGCATATATTTTTTTTCTATTACGTATTATATTCACGCATGCCAACTAATATTTCAGGAAGACCCCAAGAGAAGAAAATTATATATTTATATCTAACCTTAATATAATTGTTACCTTTTTTTATAGTACGTAGTAACATTATTAATATTTAGTATTATAATTTAAAAAAAAATCCCACAAAAGAAGCGAACCAAATGAATACCGGTACTCATCAAAATTTTACCGAAATCCCTACACGTAAACCAATGTAAATGCAGAAGGCCTTCAGCAGCGTTGGACTACGATAAAATTTGTAAGTGTTTTTTTTATTTTTTTCGTTATAATTTTATTTGTAATTTTAATTCATAAACCCAACAGAGATTTTAGTGAACATTATTGAATGAAACCGTATGGAATGAAACCCTTTCAATAAAGTCTCTGTTAGGTAAATTATCTCTCTTAAACAAATGTATGATTGTCTCATTCCGGGCATACATACATATCTACATAATTACGTTTGTTTATATTTTTTTTGGTTTATATACTATTTTCTTAAGTACATATTTTTTTTCCTACTTTCTTTTGTTCGTTTCTTTGATTTATATATTGTAAGTTGTTTAACCCTTTTATGGGGTAGAATGAAAAAAAAAAAATTAATTTACACAAAGCTTCATAATTAAAATATCACGGAAATTTATATATTTAGTATTGTGCACGATCACATATAAGATAATTTAAATTTATTAATAAATCTGAAATTAATACCTATAATGGAGTAGATCTGTGTTCTAGGGGTGTAGCAATGTGTTCTAGGGGTTTTTCATAAACCACAATGGCCAATCGATAAACCATAGGACGGGTGGGTTAAGAGGCCCGACGAGCTACTACACCTTGGCTCTGTCCATATGTGGACGGTGTTTAAGTAGATGGGTAGATTTTGTTTCTCTGTTTGAGGGCAACTAAGTCGCACGTAATTATATATTTTTTTATTGTACGGAGTCGGTCCACTGGAACAAGATCCCCGCCCTAACTCCCGGTCTAGCTAGTCAGCCAGTACGTGTGCAAGGTTCCAGATGTGGCCCCATAAAGCTATCTCAGCTTGGCTCATAAACTCGCATTACAAAGCTGAAATTCAAATTAAACAAACAAAAGTCATCAAAGACGACAAACACGTGTGTAACGTTCAAAGGGCAAGTGCCGGCATGCACGTACGTAACCAAGGTGAAAAAAAATTTTCAAATTCAAATGGTAATTATGATAAAAATAAATGTAATTATTGTGGATTTAAACCACACAATAGAAAAGATTGCCCTGCAAGGGAAAAAAATTGCAACATTTGCAACTCACGTGGACACTTTGCGAGTGTATGTAAAAAGAAAAATGAAATTAAAGCAAAACCAAGTAAAATGGTAAATTCGGTTGAATCCGCAAATTTGAAATCAAATTCTGAGAATCGGGAAAATTTTGACTATATGATCGGTACGGTGAATAAATTTTTCACGGGGAATAATCGTAAATGTGTAGATTCGTGGTACATTCAGTACGAAGTAGCCGAATTGGAAAATAGTTTAAACTTTCTTATAGATACTGGGGCAGACTGTGTCTGCATCCCAAAAAATTCGATTTCGAACCATCATAATCTGACCATCGTAAATACAGATACGGGTTTAAAGGGACCGGATGGTAATTCGTTGAACGTTCTAGGCATTGCTAAAGCAACCTTAGCTTATCGTGGGAAACAATGTAAAGAAGACGTTTATATTGTTGAGGGGCTTAGTACTCCTATTTTAGGGCGAAATGCTATCGTGAAATTAAATATTCTTCAGCCTCCGGCCCTTGAAAATTTTTTAGTTTCAAAAAGTGAAAGTGAGAATATGTCATTGAGGTTAGTGGAAAATTTTCCCAGACTTTTTCGTGAGATCGGGGAGTTTAGAGGTGAAATTAACATAAGATTGAGGGATAATGTTACTCCTTTTGTACAGACAATACCAAGAAAGGTTCCAATCCCTTTATTACCAAAATTGAAATCGGAAATTGATAGATTAATAGATCTGGACATAATTGAACGTATGGACGATGTTACGGAGTGGGTCAGTCCCATAGTAGTTGTTCCGAAACCGAACAATGAAATAAGACTGTGTGTTGACTACACCCAGCTTAATAAAGCGGTTATTAGGCCATATTATCCTATGCCGAAAATTGAGCTCTCCTTAGCTAACATTAAGGAAGCTAAAATTTTTTCGAAAATCGACGCGAACAAGGGATTTTATCAAATAAAATTATGTCGTGAAAGTCAATTACTGACTTGTTTTATATGTCCATTCGGACGGTTTATTTTTAAAAGATTACCTTTTGGCATTTCTTGCGCGCCAGAATATTTTGTCTCAAAGTTTAATAAAGTCCTAGAAGGAATAAACAACTGCATTTCGCATGTTGATGATATTCTAATTTTTGGGAAAAATCGTGATGAACATGATGCCGCTCTCGAAAAAGTTTTAGCTCGCCTTGACAAAGAAGGTATAACTATTAACAAAGAGAAGTCATGTTTTGGTGTAGACCAAGTTACTTACTTGGGTTATGTTCTTTCAACAAATGGTATTTCTATTGATCCAGAAAGGATCAAGGCAATTGTTGACTTCCCCGAACCGGAAAATAGAACGGAAGTCCAACGTTTCCTCGGTATGGTGAATTTTGTTGCAAAGTTTATCCCCAATCGGTCTAAGATATTAGGACCTATCAATGTCTTAACGGGAAAGGTAGATTTTGTTTGGGATAAGGTACAGCAGAAAGCTTTTTTGGAAATTAAGAACAGTTTGACACAAACTCCAACTTTAGCCTTTTATGACCCTTCTAAACAAATTATCATTAGCTCAGACGCATCCAGTTATGGTATTGGTGCCTG
This sequence comes from Melanophora roralis, assembly GCA_963583895.1. Classification (NCBI taxonomy): domain Eukaryota; kingdom Metazoa; phylum Arthropoda; class Insecta; order Diptera; family Rhinophoridae; genus Melanophora; species Melanophora roralis. The sequence goes on from OY757188.1 coordinate 56,252,385, forward strand.
TCTTTTTCAAATGGACGGCGACGGTAAAAGGGAAGTGGTTTCATATATATCCAGAACGATGACCGATACTGAGAGACATTACGCTCAAATTGAACGTGAAGCCTTGGGCATAACATGGGCGGCGGAGAAGCTAGCCGAGTATATAACAGGTGTAAAGGTAATATTGGAAACAGACCACAAGCCTTTGGTGCAAATTTTACAGTCAAAGAATTTAGATACCTTGACCCCAAGACTACAACGTTTCAGAATGCGCCTTATGAGGTACGACTACTCTATAGTCTACGCACCAGGCAAAGACTTAAAAGTAGCTGACGCTTTATCTCGTAGTCCAGTTCCTTGTGGAAGGGACAAGCCTCAGGAACTCGGGATAGAAACGGAAGCTTTTGTACGTTTTGTCGTAAAACATCTTCCAATAAAAGATTATTATGTAGAGAAAATAATAAAAGCTCAAAAAGAGGACCCAATATGCAAACTACTTGTTCAATATTCGGCGGATGGGTGGCCAACTCGTAATAAATTACCAGATTTAATGGTACCCTATTATCAATATCGTTACGATATTTCTTTTTCACAAAATTTAGTATTAAAAGATACACGAATAATTATCCCTCCAGGTTTACAAAGAGAAGTAATCAACTTCATTCATTCAGGCCATCAAGGAATTACCAAGTGTCGTAGATTAGCTCAAACTTCGGTTTGGTGGTTGGGTCTTAGTTCACAGTTAGAAAATTTAGTAAGAAACTGTCCTAACTGCATTGAGGAACGATGCAACAACAGGAAAACATTCAAGTATGAAAATCCACCAACTCGACCAATGGAGAAAATTGGTTTAGACCTTTTCAAATGGAACACGTGGTATCTTATAATAACTGATTATTATTCACGATATTTTGAATTTGTTCCACTAACCTCTATGACTGAAGAGGTCATAATCGACAAACTCAAAGAATTTTTTTCACGTTTTGGTATTTGTTCCATATGCAGGAGTGACAATGGTCCACAATTTCAGTCAAAATTTAAACAATTTGCTTTGGATTACAATTTTACACACGTGACAAGTAGCCCTTATTACAGCCAATCTAATGGTGCGGCGGAAGCAGCGGTGAAAGTTGCAAAAAAGTTGATAAAAAAAATGTGAAAATATTCACGAAGGTCTTCTTAACTATCGTTCAACCCCTTTGGCAAACGGATTTTCGCCCGCGGAATTAATGATGGGTCGCAAAATCAAATCTTTGGTTCCAATGTTGCCGAGTCTGTTAGAACCAGAAAATAATCGGGAAGTATTAGAAAAGGAACGTCAAATTCGAAAGAAACAGGTTCAGAATTATAATAGAAGACACAGAACTAGGGATCTGCCGGAATTGAAAAAAGGGGATGGGGTGTGGATAGTCGATTTACAGAAATATGGTAGGGTTTTGAAGAGACTAGACGAACCACGATCATATCTGATTAAGGCGGATAGGGAGACGTACAGACGAAACAGATGGCATCTAATCTCAGTGCCAAATTTCAGTACTGGTGATTCTGACAATTCGGACGAATTTTATAATCCGAATGAGAATTGTATAGTCGAAAATAATTTCGACAACAATGCTAGCGAGGATCAAACCGATTTGCCTTATACTCCGAAGGAACTACCTTCTGAAGAAACTCCAGAAGTTGGTCCCTCAACAAGAGTTGGTAGAAAAAGAACTACACCAACTTGGTTTAAAGATTATGTAGTTTAGGAGATTGATTTATAAAATTAAAATACAATTTTAGAAAAAAAGTATTATATTTGTAATCAAAAATATCAAAACAATTGCAAAACTGAAAAGAAATAATATTGTAAAAATACTTTAATTTAGTTATTAAAATTATAAAAACAATGTTAAATGAATTTAAAGAAAGAAAGAAAGTATTATACTTGTAATCAAAAATATCAAAACAATTGCAAAACTGAGAAGAAATAATATTGTAAAAATACTTTAATTTAGTTATTAAAATTATAAAAACAATGTTAAATGAATTTAAAGAAAGAAAAAAAAAATAGGTATTATAATCATTACTTATTATATTTAAGAAAGGGGATGTAGTATAAGCTACACTTGTGTGGCTAAGTGCTACCCTAATACATTTATAATGTAACCAGTATCAACGGTACTCGTTATTGTGCCAAGCTAATGTCATGTGTTTTTCCCACTAGGCTTGTTCTTCTTTATCTTGTGCCCGACACGTTCGGTCGTAATAAAACGTAATTATAATTTAATATAAAACAAACGCTTTTTATTTAAAAGAATACTTGACCCTCCTGGTCAACACTACAGATAGTGCATCTTTTTTTGTTATCAACTGGCAACGCTAAACATTTTTTATTTATTTATTTGATTTAAGCAATAAGTTATACATTAAATATAATAATACAGAGGCAAAATAATTCAATACTGTTGAATTGAAAAATGCAATTATGTTGTTTTCAATATAAAAAAAAAACTAGCAGAAAAGTCAATAATATTACAGAGATTATTATAATCACGCAAATTCTTCAAAAAGGATTATAAGTAGCATAATTTTGACGAAAAAAATTACGAACAATGGGTTTTAATTTTTGGTCTGACGAGTAGGAACAATGAAAGACAAATTGGATAGCAGAAACTCGAAGAAACTGTTAATCAATTTGACTAAAAAGGTCACATTAAGCATGTCCTTCTGCTTTTCAGTGTGGGTAATCGCATTAAGGCAAGTCTAGTTTCATAAGATGACAGCTCTGCATATTTATCTGGATACACCACAGATACACCCAGATAAGTCAAAAAACGATTTGGCAGCACTAGGGTAATACTATGGCATAAGATAGATCAGGGGCCAAATTACGGCATCCGTGATCGAGTAAAATTGTTCGTAATATTTGCTTTTGAGATTACCGCATTCGTTATCGAGTAAGAGCTATCGTAATTTCTGATGATAGCATTCGTTAACGAGTACGCTATCGAGTGCTGGCTAACGAAAAGTTGTTCGTGAGGTAAACAGCATTCGAAATTTATTTTATGTGCAACAATAGACAGTGAAGGTAGACAAAATGTAAGTTTTTATACAAATTTTAGTTGAAGCTATAAATAAATAAATAAAATAAACATTTTAGAACCAATATTACAAAATAAATGGAAAGCAAAAGGATATAATGGCTCAATTTATGATTGATCATCCTAACTTGGCCAAAAATAACCAAAGATATGTTAATTTTGAGATGGTTTTTGAAACCCAAAATGAGTGCCGTCTATACAACCAATGACTAAGAAATAAAGGAAATGTTACATAAAGCTAGCATTATATTGCGATTTTATATTTACCGCCAGGGAGTTTAAATTTCTGCATGAACGCTTCCGAGCATAAAGCAAACTGTTCTGGTAAAAATTTTATAAATTTTGCACACAGCTTATTATCTATTTCTTTCATCATTTTGTTAACCGTTTTGCAAACTCCGCTCTGACTTATTCCAATTAAATAGTCATTTTTAGTGGTGTGTTGAAAAGATCCACTGGCTAAAAGTGATAATGTTACGGCCAGCTGCAGCTTTGGTGGTAAGGCAGTAGACATATGTCCTTAAAAATTTAGCTCACAACGAATAAAATGAAATGCCCCTTTTGAAACTCTAAAACGCTTAACAAACCTTAAATGATAAAGTTTTAAACGAAATTCAGTAGCTGACAATGACAGTGGATCACTTTTAACCCGTATTTGGCGTCTTATACGCATAGTATTAGATTCATCCTCTGAGTCAGAAGATAAACACAACAAAACTAATGTAGTCATTTTTATTTTGCTTTTTTTTATTAAATACTTAAAAACAATATAACAGCAAAATTTTGTGTTTCCTTTTTTAACAAAGTTGTAATTTTTTACTAAAACATGTTTTCATTCAATTACAATGCAAAAAAAATCTATTACATTCTATTTTAATTTCGATACGTGAGCTATCGAATGCGGTAATCCATTCATTCGATACGTGACGAAATTTCATTCGATACGAAAGTCTACTCGTTCACGAGTGCCGTAATTTGGCCCCAGTGTTGCAAAAGTTGATACGATCGTAATTTTTTTGATACTATTGGATGGTGGAAAATACCGTGTTACTCCTCTGGCTAATTTGATACCCCCTTTTGCTTTTTCTAATTATTAATATAAATGGTTTAGTTTAGCCCCTTTCCAACTATCTTTTTCTTTCCATGTGATTTTCTTTAATACTTGAGTACGCAAATATGCGCCCTTTCAAAAAGAATAGAATATCATTTTACAATCAAAGTTTCGAGTAGTAAATGATAAACAGGTTTAAAACACGCTACTCTTATACTAACTATAGAAAAACATATATTTTTCTGAAACCTTTTTTAAAAATAGTAAATGCAGTTACCATAAAAGTGCAATCATTTAATTTTTGTTAAGAAACTAGAAGGCCCCAAAATTGTTTCAGTCTTTAATGGTAAATCACGTAAAATATTATTACCCAAGAAAAAGGTTAAAGGGTATATTAATAAACAATTTTGAAATTTAAAACAGATTTGAAATACATACTGATTTTGTTCAAAAATTTCGTTTAAAAAAATTATTTTAAAATAAAACAAAATTAAATTAAAAAAATGCAAAAAGGTGGCGTATACAGAATATATATATCATTAAAAATGTCCTCCATGGCAAGAGATGTTTTCACATTAGTCAATGGTGTTTTAACCATTACTTCCACAAATATATTATACTTAGGTAACAAATTAACCGTGGTCATCATTTGTAACTTTTTTTTAAAGCATAAAATATTAGCCTATGGGTAGTTGCCTTGCTAAATGTTTTAAATATACGCAATTTCTTTGGCATGGCGTATAAAAAAAAAAAAGTTGTAAATAAACCTTTTAACTTGATGCTTTTTAACTTAAGGCGGACAAAATACATATTTCATAGAGATGCGATAAGATAAATTCAGCAAGTCAGCGAAGAAAAAAAATTTAAATTCAATTTTTTCAAGTGGCAAACGTCAATTTTCCCAAATTAAAGGTCAGATTTTTAAAATAAATTTTTACAATAGCATTGGATAATATTAGCGGAGTTAACCAATATTAAAATTTTTCTAAAAAATATATACAGTTCAGTTCAGTTTCGATTAATTGTTGAACAAACTAAAAACACTTGAAACTTCTATATGACTTTTTTGTCACAATTTTTTGTGGATTAAAGTAAAACAGATAAAAAAATATTTTGATACTATTACTGTTAAAAAAGTACTCTCCAAACATTTTTTTGATACCCAAATGAAATTCTCATTTTTCATCACTGAGATAGATAGCATGATACAACTAATCAGGTAATCTCGTCCCTGCAACAACTACAAATTAGTACCAAGGTGTCAAACAATAGCTCATAGAAAAAAAAACGATGAGTAATAATTTTTGTTGTTTTATTTACGTGCGATTAGTTAACATACTTTTTTTTGGCAAACTTTTATTTCACACATTTTGAAAGAGAGCAAAAAAAATTCTCTCTGTAAATAAATTTTGTTGATTGATAATTTTAATCAGTGCAACCAAGTTCATGCACAAAAGGCTTTGCCGTTTTAAAATATGCTATGGTATGCTTTCTTTTTTGGGACACGGCTTATTTAAATGAGTAAACGTAGATGTTTGAGTACGCATTATTTTTATATGTGCACACTTTAATTATTTTTAAATAAAGTGGTGGATTTTGAAAACAATTTAAATTTTTTTTATATCAAAGAACAATATTTCTTTTTTCTAGTTTTTTGACCTTTTTAATATTAATAACTAAGTCTATTTTTTAATCTTTAAGTCTATTATATTTATTTTGTAAAAATTTTTTATATTTAGTTTGGCTTAAGTTCATATAATTTTATTTATTAGAAAAAATTATTATTTTCCGTTAATGTTGAAAGAAACTTTAATTTTGAAAAATGCTGATTTTTCTACCAATATTATATTAGCCGAGTAGAATGCATTTTCCAAAGCAGCTACGCAATTTCGTCATCAGTACTCTTTGAACGGTAGTAGTGTATTTGGTTGTAAACATCACCTATTTAACTTACACGTAACAGAGAAAGGGATACGGCATGACTGTTTTATTTCGTTATTACTTTGTAAGTTAGGACGAAGTTTTGTGGATTAAAGTAAAACAGATAAAAAAATATGTTGATACTATTGCTGTTAAAAAAGTACTCTCCAAACATTTTTTTGATACCCAAATGAAATTCTCATTTTTCATCACTGAGATAGATAGCATGATACAACTAATCAGGTAATCTCGTCCCTGCAACAACTACAAATTAGTACCAAGGTGTCAAACAATAGCTCATAGAAAAAAAAACGATGAGTAATAATTTTTGTTGTTTTATTTACGTGCGATAAGTTAACATACTTTTTTTTGGCAAACTTTTATTTCACACATTTTGAAAGAGAGCAAAAAAAATTCTCTCTGGAAATAAATTTTGTTGGTTGATAATTTTAATCAGTGCAACCAAGTTCATGCACAAAAGGCTTTGCCGTTTTATAATGTACTATGGTATGCTTTCTTTTTTGGGACACGGCTTATTTAAATGAGTAAACGTAGATGTTTGAGTACACATTATTTTTATATATGCACACTTTGATTATTTTTAAATAAAGTGGTGGATTTTGAAAACAATTTAAATTTTTTTTATATCAAAGAACAATATTTCTTTTTTCTAGTTTTTTGACCTTTTTAATATTAATAACTAAGTCTATTTTTTAATCTTTAAGTCTATTATATTTATTTTGTAAAAATTTTTTATATTTAGTTTGGCTTAAGTTCATATAATTTTTTTTATTAGAAAAAATTATTATTTTCCGTTAATGTTGAAAGAAACTTTAATTTTGAAAAATGCTAATTTTTCTACCAATATTATATTAGCCAAATAGAATGCATTTTCCAAAACAGCTACGCAATTTCGTCATCAGTACTCTTTGAACGGTAGTAGTGTATTTGGTTGTAAACATCACCTATTTAACTTACACGTAACAGAGAAGGGGATACGGCATGACTGTTTTATTTCGTTATTACTTTGTAAGTTAGTACGAAGTTTACTTTTCATATACACTATGCTCTTTTCCACTAAAAGTCTCTTTGGCAACACTTGACTAACGGTCGAGCATCACCCATCTCTCAGATAGAATGAAAGGCTTTTTATTCTTGTATATTATACTAGCTAAGCCCTGGTGTGCTTCGCTACCCCAATCATAGTAAAATTATTAAAATATGTAAACAAAAGAATTTATATATTTTTTAATTTATTGGTTGCCTCACATAAGTTGCAATAAATAATAAGTCACTTATAAATTGGAAATTTACCAGGCTTACAGTTTTGGAGATATATAGAAAGCTTTAATAAGCAAAAATTATTTATAATCTTCTATATATAATCTACGCCCCTTATTAACATATTAACATTTTTTGGTAACCTGACGAATGCAATTTAAATTATGTTTCTACCTTCATTGGTTTTAAAGTTACGAAAAGTACTGAAACATAATTTTAACCTCTTTTCCCCCTAAGAGTTCAATTATTCAAAAAAGAACCAAAAACGTACTAATATTTTTTAGGCCTGTCGCGTCCAATGTGAATTATGTTTTTATCTTTATTGGTTGAAAAGTAACAAAAAACGCATAAAAAAAATTAAAATATATTTTTAACTCGTTTTCCCCTTTTGGGTCCAAAATTAAAAGAGTACGAAAAACGTAATAAAATTTTTTTAAGACCTATCGAACGCAATTTAAATAATGTTTATATCTTTATTGGTTTAAAAGTAACAAAAAATACCAAAAAGTACCAAAAGATAATTTTAACACCTTTTTCCACCATTTTGGACCAAAATGAAAAAAAAAACTCCAGATACCTGTCTGTTTGTTTCTTAAGGAAAACGCAAAACTTTTTAAATTTTGTTTCTATCTTATATACATCAAAAGATAGTAGGCTACAGGTTTTTCCTTTTTTGTCCCCTTTGTATCCCTTTACGGGCCCAATTTCTAAAAATTCGTATGTATTTAAACAAACATGTATTTAGCACTACGCGTTCGATCAGTATGGCTTTGGGCAATTTGGTTAGGTAATTCATAACCAGACCTTCGCACACAAATGGGCGTAGTGTGGACATGGCAGCAAAGATTTCCAAACAAAAGTTGCCAATTGTTTCTTCCAGACTTGAAGTAACTCGCTGTAAAAACTTCAAAAAAATCGATCCACTGGTGGGGCCAGCTATAAATTACAAACATACATACATACAAACATACATATGTACTTACATACATACACACATACATACATACATACATACATACAAACATACATACATATTAATACTTTATGGGGTCACAAATGGAAAATAAAGAAATTTCAAACGGAATGACAAACTGATATATACCCTTATCACTACGTAAAGGGTATACAAAAGAAATGTAGAGGGCGAATTTTTGAATTCACCTTGATATTACTTTACTTTTAATTTAATTTGTTTTTCACAAACAAGGCACATACAGAGAACCAAGGCCCATTTATCCAGGTAATATTTAGAACCCAGCTGATTAAAATCAATTTAACATTTATACGAAATAAAAACTAATTTTATATGGAATTTTTAGTTTTTCTGACATTTTACCGTTCAAACACAAAAAGGAAATGCAGAGGGCGAATTTTTTGAATTCGCCTTGGGCTTACCTTGTTGAATGTGCCTTGCAGAGAACTGTTTTCATAAAATTTAACACCAGTCTGTTTTCATAAGGACCTGTAAAAATATTGTTTTTTTTTAGCAGGATTTATATATTCTTCAGCAAGAGGCTGCTTATCTGATTAAACTTTTAAAAATCTTGTGATCATGATTAATGGTTAAAAATGTATTTTGTATTTCAAATAAAAGATACTAAAATACTGTATTTTGTATTTGAAATACTCGACTTGAAAGTATTTGGTATTTTGTATTTGAAATACAAGCGGAAGAAGTATTTTGTATTTTGTATTTCAAATACAGCAAAGCATGTATTTTGCCTAACTCTGCCTATTATTCATTTTATTAAACATTTTTATATTTTAAATTAAGTTTGAATAAGGATAATAAAAAAATTTGTTACATGCAGTAAAATATCTTTTCAATAAGGCTATAAAAACTTAAATCGGCTAAAAAACAGCAAAGTTATTTTGCTTTCCCCAGACAACTAATTTGTTGTAGAACACCTAATCAATATACTTGAGGCCGATTTTTTAAATTTATTGAAATTATCTACAACAACATCGTTCTTGTAATCTTTTAATTTCAAAATACTCGAATAAAAATTTTTCGTCTGGGGCTACTCCTTTTAATTAATTAAAAAACGTAGTCAAAAATTGATACGCATTGCATCTAAGGTGGGTGGTGGGCGTTGGGAGGGGCTGATGTCATCGAAGCTCAGCACACGGGTTTCGTTTTTATGCATGGGAGGTGGGTGTTGCTGATGTAAATAAAACTCTGCACACAGGTTTCACTTGTTGAAGTATGGGAGATGGGCGGTGGGCGTGGGCGATTTGGACGAAATTCTATTTTTTTCTTAATTTAGTCAATACAATGCTCGATGCCAACTTTCAATAGTTTAGGACCACTCCTTCTATTTTTTGCACAAAAATGTACGAAGCAATACCACTGTGCGTCGCCGTTATAATGAAGATTCACACAATAAGTTGTACACCTTGGTTACTTATATTCCCGTATCCACCTTAAAGGTTGAACTATACGTGACATAACCGTACCTATTGAACATCCAATTGGAACCCAATCTGAACCAATTGCATTTTCAATTGTTATGACTATGGCGTTACAGTTATATCACGTATAAGAACCTGCAAACCGAAAATGTGGAATCCAACGATGATTAAATTTCTCAATTACCGTAAAGATTATTGTGTCTTTTTGGTTTTAAAACTGGCTTAGGTTTAAATAAAAACATTAATTGTAAAAAAGTTTTTTTTTTAATTTTTATGTACATATGTACATACATATGTATAGGTATATTCAATTCGTTTTTCAGTAAAATTTTCTATGTAATAAGACTACGAGTGCTGTTTGCATTAATTTACCGGCCAAATTAAAATTAACTTTAGTTTTTGTCAAAAATAAAAAAACTAAACAAACAAAGACTTCTATATCAATGAGTATGGTAAAAAAAGCCAAATTCATAACTTTATAAGTGTTTTATCAAAAACATTTTTATATAACAATATAAAACCGTATTAAAATCAAGTTTACTAGATGTAAACGAAGTTTTAGAGTTATTAAAGATTCCGACTTAGCTTTGGATTAGGAAAAATTAAATGATTAAAGAAATTTGAGTTGTCTGTTTTTGATTTAGGGTGCAGTGCAGTGCTTGGTAATGAGAAATAGAATTTGTTTATTTTTTAAATTTAAAAAAAAGTCGTGAAATTCATGCCTCTTTTAATGGAAAAGAAAAAGGAGAGAATGATCACACCCATATTTCAAATGGACGATTGTACTTTGTATATGTATTAATGCTGAATTAATAAATATTTATTAAAAGAAAGTATATAAAAAAATTTAAATAATTATTAATGTTAGATATCGTTTATTTTTATAATTCAAAATACTTAGAATATGTAATATGCCTAAAAGGTCTGGCATCGATAAAAAAAGGTTTTAAAACTTGGCACTACTTTTTATTGCTTATATGAAACCAAAGCGCATGCATACAGGTGGGAGCGGTTCTACAAAAACAACTAAAATGGAAGTGCGAATGTCAAAGACAGATAACAAAAACACACAAATTCTTTCTTCTCCTTTTTGAGATTTTCTAAGATTCTTTAGTTGTTGTTAGTAAAAGAGAAAAAAAACATAAACAAATTTTTACAAATAAACATCCGAAATACTCTTACTCAGCTGATTAACTAAGGCCACCTGCATACGTGCGCCCTCTCGGAATTTTGTGAGTCAATCTAAAATTTTGTTGACTTTTATTTAACTAATTATTGTACACATCTGAATTGTGCACGATAAGTATTAAATTAGCTTTAAGTTGACTCAAAAGTTATGCAGAAATGATGCAATGGTTGAAGCTGTGTACGCACAAAGAAAAGAAAGAAAAAGCAAAATTAAATGAAAAATGTGAATCCCAGTAAAGACTAACTTTGTGGTTTTTTCGTTTGTTGGTTGTATGTTCTTTGTTTAGTACCTATGTCAAGTTAATTAATTTAAGTCGTATATATGAAGTTTTAACAAAAAATATTTAAAATAAATTGAAAAATTACAACAATCAATTGATAAAACATAAATAGTATAAAATATAAAAAATAAAAAAAAAGTTTTAGTATGAGAGGTTATGGTAAAAGAAATTTAAAGAGGCTGGTAAAAAAGAAAAGGCTATTTATATAAAAACATTAAATAGGACGCCAAATCCAGTAAATGTTGAAAACAAGAGTTTGTCTACCATGACTGGAGATATAAAGTGTTTGATGGACTTCAAAGCGCAGAAAAATTAAAATGTAAAAGAAAGACTTTGAGGGAAAAACTATGTGTGTGGTACTTAAAAAACCGGCCAAGCCGAGAAAGTTTTGACAAACTATTGTGCCTTCTAAGAGAAGGAGATTTAAATCTCCCTAAAAGTGCAAAGATTTTTCAAATCCCTATATATAAAAGACGTTTTCCCAGGTCAATACTGTCATTTTGGTATTAAGAAACAACTCTCTAGGGTCTTAGAAATTTTAAAAGATTTGGATGAGATGGTGGTTGATATAAATATCGATGGTTTGCCATTATTTAAAAGTTCAAGTACTCAGTTGTGACCTATCAGGATGAGAGCTGTTAACATGAGCAATTTGTCGGTTTTTTCAGTTGGAATCTATGTATATAGCGAAAAAGAAACCCCAAAACATAGCACATTTTTTTAAAAGAATTGGTTAACGAATTGGATTCCTTGCTTAAATCTAGATTTTTTCACGGAAAATAAGGCAATTATTTGCGACGCCCCTGCTAAGTCTTTTTTATGCGGTATTATAGGCCACACATTATTACACGGTTGCAGAAAATGTTGCCAAATTGGTAAAAAAAATAAACAAAGTTCTTACGTACTCCCTTGAGTCATCTAAACTAATAACAGACGAAGATTTTACATCTAGGAGGCATTTGAATCATCATCAAAAAAGTTTTATGAAAACAAAACTCCGTTTGAAAAAATTAACATTAAGATGGTAACTTAAATACCCCTTGATCCGATGCACCTTGTTGACCTTGGGTGTGCTAAAAAAATACTTTTACGACTAGTTAATAATAAAACTAACTTTAAAATCAGTAATGAAAGCAAAGAGCAAGTATCAAATCATTTAATTTCTTTAAAAAATTTTGTTCCTAAAGAATTTGCTCGTTCACCAAGGGATCTTGAAGAAATATTAAATTGGAAGGCATCAGAGTTTCGTCAGTTTCTTTTGTACAGCGGTGTAGTTGTTCTTAATGGTCGAGTCCAAGATGAATTTTATTATGAATTTCTTCTGCTCCATTGTGCTTATCGACTTCTTTCTTGCCCAAGAACATGTGTTAGAAATGCAGATAATGCGCAGAAAATGTTAGAATTGTTTGTTGAAAATTTTCCCTTTGTCTTTGGAGAAAACAGTGTTTCACACAACATTCATGGATTATTACACTTAAGTGAGTGTGTAAGACAACTTGGACCTTGCACAAACTTTTCGGCATATGCCTTCGAGAATTACAAAATACGTTAAAAACCGTCAAAAATATTACAACAAATTTCTAATAGAATTCAATATGAACACATGGTCAAAAATATTACAACAAATTTCTAATAGAATTCAATATGAACACATGGTTTTAACAGAAATAAAACCAAAATTTACCGAAAAAAATGGCAAAACCATAAGTTTTTCAAACAAAGACTTTATATTTATCACAAAGCCCCCCAATAACTATTGCGCTGTTAAACCTTTCATCCCAATACTAATTGCTGGTTTTTCGAGTATAGAACTGGGTTACGTAATAGGTAGGCGCTTTACAAGTCTTGAAAGTTTGCTTATTGAACCGTTTGATTCACTTTCAGTTTTAGGAGCATGACTTGTAAAACTTACCGATTTGGATGATACAAAATGATTTGGAATAAACGAAATGGAATGTAAAATAGTAGTGTTTCTACAAGATGAAAAAATAGTGTTATTTCCACTTTTACATGGGTCCACCTAATTAAATAACATCAAATATACTTTTCTAACTCATTATTTATGTACATACATATTAACCGTAGAATTTCAATACTGATACGAATTTACTATCATTAAAAAAATAGAGAAATATTACGTCACAGAAAATGCAAAACGCCCTATCTAACAAACCATTTAAAATTGGCTTTTTATAAATTATAGTCTTCAAATATGTACGTCATCTTGCAAAACTCTTTTTTTTCAGCAGAAATAAATTTGTTGATCCTTTTTAACTAACATATATGGCAATAATTTGTATTAATTGTAAATATATTTTTCATTTCCACAAAAATGCTTGCCCTTTTTATTTAATATGATAACATATTATTTTTTTTAACAAATCTAGAACAAGTTAACCAGCTTAAAGGTGCCATTAACGACTTAGCAGGGGGGTTACTCTCTATTGCGATGCGAAAGCAACTTCGATGCGAAAGGTAATTGCGTTAAGAATACAATTTGGTACTTTGTAAGGCTTACGCAAACGCTTTGGCAAAAAAAGTTGAAAAAGAGGCAACACTGTCAACACAAAATAAACCATGGTACAATTAACGAAAGGTAATTGTACCATGAAATAAAAAATAGCAAAGAAGAAAAAAATTAAATGTAAATAAAAACATTTTTATGGTACGTTTCCATTATAAGCAAATTAAGTAATTTTGAGGAAATCATGTCGAAGTGTTTCCATTACGTTGTAAGTGGATTTATGCTCGAATATAATTTGACACTTGTTCTTTTTTTACATATTTTTTACCAAAAAACAAGCAGGGATTTTTTTCAATAACAATTTACAAGAGTAAAATAAATAACAACATATAAATATGGAAAATAACATTGAGCTTATATTATATTATGATCAACACAATAATAACCTACCAGAGCGAACGTATATCAGGTGGCCTCGGTTAGTCAGCTGAGTAGCGGTATTTTGTTATTTATATATAAAACTAGCTAAGCCCCGGTGTGCTTCGCTACCCCAATCATAGTAAAATTATTAAAATATGTAAACAAAAGAATTTATATATTTTTTAATTTATTGGTTGCCTCACATAAGTTGCAATAAATAATAAGTCAGCCCTACTGTTAACTTAGCACATAAAAATTGAAAAATTACCAGGCTTACAGTTTTGGAGATATTTAGAAAGCTTTAATAAGCAAAAATTATTTATAAACTTCCATATATATATAATCTTAGCCCCTTATTAACATATTAACATTTTTTGGTAACCTGACGAATGCAATTTAAATTATGTTTCTACCCTCATTGGGTTTAAAGTTACGAAAAGTACTAAAACATAATTTTAACCTTTTTTCCCCCTAAGAGTCCAATTATTCAAAAAAGACCCAAAAACGTACTCATATTTTTTAGGCATGTCTCATCCAATTTGAATTATGTTTCTATCTTTATTGGTTGAAAAGTAACAAAAAACGCATAAAAAAAAATTAAAATATATTTTTAACCCTGTTTTTCCCTTTTGGGTCCAAAATTAAAAAAGTACGAAAAACGTAATAATATTTTTTTAAGACCTATCGAACGCAATTTGAATAATGTTTATATCTTTATTGGTTTAAAGTAACAAAAAATACCAAAAAGTACCAAAAGATAATTTTAACCCCATTTCGGACCAAAATGAACAAAAAACTCCAGATACCTGTCTGTGTATTTCTTAAGGAAAACGCAAAACTTTTTAAATTTTGTTTCTATCTTATATACATTAAAAGATAGTAGGATACAGGGTTTTCCTTTTTTGTCCCCTTTTTATCCCTTTACGGGCCTAATTTCTAAAAATTCGTATGTATTTAAGCAAACATGTATTTAGCTCTACGCGTTTGATCAGTATGGCTTTGGGTAATTTGGTTAGGTAATTCATAACCAGACTTTCCCAAAGAAATGAGCGTAGTGTGGGCGTGGCAGCAAAAATTTCCAAAAAAAAGTTGCCAATTGTTTCTTCCAGACTTGAAGTAACTCGCTGTAAAAACTTCAAAAAATCGATCCACTGGTGTGGCCAGCTATAAATTACAAACATACATACATACATACATACATACATACATACATACATACATACATACATACATACATACATACATACATACATACATACATACATACATACATACATTCATACATACATACATACATACATACATACATACATACATACATACATACATACATACATACATACATACATACATACATACATACATACATACATACATACATACATACATACATACATACATACATACATACATACATACATACATACATACATACACACATACATACATACATACATACATACATACATACATACATACATACATACATACATACATACATTCATACATACATACATACATACATACATACATACATACATACATACATACATACATACATACATACATACATACATACATACATACATACATACATACATACATACATACATACATACATACATACATACATACATACATACATACATACATACATACATACATACATACATACATACATACATACACCCCTTCTTTATATAATAGATAGATACAGAGATCACATTTTAAATATTTTTCAAAAGAAGTTCAAACTTCTCTTATATTGTTATATCCAAATTTTATTATGCTTTTGTGCAAATTTTTGTACCTCACCAAAGAAAAAGGTCTGAGACCCACCTCCAATTATACCGATCGACACAGAATAACTTCCTGAGTCGATTAAAACCTGTCAGTCAATCCGTCCGGCTGGGAGTTAGGCTGAATTCCAAAACGCAGTTTGCCTTGCATTACAAATTTTCAACTTCTTCCCTTATACACTCCCTACAATTTTGACAACGTTTTTTGCTTCCAGGGCATTAATATGGCTGCAAACACTCATTTGGAAGTAAGCGATATTATCAAAAACCTCATCTTTGCTTTCAGGAAAAACTTGAAATTTTGTGATGCAAAGCAAACTGCGTTTTGGAATTCAGCGTTAATATATGTATTCTTGTAAACAAAGTAAAGACCGCATTTTTGCAGATATTTCGATGAAATTCGGAACAGATAAGTTTTTTGGCATAAGAAAAAAGCATGTTGTTTGTGGTGATGATCAGTTAATTTTTCGACAGAGCTCCCATACAAATTTCCTCCCGGATTAACCGTTTTGGGCTATAACTGGCTCAAATATGGCCTTATCTTCACATAATTTTGCACGTTTGTCTATCTTTATGCCACCAATTTTTGTACCGAAAATAAACATAATCGGTCTATTTTTGAGCTTCATAAAAATCGCAACAATAGAAGAACCAGTATTAAAACTTGCATTTTTGTGGGCGCTGCAATCCTCAATTTTTGTCCTTTAAAATTTCGGAATTAGAGGCCTTCTATATGTGTGCCAATTTTAAAAAATCAGTGCAATAAAAGTACCAGCATAATAAGTTTAACTTTTATGGGCGTGGACCGCCCACTTTTTTACCTTTAAAATTTTAACTTTAAAAGCCGCTTATGTGCGAACTTATTTCCAAAAATCGGTCTGGAAGAAGAATTTAAATTATGTTTCTATCTTAATTGATTTTAAAGTTACAAAAAGTACTAAAACATAATTTTAACCCTTTCTTGCCCTTAGGATTTAATAATTAAAAAAGTATCTAAAAACGTACTCATATTTTTTAGGCCTGTCACACTTAATTTGAATAATGTTCCTATCTTTATTGGTTTAAAGTTACAAAAAACGCATAAAAAAATCAAAATATATTTTTAACCCAAAATTTAAAAAGTACGAACAACATAATCATATTTTTGTAAGACCTATCGAACGCAATTTGAAAAATTTTTCTATCTTTATTGGTTTAAAAGTAACAAAAAGTACCAAAATATAATTTAAACCCCTTTTTTCGGCCTTTCGGACCAAAATTTAAAAAAAAACTCCAAATGCCAGGCTGTTTATTTCTTAAGGAAAACGCTAAACTTTACGTGCGAGAAGATAACAAACTTTTTTTTTGGCAAACTTTTTGGTTCGGAAATTTTTCGGATTTTTCGGTAAATTTTTCGGAGTACGCATTAGATAATCTCTCAATTTAAAAATGGCGCAAAAAAATTAGTTAAATTGGTGCTGCCAAGCTTATACACACGCTTTTACTTAACAAAGTGTGTATTTTTAATATGGTAGCATCAAAAATTTTCATGGGAGAGGAATTTTGCCTTTAACAAACTTTTTTAGCATATTAACAAACTTTTTGATGCATATGTAGATTTTATATAATTTTTTGAATTTTACCTAAGATTTGATAAAAAAAAAACAATTTAAAATAAAATAAGAATATAAATTTTATATTGAATTACTAAATTAGGATTAAATTTAAATACGATTCATACATATTCATACATACACCCTATTTCAATGTAATATTTTGCTTCCTGGGTCCAAACAAAAACATGTGCCAAAAATCTAAGACTGGGGTCTTATAGAGGAAGGTACTGGCTATATTCCCTCATACCCACTTTTCCCAGGAATAGTTATGTTTCGAACAACTTTTTCGAAAAACTATTTCCAACAAAGTTACTTTTAAACTTGTTCAACCCACTGGGTCCAAACAAAAACATGTGCCAAAAATCTGAGACCGGGGTCTTACAGAGGAAGGTACTGGCTATATTCCCTCATACCCACTTTTCCCAGGAATAGTTATGTTTCGAACAACTTTTTCGAAAAACTATTTCCAACAAAGTTACTTTTAAACTTGTTCAACCCACTGGGTCCAAACAAAAACATGTGCCAAAAATCTGAGACCGGGGTCTTACAGAGGAAGGTACTGGCTATATTCCCTCATACCCACTTTTCCCAGGAATAGTTATGTCTCGAACAACTTTTTCGAAAAACTATTTTCAACAAAGTTACTTTTAAACTTGTTCGACCCACTGGGTCCAAACAAAAACATGTGCCAAAAATCTGAGACCGGGGTCTTATAGAGGAAGGTACTGGCTATATTCCCTCATACCCACTTTTCCCAGGAATAGTTATGTTTCGAACAACTTTTTCGAAAAACTATTTTCAACAAAGTTACTTTTAAACTTGTTCGACCCACTGTGTCCAAACAAAAACATGTGCCAAAAATCTGAGACCGGGGTCTTATAGAAAAAGGTACTGGCTATATTCCCTCATACCCACTTTTCCCAGGAATAGTTATGTTTCGAACAACTTTTTCGAAAAACTATTTTCAACAAAGTTACTTTTAAACTTGTTCGACCCACTGGGTCCAAACAAAAACATGTGCCAAAAATCTGAGACCGGGGTCTTATAGAGAAAAATACTGGCTATATTTCCTCATACCCACTTTTCCCAGGAATAGTTATGTTTCGAACAACTTTTTCGAAAAACTATTTCCAACAAAGTTAATTTTAAACTTGTTCGACCTACTGGGTCCAAACAAAAACATGTGCCAAAAATCTGAGACCGGGGTCTTATAGAGGAAAGTACTGGCTATATTCCCTCATACCCACTTTTCCTAGGAATAGTTATGTATCGAAACACTTTTTCGAAAAAATTGTGGCCGCAGCGTAACATGTTGCATAATGTGCACCTTCCATTAGTTTTCGCTGGTCACCGACTGCGTCTGTATCGCCTGGTCAGTGTGACCAGATTTTCAAGTAAAGTTAAAGCTAAATCACGTTTAAAAAACAGCTAAAAAGAGCTAAAAACAAATACTTAAGGCCAAAAGATAAAGCTAAATTTTTTAAATTGTTTTTAAAAAAAATTCTTCGTTAATTAGATATTTCTCATATCATGAATGAAACGTTTGTGTGCTAAAAATATTTAAAAAGAAAATTTGTTTTAAAAATTTGGTTTTATTTACAAAAGCTTGGTAGACCCATACCTTACCTTAAGTTAGAAGAAAAATAATGTGTTCATAAACATATGCATATACAAGAGCTTTTTAAAAAAGTTTTTAAAAGCAGGTGTTAATTTGCTAACTGTTTTGGTAAAAAGAACTAATTTGTAAGATATATATCAAAAAAAAAAACAAAAACCGAAGTTTTTTTTTTTCTAAATATAAATACTCACACACAATTCGGTAATTTTTTTTTACAAAAACACGTAAAATTTAGTAAGTTAATTAACAAACTTTTTTGTCATAAAAACAAACATATGAAAACAATAATAAATCGAAACTATAAGATTACGTTTACACGATGCAAATTTTTCAATATTCCTTCAATGAAATTTTTGTTTGTTGACAAAACGAGTATAAAGAGACTGCTTTCTACGCAGTTCGTTGAAAATCGAAAATTTTCATTCAAGTTACATAAGTACATACATATATCATGAAAAATACCTTCATGTAAATTTTGTTACAGAAAAGAAAAAAACATAATATTTAATATAAAAAGTTACATTGTAAAAAGGATTTTTAAAAGTATTTTTATTTGTACATATGTGCCTCAATAAGTATTTAAAACCAATGACTGTAAAAATGAAAAAAATTAAAATCAAAAAAATAAAATATTATTTTTTAAAACATATCTATAAAAAAAATAATTATCGTTATTAACCGTTTTTACTTAAATTAAAAAAATTACCGTCCTGCAAAAAAAAAAACAAAATTTACAAAAAACATGATTTTCAACAAAAAATAGTTTAATACTATCAAAATGGTGAGCTTTACTTGACCCCACGATGTTTCATTGTGCCTGCTTTTGTCTTGAAAAATTATTTAGGTCCTGTTTGATTTGATTTTTTGAAAAAATACACCTTAAAATTCTTATCAAATAGAAATATTAATATAATAAATTGTTTCAACGAAGATATAACTGTTTTTACATTTTTGAGCAATATATTAAAAGATTTTATAATTTAACTGAAAAACGGAAAAAATTTTAGTGTCACATTTGAAATTTTTTCTTTAAAATTGCCGCATTTAAAAGTATTTGTTTTGGAAAACAAATTCTTACGTTTTTTTTGTACTACCATGCCTTCCTTATACCTTTATTTTATTGAATTTTTGTGTTGTTTCACGTTTTTTAAATGTCGCTAGAAGTAAATTTTTAAACAAAACAATGGTTCGGAAACTGTAATGTTGTAAATTCGAAGAAAATTTGGAGCTTGATACCGTTCAGTATAATTGAGATACATATATACCAAAAAATATAATACGACAAATTTTTAACCTTTTATCTAGCTCAAAAAACTACTAAAAAAGCTAAACTCCAAAAAAGCTAATATGGCCACACTGCGCCTGGTACTACTTTTACAATTTCTGGCAGCACTGATTCCTGTCTGCACATACATTGAAAATATTTTGTTATTAGTTCGCGTTCTTTTATTTTGGGTTTTTTTTATTTTATAATTAAAAAATGACAACGTTACTGCGAGGTAATAACTGGTAATTTATTATATTGCATGCATTAAAGTATGTGTATTTTATATTAATTTGTTTGTTATACCTAAACATGTATTTTTAGTTTCACACTGAATGGAATGAAAAAGTTTGGATCTAACAATATTGTTTCGATGAAAACTAAGCCATTACCAGCTTCAAAAGACAGTGAACAGCTAAATCTTATGAATCTATTAACACCTGTGGCAATAATAATCAAAGACTTAAAAAACATTTCGAAAAGAAACCAAGTAGGAGCACCCTTTCCACTTGTTATTAGATCACCCAATACTCAAACAGCAAAACCTTTAACCCAGATTTGGAAAAATTACTTCATTTATTAACAACGCCACAGCCTGATCCTATTTATCAAGGTAAATCAACAGAAGTAACTTCTGCGCAAGAAGCCGTTGGCGAGGGTTAGAGGAAGCTTTACACAGTTTACGTAATAGCAGTAGTTAACCACCTCAAACTGATAACAGTATTGTAATTGGGTTGGCAAATGCAAGTACCACCAATGTCACCACAGGTATAAGCGGTGGATCTTTCATCTATACAAATCTAGGTAAGAGAAAAAAAAAAGAATTAAATGGGCAAATGCTAATATTTGTTTTTTTATAGAACCATATAATTGTGTTGCAATAAAAGATGAACCACTAAACTCATCTGCATCTCCCCCCGTAAGTCTAATTGAGATGGTGACACAAGAAAATATTAAATTAGAGAAAAAACGTCAAAGGAATCGTGTGGCAGTTGAAAATAACTTGTGGCTCAACTTAAGCTACAAGTAATTGGACACATTGAGTCCGGCTGCAGTATAAATGGAACTACTTTATTGCAAAGTAAATGGCTTGCAACGTTATTTAAAACAATATTCAATACATGCATACGTTGTGACAATGTTAAGTTTTATTTTATTCTTTTTATATTAATAAAAATCTTTAAAGACAAATCAGTATAAAATGTTTATCTTGCATAAGGTGCTAAAATAACTGCTGGCATACTTGTTAATATCATTAATAAAAAACTACTAAATTTTACATTGGTAAAAACTTCGTATAATTACTCTCTGAATCGGGTTAAAAAAAAGTCATTTTCTTTTGAAAATCGGGCTCGACTTAAAGCCTTTTTTTACATATATCTGCCTTAAAATTAAATTATACAACGGGTTTTGATTTAAAGTTAATAAATAGTATAATCACTTATAAATATTTTTGTTGGAAATAGTTTTTCGAAACATAACTATTCCTGGGAAAAGTGGGTATGAGGGAATATAGCCAGTACTTCCCTCTATAAGACCCCGGTCTCAGATTTTTGGCACATGTTTTTGTTTGGACCCAGTGGGTTGAACAAGTTTAAAAGTAACTTTGTTGGAAATAGTTTTTCGAAAAAGTTGTTCGAAACATAACTATTCCTGGGAAAAGTGGGTATGAGGGAATATAGCCAATACTTCCCTCTATAAGACCATTGTCTCAGATTTTTGGCACATGTTTTTGTTTGGACCCAGTAGGTCGAACAAGTTTAAAAGTAACTTTTTCGGAAATCGTTTTTCGAAAAAGTTGTTCGAAACATAACTATTCCTGGGAAAAGTGGGTATGAGGGAATATAGCCAGTACTTTCCCCTATAAGACCCCGGTCTCAGATTTTTGGCACATGTTTTTGTTTGGACACAGTGGGTCGAACAAGTTTAAAAGTAACTTTGTTGAAAATAGTTTTTCGAAAAAGTTGTTCGAAACATAACTATTCCTGGGAAAAGTGGGTATGAGGGAATATAGCCAGTACCTTCCTCTATAAGACCCCGGTCTCAGATTTTTGGCACATGTTTTTGTTTGGACCCAGTGGGTCGAACAAGTTTAAAAGTAACTTTGTTGAAAATAGTTTTTCGAAAAAGTTGTTCGAAACATAACTATTCCTGGGAAAAGTGGGTATGAGGGAATATAGCCAGTACCTTCCTCTGTAAGACCCCGGTCTCAGATTTTTGGCACATGTTTTTGTTTGGACCCAGTGGGTTGAACAAGTTTAAAAGTAACTTTGTTGGAAATAGTTTTTCGAAAAAGTTGTTCGAAACATAACTATTCCTGGGAAAAGTGGGTATGAGGGAATATAGCCAGTACCTTCCTCTGTAAGACCCCGGTCTCAGATTTTTGGCACATGTTTTTGTTTGGACCCAGTGGGTTGAACAAGTTTAAAAGTAACTTTGTTGGAAATAGTTTTTCGAAAAAGTTGTTCGAAACATAACTATTCCTGGGAAAAGTGGGTATGAGGGAATATAGCCAGTACCTTCCTCTATAAGACCCCAGTCTTAGATTTTTGGCACATGTTTTTGTTTGGACCCAGGAAGCAAAATATTACATTGAAATAGGGTGTATGTATGAATATGTATGAATCGTATTTAAATTTAATCCTACTTTAGTAATTCAATATAAAATTTATATTCTTATTTTATTTTAAATTGTTTTTTTTTTATCAAATATTAGGTAAAATTTAAAAAATTATATAAAATCTACATATGCATCAAAAAGTTTGTTAACATGCTAAAAAAGTTTGTTAAAGGCAAAAATCCTCTCCCATGAAAATTTTTGATGCTGCCATATTAAAAACACATATTTTCTATGGAAAAAGCGTGTGTATAAGCTTGGCCGCACCAATTTATTATTCCGAGAGAATACCTAATGCGTACTCCGAAAAATTGAACGAACCAAAAAGTTTGCCAAAAAAAAAGTTTGTTATCTTCACGGAGATCTAAACTTTTTAAATTTTGTTTCTATCTTATATACATCAAAAGATAGTAGGTTACAGATTTTTCCCTTTTTATCCCTTTACGGGCCCAATGTTTCAAAATTCCTGTGCATTTCAACAAACATGTAAAGCTTAACACGTGTTATAAATTTCATGTATTTAGCTCTACGCGTTTGATCAATATGGCCTTGGGTAATTTGGTTAGGCCATTCATAACCTAACCTTCCCACACAAATGGGCGTATTGTGGGCGTGGCAGCAATAGTTTTTAAAAAAAAGTAGCCTATTGTTCCTTTCAGACTTGAAGTAACACTCTGTAAAAATTTCACAAAAATCGATCCACTGGTGTGGCCAGCTATAAAATACAAACATACATACATACATACATACATACATACATACATACACCCCTTCTTTATATAATAGAAGATAGATACAGGGATCACATTTCAAATATTTTTCAAAAGAAGTTCAAACTTCTCTTATATTGTTATATCCAAATTTTATTATGCTTTTGTGCAAATTTTTGTACCTCACCAAAGAAAAAGGTGTGAGACTCACCTTCAATTACACCGATCGACACAGAATCCCTTCCTGAGTCGATTAAAACCTGTCAGTCCATCCGTCCGGCTAGGAGTTAGGCTGAATTTCAAAACGCAGTTTGCTTTGCGACACGAAATTTCAAGTTTTTCATCAATGCAAAGATGATGTTTTTGATAATATCTTCTCCTTCCACATGAGTGCTTACAGCCATATTAATGTCCTGGAAGCAAAAAACGTTGTCCAAATTGTAAAGAGTGAATAAGGGAAGAAGTTGAAAATTTTTAATGCAAAGCAAACTGCGTTTTGGAATTCAGCCTTATTAATGTATTCTTGTAAACAAAGTAGAGACCGCATTTTTGCAGATATTTCGATGAAATTTGGAACAGATAAGTTTTTTGGCATAAGAAAAAAGCATGTTGTTTGTGGTGATGATCAGGTTATTTTTCGACAGAGCTCCCATAAAAATTTCCTCCCGGCTTAAGCGTTTTGGGCTATAACTGGCTAGAATATGGCCTTATCTTCACATAATTTTGCACGTTTGTCTATCTTTATGCCACCCATTTTTGTACCGAAAATAAACATTATCGGTCTATTTTTGAGCTTAATAAAAATCGCAACAATAGAAGAACCATTTTGAAAACTTACATCTTTGTGGGCGCTGCAATCCTCTATTTTTGTCCTTTAGAACTTCGGAATTAGAGGCCTTCTATATGTGTGCCAATTTTAAAAAATCAGTGCAATAAAAGTACCAGCATAAAAAGCTTAACTTTTATGGGCGTGGCACCGCCCACTTTTTTACCTTCAAAATTTTAACTTTAATAGCCGTTTACGTGCGAACTAATTTCCAAAAATCGGTCTCGAAGAGGAATTGGAATTATGTTTCTATCATAATTGATTTTAATAATGTTTAAAAACTCATGTGAATTTAAACACACATGTAAAGCTTAACACGTGTTGTAAATTTCAGGTATTTAGCCCTACGCGTTTGAGCAGTATGGCTCTGGGTAATTTTGTTACTTGACCTTCCCACACAAATGGGCGTAGTGTGGGCGTGGCAGCAATAATTTCCAAAAAAAAAGTAGCCTATTGTTCCTTCCAGACTTGAGATAACTCCCTGTAAAAATTTCAAAAAAATCGGCCCACTGGTGTGGCCAGCTATAAAATACAAACATACATACATACATACATACACCCCTTCTTTATATAATAGATGTTGTTTATGTTTATGTATTTGTTCTTTTTTACAAATAACAACTGTAGTATTTTAAGAAAAGGAGAAAAAAATAATTTGTGAGTTTTCGTTATCTGTCTTGTAATTCTTAAAACAATTTAGTTGTTTTTGTAGAACTGCTCCCACCTGATGCATGCGCCTTGCAACCTACTGTCATTTTTTCGAAATTGTAAGTCACCAATAATGGATATCCCCTCCGCGCAGTGTTGCACAGAAAAATTCGACATAATCTTGAGCAAATCAAGGCATTTGAGATGATTTTCTCATATGAAAAATATATGGGAAATCATATAGCAAATTACTTAATTTGAGCAAATTAAATAATTTGGCGCAAATCACGTAGATGGAAACGCACTATTAAGCAAATTTTATGCAGTACGTGTGTTTTGTTAAAAATATAACATAAAAAAAAGTGATGGATTCCGTGGCGTTTGTGGTTTGAGGAAGAAAATGAACATGTGGAACGTACTACAAAAAAAATTTTAAGAGATAGATCGGATATACTCTCCCTAAATGACCATAGGTAAGAAAATATTAGTAGGTATATGTAAAATGTTTTCAAGAATTTCATTTTATAGCTTTACACAAAACTTTCGATTGAGTAAGGATGCGTTTATGTATGTATTAAACGCTTTTCAACATGACCTCATCGCTCCAAAGAGGTCCATGGCAACTGCTTTGAAATTGCTTGGACAAGGTGGATATCAACACCAAATTGGCCAAGACTACCTTTTAGGACTATCGCAGCAATCTATGTCGCGTTGCTTACAAGAAGTTTGCATTGTGATTGAGCGAATACTCTGCCCCAAGCATATTCAATTTGAGGTCACTGCGGAAAAGGAAAATGTGATTAGAAAGGATTTTTCCATACATGTGGCATTCCTGGAGTGATTGGAGCAGTAGATGGCACCCATATACAAATGATTCGACCGGCCAAGAACGAGCACTTATACTTCAACAGAAAATTAAAACACAGTATTAATGCTATGGTGGTACGTGAGTTTTTATAAATACATTTATTTGGCTTACTAAATCTTACTTTAAAATTTTTAGATTTGTGATCACAAAATAATAATTAGATTTATTGACTGCCGATACGGTGGTGCCAGCCATGACTCACAGGTTTGGGCCCTTTCTAACGCAAAGCAAAAATTAAAAGAACGTTTCGAAAGAGGAGAGAAGGGATTTTGGCTAATTGGTAATTAGCTGAAAATAATTTAAAAATATTTTTTTCTTACTTTGTTTAAATTTTCTAAAAGGTGATTCGGTCTACCGATTGGAACCCTGGCTACTTACTCCATACAGAAGCACAACGGAAAACTCATCCGAGGCTTTTTTTAACAAGCAGTTTTGCAAAGGAAGGTCCATAATTGGAAGAGTATTTGGTGTTTTGAAAGGCAGATTTCGGTGCCTGTTAGCAGCCAGAGAGTTGCATTATGCACCGGAAAGAGTGGTTCAAATAATGAACGTTTGCTGTGCCCTGCACAATATTTGTGCAAATTTCAATGAAAAACTGCCAATAAATGAAATTGTTGAGACAGAAAGTCTAAATCAAGTTGAAATGTCTGTTCATAGCAATACGAGCAACAGTGACCAAACAACTGTTGCTAAGGAAATAAGAAATAATCACCCTTATCGTGTTTGGTGTTTTCGTTGCAATAACTCAACGTTTTTCAAAAATGGTATCGTGGTTAGCGAAAAACGACACGTATACGTCACTGTTAAAGAAATCTATTACAAAAACGCTATTACATCGGCATCGTATTTGGCGTCTTCGCCTGTCAAAACTGCTTAAAACCGACGTTTGTAATTTTCATCACGACAAACGTTACTAAAGTGTAAATGAATTTAAATGGAGGGGAATAAAGTGTAAGTCTGCAAAAAACTATAATTTAATATTTTTGCTGTAATAATTTTTTTTTATAAACATTTTAGAATAAAGATCACAACTGCCGCACAATTCTCAAAGCTGGTAGAATTAATGGAGGAAAAACCATATTTGGCAAAAGGGTTTCACAAAGGCTGCCAAAAGATTAACATTAAAGAAGAGTGGAATACCATATCCGAACACTTAAATTGCATTGGACCTCCCTTCCGTTCAGGTGAAGGATGGATGAAGGTGTGGGCAGACTTTAAATTTAAATTAAAAAAAAACTGACACACAACAAAGCTGAAAGCCATGCAACTGGTGGAGGTACTTTTAAGCAATTTATTTTGTCACCAGTTGAGGAGGCAGCAGATAATTTATTGGACATGCATTCGATTGTAGAACATAAAAATGCTTTTGGAATAAAAAGACCACGGGTTGTATCCCCAGATCCTGTGCCAAATAAAGCCTCAAATGAAAGCCTGGAAGAAATTGTGCCGAATAAAACCGCACATGAAAGCCTAAAAAAAACTAACCAACCATGTACTTCGTCTGCGTCCATATATAAGAGAAAAAATGTTAGGAATAAAGAAAAGGTAACTCTTTTAGAACAGCAAGTCGAAATTCAAAAAGAGTTATGCTCAGAATTAAAAAACAAACTTTCTGAAATAGAGAGGTACAACAGAAAAATTTTCAAGATTAAAGAAGAAAAGTTAAGCTTATATAAGAAAGAACTGAAAAGGAAGGATGCCCATAGAAAAGCTCTTTTAGAAATTCGACTAGAAATAAAATCAAAAAATTTGGAGCTAGAGGAGTTACGATTAAAAAGTGGTTTACCTAAAAATTAAATGTTGGTTAGATTAATGTGACGAAAAAGATTTACTTTTAAAAAAAATGGATTTTTATTTGTTAAAAAATGGATTTTTATTTGTTTTTTGTTTAATTTATAGTTTTGATAAATAAAAAATACAAAGTTTTAGAAACTAAACAAGTCCTTGCATAATTTTTAATCTAATATTTGTTGCATTTAAATTATCTTCGTCAATGCAATGTTGTCTTAAAACTTTATTGGTAATATCAGTTTCGGCCCAGTCTATATTAAAATGAATACAGATATTATGGAGAGCAGCGCAAACGGCTGCAATTTTTCCGGCAAATTCCGGACAATAATGTAATTGCCTGGCTACCATTAAACATCGGAATCTGTTTTTAAGAACACCTATGGCTCGTTCAACTGCATTTCTTGATCGGTAATGTATTTGGTTGAAATGGCTTTCAGGGGTTCTCTCTTGTGCTGATCGAAATGGAGTGATTAAATACGGCTCCAACGGATAACCTGCATCTCCTGGAAATTGTTTTTTTTAATAAACTATAGTAATACATACATACTTGTTCCTATATAAACATAAATACATACAAATATATAGTTGAACTTACCTAACAACCAAGTATTTCTTTCTCCATTTTCGTATTTTTCCTTTAAAAAATGCTTTAAGTCACTAACATTCCAAATGAGAGAATCATGGCTCGATCCAGGAGAATGAGTCTGAATATACCTAATTCGAAGTTTGTGATCACCTAAGGAATTTTAAAAAATAATTAAAAGTGTGTTTTTCGAATTGCACAAATTTAAGTCTTACCAGCATGATGTTCAGGCTAAAAAATCCTTTTCTGTTCAGGTATTTAAAACGATCATTGACTGATGGTGGTATAATCGAAACATGAGTTCCGTCAATGCAACCAATTACACCAGGAAATCCTGTTTTTTGAAAAAAGTGCATTTTGATTTCATTTTTTTCTGAATCATCCATTTCAAACGAGATCCACCTTGGACAAAGTTCTTCATACGTTGCTTCAATGCACTCATGGAAAGATTCGCTTACTTTTGACTGACAAATGTTCACAGCAGAATCATTCCCAGCACCTTTCTGGTAGCTTCCTTCCGCGAGTATTCTCATTGTAACCGTAAGTTTTATTAATTTTGATAAACTCGTTTTTCTTTTTTGCTCTTTCATTTTTGGAGAAATTTTGTTTAAAACATATCGAAAAGCATCCTTGTTAAGTCTAAAATATCCAATAAATCTAAAGCAATACACATATTTGTTTATGCAAAGTCCACTTTATAAAAAAATTTAAATTTTTTACTTACTTTTTACTAGGAAGGTTAAATATGTTTGTTTGCTGTCTCAAATTTTTTCTTGCGATGTTCATTTCTTGTACACTGCATTCATCCTCGTCTTCAGAGGACGAAAAAAAACCCACACTGAACATTTTACTTTAAAAACACTATTAAAAATTAAATTAAATGCTCACTAAATTTTATTTATTTTGTCAGTTTTCATAACAGGCTGTATCAAAACAACTAAAAATGCTTAATCTTTTACATTATAGCTCATTTACAAAAAATCTTAAAGGCGTAAATTTTACACGATACCATTGAGTTTTACATAGATTCGACTACAAATACGCCTGTGGTCGAAATACGCCTACGCCAAACACGATAAGGGTGAATATAAAAAACAATTTGATTTTAAGAACATAATTTTTATTAATAAAAACTTTTATAAAAACAAACATAAAAAAGGAATTCATTTCATTGTAGTGTTTATAAAGAAACTTACAGTCTTAAGTTTTAAAGCTATTTTATGGCGATTTTGAGATTTTTAAATTTACTTATTAAAGGTAATTAAATTAAAAACAGCACTTCAGGTATAATAATGATAATAATAAAAATAAATAAAATATCACATTGTTTTTCTTATTTCTAATTCTAAAATTTTCTTTTTTATCTCAAGCTTTTCAATTTGCGTTTTTTGCTTTTGTAGCTTGTATTTTTTTTTTTAAATTCAAATTTTTCTTTGTATAATGATCATTTTTTTTCTTCTAGTTAAAAATTTTTTCTTTGGTATCTTACTAATTCCTTCAAGGAACTATGAACATCGCCCAAAAGTTTTGTGGATTCCTTGTGGAATATTCGTTGTTGTTCTACTTGGTTTTTTAGTAGAGTGTTACGGTCGTTTTGGTTTGACAACCGTGAACGTTTGGCTGGCTGAAAACTTTCATCCACACCGCTAACTTTGGCAGCGGGCGCTGACTCATTTAAACTGTTATTTTCTTTTTCCGAAGATAACATAACTTCTTCTGCAGGCTCTTTGTTTGCTGAAGCGACGTGACTAGCATTACCACTTGAGCCAAAGTAGGCTGATGTTGGTACCCCGCTGACATGTTCTTCCATATGAAGAAGATTTATAATCTGTTCCTCCATAGAAGAAAGGGGGAAATATTGTGAGACACCACCACCTGTGCTGGAAATGCTTACTTTATTTTTGCGCATTTTAACCTTGGTGTGGGTTTTTAGGTCAGACCAAACCTATATGCAAATGTGAACACATGAACATAAGTAATACATTATTAGTTTCGCATTTTATATAAAGAACATAATACATTACTTTTTTCCAACCGGCTACACCCCTTACAGGAGGTCCATTAGAATTAAGGTTGTCAGCCAGTTTTGTCCACGAATTTATTGCGTGTTGTTTGGCATTTCCGCACTGTAACTGTCCCTTGGCCAATTCGCTGTGCTGCACCATAAAATCAACTAAGATTTCAAACTGACGTTGCTGAGTTTGTAACTTTTTTGCTTTTCGCTAAAAAAATTACACTTTTAATATAAGTAAAAAAAATTTATTTTTGCTTACTTACATGATGCGTTTGCTTTGCGTTTGATATTTCGTTAGCGCAAGATATTTATGCTTAACGGACGCTTTTGACATACGCTGGCGTATTACAGAGTATGGTGATGCTAGATTTGTGAAAGGACAAAATATTAGATGCGAAAGGCAAATGCGAAAACGCAATAAAGAGTACCAATTATTCAGTTAGGTGACATTTGTCTTTCGCATCGCAATAGAGAGTAACCCCCCAGGCACAAGTAACAAAATGTTGACGATATGTAGTGATATATAAAACTAAACCGTTATTTTTTTAACTAGCTACCAGCAATAATGGAAGCGTTTGCTACACCAAAAGTTTTATTAGAAAAGTTGTTCGAAAAAGAAAAAAACCCAAACCATCTTGAGAAATATATTCCCAATAAATACTTTAGACGAACTGGCAGAAATTAACAGCAAAATTAAAGACGTAATCGTGAATCTTACGTTAGTATCTTGTTTAAACATAGCACTTGTTTACCTGATATATTTTTTTTTTTTTAGATTACCTGTATGTCATCCCTACTTAGAAACCAACCTCCAAAATCATTTATACAAATTTTTTTGGAAGTTGTAATTATTGCTTCTAATGTCGATGGAGTGCACGGAAAAGCGTCGTTAAAAAATTGTAAAAATTTTTTTGATGCTTTATTAGGTATAACAAAATTTAAATTAATTAAATTATTGTATGTAGAAACTAAATTTCAGTTTTTTATCGTTTATCAGACGCAATTCAGAATGCTGGAAAGGATATTGCTGATAAAGCATTAAGAAATGCCTTTCGGATTATTAAAAAAAAGGCATTTTCAAGCCGCTTGCGTACAAAAAAAAACTGAGACCGAAACCGATGGTCCTGCCAACCAGTAAAACTGTGTTTAATGCAATTTTATACCCTTTTGTTTTATCAATTCCTGTAATATTTTATATTTTTAATTGGCCAATGGAGGCATTTTTTTTATTTTAAATAAGTAACAGTAAATATATTTCTTTTAAATATTAAAACCATTCAAATATGTGATGGAAATTGACTTGATGTGCTGACATTCTGTGGAAAAAACAAATGAAACTTTTTAAAGAAAACGAGTTAGATTTTGAGTCAGCTATGACTCTATTTTAATTAGCCATTAGTTAGTTTAAAGTTAACTTCATTTCCGACAGGAAAGCTAACTAACCACTACATATGCAATAACCTCCGGTTTGAAATCAAAACGTAAAATGGTAAGTTTTTAATTTTAAGAATTCTATTGATATTAAATGTTCTGAAAATCACTTTAAAATTAAAATCAAAGGATTTTGTTCAAATTTTTGTGATTTTAAAGCGGCCAGCTAAATGCCTACTGATTTGAAAAATCACTTGGTTATATTTGGTTTTTCATTTGAAATTTTGCAATGAAATAATTAAATAAATAAGCTAAAATCTAAATTCTGATTTTAAAATTCTGATTTTATATATTTCAGAGTGTAAAGTGGCACATGTCTTGGTTTTTACCCAATATGCAGCAGGGTGTATTAAGCGACTTTTCTCATACTTAGTTTTTCGAAAAAGTTGTTCGAAAAAAAAGTGGACTGGGAAAAACTGAGTATGAGGAAATGTGGCCAATACCTTCTTCTACTATGCCCCATTCTCCAATTTTTGGCACATGTCTTTGTTTTTACCCAAAATGCAGCAGGGTGTATTGAGCGACTTTTCTCATACTCAGTTTTTCGAAAAATTTGTTCGAAAAAAAGTGGACTGGGAAAAACTGAGTATGAGGAAATGTGGTCAATAAAATAAATAAGCTAAAATCTAAATTCTGATTTTAAAATTCTGATTTTATATATTTCAGAGTGTAAAGTGGCACATGTCTTGGTTTTTACCCAATATGCAGCAGGGTGTATTAAGCGACTTTTCTCATACTTAGGTTTTCGAAAAAGTTGTTCGAAAAAAAAGTGGACTGGGAAAAACTGAGTATGAGGAAATGTGGCCAATACCTTCTTCTACTATGCCCCATTCTCCAATTTTTGGCACATGTCTTTGTTTTTACCCAAAATGCAGCAGGGTGTATTGAGCGACTTTTCTCATACTCAGTTTTTCGAAAAATTTGTTCGAAAAAAAAGTGGACTGGGAAAAACTGAGTATGAGGAAATGTGGTCAATACCTTCGTCTACCATGCCCCATTCTCCAATTTTTTGCACATGTCTTTGCTTTTACCCAATATGCAGAAAAGTGTATTGAGTGACTTTTCTCATACTTAGTTTTTCGAAAAAGTTGTTCGAAAAAAAAGTAGACTGGGGAAAACTTAGTATGAGAAAATGTGGCCAATACCTTCCTCTACCATGCCCCATTCTTCAATTTTTGGCACATGTATTTGTTTTTACCCAATATGCAGCAAGGTTTATTGAGCGACTTTTCTCATACTTAGTTTTTCGAAAAAGTTGTTCGAAAAAAAATGGACTAAGAAAAATTGAGTATGAGGAAATGTGGCGAATACCTTCTTCTACCATGCCTTATTCTCACATTTTTGGCACTAGTCCTTGTTTTTACCCAATATGCAGAAAAGTGTATTGAGTGACTTTTCTCATACCTAGTTTTTCAAAAAAGTTGTTCGAAAAAAAAGTAGGCTGGGGAAAACTGAGTATGAGGAAATGTGGCCAATACCTTCCTCTACCATGCCCTATTCTCCAATTTTTGGCACATGTCTTTGTTTTTACCCAATATGCAGCAAGGTATATTGAGCGACTTTTCTCATACTTAGTTTTTCGAAAAAGTTGTTCGAAAAAAAAGTGGACTGGGAAAAACTGAGTATGAGAAAATGTGGCCAACACTTTCCTCTATCATGCCCCATTCTCTAATTTTTTGCACATGTCTTGGTTTTTACCCAATATGCAGCAAGGTGTATTAAGCGACTTTTCTCATACTTAGTTTTTCGAAAAAGTTGTTCGAAAAAAAAGTGGACTGGAAAAAACTTAGTATGAGAAAATGTGGCCAATACCTTTTTCTACCATGCCTTATTCTCACATTTTTGGCACATGTCTTTGTTTTTATCCAATATGTAGCAAGGTGTATTGAGCGACTTTTTTCATACTTAGTTTTTCGCAAAAGTTGTTCGAAAAAAAGTTAACTGGGAAAAGCTGAGTATGAGGATATATGGCCAATACTTTCCTCTATCATTCCCTTTTTTCCAATTTTTGGTACATGTCTTTGTTTTTACCCAATATGCAGAAAAGTGTATTAAGTGACCTTTCTCATACTTAGTTTTTCGAAAAAGTTGTTCGAAAAAAAAGTGGACTGGGAAAAACTTAGTATGAGGAAATGTGGTCAATACCTTTCTCTATCATGACCCACTCTCCAATTTTTGGCACATGTCTTTCTGTAGGAGATTTTTTGGTAGTTTACCAAGTTTTAATTCTAAGCCCACTTGGCCAGACTTTAATTTTTTTTTTTTTTGTTCATATATTTTATTATTGAATCTTCGCTTAAGCGAACTAACAATAAGTATTCAAATCTTAAAACTAAGTAGTTAATACTAGTCCAGTCAGTACCAGACTAAAATTTAAGTTCTTACAATAAAATCAACTAATTTCAAAGGTTTCATCTAAGAGCAATTGTATCCCTTCTTTTTAGGCGGGTGTGCCCACTATGTTGCAGGATGCTTCGAGCGAGCGGATTTGGATGTGATTCCAGCTTATTTAAATACTTGTCCACATATTTCAGGATTTCGTATTTTACAAGTGGAACTTCTAGATCCTTGTGGATGTTGCTGTTTTTGATATACCAAGGAGCACCAGTTATCATTCTTATAATTTTGTTTTGACGGCGTTGGATTTTTTCGATGTTAGAGGCGGAAGCAGTACCCCATAATTGTATACCGAAGCACCAAATTGGTTTTAAAATCGAGTTGTAGAGTAGAAGCTTACAATCAAGACGTAGCACAGAGTTTCTACCAATTAGCCAGTGGATTTGAGCAGCTTTAAGTTTCATTTGCGTCAGCTTAGCATCTATATGAGGCTTCCATGTAAGACGGCGATCTAGGTGAATACCAAGATATTTTGTCTCAGATCGTTGAGGCACATTATGGTTGTTGATAGTGATTGGAGGGCACGTTTCTTTGCGTAAAGTAAAAGTTACGTGGGTACATTTTTGTTCATTTATCTTTAGTCCCCATAAATTTGCCCATTTCTCAACTTGGGTTACATGTTGCTGCAGCTGGTTCGAAGCCTCTTTAGGGTCTTTGTGAATACTAAGAAAAGCAGTGTCGTCAGCAAATGTCGACGTGTGTGTGAAACTATTGGTTGGCATATCTGCCGTGTAAAGCAAGTACAAAATTGGACCTAGTATACTTCCTTGAGGGACACCAGCATCTATTGGTTGGGGACAACTTATTTGGTTTCCCTCTTTGATCATAAATTGTCGGCCTGTTATGTATTTTTCTAAAAGGTTGAAAATATTAGCTGGAAGGTTGAGCTTTAGTTTGTTTAGAAGGCCTTCATGCCATACTTTGTCGAAAGCTTGTGAGACATCGATAAAAAGCCCGGAGCAGTACTTCTTTTCCTCAAAGGCTTTTCTTATAACCTGTACCAACCTGTGAGTTTGTTCGATGGTACTATGTTGACTTCTAAAGCCGAATTGGTGATTTGGAATGCAGTTGTTGTCATTCAGGATCGGATTTAGCTTGTTTTTTAACAGTTTTTCGAACAATTTTGACATTGTGGGTAACAAACTTATGGGCCTTAAAGATTCTACCTTCGATGGATCTTTGCCAGGAATCAGCTCTACTAAGGCAACTTTCCATATAGGCGGAAAATGTTCAAGCCGAATTATCGCATTAAAAATAAAAAGAATGATTCTTTTAGCAGTAAGAGGCAGCTCCATGAGCATTTTGTTTTGCTTATTTTGTCAACGCCAGGAGCTTTTTTACTATTAAGGTTAGCGATAGCCTCTACAACATCAGCAAATCGGAAACGTATTTCTAAAGGACGTCTAGCAACAACAGGCGGTAATTCCCTCACGTCAGTGCATGTATTGGGGGTGAATACGTTTTTGAAGTGATTTGCGAACAGATCGCATTTTTCTTCATTATTTCTAGCCCAGGATCCTCTCAGATTGCGCAGTGGTGGTTTTGCGAAAACAGGTCTTTTAAGACGTCTGGCTGATCACCATAAGGAATAATTTGTCTGAGGAGTCGCATCTAGACCTTCCAGGTACTCTTTCAGTGATGCCATTCTGTGAGCCTCCAACAAGCTTTTTAGTTGGGTTGTACATTCTTTCAGCTTAGTTTTAAGTTGGGGCGATCTATGTTTTTGCCATTCCCTGCGGGCTCTTCTTTTTTCAGATACCAGCTTTTCCACATCTTCAGAGAAAATTTTGTTGTACCTAGCCTGGCGGTAGGTAGAAGACGCATGTTCAACGGCTTTGTTAATGTTTTCATTTAGGAAGCTCAAACAATCATCTATGTCTCCGGGAGTTTTTAGCGGTTGGTTCTCCGCGCAGTGGGTACTAATATATTTTTTATATTTCAACCAATTCATTCTTTTAGATAAGAAAAACTCACTATCTGCTATTTGGTGAGGACTGCAGATAGTGATTATTGTGGGTGAGTGGTCAGAAGATAAATCCAAGGAGGCTTTAGCCTCAATGAGCTCCGAGGATATACCTTTTGCTACGCCAAAATCAATTACGTCTGGAATTTTATTGTGGTCTGTTGGCCAGTAGGTTGGTTGTCCAGTTGAAATAACATAAAGTCCCATTTCAGACACGGCATCATACAAGACACGACCTCTGGGGCTAATTAGGCGGGAGCCCCAGTATTTGTGCTTAGCGTTATAGTCTCCAGCAGCTATGAAGCGGGGACCTAATGATTTGTAGAAACTGTTGTACTGATCCTTCGTTATGGAGAATCTGGGTGGACAGTAAACTGATGAAATAACAAGGTTATGGAAAAATTCATCAATGCAGACATTCGTAGCTTGGATATAACATTCCGAGAGGCCACCCAACCATTGGTGTTTAATTCTTGATTTGATTAGAATAGCCGAGCCACCACATGATCTATCCCTAGGATCCTTTGAATCGTAAAAAGAATAACCACTAATTTTAAAAGTGCTTCTAGATGTCATATGAGTCTCAGAAATACACATAACATCGATTTTTGATTCATCAAGAAATATTCGAGCTCGTTTTTGTGTTGGCGGATGCCGTTTGCGTTCCAGAAACAAACCCTGAGGCAATTCGTGGTCTTTTAAGCATAGCCTGCAGAAAAGCAGACTGCATTTTTTGCATTTCTTGCATCATGTTGGCCATTTGCGCCATAATCTGCGTAAATTGTGTGACCATATTGTCAATTACGGCTTCCAGGCGGCTAAAATTAGGCCCGGTTGGTTCGCTAGTTGGCACTTCTTGTTGTGTTGTAGGCTGGGTAGATTTACGTGAATTAGGCTGGGTAGACTTTAATGCTGCGGCGTAAGAAACTTGATTTGTAGTTGGTTGTGCCAATGGAGGCATATTTGTAGTTGGTATATATAAAGGCTGGGGAGGGGCAGGAACTATTTTCGGCTTGGTTGAGCGCTTAACTGAGTTAAAAACAGGACAACCTCTATAGTTGGCAGTGTGGTTTCCCCCGCAGTTGCTGCATTTCTTCATCCTAGGATCATCTTTTGGCTTGTCGCACTTGGTCGTATCGTGCAGATCCCCACAGACAACACAAACAGAAGGCAACTTACAATAAGCTTTAGTGTGGCCATATTCCTGGCAGTTCAAGCACTGTACAGGCCCAGATCGCTTGTGTGGCACTTCCACAGTAACTCGTCGGTGCATAATATATCCCAAATTATAAATGGGGTGAGTTTCACTCTTTTTTAATTTGATATCACCAGGCTCAAGCTCCACTCGGAATAATGGTTGGGGTGTTTTTCCCTGTTTTTCATATTGGATACAGTCCTAACCATAAACCCTTTGCTTAACAAACTGGTCTTGATCTCTTCTGGGTCGACATTAGAATCAATGCCTTTAATAACTACCTGAAGGCCTTTTGCGGTCTTGAGTTGGTAGGTATAGAAGTTTTTGCTGAGTTTCTCGAGCTCCGAAACCGTAGCGCGGTAGGCGTTTTCATGGTTTACTTGAATTTTTGTCTCAAATATGTTACCGCGTTTAACATTTGAGACATAAACGTTATTTTCCCCAATCAAACTGACTAAAAACTTGACGCGATCATTCGAGTTTTTTTCCCTCAAATAAATGGGAGGTGGCTTAAAGGCCTTTCTTTCACTAACTGGGGCCTCATTATCCTCTTGCAAAACTGCAAAACGATTTTGCGATGAGGTTGGCCTTTCATCGTCTTTTAAAATTTTTGCAGGTTGAGATGCTTCTGCCGATTTAGGGCTTTTTCCCCTTTTAAGCACTGTCACGTAGCGGTCCATCCCTACCTGGATCTTAGGTGCTGGTGCAGTAATTAAGCTTGATGCGGCTTTAGCAGCTGCAGGTTCAATTCCAGAGTTTGATAATGGTGACCGCGACAAAGATGGTACCTCAGAATTTTTTTTATAATTATTAAATAGAGATTGGGCTAAATTAGTCCCTTGTTCAGTACATTTATTTAAATTAGGCGCACTTGAACTAAGATTGTTTTTAATTATTTTTGGCCTTGCATTTGAATAATTCTCATTATATTCAGGGTCTCTTATGTTCTCATTGCTAACACTTGTGGAACTTAACACAATGTAAGCATTTCGGCTATTAGGCCCACTGTCACTACGATTACTGTTACTCATTAACAGTTCGCTTTTTTTTTATTTAGTTTGTTGTTATTGTTTTTCTTTTCTCACTTTTTGTGTATATCTATATGTATATTAATAAATTCGTTTGCTACTTATTACTAATATCACCTATTAACAATATTACACTCGCGTACACACGTCCGTACACTACAAGATTAAGAATGCAACTGACCAGACTTTAATGAGAACACTTTGTTTAATTTTAATTAAAGTTCGTTATTTAATTTACTTTATTTATTATTAATTCATTTTACTTTCTTTTATTTTTCTTAATTTAAATTAAGGTTTTATTTTGATTATTAATTTTAACTATTTAATTACATATATGCCGCTTCTTGCGGTGAACATATTAAAACTTCTACTTCAATCAACTTATTTTACAATACTCCCTTGTTTCTGCCTCTTGCAGAAACATCAAATTATTTTTGGACATTTAGGCAATGTTAAGATATATATACCTACATACATACAGACGTACAAGCATAAACAATGATCTGATTTTGTACCTGCAGTTACACTTGTTGTTGGTATAAGAATGTTTATTTATTTTGCCGTTAAATGTACGTAAATATGTATGAAGGTTTGTTGTATGCACTTGCATATGAACATTTTTAGGAATGTTTTAAAGTTTAACAGTTAGATCAATTTTAATAACTTTGTAAACAAATGACAACATAAAAGAGAAATTAAAATAAATAGAATATGTGTACATACTTATTTGAATACAATTATTAGGTTTTGCAGTTGATGTAATTTTTAATAACCGTTTGGGGAAAAAATCCCAAACATTCTCCCCCGCGAAGAACAGTGGTTCTTAGGTAGTAGATATTTGGTTATCTTCATTATAGATTTCATTGGATGACAATAAGCAAAGTTTAGTTATAGGACGCTTGATGTACTTGCCGTTGCAGTAAAGCGTAACTACTCGTACTAATCCATCTATACCGGGATGTAATTCTTCGACTTTGGCAAGTGGCGATTAACCTGGTGTATTTCGTACACATATAGACAAGAAGAAAGATAAAGCCCTTAGAGGTTGCTGCGGTTTGCAGAGTTGAAGTTTTTATAGAAATAGGACCAGCATAGTCTAGCCCACTATGCTTAAAAGATCGAGTTGGTTGCAGTCGGACAGCTGGTAGATTACCCATGAGCTGTCGACATGATTGTCCATTGACGTTGAACTCGTTTAGCTAGGTTGCGAGCTGAAACGACCCAGTATTTTTGAGCAACATAAGATTGTAAATGCTGTGGGCCACTGGGAAGAGTTTTTGAATGTGTATCTAAAAATATAAGAAAAGAACGGGGATTTTGTTTCGATAACAAAATCGGATACTTAGTGTTGTAGGGTAAAGTTGAATTCGATAATCGACCTTCAACTCGGAGAATCGCATATTCATCCAGAAGGTGGTATAATTTTGCAGTGTTGCTTTGATTGAAAACTATGTGTTCCAATTGTAGTGTTTTTATTTCTTCTTGAAAGGAAACAGCTTGTGTAAGTTTGATGAGTAAATTAAGTGACGTTGCTAATTCTGTTGTTTTTAGAAAACCAACTTCTCTGTTGCTTCGTTGCAGTTTGATGTTGTTGTAAAAACGGGATATATATGACGTCACACGTAATAATTTGGATAGCCTTGAAAATCTAGTTGTTATTTCTGGATATGTTGCATTAGTTGTTTTTGTTAGATGAACCGCAACATTGTTGTTAGCTATGTCTTCATTAAACGTTTCAGTAGGGGAAGAAGGCCAAGATTCAGGTGTGTATTGAAGCCAAGGTGGGCCTTTTCACCAGAGATTGTGATTGACCAGTTGTTCAGGCATGATACCCCTAGACGCACAGTCTGTAGGGTTGTCTTTTGTAGGGACGTATTTTCAGCTATGAACATCTGTAAGACGTTGAATTTTTTCTACTCGGTTTGCCACATAATATAGGTGACATATGCGCACCCGGAACCGTTTTTGAGCTATAAGTGAAAAAGTGAAACAACTTTTTCAAGCGATTTTTACCAATTTTCAAAAGTTTGCTAATCGATAACTTTTGATCGAAAGTCTTTTGGTTCTATAACTGTATATCAAGAGATGCGCATTAAGGTCCCCTTTCAACTGATATAGGTGACATATGCGCACCCGGAACCGTTTTTGAGCTATAAGTGGAAAAGTGAAACAACTTTTCAAGCGATTTTTTCCAATATTCAAAAGTTTGCTAATCGATAACTCTTGATCAAAAGTCTTTTGGGTCTATAGCTGTATATCAAAAGATGTGCATTAAGGTCCCCTATCAACTGATTAAGGTGACATATGCGCACCCGAAACCGTTTTTGAGCTATAAGTGAAAAAGTGAAACAACTTTTTCAAGCGATTTTTACCAATATTCAAAAGTTTGCTAATCGATAACTTTTGATCGAAAGTCTTTTGGTTTTATAGCTATATATCAAAAGATGCGCACTAAAATCTTCTATCAACTAGAATAGAAGACATATGCGCACCCGGAACCGTTTTTGAGTTACAATTGAAAAACTAAATCAATGTTTTTTTTTGTACGCTTTTGCTAACTCTTTCGCACTATAACACCCGCTAATAAGTCTGTCAGGGAGCGCGTGATACTGCAGAAGATTTCCATTAAACTCCTCTGTTGATCGGTATATAAATATTAAGTATACTCCAAATAGTTAACTTTCTACAAGGGAAAACTTGAAAATTTATACAGTCAAATTTACCTCGTCATACACTACATTAGGTAAAATGTCGTAAGTGACGACCAAAAAATTAGATACTAGGGGCTTTGAGCTATCGTTTGTTATTTTTTAATATTTTTTTTATTCAAAATTAAAATATTTATAATAATATAAAAACTCGCATTTTTTTTCATGATTTGTTTACATTTTCACAAAAAAAATGTTGCTAAGAAGAAAAAAAAAAGGTTGCCAGGGTTTGTTTTATTCTGGTCGATAAATTTGATTATGTTTACATGTTTTTTTTTGAGACAGAAGCAGAGACCTGCGCCGAGGACTTTTGTCGGCGGCGCCGGCTCGTTAAAAAATTGTCGGCGGCGGCTCAAAGCCGGCCCCGTAACGGCTGAAAGTACAGACACATATATATGTATGTACAATGCATTAGCACATACTTATTTACAAAACGTTGCAAGGAGGATAGTTAA
This sequence comes from Melanophora roralis, assembly GCA_963583895.1. Lineage (NCBI taxonomy): Eukaryota > Metazoa > Arthropoda > Insecta > Diptera > Rhinophoridae > Melanophora > Melanophora roralis. The sequence continues at coordinate 56,293,974 of OY757188.1, forward strand.
TTAAATATTATTTATTAAATTTTGAATGAAAACTTTTAAAAGCTGCTGTCAATTCCAAGACAGACGGCACTCCTTATGCAACTCTGACGTATGGCACTAATTAAAAGCCGATGCAAATTGTTTTTAAAATAATTTTACTCTACAATATTTCACCAATTTGAAGTATATGTAAAAAATACGGAAAATAACGATGAAAATGTTAATGGCAGATTAAATGTTTTGTTAGCATATAAGTGTAAAGTGCATTTTAAATCTCTGTTTGTTGCATTATTTAGTGTGGTAAACGCAACGAACTATATAAAAAGTTTTTTTTTTTTTTTTTTTTCATATATTTATTATTGAATCTTCGCTTTTGCGAACTAACAATAAGTATTCAAATCTTAAAACTAAGTAATTTATATTAGTCCAGTCAGTACCAGACCAAAATTTAAGTTCTCATAACAAAGTAAATTAATTTAAACAGTTTCATCTTAATTCAATAGTGTCCCTTCTTTTCAGACGAGTGTGTCCACTATGTTGCAAGATGTTTCGAGCGAGCGGATTTGGATGCGTTTCCAGCTTGTTTAAATACTTGTCCACATAGTTCAGGATTTCGCATTTAACTAGTGGAACTTGTAGATCCTTATGGATGTTGCTGTTTTTAATATACCAAGGAGCACCAGTTATCATTCTTAGAATTTTGTTTTGACGACGTTGTATTTTTTCTATGTTAGAGGCGGAAGCAGTGCCACATAATTGTATACCGTAGCACCAAATTGGTTTCAAAATCGATTTGTAGAGTAGAAGTTTACAATCAAGACGAAGCACAGAGTTTCTGCCAATTAGCCAATGAAGTTGTGTAGCTTTAAGTTTCATTTGTGTCAACTTCGCATCTATATGCGTCTTCCATGTAAGGCGATGGTCCAGGTGAATGCCAAGGTATTTCGTCTAAAATCGTTGAGGCACCATATGGTTGTTAATAAGGATTGGAGAGCACGTTTCTTTGCGTAAAGTAAAAGTAACATGGGTGCATTTTTGCTCATTAATTTTTATTCCCCATAATTTTGCCCATTTTTCAACTTGGGTTACGTGTTGTTGCAGCTGGTTCGAAGCCTCTTTAGGGTCTTTGTGAATACTAAGAAAAGCGGTATCGTCAGCAAATGTAGACGTGTGCGTAAAACTGTTTGTTGGCATATCTGCCGTGTAAAGCAAGTACAAAATTGGACCTAGGATACTCCCTTGAGGTACACCAGCCCCTATTGGTTGGTAACAACTTATTTGGTTTCCCTCTTTGATTTTAAATTGTCGACCGGTTATGTACTTTTCTAGTAGGTTGAAAATATTAGCTGGAAGGTTTAGCTTTAGTTTGTTTAACAGGCCTTCGTGCCATACTTTATCGAAAGCTTGAGAGACATCTATAAAAAGCGCGGAGCAGTACTTTTTTTCCTCGAAAGTTTTTCTTATAACCTGCACCATTCTGTGAGTTTGTTCTATTGTGCTATGTTGACTTCTAAAGCCAAATTGGTGATCTGGAATGCAGTTGTTTTCATTCAGGATCGGAGTAAGCTTGTTTTTAAGCAGCTTTTCAAACAGTTTGGACAAAGTTGGTAACAAACTTATAGGCCTATACGACTCCACCTTCGAAGGATCTTTACCAGGCTTAGGAATCATCTTTACTAAGGCAACTTTCCATATTGGTGAAAAATGTTCAAGCCGTATTATGGCATTAAAAACAAAAAGAATTATTCTTTTTGCTGTAATAGGTAGCTCAATGAGCATTTTGTTGCTTATTGTATCAACGCCAGGAGCTTTTTTATCATTAAGGTTAGCTATAGCTTCTACCACATCTGAACATCGGAAACGTATTTCTATAGGACGTCTAGAAACAACAGGCGGTAATTCCCTCACGTCAGTGCATGTATTAGGAGTGAACACGTTTCTTAAATGGCTTGCGAGCAGATCGCATTTTTCTTCATCATTTCTAGCCCAGGATCCTCTTAGATTGCGCAGTGGTGGTTTTGCGATTACGGGTCTTTTGAGACGACTGGCTGATCGCCATAGAGAATAATTTGTTTGAGGAGTCGCGTCTAGACCTTCCAAATACTTCTTAATTGATGCAATTCTGTGTACCTCCAGCAAGATTTTTAAGCGATTTGTACACTCTTTTAGCTTCGTTTTAAGTTGGGGCGATCTATGCTGTTGCCATTCTCTTCGCGCTCTACTTTTTTCAGATAAAAGCTCCTCAACATCGACAGAAAAAATTTTGTTGTATTTGACCTGACGGTATGTTGAAGAAGCATGTTCAACGGCTTCTTTAATGTTTTCATTTAGGATATTTAGGCAATCATCAATTTCTTGGGGAGTTTTTAGTGGTATGTGTTCCGAGCAGTGAGAGCTGATATATTTTTTATATTTCAACCAATTTACTCTTTTGGATAAGAAAAAATCACTAGTTGCGATTTGGTTAGGACTGCAAATAGTGATAATTGTGGGTGAGTGGTCAGAAGATAAATCCAGAGAGGCTTGTGCCTCAAATATTCGAGTGGCGGCTATTTTTCAGCCGACAAAACGCCGAGAAAAAATTGGCGTCGACGGCGGCGATCAAAAACTTATCGGCGGCTTGGGTCGACCGGCTTTCAGCCGATCGGCGCAGCCTAAAGAAGCTTTTCATTGTTTGCAACGGAAATATCGGAAAATAAAAAAAGGTAAAAAGACGTTTGACGTCAAACTCAACAAAATAATAAAAGTATTAAGGAAAAAATATTGGAATAAATAAGACTTTAATTAAAATATTAACGGCCCTTTTCAAAAACAGGAAGTTTAATCGTAAGTTAGGCAAAATTGCATTTCACAAAGTACGGTTAGGGGCATTCCACCGTCACGTACAGACAAATTCAATTATTTTTCAGCACTTATTTTACATACAACTTCTAATTGGTAATTCAGAATTCTTTTTTTTTTCTTCTATTAATTAAACTGCGTGGTAGTCTTCAATCCTACATCGAACTTGTTTTTAATAATTCAGAAAATATTAAAGAAAAAATTAAACAAACTTCGTCACGTGTGGGACAGCCTGAGTCAACCAACATTCAAAATTGTAGTGTTTAAACCCAAATTTCAGCGAATCAGTTGCACATAGAGAAAACATGTCTAGGAAAGAAATTACAATTAACAACCACGCTTACTTATAATGGTAATAAATTTTTAATAAACAAAATATTTATAGGTAAAAATTTACATTTTTATTTTGTCACTTAAGGGACAATTGGCGTCGCGTAAGGGACACAGTTGAAAGTATTTTTATAAAATACACAAGAATCAAAAGTTAATTGCAGTTTTGTCTACAGATAAGCTATCATTTTGCAGTCCACAATATTTTGATTGGCCTTGATGAAATAAAAGTTTGAAATTCCTCTAATGGCATGGTGATTCAGATTCAATTTTTTCTCAGATTTTTGAGGATGGCACATAAATTACCTGGGTTTTTGAAACTTTTTAAGAAGCCAAATAAGGAAACACTGACTGAATGACAATATGTTTGCTTTGGCTTATCATTTTCTCTCATACCAATCTCCTTATATTTTCGCCGATTCCATCTATTACACCTTTTCCATTAGTTGTAGCAAAATCTTTGCAAAAAGGGCTTTGCGTACTTTTCGCTCAGCATTGCCATTAATTTTACCATATAGGTTTTTAATTCTGATGCCGAGCCATTGCTCCAAACTTTTTCCACTAAAGGTAAATCTTCATTTTTCGTATTTACTAAATCGAACAGTTTTTTAAAAAAATAAAAAACTACATCTTTGTCTTTAAAATTCGCATCCGAGCATATAAGGTAGAGTAAGTGCGGGTTACGTGGTATAGACTGGTAATGTGTTATAGTAAGTTTTTTCCTAAACTAATAATATTAAAATAACAAAAACAGGCTAAGTATATTGGCGCTTTCAGAAAACTAATAAAGCAATACTTTAATTAATATTTGCAAGTAATTTTGGGAGTCAGTTGCAAGAAATCGATTTGGTGTGTGATTGATTTTTTTTGCTGGTGGAAAACCACGTTTTTTTCTTAAACGGCGTGTCCGCTATGTTGCAAGATGTTTCGAGTTAGCGGATAAGAATAATTTTTAAGCTTATTTAAGTACTTGTCCACATAGGATTTCGCATTTTACTAGTGGAACTTCTAGATCCTTGTGGATGTTGCTGTTTTTTCTATACCAAGGAGAACCAGTTATTATTTTTAGAATTTTATTTTGACGGCGTTGAATCCTTTCTATGTTGGAGGCGGAAGCAGTGCCCCATAGTTGTATCCCGTCGCACCAAATTGGTTTTAAAATTGAGTTCAGAGCAGAAGTTTACAATCAAGACGTAACACAGAGTTTCTTCCAATTAGCCAATGGTTATGGGCCATTTTAAGTTTTAATTGTGACAACTTTGCATCTATGTGGGGCTTTCATGTGAGGCGGGGATCCAAGTGAATGCCAAGATATTTTGTTTCACTACGTTGAGGCACCGTATGGTTGTATGTGGGCATGTCTGCTGTGTAAAGCAAATAGTAGTTAAATCATACCAAAATCGTCACAAAATTAAAAGTTCGACAATCTAAAAACATATAGGTATACCACATTACCCGCACTTACTCTATGCTTGACAATTTTCTTTGTAAAAAGTTGCAGCTTAAACAACAGGACACTCGTACGCGACCATAGTGCGCTTTGAACTTCATTCTGGCATTTACAAGGCAAAGGCATTGAAAAAGGAAGGATACGTACACCTTCATTAAATTGGTCTTTTTGAAATTAACCTACTTACATTCTTTTTAAATTAACATGTTTAATATGAACTGAATTAATCAGTTTGTCTTTCAGTTCAACTGAACTTATTTAATGGGTTGTTAACCCTGGATGGTTACTCTTCATTTTAGTACATTAAGGTTACTCTTCGTCGAATTGAACTATTAAAAAATAAATCAATTTTGGCAGAATGATTTTTAAAGTAAAAAATAAGAAAAAATATGAACTGAATTAATCAGTTTGTCTTTCAGTTCAACTGAACTTATTTAATGGGTTGTTAAACGTGATTCATTATCTGACTTTTTTCCCCCTCTTTCCATATGCAGACTTTGCTTAAGTCTATAAATAGTAATAGTTTTTTGTTATGAGAAAAAAGTCACATTCATTTTTCCAGCACTTAGAATCTAAATAAGGATCACATAAAATTTTCAACAACCAGTCGTTACAGTAGTTTTGTTTGTTTTCATGTGCTGTAAAGTTGCACTGATCTGAAGGAATGTTTTTTATGAGTAGCACGTCTTAGGGTCTAAGACTACAAAATTTTGAAAATTTTATTTCTATATTAGAATTAACATCCGTAAATCTGAAGAAAGCTTCCCGTAGATACATAGTTAAATAATGCTTATAACGCCTTTCTATAATTCCATTTCCCTAAACCACAACCAAATCATTTGCGCCTGGACAGGTGAATACTATATCTGGACGGTAATAAAAGGCTTTCATATCCTCGTAATACGAGTCGACATTTGATATGTCCAAGCTTGAACTTTCGGCTGGAGCAATATTCAATTTAAACGCTAATTCGGTTGCCATCGCTCTTTTTTTGCTTGGCGATTGAGGAAGGGCATGTAGAGCCTTTTGAACAGCTTTCGATAAAGTTTGTTTGGACTTGCAAGGGGATTTTGGTACTTACAGAAGGTTCGTCAATATTTTGACCTTGATTTCTTAATTTGGCCCTTTTAAGGCTTTTTTATCCCTTTTCTTAACTTGCAAAGCCTTTTAAATCGATTTTAAAAAGAATTCCTCTTTTTCGCTTATAAAGCTCACATATTCTTCTCGATTAGCTAGGGCTAAAGGTTGGATCATCTTTCTTACGCTTTCCGCGAAGTTTCCGCATATGTTCAGTACTGGTGAAAGGTTGTGTTTCAGTCATATTTGGATGAGCCACAAATGTAGTGTAGTAAATTATAAATACAGTTTGTAGATGGCAGAAAGATTGAAAGATTTCAGATATCTTAATTCTTGGGGTCACGTACAGACACTTTTTATCACGAAAGAAAAACTATTTGCTAAGTGTTTAAATGGAATTTTTTTTCTCAGCTTTTAGACCACCAAAAGTTAGCTGTAAACAACAAAAATCAATTTGTTTAGTTGACTTGTCTTACAGTTATTATTAAAAAAAGGAAAACGGCGTCACGTGTGGGACATAGAAATTTACCTTTGCATTGTAACTACTTACTCGGGAACAAAGCACTTACAATAATAAATATTATAAAGTTTAATACCGCTCACCACTCCCTTGAACGCAGAAAAGAATATTAGTTCTTATGTGAAAAACAGTATTAGCAGCGACCTCTCAAAAAATGGTGTAAAATGAAAAAGGAAAGCTAGATTCTTTATACTCTCAAAAAATAACGGTATTTGTGAAAAAAGTGATCTACTCGTCATGATGAATGTCAATTTTTTGAAATGAGAACTTAATCTCTCTATGTAGATGCAAAAATATAAAAAAAGTCAATGTTTGTAATATTGTTCAGATTTCCATTTTTTCATGAAATGCTCCGTTAGCATTTAACCGGCAAAAATTAATCAAAAAGTCTCTGTTAAATTTAACTGAACAAAATCTTCCGATTAAATGCTTTTACTTAAATAAAAATAAAAAAAAAATTAAAAGAAGAAATTAACATTTACATTTTTGTAATGTTTTCAATATTACAAGCTTTAAAGCCAAAAAGAAAAAAGTTTTTACACGACTTGGGTATTTTTCTTTACCTGATGAAGAATTTAGACCAAGGTTTTTTTTTTATTTTCTATAATGAATACACTTACATGCATGCATATTTAACAATTTATACTTACCAAGGAACTGAATATAATTTATTTTAAGTAAAAAATTTATTTTAAATATATATTTCTCTTGCATCAAAAAATTGCTAATAATCATGGTACAATTATTTTTTAAGGCAATTGTAACATGCTAATAATTTTTGTATACCTTTTTCTGATTTTTTCTTTCATTGCACGATTTTTCGTAAATAATAAAAACCAGTATAACCATACTTTTTCTATAATGTAACATTATTAATGTTAGTGTTAAGTAACCGAAAGATGGTGAAACGCAAAACACTAACCGTATGTTCAATAGTTTCGGTTAGCGATATCGATTGTTTGTTAACTTATAGTCTACACGAGACAGAAGTTTGAAAATTTTCATGTTCGCAATTGTCAAAATCTGTTGCTATCACAAAAAATGACCGTGTGGACCGCAAATTTTAGTGTTAGAAAACAAGTTTGAAAATAAGTTTTTAATACAGAGCTGAGCAATTATGTTAGGTCATAAATTTAAGTATAAATTTGGTATAAATTTGAGAAAAAAAAAAATTATTAAGAAAAAAAGAAAAATTTTTTAACAAAATAAATTAATAAAGAAACAATTTTAATTAAATAATAATTGAGAAAAATGTTAATAACAATAAATATTATGCATTTTTTGTTGTTGCTTACAGCAACGTCTCTCAACAAAAATTTTTAACTTGTGTTCTCGCTCATTTACGTTTTTCACTCTGAACACAAGATTGTACACAAAACATTTTTGTGGCGTCATTCTGCCGACGTTATTGCTTATGTTCAGAAATAAAAAATGCACGTCTAGCCCCAGCGTAATGTTCTATTTAAATTAAAATAATCACAGATTGTGAAAAGGGCCGTAAATAGAATTAAAAAAGTTAGTACAATTGGGTTGAAAAAAGTACCAATTTATAAGGTTGGTATCACCACGGTATACTTAACAAGATAAAATTATTATCCCAGCTGATCATTTGCTCCCTTGTGTTTACTTACCTTGAGTGTCATAATTTGTTTACATATATAGAGCGCCATTGTTGTTTTTTTATATTAGTTTATTTTATAAAATGACGTGTTATTGTTATCAGTGTTAAAAGTGGTATTTTAGTCAGCTGTGTTAGACAATCATGGTGAAGTCTTACACAGCAAAACGTTCGAATTTCGTTTTTGCCTTTTTGTTGTTGCCGAATCGCACAGACCTTATTATCTTAAGCTATATTTTCACTTCCTGAATTACCATCTGAGTTTCACAGCTAAGTCTGCTTTGTATAGTGTAATAACAGGTCTATTTTAATTTGTTGATATTTTTGTCTTATCTCAGGTGAAAATAGAACTCTTCTATTTTCAAATTATTTAACGTCTGAGTTTTAAATGTAAGTTTTTTAAAGTTACTGTCATACACTTTATACCAGTCCAAAAAGATTTATAATTAGCGGACTAAAACTAATTTCTCAGAAGTAATGTAAAACTAAAAATTAGAAAATCAAATTGTTTTTTGACACTTATAAAAATTTTAAATAATTTTTTTGACACTCAACTCAGATGAGAACTTAGGTTGGTGTTAATATAGCTTTAGCGGCCAGACGTTCAATTTTTGCTTGCAAGTTGCAACACACTCAAACATTTTTGCTAACACACTCAAACTTTTAGAACTTAAAACCAATTTGATGATAAATTTTCCCATTCAACTTGCCTTTCAACTTGGTCAAGTTAACAGCTTATTATGGTTATTTTTCGCATATTTTCGTGTTTTCACGTGTTTACATATACAAATATTCTATCGCAAATAATTTTAACTCAATTTTCGTATATTAACATTTATAAATAAACTAATGCAAATAGTTTGTGTGTCGTTGTACCAAAATACAGTCGCAAGTAAATAAAAAAATGTAAAAAAATAACAAATGGAATATATAAAACAATTTTTCTGTTTCGTTTAACAAATATTCTGCCGCAAAGTGAGCATTTTTCATTTATTTCTTGACGACGTCATCTTAAGAAATGAAATTGATGATCAAGTTGATTATCAAGTTCCGTGCAGCCTATGTCACGATCATCAGTTCGAATTAATTTGACAAGCAATATGTGTGTTCAACTTAAAAGCGAAAACTTGAACTTGTGGCCGCAGCGTAATGGACCTTGGTTGGTACGAAATCAATATACTCTTTTATTATCGTCCCTAAAACAACAACTTCCTGTAAAATTTCAGCATGTATTTTGTTGTTGCATATACGCGTTACATACACACAGTATACATAACCGTTGTATAACACAAAAAAATTTTCCAAGCTAAGTTAGAAATCATATGGCGGGAATAGAGGTCAGCTGATCTGTAATCCTACCTTTGTTTAATATACCTAGCTCTAAAGTTTAATGTTTGTCTTGTCAAGACAAACAATTAAAAAGCAAAATATTATGTTTTTTTCACATCGATAAAACTTGAAAGTCTGGCCCATTGTATAAATACCTTACAAGGTAGTATCGATTAAACAGCTGACTAAATTATGCTCGAGTTTTTCCACTCGTTATATCTGTCACGCAGTACGTTTTTTGACATAAACGGAATGCTTTTACAACAACTTCATAAATTTGGTATTGAGATTGTTGTAGTTGTTGCCGTAGCGATAAATCTTTGTGAGGTAATTGTACCATGGTCTGGCCGCAGCATAAACGAAGGGCAAACTGTCATCACTATACCAACAAGTAACCGGTACCTTTTTGTAAGTCAATTTACTTTTCCTCTGCTATTTAGCATTACTGTGTTGATTTTGGCGGCATTGTGGTTGTTCAAAGAAAACGTTTATTTTCAATGGAAGATTTTCAAAAAATTGAAAAAATAGGAGAGGGCACATATGGCGTCGTGTACAAAGGTCGCAATAGACTTACTGGACAAATAGTGGCAATGAAAAAGATTCGGTTAGAATCTGATGATGAGGGCATACCTTCTACAGCAATAAGGTATAATATTTTGCACTAATAAAAGTTAAGACCAACAACTTTAAGAACTAAGTTTGCTTTTCTTATGAAGATTTTTAATACAAGTTTTATAATTAAATATTTTGAAATTAGTATTTAGTAGGTATATTTTTTTTATTGGGTTTTGTTGAAGAACCAACGACGATAAAGACCAATTTAATGTATCTACTGCCTATATACAGGGTGTCCGCCGGAAACGTATACTACTTTGTTTAGTTTTAAGGTTAGTTAGTTTTGAGAAAAACTAACTATTATTTGGCCGGTAAATTAATACATAACGCCATCACCAATTCTGGCTAGAATATACTAGCACCGTTAATTCAATTTAAATATATATATTTTTTTCTGAATGAGTTTAGTGGTTCTCCTCCATACAAAATCTTTTTTGTATGCAGACAATCATAGAAGCCTCCGATCAGGGTACACTTATCAGGTAGGAACGGTTCTACAAAAACAACTAAAACCGTCATAAGAATGTCAGAGACCAATAACAAAAACTCACAAAATCTTTCTTTTTCTTTTTGAGCTTTTCTTACAATACTACAGTTGTTGTTTGTATAAAAGGAAGAAAATACCTAAACATAAACAAAATTTGACATTAATATAACGAAATACCGTTACTCAGCTGTTTATCTGAGGCTACCTGATAATTGTATCCTGCCTCCGATAACTGTATCGCGGCACAGTTATGTGACGCCACGACAATTCCCCACATGCGAGAGTGAGACGTGAAATTCTCGAAGTGCGATAAAAAGGGACGTCCTGGTTGTCCTTAAGAATTAATGACCAACGACACGCGAGCTCTTTACCTCACCAGAGCTATTTTACGACTGCGTATACTACTTTGTTTATAATTTTTGATTAAATGATAAACGTTTTATTTAATGTCTGCAATTATGTATGAAATACAATATAAGATAAATGTCTGCCCAGGGTACACTTATCAGGTAGCCTCAGATAAACAGCTGAGTAACGGTATTTCGTTATATTAATGTCAAATTTTGTTTATGTTTATGTATTTTCTTCCTTTTATACAAAACAACTGTAGTATTGTAAGAAAAGCTCAAAAACATGGTGGAATAAGAAGGTGGGATCGTCCCTAAAACAACAACTTCCTGTAAAATTTCATCATGCATTTTGTTGTTGCTAATTCCAGCTTGGTTGTCGAAAATGTAGCGAACACACATACACACAGTATACACAACCATTGTATAAAATAAACAAGTGTCCAAGCTAAGTTAGAAATCATATGGCGGAAATAGAAGTCAACTGATCAGTTGTCCCTACCTTATTTAATATACCTTGCTCAAAAAGAAAAAGAAAAATTTTGTGAGTTTTTGTTATTGGTCTCTGACATTCTTAAGACGGTTTTAGTTGTTTTTGTAGAACCGTTCCTACCTGATAAGTGTACCCTGTGTCTGCCTCTGTTAGCGTCACAAATGTGAGCTCTTTTGAGCACATTTTTCATTACATTTCACGCGGTATTTCATTACGAATATTTTGTTTGAGTTGCTCAAGCGTTTCTGGTTTGTTTGCATAAACCTTGCTTTTCAGATCTCCCGACAAAAAGGAGTCCGCAGCAGTGAAATCAGGCAACCGTGGATGTCAATCAATATCACCATTTCTTAAAATAACTTGTGGAAAAAGTCTTGTTGACCAAGCCCAACGCATGCAGTTGGGGCATTAAAAAGTTTTCAATCATATCACGATATCAGTTTCTATTAACAGTTACCGTTACGCCATTTTCAGTTTCAAAAAAGTAAGGTCCAATGATTCCTCCTGACCAAATTGCACACCAGACTGTCACTTTTAATGGATGAAAAGGACTGCGGAATATTTTGAGGTTTTTCCATTGCCAAGGACCGACAATTCTGTTTATTCACATATCCATTCATTATTTTTTCATGAAAATCGATGATTGATTTTGAAAAAATGTTTTAACAATTAAAACACGTTGGTTTACCGAATATTTTTCCATAATAAATTTGCCACGTCTCTACGGCTGCCAAATATCAAATTCCAAGACTAATGCTTACCAAAATAGTGGCAAAACAAAGTAGTACACCTTGCCGAGGGACACCCTGTAAAAAAACAAACTGAAAATAAACCCAATAAATTTATTGGAGTAAATTAAATCAAGGCGCCTTTATATTTGGTAGGATCGGTTCTACAAAAACAACTTAATCGTCATAGGAATGTCGAAAACTGGTAACGAAAGGTGTATTTATTTACATAAAATTATCAATAGTTTTCGATAAGTATTGCTAGTAAGTGTTCACGTACACAAAAAATTTGCAACTAGAGAGCCAAAAAACAGCGTAGTATTTTTAGAAGCAGAAATACCTATTTCTGATAGTTCTACTAGTAAAAATTTTACTATCAGAAATTATTCAAACAGTCTTTCAGCCATTATGCTTTCAAAAAAAATTATAAAATAAGTTTACAATAACAAAATACATCTGCTTGCAAGTTTTGGCTTTAAAAGTGTTCATTTACTTTTAAATATTTTTAAAAGCAATTTTGAAATACATATTTATTTTTACTGTCTCAATGCTAGTATTTACTGGAAAGTTATTAAACACAACTATTAATTCTTTAAAAACACAATACATACATACCAGAGACTGGCTTACTCAGAATAAAATTTGCTCATGATTAAATCATGATACGAAAACCTATTCAGTTTGGCTATTTTGTTCAAACGTATCACATGACATAAACCAATGCATGATTTAAAATCATTTCATTCAATCTGTTGTTGTTGGCTTTTTGATTTTATTCAACGTTCAAAAAAATCAACATAAATTCAATCGTGTCAGCATTAGTGAGTAAAACTGAACAAAAATTTCTAGCATTTAAAGAATGTTGCACTTAATGAGAATAACAGACAAAAAAATGGCGCCATGCTAATGGTTTAACGTTAGGTGACGTAGTTGTTTCGCTTTAACTTTGCAGGCCGTGTATAGCTAAGGCTTGCCATAGCTCTAGTCATATTTCTTGTTTGGCACTAAAGGTTTCAAAAACAGTGCTAAGTGTTAGTAAAAACTTCTCTTTTGGCTAAAAATGATTGAATAATTGTGTTAAAATTGTCAAAAATTAAATGTTTATACTTTTTAATATTAAATTGATTCACCATTATGCATAATTAACGTCAAGTTAATATTATTTTAAACGTTTATGCATATAAAAACACTTATTTTTTTGTGTTAAATTTTAATTAGCTGATGTAATGTGATTTAATTGTTTTCCAAATATCTTTTTAAGCAATGAAAAATTTTGTAATATCAACTTAGAACAACACTGATATAGCTTTGACAAAAGTACAAAAAAAAAACAGCGGGCAAATTACGGCATTCAACTCGAGTCGAAATTCTACTCGATCGATCGAGTTGTCACTGCTTTAAATATAGGAATTCTAATAAAAAATTTTAAATTTCGATTCAAATCGAATGCCGTAATTTGCCCCCAGATACACAACTTTAACAGAAAAAATACATTAATGTGCAGTGGACAAATGCAAGGGAAGTACATAAAATAATTTTTCCATTTATACGGTTTTTAAAAAAATCAAATTTAAAAAAAAGCAGTTTTTAGCTATTTGAGAGATGTTATAACAGCCAGAAATTTAAAATTTAAATAATTTTTGGAAACCGCTGGCACACGAATCCGTAAAAAACGCCCAGTACTGGAAATTTATGAAAGATACTGAAACAATATACTTTAAGCTTTTAAAATAGTCAGCACTGTTCATTTCTTTTTGGTTTATTTTAAACAGAGTGAAAAAATTTAGTTAATTTTCCTCTAAGTCTAATGATAGACTTGTATACTTTTTATAAACACTGATTGCCAATAATGTCACAAAGGATCAGTTTTCTTGAATAAATATTTCTTTGCAAACCTTTTACAATAGCTTTCACAATAAATTTAAGGCTTGTATTAACAAACTTTTTAAAAGGCTAATTTTTATTTTATATACATAGCTTTGATTTGTTTTTAAAATAAACAGAAAGCGTTCACGTCGATGACTTTAAAAATTTTAACGCGAAAATTCATCATAAAATACGTACAAACTTTAAAAGAGAATAATTAATTAACAATTTAATAAAAAGAAAATTCATTATGTAAATCTGGAAATAGCTAAAAAACAGTTTATAATTTCCCCTTTCTGAACTTACAGTTTTCAATTCAAAATGAGTAAAAAAATATAACTACTTATTTTAGCTGTTATTTGTATAAAAATGTATCCTTAAAAATTTACTAAATATATGTGTCGTTCAAAACTTATACAACGGCAACTCTGCTTCTTGCACAGTTTTGTTTGCTCTGATTTATTTACTAGCAACCGTTTATTTGTTAAATTCAATCATGTGAGTAAAACTCACACAATGAATAAATTCATGCTTTGACCAAACGAAGCTGATTTTATTCAAGGCAGATTTTTATTCAACTCATTCAAATCACTTCAAATTTTAGCATCAAATTAAATCAAGAGAAAATGTGATTTTGCTATTCTCTGATACATACATACAAAGACCCTACTAATTGTTTACTAATTGCAAACATACATACATATGTATGCGCAAACAATTAAAGCTGCCATCGTATAAATATGTCGCCATAATTTCCGCGATTAATGGTTTTATATATTACTACTACATTCCAGTTATATACTTTTTATTAAAATACATAAATATTTAAGTCTGTATGTAGCAAAAATTGAAAAAATGTTTAAGTATATATTTTAAAATAAGTTATACACAAATATCATATATACATATTTTATATTTTTGTTGTAAGCGAACGCATAACATTTAAAAAAAAACGCTAATAATAATGTAAGGCAACACTTATAACAAAGTGGATTAACAGGATACATGTATATCATGTAGGAGCTATTCTAAAAAAACAACTAAACCGTCAAAATAATGTCAAAGACAAATAACAAAAACTCACAAAATCTTTTTTCTTCTTTTTTACAATTCTACAGTGTTTGTTTATAAAAAAGAAAGAAAATGCATAAACATAAACAAAATTTAATGCCAAATAAAATGCCGTTACTCAGTTGATTTAGCTGAGGCTACCTGATATACGTGTACCCTGGTGGATTAATATACAAGGTGGTGTTATTTCGTTAGATGCTTATTGTGTATTTTTCTTGCTCCAACACAGAAACAAGCCGAGGCAAAATTGTCAGCGGCGGCTGCAGTACTATTTTATGCCCACGGCGGCGGCTTTTGCCAAAAGAAAAACGGCGGCGGCTGCATTTTCGGATTAATGTTTTAGTTTTACAATACATGCAGTGTGACCAGATTTTCAAGTAAAACTAAGGCTAAATCAAGTTTAAAAGACAGCTAAAAAGAGCTAAAAACAGAAACTTGAAAACAAAAAATAAAGCTAAATTTTTTTATGCGTTTTTAAAAAAATTTCTTTGTTATTTAGATATTTTTCATAATATTGACAAAACGTTTGTGTGCAAAAAATATTTTAAAAGAAAATTTGCTATAAAAATTTGGCTTTTATTTACAAACTTGGTAGACCTATACTTTAGGTAAGAAAAAAATAATAATCATTGCATATCGTCGTTGTTAAGTTATTCTGTTCTATAAGTATACGGTTTGTGTGTTCGATAGAATACAATAACTAAACAACGACGATATGCATATACAAGAACTTTCTAAAAAAGTTTTTAGAAGCAGGTATTAATTTACTGCCTGTTTTGGTAATAAATAAACGAATTTGTGATTAAGATATATACTTGAAAGGAAAAAAAACTAAAATTTGTTTTTATTTTAAATATAAATAAATGCTCACTTACAAATTCGTTCTTTTTTTACAAAAAAACCGCAAATTTTGTCATTTGCCTTAGTGAGTATTTAAAACCAATGACTTAACTGCAAAAAATGAAAATAAAAAATGTTTGTATTTTCTGATATCTAAAAAGATTAATTAAAAAAGAAATAATTATTGTTATTTTTTGTTTTTATAAAAATTAAAAAGAAATGACCGTTCTTCAAAAAAAGCAAATATATATGCATGTAATAATCATTTCTGCAAAAAAAAAAAAAAAAAAAAAAAAAAACAAAATTTACAAAGAACTTGATTTTCAACAAATGTAGTTTAATACTATCAAAATGGCGAAACTTACCTGACCGTACGATGTTTCATTGTGCCTGCTTTTTCTTAAAAAATTAAAAGCATTATTAATTTTGGTCCTGTTTGATTCGTTTTTTTGACAAAAATACACTTTGAAAGTTGTTTCAACTAAAGACATCAGTTGTTGTACATTTTTGAGCAAAATATTAAAAGACCCTAAAATTTAACCAAAAAACGGCAAAAACATTTTGTGCAGCATTTGGATTTTGTTTTCTGCAAAATTGCCTCATTTAAAAGTGAAAACAAATTTTTACGTTTTTTTTTGTAATACCATAATATTGGTTTGTTGGTTTCTTGAAAAAAAAAACTTGAACGTTTTGGGTTGCTTATAATAATTCTCAATTTGTTTATTGAGGTTATTATATACAGACAGAAAATATTCATGAGTTTTTTAAGAATTTGGGTTGAAGTCTACTGATGATTTGGTGTAAAAACCAATGAAATGCATATAGACAAACTTAATCAACAACAAACCCTATAAATATACCAAAAAATTGGGATTAAATCCTAAATAATTTTATTAAAGTGTTTTTAAACAGGAAATTTAAAACTTGTAAAAAAAACTTGACATACATATATAACTTTTCACTTGACACTTGACACGCATTAAAAAACTTGACAATCAGGCCAAATCAGGCCTGTCTGGCAACCCTAAGTGCTGAGGTCAATCTAGAAGCTCTCCTTGATCATACGGCTAATGGAATTGTGCAATTGCAAAATCAAGTTCTTGATGAAGCATAAGGCCCAGGAGAAAAACACTTAACACTGATTGGAAAATGGAGATTCGATGGCAGTTCTGGTCATAGCCAATTTAAGCAGAAGTCGAATAGGCTTATGGATGACAGTTCCCTCTTTGTGGCATCCTATGTTCCTCTTCAACTTGTCACGGAAAACAAAACTATAATATGGAAAAACCTGCGCCCGTCACTCACTCGTTATTGCAGGCCGTTGAGGTTTCAATTTAAAAAAGAAACTTCGCAACTGTGTCAAAATGAACGTTATTTTAAATTGAAAATTTTTGCACTTTCTCCGAAATAAATAAAACAAAAATTACATATAAAGCATGACATAAAACTGACCATGGTTGACGGTAAAGTTGGTAACGCTCTAACGGAAACTTCTTCTGCAAAATGTAGCATATGTGGTGCCTTACCTACAGAAATGAATGACATTGAAAAAAATGAAGCTCGTTGCGAATTCGGACTGTCACCATTACATGCCAACATACGATTTTTTGAGTACTTCATTCACTTATCGTAAAAATTAGAGCTTAAAAAATTGAAGACCAGTAAGAACAAAAAGTCATGTGTTTTGAAGAGAAAACAATTTATTTAACAGAGATTTCGGGCCGAAATGGGACTTTTGATAGATAGGCCAAAAGCTGGTGGTTGTGGAAATTCGAATGATGGCAACACAGCGTGGAGATTTTTTCGAAATGTAAACCTTTCATCAAAAATAACAGGATTCGATAAGGATATTTTGCAAAGATGTGCCACAATTCTCCAAGCTATAAATTCTGGATTTCGAATTGATACCGAAAAGTTTGAGGAATATGCTGTAGAGATAGCAAGAAAACATGTGAAGGAGTATCCCTGGTACTACTTCCCTCCATCGGTACACAAAATTCTTATCCATTGAGCTGAGGTTATCAAGCATGCATTAGTGTCAATAGGTGAATTATCGGAGGAAGCAGCTGAAGCGAAAAATAAGAATATAAAAAAGTTTAGATTGCAACATACACGAAAAATATCGCGCATAGATACAAATACAGATCTTTTATATCGTCTCTTTTTAAGTTCAACTCTATTTATTTCTGGAGCCCGAAACTTACCAACAAAGAAAAGAAGTAGTTTAAGTCAAGGAGTTTTAAATTTGCTTAATATTTGAAATATATTACTACTATTTTACTTTATTACCTTATATTACCGAATTATACCCTATATTGCATTATTTAAATTGGTTTAACTTTTGAATTTAGTTTTTTTCAGTGTATATTTCGAATGAATTAAAATGAAATAAAAATTTACAACGGTTAAAAGTAATAGAAAAGACTATTGTAAACCGAAAAGAAGTGCAAAATCTTTTCAGCGAATATAAAATTTGATTGAATAAAGTATTTTGTAGTTGATAAAAATATAATTAAAACCTCAGCATGGCTGAGTGCAATAAGTGCAAACAATCAATTCGTGGTGAAACAGGCATTCAATGTATGGGTGTATGTAACAAAATATTTCATGCTACAAACAAGTGTTGTGGTATTGATCAATATTCATCAAAAATATTGGAAGGAAATAATTTTGTACGTTTTATATGTGATGATTGTATGTAGTATATTCATAATGTGGATATGGTATTAAAAGAAATCCAGGATGCAGTAGCTAAAAACAAACAATCATTGGTGGACTATAAACATGAATTTCAGAGTTCTTTAAAACAAAACGAAAGTGAAATAAAACAATTGTTGAAAGCTATTGAAAGAAGATATGAACAGAGAGTGAAAAAAATGGAAAAGTTTCAAAAATCATCAGAAAATAGCATTGAAGAAATTAAAAATTTGTTTAAAAATGTAGATGAGTTTGAAAACAATAACAAAAAACTGTGTAAATCTTTAGAAGAAAAAAATGTAGGTTTGTGCAATGAGATAAAAAAAGTAATTAAAGAAACAACAAAACAACAAACAAAGATGTCGTATGCTGAGTCGGTAAAAGCAAAAACAGTGCTACCAGATGCAACCAAACAAGTTCCCCTGATAATTAAGCCAAAAGAAAAACAAACGGTAGATAAAACAAAAGAAGAACTTAATAAAGTAGATCCAATTAATTTAAAAGTTACTAGTGTAGAAAATAGAAGAAATGGAACGATTGTCATTCAAAGCGAGAACAGAAATAAAAGTTCCAAATCCCATAGAACTTAAATTAAAAATAACTGATATGACTTTTGATTACGAAAAAAATGAAATAATTGAAAAATTGAAAAAGCAAAATCCTAGTATATGTAACTCTTATTTAAAAATAATAGAAAAATATCAAGTCAAAAGAAATAATAAAACAATATATGGTGTAAAACTGACTGCAGATAATGAAGCTTATACAAAAATGATTGAAGCGGGAAGAGTTAATATAGGATGGCAGAGATGTAGAGTTTTTGATGGAACAGAAGTTAAACAGTGTCTTAAATGCAGAGGATATAACCACATAGCAAAAGAATGTAGAAACCAAGAAATATGTCTTAGATGTAATGGTCAACATAAAACCAAAGATTGCAATAACAAAGATCAGGTTATGAAATGTATTAATTGCATGAAAATGAATAGTAAATTGAATATGGATCTAGACGAGAATCATTATACAAATGATAGAGGATGTCCTGTGTACCAAAATAAATTAAATGTTAAAATGAGGAGAATTGGCCTAGCAGTATAGCAGCCAAGTCATATTAGATTCCTATATACAAATGTACAAGGATTAATTAATAATTATAACCAAGTTGAAATTATTGCATATAAAGAGAGTCCCGACTTATTTATTCTATCGGAGACACACGTTACAAATGAAGTAGAAGATAATGAAATAATATTAAATGGGTATGATAACATTAATTCTATATCTACATCATCAAGAACGGGCGGTGTTATAATATATTTTAAGAAAAACTGAAAAATTAGTAAACTAATGGAAAAAGTTGACGAAGTTAAATACTGGATATTAGTTTGTAGAGCCATATGTGATAATATTAATATGATAATTTGTGCAATATATAGATCCCCTAGTTATAGCGAGTCAGAATTTTGTGCAATATTTGGGATGTCTTGGAAGAAATCTGTGATAAAAACTGTGATATAGTAATAGCTGGTGATTTTAACATCGACTGGTCAAAAAGCTCATCATATAAAAGTAGAATTAAATGTTTAATACAAGATAATGGTCTTCGTCAAATGGTAAATGAATACACAAGAGTAACAGAATATTCAAGTACAATAATAGATTATGTTATAACCAATAATAATAACATAACAGTAAAAAACAATACAAACAATAAAATATCAGATCACGAAATGATTGATATTTTGATTAATGTAGAAAATAGATTACAGGAAACCAACAAACAAGTGCAAGTATTTAGATACAATAGATATACTTTTAATGAAGAATTAGGAAGCGTTTTGAACTATAATGAAAATATGGAAATTAATGAAAATGTCATAATATTTGATAATTGTTTTAAAGAAATTATTAAAAAAAACACAAAAATAAAAGTCTTCAACAATAATAACAATGTGAATAAGTGGTTTTATGAAGAATTGAGGTTATTAAAAGAAGAAAAAATAATAAAATACCAAATAGCAAAATTACAAAATACAACAAATGCTTGGACAGAATATAAAACAATAAGAAATCAGTATAAAGTAAGAATCGAAAATGAGAAAAATAGATACGTTAATGATAAAATAAACAACGCTAAAAATCAAAAGCAAATGTGGAGAGAGATAAAGGATCTAGTACTTAAGAAGAAAAATAATGTAATAAAATCTGTGATACACATCCAAACAGAATATAGTGATAAAAGCGAAATATCTAGTCAATTTAATAATTATTTCGTGGACAGTATTAAAATAATAAGAGACTCAATCGAAAATGTGCAATATACAAACCAAATAATGTGCAGTATTGAAACTAATTTTAAATTCCGTGCAATAAATATACTAGAACTTAAGAACGTTGTTAAAAAATTAAAAAATAAAGTCGACTATGAAAAAATCTCAAATAAAATTATACTTGACAACTGGAATATAACAGGAGAAATACTTTTAAAAATTATAAATAAATCCTTGGAGACTGGTATTTTTCCCGAAAATTGGAAAGAAACTATGATAACACCTGTAGAAAAAGTGGTAAATACTAGGAAAATTGAAGAGTATAGGCCAATTAATACACTAAAAACATTTGAGAAAATACTAGAAAAAGTGGTTAAGGAACGACTAGAAGAGTATATTGAAAAAAATAAAATATTGTCAAAATAGCAATCAGGATTTCGAAAAAAACACTCATGTGAAACAACGGTTAATTATGTAATTAGCAAATGGAAAAATATTGAAAAACACAAAAAAATAATGGCAATATTTCTTGACTTTAAAAGGACTTTTGAGACTATAAACCGGGAAATTATGCTAAAAAAACTTTCTATGTATGGAATACGGGGCATAGAATTAAAATGGTTCGAGTCGTACCTGAAAAATAGAAAACAATTTACAAAAGTGAATGAAAATCTATCAACTAAGATAGAAAATGATTTTGGTGTACCACAAGGTTCAATTTTGGGTGCTCTTCTTTTTATATTATACATAAATTATATGCCAAATATATTAGAAAAGTGTGAAATGGTGTTATATGCAGACGATACATTGGTATTTGCAGAAGGAGATGATGATGATAGTTGTCAAGAAAAAATGAGCCACGATATAAACAAAATAACTATTTGGTTAAAAATGAACAAACTAAAGCTTAACGAAAATAAAACTAAAATAATTGAAATAAATATGAATTCAGAAAAAACATTTATGATAAATAACGAAGAAATCGAAAAAGTTGAAAACATTAAGTACCTAGGTTTTATAATAGATAAAGACTTAAAATTTAAAAACCACATAGACTATGTTTGTAAAAAAATGGGTAAAAAAATTGGACTTTTTAGAAGAATAAGAAGAAAAATATCAAAAACAACCGCAATAAACATATACATACAACACAATAATTAAACCTCATTTTGAATATGGGTCCACAATAATCTTTACTTGCTGTAACAAATCCCAACTTGAAAGGATGCAGAAACTTCAAAATAAAGCAATGAGAATAATACTAAACTGTTACAGATATACGCACATAATTGACATGCTACAAAACCTTAAATGGATGAATATAGAGCAAAGACTTAAATTTAATACGTTGATCTTTATTAAAAAGATGAATGAAGGGGAATCGCCTGAATATCTAAAGGAACAGATAAACTTTGTTAGAGATGTTCAACCATATCAGCTGAGAAATGCAGATGATTTTCGTATCCAACGGGCTGCAACAACTCAAATGCAAAGATGTATTTTTTACAAAGGGTTGAAACTATTTAATACTTTACCAATGAACATGAAAACTGAGATAGATAGTAAATTATTTAGAAAAAAATGTATAAATTTTATACGATTTAGTTAAATTTTGTAGAATTTTTTTTATATTTTGTAATGACAAAGTAATTTAGTACTTTAAAAGTATTTTTATACTGTAAATAAAAAAAATAAAAAAAAAATAACTACATTTTTATATTATCTATAAGCCAATTAGCCCTTAAAAGATCAAATGGTTACTGTGGCTACAGTTGTTAATATTTTTTCCTACAAATTTGCCAACTTTAAGTTCTTCGGGCATGAAATGAGCTGAAAGATTTTGAAGACCCTAGCTTTTTTAGTTTTTTAGATATTAATTTTTAACCGGTGTTCAATATAAGGGAAACCACTGTGCACTTGTGTTTGTCTGTTTTCAGCATCATACTACCAAAGCAGAGGGAAAGAAAACGTCTGCTGATAGTCAATTAGCTGAAAAATTAAAATTTTAGCTAAGCGATTAACCATATATCAATTGAGCAAAGTAGTTTAAGTTTTCGCGTTGTTTTTTTAAGCTTTTTAGCGATCGATATTTAGCTTTAGCTAAGAGAGTTACAGAATAGGGGTGCTGATTTCACAATACACTAAACCTGCCCAGACATAAGGCAAATTATCGGAACGTGGTCTGATCGCAGTAAATTTGGGAGAGATTCTAGGGCACCAAATCGGATGCAAGAGTTCGTTAGCAAGAAATCCACTGTAGTTGGCCGAACGGGGGTAAGGTTTTGACAATCTGGTATATACGTTGGGGTGGTATATGTAGTAATTTAAATAAAAGTCATTCAAATCACTAAATAAAAGTTATGTGGGAACCTAGTTAACCCTAGAGTACTAATATATTTTTTGTGTACACTAATACTAATTGTTAGTCAAATCGACTAACATAAGTAAATATCCAAATTTTTCAGATCTATGTGCGATAGTTGAAAAATTTTTTCTTAAAGGCGAAGTCTTTTAGTTTTCTATACGTATAAAAATGAAAAAAAATTTAATATTTTATAAAAAGTGTTACTTTTAATATTGTTTTATAAAAACAAATTTTTAAGCATTGTTGTGGACACATGCTTCACTTTATTTAAAAAAAAAATAAAAAAAAAATAAGTATAACAATTCAAAATCCATTAAAAGTTTTATTTATAATGTCTAAAAATACTATTATACAGATACTAGTTTATTTTTTAAATTTTATCACAATTTGTCAGACGCTTAGAATCCATGGTAAATAAAAGTACGTTTTTTAAAGAAATAAACAAAGAAATCAAAAAAATTATTGTCAAAATTATCTTAAAATTTATAATTCAAATAAAGAATACGATAACTAAAATAAATGATTCTTCTGCTTGTTGGTCTTTAAAATCTAAATCTGAACACTGATCATCAACTTGCCCTTCTACTTCCAGACAATCTTCTGTATCACCAAGCACACTCAAACTTTCATCTTCGTCAGATTCATCACAATTTACTAAAAACTTTGTAATGAAATCCTCACTAAATCCTTTTTTTAAACTCATTTTGTTGTCTGTAATAAAACATTAAACAAAATATCAATTTTTATTCCAAAACTAAATTGGGTTTATATATATCAAAAAGTTACGTTGTTACTAATTGTTAGTCCAATTGACTAACATGACCCTTAGAACTAAAAAATAACAATACCTACTGTTGAAATTAAACTGCTCACAGCAAGAGAACACCGTCGACTTAAATTACGAAAAAAATGAGAGCGATCGGTGTAACAACAAAAAAGCTATTCATGAAAAGAAGATTAGTGTTAGTCGAAATGACTAACATTAGTACTCCAGGGTTAAGTAATCTAAGTCCGTCTTAAAACTTCTAGAGTATTTCGGATTTTTTATTTTTTTATTTAGTATTTAAAATACTCTTTGTGCTGTAGTAGTATTGGATGTCTGTAGTCTGAAATCCAGGGCGTTTCTCAGGTTGCATTTTAGAATTGAGCGCATTGCTTTATTTTGTAATTTCTGAAGTCTTATCAACTGGTTATCCGTGCAACTGTTTTTTTTCTATGAGCTTTTGTTTAAATACTTAAACCTTTGAAAAAAAGTGATCTTTGCATTGTGCTGCTTGTTGCTCGCTGTAACCGAAAATCATAGCCATTTCTAAGATTATATGGTTGTACATCCCTTACATATGATAACTGCTCACATAGGTATTGCGGTAAAGCTCCAATTTTCATCTTATGTATAAAAATCACAGTGTTAAGTTCAAGTCTTTGATGAATGCTTAGCCACCTTAGACTTGTTAACATAAAACTAATAGGTGCATAACGGTTGACTTTTAATATTGAACGCATTGCCTTATTTTGAAGTCTTATTATCTGCTGGTTTGTGCAGCAAGTAAAAAGTATTGTCGAACCATACTCAAAATGCGGTTTTATCATTACGTTGTAAATATTTATAGCTGTAATTACTGATATTTTCTTTCTAATTCTTTTAAAGAAACCAATTTTTTTGCCAATTTTCTTACATATATAGTCTATGTGTTCTTTGAATTTTAATTCTTTATCTAATATGAAGCCGAGGTATTTAATTTTGTTAACTTTTTCTATCTCTTGGTTATTTAATTCAATTTTAATGTCACTGTTCATGTTTATTTCCATTAGTTTTGTTTTGCTTTCATTTAACTTTAGCTTATTCATTTTCAACCATCTATTCACATTAGCCAAGTCATAATTTAAGTTTTCTTGACATTGTTTTTCTGTCTCGGCTTCACATAAATTAAAGTGTCATCAGCATACAAACATATTTCACATTTTTCTAAAATGTTCGGCAATTCGTTTATATAGATATTAAATAAAAGTGCACCCAATACTGATCCTTGGGGTACACCATAGTAATTATTTATTTTATTAGATATAATATTATTTACTTTAGTCATTTGCTTTCTTTCACTTAAATATGAGTCAAACCATTTCAGTTCTGTGCCCTGTATGCCATAATTATAGAGTTTCTTTATTAGCAAATCTTTATCAACAGTTTCAAACGCTCTTTTAAAATCTAAGAAAATTGCTATTATTTTTCTATTTTTATCAACCTTTTTCCATCTGTTTATAACATAATTCAATGCCGTTTCACATGAGTAGTTCTTACGAAATCCGGATTGATATTTTGTAAATATATTATTTTCTTCAAGATAATTTTCTAATTGTACTTTAACAACTTTTTCAATAATTTTTTCGCACGTTTTTACTACATTTATTGGCCTAAATTCTTCACATTTATTTGTTTGAATTACTTTCTCTATAGGAGTAACCATTGTTTCTTTCCAGCTATCTGGAAAAATACCCGTTTTCAACGAAGTGTTAATTATATACAAAAGAACTTTTCCAATAATGTCGCAATTATCAAGAATAATACTTTTTGTGACTCTTTTAAAATCTGGTTTATTTTTTAATGCTTTACACACAATTTTTAATTCCTGAATATTTATAAGACGGAATTTAAATCTACTATTTGTAAACGGAACTCTGTTAATGTATTGCACATCATCTATACTGTCTCTTATATCCTTAATACTGTTAACAAAATAATTACTAAATTTATTTACTATAGCGGAATCATCTTTTATTGCCTTCCGATTAAATATCACAGATTTAATCACGGGTCGATTGATTTTTAAAACTAGGTTTTTAATTTCCCTCCACATCTGTTTTTGATCACTTGTATCGCATATTCTGTTGTTTATGTAATTTTTCTTTTCGAATATAATTTTATTTTTATATATGTTTCTTGCTTGTTTATAATTATGCCAAGCTAAATTTGTATTAACTATTTTGGCTATTTGGTATTTTAAGTTTCTATCAAGTTTTAAAACTCTTAGATCATTATTAAACCATTTATTAGAATTATTTTCTTTTAAAACTTTTTTAACCGTATATTTTTTTATTGTATTTTCAATGCAATTATCAAAAGAGTTACCATTATAATTTAAATCATTATTCATGTTTATATCTAGCAATCCTACTATCTCATTTCTAAACAGCCTTCTATCATATTTAAAATATTCTATTTCTTTATATGAATTTTTCGACCTATGACTATACTTCAGAAGAATTTCGATTGTCTCGTGGTCAGATATTTTATTTTTGGTACTATTTTTAACCGATAAGTTGTGTATATTTGTAATGATATAGTCTATTAACGTTTTTGAGTTTTGGGTTACCCTTGTGTGTTCTTCTACTACTTGCTTAAGAAAATTATCATTTAGTATATTTTCGATTCGGTTTCTATACGTTCCATCTTTCATCCAGTCTATGTTGAAATCTCCCGCTATTAAAAAATCACAATTGTATTCATTAACTTCCTCAAATAATTCTTCCAATACATCACAGAACTCGGCCTCATTAGATCTTGGTGATCTGTATATAGCCACAATAATGAATTTTACATCCATAAAATGGATCATGCAACCGTTTATCCAGTAATTAAAATTATTGACTTTCTCCAAAATTTTTCGTATTGTAAAATGATTCCTTACATAAACACTAACTCCTCCCGTTCTTTTTGAATTTGATACTGTTGTTATTTGCTCATACCCTTTAAGCGAAGTTTCGTTTTCTTCAATATCCTGTGTGACATGCGTCTCAGAGAGTATTATAAAATCCGGGTTTTCAGTCATGGCCAATATTTCAATTTAATCAAAATTATTTAAGAGACCTTGTTAATTGGTATAAACACCGCGAATAGTACTTGATTGCTAAGATCGTAGTCCTAATTGTTCTCGTTTTATCTTTAGTTTATTTTTATAGACAGGGCACTGTTTACTCATTGTATAGTGATTTTCATCAAGTCCCAGATTAAGTTTTTTGTTATTACGAATACAATTTACACATTTATTTAAATTTTCGTTATTACATTGCGAGGTCCTATGAGATCCGTGGCATTTCGAAGAAGTTTCCTGGTTTCTACACTCAGTTGATATATGATTGAATCCCAAACATTTAAAGCATTGTAACACTCCAGTGCCATCAAAAACTCTACATTTTTCCCACCCGATATTTAATTTTTGTTCTTTCATAACTTTTTGGTAAGATTCATTATCAATTTTTAATTTCGCACTATATATTGTTTTGTTACGTTTCTTATATTTAAACAATTTTAAAACTTATAATTTTCCTTCTTTAACCATGGGGTTTTGCTTAACTATTTTTTCTAACAACTCACACTCGCTATACTTAAATGACATGTCCGTAATATCTATTTTCCTTCACTTAATTCATTTTGAATCGCGGTTTTAATTTTCTCCCTTTCATCACAATTATCTGTTTGTATTATTACTGTTGGGTGCCCCGGTAGGTCAGTGGTAAGTGCACAAGCCTACCAGTCTGGGGGTTGTGGGTTCGATTCCCACCAGAGACCGTGGTAAGTCTGCTTCATTCTTCAATTCTTTCTTTATTTCTTCTTTCCTTCTATCTCAAGCTATTCTATCTGCCTCTCCAGGTAACACAAAGGGACCGAATTAAGCGGACCCAAGTGAGCTGTAATCTTTCCTTCAACGGCTGCCTGTTCTACCTAACCTACCTTATTACTGTTCCATTTTTTCGATTTTCAACATTTGTAATTTTTAAATTTACTGGGTCTACTTTACTATTTAATTCTTTTTTCGTTTCTTCGACCCCTTGCCTCTTTTTAGGTTTAATTATTAATGGGACTTGTTTTTTCCATCTGGCAACACAATTTCGTTTTTTACTGTTTGTGCATATGACATTTGATTTGTTTTTATATTCGTTTCTTTAATTACTTTTTTAATTTCATTGCACATTTTAGAGTTACTATCCTCAATTGAGTTAAACATAACTCTATTATTACTTTCAAAATCATTTATTTTTCCATTGAGGTTTATTACTTCACTAATATTTTTTTCACAATTTTTAAAGGCATAATCAAGTTTCTTTATTCTTTCATCATATCTTCGTTCTATTGCCTCCAAAAGTTTTTTAATTTCATTTTCATTATGTTTCAAAGATGTCTCGAATTCATTTTTATAATCCCTAAGTTGTTGTTTGTTTTTTTAACTCCATCTTGAATATCTCTAAGCACTTCATCAATATTATGTATATATTGTAAGCAGTTATCACATATAAATCTTACAAAATTTTGTTTATTTAAAACTCCAATTGAATATTGATCAATATCTGAGCATTTGGATGAACTATGAAAAACTTTTCCACATACTCCACATTTAATACCACTTTCACCCCTGATTAAAGATTTGCACCTATTGCACTCAGCCATCACTGAGTCAATGTTTTATACAGTTTAGATCACAATTAATTTTGTTAACTTTATTTTTCAGGGAAATAAATTTTTATATTTTATAACACTAAGTACTTTCCGTTCTTATTTTAAATTATTTTAAATTAAATATTTAAATTTTACAGAGCTTAATTTTTTTCCGTTTACTTTTCTCCAGTGTTGCCAATGTTTAAGTTTTCATGTTGCAATATTAACTTACACTACATTAAAGCAATATTTATATTAAAGATACAATTACAATTACAATTAAAATGTATATTAAGTAAATGTTACGTTAATTCATTCAAATAATTAAAAACTGCACATTTAAATTGCTTTGCATTGCTTAGTATTTGGATATGGGGGGGAAGTTGGCTCCATAGGCGTACAGAAAATATAAAAAAATGTCTCTCAGATAGTTGCTTCATATATCGTATGGTGTTAATTTTCAGTCCTCTGTTGGACCTTAAAAATTGTAGCCTTCTAAAAAGATATTCCGGTTGTTTAGTGTAGATCGTCTTATGCAGCAATATAAGTGAACGGCATTTTAATAAATTATCAAATGATATGTTATAAACTTTTTTGGAGAACTGCGATATGCTGCTGTATCTGTCACGCTTAAATATATATCGAGCGATGTTGTTAAAGGTAACCTTAAGTTTTTGCTTGCTCCTCGAATCCAGACTAGCGAACAGCTCACACCCATACATTAGTGTTGGAAGTAAGTAGGTTTTTGCCAAAAGCATGCGAATATTAAATGGTGTGAAAAACTGAGTACTCCATAAATTTCGTAACATAGAATAAGTTTTACCACAGATTGAATTAATGTGGTTAGACCAATCAAGTTGTTCATTAAAAATTATTCTCAGATTTTTGGCATGTTGTACAAATTCAATTGTTGAATTCCCGATGAGTAATGGCGGCAAAACAGGTGGCAACTTACGGGTGTTTCCAATTATAATCACTTTGGATTTTCTTGCATTTATGTTTAGTCCATTAGCAGATGCCCATTTGTATATGCTATCGAGGCCGCTATTAAGCTTGGATAAACAGGAATTAATTTCAGATGGTTGGCAGCTTAAGTAGAGCTGTACATCATCAGCATACATGTGTATATTACAATGATTATTTTGCAAAGGTAAATCATTAGAGTATAGCGCAAATAATAGTGGGCCAAGAATTGAGACTTGGGGTACCCCTCTTGGTACAGAGCAGACGTTGGACATTATTAGACCCCTATGTACTGATTGGCTTCTGTTAAACAAATATGAAGAAATGAGTTTAACTGCAGATGAGGAAAAATTGTAGAAGTGTTTTAACTTGTGAGAGAGTATAGAATGATCAACTGTATCAAACGCTTTTGAATGGTCAAGTAGTACTAGAAACGATATCATATTTTGATCTAATTTTGATCTTAATTCTTCTGAAACATCAATTAATGCTGTAACACAGCTATGCTTAGGCCGGAAACCAGATTGCCTGTTCGTTAGTAAGTTATTATCATATAATTGTTGACTCATCTGCGTGTGGATTATTTTCTCGAATATTTTTGATAGGTAGGGTAGAATTGCAATGGGTCTATGACTCCCGTCAGCTTTTGCTATCGGTATTACTTTTGCATGCTTCCACATCGAAGGAAAGTCTGAAGTAGTAATAATTGTGTTAAAGAGATGAGGTATGTGTTGTATTAAGTAGCAAAAAATTAGTTTAACAAATTTAGGATTTTAAGTCCAGAGGTTCTTCTGCAAAGTATGCGGATCATAATATTAAGGTTTTCCCGTGGACCATACCCCCAATTATTATCAATTTGATGATTCATTTGGAGAAATAAAAATTAAAAAAGCAATGCAAGCAATATTATTGTTTATATATAAATGCGAATTAACAACAATTTTGACATTAAAGTTTTTAAGGAAGTTTCCAAGTAATGTTGGGATAAAACAGTTTTTAATATTTAATTTGAAAACAAATACATTTAGAAATATTTTAGTTTTGATATTAAAATTGATATGTTGGACACTATATTGCACTATTAAGAAAGGAGTTTTTGCGAAAATTGTCCTCGCAAGCCGATTTATCAGGCAAGTTAGAATTAGAAGGACTGAACATCTGGTTTAATGTACTAACATCATCTATGCATTTTGGATCGTTATTTCCAAGTTTTTTGATATACACAAGACCTCGGTTTGTGTACGATGCTGTTATAAGACCTCGTTTTTTTAGGCGATGAGCTTGTAAAAAAATTCGATGATTTTCTGGAGTGAGATTTTCATTGGCCCAAAAAGGAACAGTGCTATCAAATCCAATGAGATTTAATTTCAATAAATCTTTTTTTTCTTTGATGTAGGATGTTATCGACTTTAGAACGTAGTTTCGATCATACGGCGAATTAAATTTAATGATAACTGGAGGATCGAAATTTTCCCCAGATTGAGAGTTATTAGAACGTCTATTGTCATTTGCCTGAATTTGAACTCGAAAAATTGTTTTTATGTCCGGTGGGCTTATATGTAGGGCTTGACATAACTGAAGATACATATCAAAAAGATTTTCATTATTATATTTTGGAATACCATTAATTCGAATGTCACAGGCCACTATTTTGTTCTCTTGTTTTCTAGCACAACTTTTTAGGTAGGCTATTTCCCTTTTTAGTTCTTCCGTTTCGTTAGCAACATCAGTTACTTTAACAGTTGCCATTTCTTTAATTTCATTCACAGCTTTTTCTAGTGATATTACTTTTCCTGCTAACTCGCTCAAATCGTTTTTTGTAATGTTCAACCTTTTGTCTAGTTCATCTAGGAGGCGCTGCTCACATTCACGAAACATATTCTGTATTGTAGTTTGCAACTTATTTGTAAGTTTTTCGAAACGATTGTCCATGACTTGGACTAGCTTTAGTGGTGAATCAGTATTTGACAGGCGGAATGATTTTGGTGTGTTTTCAGCAAAGGAGTCCTGAATGACTTCCTTTAATCTTCGTTGCGTAGGTAAATTTACAGTCTCCATATTTGTCTCAGAAATTTTTATGTTATGTTTTTAGTTGTTTTTATGCTTTTTTTGTTGTTTGACTTCTGAGTTTATTTGTATACATTTAATTTACTTATATAAAGTTATTAATTATAGTATTTGAATTTTAATTTTTTGATAAATAAATTTGAAACAGGCAAAAATTATTAACGGACAAAAAAAATCAATGGCTTTCAAAATGTTTTTTCTGGTATCACTTTTTTACTTGGTAGCACCTTTTTTGTAGCTCCCAGTATTAGTGTGAGTAGATCAGCTGGTAATGTTTATATTTTGGAATGTATATTTTTAATTTGTATTAATGCTAGCATTTAGTCATCTCTTTTTAATATTGAGTGATTTTAAAATAATTTTTAGGGATTTTTATATCAAATACAATTTTTTTAATTGCGAAAATGTATTTGGATAACAATTGCTATCAAACGCTGATTAAACAAATCAATACAAACACCATACACACAACTTCTTAGAAATTTATGCATTAAATATCGAAAAAATATATTAAAAACCCCTATGTAAGCCTAAGGATCTTCAAGTTCGTTTAAGACAGACATATTTGTTTGCTTCAAATAAAAATATATTAGATAGGATCAACATGTTTTAGTCAATACAATGCATAAAAATGAAAAAAATATTGGTGTTAAATAAAATATTTATTAAATATTCTAGCTTTAATGTCCTGCAATATGTAGTTCATTGGGGAGTAATATTACATCATAAAGGTTTTCCTGAAGTATCGATTAATCTTAATGGTATTACAGTGGTTGCAAAGAGCTTGAATTATTAAAACCTTGCTTAAATTGATCTTGGCCACTATTACGATCAAATCAATAACTCAAAATAAATTCTGACGAAATTTGTGCTCTATTTACAATATTCATTTCACCTAAAATTACCTATTTTTGCCTAACTTACAATTCTTGCTGCAGTATGTTGCAACAGCATTTGTAAAGTTATTTTTGCAACTTTTTCATTTACAAATATATTGCTAGGCCTACAGAGAGCTTTCACTGCCAAAAGTCTATAAAAGGGTGGAAATATGTTGCAGGTTTTTTGTATCTATATTCTCCATGCAAATATTAAAGCATTGCTTTTTTGTGAAGTCGTTTTCAATAAGAAATGCAATAGCTTCCTAGTCAGAAAGTTAAACAGGATCTTTGAAATGTTTAAAGCATACCTTTCTGATTTTAGATGGACGCATTAAACTTTTAATTTTATTTTTTAAAACAGCAGCTAAATAATTTTCCCCTTTTTTCGGGCTGAGATACATACCGCATGAATTAGTAAATCTGTCTCATTTTGCTTTAATGATGAAAGGTCTGTCACTTCCCTTCTTTTGCTGCGCTCGGAAATTTCTGAATATGGTAAGCTTGGCCGACCAGCTCTTGAAGAACATGTTTACACTTCAAATATTTTGAAAATTACTTCAGTAAGCCACATCCCATTTCGGGACTTTATATATTAAGGAACTGTGACTTTCTCGTCACTTCTGCCCCAACTTATTACAAAAAAGGCGCATTTTTTCTTGTCAGTATTTATTATACTTATCAGAAGAGTTATTTTCGCCGATTGTTTTAATAATATTTGTCAGAAGAGCTTTCTTTTTTACCTCTTTTGAAGAATTTTGCAGCCATATTTTAAAAATATTGGCATTTTTGATGCTAACGTTACCTAAGAAAAAATGATTTATTTTTAGAATTGGAAAAAATTTATGGATATATTTACAGATTAATACTCTATAGACTATAAGTATTTTCGGATATTTTGTTTCGCACCGGACAAATTCGGACATTTTTTTTAATGTTATAATTAAGTTGAAAAAAACTTTTTTTAAATATTTTTTATTTGCCTTCAGAAAAAGCAAGTTTTTTTGAAATCTAGCTTTTTTATTTTTAAAAGTTCTTTAGACATATTATAAATACTTACTTTCAGCTTCATAATCCATAAATATTTAAATTAAATTTTCTTTATTTGTTTCTTAATTATTCTTCGACCAAACACTTCAAATGTACTACTCGCACTAAATTGTTCAACAATATCGAAAAGTTGTACGTTTGTCGCTGTGCACATTAACAGTAAATAACGGTATATAAAAACAAAATATTTTTTTTGTGATTTTAAGTGTTTATAACGTCATGAAAAACTAAAAAGTGCAAAACAAGACAATAAAAAAAATACATTTTGGCCAGAAAAAAATTGATTTTTGATCAATGTGCGTTGGTACTAGTTTGTAGTTGTTGCAGGGACGAGATTACCTGATTAGTTGTATCATGATACATACATATGTAAAAAATAGTCGATTCATATTCAAAACGAGGTTTAATCATAATATTATAAATGTTTATTGCCGTAAGTATAGATACTTTATTTCTGATTTTTTTATAGAAACCAATTTTTTCCCCAATGTTTTTTACATACATTGTATTCAATACGATAATTCAAGTTTAACTTTTTTAATATTAAAAAACCCAGATATTTTATATTGTTAACTTTTTCTAGTATTATATTATTCATTTCAATTTCTTTATTAGTGCACATATTTATTTGTTGTTATTTGTATTACTTTCTATTGTCTTAACGTTACACAACAGGCAAACATAATAATACCACTCCCACACTGTAATTACTTTGGAAATCCACAATAAATAAAAACTTGTTGCCATTATTTTTGTTTTGTTTTCATTTAATTTGAATATGCTAATTTTTAACCATTTATTTATATTATCGAAATCCGTTTTTAAATTTTCTTACACGCATTTTCCGTTGGTGCTTTAGAGAAGATCACAGTAAAGGAGCATAAAGATAAATTTCACAGTGATTAAAATCACTTTCTCCATATCGTTGATGTAGGTTAGGTTAGGTTACGAAGGGTAGTGGCGAATTCGCCACCTCCACTCGGAGGCCCTTAGGCCCATTGTGAATCCCTTCAGAAGAGTTGAGAAGAAAAGAAAAATAGTACGTCAAAAGATTCATTGATAAGAGAAAAAGGATAAAGAAGCAAAAATACCGTCCGCACGATGTCTAAGAAAGTCAGTAGTCCTAGGCTCTGAGTCACCTAGCTGCCCAGCCACCCAACCTCCTTTAGAAGCCTATGATGCTCCCCAGCCCATTGCCAGGAACCTCACCAAGTCCATATAAGAAGCGTCCCCCAAGCCACCTCTGTCGGCGAATCTGCAGCCCAGGGCAGTGGCAGAGAAGATGTTCCACCGTCTCTAACTCCTCCTCGTCCCCGCATACCCTGCAGAAATCTAGAGAGTTCCTGTCCCATCTACTCGTCCTGTATCTCACATCGCAGTGCCCTGTGAGAGTCCCAATAATGCGCCTCAGAAACCCCCTGCTCTCCATGAGCAGCAGGTCAGTGCCCATCCTGTCCAGCCTGGGCCATAAAAGCCTGGAGATCCTGCAATCGGCCCTGTCCCTCCAGGTTTGGCCCACCCTGTCCGTTATCCACGTCCCTATCAGTTCATAACAGAAACTCAGTGGTGGCCTCACCGGCTCACAACCAAGTTCAATATTCCGGGCCGCTCCCCTCCTCGCCAACTCATCGGCAATCTCGTTCCCGGAAATGCCAAAATGACCCAGCAGAGCCTGACCCTGCGTGTACCCATAATCGCTCTAAGAGCACGTCTGCAGTCGCCTACGAGTCTAGACCTGACAAAATGTCCCTCTAGAGCCTTAAGCGCGCCCTGACTATCAACGTATATTGTTACGTCACCACTCCCACTCGCGTCCTCCCCTATCAATTCCGCGGCCTACATCACCGCAAGAATTTCAGCCTGGAAGATGCTGCACTCGTCCGGAAGTCTATAAGACCTTCCTTCCCCAGTGTCCATTATATAGACACCAGCCCCGGTGCCCACCTCCATCTTCGACCCGTCAGTAAAGACTGCACTCCCCTCATACAGCCTCTCTGTTCCCTTCCATGCCTCCCTATCCGGAAACACTACCTTCGGCAGGATCCCAAAGTCCAGTTCCGCTACCATGTAGTCCGTACCACATGACTGCCCCAGGAGTCGACCATCCGCGACCCTTCCCAAAATGCCAGCATGTCCCTCCAGACATACCCCACGCATACCTGACTCACTAAGTCTAAGCAAACTCCTGGCCGCCATTCCAGCAACAAAGTCCCCGATGGGAAGAAGATGCAGAATGATATCCAGCGCTGCCTGTGGTGTACTCTTCTTGGCCCCTGTAATGCCCAGTACCGCACATCTCTGGACCTTAGTCAAGAGTTTTCCTATGTCGCCCCTTTCCAGGGCTCTCCACCATACAAGGCAACCATACGTAAGAACTGGTCTTACAACGGATGTGTAAATCCAATTTACCATGGCCGGCTGTAACCCCCAGTTCCTACCTATGGCGTTCCCACAGGCATAATAGGCATTGAGAGCCTTCCTTACCCTTTCCTCCGCATTCGCCCTCCAGGACAACTTGCAATCCAGGACGATGCCCAGAAACCTGGCCCTATCCGCTAGTTCCAGCTGCACCCCGTCAAGCCTTGGCAGTTCAAACTCTGCCACCTTGTACTTCCTGGTAAAGAGAACTAGCTCTGTCTTCACTGGGTTTACACCCAGTCCCTTGTCCCTAGCCCACGTAGACAAGTCGGATAATGCACTCTGCATTACCTCGCTCACAGGAATTTCCCCGTCACCAACACCACGATGTCGTCTGCATAAGCCACTACTTTGATTCCCCCTGAGTCAAGCCGTCTCAATACCCCGTTGACTACCAGAATCCACAGCAGTGGCGACAGTACCCCTCCCTGTGGCGTTCCCCTAACCGCACCCCTTTTCAGGCGCTCATTTCCCCATTCAGAGTTGATTATTCTGCTACCAAGCGCAGAATAGATCCACTCAATAAGGATACCCTGAACTCCTACTTCCCTGAGTGCGCTCCCAATTGCCTCCATCGAAACATTGTTAAAGGCTCCCTTAATGTCCAAAAACGCGCCCAGTGTGTACTCCTTCCTGTACAGTCCGCGCTCTATGAACCCCACCACATCATGAAGCGCACTCTCAACAGATTTACCCCTAAGGTAAGCATGCTGAGCATTACTAATGACGTGCGTATCAATCGTGTTCCTAAGATAAAGATCGATCAGCCGTTCTAGCGTCTTCAATAGAAAAGACGTTAGACTGATCGGTCTAAAATCCCCAGGCTTCGAGTGGCTGGCCTTTCCAGCCTTGGGTATGAAAGTCACCCTCACCTCTCTCCACCTCAAGGGTATGTAACCTAGTGTGATGCTAGCAGCAAACACTCCCGTCAGGAGTAGCAGTCCCTGCGTCGAAAGATTCTGTAGCATACACGGGTAGACACCGTCCAGTCCCGGTGACTTGTAGGGCTGGAAGGTATCAACCGCCCATTTTACCCTATCGATCGTCACAATGTCCCCTGCCACCCCTGTCACATCCGCTATCCCTCCGTGACGTGCACCCACGCCACCTGATAGCTCCACTGCAGTCGGTACCCTGCACCCTGGGAAGTGTGTACCCATCAATAATTCAAGGGTCTCCGAGCCAGACTCCGTCCACGATCCATCCGTTTTCTGAATGTACCCAAGTCCGATAGGACCCTTGGATAGTATTCTCCTGAATCTTGACATCTTGTGCACGGAGTCTATACACTCACAGTACTTCGCCCATGAATCCTTTTTCGCCCTCCTGAGATCACTCTTGTACTTATTGAAGGATATCCTATACCTCTCCCAATCCG
Organism: Melanophora roralis; assembly: GCA_963583895.1. Classification (NCBI taxonomy): domain Eukaryota; kingdom Metazoa; phylum Arthropoda; class Insecta; order Diptera; family Rhinophoridae; genus Melanophora; species Melanophora roralis. The sequence continues at coordinate 56,331,076 of OY757188.1, forward strand.
TATGGTCCCTTGTGAGCTTTGCCCTATTGAACAGTCTTCTTACCATGGTCCGTTGCTCTCTGAGCTCCCCTGTCCACCAGCCTGGCTGTTCCCTCCTGCCCGGAAAAACCTCCGGGCATGCCTGTTTAAAGCTCTCCCTCATCGAAACAGTGAACAAGTTCACCACTCTCTCCAACTCCCTGTGCGAAACCTCAGAAAGTCCATTGTCGCCCATCTTCAACGAAAAGCCCTCCCTGAAGATCTCCCAGTCGGTCCTTTTCGGATTCCTATAGGGGGCCTTTCTGGGGCCCTCGAAATTCAAACTAAAGGTGATTCTGCTATGACGCGAGAAGGAATAGTCATCCGACACCCTCCATTCTCCTACAAAATCCCTACCTACATTGGTGAGCGTGAGATCTATAACTGCCTCCCTGTCCCTAATTCTGAATGTCGGCGTGTCACCCCTATTACATATATAAAGATAGTTACCAGTTATAAAATTATACACTGCCTCACCTCTCTTATTTATGTCACTGCTTCCCCATTGAGTGTGATGTGCATTTGCGTCGCAGCCGAGCACCAGATTCCATTTTCGTCCTCTCGCCTGCCCGACCAGCCCTTGCACCTCCGGACCTGGTGGATCCGCAGCCTCATAAGGCAAGTACACCGAGGCCAGTGCCAACGTTGGCTCGCCCTTGGCCTCTCTTAAAACGACGGTTACGTCACCAGAGCTAAAGGGATGAGAAATTTTAAAATTAAGCTCATTCTTTACCAAAATACACGTCCTTACCTTGTCTACCGCAGACGTGACGAACAAGGGGTATCCTCTTGCCCTGAGTCCAAGAACCTTATTGTTTCTACCAATCCATGGTTCTTGGATCCGAGCCACATCGGCCTGGTGTCTGATGAGGTAGGTTGTCAGTTCGGCTGAGGCTGCTTCACTGTGATGCAGGTTTATTTGCACCACTTGCAGCCTCTTTGGTCTTGTCAGGTTTCGGTAGCCGGAACCTTACACTACCAAGACCGAATTTGACAACCCCCCACTCTTTTCAAGGACTTCAAGGGATTTCGCAGTCACTGCAAACCTGAAATCCCTGCCATCATTGCCTTTACAAGCCAGTGAGACTACTTGGCTCCATTGGCTTGTGTCGAGCTCATTATTTTGTTTGGCCAAAACTGACAGTATGGTTTCCACCGATCTTACTGGCGGTGGAATCCACACTGTCACTATTGGCCTAAGCGGCAGCTCAGAGGTTCGTATCACCTCAATTTTCGCCCCTGGACAGAGGTCGCCACAACCGCCGACCGTGGACCTCAGAAAGTCCACAGACTTCCTATTTCCACAGTTGACGATTTTAACGCCCTTTGACCAGTCCGCGCAATTGAAGGATACGCCCTCCGGGTCACCTACGTATGAGGCAGTATTGTCAATAAGCCTGCCTTCAACCTGTTGCCATAGAGCCGCATCTATCCTTCCGTCCGGATCATTACGGTCTATGACAGCCACTTGAAAACTTTCCTGGCTAGTCATGACTTTCGCCTTCTTTGAAGTGGTTGGCTGTTCCTCTTCGGACCTAACTCTTTTGACCACTTCTCCTCTTGCCAATGGTTTCTTTGGTTAGGCAACTCTCTCCGTAGATCTGAGCACCTTCCCCAAAGAACCGCTAGCTTTGCTTACTGCAATCTTAGAAACTGTCGGGGTCACCCCTTTGTCTACCTGGGTAGGCAAAGCAGTGGTCCCTACACTTTCTACTTGCATTACTGGGAGGGAAATGCCCAGAAGATCACCGGTGGGGCCGTAAACTCTTTCGAATTTCCTTACGTCCTGCCGATGTCTTCTGATCATTCGCCTCTCCTTAACAGTGAACGATCCTGGATCCCTCTTGGCCATCTTATGCAGATAGGCCAAGGAGGACCTAGTGCCGCTCAGCGCCTTTTCCCTCTTCGTTCGGCTTCCTGTGCCTGCAACTGATGATACCTCAGTCGGAGGTAGCACGGCGTCTTGCCGAACTAACATTGACGGACGGGCTTCTTCACCTGTCTGTTTCCCAGAAGACCCCTGCTCCGCACCTGATATCACAGTGATATCCAACTTCTCGTCGGAAACCAATGCCAGATCCCCCAGGCTCTGCGTGGCACCGGCCATTACCGGGGAAGCTCCCAACAAGTGAAGATTAGTTGCGTCCGTAAATTTTCTGCTTGGTCATTGATGATAGCATCAACAGTTCGTTCAGTCCGAGGGAATCAGAATCTGAAACGTCCGATCTGTCCGACCTATATCTGTCCGCTTTATCTTCCAAATTATTTTTATTATTTCTTTCCATGTAAGTCCCACGAGTACGCACGTAAAGGGAAGGACCGTCGCGCGCAGTGACGGCATACGCGGACTAGGCGACTGAAAAATAGTACAACCAACCCGTGCCCTAGCGTCGGAGGGGAGCTGTTAAAGGCTAATTTCTTTTGACACTAATTAACCATTCATGGCCTCGGCACTGCTTCCAACCACCTTGCCATTAAAAGTGTAGCTCCCTTTCAGTTGGTCCGCGAGGGTATAACACCCTAGGACTGAGTGTAGTGTGCAGGGGTCGACCAATCTGTCTAGCCCCTGCACAATACGCTCGGTCTCCCCTATCCGCCACCTGGGGACGCGTCCGATGGGAGTGAAAAGGAGCCAAGACTCCACACGGAATCGTTGATGTAAATAATAAATAATAATAATTATCGTTGATGTAAATAATAAACAAAGGAGCTCCTAAAATCGAACCTTGGGGTACTCCGAAATTCATAAATATTTCATTTAATTTTACATGTTAACTTTTGTTATCTGTTTACGATGTGAACTGGAAAATTAGTAAACTAATGAAAAAAGTTGACGAAGTTAAATACTGGATATTAGTTTGTGGAGCCATATGTGATCATATTTTTTTCATTTCATTTTTAATATTATATAATATAATCGAGCCCATAGGCCCATATATGGTTATTACAATGATGTAAGTTGCGATGCAACAAGAATATATTTAAAATTAAAATAACAAATTTATAATTAATTTAATATAAATTACAATAGAATAAAAATTAAAAAAGGGGTTCATACGATTCTTCTTGAATATGAATATCTTAAATAGAAGCAATGTTTAGTTGTATAATTCATATAACTCATATTTAAATCTTGAAGCGGAGAGTTCAAAACTTCTTAGAGAAATGAAGAGTTCATTGTAAAGTCGGCATACTCTTACAAGAAACGACGTATCAAATGCATTGTTTTTGATTCTAGGTAAGAGCAACTGGGGATTTCGGGTAGACCTCGAAAACTGAAACAAATGTTTCAAATTTGAGTTGGCGTTTGATTTCATAATACGATAAAAATTCAATAAGATTCTTATCTCTATAAAAACTTAAAATAACTTTTTAGAAATATTCGAGTAGGATTGGATACGTGATTATAAATACGCAAATTAAAAATAAATCTTTTGATTCGGTTAAATATATATGTAAGTCTCAGTTGATTTAGGTTCAACAATGTGCAACCACTGTAGATATCCGAACAATATAGAATGTGTGTCATGAGTAAGGAATGAGCTAATTTATATCTTATGGCCACGGGTAAATAACAATTCAAGCTATATAAAGCTCTAAGTGTACTATTCACCTTAGAACCAACGTTGGCTATATGGATATCAAAAGAAAGGTTACGGTCAAGTGTTCAGCCTAAACATTTGATAGCATCAACAAAGGGAACACAAATTCCATCGAACTTAATTACTAGATCCCTTCTTTTTAATAGGCACTATTCTAGAAATCTTCCAAATACGGGGATAACACGAGGTCGTTATAATAGTATTGAAGATGTGCAGAAGTAACTTCTTTATGGGAGGGAAAATAATTTTTATGAATTTTAAGTGGAATATTATCATGTGATGCATTGGAGTTTATCTTAAAAAGCGCAAAAAGAATTTCATTCATATTAATACATCTAAAATTGAATCCCTCTATCGATATGTCATTGAAATTAGGACAAATATTATCAGAAGCAACTCGAGAAGAGACAAAATAACGGTTGAACGTTTCCGGATCATGAGTGTTTAGGCAATTTGAAGAATTTCTTTTCTCATTATTTATAATTTTCCACATTTCTTTACTATTAGTATTATCAAATTTGGTTTCCCAAAACTTGGCTTTATATCTTCTCGAAGTATTTTTCACTTTATTCCGATACCTGCAGTAGATTTTCCAATTAGCCTCATTCATATTTTCCCTGTAGACTTTAAATGATAATTCCCTTATATTCCTTGCTTCCTTCAATTTCTTGATATCAATAAAACTTTTGCCTCTGAACTATTTTTATAGAAATTTTTTCATAAAGCTTTTTTAGAAGAAGATAAAGTAAATCTAACTGAGAGTCTACATCGTTGGTATAAAAAATAGCATCCCAAATGTAGGTAGAAAAAATATTACCCATTAAGCTCCAATCAATGTTATTATAATCTCTATATTCTATAAAAGTAACACGTATTCTTAAGGGTAAATCTACACAAACAAATATAAAAGCATGATGCGAGAGGGAAGGTACTAAAAATTGACCAGAATATTGTAAGGACGCAGAGTCGCTGACGAAACAGTAATCTATCAAAGAAGTTGAACCATGTTGAGAATCAAGATGAGTGGGCAGACAATTATGTACATAGCTCAAGCTGTTTACCTGACAAAAATCTCCTATACATTTAGCCTTAGAATCATTAAAAAGATTATTATTGAAGTCACTTAATATAATAGAGAACTCATATTGACAGCACAAATCACCACAAATTTCGTTTAAACCATTAAGGTTACCATGAGGTGCATACACAATACCAATCAAAGCTTTCGATTCCTGATTAAGAATTTCCACAAAGAGACATTCAAAACTTAGAGGGTCAAATCGTTTGAAAACAACTTTAGCTACTAGTCCTTCACGGACATATAATGCCACGCCTCCACCCCTCATACCTTCGCGATCATTTTTCAAAATATAATAGTTCGGAATGCTCACAGAGCCGTCGGAAATGTGTGGTTATAACCAGGTTTCTGAAATTGCAATCACGTCTGCAAGAGATTCTTTAACAATGTAACTAAACTCATCAAATTTCGTATTTCTCAAAGAAGGCTTCAAGCTCTGGATATTTATATGCACAAGTCTTAAGCCATTATTTTGATTAAAGTTATCTCTTAACACACTATTATCATTAACTATAGGCCCAAGATTTGGCATCAAGTGACTTTCTATTCATATTAAATCGAAATATATGCAACAAATAAAAATAAAAAAATTTTAAAAAAAGTTTTATAGATTTGTAACAAAAAAGAAGTATATATGTTTAAAAATGTACCCATTTAATTGGCTAAAAGCAAAATATAAATTCACAGTAATTGAGAGATCATAAATAATTAAAGGCTAGGTAAGTAATCCAGCTGTACCTCTCATATCAGTTCATCAGGGAATCATTGGAAACTGCAGTACTTATAAAGTTGAAATGTGCATTAAACGCAGGAAAATCAAAAATCTTGGTGCTTCCATCATTAAAGGTGATTCTCAGTTTTGGTTTGTCAGAAGTAATGAGACGAAAATGAGCAATTTTGTTCTCCCTTCGTAGTTTGCGGCATTGAAAAAGCATTTTTTCCATTTGGCAGTAAGTATTAATATGATAATTTGTGCAATATATAGATTCCCTAGTTAAAACGAGTCAGAATTTTGTGCAATATTTGAGGATATCTTGGAAGAAATCCGTGATAAAAGTTGTGATATAGTAATAACTGGTGATTTTAACATCGACTGGTCAAAGAGCTCATCATATAAAAGTAGAATTAAGATAATGGTCTTCGTCAAATGGTAAATGAATACACAAGAGTAACAGAATATGCAAGTTTTTTTTTTATTTACAGTATAAAAATACTTTAAAAGTACTAAATAACTTTGTCATTACAAAATATAAAAAAAGTTCTACAAAATTTCACTAAATCGTATAAAATTTACACATTTTTTTTAAATAATTTACTATCTATCTCAGTTTTCATGTTCTTTGGTAAAGTATTAAATAGCTGCAACCTTTGTAAAAAAGAGATCTTTGCATTTGAGTTGTTGCAGCCCGTTGAATACGAAAATCATCTGCATTTCTCAGCTGATATGGTTGTACATCTCTAACAAAGTTTATCTGTTCCTTTAGATATTCAGGCGATCCCCTTCTTTTATATTTTTAATAAAGATCAACATATTAAATTTAAGTCTTTGTTCTATAATATTATTTTATTTATTTAGTAGTATTTAAAGAATACTTTCGTATATTACTATTACAATGTTTAAAATACAAATTCTTTAAAAGCTCTGTAATATATTCATCCATTTAAGGTTTTGTAGCATGTCAATTATGTGCGTTTATTTTTTACAGTTTAGTATTATCCAAATTGCTTTATTTTGAAGTTTTTACATCCTTTGGGATTTGTTACAGCATGTAAAAGTTATTGTGGACCCATATTCAAAATGAGGTTTATTTATTGTGTTGTATATGTTTATTGCGGTTGTTTTTGATATTTTTCTTATTCTTCTAAAAAGCCCAATATTTTTACCAGATTTTTTACAAACATAGTTAATTTTAACGGCTGTATTCATAAAAATTTAAACAGCATTTGAAACCTTTATTAAGCAAATTTCAATAAAATTGTATTCGTAAACGAATTTTAGCTTAAAAAAAAAATTGGTTCGACCCTATTTTAAGCCCATTTTAAGAAAATTTCCAAACCCTTTTTTGGTATTTTTATTGCGTTTTACCCAATTTCAAACCCATTTCAAGCAAATTTCCTAACATTTTTGGTTTTTTGTTGTTTTAATTTTATTTTGACAACTGTTACCAACTATTGGCCTTACGGCCCTTTGTTTGAACTTGCAACTGTAAGAATCAATACATTGGCATTATATGGAAATAGTATGGATGCTTTATAAATAAATGTTAAGCCTTGTACTCAGTTTTCATTCATATTAACCATTTTTCGAAATTCAACTTAATTATTTTCCGTAATGTTAATATTTTTATTTTTTAGTGATGTATAAAAAATCAAAGCAAATAAAGAAAAACTCGTTATTCAAATACAGTTTTACCTTCAATAAAGTAAACTTTTAAATTTTACTCACTCTTACTTAACATTTTGTTTTACAGTTATCTTTTTTTTTATTAAATATTCATGTTGTCATGTACTTTTTATTTTATAAAAACAATATTTTTCTCAAATTCGAAAAAAAAATAATGTGCATAGATGCGATTAATGTATGAGCTTATTACCATTGTTTTACATTACCATGAATCAAGTGACAAATAAAATTAATAGCGTTGCCAACATAAGATTTAAAAATCCTTAAAATTGTTTTAGTGAAATACGGTTTATGAATACAAAATTAAAAAAAATCATTTTTATGATTAAAATGTTTTGTAGCTAAAATGTATTTAAAACTTAAATTAAGATTTTTTTATGAATACAGCCGTAAGTCTTTATTATAAAACCCAGGTACTTAATGTTTTTAACTTTTTCGATTTCTTCGTTATTTATCATAAATGTTTTTTCTGAATTCATATTTATTTCAATTATTTTAGCTATATTTTCGTTAAGCTCTAGTTTGGTCTTTTTAACCAAATTATTATTTTGTTTATATCGTGGCTCATTTTTTCTAACTATCATCATCATCTCCTTCTGCAAATACCAATGTATCGTCTGCATATAACACCATTTAACACTTTTCTAATATATTTGGCAGATCATTTATGTATAATATAAAAAGCAGAGCAACCAAAATTGAACCTTGTGGTACACCAAAATTTTTTCTATCCTTAGTTGATAGATTAGCATTCAATTTTGTAAATTGTTTTCTATTTTTCAGGTACGACTCGAACCATTTTAATTCTATGCCCCGTATTCCATACATAGAAAGTTTTTTTAGCATAATTTCCCGGTTTATAGTCTCAAAAGTCCTTTTAAAGTCAAGAAATATTGCCATTATTTTTTTGTGTTTTTCAATATTTTTCCATTTGCTAATTACATAATTAACCGTTGTTTCACATGAGTGTTTTTTTCGAAATCCTGATTGCTATTTTGACAATATTTTATTTTTTTCAATATACTCTTCTAGTCGTTCCTTAACCACTTTTTCTAGTATTTTCTCAAATGTTTTTAGTGTATTAATTGGCCTATACTCTTCAATTTTCCTAGTATTTACCACTTTTTCCACAGGTGTTATCATAGTTTCTTTCCAATTTTCGGGAAAAATACCAGTCTCCAAGGATTTATTTATAATTTTTAAAAGTATTTCTCCTGTTATATTCCAGTTGTCAAGTATAATTTTATTTGAGATTTTTTCATAGTCGACTTTATTTTTTAATTTTTTAACAACGTTCTTAAGTTCTAGTATATTTATTGCACGGAATTTAAAATTAGTTTCAATACTGCACATTATTTGGTTTGTATATTGCACATTTTCGATTGAGTCTCTTATTATTTTAATACTGTCCACGAAATAATTATTAAATTGACTAGATATTTCGCTTTTATCACTATATTCTGTTTGGATGTGTATCACAGATTTTATTACATTATTTTTCTTCTTAAGTACTAGATCCTTTATCTCTCTCCACATTTGCTTTTGATTTTTAGCGTTGTTTATTTTATCATTAACGTATCTATTTTTCTCATTTTCGATTCTTACTTTATACTGATTTCTTATTGTTTTATATTCTGTCCAAGCATTTGTTGTATTTTGTAATTTTGCTATTTGGTATTTTATTATTTTTTCTTCTTTTAATAACCTCAATTCTTCATAAAACCACTTATTCACATTGTTATTATTGTTGAAGACTTTTATTTTTGTGTTTTTTTTAATAATTTCTTTAAAACAATTATCAAATATTATGACATTTTCATTAATTTCCATATTTTCATTATAGTTCAAAACGCTTCCTAATTCTTCATTAAAAGTATATCTATTGTATCTAAATACTTGCACTTGTTTGTTGGTTTCCTGTAATCTATTTTCTACATTAATCAAAATATCAATCATTTCGTGATCTGATATTTTATTGTTTGTATTGTTTTTTACTGTTATGTTATTATTATTGGTTATAACATAATCTATTATTGTACTTGAATATTCTGTTACTCTTGTGTATTCATTTACCATTTGACGAAGACCATTATCTTGTATTAAACATTTAATTCTACTTTTATATGATGATCTTTTTGACCAGTCGATGTTAAAATCACCAGCTATTACTATATCACAGTTTTTATCACAGATTTCTTCCAAGACATCCCAAATATTGCACAAAATTCTGACTCGCTATAACTAGGGGATCTATATATTGCACAAATTATCATATTAATATTATCACATATGGCTCTACAAACTAATATCCAGTATTTAACTTCGTCAACTTTTTCCATTAGTTTACTAATTTTTCAGTTTTTCTTAAAATATATTATAACACCGCCCGTTCTTGATGATGTAGATATAGAATTAATGTTATCATACCCATTTAATATTATTTCATTATCTTCTACTTCATTTGTAACGTGTGTCTCCGATAGAATAAATAAGTCGGGACTCTCTTTATATGCAATAATTTCAACTTGGTTATAATTATTAATTAATCCTTGTACATTTGTATATAGGAATCTAATATGACTTGGCTGCTATACTGCTAGGCCAATTCTCCTCATTTTAACATTTAATTTATTTTGGTACACAGGACATCCTCTATCATTTGTATAATGATTCTCGTCTAGATCCATATTCAATTTACTATTCATTTTCATGCAATTAATACATTTCATAACCTGATCTTTGTTATTGCAATCTTTGGTTTTATGTTGACCATTACATCTAAGACATATTTCTTGGTTTCTACATTCTTTTGCTATGTGGTTATATCCTCTGCATTTAAGACACTGTTTAACTTCTGTTCCATCAAAAACTCTACATCTCTGCCATCCTATATTAACTCTTCCCGCTTCAATCATTTTTGTATAAGCTTCATTATCTGCAGTCAGTTTTACACCATATATTGTTTTATTATTTCTTTTGACTTGATATTTTTCTATTATTTTTAAATAAGAGTTACATATACTAGGATTTTGCTTTTTCAATTTTTCAATTATTTCATTTTTTTCGTAATCAAAAGTCATATCAGTTATTTTTAATTTAAGTTCTATGGGATTTGGAACTTTTATTTCTGTTCTCGCTTTGAATGACAATCGTTCCATTTCTTCTATTTTCTACACTAGTAACTTTTAAATTAATTGGATCTACTTTATTAAGTTCTTCTTTTGTTTTATCTACCGTTTGTTTTTCTTTTGGCTTAATTATCAGGGGAACTTGTTTGGTTGCATCTGGTAGCACTGTTTTTGCTTTTACCGACTCAGCATACGACATCTTTGTTTGTTGTTTTGTTGTTTCTTTAATTACTTTTTTTATCTCATTGCACAAACCTACATTTTTTTCTTCTAAAGATTTACACAGTTTTTTGTTATTGTTTTCAAACTCATCTACATTTTTAAACAAATTTTTAATTTCTTCAATGCTATTTTCTGATGATTTTTGAAACTTTTCCATTTTTTTCACTCTCTGTTCATATCTTCTTTCAATAGCTTTCAACAATTGTTTTATTTCACTTTCGTTTTGTTTTAAAGAACTCTGAAATTCATGTTTATAGTCCACCAATGATTGTTTGTTTTTAGCTACTGCATCCTGGATTTCTTTTAATACCATATCCACATTATGAATATACTACATACAATCATCACATATAAAACGTACAAAATTATTTCCTTCCAATATTTTTGATGAATATTGATCAATACCACAACACTTGTTTGTAGCATGAAATATTTTGTTACATACACCCATACATTGAATGCCTGTTTCACCACGAATTGATTGTTTGCACTTATTGCACTCAGCCATGCTGAGGTTTTAATTATATTTTTATCAACTACAAAATACTTTATTCAATCAAATTTTATATTCGCTGAAAAGATTTTGCACTTCTTTTCGGTTTACAATAGTCTTTTCTATTACTTTTAACCGTTGTAAATTTTTATTTCATTTTAATTCATTCGAAATATACACTGAAAAAAACTAAATTCAAAAGTTAAACCAATTTAAATAATGCAATATAGGGTATAATTCGGTAATATAAGGTAATAAAGTAAAATAGTAGTAATATATTTCAAATATTAAGCAAATTTAAAACTCCTTGACTTAAACTACTTCTTTTCTTTGTTGGTAAGTTTCGGGCTCCAGAAATAAATAGAGTTGAACTTAAAAAGAGACGATATAAAAGATCTGTATTTGTATCTATGCGCGATATTTTTCGTGTATGTTGCAATCTAAACTTTTTTATATTCTTATTTTTCGCTTCAGCTGCTTCCTCCCATAATTCACCTATTGACACTAATGCATGCTTGATAACCTCAGCTCAATGGATAAGAATTTTGTGTACCGATGGAGGGAAGTAGTACCAGGGATACTCCTTCACATGTTTTCTTGCTATCTCTACAGCATATTCCTCAAACTTTTCGGTATCAATTCGAAATCCAGAATTTATAGCTTGGAGAATTGTGGCACATCTTTGCAAAATATCCTTATCGAATCCTGTTATTTTTGATGAAAGGTTTACATTTCGAAAAAATCTCCACGCTGTGTTGCCATCATTCGAATTTCCACAACCACCAGCTTTTGGCATATCTATCAAAAGTCCCATTTCGGCCCGAAATCTCTGTTAAATAAATTGTTTTCTCTTCAAAACACATGACTTTTTGTTCTTACTGGTCTTCCATTTTTTAAGCTCTAATTTTTACGATAAGTGAATGAAGTACTCAAAAAATCGTATGTTGGCATGTAATGGTGACAGTCCGAATTCGCAACGAGCTTCATTTTTTTCAATGTCATTCATTTCTGTAGGTAAGGCACCACATATGCTACATTTTGCAGAAGAAGTTTCCGTTAGAGCGTTACCAACTTTACCGTCAATCATGGTCAGTTTTATGTCATGCTTTATATGTAATTTTTGTTTTATTTATTTCGGAGAAAGTGCAAAAATTTTAATTCTAAATAATACAAACAATAAAATATCAGATCACGAAATGATTGATATTTTGATTAATGCGGAAAATATATTACAAGAAAGCAACAAACAAGTGCAAGTATTTTAATACACTACTTTTAATGAAGAATTAGGAAACGATTTGAACTATAATGAAAATATTGAAATAAATGAAAATGTCATAATATTTAATAATTATTTTAAAGAAATTATTAAGAAAAACACAAAAATAAAAGTCTTCAACAAGAATATCAATGTGAATAAGTGGCTTAATGAAGAATTTAGGTTATTAAAAGAAGAAAAAATAATAAAATACCAAATAGCAAAATTACAAAATACAACTGATGCTTGGACAGAATATAAAACAAGAAATCTATATAAAGCAAAAATCGAAAATGATAAAAAAAGATACGTTAATGATAAGATAAACAACGCTGAAAATCAAAAGCAAATGTGGAGAGAGATAAAGAATCTAGTACTAAAGAAGAAAAATAATGCAATAAAATCTGTGATACACAACCAAGTATAATATAGTGATAATAGCGAAATATCTAGTCATTTTAATATTTATTTCGTAGACAGTATTAAAATAAGAGATCGAAAATGTGCAATGCACAAACCATATAATGTGCAGTATTGAAACTAATTTTAAATTCCGTGCAATAAATATACTAAAACTTAAAAACATTGTTAAAAAAAATTTAAAAAAAACTCGATTATAAAAAAATCTCAAATAAAATTATACTTTACAACTGGAATATGACAGTAGAAATACTTTTAAAAATTATAAATAAATCCTTGGAGACTAAAATTTTTCCCGAAAATTGGAAAGAAACTATAATAACACCTGTAGAAAAGTGGAAAATACTAGGAAAATTTAAGAGTATAGGCCAACTAATACACTAAAAACATTTGAGAAAATACTAGAAAAAGTGGTTAAGGAACAACTAGAATATTGTCAAAATAACAATCAGGATTTCGGAAAAACACTCGTGTGAAACAACAGTTAATTATGTAATTAGCGAATGAAAAAATATTGAAAAACATGAAAAAATAATGGCAATATTTTTTGTCTTTAAAAGGGCTTTTGATACTATAGACCGGAAAGTTATGCTAAAAAAACTTTCTATGTATGGAATATGGGACACAGAATTAAAATGGTTCGAGTCGTACCTGAAAAGTAGAAAACAATTTACTAAAGTAAATGATGGTTAGGTTAGGTTACGAAGGGTGGTAGCGAGTCCAACTCGCCACCTCCACTCGGAGGCCAACAGGCCCATTGTGAATCCCTTCAGAAAAGTCGAGAAGAAAAAATAAAGTAAGTCAAACATTTTATAGGTAAGGATAATGATAAAGAAAGCATGAGTACCGTCCGCAAGATGTCTAAGAAAGTCAATAGTCATAGGCCCTGAATCACCTATCTGCCTAGCCACCCAACCCCCTTAATGAAACCTATGATGCTCCCCAGCCCACTGCCAGGGATCTCACCAAGTCCATCTAAGAAGCGTCCTCCAAACCAACTCTGTCGGCGAATCTGCAGCCCAGGGCAGTGGCAGATAAGGTGTTCTACCGTCTATCTCCTCCTCGTGTCCGCATTCCCTGCAGAAATCTGGAGAGTTCCTGCCCCATTTGTTCGTCCTATATCTCACATCGCAGTGCCCTGTCAGAGTCCCAATAATGCACCTCAGAACCCCCCTGCTCTCCTTCAGCAGCAGGCCAGTTCCCATCATGTCCAGCCTGGGCCATAAAAGTCTAGAGATTCTGCAATCAGCCCTGTCCCTCCAGATTTGGCCCACCTTGTCCGTTATCCAATTCCCTATCAGTCCGTAATATAAACTCAGTGGTGAACTCACCGGTTAAAAATCAAGTCCAATATCCCGGGCCGATTCCTTCCTTGTCAGTTCATCGGCAATCTCATTGCCAGAAACGTCATAATGACCCGTAATCCAACAGAATCTAACCCTGCGTGTCCCCATGATTGCCCTTAGAACACGTTTACAGTCGCCCACGAGTCTAGACCTGACATAATATCCTCCTAGAGCTTAAAGCGCGCCCTGACTATCAACGTAAATTGTCACGTCCCCCCAACACAACCATATTCTCCCCTATTAATTCCGCGGCCTTCATCACCGCCAGAATTTCAGCCTGGAAAAAGCTACACTCGTCCGGAAGTCTGTAGGGCATCCCTTTCCCCTTGTCCATTATATAGATACCAGCCCTGTAGTACGATTCAGTAACTTATTTTTACGATATTCGCATCGTTAAAATAAGTTAACAATAAATATAATGATTTTGCGATTCAGTAAAGTTTTTAACGATATTCACTTCCGTTAAAGTCAGCTGTTATTGTTAAGTAAACAGCAAAACTTTTTAGCAATTTTTACAATCGTTATACTTGATAATATAACGGCAATAATTTTTGTGTTGTTAGTTGTATCGACAAAAGGTTATTTTGTGTATTACATATTATTTTTACTATATTTATGATTTTCGCTTTCTTAAAATTTATTTTACAACTAATAAAATACAAACAAAAAATAACTTGTCCACTATCGTTAAAAACGTCTTAGTGAATCACTTAACCGTAGCAGCAAACAATAATTTCTGTCGATAAATATGACGATTGTCGAATAGTTAAAAGTTACTGAATCGCACTACTGGTGCCTACCTCCATCTTCGATCTATCAGTAAAGACTGCACACCCCTCATACAGCTTTTTTGATCCCTTTCATGCCTCCCAATCTGGAAACACTACTTGGAGAAGGATCCCAAAGTTAGGTTCCGCTACCATATAATCCGTCACACCTGACTGCCGCAGGAGTCAACTATCCCCGATCCTTCCTAAAATGCCGGCATGTCCATCCGAACCTACCCCACGTATACCTGACTCACTAATTCTGAACAAGTTCCTGGCCGCTATTCCAGCAACAAAATACTCAATGGGAAGAAGGCAACTGTACGTAAGAATTGGCCTTACAACGGTTGTGTAAATCCAGTTCACCATAGCAAGTTGAAACCCCAAGCTCCCACTTATGGTGTTCCAACAGGCATAATAGGCATTGAGAGCCTTCCTAAACCTTTTCTCTGCGATGGCCCTCCAAGGTAACTTGCTATCCAGGACGATACCCAGATACCTGGCTCTAGTTTTAGCTGAACCCCGTTAAGGTCTGGGAGCTTGAAATCCGCCACCTTGTACCTTCTGGTAAAGAGAGCTAGCTCTGTCTTCCTTGGGCTTAGTCTCAGTCCCTTGTCCCTGGCCCAATCAGACAAATCAGATAATGCACTCTTCATTACCTTGCTCGTAGTCGACAAGAATTTTCCTGTCACTAAAACCACGATGTCGTCTGCATAAGTCACTACTTTGATTCCCTTTGAGTTTAACCGCCTAAATATCCCGTTGACTACCAAAATCCACCGTAGTGGTGGCAATACCCCTACCTGTGGCGTTCCCCTAACCGCACCTCTCTTCAGATGTTCATTTCCCCACTGAAAATTGATTATTCTTCTACCAAGCGCAGAACAGATCCACTCCGTAATATGCCCTGAACTCCTACTTCCGTCAATGCGTTTCCAATAGCTTCTATCAAAACATTGCTAAAGGCTCCCTCAATGTTCAAAACGCACCGAGTGTGTACTTTCCTTTACAACCCGCGCTCTATGAACCTCACTGCATTATGAAGCGCACTCTCAACAGATTTACCCCTACGAAAAGCATGCTGAGCATTACTAATGACGTGCGTATCACTCGTGTTTTTAAGATAAAGATCAATCAGTTGTTTTAAAATCTTCAGTAGGAAATACGATAGGCTGATCGGTTTAAAATTTCCTGGCTTTGAGTGGCTGGCCATTCCAGCCTTAGGTATAAAATCACTTTTACCTCTCTTCACATCAAGGGTATGTAGCCGAGTGTGATGCTAGCAGCATCGTATGCTACGAGAGATTCTGTAGCATACACGGGTAAATACCGAAGTTATGTTCTATTGAAAATGGGAATTTAGGAAAATTTGGACCTTAAAAAAAAAAAAAAATAATAATTTCTAAAAATTATAAACAATTTATTTATCTTGTGCTAATAGATAACAAATCATAAAATTATACAAAATTTATTTCGTTTGAAAATCTTTTAAAACCAAAAAGTTATAGAAGTTTAAAATTAAAATCTTACTAAGAAATTTCCCATTTAGCAAAATTCTGAGATTGTCCATTTTGAATCACCCTGTTCTCTGTAATATATGTGAAATAAAGTTTTAATTTTTTGGCTCACGAGGTACACTAGTGTCTACATTTGAATGAACTTTAATGTTTTTCAATCGGTGATCATAAAAAAAATGAGTTTTGGCCGCTCTCTCGTAGAATGGCCCACAGTGCCACGCCTACCTGACTCACTAAATCTAAACAAGCTCCTGGTCGCCATTCCAGCAACAAAATCCTCGATGGGAAGAAGATGGCCCCTTTTATGCCTAGTACAACACATCTCTGGACCTTCGTCAAGAGCTTCCCTATGTCGTCCCTTTCTAGGGCCCTCCGCCATACAAAGCAACCGTACGTAAGAATTGGTCCTACAACGGATGTGTAAATTCAGTGCACCATAGCTGGTTGCAACCCCCAGTATATACATATGTAGCCTAATGTGATGCTAGCAGCAAACACACACTCGTTAGGAGCAGCAGTCCTTGCGTCGCGAGATTCTGTGGCAAACACGGGTAAATACCGTCCAGTCCCGGTGACTTATAGGGCTGGAAGGTATCCATCGCCAATTTTACCCTATCAAGCGTTACCAGGTCCTCTTCCACCCCTGTCATGCCGCTATCTCTCTAGGATGTTCAAACACACCCCAGGATAGCTCTTCTGCAGCCGGTTCCCTGCACCCTGGGAAGTGGGTACTCATCAACAATCCAAGGGTATCCGAGCTAGACTACGTCCACAAGCTATCCGTTCTCTGAATGTACCCAAGTTCACTAGGACCCTTGGATAGTATTCTCCTGAATCTTAGCTTCTCGCTTACGGAGCCAATAGACTCACAGTACTTCGCCCATGAATCCCTTTTCGCCCACCTGAGATGACCCTTGTACTTATTGAAGGATATCCAATACATTTCCCAATCTGCATCGTTCCTCGTGAGCTTTGCCCTATTAAATAGCCTTCTCACCATGGTTAATTGCTCCCTGAACTAACTGGTCCACCAACCTGGTTTGTCCCTAACTAAAGGTGATTTTGCTATGGTCCGAGAAGGAATAGTCATTCGGCACCGTCTATTCCCCTACAGAATCCCTGCCTACATTGGTAATCGTGAGATCTATATCACCCCTATTACATATATAAGATAGTTGCCAGTTGTGAAATCATACACTGACTTACCTCTCTTATTGATGTCCCTGCTTCCCCATTGACTACGATGTGCATTCGCATCGCAGCCGAGCACCAGATTTCATTTTCCAGCTTTTGCACTTTAATACCCGGTGTATCAAAATTCATCAGCCACCCTGTATTTAAATATATTACTTGCTTCTGTGCTGTTCTCGACGAAGGTTAGGTTAGATTACGAAGAGTAGTGGCGAGTCAAACTCGCCACCTCCACTCGGAGGCCCTTGGGCCCATTGTTAATTCCTTTCAGAAGTGTCAAGAGGGGAAAAATAAAAGCAAAGACAAGCATTTTATAGGTAAAAGGAAAAGAAAGCAAGAGTGCCGTCCGCAAGATATCCAAGGAAGTCACTAGTCACAGGCACTGAATCACCTTTATGCCCAGCTACCCAACCTCCTTAATGAAACCTATGATGCTTCACAGCCAGGGACCTCACCAAGTCCACCTTAGAAACGCCCTCCAAACCACCTCTGTCGGCGAATCTGCAGCCCAGGGCAGGGGCAAACAAGATGTTCTACCGTCTCTATCTCCTCGTCCCCGCATTACCTGCAGAAATCTGGAGAGTTCCTGTCCCATTTGTTCGTCCTATATCTTACATCGCAGTGCCCTGTGAGAGTCCCCATAATGCACCTCAGAACCCCCCTGCTCTCCTTGAGCTGCAGGTCAGTGCCCATCCTATCTAGCCTGGGCCATAAAAGTCTACAGATCCTGCGATCAGCCCTGCCCCTCCAGGTTTGGCCCACGTTGTCCATTATCCAATTCCCTATCAGTCCGTAATAGAAACTCAGTGGTGGCCTCACCGGTTCAAAACCAACTGCAATATCCCGGGCCGATTCCTTCCTTGCCAGTTTATCGGCAATCTCATTGCCAGAAACGTCATAATGACCCGTAATCCAACAGAATCTAACCCTGCGTGTCCCCATGATTGCCCTTAGAACACGTTTACAGTCGCCCGCGAGTCTAGACCTGACGTAATATCCTCCTAGAGCTTAAAGCGCGCCCTGACTATCAACGTAAATTGTCACGTCCCCTCTACCATCTGAATTCTCCCCTATTAATTCCGCGGCCTTCATCACCGCCAGAATTTCAGCCTGGAAAAAGCTACACTCGTCCGGAAGTCTGTAGGGCATCCCTTTCCCCTTGTCCATTATATAGATACCAGCCCTGGTGCCTACCTCCTTCTTCGATCTATCAGTAAAGACTGCACACCCCTCATACAGCTTTTTTGATCCCTTTCATGCCTCCCAATCTGGAAACACTACTTGGAGAAGGATCCCAAAGTTAGGTTCTGCTACCATATAATCCGTCACACCTGACTGCCGCAGGAGTCAACTATCCCCGATCCTTCCTAAAACGCCGGCATGTCCATCCGAACCTACCCCACGTATACCTAACTCACTAATTCTAAACAAGTTCCTGGCCGCTATTCCAGCAACAAAATACTCAATGGGAAGAAGGCAACTGTACGTAAGAATTGGCCTTACAACGGATGTGTAAATCCAGTTCACCATAGCAGGTTGAAACCCCAAGTTCCCACGTATGGTGTTCCAACAGGCATAATAGGCATTGAGAGCCTTCCTAAACCTTTTCTCTGCGATGGCCCTCCATGGTAACTTGCTATCCAGGACGATATCTGGCCCTAGTTTTAGCTGAACCCTGTTAAGGTCTGGGAGCTTGAAATCCGCCACCTTGTACCTTCTGGTAAAGAGAGCTAGCTCTGTCTTCCTTGGGCTTAGTCTCAGTCCCTTGTCCCTGGCCCAATCAGACAAATCAGATAATGCACTCTTCATTACCTTGCTCGTAGTCGACAAGAATTTTCCTGTCACTAAAACCACGATGTCGTCTGCATAAGTCACTACTTTGATTCCCTTTGAGTTTAACCGCCTAAATATCCCGTTGACTACCAAAATCCACCGTAGTGGTGGCAATACCCCTACCTGTGGCGTTCCCCTAACCGCACCTCTCTTCAGATGTTCATTTCCCCACTGAAAATTGATTATTCTTCTACCAAGCGCAGAACAGATCCACTCCGTAATATGCCCTGAACTCCTACTTCCGTCAATGCGTTTCCAATAGCTTCTATCAAAACATTGCTAAAGGCTCCCTCAATGTTCAAAACGCACCGAGTGTGTACTTTCCTTTACAACCCGCGCTCTATGAACCTCACTGCATTATGAAGCGCACTCTCAACAGATTTACCCCTACGAAAAGCATGCTGAGCATTACTAATGACGTGCGTATCACTCGTGTTTTTAAGATAAAGATCAATCAGTTGTTTTAAAATCTTCAGTAGGAAATACGATAGGCTGATCGGTTTAAAATTTCCTGGCTTTGAGTGGCTGGCCATTCCAGCCTTAGGTATAAAAATCACTTTTACCTCTCTTCACATCAAGGGTATGTAGCCGAGTGTGATGCTAGCAGCATCGTATGCTACGAGAGATTCTGTAGCATACACGGGTAAATACCGTCCAGTGCCGGTGACTTATAGGATGGAAGGTATCCACCGCCCATTTTGCCCTATCAAGCGTTACCAGGTCCTCTGCCACCCCTGTCATGTCCGCTATCTCCACAAGACGTTCAAACACGCCCCCGGATAGCTCTTCTTGAACTTATTGAAGAATATCCTGCACCTTTCCCAATCCGCATCGTTGCTCGTGAGTTTTTCCCTATTGAATAGCCTTCTCACCATGGTCCGTTGCTCCCTGAGCTCCTGGCCCACCAGCCTGGCTGTTCCCTCTTGCCGAGAAAGACCTCCGGGCATGCCTGTTTAAAACTCTCTTTCATCGAATCAGTGAACAAGTTCACCACTCTCTTCAACTCCCTGTACAAAAACCTCACAAAGTTCAGTATTCCCTATCCTCAACGTAAAGTCTTCCCTGAAGATCTCACAGTCCCTCCCTTTCGGAACCCTATTTGGGGCCCTCGAAATTAAAACTGAAGGTGATGCTGCTATGCTCCGAGAGAAGGAATAGTCATTCAAAACCCTACATTCCCGTACAAAATCCCTGCCTAAATTGGTAAGCTTGAGATCTAAAACTGCTTTTCTATGCCCTGCTTCCCCATTGACTATGATGAGCATTCGCATCGTAGCCGAGCACCAGATTTCATTTTCGTTTTCTTGCATGCCCGACCAGCCCTTGCACTTCAATACCCGGTGGATCCGCAGTTAGCAGCAAGTGCTAACGTTGCACATAGGGCTATTTTGCCAATCTAGCCGGACATTAAGCCAAAATGGAAATTAATAAATGTAAAAATTTAAGTGCGCAGCTCGACAGACAACAAAATTCTGTATCGGATAGTGAAGATAGTTTTGAAGCACTGTCAAAGTCAGGAAAGTTAAGTTAATTTGCCTGAAATTTATTAACTTTTTATGGTTTTGAGAGTTTTACAATATATTTTTTTGTAGCTAAACAACTAAAGATTTTACATTGATTAGTTTTCTGCTAAATACTTTATAAGCAACAGCCTTATTTTTTTATTTTTATTTTAAGTTTTATCATAAAAAATTCCTTGAAACTAAAAAAAGAGGTTTTTTTGTTCACTTTTTGATTAAAAAAATTAAGTCAAAAGGTTTTTGAAAGTGATGGCAGTAATTATCCTAAAAATCTTATTCATTACAATAAAACCTAAAATCTCTACTTTCAGACGAAAAAAAAAAACGTTGGGCGTTTTTGCTACATTTTTTTGTAGATTTTTTGAAACGTTCACTTTTTTCGGTTTTTTTCTCATCTTGTGTGTTTACATATGAGTAAGAAACTTATTTGTGGGTTATAAAACGTTTTGATAATTACTTGTTTGTTAATGTTTTTTATTTAAATTATTACAGGTAAATTGAAACTAATTTTTAACAGGTTAAGTTGGGTTTTACACTGACATTGCATGTATAAAAAGGAGTGTGCAAGGCAGTAGTTTGTACCCACCCCTAAACTGGTAATGTATACCTGTGCGACAGATTTCTTAATGACGCTATTTTATGCAACGAAAAGCTTTGAAAATTGTTAAAACAAAATTATTCCTTAAAGAGAAACAACTCTGTGCTTTAAGTACTAATTTTTTTTAGTATATAAGTTAATACAAAACAAATCAAAAATACATGTTTACAACTAAAATATGTTCCCAAGCTGACGTCGCGTCTGCTGTAATACGACGCTTCCTATTTTACGACTAAACTATTGCACATGCTAAACAACGAAATTTTAAACCTGTGTGAAAACAATAACAAAGCAATTTCTCATAATGAAGTGATCATCAACTGGCTAGCAATAAATACAATAGAATTAAAAATTTCTGCGCTTTTTTACGTTTAACTTTGAATAAAGAACATTGTTGGCTCGCTGCCAACAATTAAAAAATAATTTTTTTAAATTATTCAACTCGCACAGTTTTAATTTATATATATTGTGGTTATTGAACGAAATTGTTTTCAGAACCCTTTTGAAACTACAAGAGTAAAATGGAAAAAGCTTATACAAATTAGAGTTATCTATACTAATATAATAGAGGAAAAGTTTTTTTGTATGTCTTGATTTTTCTCTGGAACTACCTAACCGATTTGGATGATTTTTTTACCAATGTTATTTTTTTGCTTCCTGAACGGACATAGGCTATAGTTTATTTTCTTTACCTTAAATGGACTTGATGGCATATCTCGAGAACTATAATGCTATCTGCTTAAAATTTTGTGAAAGTTATTTAATTAAACATTTTTCTATTTGAGTCAAATATTTTTAGGATCGAAGCAGGGGAAGAGGTACCTCGCATACAATTTTTTTTTAAACAGAAGGTGATGCATTTAGTCTCAAAATTTTGTGCAATAGCCTAGGTACTACTAAATGGAGCTTATAATGGGATAAAAACCAAGCAAAAGAACAATTTACAAACATGCACACACACGCTGTATGTGAATGCTTTTGCGCTTATATACAATAAAGTGCCTACCGTTATGGGGAACTGCAAAATGACTTTCCACAACAGCTTCTTAAACTTGGGGAAGGGACTTTTCCGTCTTCGAATTTGAGCACTAGACGCAATGAAATCAATTTAAACAGTGATGTTATATGTAGGGAAAAATCCCTATTCGTAAAGATTTTCGTCTAAAAAAACTGAGCGTGGGGAAAAAAAGACGGATTTTTTAAAATCGTCAAAATGTAGGGATTTCGCAGAAATATATTAATCTGGCACTCTTTTTCAATTTCTGCAAGCAACGCGTAAAATTGTTGTAACGGCAACATTGGATGTTGTCATTTCTCTTGAGTATTTCCCGCCATTTGATCAGTGATATTGAATGAATATACATTATGTTTCTTATAATTATGTCTATTTATTCGGCTTAAGTTCATTATTAAAAATGTGATAGCTAAGAATGGAAATTTTTATTAAAAATTAAGTAATTCCGATAATAGCAAAAGCAAAAAGAAAATAAAAATAAATAATAGAAGTAACTAGTGATAAATGCAAATAGAATGAGAATAAGGGAACATAGAGTTGTATGTATGTGATTTAGTTCGGTCTAAACAATAAGGAATATGAATAGAATTCCAGTATTCAAATTCTAATTAAAGTTTGTTTAAATAGAACAAATCAACATTCAACTTACAGTAGTACCGAATAGAAAGAGTGCTGACGAGAAATCGTAGCTGATTTCGAAAATGCATTACACTCGGCTATTATCGGAATTACTTAATTTTTAATAAAAATTTCCATTCTTAGCTATCACATTTTTAATAATGAACTTAAGCCGAATAAATAGACATAATTATAAGATATATAGAAAAAGTTCAAATAAATAACCATAAATGTATTACATTATGTTTCTGTAAAATAATTTATCATCTTCTTCAGACTCCTCGGCTTGCTTTAAGAAAACAAAACTTTAACTTCAATATGCATTCTCCGATCTTTTTACAAGATGAATCTAAAAATTGTTACACTTTCCAGAGTAACGAATTGCATTTAAAATAAATGGCTTTTCAACTGTACAGTTATGAGGAAACAATCGTTCAAAACAACCGTTATTTTTTTTTTTATAAGAAAACACAACCCAAAAGTACAAAGTACAAATTTCTGTTTCGTTTAATTAACGATTTGTGACTCGTATGAATTTATATCCTTTGCTTTTATGTTTATTATTACTTTTCGTTATTTATTTTTAATTATATGAAAAGACTGATTTATGTACAAGGAAAATTCATACAAGGTAAAAGAAAAAATGCCTAGTTACATTGTCAAAACCCAAAGCAAATTCGCACAATATAAAACACACACTTGCAAAACAACTATTTTATTGCTACCCAGCATACCATATGCGCTCTAAATGAGCTCATAAAGGCTCTTTTGTCGGGACGCTGTTTTGATGACCACCTGAAAAATCTATAAGAAGTTTTCAAGCGTATATCATTGGCTGGACTCAAATTGAGTGCGAAAAAATGTGCATTGTTCCAAAAAGAGGTTAAATATTTGGGCCATCGCCTCGCAGAAAATGGTATATCAACTGACGAAGATAAAATTAAAGCTGTGAAGTACTGGCCTCGCTCAAACAATCTGCATGAGTTACGCAGTTTTCTAGGTCTTTGTACCTACTATAGGAGGTTTGTGCCAAATTTTGCCAATGTCGCTGCCAGTCTACATGAGCTTACGCAGAAGTCACGACCGTTTCTGTGGGCGAACGCACAAGAACAAGCATTGCAGAAGCTCAAGGAGCTATTATGCATAGCACCAGTCCTGGCCTATCCAATTTTTTTTCTTTTTTTTTCATATATTTATTATTGAATCTTCGCCTGTGGCGAACTAACAATAAGTATTTAAATCTTAAAACTAGGTAGTTAATATTAGTCCAGCCAGTGCCAGACTAAAATTTAAGTTATCATATTAATTATCAAGCTTCATATAAGCGCAATAGTATCCCTCCTTTTCAGGCGAGTGTGTCCACTATGTTGCAGGATGTTTCGGGCAAGCCGATTTGGGTGAGTTTCCAGCTTATTTAAATACTTGTCCACATAGCTCAGGATTTCGCAGTTAACTAGTGGCACTTGTAGATCCTTGTGGATGTTGCTGTTTTTAAAATACCAAGGAGCACCAGTTATCATTCTTAGGATTTTGTTTTGCCGGCGTTGAATTTTTTCTATGTTGGATGCGGAAGCAGTGCCCCATAATTGTATACCGTAGCACCAAATTGGTTTTAAAATCGATTTGTAGAGTAGAAGCTTACAATCAAGACGAAGCACAGAGTTTCTGCCGATTAGCCAATGGATTTGTGTAGCTTTAAGTTTCATTTGCGTCAACTTCGCATCTATGTGGGACTTCCATGTAAGGCGACGGTTCAGGTGAATGCCAAGGTATTTCGTCTCAAATCGTTCAGGCACCATATGGTTGTTAATAAGAATTGGAGAGCACGTTTCTTTGCGTAGAGTAAAAGCTACGTGAGTACATTTTTCCTCATTAATTTTTATTCCCCATAATTTTGCCCATTTCTCTACTTGGGTAACGTGTTGTTGCAATTGGCACGAAGCCTCTTAAGGGTTTTTATGAATACTGAGAAAAGCGGTATCATCAGCGAATGTAGACGTATGCGTAAAACAGTTGGTTGGCATATCTGCCGTGTAAAGCAAGTACAAAATTGGACCTAGTATACTCCCCTGAGGTACACCAGCCCCAATTGGTTGAGGAAAACTTATTTGATTTCCCTCTGATCAGAAATTGTCGACCGGTTATGTACTTTTCTAAAAGGTTGAAAATATTAGCTGGAAGGTTAAGCTTTAGTTTGTTTAACAGGTCTTCGTGCCATACTTTATCGAAAGCTTGAGAGACGTCAATAAAAAGCGCGGAGCAGTACTTCTTTTCCTCAATTGTTTTTCTTATAACCTGTACAAGTCTGTGAGTTTGTGCGATTGTCCTATATTGACTTCTAAAGCCAAATTTGTGATCTGGAATGCAATTGTTTCCATTCATGATCGGAGTCAGCTTGTTTTTAAAGAGCTTTTCGAACAATTTTGACAATGTTGGTAACAAACTTATAGGCCTATACGACTCCACCTTCGAAGGATCCTTACCAGGCTTAGGAATCATCTTAACTAAGGCAACTTTCCATATTGCCGGGAAATGTTCAAGCCGAATTTTGGCATTAGAAATAAAAAGAATAATTCTTTTAGCGATAAAAGGTAGCTCTTAAAGCATTTTGTTGCTTATTTTATCAACTCCAGGAGCCTTTTTATCATTTAGGTTAACGATAGCCTTTACAACATCTGAAAATCGGAAACGTATTTCCATAGGGCGTCTAGCAACAACAGGCGGTAATTCCCTCACGTCAGTACACGTGTTGGGAGTGAACACGTTTCTTAAGTGACTTGCGAACTGTTGTAGATCAGCGATGTTCTTAACAACAGCTTTAGCTTACAGATTTATTATGGTACAAATGTTATTAAAATAAACATACCTTTTAATAACATTAAGCAAATTAAGTTTGTGTGTATTAGTGACTATAATATATATTGAAGCTTTTAGTAACGGAACATAAGTATACATAAGTAAAAGAATTAAAATAAGAAAAAGGAATTTCTTGAATAAAGAAAAGTACAGTCGTTCTGAAGAAGTTAAATAGTAAAGTGTTTTTATTGCTTCGGTCTGTTTGTTAAACGTGGTAATTTTTTGCCTTAAATAAATTTCAACAGGTTATGGGCCCAGAGCCAATACATGCGTAAATATGTCGGTAATGGAATTAGTATTTGCTAAAATTAAACCATTTGATGGTCAAAATTTCGACTCTTGGAAGTACAGAGTGGAAAATTTTCTGGAGGCTCAGGGTGTTCTAGACGTTTTGGTTACTGAAAAACCAACAGAAACGGAACAAAATGTGGTTAAGGTAAAATCGTGGGTTGACAGAAATTCATCAGCAAAAAATTTGATTATCTGCTTGGTGGATGATAATCACTTGGAGTATATAAAAGGGAAAACGACCGCTAAGCATATGTGGAGTACCCTAGTGAGTACCTTTTCGGGAACAAACATGGCTAAGCAAAATATGTTGAGGACAAAGCTAGATAGACTGCGCTATGAAACGGGCAGTGATATGAAGAGACATTTTACAAAGTTTGATGAATGTGTGCGTGAGTTAGTGGCAGCTGGGGAAAATTGGAGAATAACGAGATTATTTACCATTTATTTAAATCATTTCCCGATGATTTTCAGCCATTAATAACAGCACTTGAAAATTTACCTGACGAAACACTTACATTAGAGTACGCGAAGTCAAGACTGTTAAATGAAGAAATGCGCCAAAAAGTAAGTAAAGAATTAGTTAGCGAGAGTGTTAATAGCCATAACACTGCTTTTTACACGGCCTTTAACGGAGAGTGCTTTAAGTGTAAAAAGAAAGGGCATAAAAGCATTGACTGTCCACAAAATAAGAAAAAATTTAAAAAACGTGCAGGCAACATGAGAAGTAACGAAAGTTCGGTAGTAGCATTTATGATGATGAATACTAAATGTAACAAGAACGTGTGGGTTTTAGACTCAGGCAGCACTAGACATGCGACCAATAATTTAAGTTCTCTGCGCAACATCGAAATTCTAGCAAAACCATTAGCTATTATTACGGCAGAAGAGGGTGGCTCAATAATAGCGACTCATAGAGGTGTTTTTGTAGGTGAAACAAAAGTTGACGGCCGAATGATAAAAATTGAAGTAAATGATGTGCTATACGCAAAGGAACTGCGTGTAAATTTACTTTCAATTAAGGCTCTTCAAGAAAAAGGTCTTGAAGTATTTTTTACTAATAACCAACAAGCACTTATTAAGAAAAATGACCGTAATGTGGCAGTAGCGGAGATAGATGGTTCACTGTACGTTGTAAAACTGATGCAGGAACATGTACAAGCAAACATGTGCGAAGAGACTACTTTATGGCATCGACGTTTTGGACACATTAATGAAGCGTACCTAAAGAAATTACAAAACAACAAAATTGTAACGGGGTTCGAAGTTGGCGAAGAAAATGTTACGTGTGGTGACTGTGTAAATGGAAAACAGTCGGAACTGCCTTACAAAAATCATCGTCTGCCAACGACAAGAATTCTTGAAAGAGTTCACACAGACGTATGTGGCCCTATTACACCTAGTACACATGATGGTTATCAGTACTTTGTTAGTTTTATAGATGACTTTAGTCATTTTGCCCAAATATATCTAATAAAACAAAAGTCGGAAGTTTTTAAATGTTTTAAAGATTTTCAACATCGTTCAGAAGCAAATTTTAAGTGCCAAATTGCTCATTTGAGATGTGACAGGGGCAGAGAGTACTTATCAAATGAACAAAAGATGTATTATAGTGAAAAGGGTATCGAACTTGAAACAACTGTTGGCTATTGTCCGAGACAAAATGGTGTGGCTGAGCGGTATAATAGAAGTGTGGTTGAAAAAGCTAGAACAATGTTGAGTGACTCTGGTCTGAGTACAAAAATGTTGGGGGAGGCAGCACAAACAGCAGTGTACTTGCTGAATAGAAGTCCTACTAATAGTGTAAGAAATAAAACTCCAGCGGAAGTGTGGTACAACGTTAAACCTAATATTAGTAAGTTAAGAATCTTCGGCTGTCGTGCATATGTGTTGCTACCAAAAGAAAAACGTTCAAAATTTGATCCTAAATGCAGTGAGATGGTGTTTGTTGGTTATGCGGTTAATGGTTATCGGCTGTGGAACCCAATAAATAAAAAGATAATCGTAGCCAGAAATGTACAATTTGATGAGTCGAAAATGCTAGAAAAATTATTAAATAAAAGTAAATCTAGCAATGAGGAACCTAAAACCAATAAACAAGATTGCGGTGATGAGGTAATGGTGTTAAAAAGAAATGAAGTGCAACTTCAAGAAAACATAGAAGAAAGCGATTCGATTTTAGAGATGGAACCTTTTGAGGGCTTTAATGATGGCAATACAACTATAAATGAACTTGGTGATGGTGGTGGTGCTAATGCTGATGGTGGTGGTGTAAACGCTGATGGTGTTGGCGTTGATAGTATTAGTGTGAGTCCTGAAGGTGATGAAAAAGACAATGCGACAAACCAGAGTAACGTTAATAGCAAAGAAACCGTTGCGCTCCGACAGCAATCAATTTTGGCAAGTCAAAGGCAAAGCTGCCGTGAGCGCAGAGCCCCAGGCAAGTTAACTTATAATACTAATTTTGATCAGTTAAACCTGTCCAAAGTAACATTTTCAGCTGAACCTGCTAGTTTTAGTGAAATTGAGTTGAGACCTGACAGACTAAAATGGAAACGTGCGGTTGAAGAAGAGCTATTATCCCTGAAAAGAAATAAAACCTTTGAGCTAGTTGAGAGAAAGCCCGAAATAAAAGTTATTACATGTCGGTGGGTTTTTAAATTAAAAACTGATAAGAATGGTAAACCCAACAGGTGCAAAGCACGTCTTGTGGCTCGTGGTTGTCAACAAGACTATGGCATTGATTATACACAAACATATGCACCAGTTGCACGACTGGCAACAATACGTACTGTTTTGGCAGTGGCAATTTATAAAGATTACAAAATCTGCCAAATGGATGTTAAAACTGCATTTCTTAATGGCGATTTGAACGAAACAGTTTACATGACCGTGCCTGAAGGTATCGTTGTTAAAAGTGGTATTGTGTGCAAGCTTATGAAAGCGCTATATGGCCTTAAGCAGTCACCGTTGTGTTGGTATAAAAGATTTTACGATGCTACTGTAGAAATGGGTTTTACAAGGTCTCAACATGATTATTGTGTTTATACTAGAATACTTGATAATTCTATAATGTACATCGTATTATACGTTGATGATCTGCTTCTTGTTGGTGGGAACGAGGTACAATTGAATAATGTAAAAAACAAACTTTCACAAATGTTTGAAATGGTAGTGTCCGATAGTTTTGAACTGTTTCTCGGAATAGAAATAAATTACGGCGCAGAATCGAAAGTAATTTCAATGTCTCAAAAAGGGGCAATTAATGAAGTGTTGCGTTTTATGAATATGAAAGAATGTAATGGTGTGGCGACTCCAATGGACACATCAGTACAGTTTGGTGTTACAAAAGATACACAAAGAGTAAGCGTACCATACCGAGAAGTTATTGGTAAAGTTATGTATATAATGCTGTGTAGCAGACCAGATATATGCTACGCTATATCAGAAATAAGTCGGTATCAAGAATCTCCAACTATACTGCATTGGCAGGGTGTTAAACGTTTGATAAGGTATTTAAAATCAACTACACACTTGGAATTGCTTTACAATAAATGTATAGGCGAACAGTCGTTAGTTGGCTTCGTCGATGCTGACTATGCTACTGATGCACTAACCAGAAAATCAACAAGTGGATATCTGTTTAAAGTTTTTGGCAACATTGTTACTTGGACATCAAAGAAACAACAAGTAGTCGCATGTTCAACAACTGAAGCGCAGTATGTGGCGATGTCCTTGGCGGTGCAAGAAGGTGTTTGGCTACGTGGTTTACTAGCAGATCTTTTAATTGATGTGGAAACAATAACAATCTTCGAAGATAACCAAAGTGCTATCAAAATAGCTTATAATATGGAAAATAAGCGAGTAAAACATATTGATGTGAAACATCACTTTATAAGACAGAAAGTTGAAGAAAATATAATAAAAATTCAACATGTGAGTAGTGAAGAGCAAGAAGCTGATATTCTCACTAAACCATTACCAAAGCAAAAATTTATACACCTAGTAGAGAAGCTGTCATTAACTCATCGAGATGGGGTGTTGTAGATCAGCGTTGTTCTTAACAACAGCTTTAGCTTACAGATTTATTATGGTACAAATGTTATTAAAATGAACATACCTTTTAATAACATTAAGCAAATTAAGTTTGTGTGTATTAGTGACTATAATATATATTGAAGCTTTTAGTAACGGAACATAAGTATACATAAGTAAAAGAATTAAAATAAGAAAAAGGAATTTCTTGAATAAAGAGAAGTACAGTCGTTCTGAAGAAGTTAAATAGTAAAGTGTTTTTATTGCTTCGGTCTGTTTGTTAAACGTGGTAATTTTTTGCCTTAAATAAATTTCAACACGAACAGATCGCATTTTTCTTTGTCATATATAAATTGCGATTTATATATAGAAAATTGTGTGAACTTTCAAAATGTCAATGAGATGGCGACATGCCAGCGGTGAAACAGTGTTTACACAGTTTCAGAAAATTTTTTTATATACAAAGCACCAAACAAACATTTTCGGATTTACAGGCAGAAATTTGCAGGAAAGTTTTTAAGAGTTCAGTGTAACGTAGATATTATTAATAGACTTTTGCACAGTTCTGACCCACGGATGACTAGGATTTCAAAAAAGAAGTCATTGTCCGTTACGAAAGAAGCAGTTTCTTTAATGCTTTCATCTGTACTTGATTTTTGAAGAGGATTCAGATTCAGAAGAGATCTTTGAAGAAACAGACGAAGAAGAACATTAGTACTCCTGTTCTTAGTGCAAAAGGATATTTTTTTAAATAAATTAGTTGCTTTTCATACTTTAAATTAATTGTTACTTCTGTAAATGAGTTATTGTTATATATAAATTACTCATTTTCAGATAAATTTAATACATTAAATTACAAAATTTTTGTGAAAATTAGCAAAATATACAAAAAAAAACCATTTTTTTACAGGGCCGTTTCGGGGGTGGGGCTTGGAAGCATAAAATACATACCCATAAAAGCTTAAAACTTTTACTTTTATAGTATTTGGGCGTAAGTTATCCATTTTTTTTATTATATACATTATTTTTGCAAATTTTACTTTAGCTTTTGCTTACGTTTAAAGTTGCATTCGCCTAACAATAGTATTGAAAACTTTTAATATTTCATAGGAAAAATTTTAATATTTCATAGGTGGTATTATTTCTTCTAAAAGGAACTTGTTTCCTCTTGGTCCGAGTTTTATTATTTTTAATTCTTAAATGCCTATGACTACAATACATGTTTTTGCCAAGTTTAATCAATCTAGGAGAACTCAGTAATTTTTAAGAAGCTTTATTATAAAAAATAAAAAGTAATGTCCGGCTAGAATGGCAAAATACCCCTATGTGCGTTGGCTCGCCCTTGGCTTCTCCCAAAACGACGGTTACATCACCAGAGCTAAAGGGATGATAATTTTTAAATTAAGCTCATTCTTTTCCAAAATACACGATCTTACCTTGTCTACCGCAGATGTGACGAACAAAGTGTATCCTTTTGCCCTGAGCCCAAGAACCATATTTTTTTTCCAATCCATGGTTCCTGGATCAGAGCCACGTCGGCCTGGTGTCTGATGAGGTAGGTTGTCAGTTCGGCTAAGGCTGCTTCACTGTGATGCAGGTTTATTTGCACCACTTGCAGCCTCTTTGGTCTTGTCAGGTCTCGGTAGCCGGAACCGCACACTACCAAGACCGAACTTGAAAACCCCACCTCTCTTTTCCAGGACTTCGAGGGATTTCGCACTCAATGTGAACCTGAAATCCCCGCCGGCATTACCTTTTTCAAGCCAGTGAGTTTTTTTAAGCCGGTTCCGGCAACTATTGGTTTCCATGACAACCCCGTATATTTCAAAATAAAATAAAATATTGCTACATAATTTTAATAACCATTTTTTTGTAAACCCTTGTTCCTAACTGTATTTAGTCTGATTACAAGATTGAAATTGTTTTTATTTTTAAGGGAGATATCGCTTCTAAAAGAACTTAAGCATCCTAACATTGTTTGTCTTGAAGATGTCCTGATGGAGGAAAATCGGCTGTATTTAATTTTTGAGTTCTTATCTATGGACCTAAAAAAATATATGGACTCTTTACCACCAGAAAAAACTTTGGATACAGAGCTTGTGCGAAGTTATCTTTATCAAATTACAAGTGCCATATTATTTTGTCATAGAAGAAGAGTTTTGCATCGTGATTTAAAACCTCAGAATTTACTGATTGATAAAAATGGTATAATTAAAGTTGCTGATTTTGGCTTGGGACGCTCATTTGGTATACCCGTACGTATATACACCCACGAAATAGTAACCCTTTGGTATAGGGCCCCTGAAGTATTGCTGGGATCTCCTCGATACTCCTGCCCTGTAGACATATGGTCAATTGGATGTATTTTTGCAGAGATGGCTACTCGAAAACCATTATTCCAAGGAGATTCTGAAATTGATCAGTTATTCCGCATGTTCAGGTAACTAACCTCAGGCCTTAAATATTGATTTTTAAAAAGGAAAAATTATCATTTTATGTTAAAACAGTAAACGTAGGTATTTTTATAACAATGTTATATTTGTAGTAGAAAAAGTTTGTAGGTGAACCGTAAACAAAAACTTCTTACCGTTAGGTCAATGTTAAGGTTCGAATGCTGCAAAAAACGGTTTTCGGGTATAAAACTAACTGGTTATTAAAAAAAATTAGTTAATAAAAAAAATGAAGTTTGTTTAAAAAAAGGAAAACAAGAGAGTTATAGTCGGCCAATCCAGGCCACACTGTACCCTACATCACAATTAATTTTTTAAGTTCCATCATATGCACACGCAGTTTAAATTAAGTAAGCAATTAATGCCGAAAATGTAATTTCCAGAAGGTAACCCAGTTTAAAATTAGACATTACAATTACAACAAGTTGGCACTTAATGCAATACATACCAGGTTGCTAATTTTTCGTTTTAAGATACTGTTTTATTTCATATCAGACACCTATACTTAAATACTAAAAAATAACAATTTTAAGAGTTGTTCTTTTCATTAGTACGCACACTTTTGAGTGCGGTTTTTTCTTAATGATCAACCACCGTTTCGCAATTAAACGATCATTAGTAAAACACCAAAAACCATGTTTATATCTGAACAAGTTGTATAAAAGGACAACAATTTGCAAAGATTTTTAAGTTTCGTTCAAGTATTTGATTAAAAAATGTTGAAATTTTTTTTAGAAGTTTTACTTTATATCCCTTCAACAAATACATTCCTTTTAGCTTAATTAAAATATGGAGACTTTCAGCTCTAAGGAATTGACCGAAAAATATTTAAAAAACAAAAATGAAGATGTAAACCATATTTAAAGCAAATTGAACTTAAATGCTTACAACACAATAGGAAATAAAAAACAAAGTATATAGTTTTATCAGAGAATACGCTCCAAAGAGGATGACTGAAGTAAAAGTAAACTTTACAACGTCTTTGCGAATTGGTTACAGGGTGAACTTCGTATTCAGATCATTTCAGAAACCAAAAATAAAGGCAGTGATTAAAGACCACCAAAATTGCTAGATAACTGTAGCGATTTGGTGCCTCAAGGAACCTAAACAAAATATCTTGGCATTCACCTAGATCGCCGCCTCACATGCAAGCCTCATATAGACGCGAAACTGACTCAATGGAAACTAAAAGCTGCTTAAATCCACTGGCTAATTGATAGAAACTCTGTGTTACGTCTGGATTGTAAACTTCTACTCTACAACTAGATTTTAAAACAAATTTAGTGCTACGGTATACAATTATGGGGCACTGCTTCCGCCTCTAACATAGAAAAAATACAACGTCGTCAAAACAAAATTCTGAAAATGATAACTGGTGTTCCTTGGTATATTAAAAACAGCAACATCCACAAGGATCTAGAAGTTCCACTAGTAAAATGTGAAATCTTAAACTATGTGGACAAGCATTTAAATAAGCTGGAATCACATCCAAATCCGCTCGCTCGAAGCATCCTGCAACATAGTGGGCACAGCCGCCTAAAAAGAAGGGATACTATTGCGCTGAGATTAAACCTTTTAAATTTATTAATTTTATTGTGAGAACTTAAATTTTAGCCTGGTACTGACTGGACTAATATTAAACACACTTAGTTTTAAGATTTTAATACTTATTATTAGTTCGCTTAAGCAAAGATTCAATAATAAAAATATGAAAAAAAAAACTAGCGATAGATCTAAAAGGCGAAAACTGAAGAATATAAATGAAGAAATCGGATGTGAAAACATTAAAGATAATTTTCTTTACAAATTGCGGTAAGAAAAATAATGAAAGTGGATATCATTGAAAACGTCTATTCTGCTAGTCCAGCGAGAACAAAACGGGTCCTCAAAAGCATTGCAACACCAAACGCAGAAAATCAGTTCTCAAAAGAGGAATCGCTTGTATAATTATTGGATTTAAAACAGCAGTATACTCAACTCCGATTTCGTGTGACTGAAAAAGGCTTAAATTTATACCCATTATTTCATCACATAATTGCAGCTTAAAAGGATTCCCTTCAAGGGAATCTATTGAGTTACGTATTAATACTTTTAGTGATAGACGGTTAAATTATCAAGGTTTTGACTGATACAGCTGTATTTTATGCAAAGCAACAGTTAAACGAAGAAGCGACAAAGTCAGTAAATAGTATTGATGCAATTGAATTTGGATTGTCACCGCTACATACATGAATAAAGTTTATGGAAGACATACTGAAAACCAGCTCTGATTTGGACTCTGGTCGTTAGGACAAACTAGAAGTAATGACACCAACAAAGAACGAAAAAAATTAAAAAAGGAACAGGTTCAAGATGAATTTCTCAAACAGAGGCTAATTATAGATCAGCCAAACAAGGATCAGGCAATACAAATGATGACAATACAAAAAGAAGGTTCTTTTTAGATCCCGAAACTACATCTAATATAACAGGTGTTGATATAGATCTTATTTCAAGATGTGTTTAAGTACAAAACAGTGAGTTCGGCCTGTAATAGGTTAATACTTAGCCTTTTAAAGTTTATTGCATTAACCGCTAACGGTACTAAAATATAGCTTGTTATCTTTTTATAGAAGATAACATATATAATAACTTACTTGTTTTTTGGTTATCAACCACTACACTACGTGCCATACAAAATTACCTTTTTAAGGTAAATTCCAAATAAATATAATATTTTATATATTTTAATCAAACTCTTAATTGGTGTTGTTTTATTTCTCATTTCTCTACGGACTACTCGGATATACGCCGAAACATTGGTCCTTACGAACCGGATAAAACAACTCTTAAGAGTATCATCGATTTTTTCGAAGATTAAATTAATTTACAATTCACCAAATACATAAAGGAACACTGGTTAGTAAATTGATTAAAAAGTGATTTGTGTTTTTTAAATAGAAAAAAAAAATAAATAAGTGCATATTTTTTCATATTTATGTGCATGTACTTTTTACGTAGAACAAAAGAAAAGCAATTGGTTATTGGTTTGTTAATGATCATTAAACATTTTAAATCAACCGCGTTTCGATTTTTTGCAACTCGCGATCGTTAGTTTGTCAAAACTAAGTTTGTTTACGCGGACGGACTGCTTAAATAATAAAATTAAATATAAATAACAAAATTAAATTAAAAGTGTGAAATAAATTTGTGGTTTAAAGGAAAAGATCTAAAAGTTAATAAATTAAGAGAAATTGAGAAAAAACAAGTATATACCCTTCACATTGGTCTTTTAATATACCCAGCCGAGTTATTTTGTACTGCAAATAATATAATAAAAATACCTTGTGCTAGCTTTTAAGTCGATAGAAAACTACAACATTTTAACGTTCGTATGAATAATAGAAATAGATGAAAAAGGTTTGAGGTCGAGAGTTTTAAAAGTTTTCGACATTACTCATATTAAAAGGTTAATAAAAGTTGTTTTTATAGGATGTTTTAGTCCCCCTGCTCCTCTCCAACTTTTTTTCATAATGTATGAATTATTTGATTATTACTTTGTGCATAACATTCGAAGTCGATAGCTGTTATAGTTTCTCAGATGTAGCGAATCGAAAATTTCATAAAAATTGTTAATTTGTATGAGAGCTACCCCTTTACCTGGCCCCACCAAAAAAATTTGTTCTGCAAAGTGTCGACCTTTTTGTCCATTTACTTTTTGTAGAACATTTAAAGTCGATTTCTGTTATTGTTTCCGAGATATAGTGTATCGAAAATTTCATAAAAATTGTTCATTCGTATTGGAGCTACCCCTTCCCCTGTCTTACCCAAAAAACTTGTTTCCAAAGTGTTGGTCTTATCATCCAATCACTTTTCGTAGACCACTAGTAGTCGATAGCTGTTATAGTTTCCGAGATATAGCGTATCGAAAATTTTATAAAAATCTTTAATTTTTATGGAAGCTACCCCTTTTTCACTTCTTACCCAAAAAATTTTTTCTTCAAAGCGTAGGTTTTGTTGTCCAATTACTTTTTGCAGAACATTTGATTTCGATATCTGTTGTAGTTTCTGAGATATAGCGTATCGAAAATTTTACAAAAATTGTTAATTTGTATGGGAGCTACCCCATATTCACCCCCCACCCAAAAATTTTTTTTCTTCAAAGTGTAGGTTTTGTTGTCCAATTAATTTTGTAGGACAGTTGATTTCGATATCTGCTACAGTTTGCGAGATATAGCGTATCGAAAATTTTACAAAAATTTTTAATTTGTATGGGATCTACCCCATGTTCACCCCCCTTACCCAAAAAATTTTTTCTTCAAAGCGTAGATTTTGTTGTCCAATTATTTTTTGTAATACATTTGATTTCGATATCTGTTACAGTTTCCGAGATATAGCGTATCGAAAATTTTACAAAAATCGTAAATTTGTATGGGAGCTACCCCATATTCACCCCCCACCCAAAAATTTTTTTCTTCAAAGTGTAGGTTCTGTTGTCCGATTACTTTTTGCAGAATATTTTATTTCGATATCGGTTACAGTTTTCGAGATATAGCGTATCGAAAATTTTACAAAAACTGTTAATTTGTATGGGAGCTACTTCATATGCACCCCCACCCAAAATATTTTTTCTTCAAAGCGTAGGTTTTGTTGTCCAATTACTTTTTGCAAAACATTTGATTTCGATATCGGTTACACCCAAAAAATTTTTTCTTCAAAGCGTAAGTCTTGATGTCCAATTACTTCTTGTAGAACATTTGATTTCGATATCTGTTACAGTTTCCGAGATATACCGTATCGAAAACTTAATAAAAGTTGTTAATTTGTATGGGAGCTACCCTTTTTTCTGCCCCCACCCAAAAAAATTTTTTTTAAAGTGTAGGTCTTATTGTACAATTACTTTTTGTAGAACATTTGAAGTCGATAGCTGTTATAGTTTCCGAGATATATCGCATAAAATATTTCACCAATTTTGTGCAATTGTAGGAAAATGTAAGAATTATTCGAATAATATTAATATTATTATCCTTTTATTTGAGTTTTTAGGGAGTGTAACATTTCTGTAACATTGAGTTAAAAGTTTAAAAAAATTAAAAGATTTGAAAGAGTTATTTTGTTTATTGTAGCACAATGCAACACAACATTTTTTGCAAACGGTTTGGGAGAGGCCAGTACATTTAGGAAACTTGCAGCGTATTCTTTTTTCCACCCAAGTTGGCCAGTGTCCTATTTGATCTTGTCGAATTGCCATTGGGGGAACATGCCGTTGTAACCCAATGTAACAGAAATGTTACATACAAACAACATCATTTTTGTCGTATACAAAATGTAAAATAATTCTTTGCTGATAATTATTACATAAAATCATCTACCTACCTACAGTTTTACAGAAAAATAAGAAAAAAAATTGCACTACTTGTATTATTTTCTTAAAATCAAACTTTGCTTGATTTTTGGCCTTCCCCTTTTTAAAAATCTCGAATTCAATTTAAATTTAAACAATATTGTTGCCATCCATAGTGTTTAACTACATACAAGGCTGTTCAATGGTATGATACAGAGGTGTTACTCTAGTTTAAATGAAGTATTTTTGTTTAGTATGTTTTTAGAGTGATATTTAGGGTTTGTTACAGAAATGTCACACGAGGCTATAAAGGGCTAAGTTGTTTTATTTATACTTGTTCAAATATTATTATACGAAATCATACTTTACATTGTATTATTGGTTCTGTTTTTCTTTCTACAATAAGTTATTAAACTTTTTCCTACTCAACTAAAAGGTTATGTGCCCAGGCACTATAGTTAAAAAAAAAAGAATTAATAGCCTTTTTACACCTACGTACATTTTGCAGGAACGCATGGAATATGTTAAAAATGTGAAAATTGCGTTTACATTTGTAACATCTTTCATCCGTCAATTTTTACTGTATATAAGACGCCAAATGATAAGAGATAAAATAATGAAAAAAATTATGTTAACAGAATTTTTATTTTCAAATTTATTGAAAACTAAATAAAATAAATGTAAATAAAATAAAAATTGTATGCAAACATTTATTAATTGTTTAATTTTCTGCCCTTGCGAAATTTACAAAATGCATGCATGTTGTGTGTATGTACATATGTATATTTCCATTTGTATTAAAAAAACATATGCACACACACACACATATATAGTTCTAATTGTTTACAAGACGTAATTATATAAGATGGCGTTAAGAAAGCAAATCAATACTTTTTTCATCCATGTTTTATGCTTTTTATGTCAAAAACATGTTTCTGAAATGTAGTTTTTGTTGTAGAAATAACCTCACCTGATAAAAACAGTATACATTGTTGTTTTTATTCAACTTCGTTCACTAGTGATGACACCAAAATAATCGAAAAATGATAAGTGAAACCAAATGATTTAGGAACATATTTTAAAGATGACGAAAAAAGTTGACACACAAACCTGTATAATTCATATAGAAAGATGATAACATTTTTGAAAATTGATGAAAGATGAAAGATGTGAGCAAGTGTAAAAAGGCTATAACGAATTTGTAAAATGGCTTATGGACAAAATGAAAAATTTGAAAAGCTGGTTGGTTCTGAAAACTGGACAACATGGAAACTCAATTACGATTGGAGAACTTATGGAAGTACGTAAATTTTGAAATAGAAAATTATGTATCCGAAGATGTTCAAAAAGCAAGATGTCGTATGATTTTGGCTTTGGGCAAATTGTAATATGTGTATGTTCGTGAATGCGAAAAAACGTGTCAGGTATGGTAAGCACTTCAGAATCTGTTTCAGGATTCAGGTTTAGATCGAAAAGTTGGGTTGTTACAAAACCTATGCTCAATTCAGTTAAATGATTGTTGCTCAGTTGTTGAATATGTGTCTTAAGTTGTATTGACGTCTCAGAAATTGGCATCAATTGGTTTTGTTGTGGATGACGAATGGTTGAGTTGTTTGTTATTAAAAGGGTTGCCTGATATGTATAGGCTCATGATAATGTCTCTTGGAAGCTGTGGGTCAGAATTAACATCAGATTCCGTTAAGATGAAACTACTTCAGGATGTTCGTGTAGAAACATCAAGCCAAGCATTAGTAAGTAAAAAAATATTTCAAAAGAAGAAAAAGGGTAAAGAATCCGAACACATACAATTAAAAGAGAAACTTGTGCTGTTAAGATGTGTTTTTGAAGAGCTCTGCTGTTCATAAAATTTTGTTTAATAAATTATTGTTTAAATAAACAAAACAAGGTTTAGTTAAAACACTCAAACAAAATTTAAAAATAAATTAATACCAAAATAAAAAATCCCAAACAAAACTTACACGCTTACATACTTTTCAAATTAACAATAAATAAATACAACAAAAACTACAAACCCTAACGAAAGTGCAAATAAACTTTAAATAAAAACAATCAGTTTTATTTAAAACTCACAAACAAAATTAAAAATATAATAAGACCTAAAACATAAAATCCCAAAGCAAAACTTACATGCATACATACTCTTAAATAAACAACAAATAACCTGTGAGACTAAATCGACATACAACAAAAACTACAAACCATCCCGAAAGTGCAATAAACTTGAAATAAAAAAAATCAGTTTTATTTAAAACACACAAACAAAATTAAAAAATATAATAAGACCTAAAATATAAAATCACAAAGCAATACCTACATACATACAAACTTTCAAATAAACAACAAATAAACCTGTGAGACTAAATCGGCATACAAAAAACTACAAATTCTTACGTAAGTTCAAATAAACTCGAAACAAAAACAATTATGTCAGGTAACAAACGCAGTAAGAGAAACGCACGTGATACTGCAGCAGACTCTTTATCATCCGACCAATTTTCAGAGTTCGTTTTCTCAGGGCCTAATGTATCAGCAACACGTCTGTATAATTGGATCGAAACCCAATTTGAGAAACAAAACAAATATATCAATGAGCGAGCTATTCTTATTGAAACAATGATAAGTGAAACAAAGAGTAGCATATTTACAGAAATTGAAAAGAGTCTTCAAGACTTTAAATCAGAGTTAATAAAAGATATGAAAAAAGAGATAAACGATTTTAATAAAAAGGTAAAAGAGATAGACATTGTACACACAGAAATAGCACAACTGAAAGCGGACGTAAAACACCTTAACAATATAATTTTAACACAAGAAAATTCTGTAGTCGCTCCTGATCTTCGTATTACTAGCATTCCATATTACGACTGTGAAGATCTTGAACAAATTTTCGGAACTATTTGTGAGACTTTAAACATTGATACACCACACCTAAAGTCAATATTTCGCGTAAAACACTTTATAAACCGACGTAATGTTGCCGATTCCCCTGTAGTAGTAAAACTCAATTCGCCATTTGATAAAAACTTAATAATTAAAAAAGTTGGAGCTTACTGTCGAGAGCATAAGTCACCACTTCGTCTAAAACAGGCTGGGTTTCAAAGTGAAGAGCCTTTTTATTTTAATGAAAACCTTACTCCTCATAATTGTAAAATTTTTAAAACTGCCTTAAAATTGAAGAAAAATAAGGCGTTGGCTGCTGCTTATACTTTGCGTGGAATTGTACATATTAAGAAGCTTGATGGTGATAACCCAATACATATTGAGATGCAAGATCAATTAACCCAGTTTTTCTTATAGTTTTGACTGCCATTAGCATATACCTTAATTTTAAAATATTTAATATATATATTTTAATTAAAATTGATTTTTGTACATGTATTTTTAAATTTGTATTGTTTCTTCAATGTTTCTTAACTTGTTTACTCATTATTATTGTATTTTCTACGTGTGTGTTTTTAAAGTTTAATTTTTAAAAGTGTGTTGCGCTACCTTTTTGTGCTTATTATGATCTCTAATAGGAATTTTTATTCCAAAGACACTGTTTATACGATGGTAAGAATTATTGCTAAACAAAAAACTGGCCTCATAGTAGTTCAAATCAACGCACAAAGTCTAAAGAGAAAGACTGACGAATTCAGATACATTTTCGCACTAGATGCCGTGGATATTATATGTGTGTCCGAGACATGGTTTGACCCTGTAATAAACGACTCCTTTTTTAGCTTACAAGGCTTCAAGCTTTTCCGTGCTGATAGAGCGTCACATGCTGGGGGTGTTGCAATATATGTAAGGTGCAATATAAGCTCTTGTGTAAAACTAAAGTCTGATCCCTGTAGTCAAATTGAGTACATGAAGGACCATAGGAAATTTCTTATTGGTTGTATATATCGACCACACCATAGCATAGACGCTGCCGATTTACTGAATAGAATAGAATCTATATAATTATCTTACATTGATGTTATTATTTCAGGCGACTTAAACAGTAACTTACTTTTTGAGAACTCACTATCTGTTGACATGGAAACACTTGGGCTTCTTCCTGTAAACAATGAAATTCCTACCCACTATCCTAATGGTGCAAACAGCTTACTTGACGTTTTCCTTGTAAACAATAAAAGGAAAGTATTACTGTACAGCCAAGTGTCTGCTTCGGTTTTCTCAAGACATGACATTATTTTTATTGTGTATGATGCCCTTTCGGAATCTAGTGATATTCGTTATATTAACCGTGATTTTAAAAACTTGGATACTGGTATTTTAAGTCAGAGTCTTGATAGCATTGATTGGAGTCTAATCTATGGTCTTGATAATGTAAACGATCAAGTTTATTTCTTTCAGAATAACATTGTTCAGTTGTATAATGAGTGTGTCCCTGAAAGAACTAAACTTAAAAGCTCGATGCAGCCGCAATGGTTTAACTCGGCCATTAAAAACTTAATTTATGTTCGTGATTTAGCTTACAGTAGATGGAAAAGATTCAAAACTCCGGAATTATACACTATCTTTAAGTCTGCCAGGAAAGATGTGGTTAAAACTATTAATGCTGCAAAGTCCACTTACTACAAACGGAAATTTTCATTGGCTATCAATAGTAAGGATAAGTGGAAGAAAATTCGTGAAATAGGTATTGGGAAAAGTGGAAACTCTACTACTAGCTGTAATGTAGACGTTAACAAGCTGAACAACTTATTCGTTAATATTCAAGTTAAAAGGCAAACTGTGAACGAATATTCCGAATTAAATACTGTGCTAATTGAAAACTCTTTTTCTTTCAGATGTGTAAGTTATGCAGACGTATTGCAAAGCTTGTTAAGTGTTTAGTCGAATGCCGAGGGCTTAGATGGCATAAATCCAAGATTTTTAAAGCTTGTTATCCCTAAACTCTTGCCTTTTTTAACATTTATATTTAATACTATTTTAACGAAGTCAGTTTTTCCTGATGCGTGGAAAGATGCCAAGATTATTCCTGTCCTCAAGAATAATAAGGACTTTAGACCGATTTCGATACTTTCTTTTCTGTCTAAAGCTATGGAGAAGTTAATGAAGTCACAAGTTTGTGAATATCTAGCTGAAAATAATTAATTAACAGTTTTCAGTCGGGTTTCAGACAGGGAAGAAGCTGTATCACCGTTCTTATTGGTGTAGTGGTGGAAATAAGGTCTAAACTGGATAATAACATGGTATCTTTTCTGGTGTTGTTAGATCACAGTAAAGCTTTTGACACTGTTGAATACCCTATTCTACTTACGAAGCTACAAAAGTTTTTCAATTTTTCCTCTGCAGGTATTAAATTAGTGTCATTGTATATTTTAAATCGGAAGCAATCTGTCTTTTTGAATGGGTTAACATCCAATTTCTTAAAGGTTGACAGAGGAGTTCCCCAAGGTTCTATTTTGAGCCCACTGTTGTTTTCGTTGTATGTGAATGATCTTTCAAAGGTATTAAATCACTGCAAAATTCAAATGTATGCCGATGACGTACAGTTGTGTTTAAGTACAAAAATTGATGAAGTTCGATCTTGTATTGACTTCATTAACAATGATCTTAAAAGTGTGCAACAATGGGCGTCTATAAATGGTTTGTGTATAAATCCTAAAAAATCTAAATGCATTTCCTCTTCCTTTTCGTTAAATCTTGGAATTACTTTCAATTCGGAACTTTCATGGTCGAACCATATAAACATTACGGCAGGTAAGGTCCACGGGATGCTACGAAACTTATGGACAGTTAAATATTCTACTCCCTTCAATATTAGATTACTGTTGGCTAAAACTTATTTAATTCCGGTTTTACTTTATGGATGCGAAATATTTGCAAATTGTAGCTCGGCTGACTTTCATAGACTTGAAGTAGCATATAATAATATTGCCAGATATGTATTTAACCGTAGTAGGTATTTTAGTATTTCTTCGTATTCTTTACGACTGTTTGACATGAGCCTTAAAAATATGTTAAAATACAAAAGCCTTCTTATGATGCACAAGATAATATATTTGAATGAGCATCTTTACAGTAGAATTACATTTGCTAAATCTCCACGCCTAAAAAACTTGATTTTACAAAAGTTTAATTATCTAATTTCTTCAAGGCAGTTTTTTAACTATACTACTAGTCTTTGGAATAAATTACTATTAAGTATTCAAAAACTAAGCAACACGTTTTCGTTTAAAAAGGAGCTTAAAAATCAATAATACAACTTACATATTCATTTCTTTTATATATTATTATATTTATTGTTTGGTAATTAATTAATTATATATATATATATTTATTTAATGTATAACTTATTTTAACCTAAAATGTAATGCATAATTGTTTATTCAAGTTTAATTTGACTACCCAATTACTTACTATCACTGTAATTTATAAGATGTATTTCTTGTTGTATAGTTATAAAAACAATAATAAATAATAATAATAATAA
Organism: Melanophora roralis; assembly: GCA_963583895.1. Lineage (NCBI taxonomy): Eukaryota > Metazoa > Arthropoda > Insecta > Diptera > Rhinophoridae > Melanophora > Melanophora roralis. Next base: position 56,375,504 of record OY757188.1, read on the forward strand.
CGATCCGAACGCAGATGCTTTGGTTGTAATGGTCTAGGACATTTTAAAGCTGATTGTCCAACTTTAAGAAAAAAACTGAATAAAAAAAATAATGTTTCATTTTATGCATTGAGCGGTAAGTATGTTGCAAGCAACATAAAATCAAAATGGTATATTGATAGTGGTGCTTCGGCACATATGACGAAAGAAATACAGGTTTTTAGGAAATTTAAACCTTTTGATGGTGAAATAAAGACAGCAAAGGGTACTGCTCTTTAGGTAAAGTCAAAGAGTGACATTCAAATTAATATTAATGGTGAGTTCAGGGAAAACGTTATTTCAGTAAAGAATGTTTTATATGTCCCAGAAATAACTGAAAATTTATTATCAGTGAGTCAACTGTGTAGTGTTGGTAACCGTGTAATATTTAAAAGAAATGGAGGAAAAATTCTTGGTTCAAACGGAAATATAATTGCAAGTGCCATTTGTGAAGATGGTATGTATAGCCTATGTGCTTCAAATCCCGAAACAGTACTAAATGCTAGCTTAAGCAATTCAATGGAATTGTGGGATAAACGTTTTGCGCATCTTTATTATGATGGTTTAAAGAAGCTTAAAAATGGTATGGTTATTAGATTTGATTTTAACACAGAAAAGCAAACTGAAAAAATATGCGAAGGTTGTGCTGATGGTAAGCATGTTAAGTTAAAGTTTCCAAATGAAGGAAACAGAGCTTTAAAAGTTTTAGAAATAGTACATGCTGATGTCTGTGGACCTATGGAAAAAAATCGTTGGGTGGTAATCGTTATTTTTTAACATTTGTGGATGATTATACACGAAAAGTTTTTGTTTATTTTTCAAAAAATAAATTTGATGTTTTTGAAAAATTTCAGGAGTTCAAGTCAATTGCAGAAAATCAAACAGATCATAAAATCAAAATATTAAGAAGCGATAATAGCACAGAATAAATCAACAAAACTTTTGAGGATGCATTAAAAAAGTGGGGTATACAACATCAAAGATCAGAACCATACAATCCCGAACAAAATGGGTTTGCAGAACGATTAAATAGAACGTTAACCGAAAAAGCTAGATCTATGCTGTGTGATGCTGAACTTCCAAAAGAATTTTGGGCTGAAGCAGTGCAAACTACAGCTTATATTGTCAATAGATCACCTCACAAGTTACTGAAATGTACACCACAAGAATTATGGTCAGGTAAAACACCAAATGTAAACCATTTAAGAATTTTTGGCTGTTTAGTAACTTCGCTTGTACCAAAGGAAAAACGTAAGAAATGGGATTCAAAATCTACACTGGCTCACAGCTTATTTTATGCAGTGAAATATTTTGTTTTTAAAGCCCTATAAAAACACAACCAACGGGAATTTCGAAACAAATTTGATGCCATTTAAAAGAGAAAACGTTGTTGTTTAACAAACGAAAATCACATATTGCAAAAACTATTATTTTAACTACTTAAAAGTATAAAAACAGAAAATACTCAAATATTTGTCTCACAGCTTATTTTATGCAGTAAATTTCTACTGTAACAGTACCTTAATGCAGTGTTGTTAATTTTTTTCGTGTTTCGTATTTCTATTTCTAGGAATGTTTTATTGTGGAATTGTTAGTCTTATTGTGTTACATCAAGTCTCAACTTGCAAAAATTCAAGTAAGTCCGCTTACAACATTACAACAAAGGGAATTGGTTTTAAACCACTTTAAAAATGGCCATTTACAGCGATAATTAGCTGAAATGGTAAATATTAAGGCTTTCGCAGTCCAAAAAATCATTAAGCGTTTCATCCACAAAATCGCGTCCATAACAAAGGCAGAAAGGCACCTAATAAAATTTTTAGTGAGCAGGACGAGCGATATATTTTGAGAAAAATAAAGGCGAACTCAAAGCTTTTGCCTCCAAAGCTGGCCTCAGAGGCTGCACCTGACCTTGGCAAACAATGCTGCGCCGAAACTGTTCGCCGCCTCCTGCGCTAACATAGTTTTCTTGACCATGTTTCACGCAAGAAACAGTTTATAAGCCCAAAGAATAACTTTTGTACGCTAATTTCGCCAAAGAACATGTTTCCGAGGAATCTGCGTTTTGGAATTCGGTCATATTCGCTGATGATATAATTTATATACGAATATGACCGAATTCCAAAACGCAGATTCCTCGGAAACATGTTCTTTGGCGAAATTTAGCGTTCAAAAGTTATTCTTTGGGCTTATAAACTGTTTCTTGCGTGAAACATGGTCAAGAAAACTATGTTAGCGCAGGAGGCGGCGAACAGTTTCGGCGCAGCATTGTTTGCCAAGGTCAGGTGCAGCCTCTGAGGCCAGCTTTGGAGGCAAAAGCTTTGAGTTCGCCTTTATTTTTCTCAAAATATATCGCTCGTCCTGCTCACTAAAAATTTTATTAGGTGCCTTTCTGCCTTTGTTATGGACGCGATTTTGTGGATGAAACGCTTAATGATTTTTTGGACTGCGGAAGCCTTAATATTTACCATTTCAGCTAATTATCGCTGTAAATGGCCATTTTTAAAGTGGTTTAAAACCAATTCCCTTTGTTGTAATGTTGTAAGCGGACTTACTTGAATTTTTGCAAGTTGAGACTTGATGTAACACAATAAGACTAACAATTCCACAATAAAACATTCCTAGAAATAGAAATACGAAACACGAAAAAAATTAACAACACTGCATTAAGGTACTGTTACAGTAGAAATTTACTGCATAAAATAAGCTGTGAGATAAATATTTGGGTATTTTCTGTTTTTATACTTTTAAGTAGTTAAAATAATCGTTTTTGCAATATGTGATTTTCGTTTGTTAAACAACAACGTTTTCTCTTTTAAATGGCATCAAATTTGTTTCGAAATTCCCGTTGGTTGTGTTTTTATAGGGCTTTAAAAACAAAACATTTCACTGCATAAAATAAGCTGTGAGCCAGTGTATAAAAGATATTTTTCTTGGATATGGTATTAATGTTAAAGGTTACCGGATATATGATATAGAAAAAAAGGAAGTTATCACAAGAAGAGATGTAAAATTTGATGAAAATAAAAAAGGTTTTTATTTATTACAAACAGAAGGTAAAAAATATTATTTTTTCAAACATAATGTTTGGGTGAGAAACGGAATAATGGAAAGCTGGAGAGGAATTCAGGAAACCAGTAGGAATAGTTAATAAAATAATCTCAATTATTTTATTAACTCCGTCATAAACCCCAATAGGAAAAGATAGAAATAAAAACAAACGAACGTTTTTTAGGGTTTATGATTTATAACAAAATGATTTATTAGGATTACCTGTTTGACTGATAGATAAGAAGTAAGTGATACAATCGTTAGAATAGAAAAAAACGGAAGCCGTGTTAGGACCTCATGACTAAGGTGACATTTTGTTTAGGCGTTTATTATAGAAAGAGATAACTATATATGCAGGCGTACTAATCAGCCTTTATATATAATTAATTTTAAAGGGGCTTTATAGGGTTAATGACAGGGTTTAAGGGTTTGGCGTTAACATTGCCGCCCGCCTTGCAGGATTCATGCAACAAACTTACTACAAAAGGGACAAGACGCCTTAGTCATTGGATAACACTGCTTTCAGAAAAGAAGAAAAGTAGAGGAGTTATTAAAGTTTTATACTTAAAGCTATTTTAGAATTCAATTTGACTTATAGTAAAATATATGCATATATGTATATTGAAATGGTAAATGATGATTATTCCACATTTAGCTATGGAGCATTCCATGAAAAAACGGAAATCTGAACAATATTACAAACATTGACTTTTTTTATATTTTTGCATCTACATAGAGAGATTAAGTTCTCATCTCAAAAAATTGACATTCATCGTGACGAGTAGATCACTATTTTCATAAATACCGTTATTTGTTTGAGAGTATAAAGAATCTAGCTTTTCTTTTTCATTTTACACCATTTTTTGAGAGGTCGCTTCTAATACTTTTTTTCACATTAGAACTAATATTCTTTTCTGTGTTAAAGGGAGTGGTGAGCAGTATTAAACTGTATAATATTAATTGTTGTAAAGTGCTTTGTTCCCGAGAAAATAATTACAATGCAAAGGTAAATTTCTATGTCCCACACGTGACGCCGTTTTCCTTTTTTTTATTAATAACTGTAAGGCAAGTCAACTAAACAAATTGATTTTTTTTGTTTACAGCTAACTTTTGGTGGTCTAAAAGCTGACAAAAAAATTTGCACTTAAACACTTAGCAAATAGTTTTTCTTTCGTGAGAAAAAGTGTCCCACACGTGACGCCAAGAATTAACATATCTGAAATCTTTCAATCTTTCTGCAATCTACAAACTATATTTGTAATTTACTGCACTACATTTGTGGCTTATCCAAATATGACTAAAATACAACCTTCCACCAGTACTGAACATATCCGGAAACTTCGCGGAAAGCGTAAGAAAGATGATCCAACCTTTAGCCCTAGCTGATAGAGAAGAATACGTGAGCTTTATAAGCGAAAAAGAGAAAGTATTTCAGAAATCGATTTAAAAACTTTGCAAGTTAAGGAAAAATATAAAAAAAGCCTGCAAAGGGCCTAATAAAGAAATCGATGTCAAAATATTGACAGACCTTCTGTTAGTACCAAAACCTTCTTAAAAGTCCAAACAAACATTATCGAAAGCTATTTAAAAGGCTTTAAAAGCCCTTCCTCAATTGCCAAGCAAAAAAAAGAGCGATAACAACCAAATAAGCGCCTAAATTGAATATTGCTCCAGCCGAAAGTTCAAGCTTGGACATGTCAAATGTCAACTCGTAATACGAGGATGTGAAAGCCTTTTATTACCGTCCAGATATAGTAAAAACCTGTCCAGGCGCAAATGCTTTGGTTGTGGTTTGGGGAAGTGGAATTAAAGAAAGGCGTTGGAAGAATTATTTAACTATGTATCTACGGGAAGCTTTCTGAATTTTTACGGAATTTAATCCTAATATAGAAATAAAATTTTAAAAACTTTGTAGTCTTAGACCTTAAGATGTGCTTCCCATAAAAAACACTCCTTTAGATCAGTGCAAAATTATAACACATGAAGACAAACAAAACTACTGTAACGACTGGGTGCTGAAAAATTTATGTGATCTTTATTTAGATTTTAAGTGCTGGAAAAATTAATGCGACTTTTTTCTGATAATTAAAAACTATTACTGTCCATAGACTTAAGCATAAGTCTGCATATGGAAAGAAGGGGAAAAATTCAGATAATAAATTACGTTTGACAACCAATTAAACAAGTTAAGTTGAACTGAAAGACAAACTGAATTCAGTTCATATTGTGATGAAACATGTTAATTAAAAAAAAATCCAAGGCGATGAAATTAAAAAAAAACTTAATGAAGGTGTACGTATCCTTCAAATTGATTTTGCAATGCCTTTCGCTTGTGAATACCAGAATGAAGTTCAAAGCGCACTATGGTCGCGAACGAGTGTCCTGTTGTTTAAGCTGCAACTTTTTACGAAGTAAATTTTCAAGCATAGAGTAATTGCGGGTAATGTGGTATACCTATATGTTTTTTAGATTGCCACACTTTTAATTTCGTGACAATTTTACTCATATATCGACTTTTGCTGATGATACCGCCTTTCTCAGTATTCATAAAGACCCTAAAGAGGCCTCGAAACAACTGCAGCATCACGTATCCCAAGTAGAAAAATGGGCAAAATTATGGGGTATTAAAATAAACGAACAAAAATGCACCCACGTTACATTTACGTTACGCAAGGAAACGTGTCCCCCAATTTTTATTAACAACCATACGGTGCATCAACGTATTGAAACAAAATATCTTGGCATTCACTTAGATCGCCGCCTCACATGGAAGCTCCACATAGATGAAAAGTTGTCACAATTAAAACTTAAAACAGCCCAAATCCATTGGCTAATTGGTAGAAACTCTGTGTTACGTCCTGATTGTAAACTTCTGCTCTGCAACTCAATTTTTAAACCAATTTGGTGCTACGGGATACAAGTATGGGGCACTGCTTCCGCCTTTAACATAGAAAAGATTCAACGCCGTCAAAACAAAATTCTAAGAATAATAACTGGTGCTCCTTGGCATGTTAAGAGCAGCAACATCCAAGGAACTAGAAGTTCCACAAGTAAAATGCGAAATCCTTAACTATGTGGACAAGTACTTTAATAAGCTGGAAAATCATCCCAATCCGCTAGCTCGAAACATCTTGCAACATAGCGGACACGCCGTTTAAGGAAAAACTTGTGTTTTTCCACCAGCAAAAAAAGTCGATCACACACCAAAACGATTTCTTGCAACTGACTCCCAAAATTACTTGCAAATATTAATTAAAGTATTGCTTTATTAATTTTCTGAGAGCAGCAATATATTTAGCCTGTTTTTGTTATTTTTATATTATTAGCTTAAGAAAAAACTTACAATACCACAATACCAGTCTATACAACGTTACCCGCACTTACTCCACCTTATGTGCTCGGATGCGAATTTTAAAGACAAAAATGAATTTTTTTATTTTTTAAATAAGCTTTTCGATTTAGTAAATACAAAAAATGAAGATTTACCTTTAGTGGAAATAGTTTGGAGCAATGGCTCGACATCAGAATTGAAAAACCGCTATATGGTAAAATTAATATCAATGCTGAGCGCAAAGTACGCAAAGCCATTTTTTGCAAATATTTTGCTACAACTAATGGAAAGGGTATAATAGATGGAATCGGCGAAAATATAAGGTGATTGGTATGAGAGAGAATGATAAGCCAAAGCAAACATTTTGTCATTTAGTCAGCTAAATTTTTTGCTTATTTGGCTTCTTAATTAGTTTCAAAAACCCAGGTAATTTATGTGCTATCCTCAAAAATCTGAGAAAAAATTTAATCTGAATCACCATGCCATTAGAGGGATTTTAAACTTTTATTTCATCAAGGCCAATCAAAATATTGTGGACTGCAAAGTTATAGCTTATCTGTAGACAAAACTGCAATTAACTTTTGATTTTTGTGTATTTTATAAAATTAATTTCAACTGTGTCCCTTACGTGACGCCATTTGTCCCTTACGTGACGAAATAAAAAAGTTAATTTTTACCTATAAATATTTTTTTTATTAAAAATTTATTACCATCATAAGAAAGCTTGGTTGTTAGTTGTAATTTCTTTCTTAGACATCTTTTCTCTATGTGCAACTGATTCGCTGAAATTTGGATTTAAACACTACGATTTTAATTGTTGGTTGACTCAGGCTGTCCCACACGTGACGAAGTTTGTTTAATTTTTTCTTTAATATTTTCTGAATTATTAAAAACAAGTTCGATGTAAATTGAAGACTACCACGCAGTTTAATTAATAAAAGAAAAAAAATTGAATTCTGAATTACCAATTAGAAGTTGTATGTAAAATAAGTGCTAAAAAATAGTTGAATTTGTCCAACACGTGACGGTGGAATGCCCCTATAACATTCATATATATAATGCAAAACTGTGATATTGTAAGGTTTAAAAATTATGATAATTTCGACACAATTCATTTATATTATATAATTTTAGCAAGATTCAATATAATTCAAGGGATTTATCCACTACAGTATAGGTTGTACGTTTTGTATTTTACATGCCTAAGGTGCATTTCGTTTTTTACAAAAAACAAGGACCATAGATTGTCCATCCAAATAAAGTACTTTGAGCCGTAGGAAGACCAGTTCGAGAAAATACTCCTTCACGTAGGACCTTGGGATAAAGGTCAGCTCCTATAATTATGTCAATGAACCCAGATTTGTAAAATCCATTATCAGCGAGAAAAAGGTTTTTAAAATTATGCTTGTACGTGTCCGGAAGGGAGGGCAGTGGAGTTTTGAGTGTTATGCGATTGTCTACCCTAAAGGTACCTTCCAGTTTGGACGACGAATCGAACCTGGACTTCAAAATAATTGGGCAAACGGTTTCTTCATTCAACGAGAAGGCAGCTAGATTGTGTTTATTGACGAACTGTTTGGATATTCGGCTCACCGCAGATCCTGAATCGAGTAGGCACCGAGCATGTGCAGATTTTGTTGAGACTTTAGCCAGAACCGTAGGTAGAAGGACTATAGTGGTTTGTCTTAGAATTGAAGTCAGAGAGGCTGATTTTGAGGTAAAGGCTTACTTCTTAGAGTTGCATGATGAAGAACTAAGTTTTGGAGAAACCGATGCACACTGGGTCTGTGAAGCTTGAGAGCGGGATGAGTTATATAGTAGATCCTTTTTTAATCGTAGATTAATATGTAGTAAGGTATGGTGAAATTTGTGATAATGGTAACATCCGTTTTTCGAAAAGCAGGTGCCTTGAGAATGGTTGTGAGCAAGGCAATTTGAGCAGTATTTGTACTTGCGAACGGTATCGATACGATCACGTATGTTCATTGCCAGAAATTTTTTACATGTGCGTAAAGGATGTTGTCGCCTGCAGACTCGGCAGGAGAAACCTGATGGTTTTGTCTTCAAAGAGTTTGCTAAACGTTTTGGCATGTTGATCTGAAAGGAAATAAAAAGGTAGGAAAAAAACGAACAATGAAAAAAGTTAAAAGCTACTATTGTTCAAACAAAAGGATAAGTTTAACAATTGGTCGCGTTATAGTGCCTCTTTGCGTCAATACATCGGCAATCCGGACACGACTGTCTGAGCCGGTGTAAACTTTTTGAATTCTACCAAGTCGCCATGAGTTTAGTGGGAGGTTTTCATCTTTGATAACAACCAAAGAACCTTCTTTGAGATTGACTTCAGGTCTTTGCCATTTTGTTCTTTTATGGAGTTCTAGTAGATATTCTCTCTTCCAGCGCTTGCAGAAAATTTGGTGAATAAGTTTTACCCTTTGCCATCGATTAGTTACGGATATGGAAGAATCTTTGACTTGCGGTTCTATTGGCTCTAAGATTGGAGAACCTATAAGAAAATGGCCTGGAGTAAGTGCGCAAAGATCCGAAGGATTAGAGGACATGGGAGAAATGGGCCTGGAATTTAAGCAGGATTCAGTTTTGGAAAGGATCGTAGATAGTTCTTCGTGAATGTATTTAAAAGAGCCAGCGGTTTTTCGAAAATGGGATTTAAAACTTTTAACACCAGCTTCCCAGAGCCCACCCATATGTGGAGAACCAGCTGGAATAAAATGCCAGGTGATATGCTGATGACCATAGCTTGCAAGAACGCGTTGTTGGGAAGTTTGAATAAACTCTTTAGCGAGGACCTTCGAAGCTCCCACAAAGTTTGTGCCGTTATCAGAATATATGTGCAATTGACATCCGCGCCGCGAAACGAAGCGACTAAAGGCTGCCAGGAAGACGGGAGTAGAAAGGTCGGAGGTAGCCTCTAAATGGATGGCCTTCGTCGAATAGCACACGAATATACATACGTAACCTTTTGTAATACGGCAAGCACGACCAGAATAGCTTTTTAAATCAAACGGTCCTGAAAAATCTAACCCAGTATAGGTAAAAGGACGAGTAATTGCGCACCGCTCTGGAGGTAAGGCAGCCATGATCTGCTTTTGACATCGTTTTTTATATAAAAGACATGGATTGCAATTATTTATGGTGGTTTTTATTAGGTTCTTTGCCTTCGGAATCCAATATTGCATGCGCAGGAGCCGTAGGACTAGTTGGTTCCCACCGTGCATGCTGATATCGTGAACAAATTTGACTAAGAGCCGTGCGAATTGGGAGTTGTAAGGAATAATAATTGGATGTCTCTCGTTGTAGGATAATTCTGGACTTGATTCTAGCCGGCCGCAAGAACGGATGAGTCCTTCTGGATCCAGGAATGGATTAAGGGTTAAAATGCTGCTGGACTTCGGAATATCTTGTCCGGAGGCAAGAGCTTTATAGTCATTTGGATATGCGACTTTTTGACAAACGGAAATAAGTAGATCACGAATAAAAATGATTTCGGAACTCGACACTAGGGTAGAATCTTTAGAGAAACTACAACGAAATCTAGGATGAGTTCTGTAGAAAAATCTATAAACGTATGCGAGGACACGCATAGCTTTGGAAAAGGAAGAAAATCTTTCTAGTAAATCTTCAAAATCGGAAAAATATGAAAAATGTACGCGAATAGGTTTGATTTTCAGCTCCGTATGGGGAATATCAGATAAATTCATACTTGGCCATTCAGGAGTTGGCTGTTTAAGCCATACCGGACCGCTCCACCACAGTTCCTTTTCAAGAAGTTCCTGGGGAGACAGGCCGCGGCTTGCTAAGTCAGCTGGATTTCCTTCAGAAATGGGATTATTTGGGGGATTTTGGAAACTTTGTTAGCAACGAACGTAAGCCAGTTACATGGTGGTTTTGCAAGCCACGAGAGGACAATAGTGGAATCCGTCCAACATTTGATTTCGTACCTACTTACATCCAAGCTCGGTAACAAACTATCAATCATTTCCGCTAAAAGAAGTGCACCACATAGTTCGAGGCGTGGGATCGATAGAGTCTTTATCGGTGCCACTTCTGTTTTGGAGGATGATAAATGGACAAAAATGGAACTATCTTGTACTATTCGAATGTATAATGCCGCTGTGTATGCTTTTTCGGATGCATCGCAAAACCCATGGAATTGAATTTTGGCATTCGGACAATAATTAATCTATCGAGGAATACGAATGGAATTTATAGTGGAGTATTGTGACTCAAACGTTTTCCACTGCATAATCGTACCTGGAGCAAGTTCCTCATCCCAGTTAGTACCATCTTTCCATATCTGTTGCATTATGATTTTTGCTTGGACGATGCATGGAGCCAACCACCCAGCAGGATCAAAAAGTTTGGCTATACGGGAGAGCACTTCCCTTTTTGTGTAGCTTGAGGAGTCGGAGAATGGGTTGGCGAAAAAATAGAAGTCATCAGAACAAGCATTCCATCTGATGCCTAAGGTTTTCGCGGAACTGCCAGCTTCAAACTGCAGAAAATCTTCTCGAAGCAGATGGTCTAATGGCATGTCGGAGAGAATATCTTTGGAGTTGGATGTCCACTTTCGTAATAGAAATCCAGCAGATTCCAAAGCCTGTATGAGCTCGTTCCTTGCGTTGATGCAATCGGACACTGTATGAGCTCCTGCTAGTACATCATCAACATACATAGACTTTCGTAAGATTTCACTAGCAATTGGATAAGAGCATTTGACATCCTCAGCAAGCTGGCGTAATGTCCTTATTGCAAGATAGGGAGCACAGTTTACTCCAAAGGTAACTGTTTTCAGTTTATAATCGGATATAGGACTACTGGGATCAGCTCGAAATAGTTATCTTTGATAACGAGTGTGATCCGGATTTACCAAAATTTGCCTATGCATTTTTTGAATATCTGCGTTAAACACAAATTGGAAAAATCGCCATTTAATAATTAATATCGTTAGGTCGTTTTGTAGAATCGGACCTACGTGAAGCAAGGAATTTAAACTTTGACCATTAGAGGAAGGTGCAGACGCATTAAAAACTACACGAATTTTAGTCGTTGTACTGTCAGGTTTTATGACCGCGTGATGGGGAAGATAATATGTATCTATAATGCCAGGACCGTTAGGTGGATCAACCTTAGACATGTGACCTAGGTCTTCATATTCTTGGATGACTTTGTCATAGTCTATATTTAAGCTTGGGGTCCGAGACAATCGAACCTCATTACGGAAAAATTGTGCCATTGCACTTGATCTGGAAAGCCCTATATTCAACGTATCAGGAAATTCTTCCTTGAAAGGAAGAGAAACTATGTATCTCCCATCAGGATTTCTTTTTGTTGTTCGACTATAAAGATCTTCACACGCTCTATCGGAGGCAGATGAATAGTTCTTCCTTGGAAGATTCTCCACCTCCCAAAAACGAGAAATTTGTTTGTCCAAAGAAATTTCGCAAAAATGAGAAGCTACATTCAAACTCGGATTAGACTGAGTAAGGACAGGACCGGTAAGAATCCACTCGAAAACCGTCTCTTGCGCGATTAAAGAATCACACACGTTATGCAAGATTCCTGAACGTACGACTGCTGGAAAAACATCCCCACCGATCAATAAATCAATTTTTGAACTAGCATAGAATTTCGGATCAGCTAGCTGGATGTCAGGAAGATTTGAAAATTTAGGACTGGCAATGCTTCGGGATGGAAGATTGCTTGACAAGTGTGGAACTACTAGCGCTGTGACTGGAATTGAAATATTCCCATCTATGTGGGAACCTAACATGAGCGAACACTGGCGTTGAACTTGAGCCGAAACGGTATTGTTTAGTCCAGAGACCTGTGCAGAAGTTGGTTGAGAAGGAAGTTTTAAGGTATGGAAAATGCGTTCAGAAATGAAGGTTCCTTCTGATCCTGAGTCGATCAAAGCTCGCACCTGGTATGTTGCTCCTAAGTTATTTATATTTACCCACGCTGTTCCTAATAGGATACCCTTTGAATTAGATGCAAAACAAGCTTGAACACGACCCATTGTTGTACTTTGAGTGGACTGTATTACAGGATAATTGGAAGGATAATATGGAGTCGAGGAAGGATTAAGGAGGGCCCTACTGGTACCAGGTGCTTGAAAATCAGGGTTAGAATTATCAACCTCTCTATGCAGCAGTGTATTATGTCTCTTTTTACATTTAAAACATCCATGTTTGCTCGTGCAATTCATAACGTTATGGGCCTTGGAGAAGCAGTTCAAGCATAACCCTTCTTTTTTGACCTCATCTAGGCGATGATTATAGTCCATTTCGAGTTATTTTGGACATTTTCGAATGGCGTGATGATCATTTGGACACAATTGACATTTTGGCGACGAAACCTTAGTTTGAAAACTGTGAAATTTCCTACTGTTATTGACAGGAGGAGGATTTTTAGGTTTGGTAACGTTATGTTGAGGACCACTTGAACCTCGAATCTCGGATACCGATTCTAGGGTTCTGTGGCGATTGGTCAGAAACTCATCCAACTCTGACCAGCGTGGAATGGCAGTTTTGTCTCTTAATTGTTGTTCCTACAGTGTAAGGGTATATTTAGGAAGCTTGTTGGTACATATGAACACGAAAATTGGGTCCCAACTAGCCACGTCAATATTGTAGAGCTTTAGTATAGAAATACAGGAATTAATGTCACGTTGCAATTGTTTAAGTGCATTGTCGGACTCAGAAGCGATCTCCTTAAGATTTAACAAAATTTTTAGCTGCCCATTAACGAGTACCCGTCGATTTTCGTAACGAAAACATAAATTTTTCCATGCCAATTCGAACCCTTGGTTAGTAAGAGGACTTTTGCCTACAATCTCTCTGGCCTCCCCCGAGGTTTTCTGGGTAAGAGAGAATAGTTTTTCAACGTTGCTTGCCTTGTAATTTGACACAACTGCGTTGAACATGTCCCTAAACGAAGGCCAAGAGGAATAGTCACCATGGAAGGGTTCGATTTCGATTGGAGGTAAATGAAAGCTATGGGACTCGGACGACGGAGGTAAATGATAAGTGATAGGACGAATTGGTACATCTACTTGAGGGGGCACTACCTCTGGGCGAGAAGTTGTTTGGTTTCGAAGGTCCGCCGCCATTTCCGATAATTTTGTTAAACAATTGCAGTACGTCGTATAAGTGGCCTTGTATTTTCCTTTAAAGGATTCTATTTCAAGAGGATCTTCGGTTGCGGTAGCCTCTTTTTCAGCTTCGGCTAAAAACTGTTCGTAAGCTGCCCTAATTCGACACCAGGAGGACTTCAACTCATATTGATGCACTTCAAGCGCATGAGCCGATGTTAAAGGATAGCAATTGTCGTTTAGGTCAGCTTCGAATTCCACGATGCTATCAGCCAACCGAATAAATTGATCCAAAGACATTTTGAAGTCGGTTTAGGAATTAAACTTCTCAAAAATCAGTAAGAATCAGTAGCAATAATAAAAAAAATTAGAGTATAGTAAATGGACTTGAAAAGTACAAGACAAACTGTAAAAATATCCTTGATCGATATAGAATGAACTTCCAAAATTAAAATGATATGGAAAAAAATCGCTGTAGAAGTGATTTTTCCACTTCTCTTTTATATTTCGAAAAAAGTAACTGCCGTACTTTGAATTATGAGGCAAACCAAAAAAAAATTAATTTTCACACTAAATTTTAGAAAGAAAAATGATCGCACACCTTAAAGTAATTTCCCAAAAAATGTAGCAAAATATTGGAAATACAATCAGCTGCGTAAACAATAGATATTTTTCAAAGTTCACTTACCTTTTATTAATGGGAAATGTAAGGATATTATTGGAATTATTCCTTATAAAAGGTTGGTTCCCGCTTAAGACACGGAAATATTTTTTCACATATATATAACTTGAAATGTTTATTATATATCTTTTGCCACTTTAGGAATGTTGGAACTATGGAGTGCTGGAAACTTGCAGAGTTTTCAAATTTGGTTTTTAAATATTGTTAATTTATTTTGTATAGTAGCAATAATAACTGATTTATTGCAAAATCTAGTTTAACATGAATATGTACGTACATACATATGTGTATGAACGCATATATTTATAAACCAAAAAAGTAAGGGACTAACAGTTGCATAAATTATCGAATTGGTTTTTATCTTGTAAAATAGCCCACAACTATAAGCGAACTGAGCTATTGTATCTTTTTTGCAGTTAAATTGCAAGTGAATTGATGCAATACTGGAAGCAAATGGCAAATAGAAGAAATAATTATGGACAAGTGTTGCTGTTGTGCCAAAGTAAGATTTTGACAAATCTGATATGTTTGTAGTTATTAATCTTTCTTCGTATAAATTTTTCAATAAGCTCACCAATATATTTCAATGAGTAAACCAGATGGATATGAATGGTTTTGTATTAAAAATATAATAAAGACATTTTTCGACTTGCTTTTTTGAAAGCGATTGGAGATATATTATTTTCACTAAGGTAGCTTGGTGATTAGGAAGTTTATATGAATTGTTTCGCGAATTTTTATTTATTAAAAACAGCGCAAACCACAAATATTTTAATATATTATTTGTAGAACAATCATATGTAGAGTTAATTTTCTTTAACTTTGCTTTACGATGGGTGACCTTATGGTAACACTGTTCACAAATAAATAATAAGCTATTTATTTCCAAATTAAAACAAAACTATGTATGTGTGTATGTTTTATATTTTTACATGGAAAAGAAATCAGTAATGAGATTGCAAATTACAGCAAAGAGATGAAAAAAGAAGATCGTTAATGAAAGTAAGAGAAGACTGCAATTGTTCCAATGCAGTTTTTAAGAGCGTAAGAATTTTTAAAGCGGGGAAATGGAGGATTGAAAGAATCGAAGAGAAGAATACGAACACCGTAAGAAAAAATTAAGTTTGCCTAAGAGAGCTTATGGCAAACGTAAATAAAGAGTAACAAACTTGTTTTAATAAATTTTAAAAAGGTGGATGATTTTAGGAGTGCTCTTAATAAGAGAAAAAAAAAATACGGAGTATGGAAAATGGCGCAAATTTGCTGCATATACCCTACTTACGATCGTAAGAAATATCGATCGTTTGGACAAAAAATAGGGTTAATTTAATGAAAATTTTACGTATATTTTTTATAAATATTTTTAGGATTTTACTTACAGTACAAAAAAAATCCTCAAAAATATGGATGACTGGTGGATGGTTCCTTAAGGGTTAAGCGCCTTTAAGCAAAATTTCACTTTATGTTTTCCCTCTCACTTTTTTCCCAACTTAGTTGAGCTTTACCAAAATTTCTTTATATTCTTCTTCTTCTTTTAATACTTTAGAAACTTAAATTTTTTTTTTCTTGAATTCTCTATAAACTTTTTAAACTTTTATTTCTTTGTAAAAAAAAATTCTTAAACTTTTTTTTTTTTTAATTTTCTTTTTTTTTTTTTGTAAAAATTTTTTAAACTTTCTTTTGTTTTAGAATTTTGTTTAATGATTACCCAATTTTTGATGAATTTTTATGAATTTCTTATGTATTTTGTGAAACCATTTTTTTTAAGTATACACGAAATGAAATACCCGACGAACTTGAGCAGACTAAAGCAAATTACCAAACGTACCTTTTATCAGCCGCTATGGAGGAATGTAGAATTTTATTGTTGTGGCTTATTTGAAGTAATCCAATAAACTCCAGGAGAACGGAATGATTTCCCTCTTTCCAATCTGGTTCGATAGGACCAAATGTTTGGGTGAGAAACGAAATAATGGAAAGCTGGAGAGGAATTCAGAAAACCAGTAGGAATAGTTAATAAAATAATCTCAATTTTTTTATTAACTCCGTCATAAACCCCAATAGGAAAAGATAGAAATAAAAACAAACGAAGGTTTTTTAGGGTTTATGATTTATTAGAATTACCTGTTTGACTGATTGATAAGAAGTAAGTGATACAATCGTTAGAATAGAAAAAAACGGAAGCCGTGTTAGGACCTCATGACTAAGGTGACATTTTGTTTAGGCGTTTATTATAGAAAGAGATAACTATATATGCAGGCGTACTAATCAGCCTTTATATATAATTAATTTTAAAGGGGTTTTATAGGGTTAATGACAGGGTTTAAGGGTTTGGCGTTAACACATACAAATCCTCCAAAAAATATATATAAGGAGAATAATGAATCTGACGAAAGTTCATTGTCATATAATTCTGTAGATGAAAATGAAGTGGGGGAATATTAAGTTCCCAGTCAGGCAGAAGTCCCGCAAGATTCAAATAGTGTCGAAGTTACACGTATAATCAATGTTTGCCAAAGTATTGCAACTGTAAACAAAAATAGAGATTTGTTAGAAGCAACTGTTCCTAAAAGAAGTGAAAGAATTGCCAATAAAGAAAAAGCAAGCTGGGGTTGGTTAATTTATTGTGTTTAAAATGAACCAAAAGACATTCAAGAGGCCCTTTCATCAAAAGAAAAACTCGAGTGGCAAGAAGCTATTTCGAGCGAGCTATCATCAATAGAAGAAAACAAAACATGGATAATAGTTCCTAAGCCTGATAGCTGTAACCTGATTAAAACCAAATGGATTTTTAAAAAGAAGATAGAACTAAACAACTCCTTTCGTTACAAGGCAAGACTTGTAGTCAAAGGCTATGCTCAAAGAAAAGGTATCGACTACGAAGAAATTTTTTCACCAGTAGTTTGGTATACATCAATTAGATATTTAATGGCTTTGGCTGCAATATATGACTTGATGGTTGAGCAGATGGATGCAGTAACAACTTTCTTGCAAGTTGATTTAATTGAAGACGTTTATGTTGAACCACCATTAATTATGAAAGTTCCTGAAGGTCATGTTTTAAAATTAAAAAAAGCGTTGTATGGTTTAAAACAAGCAAGTTATGTTTGGAACCATAAGTTAAATAGAGCATTACAAAACTATGGTATGAAACGTTCTGAACTTGATCCTTGTATTTATTATAGAAAAGAAGGTAACAGAATTTAATAGCTCTTTATGTAGACGATAGGCTTTTATTTAATAATGATAAAGTTTTTTATGAGTCACTTAAATCAAAATTAATGAACGATTTCAAAATGAAATTTTTGGGGGAAGCACACCGTTGTTTGGGAATGCGTATAAATAAAACTAAAGAATACATATCATTGGACCAAGAAGAATATATTCTAAAAATTTTGAAAAAATTCAATCTGGAAAACTGTAATCCAATATCTACACCAATGGATATCAATCAAAAATTCTCGAAAACTGAATGTGAAGATAAAGTTGTGGAAAATATTCCCTATCAACAAACTATTGTAAGTTTGTTGTTTACCGCTCAATGCACTCATCCAGACATATGTCAAGCTGTCAATTTCTTAAGTAAATTTAATAATAACCCATCGCAAATTCATTGGATTGCCGTAAAACGTTATTTAAAAGGAACCATGCATTACAAATTACATTTTAAAACTAATGGTAATCGCAATATTGTATCTTATACAAATTCTGATTGGGGTAATGACTTGGAAGACCGAAGATCTATTACTGGTTTTGTAAATTTGCTACAAAATACGGCAATATCTTGGAATAGTAAACGACAACCAACCATTGCGCTATCTACAACAGAAGCTGAATACATGGCGTTATCAGCAGCAACACAAGAAATAATGTGATTACGAATGCTAGAAAAGGAAATAAATTTTGAATTTAACGATCAAATACCAACTGAAATTTATTGCGACAATCAAAGTGCAATTCATTTAGCTACAAATGAAGTATACCATCCTAGAACAAAGCATATTGATATACGACATCATTACATAAAGGAGAAACAAATTTTAAATCAAGTTTCATATAATGAAATATCTACAAATGATCAACTTGCTGATTTTTTAACTAAACCTGCTTCTAAAGAAAAACAGTTAAAA
This sequence comes from Melanophora roralis, assembly GCA_963583895.1. Taxonomy (NCBI): domain Eukaryota; kingdom Metazoa; phylum Arthropoda; class Insecta; order Diptera; family Rhinophoridae; genus Melanophora; species Melanophora roralis. The sequence goes on from OY757188.1 coordinate 56,393,827, forward strand.
TTTTGTAAGCTTCTGAGTTTATACTAAGTAGATTTCGAGTGGGGGTGTAAGAATTATTCGAATATTAAGTTGTTATATATATACTTGTTTAAATATTATTATACGAAATCATACTTCACATTGTATTATTGGTTCTATGTTTTTCTTTCTAAAATAAATTATTAAACTTTTTTCTACTCAACTAAAAGAAAACTACCACTTCCCCTGATTCTATAAAAATTTTTTCCATTATTTAGGTCCCTACCTTAAGAGTATCCGTGCCAAGTTTTGTGGCAAGAGTGACTATATTTACTGAGATATATAGGGATATATGCACGGATTTTGTCCTGAAAGAAATGGGTTGTTTTGGGTTTTCGCTTATATCTCGGTCAATAGTGAACCGATTTTGCTGATTTTAAATAGCGATTATCTGCGGGAATTTTTTAACAGTTTGACACCAATAGCTTTTCTGTATATTTTAATTTGACTCCGGAAACTTGATTTCAACAGACGGACATGGCTATATCAACTTCCCTATCATAAGGATCCAGAATATATATACTCTATGGGGTCGCAAATGGATAATAAGGAAATTACAAACGGAATGACAAACTGATATATATACCCTATAAGTTTATTTAATATTTATTTTCTTAATAATAATAGCACTCAGGGGATTGCCCCTACACATGCATTGCATTGTGTTGGTATCAGGAAAATAGCTTATGGGAAGGAGGATAAAGGGAGTAGTGTTTGTGGACATTTGATTAAAATATCCCGATATTTACTGTGGCAGGAAAGACATCACTAGGAAGTTTATTCCACATACGAACTGTGCGACCGAAGAAGGAATTCTCCCTGTAATGAGTGGTGCGATTAACTGGCCAGTCGACTACGTATGGGTGTGCTCTACTAGAAAAACGTGTATCACGCAAAAAGTTCCGGGTTTCGGGAACAAGTTCCCTTATTTCCTCAGAGCACATCCTATTATAGTATCGATAGAACCGCGAAACACACCCCACATCACGACGGTGTTCGAGTGAATCAAGACGGTTAGATACCACAACGTCGCCGGTGAGTATCTTCGCTCGTTCCTGTACGCGGTCAAGTAGCCCCAAAATAGACTTTGGGGCACCAGCCCATACATGAGTATTGTATTTAATTTTTGGTCGGATATAGGTGATATAAATATTGAGAAGATCAGATGGTGTAAAGTAATTCCTACACCGTTTAAAAAAACCAAGACATTTCGATGGTTCTTTGGACACAAGAAAAATGTGTTCCGTCCAGCGGACATCGCACTGGATTCTCATGCCCAGAACATCAAGAGTCTCTGTCTTTTCAATACTTACATCATCCAGACGAGGCAGCATCGTCCATTGTGCGCTTATGTGTCAAAAGACAACATTGGATTTTACGGGCATTAAAATCGACCCTATTCTCACGGCCCCATTGGGAGATTACCATCAGATCTCGGTTAATCGAAACATTCATAATCTGTCTCCTAGCTCAAATCTCCAAAGAGCTAGGCCTATGGTCAAACGAGTATGAATGGCATATGCTGCTGTCGTCTGCAAAAGAATAAATAGGATTCGAAGTTTGACATAGAAGGTCATTCAGAAAGCTAAGAAATAAAGTAGGAGAGAGGACGGAGCCTTGCGGTACCCCTGAATTGATTTTGAACTCGTTGGAAGAGATACCATCTATAACAACACGAATAGTGCGATCTCTGAGAAAACTCGATATAAATCAAGAAAATTTTTCACCGACACCAAAAGCAATAAGTTTAGATAGAAGCGCACAGTGCCAGACCCTATCAAACGCCTTAGATATGTCCAGAGCCACCACTTTACTTTCGCCAAAATGATGTATTGAGGTACACAATTTTTCTGTCAGAAAGGCCAGTACTGGCGGTCGCTTAATAAACCGTTTATCTCCAGATAGTTAACCAGGCGGTAGTTAACCATACTCTCCATAACCTTAGAGATCGCTGAACAAATTGCTATTGGTCGAGAATTTTCAGGGTTTTCAGCCTTTCCCTTTTTGGGGATCGGCGTAACATTAGCTACTTTCCAGCACATCGGAAATACTCCAGCATGATAAATACGGCTGAAAAGGTTAGCTAATGGACGCGACAGCGTCGAAGAACCATCCGGCCCAGGGGACTTACTAGTGTTGAGATCCAAAAAAACCCTTTTAACTGCACGAGCCCGAAAGAATATGTCTGGCATAGTCCCAGACAATCTCTCAAGCTCGGGCAGTGGTTGGTTGCTTTCCGGCAAACATAAATTTGCTGCAAATATTTCAGCCAAAAGGTTAGCCTTTTCAACCGGGTCGGTGACTAATATGTCATTTTTGAACAGAGCAGGGATTGAAGAACCAGCGTTGTTTCTAACTCTCTTAGCAAATGACCAAAAGTTCCTGCTGCCTTTTGGGGCATCAAGAACCCTTGCTTGCAGACGCTGTTCGTACAAAGCCCTTCCGTGCCTTAGTACTTTGGCACACGAAGATCTCGCCTGTTAGGGATCTTTTTACAGCTTTGTATATTAATAATAGTCGTCTTAGTAACATTGAGAGATTGTGTTATTTAATTAAGAGGACCGGTAAGGATGCCAAGGATGTTGTGTCAAAGTGTCCGTTGACAAATTCTGGGTTTGATATAGCTTGGAAGAATTTTAAGGACACATACGAAAATCCTCGCATGTTGGTCAATAATCAATTAAAGTGTTTGTTCAGTTTAGAATCGATTTCGAAGGAGACTAATTCAGCGCTACAACGCGGTATTAATGGTTTTTTGACAGCAATGTCAATTTATAATATATCGACTGACAACTGGGATCCACTTATTGTATTTAGTTTTATACAGCGGTTACCATCTCAGACGGTCACGCTTTGGGAACAGACGATTAGGGACAAAACTGCCTTATCCTAGTGGAAGGATTTAGATCTGTTTTTAACAGAACGAATTCAGACTTTAGATTGTATACGCGATTTAACGAATATGGAGTCTGATAGAAAAGTTAAAGAACAGAAGGTAAAGTCTCATTTGTCTAGTACCAGTTTATCGAATACTTGTATTTTATGTCTGAAACAAAATCATGTGTTGCGACTTTTTTTCTAAAAGTTTGAAAATATTAGATGGAAGGTTGAGCTTTAATTGGTTTAACAGGACTTCATGCCATACTTTGTCGAACGCTTGAGAGACATCTATAAAGAGAGCGGAGCAGTTTTTCTCCTTCTCAAAGGCTTTTCTTATAACCTGTACCAATCTGTGGGTTTGTTCGATGGTACTATGTTGATTTCTAAATCCAAGTTGGTGATCTGGAATGTAGTTGTTTTCATTCAGGATCGGAGTCAGCTTGTTTTTAAGCAATTTCTCAAACAATTTGAACATAGTTGGTAACAGACTTATAGGCCTGCAAGACTCCACCTTCGAAGGATCTTTTCCCAGCTTAGGAATCATCTTTACCAAGGCAACTTTCCATACTGGCGGGAAATGTTCGAGCCGTAATATGGCGTTAAAAATAAAAAGAATTATTCTTTTTGCTGTGCAAGGCATCTCTAAAAGCATTTTGTTGCTGATTTCATCAAAGCCAGGAGCTTTTATAGCATTTAAATTATTGATAGCCTCTACGACATCTGACAACTGAAAACGTATTTCCATAGGACATCTAGCAACAACAGGCGGTAATTTACTCATGTCAGTGCATGTATTTGGAGTGAAGACAGTGCTGAAGTAGGAAAGTATGTGTAAAATATGAGTAGACCAATAAAGCGCGAAAATATAATAAATGTTAAATTTTCGATATTATGAATGAAAAATGGTACTTGCTAATTTTTCTGAAAACCTAGTAGAGGACAAGCGGTGGTTAACATGTTTAAAGAAAATTAAAAGAAAATTTTGTTAAAATATGGTGGAAAATAATAAATAATTGGGTACAAGTGAAAAATTGAGTTTTTTTTAAAATTAAAGAAAATTATGAAATCATATTTTAGGAAAACTTTCTGGAAATATAAATTTCTTCATTTGCAATTAAATGAGAATTAAGTAAAGTATTGAACTTGAGCTTGATAAAGAAAATAAAATTGCCTTAAAACAAATAGTTCAACTAATAAAAGAAACGAAAATACATAAAGCACACATGGCACGGTGATATATAACAATTTGAAAAAAATGTACATATAAAAAATATGGTAGCCTCTTAATACCATCTGATAGATGCTTAAGGCTACGCTACGCTAACTTAGTGTTGCAACTAAGATATCGATGGCGTTAGTATAGTAATAGGAAATGGAAAAAGAAAAAGCTTTGGTTTAGTTGGTTTAAGTGGAAAAAACTTCGTGCCGACTCACCTCGCCACATGGATCAGTGGGTTAAACGGCTGAGGTTTACAACCAAAAATATAACTAACAACCGAACAAAGAGTACTGATGATAAAAATCGTAGCTGTTTTTGAAAATGCATTCTACTCGGCTAGTATCGGTAAAAATCTTGTTTTTTCAATAAAATTTTTCTTTCTTAAATAACGCTAATAAAGTAGTAAAAATGAAAAATATCAATTTCTTCATTTGCAATTAAAAGAGAATTTAGTAAAGTATTGAACTTGAGCCTGATAAAGAAAATAAAATTGTCTTAATCACTTTTCGTCTTTGAAAATTATGTATGTATGTATACAGCGTTGGGCAGTATTTCAAATACTTGTATTAGAAATACGTATTTGAAATACAAATACGTATTTTGTATTTGTATTTGAAATACCACCTTCTAAAGTATTTTGTATTTTAAATACCTAACACTGAAGTATTTTGTATATTATATTTCAAATACTTATTTGGTGAATTCACAAGGTCTTGTGAAATCATATATTGTAAAATAATAGAACCAAAAAATATGACCATTGTGAACAACTCTTCGTATATTTGTAGGTGTCGTATTTAAAATCTAAATCAGCTGATACGACCAAACGATAAAAAAAAACAATCACATATGTATGTACATAAATCTGGTGCTGCTCTTGGCTTAACTTAATAATTTGTAGAAATTAGACCCATGAAAACACAAAATGGTCTATATCTAACCTGGTTAGAATCTCTAAAATCCATTAAAATAAGCAAAGTTTTAATAAAAAATCACAAGAATTTTGTTATTTTTTACGTAAACAAAAAACAGCTGATGTGTCAGAGAGCAGTGCCGGCTATTTTTGCCGGCGGAGGCGGCTTAAGGAATCTTCTTTGGCGGTTTTGCCTAAGTTTTTAGTATAGACATTTTTAACGGATGCAAGTGCTAGCGGCTCTTAAAATTAAATTAAAAAACTCGCCGTTTCGTTTTAGGCGCTTGGCGCATGACTTTGTATATAATATGACATCACAAAAAACATATCAAATAAAGTTGTATTGTTTCACAACAAGTTTCGTATGAAAAGCAACAACAAAATTTTTACGCTATTGTGAAATTATATGACAATAATACAATATGCTATCGTATCGTATCTTGTGAATTCGCCAATTATGTCAAAATACATTTTTGCAAAATACTTTTTTTTTGTTATACAAAAAGTTGTCCTTAGCAAAATTAAAAAATGTAACAATTTCCAAAAGAAAAACAGAATGGAAACTTTGCTTCATTCATGTCTTAACCTTAGTAAGGCACTATCTTTGCCAGGGCTCATTCATTCAGGTAATATCAAGAGCTCAGCGGATATTTGGAAATGTGAATGTAAAAAAAATGAAATTTTGTATAAAATTAAATTTTTTTGACATTCACACTTTAACACACAACAAGTTAGATCGCTATATTTGGCTGTGTCGAATCTTATATACCTCTAACATTGGTCTCTTAATATACCCAGCCGAGTTATTTTGTACTCCAAACAATATAATAAAAAAACCTTGTGTGAGTTTTAAAGTTAATAGGAAACTTTACAAAATTTTAACGTTCGTATGAATAATATAAATAGATGAAGAAGGTTTGAAGTGGAAAGTTATAAAAGTTTTTGACATTATTTATAATAAAAGTTGTTAATTTTTATGGGATGTTCTAGTCCCCCTGCTCCTCTCCAACTTTTTTTTCCAAAATGTATCGAAAATTTTATAAAAATTGTTAATTTGTATGAGAGCTACAACTTCTCCTGGCCCACCAAAAAAAATTGTTCTTCAAAGTGTAGACCTTATTGTCCAATTACTTTTTGAAGTCGATTTCTGTTATAGTTTCCTAGATGTAGCGTTTCGAAAATTTCATGAAAATCGTCAATGTGTATTGGATGGGGGTTACCCCACCCAAAAAAGTTTCTCTTCAAAGCGTAGGCCTTGTTGTCGAATTACCTTTTGTAGAACATTTGATGTTGATAGCTGTTATAGTCTCCGAGATATAGCTTATCGAAAATTTCATAAAAATTGTTAATTTGTATGGGATTTACCCCTTCTCCTGCCACATATAAATAAAAATCGTCAATTTGTATTGGAACTTCTTCTTCTAACCCCCCACCCAAAAAATTTTCTCTTTAAAACGTAGGCATTGTTGTCGAATTACCTTTTGTAGAACATTTGATTTTGATATCTGTTATAGTTTCCGAGATATAGCTTATCAAAAATTTCATAAAAATTGTTAGTTTATATGGGAGCTACCCCTTTTCCTGCCCCCATATAAAAAATTTTTTTCCTGAAGCGTAGGTCTTGTTGTCCAATTACTTTTTGTGAAACATTTGAAATCGATAGCTGTTATAGTTTCTACGATTTAGCGCATGAAATATTTCACAAAATTTGTGTAATTGTAGGGGAAATACTATTTCCCCTCATCCTTTCAAAAAAAAATATTTACTTACGAGGGTTGCCTTTTATGTTTCGGGACTTGGCAATACTAGTGTTTCAATCTGACAACTGACAGTTATATCGTAAAATTTGACATTTTCTATTTGTGTTATTTTCAGTAACTTAAGAGATTCAACTCGACCCAAAAATGAAATTAAATCATAAACATTTTCGTGCGATTATTTTTTATAACTTTCGACATGGATTAACTCAGCAACAGTGCATGGATGAACTTAATTATTTTTTTGGCGATGAAGCTCCATCACCCACCAGTACTTATGGATGGTATAGTTAATTCAATCGCGGTCGTAGTTAACTCCAAGACAAATTTCGTGAAGGTCGTCCAAAATCAATTGTTGTTTCAAAAACCATTGATGCTGTGCGTGAACTGATATAAGAAGTTCGTCATGTGACCTATCGTGAGATTGAGACATAAGGTATTAAAGGGACCAACATACGTTCAATATTGCACAAACATTTGACTGTCAAAATAATTTGTTCGCTTTGAATCCCACACAATTTGTCAATCGCTCAAAAAAAGGCTCGTGTCGATGGGTCGAAAGGAATGCTCAGAAAATACGATCGCGGTGCTACGAAACACGTCTATGATATCGTAACAGGTGATAAATCCTGCATTTACGCTTATGAGCCCGAAAGTAAACAGCAGTCGACTGTATGGGTGTTTCAAGATGAGCGAAATCAAACAAAAGTTGTTCGCGCACGAAGCACTTCGAAGCAAATGGTCGCCAGTTTTGTTGGAAAAACTGGACATGTCGCAACCGTACCAATAGAACAACGCAGAACAGTCAATTCTGAGTGGTACACAACCATTTGCTTGCCAGATGTCTTCCAAGAAATCAGGAAAACTATTCGCCAAAGATGGATCACTCTTCACTACGGCAATGCGAGCTTTCACACATCGGTTCAAACAACTGAATTTTTAAGCACCCAAAACATCGATTTAATGAGTTATCCGCCGTATAGTCCTGACTTAGTACCAAATGGCTTCTTTTGATTCCCGTACGTAAAAAACAAACCTAGAGGTCAACGTTTTTCGACACCTAAAGAAGCGGTTACTGTATTCAGAATGCATCTTTTGGAGACCCCTCAATCAAAGTGGCAAAAGTCCTTCGACCATTGGTCCAAACGCATGCAAAAGTGTACAGATTTTCATGGGGAATATTTTAAAAAACAATAAAGTGATTTTTTATGATTAAGATTGGTTTTTGTTCTCTAATCCCGAAAAAAAAATGCAACCCTCGTATTTAGGGCCCTATTTTTAGGGTATCCGTGTCAAGTTTTGTGGCAAGAATTACTATATTTACTGAGATATGTAGGGATATATGCACGGTTTTAGTCCTAAAAAAATGAGTTATTTTGATTTTTCGTTTAAATCTCGGTCAATAGTCAACCGATTTTGATAATTTTAAATAGCGATTGTCTCCAGGATATTTTCAATAGTTTGACACCAATATCTGCTCCGTATCACTTTATTTGACTCCGGAAACTTGATTTCAACAGACGACAAGACGGACAGACGGGCATGGCTATATCAACTTCCCTATCTAAAAGGATCCAGAATATATATACTGTATGGGGACGCAAATGGTTAATAACCAAATTACAAACGGAATGATAAACTGATATATATCCTTATCACTACTTAACTTTACTTTACTTACTTTTAATTTTATTGTTTTTTACATAGAGAGAACTGTTTTCATAAAGTTTTACACTAGTTTGTGTTCATCAGGACCTGTAGAAAGATTGTTTTCTTTAGCAGCATTTATATATTCTCCAACAAGGGGCTGCTTATCTTATTAAACTTTTAAAAATCTAGTGTTCATGAAAGCAAACTCATGTTTTACCGAATGATTAATGGTTAAAAATGTATATTGTATTTTAAATAAAAGATACTAAAATACTGTATTTTGTATTTGAAATACTCAACTTGAAAGTATTTGGTATTTTGTATTTGAAATACAAGCGGAACAAGTATTTTGTATTCCAAAAAACAGCAAAGCATGTATTTTGCCCAACTCTGTGCGAGAGGATTATGATGCCTTCGTTACTGAAAAAAAAACTAAGCCACATTGGCATTCATCTCGATCGTCGCCTTACATGAAAGTTACATATATGTATGTAGATGCGAAGTTGACGCAAATGAAACTTAAAGCTACACAAATTTATTGGTTTATTGGCATAAACTATATGCTTGATTGTAAAGATTTTGAAACCAATTTGGTAGTACGATATACAATTATGAGGCACTGCTTCCTTCCCCAACATAGAAAAAATTTAACGCCGTCAAAACAAAATCCTAAGAATGATGTGCTCCTTGGTATATTAAAATAGTAACATTCACAAGGAAATGAGAATTCTTAAATTATGTGGATCCGCTCGCTCTAAGCATCTTGCAAAAAGTGGGCACACCCGTCTAAAAAGAAGGGACACTACTGCGCTTAGATAAAACCTTTTAAATTAATTATTTTTATTGTGAGAACTTAAATTTTAGCCCGGTACTGACTGGACTAATATTAAACACATAGTTTTAAGATTAGAATACTTATTCTTAGTTTGCTTAAGCGAAGATTCAATAATAAAAATATGACAAAAAAAAAATTCACAAGGATCTATAAGTTCCACTAGGTTAATGCCAAATTCCAAACTATGTGGACATGTATTTAAATAAACTGCAATACATCCAAATCCGCTCTCCCGAAACATCTTGCAACATAGTGGACACACTCGTCTGAAAATAAGGGGTACTATTGCGCTTATATGAAACTATTGAAATTATGTATATTGAAATTTTATTATGAGAACATATTTTTTGGTCTGGCACTGGCTGGACTAATATTATTTAATAATAGTTTTAGAATTTGAATACTTATTGTTATTTCGCATAAGCGAAGATTTAATAATAAAAATACATATGCAAAAAAAAAAATCTGCGGCCATTATTTTGAATTTTATGTAATATTTGAGGTTAAAAGATTTAAAGTATATACTTTCGTTTGCTAATTTGTTCCCCAACACAAAAACGAGCTCGAATATTTCTTGATGAATCAAAAAATCGATGTTATGTGTATTTCTGAAACTCATATGACATCTAGAAGCACTTTTAAAATTAGTGGTTATTCTTTTTACGATTCAAAGGATCCTAGGGATAGATCATGTGGTGGCTCGGCTATTCTAATCAAATCAAGAATTAAACACCAATGGTTGGGTGGCCTCTCGGAATGTTATATCCAAGCTACGAACGTCTGCATTGATGAATTTTTCCATAACCTTGTTATTTCATCAGTTTACTGTCCACCCAGATTCTCCATAACGAAGGATCAGTACAACAGTTTCTACAAATCATTAGGTCCCCGCTTCATAGCTGCTGGAGACTATAACGCTAAGCACACATACTGGGGCTCCCGCCTAATTAGTCCCAGAGGTCGTGTCTTGTATGACTCAGTGTCGGAAATAGGACTTTTCGTTATTTCAACTGGACAACCAACCTATTGGCCAACGGACAATAATAAAATTCCAGACGTAATAGATTTTGGCGTGGCAAAAGGTATATCCCCGGACCTTATTGAGGCTGTAGCCTCCTTGGATTTATCTTCTGACCACTCACCCACAATTATCACTATTTGCAGTCCTCACCAAATAGCAACTAGTGATTTTTTCTTATCAAAAAGAGTAAATTGGTTAAAATATAAAAAATATATCAGCTCTCACTGCTCGGAACACATACCACTAAAAACTCCCCAAGAAATCGATGATTGCCTAAATATCCTAAATGAAAACATTAAAGAAGCCGTTGAACATGCTTCTTCAACATACCGTCAGGTCAAATACAACAAAATTTTTTCTGTCGATGTTGAGGAGCTTTTATCTGAAAAAAGGAGAGCGCGAAGAGAATGGCAACAGCATAGATCGCCCCAACTTAAAACAAGGCTAAAAGAGTGTACAAATCGCTTAAAAAACTTGCTGGGGGTACACAGAATTGCATCAATAAAGAAGTATTTGGAAGGTCTAGACGCGACTCCACAAACAAATTATTCTCTATGGCGATCAGCCAGTCGTCTCAAAAGACCCGTAATCGCAAAACCACCACTGCGCAATCTAAGAGGATCCTGGGCTAGAAATGATGAAGAAAAATGCGATCTGCTCGCAAGCCATTTAAGAAACGTGTTCACTCCTAATACATGCACTGACGTGAGGGAATTACCGCCTGTTGTTTCTAGACGTCCTATGGAAATACGTTTCCGATATTCAGATGTGGTAGAAGCTATTTCTAACCTTAATGATAAAAAAGCTCCTGGCGTTGATAAAATAAGCAACAAAATGCTCATTGAGCTACCTTTTACAGCAAAAAGAATAATTCTTTTTATTTTTAATGCCATAATACGGCTTGAACATTTTCCACCAATATGGAAAGTTGCCTTAGTTAAGATGATTCCTAAGCCTGGTAAGGATCCTTCTAAGGTGGAGTCTTATAGGCCTATAAGTTTGTTACCAACTTTGTCAAAACTGTTTGAAAAGCTGCTTAAAAACAAGCTTACTCCGATCCTGAATGAAAACAACTGCATTCCAGATCACCAATTTGGCTTTAGAAGTCAACATAGCACAATAGAACAAACTCACAGACTGGTGCAGGTTATAAGAAAAACTTTCGAGGAAAAAAAGTACTGCTCCGCGCTTTTTATAGATGTCTCTCAAGCTTTCGATAAAGTATGGCACGAAGGCCTGTTAAACAAACTAAAGCTAAACCTTCCAGCTAATATTTTCAACCTACTAGAAAAGTACATAACCGGTCGACAGTTTAAAATCAAAGAGGGAAACCAAATAAGTTCTTCTCAAACAATAGGGGCTGGTGTACCTCAAGGGAGTATACTAGGTCCAGTTCTGTACTTGCTTTACACAGCAGATATGCCAACCAATAGTTTTACACACACGTCGACATTTGCTGATGATACTGCTTTTCTTAGTATTCATAAAGACCCTAAAGAGGCTTCAAACCAATTGCAGCAACACGTAACCCAAGTTGAAAAATGGGCAAAGTTATGGGGAATAAAAATAAATGAACAAAAATGTACCCACGTAACTTTTACTTTACGCAAAGAAACGTGCTCTCCAATTCTTATTAACAACCATATGGTGCCTCAACGAACCGAGACAAAATATCTTGGTATTCACCTAGACCGCCGCCTCACATGGAAGCCTCATATAGATGCGAAGTTGACGCAAATGAAACTTAAAGCTACACAAATTCATTGGCTAATCGGCAGAAACTCTGTGCTTCGTCTTGATTGTAAACTTCTACTCTACAAATCGATTTTGAAACCAATTTGGTGCTACGGTATACAATTATGGGGCACTGCCTCCGCATCCAACATAGAAAAAATTCAACGCAGGCAAAACAAAATCCTAAGAATGATAACTGGTGCTCCTTGGTATATTAAAAACAGCAACATCCACAAGGATCTACAAGTTCCACTAGTTAAATGCGAAATCTTGAACTATGTGGACAAGTATTTAAATAAGCTGGAAACTCACCCAAATCCGCTCGCCCGAAACATCCTGCAACATAGTGGGCACACCCGCCTGAAAAGGAGGGATACTATTGCGCTTATATGAAGCTTGATAATTAATATGAGAACTTAAATTTTAGTCTGGCACTGGCTGGACTTATATTAACTACCTAGTTTTAAGATTTGGACACTTATTGTTAGTTCGCCACAGGCGAAGATTCAATAATAAATATATGAAAAAAAAAAAAAAAAAAAAAAAAAATTTGTTCCCCGCAGTGGTTCCATCTGCGTGTTCTCCGGGGCTAGGAAGTTTCCCTAATTCTTAACTTGATGCACATTGCATCTTCTGTTTTTATTTCTTCATTGTTTTCGATTCTGGATTTTATTATTCGTCCCGGCATTGTTTGTATTATTGTTATAGCTCGTTCCAGTTACTATTTCTTATATTGTTGTAGCTGTTGGTTCTCTTGTTTTCATTGTTTTGATGTACCCTTTCGCCGCATTTTTTGAAAAGTGGTTAAAATTTTTGCAATTGTTACATATCATGCCTTTAGTGGGGCATCTATTTTTACGAACTCCGCAACCTTTTCCATTATTTTTGGTTGAAATATTGCGACGGTATGAAACATCATTCTTCTTATACGTTCAGGGTGGCTGATGAAAACTACTACCAAAAAAAACTTGTTTTGTGTGTTACCAACTGGGTTAATCTTTAGACTGAACGGAAATGAATAATTAGGACAATGAAACCAGAATTTGGATAATGCGCCACTTTCACGCTCTAAAATACGTAGAGAATATAGACGCACGTTTGGTGGCACTCCTATAATGAGGCTCGTAAATAATTTTGCCGAACGTGGCGCAATCAAAAGAAGGCCGTATCATCGAGATCATTCAAATGGCGTCAGAGGATGAAAACATCTTGAACAGCAATTTTATATCTGACGAATCACATTTTGGTCTAAACGGCAATGTGAACAAACAAAATTGTCTGTTTTAACCCACGGATACTTCATGAGATGCAGTTACATCCACTAAGCGTCACAGTTTGGTGCGCAGTTTCATCAAGGTTCATTGTCGGGCCTTACTTTTTCTAAGAAAGCGGTTTTCCTGTAGCGGTCATTTTTTTCACTTTCAACTTTGTGTGGTTTCAGCAAGATGGGGCAATTTTTCTCATAGCCACGCCTGTTATGACATAATCGCGGCGAAAATTTTCCAATGAGCTGATTTTAAGAAACTCCACATTCCGTTGGCCTCCCAGGTCTCCTGACCTTACTGCACCTGCCTTTTTTGTGCAGTTATTGCTAAAAGGAAATTTACAAAAGAAACCCAACATAATTGAATTATTTTTAAAGCAATCCATTTGAACGATAATTGAGGCATTTTCCACTTCAACCCTCCAGGCAGTAATAAATAACTTTTGATAAGATGTCACACATGTGTCACCAAGGGTGAAGGCCATTTGAATTGAATTATTTTTAAAACTTCATGAATTATTTAAGTAAAAATGTATTACTTTTCAAATAAATTAATAAAAAAATAAATAATAATAATTTCTATTCATTCGGCTTTAAGTTCAATATTAAATTTGTGATAGCAAAGAATGGAAACTTTTATTAAAAATTAAGTAATTCCGATACTAGCCGAGTTTAATGCATTTTTGAAATCAGCTACGATTTCTCGTCTGCACTCTTTTCTATTTGGATGACACACATTAATCGAATAACAGCATGATAAGAAAAATATAAATAAAAATTAAATAAATTTAGTGTCATCCGATGGATGGCCAAAAACAAAAATAAAATAAATAAAAGAAGTAAGTAATGATAAATGCAAATAAAATGAAAATAAGAGAACATAATGTTGTTTGTAGATTTAGCTCGGTCTAAACAATATAGAATCCCTATATATATTATAAAATCAAGGTGTAAGTTTGTTTGTTGGTTTGTTTGTTTGTTTGTCACGCCTAAACGGCTGGACCAATTTTCATGAAATTTGGAATGCAAATACCTTGAAGCCTTGGGTGTGCGATAGGCTATACGTTTTTGGAAAAAGGGGAGGTGCCACGCCCACAGCACTTTAAATCTAACTGTACTCCTACTGCAAAAAACTAACTTTTAATACTGGTGCATATGTTGCACCGATTTTTTCAAAATTTTGTACACATTTATAAGGCCTCTAACGGAAAAAAATTTCAAGGCAAAAAACGAGGCGAGACCACGCCCCCAAAAACAAAAATTATATGATAGGCACTTATTCCAGACCAATTTTTTTGAAATTACTTCGCATATAAACGGCTTCTAAAGTTTAAATTTTGGAAGTAAAAAGGTGGGCGGTGCCACGCCCACAAAAATTAAACTTTTTTTGCTGGTACTTTTATTGCACCGATTTTTTTTCAAACTTGGCACACATATAAAAGGCCTCTAATTCTAAAATTCTAAAGGACAAGAACTAGGGGTTGCCGCGCCCACAAAAATTACAGGCTTCATACTGGTTCTTCTATTGCTGTGATATTTATGAAGCTCAAAAATTGACCGATAATGTTTATTTTTTTCGGTACAATAGTTAGTGGCATAGAGATGGACAAACGTGCAAAAATATTTGAAGATAGAGCAATATTTGAGCCAGTTATAGCCTAAAACGCTAAATCCCGGAGGACTTTTGTATGGGAGCTAGATCAAAAAATTAACTGATCATCACCACAAACAACATGCTGTTTTGCTATGCCAAAATACTTATCTGTTCCAAATTTCATTGAAATATCTGCAAAAATGCGGTCTCTACATTGTTCACAAGAATACATTAACTCCCAGCCGGACTGACATGTTTAAATAGACTCAGGAAGTGATTATGTGGCAATCGGTATAATTAGAGGCAGGTCTGAGGCCTTTGCTTTTGTAAGGTACCAAAATTTTTTACAAAAACATAATAAAATTTGGGTATAACAATATAAGAAAACTTTAAACTCCTTTTGAAAAACACTTGAAATGTAATTATACTATAAATTAAGAACGATAGATATATACAGGGTGTCCGCCGGCAAGTTATACTAATATATTTTACCGCCAGTTTGGTAAACGTTAATCTCGACAGCCTGTATTTTTCAGTCATGAAGTAGAGACATGGCAAATTTATTATGAAAAAATATTCAGTAACCCAACGTGTTTTAATCAATAAACATGACAACCCCGTTTTTCATGAAAAAATAATAATGAGTGCCGAGGCATATTTTCATTTGAGTGGATATGTCGATAGCCAGAATAGTCGGTTCTGGGTAATAGAACCCCCTCAAATTATCCATCAGTCACTTTTGCATCCATTAAAAGTGGTAGTCTGGTGTGCAATTTGGTCAGGAGGAATCATTGGAGCTTACTTTCTTAAAACGGAAAACGGCGTAATGGGAAGCGATATCGCATACAGCTAGGATTACAATGGAACTTCTCCGAGATCTCTTTCCACAATAAGTTATTTCAAGAAATGGTGATGATTATTGGCCTGATTTGACTGCTCCAGACTTCTTTTTGTGGGGATATCTGAGCAGCAAGATTGGTGCATATAAACCACCTTTCCGGCGGACACCCTGTGTATGGCAATATTATTGGAGCAACAATACCAACAGGGTAGTTCTAAGGGGAAGATATTTTTATGCTCCATATACAAAGTAACCCAAAAGGTTTGCCTTCCAATTCTTAACGCTGGCAGTTTTCAAACAAACTAGCCTTTGCTTTAACAATCCAATAATCCCAGGTTTCTGGCTTGCACTTGGAAATCCCCCCCCCCCCCCCCTCCCTAGGGGTACTATGGTACTAAGTGGATAAAATTTACACATTTTTGCACTAAATGGAAAAGCTCCTAACAGAGTGTAAAATAGCGTTTTATGAAGTACCTAACGACCCGTAATTTTTTTTTATAAGATACAAACTTAACTATTAATATTTGTATAGTAATTTAAAACTTAATTATCCAGATTTGTTTTGTTAGGTTTTGTTTGCATAATTTCACACAATATTGTTTATAGGTTTAATGTTTATGTAAAAGTTTTATTAACAACACTAAAGGGTATTTCGTGTAAAAATTTACATACTAAAGGCATAAGCAGCTCATCAAAACGATCAAAATTTCGAATTGAATCGAATACCGTAATTTTCCCCGAGTTTTATATGCACTTTTTTAAGTTAGACAATTGCTTTCAAACTTTACATTTTAATATTATTCCCGCGCAACGCCGGGACGGGTAAGCTAGTATGAATATAATTCCAGTATTTAAATTCTAACTAAAGGTCTATTTAAATAGAACAAATCAACATTCAACTTACAGTAGTACTGAATGGAAAGAGTGCTGATGAGAAATCGTAGCTGATTTCGAAAACGTATTACACTCGGCTAGTATGGGAATTACTTAATTTTAAATAAAAATTCTTTGCTATCACAAATTTAATAATGAACTTCAAGCCGAATAAATAAAAATTGTTAGAAGATCTTAAAAAGTTTAAATAAATAACTGAAATGTAAAAAATAAATAACATTAACTTTACAAAAAGTTATTTGAAATTCTTAGTGTATCAAAATTCATCAGCCAACCTGTATTTAAATATATTACTTGCTTCTGTGCTGTTCTCGACGAAGGTTAGGTTAGGTTACGAAGAGTAGTGGCGAGTCAAACTCGCCACCTCCACTCGGACGCCCTCAGGCCCATTTTTAATTCCTTTCAGAAGAGTCAAGAGGGGAAAAATAAAAGCAAAGACAAGTATTTTATAGGTAAAAGGAAAAGAAAGCAAGAGTGCCGTCCGCAAGATGTCCAAGGAAGTCACAGGCACTGAATCACCTTTATGTCCAGCTACCCAACCTCCTTAATGAAACCTATGATGCTTCACAGCCAGGGACCTCACCAAGTCCACCTAAGAAACGCCCTCCAAACCACCTCTGTCGGCGAATCTGCAGCCCAGGGCAGTGGCAAACAAGATGTTCTACCGTCTCTATCTTTTCGTCCCCGCATTACCTGCAGAAATCTGAAGAGTTCCTGTACCATTTGTTCGTCCTATATCTTTCATCGCAGTGCCCTGTGAGAGTCCCCATAATGCACCTCAGAACCCCCCTGCTCTCCTTGAGCATCAGGTCAGTGCCCATCCTGTCCAGCATGGGCCATAAAAGTCTGGAGATCCTGCGATCAGCCCTGTCCCTCCAGGTTTGGCTCACCTTGTCCATTATCCAATTCCCTATCAGTCTGTAATAGAAACTCAGTGGTGGCCTCACCGGTTCAAAACCAAGTCCAATATCTCGGGCCGATTCCTTCCTTGCCAGTTTATCGGCAATCTCATTGCCAGAAACGTCATAATGACCCGGAATCCAACAAAATATAACCCTGCGTGTCCCCATGATGACCCTTAGAGCACGTTTACAGTCGACCACGAGTCTAGACCTGACATAATATCCCTCTAGAGCCTTAAGCGCGCCGTGACTATCAACGTAAATTGTCACGTCCCCTCTACCATCCGCATGCTCCCCTATAAATTCCGCGGCGTTCATCACCGCCAGAATTTCAGCCTGGAAAAAGCTTCTCGTCCGGAAGTCTGTAGGGCATTCCTTTCCCCTTGTCCATTATATAGATACCAGCCCTGGTGCCTACCTCCATCTTTGATCTATCAGTAAAGACTGCACACCCCTCATACAGCTTCTCTGATCCCTTCCATGCCTCCCAATCCGGAAACACTACTTGGAGCAGGATCCCAAAGTTAGGTTCCGCTACCATATAATCCGTCACACCTGACTGCCGCAGGAGTCAACTATCCCCGGCCCTTCCTAAAATGCCGGCATGTCCATCCGAACATCCCCACGTATACCTGACTCACTAAGTCTACACAAGTTCCTGGCCGCTATTCCAGCAACCAAATACTCAATGGGAAGAAGAGGTGAAACGATATCCGGCGCTGCCTGTGGTATACTTTTCCTGGCCCCTGTAATGCCTAGTACAGCACATCTATGGACCTTCCTTATGTCGTCCCTTTCTAGGGTTCTCCACCATACAAGGCAACTGTACGTAAGAATTGGCCTTACAACGGATGTGTAAATCCAGTTCACCGTAGCAGGTTGAAACCCCAAATTCCCACTTATGGTGTTCCTACAGGCATAATAGGCATTGAGAGCCTTCCTAAACCTCTCCTCTGCGATGGCCCTTCAAGGTAACTTGCTATCCAGGACGATATCCAGATACCTGGCCCTAGTTTTAGCTGAACCCCGTCAAGGTCTGGGAGCTTGAAATCCGCCACCTTGTACCTTCTGATAAAGAGAACTAGCTCTGTCTTCCCTGGGCATACTCTCAGTCCCTTGTTCCTGGCGCAATCAGACAAATCGGATAATGCACTCTTCATTACCTTGTTCCTAGTGGATAAGAATTTTCCCGTCACTAAAACCACGATGTCGTCTGTATAAGTCACTACTTTGATTCCCTTTGAGTCAAACCATCTCAATATCTCGTTGACTACCAAAATCCACAGTAGTGGTGACAATACCTGTGGCGTTCCCCTAACCGCACCTCTCTTCAGATGTTTGTTTCCCCACTGAGAGTTGATTATTCTGCTACCAAGCGCAAAACAGATCCACTCCGTAATATGCCCTGAACTCCTACTTCCGTCCGTACGTTTCCAATAGCTTCTATTGAAACATTGTTAAAGGCTCCCTCAATGCTCAAAAACGCACCCAGTGTGTACTTTCCTTTACAACCCCCGCTCTATGAACCTCACTGCATCATGAAGCGCACTCTCAACAGATTTACCCCTAAGAAAAGCATGCTGAGCATTACTAATGACGTGCGTATCAATCGTGTTCCTAAGATAAAGATCGAGTAGTTGTTTTAAAATCTTCAGTAGGAAATACGATAGGCTGATTAAAAGGTTTAACATTTCCTGGCTTTGAGTGGCTGGCCATTCCAGCCTTAGGTATAAAAATCACTTTTACCTCTCTTCACCTCAAGGGTATGTAGCCGAGTGTGATGCTAGCAGCATCGTATGCTACGAGAGATTCTGTAGGGGCATTCCACCGTCACGTGTTGGACAAATTCAACTATTTTTTAGCACTTGTTTTACATACAACTTCTAATTGGTAATTCAGAATTCAATTTTTTTTCTTTTATTAATTAAACTGCGTGGTAGTCTTCAATCTTACATCGAACTTGTTTTTAATAATTCAGAAAATATTGAAGAAAAAATTAAACAAACTTCGTCACGTGTGGGACAGCCTGAGTAGTGCTTAAATCCAAATTTCAGCGAATCAGTTGCACATAGAGAAAAGATGTCTAAGAAAGAAATAACAACTAACAACCACACTTTCTTATGATGGTAACAAATTTTTAATAAAAAAAATATTTATAGGTAAAAATTAACTTTTTTATTTCGTCACGTAAGGGACAAATGGCGTCACGTAAGGGACACAGTTGAAATTATTTTTATAAAATACACAAAAATCAAAAGTTAATTGCAGTTTTGTCTAAAGATAAGCTATAATTTTGCAGTCCACAATATTTTGATTGGCCTTGATGAAATAAAAGTTTGAAATTCCTCTAATGCATAAAAGTCAGATTAAATTTTTTCTCAGATTTTTGGGGATAGCACATAAATTACCTGGGTTTTTGAAACTAATTAAGAAGCCAAATAAGCAAAAAATTTAGCTGACTAAATGACAAAATGTTTGCTTTGGCTTATCATTTTCTCTCATACCAATCTCCTTATATTTTCGCCGATTCCATCTATTACACCCTTTCCATTAGTTGTAGCAAAATATTTGCAAAAAATGGCTTTGCGTACTTTGCGCTCAGCATTGATATTAATTTTACCATATAGCGGTTTTTCAATTCTGATGTCGAGCCATTGCTCCAAACTATTTCCACTAGAGGTAAATCTTCATTTTTCGTATTTACTAAATCGAAAAGCTTATTTAAAAAAAAAAAAAATTCAGTTTTGTCTTTAAAATTCGCATCCGAGCACATAAGGTGGAGTAAGTGCGGGTAACGTTGTATAGACTGGTATTGTGGTATTGTAAGTTTTTTCTTAAGCTAATAATATAAAAATAACAAAAACAGGCTAAATATATTGCTGCTCTCAGAAAATTATTAAAGCAATACTTTAATTAATATTTGCAAGTAATTTTGGGAGTCAGTTGCAAGAAATCGTTTTGGTGTGTGATCGTTTTTTTTGCTGGTGGAAAAACACAAGTTTTTTACTTAAACGGCGTGTCCGCTATGTTGCACGATGTTTCGAGCTAGTGGATTGGGATGATTTTCCAGCTTATTAAAGTACTTGTCCACATAGTTAAGGATTTCGCATTTTACTTGTGGAACTTCTAGATCCTTGGATGTTGCTGCTCTTAACATACCAAGGAGCACCAGTTATTATTCTTAGAATTTTGTTTTGACGGCGTTGAATCTTTTCTATGTTAAAGGCGGAAGCAGTTGTATCCCGTAGCACCAAATTGATTTCAAAATTGAGTTGCAGAGCAGAAGTCTACAATCAAGACGTAACACAGAGTTTCTACCAATTAGCCAATGGATTTGGGCCGTTTTAAGTTTTAATTGTGACAACTTTTCATCTATGTGGAGCTTCCATGTGAGGCGGCGATCTAAGTGAATGCCAAGATATTTTGTTTCAATACGTTGATGCACCGTATGGTTGTTAATAAAAATTGGGGGACACGTTTCCTTGCGTAACGTGAATGTAACGTGGGTGCATTTTTGTTCGTTTATTTTAATACCCCATAATTTTGCCCATTTTTCTACTTGGGATACGTGATGCTGCAGTTGTTTCGAGGCCTCTGTAGGGTCTTTATGAATACTGAGAAAAACGGTATCATCAGCAAAAGTCGATATATGAGTAAAATCGTCACGAAATTAAAAGTGTGGCAATCTAAAAAACATATAGGTATACCACATTACCCGCACTTACTCTATGCTTGAAAATTTACTTTGTAAAAAGTTGCAGCTTAAACAACAGGACACTCGTTCGCGACCATAGTGCGCTTTGAACTTCATTCTGGTATTCACAAGCGAAAGGCATTGCAAAATCAATTTGAAGGATACGTACACCTTCATTAAATTGGTCTTTTTGAAATTCATCTACTTGGATTTTTTTTAAATTAACATGTTTCATCACAATATGAACTGAATTCAGTTTGTCTTTCAGTTCAACTTAACTTGTTTAATGGGTTGTCAAACGTGATTTATTATCTGAATTTTTCCCCTTCTTTCCATATGCAGACTTATGCTTAAGTCTATGGACAGTAATAGTTTTTTATTATCAGAAAAAAGTCACATTAATTTTTCCAGCACTTAAAATCTAAATAAAGATCACATAAATTTTTCAGCAACCAGTCGTTACAGTAGTTTTGTTTGTCTTCATGTGTTATAAATTTGCACTTATCTGAAGGAGTGTTTTTTATGGGAAGCACATCTTAAGGTGTAAGACTACAAAATTTTTAAAATTTTATTTCTATATTAGGATTAAATTCCGTAAAAATGCAGAAAGCTTCCCGTAGATACATAGTTAAATAATTTTCCAACGCCTTTCTTTAATTCCATTTCCCCAAACCACAACCGAAGCATTTGCGCCTGGACAGGTTTATACTATATCTGGACGGTTATAAAAGGCTTTCACATCCTCGTATTACGAGTTGACATTTGACATGTCCAAGCTTGAACTTTCGGCTGGAGCAATATTCAATTTAGGCGCTTATTTGGTTGTTAACGCTCTTTTTTTGCTTGGCGATTGAGGAAGGGCTTTTAAAGCCTTTTGAATAGCTTTCGATAAAGTTTGTTTGGACTTTTAAGAAGGTTTTGGTACTTACAGAAGGTCTGTCAATATTTTGACATCGATTTCTTTATTAGGCCCTTTGCAGGCTTTTTTTATATTTTTCCTTAACTTGCAAAGTTTTTAAATCGATTTCTGAAATACTTTCTCTTTTTCGCTTATAAAGCTCACGTATTCTTCTCTATCAGCTAGGGCTAAAGGTTGGATCATCTTTCTTACGCTTTCCGCGAAGTTTCCGGATATGTTCACTACTGGTGGAAGGTTGTATTTTAGTAATATTTGGATAAGCCACAAATGTAGTGCAGTAAATTACAAATATAGTTTGTAGATGGCAGAAAGATTGAAAGATTTCAGATATCTTAATTCTTGGCGTCACGTGTGGGACACTTTTTATCACGAAAGAAAAACTATTTGCAAAGTGTTTAAGTGCAAATTTTTTTGTCAGCTTTTAGACCACCAAAAGTTAGCTGTAAACAACAAAAATCAATTTGTTTAGTTGACTTGCCTTACAGTTATTAATAAAAAAAGGAAAACGGCGTCACGTGTGGGACATAGAAATTTACCTTTGCATTGTAATTATTTTCTCGGGAACAAAGCACTTTACAGCAATAAATATTATACAGTTTAATACCGCTCACCATGCCCTTGAACGCAGAAAAGAATATTAGTTCTTATGTGAAAAACAATATTAGCAGCGACCTCTCAAAAAATGGCGTACAATGAAAAAGAAAAGCCAGATTCTTTATACTCTCAAACAAATAACGGTATTTATGAAAATAGTGATCTACTCGTCACGATGAATGTCAATTTTTTGAGATGAGAACTTAATCTCTCTATGTAGATGCAAAAATATAAAAAAAGTCAATGTTTATAATAT
The DNA here is from genome assembly GCA_963583895.1 of Melanophora roralis. Taxonomy (NCBI): domain Eukaryota; kingdom Metazoa; phylum Arthropoda; class Insecta; order Diptera; family Rhinophoridae; genus Melanophora; species Melanophora roralis. Next base: position 56,416,812 of record OY757188.1, read on the forward strand.
TGTTCAGATTTCCGTTTTTTCATGGAATGCTCCTGTAGCATACACGGGTAAACACCGTCCAGTGGCGGTGACTTATAGGATAGAAGGTATCCACCGCCCATTTTACCCTATCAAGCGTTACCAGGTCCTCTGCCACCCCTGTCATGTCCGCTATCTCCACAAGACGTTCGAACCCCCCCCCCCCCCCCCCCCCCCGTATAGCTCTTTTTGTACTTATTGAAGAATATCCTGTACCTTTACCAATCCGCATTGTTCCTCTTGAGTTTTTCCCTATTGAATAGCCTTCTCACCATGGTCCGTTGCTCCCTGAGCTCCTGGCCCACCAGCCTGGCTGTTTCCTCTTGCCGAGAAAGACCTCCGGGCATGCCTGTTCAAAACTATCTCTCATCGAATCAGTTAACAAGTTCACCACTCTCTCCAACTCCCTATGCAAAAACCTCACAAAGTTCAGTATTCCCTATCCTCAACGTAAAGTCTTCCCTGAAGATCCCACAGTCCGTCCCTTTCGGGACCTTATTTGGGGCTCTCGAGATTAAAACTAAAGGTGATTCAGCTATGCTCCGAGAGAAGGAATAGTCATTCGACACCCTACATTCCCGTACAAAATCCCTGCCTACATTGGTAAGCGTGAGATCTAAAACTGCTTCCCTATCCCTATTCCTGAATGTCGGCATGTCACCCCTAATGCATACATGAAGATAGTTGCCAGTTATAAATTCATACACTGACTCACCTCTTTTATTGATATCCCTGCTTCCCCATTGACTGTAATGTGCATTTGCATCGCAGCCGAGCACCAGATTCCATTTTCGTCCTCTTGTATGCCCGACCAGCCCTTATACCCGGTGGATCCGCAGCCTCATAAGGCATTTACACCGAGGCCATTGCTAACGTTGGCTCGCCCTTATCCTCTCCTAAAACGACGGTTACATCACCAGACCTAAAGGGATGAGGAATTTTAAAATTAAGCTCATTCTTTTCCAAAATACACGTTCTTATCTACCACAGACGCACAGTGGGTTCGATGACATCGAAAGTGGCGAGCCGTAAATTAAATTTTTTGGAAATTTTTTTTTTTTTTCAAATCGTTAAATATGCATAAAAAGGCATATTCTGAAAAAAAAGATACACGGTAAAACATTTGTTTTTTACGATTTCGTAGACATTTTTATTTTTCGGAAAACTATAGTTTATTTCAGAATTTTTGCCGTAATTTTAAAATGGAAAGTGATTTTTTTTAAAATGGGAAGCAAACAAAAGCTTATATTGTCTTCTTACTAAAAAATAAATATATATTTTGCATAAATATAAATATAAGTTTAATTTAAAGTCTGAATTTGGATTTTGAAAGATTTCGAGAATTTTACAATTTTTTTAAAAAAGTAACGAAATAAATTTTTATAATTTTTTTTTGTTTATCAATAATTGTCATACACCATATTATGAAACCATATTATGTTCATTCTCACCTTCATCATCATAATCTTCGCTATCATTACTCTCACTTTCATGTATTTCTTGAAAAATAATAGGCGATATCAAAAGCTGTAGTTCGGAATTTGATAATTGTTGCTTTTCTTTCCGCTCATTTTGTTTATTAATACTAGATATGAATGGATCTGAACTGAGAAAAAATCTATTTAGAATATCTTCATTCGACTTTTCTCGGCTGCATTTGCGAGCGAAGTGTTCCCTATAATTTTTAAAATCCTTATTTCTGGCTTCTTGATCATCTTCTGAAAGTTCTTCAATCGGTAAAAGGGCATATTTTATTTACTAAAAATTAATGTATTGTAGGAGTCATACAAAACCATTTTAACACTCTCGTGAATAAAGATGACTGAAACTTGTTTACGCACCTATCTCCGACAACAATAGTAAGCATTGAACGGACGTTAGTTTTGTTAAATACATGACTTTGAAAAAACACGACTTCAAACAGAAAAATGTTAATAGCAAAAAATGGAGCAACAAAACTGCAAATTTTCGTTTTTGTAATATCAAGCTAAGATTTTATACTTTTAGTAAATACTAGCTGACCCGGTGAACTTCGTACCACCTAACAGTTATTGAATATGTGGATTTTTTAAAAGAGTACAATGTTTATTTAGTCAAAAAGTTCATTGGAATATATTTATAAAGAAAACAAAAATTCAAAAAGATTTCAAAAATATGGCGTTTTAGGTAAAAGCTGTTAAGGAAGCTACATATGTATTTTCGTGCATGGGTTATGTTTAGGTTAATTTCGTTCAGTGCAGTACATTGTGATATACGACATTTTTTGTTTTGTTATCAGGTGCAAGTACGAATAAAGCAGATGGTTTGCCTACATGTGAACATGCAACGTATATTTGGCTATGAGAAAAACATGTATTTTCTTAATTAAGACCACAAATACTCAAGGATTGTCCTTGTGATTTGTTAATAGTCATTGAGAATGCAAAACGAATAGGAAATTGAATTAGCTTAAACTCAAAAGACATATCGGTTGGTATAATCTGAATTCTCGGTATGAGAACTTCTTCATCTTTGAATTTTCCTCTAAGTATAATTGCGTGAATAACATGGACTATCAGTTTTGTTATTACCAAGCGCGTTCCATTGAAAAGTTTTGGTTGCTTTGAATTTCGAAGCACGATAACTACCGAGCCAACCTTCAGTTGTAAGTTGTGCGGTGGTAAGCCAGGCACATCCAAGGCGTTTAAAACTTCAGTTGGATAGTTGGTAGCTTTATCTTCGTTTGTTACACAATCAATTGATTTAAAAGAATGCAGAGTACCAACGATTTGATTCTGAACTATATACATAGTTTAAATCATCAACATCTATATTTTTAGCTGCTGAAATTGCCCGTTCACTCAACCAGTCATAATTTTTCCCATTAGCAATTATGTTAGGGAATACTTTCTGGATAAGCTGTTCTTTTGACGATACAAAATTACAAAAATTTTGAGGAAACGAAATCAATCCATTTAATTCGTCAACAGGAATACGGCCATTACCGATAATCAACAATTGGTTGGAGAAATCTTGAGCTGATAAATCGTTGAGCAATCTAACTCTCATGTTTTCTGTTAACTGCAGTATCTTTGCAAAACGCCACAGAATTGAAGATTTAACGCAAGCACTTATTCGATCAGCAGCCGTCCAGTTGAAGCTACCATTACAGCAATGTCGGATCTCGCACGAACAGTGGCTGAAATCAATGACATGACGAATGTCTTCCCAGTTCCACCGGGGGCACATATCTTCAATTAAGAGCAAGGCCCGGTTATGCATCTGTTTTTTTCTCCATATTATTATTATTGAATCTTCGCTAATGCGAACTAACAATATATATTCAAATCTTATAATTATGTAATTGATATTAGTCCAGTTAGTACCAGACCAAAATTTAAGTTCTCATAATAAGGTAAATAAGGTTATGCATCTTCGCATTACCTTCAAGATTTGGATTTCTCGAGCTGACACGATATTGATGTAAAATTACACATTGTCCTTGTATTTGTTCCACAGGTCACTTGGACTTGACAGGAAGCATGTCAATTGCAAATAATGACAATAGCAAATAATGTTCATATATGCCTCAGCGATTGTCGTATCCCAATGAGTACCGTTTTCAAGCAAATTGAGTTCTTGACATGCAGCACAAAATGTTGGGCAGACTATACCATTAACAGCACGTAATGCTGCAAATGATGTTGGACCACGAACATTCACCAGCAACAACCGCAAAAAAAGCATTCATCATTCTTCGGATGAACTGTATAAATGCGACCAAGAGCATCACCTGAACGCACATCCGGATGCCCAGGAACCATAGTTCCCTTCTTTCTAGGTTAAAATTTTTTTGAAGAAGCGTTCCAAGTGTAATACCGTGGCATATTCCAGTAAAGTAAAGTTTGTGGAAACGGATTGCTTTGACAAACAGCAAAAAAACTTGTCAATGTTGTCGCTGTAGGTATTTCAGCACGTTGGAAAACATTTGCCGCAGTGAAATATACTCGTTGGCCATTCTTCAGATGCACTGCTAAATGTGCAACAGTGGGATTACATTCGCGAATAGGGAATGGGAATATACGCCAAACCGCCTGATTGCAGTTCACAAAATCGTTTCCTTTTACTTTCTTTGTAATATTTTGACCGTTGTCATTGGGCGATCAACGGCGATACAGTCGATAACCGTCATTGCCAGTGATAGTTTCCGCCGTCAATTTTCATGGATAATGTTTGGAACAGTTGCGGTCGACCATGCACGAAGATTGGGGGTTAATGGTGCCACACGGTTCATGAATCATATATGTAATTACAACATCATGTAGTTCTTGATCTGTTTCAGGATCAGGGATCTCGGCACTTTTAATATCATCTTTCTGGTCTGGTCGAACTTCTCGACTAACCAAATAATAATGTGTGCATGCGGCAAGCCTCGTTTTTGCCATTTTATTGAATACATCCAGCATCGAGTATCTCCGAACACGTATTGCCTAACAATATTTATAATCAGCAAACGAATTTTTACCTAAACACACATAATTCACAAAATATTATCCTTAATAGCGTGTCAATAACTTTATAAACTGGTTTTGTTTGTTTCTTTGATAATTACTGAAAATTGCTGATAAAGCGTGAATAGAAAAGCTGTAGCCAATCGCATCTTTCATGATTGGAAGCTATTACCAAGAAAAATTTCACAAACAGTTCAGTTTATAATGGCTTCATTGTTTTATAGCCCTATCCGCCACTTGTAAATAATTTTTTTAATTTTTTTAAATGTTTGTTGTGCTTACAAAACTATGTATAGAAAAAAATTGCGTTAATGACTTGCTAACTGACAGACAGATTCATCATTGCATAGCCTAAATGCTTAGGGCAAGACTTGAAATATGTATTGGGTAATTTTGTAGCTTCTGAACTTAAAAAAGATAGAATAATAATTTACGCTCGACAGGTTTTAAAGTTATAAATGCATTTTTCGTACTTTTTTGAAATATTAGACCATTAGAGGCGAGACAGGGTAAAAAATATTTTATAACTGCTTATATCCATTTTGTACCTTCGGAACCGAAAAACATAAAAAGGGCTCAAACTATATTTTTAAATTGCGTTCGACAGGTGTCGAAAAAATATGAATATAAAAATGGGATAATTTTGATCCTAAGGGGTAAAAAGGGATAAACATTTTATTGGTAATTTTTAGGATATTTCTGTTACTTTTAAACTAATAATTTAAATTGCGTTCAACTGGTTTAAGAAAAATATGAACACGTTAATTAAAGTTTTTTTACAGTTACTGAGATTTATATAAGAAAGTATTTTTGTTGTACGGGAGGTGCCGTACCCACTATTCCCTTTTTTCTGAAGTATACTCACCTCAATTATGTATATTAGCAAACATAAACATCCATAGACAATACTGAGACTCTAGCTATAAGAATTATTGAAGTACATGTAAAAAAAAAATCCAATTGTACGGGAGGTGCCACACCAAAAAGTTTGGCGACCTTAGCTGTCACAGTAAATGAGATACACATATAAATATTTCCATGCTATTAGAGGTTCCACACCCATTATTCACTTCCTGCCTATACTCATCTTAGTTATGCATATTAGCATAATAAATACCCATACTAAATTTGGAGATTTCAGCTGTTACATTTATTGACATATATATGTAAAAGTGTTTTCTTGTAAAGGAGGTGCCACGGCTATTATTTTTTTCACGCCCAACCTCAGAATAATTGTAAACATCAACTTTGTAAATACCTACACAAAATTTGGAGACTTTAACCTTACACAGCTGAATTAAGCATATTACCATTATAAACATCTTTACAAAGTTTTGAGAAATCAACTGTTACTGTTATTGAGATATATAAAAAAAATAGTTGTATGCATACAGAGCACAATTATGCATATTCGCACTATAAACATCCGTACGAAGATTGGAGGCTTTAGTTAATACAGTTATTTATATATATACAAAAAATATTTTCGTTGTATGGGAGGTGCCCCGCCCATTTTTTTCTTATCGCCCATACAAAGCTCAATTATGCATATTAGCACTATAAACATCCGTACGAAGTTTGGAGACTTCAGCTATTACAGTTGTTGAGACATGTACAAAAAACTATTTTCGTTGTATGGGAGGTGCCATGCCTATTAATTTTTTTCCGCCCATACAAAGCTCAGTTAAGCATATTGGCACTATAAACATCCGTACGAAGCTTGGAGACTTCAGTTGTTGAGATATGTACAAAAAACTATTTTCATTGTATGGGAGGTGCCACGCCTATTTATTTTTTCCCGCCCATACAAAGCTTGATTATGCACATTAGCACTATAAACATTCGTACGAAGTTTGGAGACTTCAGCTATTACAGTTATTGAGATCTGTACAAAAAACCATTTTCGTTGTATGGGAGGTGCCACGCCTATTTATTTTTTCCCGACCATACAAAGCTCAACTATGCACATTGGCACTATAAACATCCGCACGAAGTTTGGAGACTTCAGCTATTACAGTTGTTAAGATATGTACAAAAAACTATTTTCATTGTATGGGAGGTGCTACACCTATTTATTTTTTCCCGCCTATAAAAAGCTCAACTATGCATATTAGCACTATAAACATCCGTACGAAGCTTAGAGACTTTAGCTTTTACAGTTGTTGAAATATATACAAAAAACTATTTTCGTTGTATGGGAGGTGCCACGCCTATTTATTTTTTCCCGCCTATAAAAAGCTCAACTATGCATATTAGCACTATAAACATCAGTACGAAGTTTAGAGACTTCAGCTATTACAGTTGTTGAAATATATACAAAAAACTATTTTCGTTGTATGGGAGGTGCCACGCCCATTTATTTGTTTTCGCCCATACACAACTCAATTATGCACATCAATAAATAATTTAGTTGTACCAAATTTGGAGACTTCAGCTATAATAGGTATTGAGGTATATGAAAAAAACTGTTAAATTTGTATGGGAGGTGCCACGCCCAGTCGAAATTTCTAAAAACAAATTAGCCTAAAACGCATTCCCAGATATCGGGTATGTCTTTTTTTTAAGTTTCATCAAAATCGGTCCAGCCGTTCTTGAGTTATAAGCGGTGTCACTAACAAAAAAAAAATTGTTCTTTTATATATTAGATAAGATTTAAAACCCAACTTTAACTAACTTAGAAGTTATGGTTCACGAAACATCAAAAATAGGCCAATTTTGGACCTTTTTAAAAAATCGTCAAAAATATTTTCACACATATTTTCAAAAACAGTACATCATTTTTGTACACTTTACCACCTGAAATTGAAGGTTCCATTTTTGAAGTAACACTTTGTTAACGTTAAATTTGGAAATTACGGACTCGTTTAATGCAAAATTTTACTTTTTTCGCTTTTTAAAAAAATTGCAAAAAATGTTGTACTTTGACACGTCACTACGGAGTCATCTGACAAGATAGACGCTTGAAAATTTACTTAGTGATGTAGAATTTTATTTAGTTTTATTTGATACCAAATATTAATACAAAAACGTAATTTTAAAAATTCAATTAAGCGTCACTTTCGAACCATTTCAACCCAACGTGAGACGTGACGAACAAAGTGTATCCTTTTTCCCTGAGTCCAAGAACCTTACTGTTTTTTTCCAATCCATTATTCCTGGATCAGAGCCACGTCGGCCTGGTCGCTGATGAGGTAGGTTGCCAGTTCGGCTGAGGCTGCTTCACTGTGATGGAGTTTTATTTGCACCACTTGTTGCCTCTTTCGTTTTGACCGGTTTCGGTAGCCGGAACCTTACACTACCAAGACCGAACTTGATAACCCCACCTCCCTCTTCCAAGACGTCGAGAGATTTCGCACTCACTGCGAACCTAAAATCCCGCCGGCATTACCTTTACAAGCCAGTGAGACTATTTTGGCTCCATTGGCTTGTGTTTAGCTCATTACTTTGCTTGACCGAAACTGAAATTATGGTTTCCACCGATGTTACCAGCGGTGGAATTCACACAGTCACGATTGGCGGCAGCTCAGAGGGCCGTATCACATCAAATTTCGCCCTTGGACAGAGGTCGCCACAACCGTCGACCTTAAGAATTCGGCAGACTTCCTGCTTCCACAGTTAACAATCTTGACACCTTTTGACCAATCCGCGCCATTGAAAGATACGCCCTCTGGGTTACCTACGTAGGAGGCAATGTTATCTAAAAGCCTGCCTTTAACCAGCCGCCATAGATCCGTATCAGAGTGCTGCTTCAAGTACTAAACTTTGCGGTGTATTCACTCATTTACTCTGATTTTTTGTGATTCATACCGCTTTTGTTTAATCACAAGAAAGGAATTTTAATAAAGAGCTAATTTCAAACACACACATTGAGCTCTTGTACTCGAAGTAAACATTAATGTTTGTGAATCTTTTTTGCGGTATGGTACGAGCCTCAGCAAGAAAACAAAGCGGTGCTTGATTAGTCTTGTAATATTCGTTTTCAAACGAAATAATATATTCAGTTAGCTGCAGCATGTATGATTGCAACGTCTCATTCAGTAGCGCTAAAAATGGAGTACAAACCAATCATGTATGCTACAGTTTTGTTCACTTTCGAGTATGTTACAAGAAATATTTTATGCATATGTATGAACTGGGTTTTGTGTGCTAAAATACAAATGTTAAGTAAGACATATGTATATGTTTATATATATATATATATATATACATATATATATATATATATATATATATATATATATATATGTACACAGATGCTGTTTTCTTTATGTTGTTTAGTTTGTACTTGATAAATTGATGGTAAAGGAAGGGATATAAAAAAATAAACTTTTAACATTTTTGTACATGTTTTTTTTTTATTTTCCAGAAATTTTTTATGCTGTTTTAATTTTTTTATTTTTAACATTTTTTTTAATAAATAGTTTTACTTAAAAATGTTGGTACTATTTTTGTACTAATTTTTTTTTGTTGACTCTATTTAAAATTTTTTCTTACTTTGATTTCCAATCCTTTTAAATTTTTTGATAGCACAGAAGGTACATTTGTCATGCCCTTGACCAAAATAGATATCAGCAAAATTTAAAGGATTGGCCAGTTCGTGCTATAATTTTGTCTTTATATTGTAGAAAAGTTATTGAAAGGCGGTTTAAATTTGAGTTTGAACTCCGAGCTAAATTGACCAGCTCTGAGGAGTGTTGTTTATTGATTAAATTTTCTTACAAACTATGTGCCTTATTTATACTAATTTGGAATAATTCAACAAACTGAATTTCCCCTCAATAAGTGCTGATAATGCACAATTAAATTTATTTCTCCTTAAAAATATTCACTTAAAATAATAATCATAATTTTATTTAAGGGAATGCAAGAGTTGCAAGAAATGCAGCGTGAGAATATTCTATATTGGTCGCGGAGGGTCATATTACGTAAACATCAAATTAGCTTGCTTGTGTGCAATTGAATTTGCTAATTGTTGCTGTTATGTTGGTTGTGTCGGTACACAAGTAATAAGTAATGCCCTACAGTGTTAGTCACGCTACACCTCCACTTTTCGGAAGAATGTTCATACAACTTTTGTTTTATGGACATTCTTAAATAATAGTGATTCCCATTAATTTATTTGTTATTTCGTAATTTAATTTTTCTTATTTTATACATATTATATTGGATTGTATTGTATTCATGAATACAATGTGGTACTTAAATCTATTAATTTTATATTTTATTGGCTTATGTTTTATGCATTATAATATATCTTAATTCTATTTTTATGAACTATTTGTTCTTTTTTTGTGTTATTATCTATTAGAGTTATATTATTTCTTTTATCAATACTTTTAATTTTAAATGGACCCTTATATTTTGGTTCTGTTTTATGACCTGATTCATTTTTTAATAAAACTAAATCTCCTACTTTAAAATTATAATCTAATATATTTCTATCATAAAGAAACTTCTGATTTAATTTATTTTTATCTAATAGTACTTGAGCTCTCCTATGTGCTACTTCTAATCTAAATTTCGCCTCTTTGGCGTAGTCGTCTACGTTGTATAGTGGGGTAATTCTGTCTACTTCGTCGAACTGTTGGAATCTGTTCGGTATTTTCGAAAAAACTAATTCATATGGACAATAACCATGAACAGTAGAGGGCGTGGTATTAAAACAGTATGTAAAGTATTTAAGCCATATGTCCCAGTCAGTTTTGTCTACTGATATGTAGGATCGTACGTATTCGTTAAAAGTTCTGTGACTTCTTTCAATTGTCCCTAATGTTTGGTGATGGTGAGCTGTCGAAGTAATTTTTTCAATTTTTAGTAGATCGCATAGCTCCATGAGTATGGAGTTTTTATACTCTGTACCCATGTCCGAAATGAACGTCTTCATCGGACCAAAGGTAAGAATAAACTTTTCAAAAATTGCCTTAGCAATTGCCTTAGCATTTTTGTTTTCTATTGGTATGGTGACTAAATATTTCGTTAAATCACATATTAGCGTAACGGCATATTCATTGCCAATTTCGGATTTTGGAAATGGTCCTATTGTATCCACGAACACTGTATCGAATGCTGCAGCTGGTGTTTGTGTAATAACTAATGGACTTTTTAAATGTTTTGTAGTTTTGGCTATTTGACACTTGTGACATTCTTTCACATGCCTCGTTATATCTTTGGACATATTTTTCCAGTAATAATATCTTCGTATTTTTTCTATTGTTCTGTAGACTCCGCAATGTCCTCCTTCTATTGGATCATTGTGGTATTTATTCAGTATTTCCTGAACCTTATCAGCATTTTCCTTATTTATGTGGATCACCTTGTTAAGTAGCGCTACTTTTAACTTTAATAAATATTTATTGCCCATTTGTTTAAAATTATCAACCGAGACAAATTCGAAAATTTTCTCGCTAGGTGCCACTTGTAACTTATCAATGTTGTGTTTATCGGCAACTTTTTCGAGCCTTGGGAAAAATTGTCCTAAGTCAATATTCCCATTAACAAACAAATCATTGATAGTAATATTTGCTGTAATAGATTTACCTCGCTTTATATAGCATCTTCCTGGGGTAATCTTTAATTTATAATATTTTCTGACGTCAGTATTTTTTACCGGTGTATATATTTTGGGCTCTTTATTTACATTTTCCTTTGTATTTTCATTATTCAGGGTTTCCTTTTTAATATTATTTTTTCTGCGTGTCATAGCTCTTGTTTCCATTCTTAGTATGTTATTTGTCTTTTCATTAATATCTTGTAAATCTTTTATAGTAATTCTTGATAGTGCGTCGGCAACATAATTATCTTTCCCCCTAAGATATTCCACTGTGAAGTCGTATTCTTCAAGATTCAGTCTTATCCTTGTCAGTTTTGAGCTAGGATTCTTCATTGAGAACAAATAGGATAATGGTCTATGGTCTGTACGGATGAGAAAATGTTTACCATATATATATGGCTTGAAATGGTTAATAGCCCAGTATATTGCTATTAATTCCTGTTCGATTGTAGATTTATTGCTTTCACCTTTTGTAAACGTCTTTGAAGCGTAGGCTACAGGTAAATGTGTATTCTCATACTCCTGTGTCAACACCGCGCCGCAAGCATATTTGCTGGCGTCAGTTGTTATACAAAATTCTTTTGTAAAATCTGGATACTGTAGCAAAGTTGGGTTCATTAGTGCTTTCTTTAAATACTGAAATGCGTCTTCACACTGTTGTGTCCATTCAAATTTTACTCCCTTCCGGGATAATCTTGTGAGATGTCTGGAATGTTCTGAAAAGTTCTTTATAAATCGTCGATAATAGTTACAAAACGCTACAAATCTTTTTGTGCTCTTTTCATCCGTTGGTGTAGGATAATTTTCTATTGTTGAATATTTGCTATCATCGGGTAATATTCCTTTATCTGTACATTTGTGTCCAAGATAAGTAACTTCTCTCATAAAAAATGAACACTTTTCTGGGTGTAACTTAAGATTGTGTTTACGACACAAATCGAATACTTTTGTCAAATTTGAAAGCATGTGTTTTTCTGAGCATCCCAACACTACTAAATCATCCATATATAAAAATGCCTGATTGGGTTGTAATCCGCTGAAAGCAAATGTCATCATTCTTTGAAAAGAATTGGGGGCTATTTTAAGACCATATGGTAATCTCGTAAATCTGTAGGATCCATTGTTCGTTGAAAACGATGTAAGATCTCTGGAACTTTCTTCTAAACCTATTTGATGGAATCCTGACATCAAATCCAAACAAGAAAAATATTTTGCTCTACCCAATTGATCTAAAATGTCGTCAATTCTAGGTAAAGGGAATTTATCTGCTACCAATTTTTTGTTGATTTGCCTATAATCAATGACTAGTCTCCATCTCTTTTGGTTTGAACCGGGGAGTGATTTCTTTGGTACCAGTAAAACTGGACTGTTGTATTCTGAGTATGATGGCTCAACTATTTCATCATTTATTAATTTGTCCACTTGTTTATCAATTTCTTCCTTGTGGCTATGTGGTATGCGATAATTCTTTATGTATACTGGCTCTGCATCTTTCATTCTTAACTTTTGTTTATAGAAGTTGTTAGTTGATACTGCTTCTGTTTCTAAACCAAAAATATCTGTGTATGCTGAACACAATGTATTCAATGTGTCTGCAAATGGTTTCGGGAAATTTTCATTCAAAATTTTCAATATATCTGACTTTCTATTTTCCGTTTTAGTTTCATTTTTTATGATATCATAATTAGACATGCTTTCGGTTTTTAATTTTCTTTGGTCAATTTTGATGATAGAGTTGTTGGTATTAAGAATACGAACAAATGCCTTACTTGACTTTACCAATGTATTTGCAATAAAAACACCTGGTTCAATCTCCTGATTTGGGATCAATAGCTCCTTTGTTTGGCTAATTATTTTTATTTCACGTATAACTTCTGATCTCGGTGGTAGAATGACATTATCAGTGCCTGTTGTCATGGGTATTTCTATGGGTTGTGATATATTAAAAGGACGTAAGATAAGGAAATCTCCATCTTCGTCAAATTGTAATATACAGTTATACTTTTTTATGAAGTCCATACCAATAATACCATCGCAAGGTATTGGGAAATCATTCTGTACCACTTGGAAATGATGTGGTATTAAAAATTTGTCATATTTTAAGTCAAAAAATATATTTCCTAGAGATTCTACTTTACCGTGTCCTATTCCACGTAACGTTGTGTAATTTTGAGTGTTAATCTGATTCTTATCAAAATATTTTGATTTTACTAGTGAGATATCAGCTCCTGTGTCTACCAGTAAGTTTACGTATATATTTGTTTCATTTATCCTGACATTGATGAAGAAGCTTAAATTAAGGTTAAGACTGTATACTCTTCTATTTATTTGTTTTATCTTAGGGGATGAAGTTAGTTTTCCGGGTTAGTCTCGTTAGACTCTGTCGCTCTGACATAATTCCTGTCTCTGCGATTATTAGCATGTCCTTGTCTGTTATTGTTGTTGTTATTATTTCTATAACTATTGTTATTATTATTATTTCTATAATTATTGTTGTTATTATTTCTATAATTGTTGTTATTGTAACTTCGGGGAGTGTTATAACCCCCTCTTCTAAATTTCCTTGTATTGTTATAACCATTGTTTCGTTTTTGTCCGTAATATAAAACAGAATTTTGTTGTCCAGTTGCTTCTGTACAACTGTTGACAAATTTGCTTACTGCCTCGTTCATATTGCTAAATTGACCCGCTTCCATTATAAGCTTTACGCGGTCTATTGTACAATTTTTGGTCATTGCCTGGACTGCAAGTTGTGTAGAGTATTTTCCAGCTAGTTCAAGGGGTAATCCCTCTGCAATATAAGTACTTTCAAGGATCTTCGCTAACGATTCTATCTCAGCACAATAAGTGTTAGCCGTTTTATTGTTTTGCTTGGTGTTCATAATTTTCGCTGACAGTACCTCCACAGATTCGCCTTTAACTGTACTTTTTAGTCTATCAACTATGGAACCAATGGTATTCTCATTGCTAATTAAATTTCTAGCGGTTCCTTTCAATTTAGTCTTTATCAGTGAAACCGCTACCAGTTCATGTGTTCCTTTAAGTGTATCTACGAGCTGAAGAGAATCCAGAAATGGTCGCAAATTTTCTGGTCTTCCGTCAAAATCACAAATTAATTTCGAAGCCGTATTCAAAAATTCTACTACAGTCTGTGACATTGTGTTTAATTCGTCTTTTTGTTCATTTATCATTATTAAATTAGTGTCTATTATTATACTCTCATTTATATCATGAGGTATTTTTTGTTGAATGTCATATTTAGACAAAATTTTTATCAATTGGTCTCTTAAATACCAAAATATTTCCAATACCTCGTCCTCGTGTTCTTTAGTAAATTTTGCTTTATTGGCAAAAATTATTTTCCTTATTGACTCTAGTGAGTCAATCGTTATGTCTAAATGTTTTTTCAATGTTTCGGGTCTTATATAAATGTTCTTGTTTATGCATTTGTATGCCTTTTTAAATTTCTCTTTTTCTTCTAAGATAAAATTCCTTATTAATTCCCATTTGGCCATTAAACCTTGTCCAAATCATTGGCTCTGCTAATGTATTTCTTTTTCAATGTCCTACTGTGCATTTGATAAATGCGTATTATAAAATTCAAAACTAGTATTATCGTGATTATTATCACGCAAATTTCTATTGGAAGTAAAGTTATTTCCTGCTGAACTACCTCTATGTCATTTACCAAGTTTGCGTTTGGTTTATCGAATTTTGTCTGTGTTCCGCCCATGTTTAATCAAATTTTCCCCATTTTTCTATCATTAGTGCTATCTCTAGTTCTACTGTCCTTCTTTCAATAATGTCTTCCCTAGTAGGTGTTCCTTCTATTCCTAACAATTTCCATAATTCTGTTAGCATTTTAATGCCTTGTTGTATTTCTTCCTCTGTCCTGTACTCAAAACTAAATTGAAAGGCATCTTTATCCTTATCCATTTTAAAATATATTCGCTTATTTAAAATTTGATTTGTTTTATTTATTTATTAGACAAAACACAAGGGGTATATTTTAAGTAACAAATTAATTGTGCTTGAGACTGTCAAATCTATTAAAATGTATTTTTATTTGAATAACGTAATAAAAAAATAACTTATTAATTAAAAAAATTTTAAATATTGTTTGCCTCGAGCGAAACTCGCTTACAGGCCCTAAAGGTGCATATTGGTGCACTCTTTTGAAAAAATGATAATTACTTTTCACTTATTCTACCATGTTTTTCTCCAACTCCTTGACTCGTTTTTGCATTGGTGGTGGATGGCTGTTTACTTCTTGTTTTAGTTTTTTGGTGTAGCTACCTCTGCTTTTGGGCTTAACTACCCCTGGAATATGGTTTTCAGTTTTATGGCCACCTGTTGTTGTTTTTGTCCTTCATATTATGCTAGTCTATTGGCCAGACTATCTTCTATCGCTGCTGGCGGACCTTTGGCTGTAACGCCAGGACTATGATGAACAACTTTTTATTTGTCAGTCCTTCTCGTAGTAGGTGCTTGGTTATTAGCACTCTTTGTTGTCTGCACAAATTGTTGCAGGATCATTTATTTTATATATTTCTGGCAGGATTATTTTTTTTTTTTTTTTTTTTTATATTTTTCTGGCAGGATTATTTATTTTATTTATACTTGCGTGCTTTTTTAACTAAGCACTGCAAGTTTGGCAGGATCGCCATGTAGAAAAGTTATTGAAAGGCGGTTTAAATTTGAGTTTGAACTCCGAGCTAAATTGACCAGCTCTGAGGAGTGTTGTTTATTGATTAAATTTTCTTACAAACTATGTGCCTTATTTATACTAATTTGGAATAATTCAACAAACTGAATTTCCCCTCAATAAGTGCTGATAATGCACAATTAAATTTATTTCTCCTTAAAAATATTCACTTAAAATAATAATCATAATTTTATTTAAGGGAATGCAAGAGTTGCAAGAAATGCAGCGTGAGAATATTCTATATTGGTCGCGGAGGGTCATATTACGTAAACATCAAATTAGCTTGCTTGTGTGCAATTGAATTTGCTAATTGTTGCTGTTATGTTGGTTGTGTCGGTACACAAGTAATAAGTAATGCCCTACAGTGTTAGTCACGCTACAATATTTCACTCGGCAAATTTAGCAACGACCTTAACGTTATGTTTAAATATCATCATTTATCCTAAGACAGTAACTAAAAGATTAATTAATTCTTTAATTTGTTGTTTCTAGTGAAGATTTTAAGAAAAATCGTTATTTCCTTGTACAAAGCCGTTTTTTTCCTCTTGGCCAGCCTTCAAACATTTTTTCAATTTTTATTTTAAATTATTAGTGGCTTAGTGCTTCCTTGTAGGCAATGTTAAATGTTGTGTTATTTTTTGGCAACAAAATGAACTGGTTTTCTCGATTTCCGGATCGTGAAAACCGACATATAATTTACCATGTGAAAAACATGCTTTACGAAGATCAATTCCAACCAAAAAAAGGTTTGTCCTTGAGACTTGTTAATAGTCATCGCAATGGATATTTTCACTGAGAACTGTAAGCGTTTAAATGATATAGGCAAGTCCGTAGGAATCATAGGAATGGCTAAACACAAAACTAGAGTTATTGTTTTTTTTAACTGAGTTCCTTTTTTATTGTATATAAGCAAAAGCATTCACATACAGCGTGTGTGTGTATGTTTGTAAATTGCTATTTTGGTTGGTTTTTATCTCATTATAAGCTCTACTTAGTAGTACAATATTTTGAGACTAAATGTATCACCCTCTGTTTAAAAAAAATAGTTTTGTATGGGGGGTACCTCTTTTCCTGCTTCGAGCGAAAATTCACAAAATTTTAGGCAGATAGCGATTTTAGTTCTCGACATATACCATCAAGTACATTTGATTTGTATGGGAGGTACTACGCCCACTTAAGGCAAAAAAATAGACTATGACCTATGTACGTTCAGGAAGCAAAAAAAATAACATTGGTGAAAAAATCATCCAAATCGGTCAGCCAGTTTAAGATACAAAATCTGTGTGTTCGATCTTGAGGTCAATAATTTTATTTCTTTATTTGTTTATCTTTTCGCTAATATTTCGCTACTCTTTATGTAGCTTTTTCGGGGAAAATTTAATTTTTATACCTATATAGTTCACGAGTTTTTAAACAATCAAAAATAAAATAACAAAAAATCAAAGTTTTTTGAACAGTACATAAGAAAAATTATAAGCTTAAAATATTTTTATTTCAGTTTTCAGTTTTGTTACCTAAATGCCTATAACTTAGAGCAACATTTTCTGTAAGATTAACTTTAAAGCGAATACAGAAAATGTTGTTCAAATTACAGGCGTTATATTTTATATTTTATTTAATATATTTATATTTTAATCTAATAGTTTTTTTGTGTACTTTTCAAAAATGTTTTCTTTTTTTTAATATTTACAGTTTTTGATTTTTTTGTTATTTGATTTTTGATTGTTTAAAACCTCGTAATTTTATTAATTACATAAATATAAAAAATTAAATATAAAAAATAAAAATTTTCCTGAATAAGCTACATAAAGTGTAGCGAAATGTTAGCGAAAAGATAAACAAATAAAGAATAATGTGCTGTTTTTACAAGACAATCAATCGGCTTGTAAAAACAGCACATACAATTCTTTTAACTTAAGCCCAAACAAACAAATTGTATATTTACTAAACAAAAAAGGTCAAAAAAATCCAGAATACTTGAAAGATTTTTTAATATAAATTAATAAACTAAAACAATTCAGAAGATTCAACAAAACAAAAAATTTAAAAGCAAACAAAGTAATTTAAAAAAAGATTACATAAATAATTCGTAAATAAAATAAAATAAAACAAGTAAGAGCGCTATATTCGGCTGTGCCGAATCTTTTATACCCTTCACATTGGTGTTTTAATGTACCCAGCCGAGTTATTTTGTACTGCAAATAATATAATAAAAATACCTTGTGTGAGTTTTAAGCGCATAGAAAACTTGACAAAATGTTAACGTTCGTATGGATAATACAAATAGATGAGGAACGTTTGAAGTCGACAGTAATAAAAGTTTTTGACATTATTTATAATAAAAGGTTAATAAAATTTGTTAATTTTTATGGGATGTTCTAGTCCCCCTGCTCCTCTCCATCTTTTTTCTAAAATGTATGAATTATTAGATTATTACTTTTTGTAGAACATTTGATTTCGATATCTGTTATAGTTTCCGAGATATAGCTTATCTAAAATTTCATAAAAATTGAATTTGTATGGGAGCTACCCCTTGTTCACCAGCCACCCAAAAAGTTTTTACTTCAAAGCGTTGGTTTTGTTGTCCAATTACTTTTTGTAGAATATTTGATTTCGATATCTCTTACAGTTTCCGATATATAGCGTATCGAAAATTTCATAAAAATTGTGAATTTGTATGGGAGCTACCCCATATTCACCCCCCCACCCAAAAATATTTTCTTCAAAGCGTAGGCTTTGTTGCCCAATTACTTTTTGTAGAATATTTGATTTCGATATCTATTACAGTTTCCGAGGTATAGCGTATCGAAAATTTTACAAAAGTTGTGAATTTGTATGGGAGATACCCCATATTCACCCCCCACCAAAAAAATTTGTACTTCAAAGCGTAGGTTGTGCTGTCCAATTACATTTTGTAAAACATTTTATTTCGATATCTGTTACAGTTTTCAAGATGTAGCGTATCGAAAATTTTACAAAAATTGTGAATTTGTATGGGAGCTACCCCATACACCAAAAAAATTTTTACTTCAAAGCGTAGGTTTTGTTGTCCAACTACTTTTTGTAGAACATTTCATTTCGATATCTGTTACAGTTTCCGAGACATAGCATATCGAAAATTTTACAAAAATTGTGAATTTGTATGGGAGCTACCCCATATTCACCCCCCACCAAAAAAATTTTTACTTCAAAGCGTAGGTTTTGCTGTCCAATTACTTTTTGTAGAACATTTTATATCGATATCTGTTACAGTTTCCGAGATATAGCGTATCGAAAATTTTACCAAATTTGTGCAATTGTAGGAAAACTACCACTTCCCCTGATCCTATCTGAAGAAAATTTTTCCATTATTTGGGTGCCTACTTAAAGAGTATCCGTTCCAAGTTTTGTGGCAATAGTGACTATACTTACTAAGATATATAGGGATATATGCACGGATTTTGTCCTAAAAAAATGGGTTGTTTTGGGTTTTCGCTTATATCTCGGTCAATAGTGAACCGATTTTGCTGATTTTAAATAGCGATTGTTGTTGTGATTGACTGGTCTGTATCTTTTTATTTGACTCCGGAAACTTGATTTCAACAGACGGGCAGACAGAAAGACGGACATGGCTATATCAACTTCCCTATATAAGGATCCTGAATATATATACTTTATGGGGTCGCAAATGGATAATAAAGAAATTACAAATGGAATGACAAACTGATATATACCCTTATCACTATGTGAAGTGTATAAATATAACACATTTTGAGGTCCAAAGTTCACTTTTTAGTTAAAAAATTTTTATCAAACCAATTTAAGAATAACATCCTAGAGCATTAGAAAACTGTTTGTCGCTTTAATTTTATTAACAAAAAAAGGTAATAATAGGTTTTGCTTAACAACAAATTCAGCTAATCATAACTCTTTTATTTTTAAAACCTTTTGAAAACCTACATACATAAGTACTAATGTATGTAAGTATGTACGTATGTACATAGGTATTAAAACAGTTTTTAAAGCAAAACAGATTAACCGTAACAACCAACTTATTTAAATTAAAAGCTGCCTGTGTAAATAATAACATTTACCAGCAACAAAATTAAAAAAAAATTAAAGTTCAAGAAATGTTTTACTTTGATTGGGAGTTAAAATTTAGCTCATTTTAAAATTGTTGAATGTGTATAAAATAAGTGTCTCGAACCTATAACAAGAATATGAAAACAATCGTACCAAAAAAATATTCATGTTCGTTGCGCCCACAAGTATTCATAATGATTTTTTGAAATGAGCTTTTTGGTTAAATTAATTTCTTGTGATTAAACAAAAGCGGTTTGAATCAGTTTTGTGATTAAACAAAAACGGTTTGAATCAGTGTTGTGATTAAACAAAAGCGGTTGGAATCAGTTTGAATCAGTTAGAATCAAATTAATAATGCGGTACAGAAGCGAGCCACCGCTTTTAAACAAACGAATCAAGTCTCACTTGCAACAGATACATACTCCTTGCTGATTATTTTGGTTCATGTCGATGGTTGAACTAGAATAAAATTGAAGAATACTTTTTTGATTTATACCGCATTTTTAGCCGTAGTGAGTAAGTAGGCTCGTTCATACTCCTTGCAGTCCTCTGATCCGTATCTATCCTTCCGTCCGGGTTATTACGGTCTATGACAGCTACTTGGATGCTATACGCGCAAATAAAAGAACCTTTTCTATGGTGGTTTGATCACAGACTAAAGAAACTAATTTATTTACATATTGCTTAAACTGTACCAAGTTAGCTAAGTACAACAATAAAACCACTCAAGAGAGTGTCATTTAAATTTATACAAGTTTATAAATAGAAACATTGCAGTAAATACATCGTATGATGTAACTGTTAAATTTTGGTTAAGCATACAGAATTTAATAATAAGAAACAATAAGGTGGTATCTAAATTCAGGTCAAGACGATAACAGAATAAAACAATTTTAAATCATCGTCAACATTCCGCCAGCCTTGAACAGAGTTTATGAAGTTCAATCATCTTTCGGCAACCGACATAATTTTGTAATAGGTCTTCGAAACGTTGAAGTTGCCATTCTAATTCCCCCATCAGAACCAGCATGGGTTTCTGTCACACGACCAAGTTTCCAGCAAGCAGGGTGCAAATTTTCTTCTCGCAGGATGACTACGTCATCTATTTGTAAATTTGGTTTTTCGTTTAACCATTTTGATTTGGGTTGGAGCGACTAAAAGTATTAAGCCAGCTGTTGAATAAGTTTCCATCTGGAAATAGCGGATGTCTTTAAGTAAGTCACATCAACCTCAGGCAAAGCATTCAGGGGTCCGCCAATCAAAAAGTGGCCTGGACTGATATATGATAGGTCATCTGCGTCAGCTTGGACCAGTGGTCGTGAGTTGAGAATAGCTTCGATTCTTGCTAACAGCGTAGTTAGTTCGTCGTATTTAAGGGTAGCTTGACCAATGGTTCTCCGCAGATAATGTTTCATACTTCTTACGGCGGGCTCCCATGCACCGCCAAAGTGTTGTGCCGCAGGTGGTATAAAGTGCCATTGAATGCCTTTAGTGGAAAGAAAATTTCAGACATTATTGTTAAATTCAAAACTTGTTACCGCTTTGTAGATTTCCCCCAGTTTCTTAACAGCACCTTGAAAATTAGTACCATTGTCACTGTGTTTATGACCACAAAGTCCTCTTCGAGCTACGAACCTGTCTAGAGCAGCTAAAAAAGCATCACAACTTAAATCCGTGACCAGTTCAATATGCACGGCTTTTGTGACCAGACAAATAAAAACAGCGATGTATGATTTCAGCATGGGAGACTTCGACCATTATGTTGTCTATATATAATAGGACCGGCGTAGTCGCAACCGACTCCAAAAAAAGGATAAGCAGCATTAACTCTTAATTTGGGAAGATCGCCCATTAGCTTTATCGTTGAAGCGTTGACAGACTAAACATTTATCACACACAATCCAATACCTTTGACGCAGTGTAGCAATGAGAAGGCTTATTCCCGCATGTAAA
Organism: Melanophora roralis; assembly: GCA_963583895.1. Lineage (NCBI taxonomy): Eukaryota > Metazoa > Arthropoda > Insecta > Diptera > Rhinophoridae > Melanophora > Melanophora roralis. The sequence goes on from OY757188.1 coordinate 56,438,590, forward strand.
ATTTTTTAGATGTAAATCATGAACAATTTTGTATGCAATGGGGCTGTTTTTGTGCAGTATAATTTGATGCTGACTATCATATGGCAAGTTAGCTTTGTTAAGTCTGCCACCTACTCGTAAAATCCCATAGTCATCTAAAAAGGGTGATAATCTTTTAAGTTTTTTATTAGTAACAGGTGCCCTTTTTTAATGGATGATATAACTTGCGCAAATTCTTGATAGTATTTAAAGAATTCGTTTTCAGCATCCCTTATTTTATTTACCAAAAGCGGCAATTTATTTTTGGATTTGAAACGAAAATTGTTATTTGCCCTATAGGTGTAAGCAAGTGCTCGGACCATGCGAGTAAAACGCGAAATTCGATTACTTAGGTCTTCAATTACGTTAAAAGAAGTGGTTGTAGTTAAAACAACTTGTTCTTCTAAACGCAAGTCTTCATTCGTTTTCAAATCCTTAATAGGGTTTGGCCACTCAGTTGGTTCCCCTAGCAAAAAGGATAGCCCTTGGAACCACATTGGATGATCAATGAAAGAACTTGCTCTGACTCCTCTACTAGCACAATCAGCTGGATTCAATATAGTTGGAACATACCTCCAGCTGACATCCGGAAGGGTGTCAAGAATATACCCAGTTCGATGTCCGACAAACGGTTTCCATTTGGAAGGATGTGATGAGAGTCACGCCAATATAGTCTTACTATCTGACCAGCATACAACCTTATTTTTGTCTATACTGAGCAGGGGCATTAAATACTCAAAAAGTTGTGCCAAAAGGTATGCAGCACACAGTTCCAGTCGGGGAATTGACATCATGTTTATCAGAGACACCTTTGTTTTCGCCATCACTATATTAGAAGATACAGCACCATCCGATAATGTTTTACAACAATCGACTACTGCCGCGAAGGCTACACTGGATGCATCACAAAACCCATGATATAAAATGTTGGTTTCTGTGGAATAAATAATTCTAGGAATATTAATGTTATTTAATAAATAAAATTCCGAAAACAGATCTTTAGCCATGGTTTTAATGTCACTAGGAAGCTGATCGTCCCAATCCGGCTATGATGACAGGTGAGATCCATCCAAGAGGATCAAATATTTTTGAAAACTCTAATAGAAGCTTTCTCTTAGTATCAATGCAGTAATCCTTTGGTTTAACATTATACGAGAAACAATCAACAACAGGATTCCACACAACCCCTAAAAGGCATACAGTCATGTCCACAGGAATATTTACTATACTCTCAATTTTATCATCATCCGGAATATTGATCAAAATTTGTCTCTCATTAGATTCCCATTTTCTTAATCGGGAGCCGCCAGCCGTAAGGAGTTGGTTTAATTCTTCTGCTAATTTTTGAGCATCTGCTATTGTGTTGGAGCCAGCCATACAATCATCAACGTAAAACAGGTTTTTAGTGCCTCACATGCTAGTGGAAAGCGCTTACTCTCATCTTCACTTAATTTTAAAAGGGTTTGTAATAAAAAGCCCTTGCTTTTTATTATGTTTAAATAAAACTCGGTCAGTATTTTAATATAAAAGTCTTTTTAGTTTTTTATTGAGACGACCTAGTTGTGCATACAATATGGCGAGCTTAGTGTATCTTAAAATAACGAGCTAACTTATCTAATTACTTTTAATTCATTCCCTATGTAATAGTGGTTACTTAAAGTAATGGTGTTGACAATCTAGCGATTTTGCATACATATTTACACGCTTTTTTTTTTTTTTTTTTTTTTTTTTTTTAATCATAAAATATTATAATAAGTTTTAGTAAGATTTATAAAAATTAAAGTGGCTAGCATGTGGACAAAGAATCAACCCCATAGTCTCTACCAAATCTAAGTGGCGGCCTCACAGTCCGACCACTTCTGGTTATTGTAGGTCCGCTGGAATTTTCACGGTTGGCGCTATCGCCACTAATGTGTGAACCAGTGGTTTCAGGATTCATTTCGATAGGGGCAGAGGCCCCCCTTGAAACAACTGGCTCGTTTATGCTACTTGGACCCTCAGTTGTACTATTGTCACAAACCTCCCGTGGTGATGGTCTGACGTCTGTAATTTCACCCTGCGGTTCCGTTCCACCTTCCTCATATAACAAATCAGAAGCATTAAAATCATCATTCTTTGTTCTCACAATAAATCGTCTATTCCGCCTAAAATGGTTGTCAAAGCTATCTTTAACAATATATGACCTATCATTGTAAGCCGATACTATCCTACCATAGTGCCATTCCCTCCCATCTTTCCTAAATAGAACTAATTCACCGTCCTTCAACTTTGACAAAGGCCTAGCACTCCTATCATAATAGTACCTTTGCCTTTCCCTTTTGTTCTCAATTCTGTGTCTAATTTCCTGTTGATTGACGTTGTTCGGTTTAAGAAGTGAACCAGCAATTGGTAATTTTGTTTTAACAAGTCTTCCAAAAAATAATTCAGATGGAGTAACACGCATATCTGCCAATGGGGTTGTGTTGTATTCTAGGAGTCGATACTGAAATTGGTTCTCCTCACCTGTCTTAACACAACGCCTAAGGATATTTTTCGCAATTGAGACCCCCTTTTCCGCTAGTCCGTTACTTTGTGGATATCTTGGGCTTGAAAAACTAAATTGTACATTGTAATTCGCAGAAAATTTCGAAAATTCCCCAGATCCAAACGGATTATTATCGCACCTAATTACAGTCGGGTATCCCAAATGATTAAATATTCGGCAAATAGTATCTATGACATGCGCAGACGTCTTTTTGTGAATAGGTAAAGAGATAAGGAAGTTTGAATACGCATCAAACACTGATATATACGTGCGACCAGCATAATCGAAAAGATCCATTGCTACTATATGAAATGGATAGTTTGGAATCTCATCCTGAAGCAATGGTTCCTTTTGATTATTTCTTTTAAATCCTTCACAGACTTTACAGGCAGTCACTAAATCTCTAATCTGTTTATTCATACCAGGCCAGTAGTAAAGTTTCCTTGCCCTGGCAAGCGTTTTTTCTATACCAAGATGGGGTGAATGAAGCCAAATTGTCATCTTGCGCTGCATTTCAGTCGGTACAACTAATCTGTGATTTAAGAATAATAAACCATCCTCCACGTGTAATTCAGACTTGAGCTTGTGGAACAACTGACTCAACTCGTCAAGTTTGTGAAATCCGGGCCATCCATTTACAACATAATTACAAATCCGTGAATATGCGCTATCCCCTTTTAAGATTCCCTGATAGTACATGTAATTTTCCGGAGTTAAACAAACTGATTTTGTTACCGTGTGAATCACGCCAGAAAGTTCCTCCAACTCCATAACATCTGGCAATTGTGCTCTGGACAAACAATCAGCCAATAATAATTCCTTGCCTGGTTTATAGACGATTTTCATTAGTGGATATTTCAATAAAAACATAAACATGCGCTGAAGTCGCATCGTCACATCATCTATGTCGCGTTTCATTAACGCTTCCAATGGCTTGTGGTCTGACTCCACAGTAAACTCCCGCCCATATAAGAAAAAATGGAAGCGCTGACAAGCGAACACAATTGCCAAAAGTTCTTTCTCGATTTGAGCCCATTTCTGTTCACTCTTACTCAGAGTTCTCGAAGCAAAAATCACAGGATGACCATTTTGGATAATGACACACCCCAGTCCGTCCTTAGACGCATCCGTCTGCACTATTACAGGTGCCTTTGGATCAAATATAGCCAATACTGGCTCAGCCGTAACTATTCCCAATAAATTTTCAAACTCCCTTTCATGTGTACCCGTCCATTGAAATTCTACATTATTATGCGTTAACTTTCGCAATTCAGCGGATTGCCTTGAAAGATTTGGAATAAACCTTGCTAAATATTTTAAAATACCTAAAAATCGCAAAACATCTGCCTTATTCTCAGGTCTTTTCATTCTCAACATAGCATCCCGATATTTTAAATCAGCTTTCATTCTTCCCTCACAAATAATATTTCCCATGAATTTTATTTCCCTTTGCCTATATTGAATCTTATCCGGGTTAAATCTTATGTTATTCGCCCTAGCCCTACTCATAACCATTTCCATAATCCTATCATGTTCCTCCCCATTAGCAGCGCAAATTGCGACATCGTCAAAGTATACCAGAACTTCCTTTATGTCCCCAAAAATTCGGACCATTTCCTGTTGAAACATTTCTGGCGCACAGTTGAGACCAAATGGCACTCGAATGAATCTGAACCTTCCAAAAGGAGTTAGAAATGTTGTTAAATCCGAACTCCTTTTGTCCAGCTCCATGTGCCAGAACCCACTTTTTAAATCTAACACAGAAAACACACTTTTATTTACTAATTTTGAAGCCAGGTCATCTAATGTAGGGATCAAAAAATACTCGCGCTTAATACAATTATTCAATGGCTTCGGGTCCAAGCAAATACGAAGCTCACCATTCGGCTTTTCAACTATTTGTAAATTATTTACCCAATCTGTTGGGTAATCAACGGGAACAATTATACCCTCATTCACCATTCGTTCTAATTCACCCCTTAGTTTATCTAACAATGAGTCTGGTACCCTTTTCCTATAATGTAATACTGGATGAGAATCTTCCTTCAATGAAATCGAAAAAGTTTTCGGAAATTTCCCCACTCCCCGAAAAACATCCGCGTATCTATCCATGAATACTTGCTTTGACCCCATATATTCACAACCATTAGCATCTACACGCTTTACCAATCCGAATTCTCGACAAGTTTCTAATCCGAGTATAGGTTCACGACTCCGATCAACAATAACAAATTCAGCAATTTTCTCAATCCCCGAAATAGTCTCTACACACTTAAGACTACAAAAACCAAAAATCTTTATTCTATTATCATTGTAATCCACAACTGAAATATTTCTATTCGTATCATATACTTCAATTCCTAATTCCTTAACAATGTCTACTGGTATACAATTCACATCCGCCCCAGTATCCAATTTAAATGTAACAACTCTGTTTCCTACTCTATAGTTCTTCGTCCACTGCTTAGTCAACGCTGCTATCGTATTTAACCTAAGAATATTTTTTTTACTTGATATGTTTTTTTCTAATAGTATCCTATTGTTATGTTTACCTACTACATCGTTCCAGTTGAGTTCAGCTACTTTCGGTTTGGCACTAGCGGTTTCATTTCCTGTTGATGGTTTTTTTGGCTTACGACACATGCGTTGGAAATGACCTTTCTTTTGACAGAAATAGCACGTTGCGTCCTTAGCTCGGCATTCCTTTACATGACTAGCAGTCCAAGAGCCCCCGCAGTTAAAACAAACTTTAGTGACTGGTTTAGTATGGTCGTCGGTTTTCAGTGCATAAACTACCGGCTGTTTGGCATCCAGTATACTTTTGTTTGAGTTCGCGGCCTCATGCGTTTTGCATATCTCAATGACTCGACTCAATTGTTCATCACGGCCATCCAAAAGTTTGAGTTGTAGCTTCTTGTCATGGACCCCCACAATGATCCGATCGCGTAACATTCGATCCTCATATAGTTTGCCGCATTCACATTTGTATGTACAATAACGCAATTGAGTTCGCAATTCGGTTTCAAATTCCATAAATGATTGACCTTCTTTTTGGGAAATAACATTAAACTTGTATGACTCCATTGCGATATTTCGCTGTGGTAAACAATGTCCATCGAATTTTAGTAGGACATCATTAAGTGTACGCTGAGTAACATTTGTACCCACTGTAATGGTACCTAATAACGAATTTTTTGTTCCATCATTCGGGAACAAAGTGTTATAAATGTTAGCGCCATCACTTCCGATTAACCAAATGAGATTTGCAATTTTGGTATCTTCTGGTTCCTTGTCCTTTCCACTGGCAATCATGTAGACTAAAAAATTGCGCTTCCAGTCGGGCCACTCGTTGGCTAAGTTTGTACAATCCAACTCTGAAGGCAGACGATCATTCGATGCCATTTTCACGTGGTGTTCTTTTCGATGAAAATTAATTTTTTTTTTTTTTTTTTTTTTTTTCTGGGAAATTATAGAATACTTATTTCGCTGTAGATCCCACTTCTGACACCATGTAATAAAAAGCCCTTGCTTTTTATTATGTTTAAATAAAACTCGGTCAGTATTTTAATATAAAAGTCTTTTTAGTTTTTTATTGAGACGACCTAGTTGTGCATACAATATGGCGAGCTTAGTGTATCTTAAAATAACGAGCTAACTTATCTAATTACTTTTAATTCATTCCCTATGTAATAGTGGTTACTTAAAGTAATGGTGTTGACAATCTAGCGATTTTGCATACATATTTACAGGGTTCGTGTTGCCAGATATGGAGCAGAGGTGGTACCGTAAGTTACTGTAGTGAGCCTATAGTGCCTTATTTTTTCGTTGGGATTATTTCTCCACAAAATTCTCTGATAATCGCGATCACACTCTTGTACTTAGATCATGCGAAACATTTGCTTACTATCAGCAGAAAACCAAAATTTTTTACACCTATATCGTAGTAAGACTGCCATGAGGTCTTGTTGTAATACGTGGCCTCTTAGTAAGTTATCATTTATAGATTGCCCGTTTGATGATTTGCTAGAACTATCAAATACTACTCGAAGTTTTGTGGTAAGGCTTGTATCCTTTAACACAGCGTGGTGTGGCAAATAGTACACCTTCGCAGCGGGGCGATTATTTTGAGGCACAAGTTCCATGTGCCCAATGAAATGAATTCATTCATAAATTCCCAATAAGCATTTTTTAAGTTATTATTGTATTTAAACTTACGTTCCATAGAGTTAAATCTCTTTAAGGCTCCAGTATAGGATTCTCCCAGTTCAGGGGTATGCTTAAAAGGTAATCTTACAGCATATCTTTCAGATCGGATTGTTGTAGAAGAGTGCAAATCCTCTGCCTTTTGATCCTCCGCAGCTAATGACGGCTTTTTTTAATTAAGGTTTTCAGCTTCCCAAAATAATCGCAAGGCTTTATTAAGATCTTCTTCATCTCTAAGTTGACTCATGACATTACACACTGTGACTGATTCGTCCATAGTACAACCACTGCAAATAACCCAACCAAATGCAGTGTTTTGAGCCAATAAATTGCCCTCCTTCAAAATCCTTTCTTCTCTCATTAACGGAAAGAAGTAATCAAACCCAATTAAAATATCTATATATTTAGGAGAATAAAATTTATTATCACCTACGGGGAGTGTTTTAATCTCATCCCAACAAGCAGTTTTTAATGTTGTACAAGGTAATTTTGAGGTTAATTTAGGAAAAATATGAGCAAGGATATATATTACTTCATTTCCATGGATGGATTTAATTTCCAGATGGACAGTTCCTCGTGTAGCTCCAGCTTTACTGTTATCCAGTCCACTTACTAAAATTTTTATTGGCTTCCGCACTAGCTTTAATCTTTGAGTACATTTCTCTGAAATTAGAGTGTTTTGACAACCAGAATCTAAAAGTAAATTACAAGTTTGGTAATATCCCATATTATCTTTTACCAATACCCTGGCAGTTGGCAGTAACATATTAAAATTATTTACCTCTGAAGAATCAGCTAAATTCACCTTAGTATCACCAGCAATGGTAAAGGTTTCATTCATAACGTTGGAATCAGTTGGACGAGCAGCTGATTGTACTTTGGTGGCTGGCTCCGTTGCCACCGTAGGCAATTTTGTAAATTTTGTTGACGACTGTCTGTTAATATGGATTAACGAGTAGTGTTTCCCTTTACAGGATTCGCATACATGTTTTGAAGGGCAGCCCTGCACAGTATGGCTAGGCTTTAAGCAATTAAAACATAGGTGTTTTTCCTATGAATTCTACCCGTTTTGAAGGGCAGCCCTGCACAGTATGGCTAGGCTTTAAGCAATTAAAACATAGGTGTTTTTCCTTTATGAATTCTACCCGTTTAGTAACGTCAAAACGGTTGAAAACCGGGCAGTAGGACAGATGATGATCTTGTTCACAAGCAACGCAGGCCCTTTTCATTGAACTAGCATAAGCACGAGTTGATTTAATAACCTTTGAAGAGGGTTTGTTATATTCTTCGTCTTGAGATGGCAAACGCTCCAAAGCGTCACAACGTTCATTCACGAAAGCACAAAAGATTTCCAGCGAGAGAAAAGGTGTCTTACCACAATGTTCAGCCCAGGCTTGTAAGGTGGGTCGGTCTAATTTTTTACATAGTATATGAATGAGCCAAGGATCTCTTTACGGCATCTGGGCCTTGAGCTCAAAGACCTCGTATTACCTCATCAACAACGTTTGACAGTTTACGTAATTTTGGAGTATCATTAGCTTTTGGTATTTGAAGGAATGTTTCAATTAAATACTCAACAACCAGCGAGGGTTTATCGTACCGCTCCCGCAATTTCCCCAATGCCTCTTCATAATTTTGATTAGATACCTGTAAATGGCGTATGAGATTAGCCGTATCATCCTTTAGGAGGCCCTTTAAATATTGAAATTTTTGGGCGGCAGACAAATTGTTGTTGTTGTGGATGGAACTTGTGTACAAATCGAAAAATTATTTGAATTTAGCATGTTTACCATCAAACACGGGCACATTAATTTTCGGTATTCGTACGGCAGTACCATTCGCTGAGGAATTAATCGTTTGAGACAATGTTGCTGCAGAACTTGTAGATGCTGTCAGTTGAAGACTAGATAATTTTTCTAACAATGCAGTCTGCGTATCCAAGAATTTTTGCATTGCATCATGTTGAATAGTTGTTGAATTCAACGGTTCCGAGTTATTGGAGTGCAGCCTGGCATCAATAAGCTCATTGTATTGAGTTCACATTCCGCTTCACGATCAGGAAATTGCTCCCCTTGGGCAGTCATTTCAATATCCAGCGATTGCTATTGATCATAAAGCGCCTCCAATTTTTCTAAAAGAGCACAAATGTCAAACAGCGAGGTTTGGTTATTCACTTGGCTGAGGAAGTTCTCAATTCTCGTAGCAGTACGCCTTATATATGAACGTTTATTTTTAATTGTCTCGGCACTATTCATACTAAATTATTTTTTATTTACTTTAAAAAATACTTCAAAATTTACACACAGAATTTGACAAAATTTTCGTTGTAAACCTTTTTATATTTTTTTTACAAACTTTTTTTAAAATATTAACGCTGAACAAATTGTCTTTTAGTTTTAACGGCACCAGCGAAAACAAAGTCGAATGTTCTTTTGATTTGTTTGCAGCTACAGGCACGCACAACATCATTAACAATATGTATGTGATTGAGAATAAATTTTTCCCAAATCACGTCGGGGTCACCAAAAAGTGTATGCGCAAAGAAAAGAACCTTTTCGATGATAGTTTGATCACAGACTAAAGAAACTAATTTATTAACATATTGCTTAAACTTGGTACATAGCTAAGTACAACAATAAAACCACTCAAGAGAGTGTCATTTACATTTATACAATTTTATAAATAGAAACATTGCAGTAAACACATCGTATGATGTTACTGTTAAATTTTGGTTAAGCATACAGAATTGAATAATAAAAAACAATAAGGTTGTATCTAAATTCAGGTTGTGAACTATAATATTTAAAGAAATTAAATAGAAATCGACAGATTGAAGTAAAAACGATAATAAAATAAAACAATTTTAAATCATAAAACATATTGAAAAGAGACGGTCGCAATTTCAATTCGCGCGGCAAAAAATATTAATATTTATTTAAACAAACGAATTTAATATTTTACATGCTAATTTTCTCGTACTAAATAAAAGTGTCTATTTTAATCAATAACTTTTGTTAAAAAATACTGTGAAAGTTAAGAGGAATAAATATTTTTAAATTTGTTAAAAAAAATCAATATTTCTTATAAAAACAAAACAAAAAAATATTAAACCTTTTAAACAATAACAAAAACATACGCACATACATTCATATATAAAGAGATAACTTAAAACAATAACCAATATTATCTCTTAGTTCAGTTTAAAATTGAAACGAAATTGAAACCAAACAGTTTAAAAGCCTCAGAGTAACAATAATATTTTAATTATTACAATAACATTAAAAAAAACAAATTTAATCAAACAGAGATACACATATGTACACACATTTACTTTCTACAAAACCAACAACATAAGAGACTTGAGAAAAGTAAGTTCGTTTACCTACCAGCAAACATAAACTAGTACAAAACAAAAATCAATAACAATTAATACCCGCGGGCAAGTACACTTAAACAATAATAGGTGTGTTCATGAACTGCAGTAATTAAGAATATATAAAAACAAAACTTTTTTTAAACAAAGCTACTTATTAACTTATTTTAATGTATAATTTAAGAAAGCAAAATAAGATAAAGTCAAAAATATCAAAAAAAAACTTTAGCTAAAAAATCCGAAGCTACTAAACAAAATTTTAATACTTCACCAATAAAAATGGACGCAAGTAAGACCCTCGCTAATGTTTTCAAACAAACCTCCCTGTCTGGTATCTCCCGTCTTACCCATGCTGACTCACCTCTGAAAATGATAACTCTTATGGATAAACGGTTTGAAAAACTCACAGACCAGATTGAAAACGTAATCGAGAAAAAATGAGTACAAGGAAGAGCTGTTAAGTGATTTAGACGAGAGGCTAAACATAATGAAAAGTGATATACTTGAAATCACTAAAAGAGTGTCTGCAATGGAAACAGTCGTGGCAGATGTAAAAATATGCAGGAAGAGATTGCATCGCTCAAAATTCAATTAAAAAATCAACAAAATAGCTCTGTTGCATGCGAACTGCGCCTTAACGAAATACCCTATCAAGAAAATGAAAATTTATCAGAAATGTTTTGTAATATATGTAGAACTATAAAAACTTCCATTCCAGCCATAAAATCCATTTATCGATTGCAAAATCATAATAATAAACTTAAAACTAACTCCAGAGATGCAGTTGTTATTGTCAAGATGTTGTCAACCTATGACAAAAATTTCTTTCTGAAGTCTCTAAACAGCTGCAAAAAAACCAATAGGGAATTCCATTTTTGTTTAAACCACCTGGGTATAAACTCTCAAAACAAGTTCTATGTGAATGAAAATCTAACTAAAGCCAACTTTCAAATATTTCGTGCTGCTCTTCGTCTTAAGAAAAGAAAAATTCTTCAGAGTGTTGTTACTGTGCGTTGATTTGTTTACATCAAAAAAACCGCAAATGATAATGCTCTTTGTATTGATGACATCCGATACCTACAACAGTTATTTCCTAATCTCGATAGCGCGGCTGTTACTGATACTACTTATGACCATTGCACTACCTTTAGTTAGCTTGAGTTTTGGTTTCACATTTGTATTTAACACTATCCTTACAAAATCTACTTTTCCTGATGAGTGGAAGCTATCAAAAATTATATTCCATTCCAAAGGCTAACGGTGAATTTCGACCAATCGCCATTCTTCCGTTTTTATCTAAAGTAATGGAGAATCTAATTGGCAAACAAATGATTGTGTATCTCACAAGTAATGATTTTTTATCTGAAAAACAATCCGGTTTTGTTAAAGGTAGAAGTTGTACAACTGCACTTGTTGATGTAGTTGAGCACCTAAGATCGAAACTTTAAAGTTTTGTTTTTATGTATATAATTTTTGTTTAAACTAATGTATTTATTTTTGAGTGTTATTTGCTTTTAACTTTTTTCTTTATTAAATTATTGTATAATTATTTAAACCTTATGCTTTGTTCACTAGCACTGTAATTTATAAGATTTTAATCTTGTGCTAGACATAATTAAAAAAATAAATAAATAAATAAAGCTTCGAGGGCTACAGAGCATTAAGATGCTTTTCTGGCTTGTTTTGACTTTTGCCTTAGAAGTGGTTGGCTGTTCTTCTTCGGACCTAGCTCTTTTGACAACTTCCCCTCTTTCTAACGGTTTCCTTAGTTGGGCAGCTCGCTTCGTACACCTAAGCACCTTCCCCAATGAACCGCTAAATTTATTTTCTGCACTCCTGGAAACTGTCGGGGTCACCGCATTGTCAACCTGGGTAGGCAAAGCAGTGGTTCCTACACTTTCCATTTGCACTACCGGGAGGAAAATGCCCAGGAGCTCACCGTTGGGGCCATAAACTTTTTAAAACTTCCTTACGTCCTTGGCCATCTTATGCAGATAGACCAAGGAGTATCTATCTAGTGCCGTTTATCGTCTTTTCCTTCTTTGTTCGGCTTCTTGTGCCCAAAATATAATGATGGACGGTCTTCTTTACCTGTCTGTTCCCCTGAAGACCCCTGCTCACCGCCCTTAGAATCGGGCCCTAAGCCCTGGCTGATATCATGGTGATATCTAACTCCTCGTCAGAACCCAGTGACAGATCTCCCAGGTCACTTCCGGGGAAGCTATCAACTAGTGCAAATGCCCATCCATCACTAGTTGTGTCCGTATATCCTCTGCTTGATAATTAATGCTGTCATCAAAGACCGTCAACAGCTCATTCAGTCCAAGGGAATCAGAATCTGAAGAGTCTGATTTGTCCGATTTAAATCTTCAGATCTTCTAAATTTGAATTCGTCCATTCAAGTCCCACGAGCACGCATGTAATGGTAAGGACCGTCGCGCGCAGTGACGGCATACGCGGACTAGGAAACTGAAGAATATTACAACCGACCCGTGCCCTAGCGTCGGAGGAGAGCTGTTAAAGGCAAATTTTTTAGATTATAATTAACCTTTCATGGCCTCGGTACTTCTACCAACCGCCTTGCCATTGAAAGTGTAGCTCCCTTTCAGTTGGTACACGAGGGTGTTGAACCCTAGGGCTGAGTCTAGTGTGCAGTGGGCGACCATTTCTGTCCAGCCTTTGCACAATACGCTCGGCCCCCCTATCCGCCACCTGGGAACGCGACCGATGGGAGTGAAAAGGAGCCAAGACTCCACACGGATGTTTCGACGAAACTTGTACTGCATGTTTTTACTTGACTTGCATCAATTGTTGTAATTATCTGTAGGTCTGTAAATGCATTGAATGCGATTTTACTATTGGTGGTAATTATTGAGTTTCTACTGTTTTCTCCTTCTGTTATCGATATATCCTTAAGTGCTGTAATGAGGTTTTCTATTTTGTTAGCAAAATCGAATATATTGCCATTTTTCTGAGTGATACCAGTTATCTCATTCAGCATAGTGTTTACGGTTTTGTTTTTAAGCTAGTTATTTATTAATTTTTTTATTGACGATATATATTTGTTTATATTATATAATTATTTGTTTTATTCTGTTATTCACTCGCAACTATAATCTCGACTTATAAATGAAGTTGAAAAAATATATACCTTTTTCGCAGGTATGTATTGTCAGTGTTACAAGTTTCATTGAGTTAGTACCGGTAAACTTCGGCACCAATTTTGCAACTAAGGATAGTTTATTCATATCTACATTCGTCGTGTCTATGACCTACGAAAATTTTTCTTTTCGTATGATCTAACAAGCCCAAGCATCCCTTCTTCAATTCAGCGAATCTTCCTAATAGTTCAGTTATATCCTGATTTTCAAACGTTATGTTTTTTAACTTCTATTGTCTCTGCCGTATATGGTCTTTCTAGCTGTTTGCCATTCAAAATAAGTTGTTCTGTATGTCCTAGATGTTTCATAAACACATCTTATATCTTTTTTTTAACAACAGTTTTATAATTTTTTATATTTTTATATTAAACTAGCTGACCCGGTGAACTTCGTACCACTTAACAGTTATTGAATATATGGATTTTTTTAAAAGAGTACCAAGTTTGTTTAGTCGAATAGTTATAAAGAAAACAAAAATTCAAAAAGATTTTAAAAATATGGCGTTTCAGGTAAAAGCTGTTAAGGAAGCTATGTATTTTCGTGCATGGGTTATGTTTAGGTTAATTTCCTTCAGTGCAGTACATTGTGATATACGACATTTTTTGTTTTGTTATCAGGTGCAAGTACAAAAAAAGCAGATGGTTTGCCCACACGTGAAAATGCAACTTATATTTGGCTATGAAAAAACATGTATTTTCTTAATTAAGACCACAAATACTCAAGGATTGTCCTTGTGATTTGTTAATAGTCATTGAGAATGCAAGACGAATAGGAAATTTAATTATCTTAAACTAAAAAAGGATATCGGTTGGTATAATCGGAATTCTCGGTATGAGAACTTCTTTACCTTTGAATTTTCCTCTAAGTATAATTGCGTGAATAACATGGACTATCAGTTTTGTTATTACCAAACGCGTTCCATTGAAAAGTTTTGGTTGCTTTGAATTTCGAAGCACGATAACTACCGAGCCAACCTTCAGTTGTAAGTTGTGCGGTGGTAAGCCAGGTACATCCAAGGAGTTTAAAACTACAGTTGGATAGTTGGTGGCTTCATCTTCATTTGTTACACAATCAATTGATTTAAAAGAATGCAGAGTATCAACGATTTGATTCTGAACTATATACATAGTTTACATCATCAACATCTATATTTTTAGCTGCTAAAATTGCCCGTTCACTCAACCAGTCATAATTTTTCCCATTAGCAATTATGTTGGGAAAACTGTCAGGATGAGCTGTTTTTTTGACGATACAAACTTACAAAAACTTTGATAATCAACAATTGGTTGGAAAAACCTTGAGCTGATAAATCGTTGAGCAATATAACTCATGTTTTCTGTCAACTGCAATATCTTTGCAAAACGGCACAGAAATAAGGATTTAACGCAAGCACTTATTTGATCAGCAGCCGTCGATCTTGGAATGACTGGCAGTGTTTGGGGAAAATCACCAGGCAGTAAAACCATCGCACCTCCAAAACATCTTGAGTCATTGCGCAGATCTTTTAGGGTTCTTTTAAGAGCTTCTATTGCGCGTTTGTGCGCCATTGGGCATTCGTCCCAGAAAATGATATTACACGCTACTAAAGCTTTGGACATGGCAGATTTTTTCGCAATGTAACATGTCGGCTGCTCTATATTTTGAAGGTTTAATGGCAATTTTAACGCTAAGTGAGCTGTGCGGCATCCTTCTTACAATGTGGCCGCTATTCCAGATAAAGCTACCGCTGCAGAAATGTTGGATCTCGCATGAACAGTGGCTATAATCAATGACGTGACGAATATCTTCCCAGTTCCACCGGGGGCACATATCTTCAATTAAGAGCAAGGCCCGGTTATGCATCTGTTTTTTTCTCCATATTATTATTATTGAATCTTCGCTAATGCGAACTAACAATATATATTCAAATCTTATAATTATGTAATTGATATTAGTCCAGTTAGTACCAGACCAAAATTTAAGTTCTCATAATAAGGTAAATAAGGTTATGCATCTTCGCATTACCTTCAAGATTTGGATTTCTCGAGCTGACACGATATTGATGTAAAATTACACATTGTCCTTGTATTTGTTCCACAGGTCACTTGGACTTGACAGGAAGCATGTCAATTGCAAATAATGACAATAGCAAATAATGTTCATATATGCCTCAGCGATTGTCGTATCCCAATGAGTACCGTTTTCAAGCAAATTGAGTTCTTGACATGCAGCACAAAATGTTGGGCAGACTATACCATTAACAGCACGTAATGCTGCAAATGATGTTGGACCACGAACATTCACCAGCAACAACCGCAAAAAAAGCATTCATCATTCTTCGGATGAACTGTATAAATGCGACCAAGAGCATCACCTGAACGCACATCCGGATGCCCAGGAACCATAGTTCCCTTCTTTCTAGGTTAAAATTTTTTTGAAGAAGCGTTCCAAGTGTAATACCGTGGCATATTCCAGTAAAGTAAAGTTTGTGGAAACGGATTGCTTTGACAAACAGCAAAAAAACTTGTCAATGTTGTCGCTGTAGGTATTTCAGCACGTTGGAAAACATTTGCCGCAGTGAAATATACTCGTTGGCCATTCTTCAGATGCACTGCTAAATGTGCAACAGTGGGATTACATTCGTGAATAGGGAATGGGAATATACGCCAAACCGCCTGATTGCAGTTCACAAAATCGTTTCCTTTTACTTTCTTTGTAATATTTTGACCGTTGTCATTGGGCGATCAACGCCGATACAGTGGATAACCGTCATTGCCAGTGATAGTTTCCGCCGTCAATTTTCGTGGATAATGTTTGGAACACTTGCCGTCGACCATGCACGGAGATTGGGGGTTGATGGTGCCACACGTTTCATGAATCATATATGTAATTACAACATCATGTAGTTCTTGATCTGTTTCGGGATCAGGAATCAGGGATCTCGGCACTTTTAATATCATCTATCTGGTCTGGTTGAACTTCTTGACTAACCAAATAAGAATGTGTGCATGCGGCAAGCCTCGTTTTTGCCATTTTATTGAATACATCCAGCATCGAGTATCTCCGAACACGTATTGCCTAACAATATATATAATTAGCAAACGAATTTTTTGCCTAAACACAATTCAGAAAATATTATCCTTAATAGCATGTCAATAACGTGGTAAACATGTTTTGTTTGTTTCTTTGATAAGTACTGAAAATTGCTGATAAAGCGTGAATAGAAAAGATGAGCCTATCGCATCCGCCAATTTTAAATATTTTTTTTATTTTTTTAAATGTTTGTTTGGCTTACAAAACAATGAAGAAAAAAATTGCGTTAATGACTCGCTATCTGACAGACAGATTCATCATTGCATAGCCTAAATGCTTAGGGCAAGACTTGAACTATGTATTGGTCAATTTTGTAGCTTCTGAACTAAAAAAATATAGAATTATATTTTAATTTACGCTCGACAGGTTTCAAAGTTATGAATGCATTTTTCGTACTTTTTTTGAAATATTATACCATGAGGCAAGACAGGGTAAAAACCATATTTTGAAACCGCCTATATCTATTTTGTACCTTCGACACCGAAAAAGATAAAAAGGGGCTCAAGTCATATCATATTGCGTTCGACAGGTTTCGAAAAAATATGAATATAAAATTTTGATAATTTTGATCCTAAGAAGTAAAAACTGATAAAAATTTTATTGGTAATTTTTAGGTTATTTCTGTTACTTTTAAACTAATAATTTAAATTACGTTCAACTGGTTTAAGAAAAATATGAACACGTTTTTTGAAGTTTTTTTTACAGTTATTGAGACTTATATAAGAAAGTATTTTTGTTGTATGGGAGGTGCCATGACCATTATTCCCTTTTCTCCTAAGTATACTTACCTCAATTATATATATTAGCAAACACAAACATCCATAGACAATTTTGAGACTCTAGCTATAAGACTTTTTGAAGAACATGTAAAAAAAAAATCTAATTGTACGGGAGGTGCCACACCAAAAAGTTTGGAGACCTTAGCTGTCACAGTTAATGAGATACACATGTAAATATTTCCATGCAATTAGAGGTTCCACACCCATAGTTCACTTCCTGCCTATACTCATCTTAGTTATGCATATTAGCATAATAAATACCTATATTAAATTTGGAGATTTCAGCTGTTACATTTATTGACATATATATGTAAAAGATTTTTTCTTGTAAAGGAGGTGCCACGCCTATTATTTTCTTCACGCCCAAACTCAGCTTAATTTTAAACATCAACATTGTAAACACCTACACAAAATTTTGAGACTTTAACCTTACACAGCTGAATTATGCATATTACCATTATAAACATATTTACAAAGTTTCGAGAGTTCAACTGTTACTGTTTGTTACTGTTTATTGAGATATATAAAAAAAAATTTTAGTTGTATGCATACAGAGCACAATTATGCATATTAGCACTATAAACATCCGTACGAAGATTGGAGGCTTCAGCTAATACAGTTATTGATATATATAAAAAAAACTATTTTCGCTATATGGGAGGTGCCCCGCCCATTTATTTCTTAACGCCCATACAAAGCTCAATTATGCATATTAGCACTATAAACAACCGTACGAAGTTTGGAGACTTCAGCTATTACAGTTGTTGAGATATGTACAAAAAACTATTTTCGTTGTATGGGAGGTGCCACGCCTTTTTATTTTTTCCCGCCCATACAAAGCTCAATTATGCATATTAGCACTATTAGCATCCGTACAAAGTTTGGAGACTTAAGCTGTTACAGTTAATGAGATATATACAAAAACTATTTTCGTTGTATGGGAGGTGCCACGCCTATTTATTTTTTCTACCCAATACAAAGCTCAATTATGCATATTAGCACTATTAACATCCGTACAAAGTTTGGAGACTTAAGCTGTTACAGTTAATGAGATATAAACAAAAAACTATTTTCGTTGTATGGGAGGTGCCACGCCTATTTATTTTTTCGCGCCCATAAAAAGCTCAATTATGCATATTATCACTATAAACATCCGTACGAAGTTCGGAGACTTCAGCTGTTACAGTTATTGAGATATATACAAAAAACTATTTTCGTTGTATGGGAGGTGCCACGCCTATTTATTTTTTCCCGCATATAAAAAGCTCAATTATGCATATTAGCACTAAAAACATCCTTACGAAGTTTGGAGACTTCAGCTATTACAGTTGTTGAAATATATACAAAAAACTATTTTCGTTGTATGGGAGGTGCCACGCCCATTTATTTGTTTCCGCCCATACACAACTCAACTATGCACATCAATCAATAATTTAGTTGCACCAAATTTGGAGACTTCAGCTATAATAGGTATTGAGATATGTGAAAAAAACTTCAATTTGTATGGGAGGTGCCACGCCCAGTCGGAATTTCCAAAAACAAATTAGCCTAAAACGCATTCCCAGATATCGGGTATGTCTTTTTTTCAAGTTTCATTAAAATCGGTGCAGCCGTTCTTGAGTTATAAGCGGTGTCACTAACAAAAAAAAAATTGTTCTTTTATATATAAGATACAATAATTAACAGTGTTATTATCATTGCCATTATTACCCAGCCTATATATTTGTCGTATAATTTTCTTAATCTACTTATCACCGAAAAATTAATATTAGTTATGTTGTTATATCTTCGAACTAAAATAATATATATTTAACATACCCAATACGAATAATAGATTATTCTTGTTTCTAAAATTTCAATACAAGCAATTAGGAAAATGTTATTGAATGAACATTATTTTATTCATAACAAAAATATCTTACTGTATTTTTTTAGACTTTATTTCCCAGATATTAGTACTGTTTCTGATGTTATTGTCCTGCAATTGTCCTTTTCTTCTTTTCTCTTCAATTAAAAAAAAATTAAATATATCTTTCTTAATCTGTCATGAATTTTATTTTGCATTTTGTTAAATGCTTGCTCAAAAGCATTTAGTATAAGTAAAAACAAAGAGGTTAAACTGAAATAAGTTTTATTCGTTTAGCGACTTCAATCAAAATTTGAAAATTTTTTCATAAACGTTTGATTACCGAATTTTTTTTTTTTTGCATGTATCAAAGACGGTAGGTCCCTTTTTAATTCTTTCCTGTGTATCCTCTGCCATTATAGCTTGCTACCAAGAACTGCACCCCTATTCTGTAATTCTCTTAGCTAAAACTAAATCTCGATCGCTAAAATGCTAAAAATAAACTACGGCGAATATTTTAGCTACTTTGCTAAATTGGTATTCCGTATGGTTTATCGCTTAGCTAAAGTTTTAATTTTTCGCCGTAGCTAATTTACTATCAGCAGACTTTTTCATTCCCTCTGCCTCGATAGTATGATGCTGAAAAGAGACAAACACATGTGGGAGCTTTTGATAATTTATATGTCAAGTTAGATCTATAGAAGGTGGTAGCGTTGGTACTACAAATACACCACCAACAATCATATGGAATTTTTACATTGTAAGTCCGAAGACAAACACCTAAACGATAAAAAATACAAACAAACACACAATGAAATAAACGCAAAATATGCAGCCTTTTATGTCATGGTGTTGGAGCAAGGCAAAACAAGAAATAATCTGCTGACGAGATAACACCACCTTTTGTTTTAATCCACTTTGTTATAAGTGCTGCCTTACATTATTATTAACGTTTGTTAAAAAATGTTATGCGTTTGCTTACAACAAATATATAAAATATATAAGAAAATATTTGTATATAACTTATTTAAAATAATATGCTTAAACATTTCTTAATTTTTCATACATACAGACTTAAATATTTATGTATTTTAATATGTATGTATATAACTGAAATGTAGTACTAATATATGAAACCAAAAATCGCGGAAATTATGGCGACATGTTTATATGATGGCAGCCTTAATTGTTTGCAAATAATTATGTATGTTTGCAATAAGTAAACAATTAGTAGGGCCTTTGTATGTATGTATTGTGTTTTAAAGAATTAATATTATACATATATCATTACAAAAAGGTGCCGAAAAATATTTTTTGTTTTATATTGCTGTAAAACGGCTTAAAATAGCCAATCAATTTATGTTAAAAGATATTTCATATAATTAGGGAACTGATTTATATTTTTAACAATTAATTTAACTAAGCAATTGTTTAGAATCTCTAGACATTTTTACAAAATATAATATAACTGTATTTTTACTTTAATTTTTTTGCTTAAATTAAAAATATTTTTCATTGAAAACATTAAATAAACAAATATAATTCTCTACTCAAATTTTAGCACTAAAAAATATTTGATGCTAAAATTTTAAAAATTTTAGAGATCAAATCGCTAATTTTAAATTAGAGAATTCGATATTAGAAAATTTTAGCTATAGAAATAAAAGCTTTATTTACGGAGAATTAAAATTTAGGACTATGCTAAATTAGGCGATATAAATAACAGAATTGCACTCGTAGCTAAAAATTGCCAAAAAGCTTTTTTAGATTTTTAGCGATAGAGTTTTAGCTTTAGCGAGTTACAGAATAGGGCGGCTGGTCGAATATATTTAGCCTCACATGCTAGCTTCAACTCTACCCCATTGAGTGTAGGAATTCTAAGAGCCCCAACCTTATACTTCCTGTCGAAGAGAACTAGGGCCTGCTTGGAAATGCATCACGAGTGTAAACTTTTACAAAAACGAAAAAAAAAACTGTAAAAAGGCGAATAATGCTTCATTTGTAGTCATTTTAATTTAAAAATTTTTGAGTAAATCAGTGCATTTAAATATGCTTTTTGCGCTACCCTTAAAATCATGATGCAGCGCAGTGATACATTTCCGAACAAGCCCCTTGTTCCGTTCTGTCGAGATTCACTTCTAACCAGGAACATCGCCTGTATATATAGGGTGACCGTTCGTACTGATTTCATCAGTACATGAACTGATTTTTCATCTGCTGTACTGATTAAAAATGTGCGTACTGAAATGTACTGATTTTTGGAAATAAGTACTGATTGTATTGATTTTTCAAGATAATTTGTTATTTAAATGGTTTCCTTTAAAAAATTTGCTAAGATTCTAGATTCTTAGTTAGTTCAGCTGGTATTTTAAAAGCTGCTTAGCCAGAGCGGTTACTTTGCAAGTCCCTTATTAATCGCCCGACGGTTGTTGGACTCAAATTATGTTTGGCTCTTTTAAAAGATGATATGAGGAGCTATTTTCTTGATTTCTTTACAAGTAAATCATTGGAGGAATTTTATTATGCAATCATAGTATGGAAATTGTTTAAACCAAATTTTTTAGCAATACTTTGCACTTATTGAGCAAAGATTGCTTATGTTCACTTACAATTCTTGTTTAAATATCCTAACGACCCACATAGGGGTATTTTGCCAATCTAGCCGGACATTACTTTTTATTTTTTACAATAAAGCTTCTAAAAAATTACTGAGTGTTCCTATATTAATGAAACTTGGCAGAAACATGTATTGTAGTCATAGGCGTTTAAGGATTTAAAAATAATAAAAATCAAACCAAGGGGGGAAAAGTTCCCCTTAGAAGAACTAATACCACCTCTGGAAAATTAAAATTTTTTTTTAAGTTTTCAATACTATTGTTATGCAAATGCAACTTTAAACGTAAGCGAAAGTTTAAAAAAATAAGCACTTGGACAGTGTCGTCCTATCCCCTTTCGTGGGCGGCGGCATTAAGTAAAAATTGCAAAAATAATGTATATAATAAAAATAATGGAAAACTTACGCCCAAATACTAAAAAAGTAAAATTTTTTTAAATTTTTAAGGTAGGGGCAGAAATGCCCCCAAACCCCACCCCCCGAAACGGACCTGTACAAAAAATTTTTTTTATATATTTTGCAAAAAAATAATTTTTAAGCTTGTTTGTCGCTTTTTTTTGTAATTTAATGTATTAAATTTATCTGAAAATAAGTAACTTATATATAACAATAACTTATTTACAGAAGTAACAAGTAATTTTAAGAATGAAAAAAAAACTAATTTAATTGAAAAAATATCCTTTTGCACTAAGAACAGGAGTGCTACTGTTCTTCTTCGTCTATTTTTTCAAATACCTCTTCTAAATCTGAATCCTCTTGAAAATCAAGTACAGGGGGAAGCATTAAAGAAACTGCATTTTTCGTAAAGGGCAGTGACTTCTTTTTTTGAATTGGTCTTATGCTAGTCATCGGTGGGCCAGAACTGAGCAAAAGTCTATTTATTAATCTACGTTACACTGAACTCTTAAAAACTTTCTTGCAAAATTCTGCCTGTAAATCCGAAAATGTTTTCTGATTACAGCCATGTATTAAAATCTTGTGCATTGTATATTAAAAAATTTTCTGAAACTGTATAAAACTGTTTCACCGCTGACATGTCGCCATCTCCTTGACATTTTGAAAGTTAACACAATTTTCTACCTACAAATCGCAACTTCTCTTTAACAAATTTATCTTTCTATTGTATTAGCTCTAATCCTGTATAAACTTTTTTCATTTTACTCTCATAGTTTTAAAAGGGTTCTGAAAACATCAAAAAAATTAGTACTTAAAGCACAGATTTGTTTCTCTTTAAATAATTATTTTGTTTTAACAATTTTCAAAGGTTTTTAAGACAGGTACAATTATTTTGTAGCATAAAATAGCGTCACTAAGAAAGCTGTCGCACAGGTATGCATTACCAGTTTAGGGGTGAGTAAAAACTACTCCTCGCACATTCCTTTTTATGCATGCAATGTCAGTGTAAAACCCAATTTAACCTGTTAAAATCAATTTTAATTTATCGGTAACAATTAAAATCAAAAACATTAAAAAAACAATTAATTATCAAAACTTTTTTGACTCACAAAAAAGTTTCTTACTCGTATGTTAACACACAAGATGAGAAAAAAACCGAAAAAAGTGAAATTTTCAAAAATTCGCAAAAAAAAAATGGCGCAAAAACGCGCAACGTTTTCTTTTTTCGTCTAAAAATAGAGATTTCAGGTTTTATTGTGATAGAAAAGATTTTTAGGATAATGACTGCCATCATTTTTAAAAACCTTTTGACTTTATTTTTTTAATCAAAAAGTGAACAAAAAAAAACCTCTTTTTTAATTTCGAAGGAATTTTTTTTACATAAAACTTTTAATAAAAATTAAATAAGGTAGCTGCTTATATAATCTTTTGCAGAAAGAAAAACTTAATGTAAAATCTGTGTTTGTTTAGCTACAAAAAAATATATTGCAAACCTTTTCAAAAGTTAATAAATTGCATGCAAATTTACTTAACTTTCCTGATTTTGACAGTGCCTCAAAACCACAAATTGCAAGCAAAAAATTTGAAAATTCACTATCCGATTCAGAATTTTATCTGTCGAGCTGCGCCTTTTAATTTTGACATTTCTTAACTTTCCATTTTGGCTTAATGTCCGGCTAGAATGGCAAAAAAAAAAAAAATATTTTTCTGTGTTTTAACTCAGGTTTTGATCAGTCAGTCATGGGTAGATAAGAATAAAAAATTTTCTTTATAGTTTTATAAGAGAAAAAAATATTTGCTTAATAGCCTGTTTAACGATGTCAAACGAAAACCTATGTATATGAAAGAAAGCTAGTCACTCACTTTCGAATAAATTTGGGTTTACCTCGGCAAATTTCGTTCGCCTTTACTGGCAGGTTTGTTTTCAAATTTTTGCTTTAAACAATATGATGTTTTAACCAATAACCCTTGAGAACATATTTAACTTATATTTTTTAGCATTTTAATACAAAGTGGACTTTAATTTACATCAAAAACTACATACTTTTATGGCACTCGAAAGCAAAATAACAAGTGACTGATTTTGACATTTACGTTCGCATATTAAGCTTGCGTTCGACTTAGGTAAACCCAATTTTGTCTGAAAATGCTTTCGTTTTCGCTCGACTTGTCTTTCGAGTGAACGTTCGCTTAAAGTATACTTAGGTAAACCGAAATCAGTTTTCTTTCGCTTAGAATGTGAACGAAAGTATTCTTTCGACTTCGGTAAACATGCTATATATTTCCTTAATAAAAAGTGTCTGTAAAATAAAAAAGTTTTTAATGCTATCAACTTAAGATATAATATATAAAACCCTGGTTCCTTCTCAGTTTTTTTTTTATTTTGAAAAAAATTAATAAGGAAGCGAAAAATCCTTAAAATTATTTTCTTTGACAGTAAAACCACAAAAGTCTGACTTATTTCCGAAATATACCATGAAGAACGAGTATTTCATGATTTGTGCTAAGTGGGTGAACTGTTTAATACTTAAGCTAGTGGAATAATGATCAACCATTTAAAATAGATTATAAAAAATTTAAAAACAATTGGAGCGATTTTATATCGCTTAACTCTTGGTTAAAAAATCTTACAGCTTCATAATTTATTGTAACAATTGGTAATGTTAGTCTTATTTTTTTTTTACAAAATCAAGTGTCTCCAGCATACAAACGGACGGACAGGCATGCTTAAATCGGCTGAGAAAGTAATTTTAGTTCAATGTGTACAACTAAGGAGGGCTCCTAGACTTAAAAACCAAAAGTGTACTGTTTACTAACAAGAAATAAATGGTCACCCTGTGTATATATTCCCCATCAAGAAGGCCCCTTTCTTGTTAACCAACCACATCATGTAGTGTGTTCTCGACTGATTTTAATCTATCAGTCTTTCCAACGTCTTGAGCAAAAAAGACGAAAGACAAAGACGTCTAAAATTCTCGGTTTTTAAGGGGCATATCCTACTACACTTAGGTATAAAAATTATCTTAACTTCCTCACTTCCTAAAAGAAGAAGAATAAACAATTGCCAACAGTGTAAAAAAATTCATTGATAAAAAAAGATGTGTATTAAAATTTAACACTATAAGAATTTTGGCTCAAGGCTGCATTATTTTTAACAATTGATTTAAGCTTGCTGCTCTTAAAATAACTATTGGAGTGGATTATGTCGTACCTTAAACGAAAGGTTAAACAATTGAGAAAAATACTAAGCAAAAAATCGAATCATTGGTTCTTTAATGGAATTCATTCGTAGTGTCTTACGTTGCTAGTTTTTTTGGTATTTTTTTTGCAGTATAATTCATCTGAAGTATTTGGCAGCTTTTTTAATCACCTCTCTTAATTTCTTAAGCAAAATTACAAGAATTAGAGGCTATTCTAAGAATATTTTGCCTTTCTAAAGCATTTCTAGCCATTTGTTGCCTTCTCCTCATATTTTTCTTTATTTCGTAATATCGTACAACTCTTACACTTTTTTTATTTTAGTAAAAATTACAGAGTCGGACAGATCCTGTTTATCCTAGGCATTAATTTCTCCTTCATTTATTCTGCCGAAATTTCCACTAAAACCGATAAAAAGTTTTTCCTGTTTTTAATGAAGTAAAGATTTACAGATATGACCACTGTACGTTCTCAAGTGACGCAAAAATGATTAAAATTCTTTTTGTTAGAATTATGAAGAGAAGCACATATTTTTTTCTCATGGAACTCTTTTTGATTTTTCTTTGCTTACAGTCCTTTCTTAATTGTTCAACCTTTCGTTTAAGGTACAACATAATCCTCTCCATGAATTATTCTGAGATTAGCAAGCTAAAATGTATAGGTAAAGCACTACACATATTTATGCGATGAGTGCTGTATAACAAGCCTATTTACTTGCCCTGTAGTTAAAATTTTTGTTCCTGCTCTTAGTTTTTTTAAATGTTAGATATGTTCTTTTGAACTTTAGGTGATGAAATGTACATATAAAAAAAATTATGGTTTTAATTTTCTTTCAGAATTCTTAAAACGCCAACGGAGGAAATTTGGCCCGGTGTAACATCGCTTCCAGATTACAAAAATACGTTCCCATGTTGGTCAACAAACCAATTGCCAAATCAGTTGAAAAATCTTAATAGCGAAGGACTAGACTTAGTTAAAAAAATGCTTATTTATGATCCTGTTCATCGCATATCAGCAAAAGACATATTGGAACACCCGTACTTTGATGGATTTGATAATAAACTTATAACACTTCGATATAAAATGGATCCCTAAATGGTTTTTGTCTCTTCATTTTTTTTTTCAATATATCGCAAATGTCTTTTAAGGGTATTTTCTCTTACTGCAGTTCCAATTAAATTTGTCAGTTAATTGAAGAGTCATATTTAGCTAGTAAATATAAAAATTAAAAATAAATTTATATAATAATTTCTAACAAAAAAAAACGTTTCTTTTGGTTTGTATTTGTGCCAATTCGTTTGCTCATTTGCCGAAACAACACTCAAAAAATGCATTTGCGGAAATAACGATGTAGAATTATTGGTTATGTTATGCCTTATACTGTGTATAAATTGAATATTTTTAATTGTTTTTAATGTTTGTAATTAAAGAGAAAATTATGCTTGTCTTTTTTAGTTAATGTAAGTAAATCGAAAGTTTTAGACGTGCTCTTCTCGAAATGTTTTTTTTTTTTTTTTTGAGTTATGACGATATTCTGGCAAATGGGCGATGTATTATTCCGTTTGTGCTTGTACTGGAGAAGTTGGAATCCTGAACTTTTTCTTCCGACACATTGCGAAAATGTTAATTAATTATCTGTTGAAAAAAAAGAAACAGTAACAAATGAAAATATTGTCAAAAAGGAACAAAAGTGCTAAGTTATAACGTATCGGGCAGAAAACTTGTTGCCAAGTGGTTTTATTCCGTAATGTTAAATATTAAGTGTTTTTTTTTTTTGCTAAAAACTAACAGATTTTAGTCTTTATTACCTTGCAATTTACGGTTTAAATTTTTGTCTACTGCCAAAAGCAGTTTTGGTCGTAGCGTACTTTTGTGTGTTTTCGTTTTTTTGGAGAAATGTTTATGTTTATTCACATTACCACTTTACCCATAAGGTAAAGAAATACACCTAATAATCACACAACTATCAGTTTCTAGAATGTGTCGTATTGGGACGTTAAATGAGTGAAAAAGTGACACACAACAAAGATCTAAAGGTTAGGTTAGGTTGCGAAGGGTGATGAAAGGAGATAAACCCTTTTTAACATCAGCACTCTGAAACCTTCTGGTTTCATTGTGTATCCATCTAAGGAAATAGAAAAAAAAATCAAGTAAAGAGGAAACGAAGTAGTAAGACCAAGAAGTATTTAAAATATTTAAAAAGTAGAAAACAGGTCACAGAAACAAGTTCGTGGGAAAACTCCCCTTCATTGCTAATCCAACTTATTCCTATGAGGAACTCAATGATGTGTTTCAGTATACATTGCGATTCACAGAAACAAGTTCGTCTAAAAACTCCTTCTTCATTGCATAGCCACCTGATTCCTATGATAAGCTCAGTGATGTTTTCCAGTAAACATTGCGAAACATCGCCTAGCTCTTCCTGGAATCTTCTTCTCAACCGCTTAACCCTATGGTTTTTCCATCTCGGGCAGTGACATACAACATGCTCTATCGTCTCTAATTCCTCTTGGTACTCACACTGGTGGGACGCAATTCATTTGCTCGTGATAGCCCTAAAGGGTGTAACGAACTAACCGTCAAGGTTCTGACTACATAGGCTACGCTACCTAATGTTTCGGCCGTGTTAAGGGATATTGGGGATGGTTCTTGCATCTGTAGAATTAGACTTCTGTCAGTTGCATTATTATTAAACCTTTTGGTAGCTTATCCCTAACCGACAAGTAAAACCCAAAAAGGAAACAAAACGAATCAATGAAATAAGGTTCTGTAAATAAAAACAATGCGAAAAAATTAACGAGTCAGTCTCTTCAAAATTCTTTACCCTCCCACAATGCTGACCGTAATTAAATTTTGTGGACATCGCTAAAGCTTTTCTACCTAATCTTTTACCACAGGGAAACGATTATAAGTTATGCATTTTAAATTTTCCCAGCATTTATTTAATAGATACAACTAACGAACAAAAAAAACAAGCCAAAAGTTACATGGTAGCCTTATGTTATGAATGCAAATTTAATTCAACAAATTTAACTTGTTAAAGGTTTTATACAATATATACTTATATGTATTGTTACGCGCTGCCTAGATTTTAAAGAAAAGTGGGATTTGCGTATCAGAAAATCCCTTAAAACATTGAAGTAAAATGGCAATTGAGGATGTTTGTAATAAGCTTTTCCATTTACGTCTTTACATATAATTTTTAATTCTTGTAGATTTATCGCACGAAATTTGAATTTTATGTTTATCACAGATATTTGATGTTTATATTGCACGTAATCAATGGAATTATTTATTTCTTTTGTGCTGTCTACAAAATAGTTATTAAAATTTTCAGCTAATTCTTTATTATCTTTATACTCTATATTTTTAAATGTCACAGTTTTTATCACAGATCTGTGTTTTCTTAACATTTATTCTTTTATTTTGTTTCACATTTCCTTTTGGCCACTTTTTTTTTTTTTTTTTTCATATTTTTTATTATTGAATCTCCGCCTTTGGCGAACTAACAATAAGTATTCAAATCTTAGGGCTATATATTTAATATTAGTCCGGCCAGTGCCAGACTAAAATTTAAGTTATCATAAGGAAATAAATAATTTCATCTAAGCGCAATAGTATCCCTCCTTTTCACACGGGTGTGTCCACTATGTTGCAAAATGTTTCGAGCGAGTGGATTTGGATGTATTTCCAGCTTGTTTAAATACTTGTCCACATAATTAAAAATTTCGCATTTAACTAGTGGAACTTTCAGATCTTTGTGGATGTTGCTGTTTTTAACATACCAAGGAGCACCAGTTATCATTCTTAGGATTTTATTTTGACGATGTTGTATTTTTTCTATGTTAGAGGCGGAAGCAGTGCCCCATAATTGTATACCGTAGCACCAAATTGGTTTTAAAATCGAGTTGTAGAGTAGAAGTTTACAATCCAGACGTAGCACAGAGTTTCTACCCATTAGCCAGTGGATTTGAGCAGCTTTAAGTTTCATTTGAGTCAGCTTCGAATCTATATGAGGCTTCCATGTGAGGCGGCGATCCAGGGGAATACCAAGATATTTCGTCTCAATTCGTTGAGGCACCGTATGGTTGTTAATAAGAATTGGGGGGCACGTTTCCTTGCGTAACGTAAAAGTAACGTGGGTGCATTTCTGTTCATTTATTTTAATACCCCATAACTTTGCCCATTTTTCAACTTGGGATACGTGATGTTGAAGTTGTTTTGTGGCCTCTTTAGGGTCTTTATGAATACTGAGAAAAGCGGTATCGTCAGCAAATGTAGACGTGTGCGTAAAACTGTTTGTTGGCATATCTGCCGTGTAAAGCAAGTACAAGATTGGACCAAGGATACTCCCTTGAGGTACACCAGCCCCTATTGGTTGGTAACAACTTATTTGGTTTCCCTCTTTGATTTTAAACTGTCGACCGGTTATGTACTTTTCTAGTAGGTTAAAAATATTAGATGGAAGGTTGAGCTTTAATTTGTTTAACAGGCCTTCATGCCATACTTTGTCGAACGCTTGAGAGACATCTATGAAGAGCGCAGAGCAGTATTTCTTTTCCTCAAAGGCTTTTCTTATAACCTGTACCAATCTGTGGGTTTGTTCGATGGTACTATGTTGATTTCTAAATCCAAATTGGTGATCTGGAATGCAGTTGTTTTCATTCAGGATCGGAGTCAGCTTGTTTTTAAGCAATTTCTCAAACAATTTGGACATAGTTGGTAACAGACTTATAGGCCTGTAAGACTCCACCTTTGAAGGATCTTTTCCCGGCTTAGGGATCATCTTTACCAAGGCAACTTTCCATACTGGCGGGAAATGTTCGAGCCGTAATATGGCGTTAAACATAAAAAGAATTATTCTTTTTGCTGTGCATGGCAGCTCCATAAGCATTTTATTGCTGATTTCATCAATGCCAGGAGCTTTTTTAGCATTTAAATTATTGATAGCCTCTACGACATCTGACAACTGAAAACGTAATTCCATAGGGCATCTAGCAACAACAGGTGGTAATTTACTCATGTCAGTGCATGTATTTGGAGTGAAGACATTTGTTAAATGACTTGCGAGCAGATCACATTTTTCTTCATCACTTCTTGCCCAGGATCCTCTCAGATTACGTAGCGGTGGTTTCGCGATAACGGGTCTTTTAAGATATTTCGCTGATCGCCATAGTGAATAATTCGTCTGAGGAGTCGAGTCTAGACCTTCGAGGTGTTCCTTAAGAGATGCCAATCGGTGAACCTCTAGCAAATTTTTCAATCGGTTTGTACATTCCTTCAACTTGGCTTTAAGTTGAGGTGATCTATGCTTTTGCCATTCTCTTCGGGCTCTCCTTTTTTCAGATAAAAGTTTTTCCACATCGGCAGAATAAATTTTGTTGTACTTGGCCTGACGGTAAGTAGAAGAAGCATGTTCAATGGCTTTTATAATGTTTTCATTTAAGCCGTTCAGACAATCATCGATGTCTCCGGGTGTTTTTAGTGGTTGGTTTTCAGAGCAGTGGGTGCTGATATATTTTAACCAGTTTACACTTTTTTTTAATAAAAACTCACTACTTGCGATTTGGCGAGGACTGCAAATAGTGATTATTGTGGGTGAGTGTTCAGAAGATAAATCCAAGGAGGCTTGGGCCTCAATAAGCTCCGGTGATATGCCTTTTGCTACGCCAAAGTCTATTACGTCTGGAATTTTATTGTGGTCCGTTGGCCAGTAGGTTGGTTGTCCAGTTGAAATAACGTTAAGTCCCATTTCAGACATGGAATCATACAAGACGCGACCTCTGGGACTAATTAGGCGGGAGCCCCAGTAAGAGTGCTTGGCGTTATAGTCTCCAGCAGCTATGAAGCGGGGACCTAAAGATTTGTAAAAACTGGTGTACTGGGCGGACAATAAACTGACGAAATAACGAGATTATGGAAAAGTTCATCAATACAGACGTTTGTTGCTTGAATATAAGGTTCGGATAGGCCACCCAACCATTGGTGTTTAATTCTTGATTTAATTAATATAGCAGATCCACCACATGATCTATCCCTAGGATCCTTTGCGTCGTAAAAAGTATAGCCACTTATTTTAAAAGTGCTTCTAGATGTCATATGAGTTTCGGAAATCAACATGACATCGATTTTTTGGTGGGTTAAAAAGTATTCGAGCTCGTTTTTGTGTTGGCGGATGCCGTTTGCGTTCCAGAAACAAACCCTTAGGCAGTTCATGGTCTTTTAAGCATGGCCTGCAGAAGAGCAGACTGCATTTTCTGCATCTCCTGCATCATGCTAGCCATTTGCGCCATTATCTGCGTAAATTGTTTGACCATATTGTCAATTACGGCTTCCAGGCGGCTAAAATTGGGACCAGTTGGTTCACTTGTTGGCACTTGTTGTTGTGGGGTTGGTTGGTTTGGCCTTTGTGCATTGGACTGGTTTGACTTTAGTGCGTTGGCGTAAGAAATCTGACTTGTAGTTGGCTGTGCTAACTGGGGAATGTTTGTTGTTGGTATATCTAACGGCTGGGGAGGGGCAGGAACTATCTTCGGCTTAGATGAGCGCTTAACTAAATCAAATACAGGACAACCTCTACAATTAGCAGTGTGATTTCCACCACAATTGCTGCATTTCTTCACCCGAGGATCATCTCTCGGTTTGTCGCACTTGGTCGTAGTATGCAGGTCTCCACACACAACACAAACAGCAGGCAACTTGCAATAAGTTCTGGTGTGACCATACTCTTGGCAATTCAAGCACTGTACGGGCCCAGATCGCTTATGTGGCACTTCAACAACGACTCTACGATGCAAAATATATTTAAGGTCATAGATAGGGTGAGTTTCGTTTTTTTCAGTTTTATATCACCGGGCTCAAGCTCAACTCGGAATAATGGTTGGGGATACCTTTCTCTGTTTTTAATGTTTGACACAGATTTGGCTTTGAAGCCTTTGCTGCACAAACTAGCCTTAATTTCTTCCGGGTCCACATTCGAATCAATGCCCTTAATAACAACTTGGAGGCCTTTTGCGTTCTTAAGTTGATAGGTGTAGAAGTTTTTGTTATGTTTTTCAAGCTCCGAAACCGTGGTGCGATAAGCATTTTCGTGACACACTTGAATTTTAGTTTCATAAATGCTACCACGTTTTATGTTCGACACATAAAAGTTGTCTTCGCCGATTAATCCAACTAAAAACTTTATAAGGTCGTTTGAACTTTTCTCTCTCAAATAAATTGGGGGAGGCTTAAATGTCGTCTTCTCAGTTAGCGGGGCATCGTTTTCCTCTTGCAGTATTGCAAACCGATTTTGCCATGAGGTTGGTTTTTCTTCATCTTTCGACATTTTTGCTGGGTTGGTAACCTCTGCCGATTTGGGGCTTCTGCCCCTTTTAAGAACTGTTATATAACGGTCCATTCCTACCTGGACCTTTTGAACTTGTGAAGAGATTGGGCTGGGACCGCTTTTAGCTACTGTAGCTTCAATTCCAGAATTTGATAAAAATGACCGCGGTGAGGATGGTACTTAGGTACTTTTTTTATAATTTTTAAAAAGGGATTGGGCTAAGTTTGACCCTTGTTCAAAGCACTTATTTAAATTGGGTGCACTTAAACTTAAATTGTTTGTATTTATTTTTGATTTCTCACTTAAATAATTTTTATTGTATTCAGGGTCTCTAATGTTTTCATTGCTCACGCTTGTGGAGCTTAACACAATGTAAGCATTTCTGCTATTAGGCCCACTGTCACGACGATTGCTGTAACTCATGTACCGTTTGCTTTTTTATTTAGTTTTTTTTTTTGTTTTGTTTTTTTTTTGTTTTGTTTTTTACTTTTTCACTTTTGTATACTTATATGTATGTATATTAATAAAAAATTTTTGCCACCTATTACAAATATGTATATTCGCTCTTTTTAACACTCGCGTACACGTCCGCACACTACGAGATTAAGATCACGAATGATGGCCACTTGTATTGCTTATTTTATTATCAATATATTTATTTTTTTCTTTCTCAATATTTAATTTATACTTATTTCTTATTATCTTAAATTCATTCCATGACTCATAATTATTTTCAATAACTGCTCTTTGTATTTAAAAATTTTTTTCGTTAATGTTGAAAAAAACTTTTATTTGAAAAAAGCTGATTTTTCTACCGATACTAGCCGAATAGAATGCATTTTTGAAAGCAGCTACGCAATTTCTTCGTCAGTACTTTTTGAACGGTAGTAGTGTCTTTTGGTTGTAAACATCACCTATTTAACTTACAACAAAACCTACGCTTTGAAGAAAAATTTTTTGGGTGGCTGTTGAACAAGGGGTAGCTCCCATACAAATTCACAATTTTTATGAAATTTTCGATAAGCTATATCTCGGAAACTATAACAGATATCGAAATCAAATGTTCTACAAAAAGTAATAATCTGATAATTCATACATTCAAGAAAAAAATTGGAGAGGAGCATGGGGACTAGAACATCCCATAAAAATTAACAACTTTTATTAACCTTTTATTATAAATAATGTCAAAAACTTTTATTACTGTCGACTTCAAACGTTCCTCATCTATTTCTATTATCCATACGAACGTTAACATTTTGTAAAGTTTTCTATTGGCTTAAAACTCACACAAGGTATTTTTATTATATTATTTGCAGTACAAAATAACTCGGCTGGGTACATTAAAACACCAATGTGAAGAGTATAAAAGATTCGGCACAGCCGAATATAGCGCTCTTACTTGTTTAATAATGAAAATATACCTAACGAAAAAGTAAAAGAAGTGGAAGTATTTAAATATAATTAAGACAGACAGACAGACAATGAACTGAGTGCAATAATAGAGTGTGAAGAAATATATGTATAATTTAGACTTACAGTCATGCCGTTTCCCTTTCTCTGCTACATGTAAGTTAAATATGTGACACTACTTCCGTTCACAAAGTACTGATGATGAAATTGCGTAGCTGCTTTCGAAAATGCATTCTACTCGGCTAGTATCGGTAAAACAAATCAGCTGTTTTCAAATAAAAGTTTCTTTAAACATTAACGTAAAAATATTAATTTCTTCTAAAAAGACCTTAAGCCAAACAAAAAGAGCAAAAATTTGTATTAAAAACAATTAGCTCAACAATAAATAAAAATTAGCATATAACTCACACATGGCACATTGCAAAATGATCTTTCATAATTTCTGTCCGTTTGTCGTTGACAAAAAAGAATTTAAATGATTTACCACCTATTGTTTTATTCCATCTCAGAGATGGATGATGCTCGACCGTTAGTCAAGTGTTACCAAAAAGGCTTTTAATACAAAAAAGCTTGGTGAATATGAAAAGTAAACTTTGTCCTAACTTACATCAAAGAATATGAATAACTAGAAGCTGCATCTCAACACAAAAATTTTTGTATAGCGGGCTGTAACATTACAACCCTGGTTTTTATTTTTATTCTCTCTACTATTGCTTTTAACACTCTTTGAAAAGACAATATTTGAGACATACATACATACATTACATAAACTCTAACATCCCAGATAGCATTTGGAAGATTGTTTTTCGAAAAATCACATTCCTGAGTCTTTTAAGAGTACTTTTGGTGATCAAAAACTGATTAATCACTTACAAGATCAAAAAAGGACTAGAAAATGATTCGCGCTACTGAGTGAAATGAGTTTGATTTTATATACAATAACAAATTGTATAGCAATCGCAAATTAACCATCCATACGTTCAAAATGTGACTACATTTTTCGTCATTTATTATCATTTTCCGCTCACCTAGAAGATTGAAAAATGCTTAATCAAAAACAGATCATGCAGGTGCTTAAGAAGTGATTAAAATTATGTATTTTATGATCATATTTTGCGCAGATAGATGATTGAACACTGCTTGTTAAGTAAATGTCAAACACTTAAATTTTTGTTCATATAAAAAGTAACATCGTGGTATAAAAGTCGTTTTGCTGTGAAAGTGAAATTAAAGGATTAATAATAAAAACGTGTAATTAAATTTAGCATTTATCCACAAATCCTTAAAGTAAAATATTGTAATCAAACAGTGAAATTCAAAGTAAGAAAGGGGAAAAACGTTGTTATGGTTGCAAAAAACTCTTTTTCTTATTTTGGGACTACTTTTTTCTATAGCCTAAACGCAATGCGTTCGAAGTAACATCAATTAAAGAAAGGCTCATATTATTAGTTTAAGACAAAAACAAATATTGATAAACAACTCTGGAGTCAACTGGTAAGATTAAAAAATCCTTTTGAAGGTGTGAAACGAATTTCATTGTTATTTGTAAACAAAACGTTTTAATTTTAGAAATTCAAACAAAATCAATCTTAATAAAATTTAAACTTTCTCTATTTGATTATCAAAAAATCAAAAAAATAATATGTTTAATTTACATTTAAGAAAACCCCGAGAAAATACAATTTTTCAATTGGAAAAACCTGAGTGGATAAATATTCAAACAAAAATTCAAAAAAAAAATTATTATTATTATTGTAATTTTAAAATTGTTTACAAAAATACCGAAAGCTGATGTTAAAATCATAATAACGATTATTTTTCTTTAATAAAAACTTCCTGATGATGCCCCACAAAAGAATGGCGAAATATTAAAAAAAAATGTGAAAAAAACAAATATATAAAAAGACCTTAAGCTTAAAAAAATAAACTTATGCTAGACTTACACGATGAAATTTTTATAAATAAATTTACTTAAAAATTTAATTGTGTAAGTTTGGTATTATTAATTCAAACATATGTTTAAAAATATATATGTACATATATGTATGTATGTCACAAAATTGAAACCAGAAAATTATTTGAATAATTTTTTTAACAGAAAGCATTACGCTCGTATTCATAAAAATTAAAGTAGGCTTCCTAAGAGCTTATTTGACAATTATGCTATAGACATCTATCAAATAATATCAAATAATAATTATTATGAATATGGGGGTTAGTCTGTAGTAAAATAACTTTCCCACCGCTTTCAGAGTTGTAAAATTGGATTGAACTACATATTTTTTATTTCCAACATTTTATCCGAAACAAACCTATCTTTTAAATTTAATTCCAATGGGATCTCCCATACAAAAAAAACTTTTTTAAACAAGTCTTTATTACCGCTTCCAGAGTGATCCAATTAGGCTGATATGTATGACCAGCTACCATTAGTTTTTTATTCCTAACATTTTTTTGGTAAAAACCTACCCCCTATTTTTCTTCCCATTCTGCCTTTCAAAATCAAATTTTTCTATGAAATGAAAAATCTTTCCACCGCTTCCAGCGCGATCCTAGAGGGCTGAAATGTATGATCGACTACCATTAATTTTTTACTTTACTTCTTAGGTTTTTCCAAAACAAACCAACTTTGCTTTTGCAATTTATAGATCTTAACATGCATGTATATAGATACATAGGTTTGAGTGTATTTATTAAAAAAAATTATTAATGTTCATATTAGTTTTTCTTTCTTTTAAAAATTGAAATATATGAAGAAAGCCGACCAAGTCATCGCATTCGTTTTGAATCGAAATTAAAAAGTTCCTACTAGAATTTCTACGCTTAAAGCATTGACAACGCGAACGATCGAGTGAAATTTAGATTCGAATCGAATATCACGATTTAGCCTCAGAATGTAAATATTTAAACAGCTTATTTTGATAATAATATGTAATAAAAAATTTAAAAAATGTTTGTTAAATACAAAATATTGAAAAATTATTTGTTGAAAAAAATTTATGTCATATAGGTTTTTATAGTAAACAAAATCTAATATAAAAAAAAAACAAATTCAAAGTAGTAGGTTTGAAAAAGGTAAGAATATGTATTTAAAAATTCATTTCAATTACACTGTGTGTAATTTTTTAAGTCATGGAAAAATAACCATATACAGACACCACTACGTAAAAGAAGACCAAAAAAGAAAAGACCCGTGTCTCCCAGTTTTGCCCAAAGTCATGCACTTTTGTCGTTATGGGCCCCCAAAGAATTGGGGCCTTGGTGCCACTTTTGCAAAAAGTAATAATTTTCTCAGGCTCATATCTTGCAAACCGTTCGGAATTTTAATTTACCCTTTAAGGCAAAGTTGTAGCCCTTTTTAAAAGGAACAAAAATAATGAACACAAAAAATTAAAAAGAAAATAATTTTAAATCAAAATCGCAAAAAAACTTAAAAAAATTCAAATTTTTTTTACCTTTTTTCCCCTGTTCAGGTCCATAGGTAGCAAACCGTTCAAAATTCAAGGAAACAGTCAACTACAAAAATTTACCTAACATCCCAATAAACAACTTTTTAGAACATATAAACTTCCTAGGAATGATTCTTAACGCCGTTTAGGTAGCGCTTAGGTAGCCGCAAAAGTTAAAAATTTTACGAAAATTTTTGAATTTCATTTGTTTTTTATTTTCTTCAGCATTGAGATACTGTGCTGTCTATTACAAAAAAAATAATAAAAAAAAATATTCGTTGATGGCCCTGGACTTGCAAATCGCGCTCTCTTAAGTTGAGGATCCAAATCGTCGTCCGAATCTGACTCTGATTCAGAACTTATGTTGCTTCCAGACTGCCTTCCATCATTAGCTTTTTCTTTTTCACATACCTTATTAACATCATAAAGGGTTATCTTTTGACCCCACCAACATACCTGAAATGAATTAGAAAAGAAATCAAAAATAATGCAAGACCATGCATCAATAAAATTGATATTACCTCTGCAAGCAATGCGTCGAATTTTTTGCCTTTGTACCGTTTTTCCATGGGCATTGTGGTTTGGTGAAACCGTTCTCCTAGCTCATCGGATTCGGAAGGGAGTTCTTTAACAAAGTCGTCAGAATGAAAATGAAGAAAATGCAGCTTTAACGTCATCGATATGCCGATTTTCTCAAAATAATACGGCACTTCTTTCACCCATTCTCTTGATTGCGGTTCCGCGTCTCGATCCCCTCCTAAGACTCTGGTGCATACACGCTGAAGGTAAATCCATGCCATTGAATGATTTTCATCAAGCGATGAATCAAATTTGCTCTTGAATAGCTTCTAATGTCAGGGCCATTAAGTACGCCTATTAAATGAAGACAATTATAAGGGCAGAAAAGAAAACATTAACATAGTGTAAATAGCTATAGTACAACGAGGTGAACAAAAAATCGTTCTAAGTTTATTGCAATAGCTTTTTTAATTTTGTCATCGCTACGCTTTGGGAAAACGCTTTTCAAATAGTCGAATGCGCTTGAACAATTTACAACGGCCACTTCAATGAATTTTTTAACAATTCCTAATTTTATATGGAGCGGTGGCAGCAAAATGTCTTGAATATTGTGCATTCTTAAGTCTATGTTGTTTCATTTGTTCCTGCACACTTCCTCTTTGGCTCCATGAATTACATTGGAGTTGATTTACAGGTGAGCGCAAATCCCAATTACAAAGAAAACAAAAGAATTTTGAAAAGCCGCCCTCATCGATGATTCCTTGCAAAATATTGATGACCTTCAAATCACAGCAAATCTTCCATTTATTTTCGTAGAATTTGATTTTTTATTAGTTATTAGTTTTGGTCCGTCTCTTCCCTGTTCTTCGATCTTGATTAGTAACACCACTTGCTGTAGCCATTTCTGTAAATTCTGTCCTACTATCTGGAGTTTGCGGCCTGGTGAATACAAAATTTTCAGGTGCAAGCACTGGAAGTGTGGCTGTTACAGTTGCTTTATAAATTTTGTTCTTCTCATCATGTCTATTTAATCAAGATGTGTAATTAACGCATGCATAAGAACTGGTTCCACCATGATCACCTGGGCGATTAATCCAGTTTACCGGCTTACAATATTTCATACTATGTTTGCCTCCATTCAACCATGCTATGAGATTATTATAACATTGGCGACACACTGCGTTAGGTGTGTAATTTTCACCGGTCAAATCTATTTCGTCCAAAAATAACTTATATGCTCTTTTAAATTCACTTGTTAAAAGATTTTTTTCCTTTTGAAATCTTGTAGAATTATTTTTTCTGATTTGATGACAGCAAATGTAGCAAAAGAAATAAATCTTTTTACACTGCATATTAAAATTGTCAGTTGCCAATTCTGTATGCGAATTATGCTGTAGAACTTTCTCTATAACTTTCACCGCTGAGATCTTGTTGACGTCGCGCTGTGTAATGCCTCGATGTGGGAGTCGTGTCGCTTTTATATTGTGATCTGCGTTCCTTGATAAGTGTGCGGTCGGTGCGTGATCACGTGAGCTGTTTACTGAAATCTCAGGTAAATTTTTGTAGTTGATTTCTTGATAAGTTTGGATGCAATAATTCCTTCTTTTTAAATTTATCCAATTGCTATTTTATTTTGGATATTCCTTTCTTATTACAAAAATAGGTAGTAGGTACATGGGTAATTTATTGGTAGTATAAACAATCATTATTAAAAAGTAATAACAAAGCAATAAAAAAAGTATGTACATAATTTAATTAAAGGCCGTTAATGATCATTATTGCGATTTGTGTATGATGTATTTTGTTGTTTAGGGTTTCCTGCAATTTTAAAGTTTGCCTACCTGTTTAGGTTGCAAGACTTTTCGCGGCTATCTTACATGCATATACACATATTTATATGCACAAGAGTTCTCTATTACACAAAAGACAGATACAATATATGTAGTTAAGGCAATTTGATTAAACGTAAGGAAGAGATAACTTCATAACTACATGTATGTACATACACACATTTTGGGGAAATTTTTAACTTTTGCGGCTACCTAAGCGCTACCTAAACGGTGTTAGGAATCATTCCTAGGAAGTTTATATGTTTTAAAAAGTTGTTTATTGGGATGTTAGGTAAATTTTTGTAGTTGACTGTTTCCTTGAATTTTGAACGGTTTGCTACCTATGGACCTGAACAGGGGAAAAAAGGTAAAAAAAATTTGAATTTTTTAAAGTTTTTTGCGATTTTGATTTAAAATTATTTTTTTTTTAAATTTTTTATGTTCATTATTTTTGTTCTTTATAAAAAGGGCTAAAAACTTTGCTTTAAAGAGTAAATTAAAATTCCGAACGGTTTGCAAGATATGAGCCTGAGAAAATTATCACTTTTTGCAAAAATGGCACCAAGGCCCCAAATCTTTGGGGGCCCATAACAAAAAAAGTGCATGACTTTGGGCAAAACTGGAAGACACGGGTCTTTTCTTTTTTGGTCTTCTTTCACGTAGTGATGTCCGAATATGGTTATTTTTTTTCGTGTTGCACTGTGTTATGCTTTATATAATAATATCTAACGCTCGTATTCCAAATAATTAAAGAAGGCTTAATAAGGGCTAATTAGACAATTATGCCATAAACATCTGTTAAATAAACACTTAATAAGCCTACTTTAATTGTTATGAATATGGGGGTAAAAGTGTTTTGTTCAAAAGTATTGCAAATGAATACATATATTTGCCGTAGACTGAAATAAAGTATATTTAAAAAAAAAAATTTTTATTAAAATATTTAAAATTTTTAATGATTAATTGGTATATTATTTGAAAAACACAACTTGAACTGAAGAAAAAATATTTTTTTAATATTTTGAGTAAAAATATTTACAACTTACAGCTATGGTAAAAAACAGTTAAATAAATATTTTTTGTAAATCCTAAAACAATAATTTTGTCCAAAAAGCAAACTTTATAAATTAAAAACTTTGAAAAAAAACCTATGTAAGGTTTTCTTTTATATAATCAAAAATTTATGACTTAAAATGTTAAAAGGCAGTTAAAAGTATCAGGGCATTTAAATTCGTTGGTTATTGACAAAATTTCATTTTTACAACAATAAAATGTGTATATTCACCCTATAACTAGACTTTGTTGGTTATTTGCACATAATCTGTATTGAAACAACACTTCTGTAGTTTATGTATGTGCTGTTTATCGAAGCCAATTAAGTGATTGTCTATGACGATTTATTTGTATTCTTTAAATGTAAACAAAAACAGAATATACATGTAAATGTCATTTAAGTGGCTTCGAAAAACTGCTTATAAATTCTTCCAATATAGAAAAATTAAAAAAGAACCAAAAGTAAAGTAATAAGAATTGAAAGCAATGTGTATGTTATTATGTATGTATATACATACGCTTGTGTGTATGTATGTATGTATGTTAATATGTATATTTATACCCAAGCGTATGTATGTATATTTATACGGTTGTATGTATATACATACATACATGTTCGTATGCACATGTTTGTTTTTTATAATTGGTGGTTATTGTTACGCTCTTCTGTTTTACCACCACTTCCATCTTCCCGCCCGCATCCAAAGCGATTTTGAAAACAAATTTCTTTTTTGTATGAGATGCGCGTTCTATATATGAATATTCTTTGCTTACATGTAACAGAGAAAGGGAAACGGCACGACTGTTTCCTTCTTTTTTTATTTTGTAAGTTAGGACAAAGTTTACTTTTTATATTCACCAAGCTTTTTTGTATTAAAAGTCTTTTTGGTAACACTTGACTAACGGTCGAGCATCATCCATCTCTGAGATGGAATAAAACAATAGGTGGTAAATCATTTAAATTCTTTTTTGTCAACGACAAACGGACAGAAATTATGAAAGATCATTTTGCAATGTGCCATGTGTGAGTTATATGCTAATTGTTATTTATTGTTGAACTAATTGTTTTTAATACAAATTTTTGCTCTTTTTGTTTGGCTTAAGGTTTTATTAGAAGAAATTAATATTTTTACGTTAATGTTGAAAGAAACTTTTATTTGAAAACAGCTGATTTTTTTTACCGATACTAGCCGAGTAGAATGCATTTTCGAAAGCAGCTACGCAATTTCATCATCAGTACTTTGTGAACGGTAGTAGTGTCACATATTTAACTTACATGTAGCAGAGAAAGGGAAACGGCATGACTGTAAGTCTAAATTATACATATATTTCTTCACACTCTATTATTGCACTCAGTTCATTTTTAAATCTGTCTTAATTATATTTAAATACTTCCACTTCTTTTACTTTTTCGTTAGGTATGAATATTCTTTGCTTACATGTAACAGAGAAAGGGAAACGGCACGACTGTTTCCTTCTTTTTTTATTTTGTAAGTTAGGACAAAGTTTACTTTTTATATTCACCAAGCTTTTTTGTATTAAAAGTCTTTTTGGTAACACTTGACTAACGGTCGAGCATCATCCATCTCTGAGATGGAATAAAACAATAGGTGGTAAATCATTTAAATTCTTTTTTGTCAACGACAAACGGACAGAAATTATGAAAGATCATTTTGCAATGTGCCATGTGTGAGTTATATGCTAATTGTTATTTATTGTTGAACTAATTGTTTTTAATACAAATTTTTGCTCTTTTTGTTTGGCTTAAGGTTTTATTAGAAGAAATTAATATTTTTACGTTAATGTTGAAAGAAACTTTTATTTGAAAACAGCTGATTTTTTTACCGATACTAGCCGAGTAGAATGCATTTTCGAAAGCAGCTACGCAATTTCATCATCAGTACTTTGTGAACGGTAGTAGTGTCACATATTTAACTTACATGTAACAGAGAAAGGGAAACGGCATGACTGTAAGTCTAAATTATACATATATTTCTTCACGCTTTATTATTGCACTCAGTTCATTTTTAAATCTATCTTAATTATATTTAAATACTTCCACTTCTTTTACTTTTTCGTTAGGTATATTTTCATTATTAAACAAGTAAGAGCGCTATATTCGGCTGTGCCGAATCTTTTATACCCTTCACATTGGTGTTTTAATGTACCCAGCCGAGTTATTTTGTACTGCAAATAATATAATAAAAATACCTTGTGTGAGTTTTAAGCCAATAGAAAACTTTACAAAATGTTAACGTTTGTATGTATAATAGAAATAGATGAGGAACGTTTGAAGTCGACAGTAATAAAAGTTTTTGACATTATTTATAATAAAAGGTTAATAAAAGTTGTTAATTTTTGTGGGATGTTCTAGTCCCCCTGCTCCTCTCCAATTTTTTTCTAAAATGTATGAATTATCAGATTATTACTTTTTGTAGAACATTTGATTTCGATATCTGTTATAGCTTCCGAGATATAGCTTATCGAAAATTTCATAAAAATTGTGAATTTGTATG
Source organism: Melanophora roralis (assembly GCA_963583895.1). Lineage (NCBI taxonomy): Eukaryota > Metazoa > Arthropoda > Insecta > Diptera > Rhinophoridae > Melanophora > Melanophora roralis. The sequence continues at coordinate 56,481,877 of OY757188.1, forward strand.
GGAGCTACCCCTTGTTCACCAGCCACCCAAAAAATTTTTACTTCAAAGCGTAGGTTTTGTTGTCCAATTACTTTTTGTAGAATATTTGATTTCGATATCTCTTACAGTTTCCGAGATATAGCGTATAGAAAATGTCATAAAAATTGGTAATTTGTATGGGAGCTACCCCATATTCACCCCCCACCCAAAAAAATTTTCTTCAAAGCGTAGGCTTTGTTGCCCAATTACTTTTTGTAGAATATTTGATTTCGATATCTATTACAGTTTCCGAGGTATAGCGTATCGAAAATTTTACAAAAATTGTGAATTTGTATGGGAGCTACCCCATATTCACCCCCACCAAAAAAATTTGTACTTCAAAGCGTAGGTTGTGCTGTCTAATTACTTTTTGTAGAACATTTTATTTCGATATCTGTTACAGTTTCCGAGATATAGCGTATCGAAAATTTTACAAAAATTGTGATTTTGTATGGGAGCTACCCCATATTCACCCCCCACCAAAAAAATTTTTACTTCAAAGCGTAGGTTTTGTTGTCCAATTACTTTTTGTAGAACATTTCATTTCGATATCTGTTACAGTTTCCGAGACAAAGCGTATCGAAAATTTTACAAAAATTGTGATTTTGTATGGGAGCTACCCCATATTCACCCCCCACCAAAAAAATTTTTACTTTAAAGCGTAGGTTTTGTTGTCCAATTACTTTTTGTAGAACATTTTATTTCGATATCTGTTACAGTTTTCGAGATATAGCGTATCGAAATTTTTACCAAAATTGTGAATTTGTGTGGGAGCTACCCCATATTCACCCCCCACCAAAAAATTGTTTACTTCAAAGCGTAGGTTTTGCTGTCCAATTACTTTTTGTAGAACATTTCATTTCGATATCTGTTACAGTTTCCGAGATATAGCGTATCGAAAATTTTAACAAATTTGTGCAATTGTAGGAAAACTACCACTTCCCCTGATCCTATCTGAAAAAAATTTTTTCAGATTATTTAGGTGCCTACTTAAAGAGTATCCGTTCCAAGTTTTGTGGCAATAGTGACTATACTTACTGAGATATATAGGGATATATGCACCGATTTTGTCCTAAAAAAATGGGTTGTTTTGGGTTTTCGCTTATATCTCGGTCAATAGTGAACCGATTTTGCTGATTTTAAATAGCGATTGTTAGCGGGATATTTCTAATCGTTTGACACCATTAACTGTTCTGTATCTTTTTATTTGACTCCGGAAACTTGATTTCAGAAGACGGACAGACAGACGGACATGGCTATATCAACTTCCCTATCTATAAGGATCCAGAATATATATACTTTATGGGGTCGCAAATGGATAATAAAGAAATTACAAACGGAATGACAAACTGATATATACCCTTATCACTATGTGAAGGGTATAATAATATGTAAATAAATTCGTGGTCTGTTATTTTACTATCTGTGTTAATATGTGCCAAGATGTGCTCATTATCTGTTATCACATAGTCTATTATTGTTTTGAGTTATTTGTTATTCTCATAAATCATACATTATTTGTTTTAGGCCATTATCCCTCATCATGCTTTCCAATCTTCTTTTATAAAAATCTTTCAACCAATCCATATTGAAATGGCCTACTATTATAATTTCACATCTTTCCTCACATACTTCCTCTAATATTTCCTGGAAATCGTTGCAAAATTCTGATTTTTTTCCACTTGTATACAACTGTTATTAAAAATGATGCTTTTTCAAACTGTGCTTTACAAACGCTTATTTTGTTTCCTTAACGTAATCTTTTACTTTCATGATAATCCAAAATTTTTTTTAATATAAAATTACTCCTCCAGTTCTATTAGAATTAGATAATGTGCTATAATTATAATAATTTTCAATTTCAGATTCATTCACTGCCTTTGTCAGATGTGTTTCAGATAAAATTACAAAATCTAGATTATTTTCTTCGATTATTGTTTCAAGCTGATTTAAATTATTGAGCAAACCTTGTATATTGGTTATATTCCACGCAATTACTTTGTTTGTTATGACGCTAAGCCCATCCTTTTCTTTTTTAATCTAAGTTTATTTTGATATACCGGACATTCCCTCTTCATAGTGCTACGGTTTTCATCGAGTCCTAAATTAAGCCTTTTGTTTTCTTTTATACAGTTGATACATTTGTTTACAACTTCTTTATTGCACTCAGTACTTTTATGCTTTTCATGGTATTTGTGGCAAGATTCATCATTTCTACACTCAGATGCCTTGTGGTTTTATCCCAGACACTAAAAACACTGCAAAACAATTGTTCCATCAAAAGCTCTGCATCTTTATTTTTTGATTTGATATAACTTTAGGATATGATTCATTCTCGACTTTTATTTTTGCATTACAGTATTTATCGGTTATATGCATTTCTGAAAATGCACAGCTTTCTATGCATATAAGCGGGAAATGCATAAAAGGTGCATATAAAAAAGTAGACAAAATCCTTTTCAACATCTCCGCTTCATTGGAGCTCAGAAACGATTTCCTCCTCGTTAGGTTGTGCATGACAAAGTAAATTTTCGTCCAGACTTGCAAATTTTTCAAATTCAGCTCCAAATTCTCACCTAAGTCAGCAGTTATAAATATTTCATCTTTGCGATCTTTCATCAATGGCAGCTCATGAGATTCCGAAACAAACTTGCACTGAAATATGTCTATAAAAAATTATATAAATTGGAAAAATAAGCTTGTGTATTTTAAAACCACCTTTTTAAAGCAGTTAGAAATGGTACTAGGAGTTACCATTCGATATGCTCGCTTGGCTTTATATAATGCTGCTAACATATAAGGCTTTTCTTGATATCTTCAATTTTTTTGGCAGACTCAAGAAATCATATTTTTTACCGTATTATATTTTGTCGACAGTATGCCTTGAATGCATGAATGAACCCCTGATCTAATGGTTGTAAAATTGAGGTGCAATTCGCTGGTAAATATTGAACGTCAGCGTTCTTTAAACTTATCAGCTTATGGGCTGTGGCATTATCAACGAATAAGATTGCTTTTCTATTTTGCTGAATCATTTCTACATCAAAAGCTAGTATTATTTCAGTCCTAATGTCCTATGTCATCCATGCCTTGTTTTGCGAAAAATACAAAATGGGTACTTTTTTATTTTTAAAACGACGAGGCTGTTTTGGTTTACCTAATGCAAACATTTTTTTATAGATAGGAATGATACTTTATGTTGAAGCAATTTTGGTAAAATTTTTGCAAAATTGTGAATGATGCATATAGAAGTTATTTTCTTTTGAAATTAATTCAAATTGTCAGTACTCTTTGTTCGGATGTTAGTTATTAAATTTGTTGTAAACACCAGCCGTTTAACCCACTGGTATATGTGACGTGGTGAGTCGGCACGAAGTTATTTTCCATTTAAACTAACTAAACCAAGCTTTTTCTTTTTACTATACTAACGCCATCTACATCGTAATTACTTAGTTAGCGTAGCGCTTAACCATCTATCAAATTGGTATTAAAAGGGCTACCATATTTTATATATACAATTTTTCGAATTGTTATCACCATGCCATGTGTGTTTTATGTGTTTTTATTTTTTTTATAGTTCAACTATTTGTTTTAAGACAATTTTATTTACTTTATTTCGTGGGTTAAACGGCTGATGTTTACCACCAAATTAAAAACTAACAACCAAACAAAGAGTACTGATGATGAAAATCGTAGCTGTTTTTCGAAAATGCATTCTACTCGGCTAGTATCGGTAAAAATCCTGTTTTTTCAATAAAAACTTTTGATCAATTTTTATCAATACCGGCAAACTTTTGAAAAACTATATATTTTGTCACATACTCCATTACATCATATTCCAACTTCTCCCCTAATTGCTGATCTGCATTAACTGCATTTAGCCATTATTTAATTATTTTACAAAAAGTTTTTACACTTTCGAAATAATTGTTTATCTATTGTTTACTTTTATGTTTTTAAAATATTTTTTTACTTGAACCACGTTTTTAAAGCAATTTTATTGGGTGGTATTATTGGTTTCGCACGGAATCAAGAACTCAACGGAAAGAAATATCGATCGATATGCATATTGCAATTATTCATACCTGCGGTATACGCTTTCCGTGAAATCAATTTAACATCCCTGTTTTAATTAATTCTGAGTTGCTGTTGTATCAGCTGTTATTAAAAAAAATTTAGCATTTTTTAAATTTGAAAGCAGTTTAAAGTAAAAAATATTGAAGCACAGAAAATATATAATACTAAATGGATACAATTTCGTTTTTTGAGGATAGTAGTGATGATGATTGCGTAGACACTCGGGTAGAAAGAAGGGTCTTACGCTATAAATCTGAAGATGTGTTACAGATGAATGATAAGTGGTAAGTTGGAATAAATATATGTAAATACATACTTAAGGTGTAAAGTTTCTATTTAAACTTATAGCTTTCAAAGAAATTTTCGCTTAAATAAAGCAGCATTTAACTATGTTTTGTCTGAGCTTAAGTCTGCAAGTTCAGGAACTGGTCGTCAAGGAGTACTTTCAGCAAAAGATAAACTTTCGGCTTGTTTGAGGTTTTTTTCATGTCAACATAGCACAACCAACATTTTATAAAGTTCTGACTGAAGTACTAGACAAACTGGAAAATTTGTTGTGCAGCAAATGGATATCCATGAGCATGAATTCAGAAGAGGAAAGAATAGCGAAAATGGCTTTTTATAAAAAATGTGGTATTCCAAATGTGATAATGGCTGTGGATGGTACTCACGTGAAAATTGTTGCTCCAAATAGTGATAAACACCTTTTTCTCAATCGTAACGGATACTACAGCATAAATGTTATGATTGTAAGACAACCTAAAAGTAATTCTGTTCGACATTTTTCTAATATTTTAAATTTTACAGATATGTGATCATAATCAAATATAAGATTTGTGTCGGCACAATATCCTGGAAGTTGTCACGATTCCCACATATGGGAAATGAACCCTGCAAAAAATTGTCTGCAATCAAAACATGCCAACAGAAGAAACTCACTTGTTTTAGGTAACAAAATCTAAAAATTATTATCACTTATTCTAATGAATTTTAAAAACTTTTAGGAGATAAAGGATATCCCTTACAACCATGGCTATTAACACTCTTCAGAGAGCCAGTGGTTTGTTCGCGAAAAATAAGGTTTAATACTGCACATTCTAAGGGAAGAATTATAGTAGAAAGAACCAATGGTATATTTAAAGCAGTTTTTAGATGATTTAACAATGAGCTTCTATGAACGTATAATAAAATTAAATTTGTTTAGGCAAGGTGTTTACCATAAGGGGGTCATTTTTCCCTCCCTGCTATAATAACAAAAAAAAATGACATTCTTATCACTTTTTTGAATGTCCCCCAAACTAATCCATGCTAATATTCTAACATAAATACATCTCAAATCATCCGTCATTCCCAAGGGAAAAAATACATTCAGCAATTCTTTATATTTAATTACAGTAATCAGTTTGCCTGTATTAAAAAAAGCAGTTTGATTTGCATTACAAATTGTCTACTTTTTCCCTTATACAGTCCTTGCAATTTTGACAACGTTTATTGCTTCCAGGACATTAATATAGCTCTAACACTCATTTGGAAGTATAAGATACTATCAGAAACCTAATCTTTCCTTAAGAAGAAACTTTAAAATTTGTGATGAAAGCAAACTGCGTTTTGAAACACAGCCTTTATTCGCTCAAATAAAATCAAATAAAAAATAATGAGTCTTATTATTGATTCCGTTCCGCAATTACGGAAAGCATTTTTTCTGCGGAAAGAAAATTTGCAATTATTGGTTTCGTTGCTGCGGCAACCTTCCGCTGTTACGGTATCAACTCTACCGTGCGTGCCGGTATTGCCATTCTTGATTCCGCAGTATAGATATTTTTCTTCGTTTTGCTTACGTTTAAATTTTATAACGAAAAGCCGACGGAAAGAGCTAAAATGTAAGAAAAAATAAGTTTTTGTTGAATTTTTAATTATTAAAAAATATTTGTTTTAGGAATAAAAGAGAAAAATACACAAACAAACTTCAAATAAAAACAATGGCTAGTTTAATGAAACTAAACCAGGACATTGCCTGTGGTTTTAGCCAACGCGCTCCAGCAGAAATGAAGAAATTCTGGGAAGATTTAGCTCTAACACTAAATGGTTCCGGACCGCCCTTAAAAGATGCCAGTGGCTGGAGAAAGGTAAAGCAGTTTTTAGATAAATTTTGTTTTGGGCGAGCATTAATTGCCCTTGAATTATATTGTAGGTATGGACAGATTACAAAAGCGGGGTTAAAAAGAAACTCAAAAAATAAACAGCATTTAACTGGAACAGAAGAGGTTAGCTCTCTTTTAAATTTAAAGAAAAGCGTTCATGAAATGACAACGGTCGACAACTTTGGCACTTCAAGAAATTCTTTGCCAACAGTGGATTTAGTTTCAAACCGTTTAGAAGTAGATTTGTCGACTGAAGAAGAGCTTGTAATATTGGAAACAGATTTCTCTGCTGATAATACAATTCAAACACATGAAACTAGGCAAAAAGAAACCAATACAGAGAGAAGTTCATCCGCAAATACGATACGGCCTTTGAAAAGGAATCGAAAAAACGAAAAGACACAACTGCTTCAAGAACAAATAAACATCCAAAAAAATAAGCGTTGGACGTCGCAGCTTCCCTAGTCAATAAAAGATCACAACAAGGAGCAATTTAAAGTTATGAAGGATATAAAAAGAGCCAAATACACACTTAGCGATGAGAAGAAAAAGCAGACAAAGCTCCTTGAACAGCAGGTCAAAAGAGACACAACGAAGCAATGGCGAAACTGTTAATGAAAAAAATTGCACTTAAAGAACAAATTTTTAAGCTTGAAATTGATAAACTTAACAAGCAGTTGGAATTAAACTAGTTATATAAAACTGCTATGTGGTTATACCCACTTAATTTGATATACTTATATATATAAAAATTTTAATTGTGATGAATTTTTTTATTTATTTTTTATTATTATCTTCTTACTTAAATAAAATGAGGTACAAATTAAAACTACTGTATGTTTGATTGCTTATTTCGTTTGCTTCGGCACTAATATCATCTTCAATGGCACTGGTTATTGTATCCTCTTGAGATTCCGGCATATCAAACTGTTCGTCTGTTACATTATAATGAAGTATAATATTGTGAAGTATGCAACAGAAATTATTGATTTTCGCCGCTTTCTCTGGATCATAATGTAGTCCCCGCTCATTGTTTAGGCATCTAAAAACTGCTTTAAGTATACCAATGGTTCTTTCTACTATAATTCTTCCCTTAGAATGTGCAGTATTAAACCTTATTTTCCGCGAACAAGTCACTGGCTCTCTGAAGAGTGCTAATAGCCATGGTTGTAAGGAATATCCTTTATATCCTAAAAGTTTTTAAAATTCATTAGCATAAGTGATAATATCTTTTAGATTTTGTTACCTAAAACAAGTGAGTTTCTTCTGTTGGCATGTTTTGATTGCAGAAAACTTTTTGCAGGGTTCATTTCCCATATGTGGGAATCGTGACAACTTCCAGGATATTGTGCTGACACAAATCTTATCTTTTGATTATGATCATATATTGCAAAATTTAAAATATTAGAAAAATGTCGAACAGAATTACTTTAAGGTTGTCTTACAATCATAACATTAATGCTGTAGTATCCCTTACGATTGAGAAAAAGGTGTTTATCACTATTTGGAGCAACAATTTTCACGTGAGTACCATCCACAGCCATTATCACATTTGGAATACTACATTTTTCATAAAAAGCCATTTTCGCCATTCTATCCTCTTCTGAATTCAGGCTCATGGATATCCACTTGCTGCATAACAAATTTTCCAGTTTGTCTAGTACTTCAGTCAGAACTTTACAAAATGTTGGTTGTGCTATGTTGACATGAAAATCTTTACCAACACTTTGTTGGTAGCTACCTTCTGCAAAAAACCTCAAACAAGCCGAAAGCTTATCTTTTGCTGAAAGTGCTCCTTGACGACCAGTTGCTGAATTTGCAGACTTAAGCTCAGACAAGACATAGTTAAATGCTGCTTTATTTAAGCGAAATTTTCTTTGGAAGCTATAAGTTTAAATAGAAACTTTACACCCTAAGTATGTATTTACATATATTTATTCCAACTTACCACTTATCATTCATCTGTAACACATCTTCATATTTATAGCGTAAGACCCTTCTTTCTACCCGAGTGTCTACGCAGTCATCATCACTACTATCCTCAAAAAACGAAATTGTATCCATTTAATATTATATATTTTCTGTGCTTTAATATTTTTTACTTTAAACTGCTTTCAAATTTACAAAATGCTAAATTTTTTTTAATAACAGCTGATACAATAGCAACTCAGAATTAATTAAAACAGGGGTGTTAAACTCATTTCACGGAAAGCGTATACCGCAGGTATGAATAATTGCAATATGCATATCGATCGATATTTCTTTCCGTTGAGTTCTTGATTCCGTGCGAAACCAATAATACCACCCAATAAAATTGCTTTAAAAACGTGGTTCAAGTAAAAAAATATTTTAAAAACATAAAAGTAAACAATAGATAAACAATTATTTCGAAAGTTTAAAAACTTTTTGTAAAATAATTAAATAATGGCTAAATGCAGTTAATGCAGATCAGCAATTAGGGGAGAAACTGGAATATGATGTAATGGAGTATGTGACAAAATATATAGTTTTTCGAAAGTTTGCCGGTATTGATCAAAATTGATCAAAAGTTTTTATAGAAAAAACAGGATTTTTACCGATACTAGCCGAGTAGAATGTATTTTCGAAAAACAGCTACGATTTTCATCATCAGTACTCTTTTTTTGGTTGTTAGTTTTTAATTTGGTAGTAAACATCAGCCGTTTAATCCACTAAAAAAAGTAAATAAAATTGTCTTAAAACAAATAGTTCTACTATAAATAAAATAAAAACGCATAAAACACACATGGCACGGTGATAACAATTTGAAAAATTGTACATATATAATATGGTAGCCCTTTTAATACCAATCTGTTAGATGGTTAAGTGCTACGCTAACTAAGTAATAACGATGTAGATGGCGTTAGTATAGAAAAAGCTTGGTTTAGTTAGTTTAAATGGAAAATAACTTCGTGCCGACTCACCACGTCACATATACCAGTGGGTTAAACGGCTGATGTTTACAACCAAATTAATAACTAACATCCGAACAAAGAGTACGGACAATTTGAATTAATTTCAAAAGAAAATGACTTCTATATGCATCATTACCATTTAAGTCACCTGGACCGGATGGACTGATTCCAGCGGACCTGCAGCGTAACGTTGAGCTAGTTACTCCATGACTTCTCAATATTTACGAGGCTTGTCTCTACTGGTCATATATCCCCACACAGTGGACGGAATCAAATGTTGTCTTCATACCTGAGGGAGGTAAGTCATAGAAAACAAAAGCGAAGGAAGTTGGTTATATTGAAAGGACTCTTGAATTTAGGAACTATACACTTGTGTCGTTTCTGGATATAGAAGGCGCTTTTAACAACGTCAACCCACCAAGTGTCTTAAACGGAGCTCGTACTTTTCTCGAACAAGTACAAGATTCCTTCATTTAAACTCCCGACGCTGAACGGGATGAGACTGACTTTGTCGGATAGTGCAAAATATTTAGGAGTCATTCTGGATAGCAAGCTGTCCTGGAGGCCGAACGTAGAGGCGAGAGCGGCGAAGGCACAGACTGCGATGCATGTGTGCAAACGCGCAATTGGCAGGACCTGGGGACTCAGTCCCCGTAATGTAAGCTGGTTCTACAGGGCGGTAATAGAGCCGGTTCTCTTTTATGGAGCCATTTTCTGGTGGAAGGCTATGGACTCTGTCACAAATCGCTGTCGTATTGAGAGGGCGATGCGCAATGCGGCGATCCTGATAACAGGCGCAATGAGGACGACTCCGACTAGGTCACTTTTTACCCTACTCAACTGGCTACCAGCGGATCTTCTAGCGAGAAAGCTGGCGCTGAACACCGCGATAAGGCTGCATGCTGTGGGAGGATGGAAGCACAGGACAAGCGGCCACGCGAGTATTATCGGGATGGTCGATATTGTTCCCGATTTAATTGACTACTGCACACCGAAACCTTTCACCTGCAGGAAATTCTCCTTCGTTGTTTCAGAGGGAGAGGCGGATGAATTGATCTCCTCGGGACCCATCGATTTGGAAGTATACACGGATGGGTCTAAGGGGAGAACTGGTGTTGGTGGAGGCATATACATTGTTCAGGCAGGAGTCCTAAATTTATTCAGACTTCCGAACGAATGCAGTGTTCTGCAGGCTGAATTGTCGGCGATATGCAAGGCAAGGATATTCGGCAGGAACATCGGGATCTTCACTGATAGTATATTCAACATCACAACTGGTCCGTGAATGCCGGGCATCCTTGAACTGGATGGCGATGCATTCTGACATCACCTTGGCGTGAGTGAGGGGACACGGGACCAATGCGGGTAACTGTGATGCTGATGCACTTGCCAGAAATGGTGCCGGATTGGATGATCGGCCGATTGACCACTTTTGTGGCATCCCCCTCTCCTCTTGCAAATTCCGCGTGGATGGATATTTTCGGGGAATTAGAGGGGCTAGATGGTCTGATGAACCCAGGTGTGGAACAACTCGGGTAACCTGGCCCAGGATAGATCCGGGCCGTTCGAGGTCCCTCCTTGATTTGGATAGGAGAAGGATAAGGGACACTGTGGCCGCAATCACCGGCCACTGCCGATTTGGCACCCATGCCGAAAGACTGGGATTGCCTTGGAACGACTTCTTTAGAAGCTGTCAAGACGAAGAGGAGACTGAAAGTATACAGCACCTCTTGTGCTTTTGTCCGGCACTGGAGGACACTCGGATCAGGCACTTTGGTATCGGCAGACTGAATGGCCTGTCGAACGTGGCAAACATTGGCATAACCAACCTGGCGTCCTTCATCAGGGATAGCGGTTGGTTCGGGGACAGCGGCCAGTATGGGACGACTACCGCTGACCATACATGTTAACTTTCCTTCCTTCTAACTCTCTATCTTTATTTCTATTGATCTAATCTAATTAATCTTTTTCTTCTTCTTTTCTCTTCCCCCAGGTATCACAAAGGGACCGAGGAAACGGACCCAAGTGGGCTGCACAACTATCACTTCCGCAGCCGCCTGTTCTACCTAACCTATATGTATCATTCACAATTTTGCAAAAATTTTACCAAAATTGCTTCAACATAAAGTATCATTCCTATCTATCAAAATAAACCATCACATAAAGTATCATTCCTATCTATAAAAAATGTTTGCCATAGGTAAACCAAAACAGCCTCGACGTTTTAAAAATAAAAAAGTACCCATTTTGTATTTTTCGCAAAACAACGCATGGATGACATAGGACATTAGGACTGAAATAATGTTATCTTTTGATGTAGAAATGATTCAGCAAAATAGAAAAGTAATCTTATTCGTTGATAATGCCACAGCCCATAAGCTGATTAGTTTAAAGAACGCTGACGTTCAATATTTACCAGCGAATTGCACCTCAATTTTACAGCCATTAGATCAGGAGTTCATTCATGCATTCAACGCATACTGTCGACAAAATATAATACGTTAAAAATATGCTTTCTAGAGTCTGCCAAAAAAATTGAAGATATCAAGAAAAGCCTTATATGTTAGCAGCATTATGTAAAGCCAAGCGAGCATATTGAATGGTAACTCCTAGTACCATTTTTAACTGCTTTAAAAAGGTTGTTTTAAAATATACAGGCTTATTTTTCCAATTTATATAATTTTTCATAGACAAATTTCAGTGCAAGTTTGTTTCGGAATCTCATGAGCTGCCATTGATGAAAGATCGCAAAAATGAAATATTTATAACTGCTGACTTAGGTGAGTATTTGGAGCTGAATTTGAAAAATTTGTAAGTCTGGACGAAAATTTACTTTGTCATGCACCACCTAACGAGGAGGAAATCGTTTCTGAGCTCCAATGAAGCGGGGATGTTGAAAAGGATTTTGTCTACTTTTTTATATGCAGCTTTTATGCATTTCCAGCTTATATGCATAGAAAACTGTGCATTTTCAGAAATGCATATAACCGATAAATACTGTAATGCAAAAATAAAAGTCGAGAATGAATCATATCTAAAGTTATATCAAATCAAAAAAAAAAAGATGCAGAGTTTTTAATGGAACAATTGTTTTGCAGTGTTTTTAGTGTCTGGGATACAACCACAAGGCATCTGAGTGTAGAAATGATGAAGCTTGCCACAAATGCCATGAAAAGCATAAAAGTACTAAGTGCAATAAAGAAGTTGTAAAAAAATGTATCAACTGTATAAAAAAAAACAAAAGGCTTAATTTAGGACTCGATGAAAACCGTAGCACTATGAGGAGGGAATGTCCGGTATATCAAAATAAACTAAGATTAAAAAAAAGAGAAGGATGGGCTTAGCGTCATAACAAACAAAGCAATTGCATGGAATATATACCAATATATAAGGTTTGCTCAATAATTTAAATCAGCTTGAAATAATAATCGAAGAAAATAATCTAGATTTTGTAATTTTATCGGAAACACATCTGACAAAGGCAGTGAACGAATCTGAAATTTAAAATTATTATAATTATAGCACATTATCTAAATTAAATAGAACTGGAGAAGTAATTTTATATTTAAACATATTTTGGATTATCATGAAAGTAAAAGATTATGTTAAGGAAACAAGATAAGCGTTTATAAAACACAGTTTGAAAAAGCATCATTTCTAATAACAGTTGTATACAAGTGGAAAAAAAATTAGAATTTTGCAACGATTTCCAGGATATATTAGAGAAAGTATGTGAGGAAAGATGTGAAATTATAATAGTTGGAGATTTCAATATAGATTGGTTGAAAGATTTTTATAAAAGAAGATTGAAAAGCATGATGAGGGATAATGACCTAAAACAAATAATGTATGATTGTACGAGAATAACAAAACAGATAATGAGCACATCTTGGCACAAATTAACACAGATAGTAAAATAACAGACCACGAATTTATTCACATATTATTTAATAATGAAAATATACCTAACGAAAAAGTAAAAGAAGTGGAAATATTTTAAATATAATGAAGACAGATTTAAAAATGAACTGAGTGCAATAATAGAGTATGAAGAAATATATGTATAATTTAGACTTACAGTCATGCCGTTTATCTTTTTCTGCTACATGTAAGTTAAATATGTGACACTACTACCATTCACAAAGTACTGATGATGAAATTGCGTAGCTGCTTTCGAAAATGCATTCTACTCGGCTAGTATCGGTAAAAAAAATCAGCTGTTTTCAAATAAAAGTTTCTTTAAACATTAACGTAAATATATTAATTTCTTTTAATAAGACCTTAAGCCAAACAAAAAAAGCAAAAATTTGTATTAAAAACAATTAGTTCAACAATAAATAAAAATTAGCATATAACTCACACATGGCACATTGCAAAATGATCTTTCATAATTTCTGTCCGTTTGTCGTTGACAAAAAAAATTTAAATGATTTACTCCCCTATTGTTTTATTCCATCTGAGAGATGGATGATGCTTGACCGTTAGTCAAGTGTTACTAAAAAGACTTTTAATACCAAAAAGCTTGGTAAATATGAAAAGTAAACTTCGTCCTAACTTACATAATAAAAAAAGAAGGAAACAATCGTGTCGTTTCCCTTTCTCTGTTACATGTAAGTTAAATAGGTGATGTTTACAATCAAAAGACACTACTACCGTTCAGAGTACTGACGATGAAATTGCGTAGCTGCTTTAAAAAATGCATTCTATTCGGCTAGTATCGGTAAAAAAATCGGCGTTTTTTCAAATAAAAGTTTCTTTCAACATTAACGAAAAAAATTTTTAAATACCAAAGAGCAGTTATTGAAAATAATTGTGAGGCATGGAATAACTATAAGATAATGAGAAATAAGTATAAATTAAATATTGAGAAAGAAAGAAATAAATATATTAATAGTAAAATAAGCAATACAAGTGGCCAAAAGGAAATGTGGAACCACATATCAGACAATGTCCAACGCAGCCGCCTGTCTGTAAGAAAATAAAACAGCAAAAATACACTTATAAACAACATGAAAGCAGCGTTATTCCAATTTAAACAATGCTAACAATCATAATACACTTAATTTAAATTTTCAGTTTTGTAATAACTTTTAATTTAAAAATTAAAAAAAGAAAATTTTTGCAGTTTTTTTTTACCAAAACACGTCTGTCTGTTAAAAAATAAAACACCAAAAAAACACGTACAAACAACATTAAACCAACGATATTTCAATTAGCACAGCACCGACACATACAATGTACTTTAATTCAACTTAATTTTTATACTTTTTTAAACTTTTAATTCAACAAATAAAAATTTTGTTAAACTTTTTTAACCCCCGAAAAATTATTTGTTTTGATTTTTAATTTGTTAAAAGGTTGTTAAAAGGTAGCTTGTACTAACCTTTGTTTGCGCTTATGGCGATTTTATTTTTCTCTCTATCGCAACAACTTGAAAAAATATGATTGTCTGAATTTGGAAACGTCAAAGTTGGCATCTGTGGTTACTTTGTGGTTGCCGTGTTGCTCTGAAGTCGTCAAAATAGTTGTGTACATTTAAATGCATGTGTTTTATTTATGAGAGAATGTTGTCGGTAGCCTGCTGATGTCTATGTGTTCATAGCATAACACAAATAAAAGGTCAAACATATCAAACATATGTATACACTGCCCTGATTATTTTTTTTTTTTTAATTCAGCTAATTAGATTTTTTTGTTAATTTTGTGCCTGGCTAACTCATGTTTCTCTGGTGTAGCCTACGTTGACCGCCTTCCATTAATTAACCCAAAGCTTTAACTTGCAAGTGTAAAGTAGTTTTATACCTTATCAAGTTGTGGACCATTTGAAAACACCAATCATACGCACTGCTGTTACTGCTATTGGTATTGTAACAACAGAGTTTTGTTGATGATAGCCTTAAGTACTGGCGGGTTAGTTAGCTTGGGGACACCGATGCGCTATTGGAGGTAAAAATACCTTGTTCCAAATGGTGGACTAAGTATCTGCGTAAAGAGTTAACCCAGTATATACGATCTGCTTTATTCACATTTGTTTGCATTTTTGTATGCTGTTATATTGTATATTTTTGTTTATTATTTTTATATTTTAATTTGTAGCACTTGTTTTGTTTTTATGTTGCACAGTTTATACTTTTTTATTTGGTATATTTGGTAATTTAAATAATTACATTTCATATTATGTATTGTTGCGTGTGCTCTTGAATAAGAACGTAAACACATACTGTAGAACTTAGTTGACAAAAAACTGTTTTCAAAACTATTCACTCAAACTTTGTATGAGGCTTTTGTTTGAGAATTTTGGTTTTGAAATTTTCTTAAGCCGAAAAAAAACTTCGTTGTGTGTTGGAATCAAAAATATGACTGACTTTATTTTTCCAAATTCTTAATCTAAAATACTAAAATTTTACAGTTTGCAAAAGAATTGCTTATTGATAATTCTTATGAACTATTTGGAAATCATTTGTTTACAAAAGAAAGTGTATGGTGCAATAATTCCAAAGAAATTCATATTGATCTACTTAAGGTTTATTGGCCACCCAAAATATATTGAAAGTGCAAACAAGTATTCTTGGAAAAGAACAATTAAAATATTTCAAGTGTTTAAGTACATGCATGTTTTTACAGTGTTGTGGACAAATATGCTTGTTTATGGCCCTCACACATTAGAGTAATTCCGCCAGAACAAAATGACAAAGTGAAGGCAAAAGAGGTGAAGAGTATGGTTATTAGTTGGCGTAATTTTTCAACCAGCCTCAACCCCGCACAAGCAGCACAAAACCAATACATACACATTTGAAAAACAACAGGTTTGCTTATTTATTTTTAAACAGAGCGAATTTAGTCTTAAGTCGACCGTCGTGGTGTTACAATGAATTTGAAAGAGGAGGGGTGATGGTCACGCAAGCAGACTTTAAAATTAATAAGTGAATTAAAACAGCATGAATTATTATACAAGCTAAATCATCCCGACCAATTAAAAATATATAAAAAAAGAAGCCTTAGAAGAAATTGTTATATCATTAAAAGATTTAAAACCAAACGTTTCAGTTGAGGAAGTCGTTCATTTCCTCCATATTCGCGTGGTGTTTAAATTTATGCGCTCAAACCTATGTACATAAAGTCAAACGTCAAATGAATAAAAAAACACTAATACACACACACAAGCTTTATACACGTATACATTTTATGCCAGAACAATTAGTCCAGTGTGTTAGGAAGAGAACAAAAATTGTTCGCTTAAATCTTATTCTAATGTGTGATGGGCCTATCATTTTAATTTTTAAATGGGGACGGTTAAAGGGAAATTTGAACGTAAGTATATTTGTTTAAGTTTTTTTTTTTTTTTTTCATATATTTTATTATTGGATCTTCGCTTAAGCGAACTAACAATAAGTATTCAAATCTTAAGACTAAGTAATTAATATTAGCCCAGCCAGTGCCAGACTAAAATTTAAGTTCTCATAATAAAATAGTTATCTTCATCTAAGCGCAATAGTATCTCTCTTTTTCAGACGGGAGTGTCTACTATGTTGCAAGATACTTCGAGCGAGCGGATTTGGATGCGTTTCCAGCTTATTTAAATACTTGTCCACATATTTCAGGATTTCGCTTTTAACTAGTGGAACTTCTAGATCCTTATGGATGTTGCTGTTTTTCACATACCACGGAGCACCAGTTATCATTCTTAGGATTTTATTTTGACGGCGTTGTATTTTTTCGATGTTAGAGGCGGAAGCAGTGCCCTATAATTGTATACCGTAGCACCAAATTGGTTTTAAAATCGAGTTGTAGATTAGAAGCTTACAATCAAGTCGTAGCACAGAGTTTCTACCAATTAGCCAGTGGATTTGAGCAGCTTTAAGTTTCATTTGCGTCAGCTTAGCATCTATATGAGGCTTCCATGTAAGGCGGCGATCTAGGTGAATACCAAGATATTTTGTCTCAGATCGTTGAGGCACATTATGGTTGTTGATAGTGATTGGAGGGCACGTTTCTTTGCGTAAAGTAAAAGTTACGTGGGTACATTTTTGTTCATTTATCTTTATTCCCCATAACTTTGCCCATTTCTCGACTTGGGTTACGTGTTGTTGCAGCTGGTTCGAAGCCTCTTTAGGGTCTTTGTGAATACTAAGAAAAGCAGTGTCGTCAGCAAATGTCGACGTGTGTGTGAAACTATTGGTTGGCATATCTGCCGTGTAAAGCAAGTACAAAATTGGACCTAGTATACTTCCTTGAGGGACACCAGCCTCTATTGGTTGGGAACAACTTATTTGGTTTCCCTCTTTGATCATAAATTGTCGGCCTATTATGTATTTTTCTAAAAGGTTGAAAATATTAGCTGGAAGGTTGAGCTTTAGTTTGTTTAGAAGGCCTTCATGCCATACTTTGTCGAAAGCTTGTGAGACATCGATAAAAAGCCCGGAGCAGTACTTCTTTTCCTCAAAGGCTTTTCTTATAACCTGTACCAACCTGTTCGATGGTACTATGTTGACTTCTAAAGCCGAATTGGTGATTTGGAATGCAGTTGTTGTCATTCAGGATCGGATTTAGCTTGTTTTTTAACAGTTTTTCGAACAATTTTGACATTGTGGGTAACAAACTTATGGGCCTATAAGATTCTACCTTCGAGGGATCTTTGCCAGGCTTAGGAATCATCTTTACTAAGGCAACTTTCCATATAGGCGGAAAATGTTCAAGCCGAATTATCGCGTTAAAAATAAAAAGAATGATTCTTTTAGCAGTAAGAGGCAGCTCTATGGGCATTTTATTGCTTATTTTGTCAACGCCAGGAGCTTTTTTACCGTTAAGGTTAGCGATAGCCTCTACAACATCTGCAAATCGGAAACGTATTTCTAAAGGACGTCTTGCAACAACAGGCAGTAATTCCCTCACGTCAGTGCATGTATTGGGAGTGAATACGTTTTTGAAGTGATTTGCGAACAGATCGCATTTTTCTTCATCATTTCTAGCCCAGGATCCTCTCAGATTGCGCAGTGGTGGTTTTGCGATAACAGGTCTTTTAAGACGTCTGGCTGATCGCCATAAGGAATAATTTGTCTGAGGAGTCGCGTCTAGACCTTCCAGGTACTCTTTCAGTGATGCCATTCTGTGAGCCTCCAACAAGCTTTTTAGTTG
Organism: Melanophora roralis; assembly: GCA_963583895.1. NCBI lineage: Eukaryota > Metazoa > Arthropoda > Insecta > Diptera > Rhinophoridae > Melanophora > Melanophora roralis. The sequence goes on from OY757188.1 coordinate 56,500,181, forward strand.
GGTTGTACATTCTTTCAGCTTAGTTTTAAGTTGGGGCGATCTATGTTTTTGCCATTCCCTGCGGGCTTTTCTTTTTTCAGATACGAGCTTTTCCACATCTTCAGAGAAAATTTTGTTGTACCTAGCCTGGCGGTAGGTAGAAGACGCATGTTCAACGGCTTTTTTAATGTTTTCATTTAGGACGCTCAGACAATCATCTATGTCTCCGGGAGTTTTTAGCGATTGGTTCTCCGCGCAGTGCGTACTAATATATTTTTTATATTTCAACTAATTAATTCTTTTAGATAAGAAAAACTTACTAGCTGCTATTTGGTGAGGACTGCAAATAGTGATTATTGTGGGTGAGTGGTCAGAAGATAAATCCAAGGAGGCTTGAGCCTCAATGAGCTCCAAGGATATACCTTTTGCTACGCCAAAATCAATTACGTCTGGAATTTTATTGTGGTCTGTTGGCCAGTAGGTTGGTTGTCCAGTTGAAATAACGAAAAGTCCCATTTCCGACACGGAGTCATACAAGACACGACCTCTGGGACTAATTAGGCGGGAGCCCCAGTATGTGTGCTTAGCGTTATAGTCTCCAGCAGCTATGAAGCGGGGACCTAATGATTTGTAGAAACTGTTGTACTGATCCTTCGTTATGGAGAATCTGGGTGGACAGTAAACTGATGAAATAACAAGGTTATGGAAAAATTCATCAATGCAGACGTTTGTTGCTTGCATATAACATTCAGATAGGCCACCCAACCATTGGTGCTTAATTCTTGATTTGATTAAAAAGCAGAGCCACCACAGGATCTATCCCTGGGATCTTTTGAATCATAAAAATTGTATCCACTAATTTTAAAAGTGCTTCTAGATGTCATATGAGTTTCGGAAATCAACATGACATCGATTTTTTGGTGTGTTAAAAAGTAGTCGAGCTCGTTTTTGTGTTGGCGGATGCTGTTTGCGTTCCAGAAACAAACCCTGAGGCAGTTCATGGTCTTTTAAGCATGGCCTGCAGAAGAGCAGACTGCATTTTCTGCACCTCCTGCATCATGCTAGCCATTTGCGCCATTATATGCGTAAATTGTTTGACCATATTGTCAATTACGGCTTCCAGACGGCTAAAATTGGGACCAGTTGGTTCACTTGTTGGCACTTGTTGTGTGGTTGGTTGGTTTGGCCTTTGTGCATTGGACTGGTTTGACTTTAGTGCGTTAGCGTAAGAAATTTGACTTGTAATTGGCTGTGATAACTGGGGAATGTTTGTTGTTGGTATATCTAACGGCTGGGGAGGGACAGGAACTACCTTCGGCTTAGATGAGCGCATAACTAAATCAAAGACAGGACAACCTCTGTAGTTGGCAGTGTGGTTTCCACCGCAATTGCTGCACTTCTTCACCCTAGGGTCATCTTTTGGTTTGTCGCACTTGGTTGTAACATGCAGATCCCCACATACAACACAAACAGAAGGCAACTTACAGTAAGTTTTTGTGTGGCCATATACCTGAAAATTTAAGCACTGTACAGGTCCAGATCGCTTATGCGGGACTTCCACTGTAACTCTACGGTGCATAATATATCTTAAACCATAAATGGGGTGAGTTTCGTTTTTCTTTAATTTGGCATCACCAGGCTCAAGTTCAACTCGAAACAATGGTTGAGGGTATTTTTCCCTGTTTCTAATATTTGTCACAGTCCTTACCTTAAATCCTTCGCTGCACAAACTGGTCTTTATCTCCTCCGGGTCAACATTTGAGTCAATTCCTTTTATGACTACCTGGAGGCCTTTTGCGTTTTTTAGCTGGTAAGTGTAAAAGTTCTTTTTTAATTTCTCAAATTCCGACACCGTGGCGCGGTAAGCGTTCTCGTGACTTACTTGAATTTTGGTCTCATATATATTACCACGTTTTATGTTCGACACATAAAAGTTCTTTTCGCCTTTTAATGCAACTAAAAATTTAATGAGGTCGTTCGAGTTTTTTTCTCTTAAATAAATTGGAGGAGGCTTAAAATTTTTTTCCGTAACGGGGCCATCATTATCATCTGTTTGCAGAATGGCAAAGCGATTTTGCGATGTGGTTGGCCTTTCATCGTCTTTTAAAATTTTTGCAGGTTGACTTACTTCTGCCGACTTCGGACTTCTCCCCCTTTTAAGAACTGTTACGTACCTGTCCATCCCTACCTGGATCTTAGGAGCACACGCAGAAATTGGGCCTGGAGCGCCTTTAGCAGCTGTAGGTGCGACACCAGAACTTGATAAAGAAGACCGCGATGAAGATGGCACCTCGGTGCATTTATTTAAATTAGGCACACTTGCACTTAAACTGTTTGTATTTGTTTTCGGTTTTGCACTTAAATAGTTTCTATTATATTCAGGGTCTCTAATGTTTTCATTGCTAACGCTTTCTGAGCTTAACACAATGTAAGCATTTCGGCTATTAGGCCCACTGTCACTACGATTACTGTTACTCATTAACCGTTTGGTTTTTTTATTTTGTTTAGTTTGTTTTTATTTTCGATTCTCGCTTATGTCTTGTAGGTATGTATATTAACAAATTTTTTTTTGTAACTTATTACAAATATCACCTATTACAAATATACACTCGCGTAGACACGTCCGTACATTACGAGATTAAGAGAGCAACTGATTTGTTTAAGTGTGGGTGCCTATTTGCTTTTAATAAAAGAAATAATTATTATTATTTTCCTTTGTAAACATTTAATTATTGAATTATTATATTTGTTTTAGTGTACATAACTAGAGAAAGTCTTATAGATAAAAATGTAGCGTTATATGATTATTTTATTAGGGGTTACTATAACTGCTTAGCTCAAAAATGGGAAATTCTGACAAAGTTTTAAAATTTACCCGTGATAGCAGGATAGGTGGGCTATATTTTGGCATACACCATATTATCTGCTATAGTTGTTTGTAGAACAAAGTTGGCAAAAAACTGTTTTCAAAAGTGTTGTCTCAAACTTTGTATGAGACTCTAGCTCAAAATTGGGAACCTCTGAAAAAGTGTTGAAACTTGCCTGTGATAACAGGATATGTGGGCTACATTTTCGCATACAGCATTTTATCCGCTTAATTTTTTGTATAACAAATCTGACAAAAAACTGTTTTCAAAAGTATTCACTTAATTTTTTTATAAGACTCTAGCTCAAAATTGGGAAATTCTGACAAAGTTCTGAAACTTGCCCGTGGTAGCAGAATAGGTGGACTACAATTTTTTAGTATGGACCTTAAATCACTTAAACTATAAGTTAACTTATACTTCATCTTTTTCTTTAACTCAACTCTAGTTTAAGCTCCAGGTTTTCGCCTCCTAATTCGTACTCAGAAAGGGTTCTAACTTCGAAACTAAATTGAGAAAGATGTAGTGGACATGGTGTATTTGTTGAGGTGTTCAAAACGAACAAGGAAAAAACGTAGTTGCCAGACCGTCGGCCGCGCTGGTATGCCGGCTTTTAAGCTCGCCGTCGCGTCTGGATTGTAGTTCACCACTACAGAAAAAATTCATACCAGCTATAAAAAAACAAAACGAGAGAGTATGGAGCCCGAAGATGACCAAGCGACGCGATTAAAAGTCAAAGAAAACCGAGACCAACTACTTACTGCGTTCTGCACTTACAGGGCGTCGGCAGATGTTATGCCAACGCGAATACCCACCCACTGGAATCTGGGGGTTCCACCATTATGGCGTAGGTTCTAATTTCAGCCATCCCGGATTCTGCTCTGTCAGCTGGGATAAACTCCCCATAAAAAAAATTTCAATTTCATAAATTTAAATAAAACATTATAAACTTGTTTTTATTTATTAAAAAAAAAAACAAAGTGAAAATTAAAAAAAAAACAAAACTTCTACATTTTCAATAATAAAAAAATTATGCATCAAAATCTCAAACGTATTTAATTATAAAAAAATAAAAGAAATATCAACAAAAAAAAAAAACAATTTTATAAAATCTTAACTTAACTAAATTTCTTCGCAATTCTTTTCAGCATATATAATCATGGCCCTTTTGATGCCTTATCTGCCGTCCGTCCGTAGCGTGTCTGTAGTTCTGTTACGTGTAAGTCTAAAACGAGTGACTTACATATATATGAAATTTGCCTATTGCTAGGAAACCTCTACGCTTTTGGGCAAATGCCCTTTTTTAAACAAAAACGGTATCCTGCCGGCCTGAGATCAGCCCTAGCTTTCGCGCACCCTCGTATTCAAATTCACAGGAGGGGACTGTATAACAAAATGTAAGTAATTGTTAAGAGGTGTTCCCTATCAAAAAAAAAAACTTAACATATCGTCACAGAAAATCCAAAACGCCCTATCTAACAAACAATTTAAAATTGGCTTTTCATAAATTATAGCCTTCAAATATGTACGTCATCTCGCAAAACTTTTTTCAACAGAAATAAAATTGTTGATCCTTTTTAACTAACATACATATATGGCAAAAATTTGTGTTAATTGTAAATATATTTTTCATTTACACAAAAATGCCTGCCCCTTCTAAAAAATTGTTAAATGTTAGATAGGGCATTTTGAATTTTCTGTGACTATATATGTATTTGTCTTTTCAGGCGTTTGTTTTCGTCCGCAGTCGAGTTGGGTCTAACAAATTACAATGGCAGATTTACCTGGCTTACGGAATGTGGGGTCCAAATTGGCTGGTGGTGTTGTAAGTGGTTTTGTTGGGTTTTATAAAAATTTAACTTTTAACTTTATATTTTTCTGTTGGTTTTTTGATAAATTTTAATTTTAGAAAATTTTGTTCATTGGTTTTTATTTTTGTTTGTTGTTCTTTTTAGTTTGTTTTTATCTTTAGGGTTTTTTTATGTATGTGCACAACCATTATTTTTTTCTGTACACAGAATGATAAAAAAATAAATTTATAAAATTTTTCCTGTAAAACACCACCGCACTTCTTTACAGCAAAAATCAGAATCAGCCATTTTTTAAACCTTACCCACGCTTCAACATGTCTTCCTATCAGGTTTTTAGCAATTTGCCCCATGTCCAGCAGCCATTAATTTATTCTTTCGTTGAATAGTTATTTTTCATCCATATATTTGTCTCAGCTGTAGATAACCACTTTACCGACATTACTTTAAAATCAGTGTGCACACGACAAAGAAATAAACAAAAATGTAACATACATATATAATATTATTTACAAAAACAATCAAGTAACGATATGTGCACACGTATATACATTACATATTCTGTATTATTAATTATATAAAAGGATAAAAGGTTTTAACTACAAAAGCATTGAAATTGGCAACACTGTAACAATAAACAAGCAAAATATTAAAGCTCTGATTTAATAAATAAAAATAATATAAAAGTGTTTTAAAAATAGATAGTGACTATTGAAAAACATAAAACTAGTAATATAAATAAAGTGGAAAACAAAGAGACAACAAAATATAAGATATTTTACTTGGAAAACTGTTGAAAAATTTAACGATGGCTGAATGCAGTAAATGCAAGTCATCGATAAGAGGAGAAAGTGGCATTAGATGCAACGGAGTATGTGATAAAGTGTATCACTATACAAAGAAATGTGTCGGTATTGACCAATATTCGGCAAATATTATAGATGAAAACAATTTTGTAAGATTTTTATGCAATGATTGTATGCAATACATCCAAAATGTGGATCTTGTTATAAGGGAAGTCCAAAATAGTGTAGATAAAAATAAACAATCATTAGCTGAATATAAAAATGAATTTGAAGTTTCACTTAAGCAAAATGAAAAGGAAATTAAAGCATTTTTAGAGGCTATTGAGAGGCGTTATGATGAACGATTTAGAAGAATAGATAATATTCAAAAACTCTGCGAAAAAAATGTTCAAGAAGTTAAAAACTTATATGGAAATATAAATCAAGTAGAAAACAAAAACAAAGATATATGTGATACAATCGAAAAAAACAATTTAAAAATGTGTAATGAAATTAAGAAGGTTATAAAAGAAACAAATATAAAAACAACAAAAATGTCTTACGCGCAAACTTTAACAGCTAATATGGGGATGCCAGATCTATAAAAAACTGTCCCCTTGATTGTAAAACCAAAGGAAAAACAAAGTGTAGAATAAACCATAGCTGAACTAAACAAAAAAGTTAATCCAATTAACCTCAAAATTACAAATGTTGAAAATAGAAAAAACGGTACATTAGTGATTCAAAGTGAAAACGTCGAAGAACGCGAAAAAATAAAGGAGGCAATACAAAACGAAATGAATGAAGACTACGAAGTGAAAATACCAAGAAATACTGATATAACAATAGTAATAACAGACTTAAATTTTAAAATGCCGGAAAAAGAACTAATAGAAAAACTAAAAAAAAAACGAAATACTCAAGAATAGTAAAAAAGATGTTATTAAAATATTTGAAACAAAAAGATATAATAGAACAATATTTAACGCAAAAGTAAAAATAGACGATGAGTCATATCCGAAAGTAATAACAAGTCAAAAACTAAATATTGGATGGGATAGATGTAGGGTATTCGATGGTACAAATATAATGCAATGTTTTAAATGTCAAGGATATAACCATAAATCGTCTGACTGCAAAAGCGAAGATGTTTGTTACAAATGCCATGGAAACTACAGAAGTAAAGAATGTAATAAGAGCACAGTAATGAAATGTGTTAACTGCATAAAAGAAAATAAAAGATTAAATTTAGGTCTTGATGAAAATCATGTCACTAGTAGCCGGGAATGCCCGGTGTATCTGAATAAACTGAATTTAAAAAAGAGAAGGATAGGTTTATCCGCCTAACAATCAAAGCAGATACATGGATTATATACTAACATACAAGGCTTAACAAATAACTTCAACCAATTGGAAATAATAGCAGAAACAGAGAAACCTGATTTCATAATACTGACAGAAACACATCAAACGACAGAAATAGACGAAAGTGAAATTGAACTACAACAATACGACCATTATAGTACATTGTCAAACTCAGCAAAAACTGGTGCATTAATAATATATTTTAAAAAACATTGGAAAATTGATGAACTTAAACACAATATTAAAGACTCAAAATATTGGATTAGCGCATGTATGGCAAAATATAAAAAAATATCAATTATAATTATAGCAGTATACAGATCACCAAGTAGTTCAAAGTCAGAATTTTGTGATATATTTCAAGATTTTATAGAAGAAATATGCGAAACAAGCTGTGATATTTTAATAACTGGAGATTTTAATATTGACTGGAATAACGATTTCTATACTGGAAAATAAAAAAGTATTCTTAATGATAATTGCCTCAAACATGTAATGAAGGAATTTACTAGAATAACACAAAATTCAAAAACTTTAATAGACTATATTATAACAAACAGTGAAATGATTTCAGCCAAGGGAAATATAAATAATAGAATAGCTGATCACGAATCTATAGACATTGTTATTGAGTGCGAATGTATAGAACGCGACAATAAATTTAAAGAAATAAATATTTTTAAGTATAATAAAGAAATATTCAGAAATAAAATAAGTGAAAATTTACAATATGATGAACAAAAAGGATTAAACGATAATGTTCACAACTTTGATAATGTTTTTGAAAATACAATACAAAGATTTAGTGTAAGAACAAAATTAAATGAAAATAGAAATAACCAATGGTTTAACAACGATCTCAGAACGCTAAAAAGGAAAAAGATTTTTAAATATCAAAGTGCAATAACCGAAAACACGTATGAAGCTTGGAATAACTATAAAACAATAAGAAATGCATATAAAACTAAAATTGAAAACGAAAAAAATAAATACATAAGTAATAAAATTAATAACGCAAACAACCAAAAAGAAATGTGGAGCAAAATAAAAGAACTAGTACTAAGAAAACCCAGAAACGTGATAAAAACTGTGATAATAAATAATATAGAATATAAAGATAATTTTCAGATAGCCGAACAATGTAATAAATATTTCGTTAATAGTATTAAAGAAATTAGAAATTCCATTAATTATGTGCAATATGAAAACAAAATACCTGTGATAGATTTAAAATTTCAATTCCGTGCAATATCTTTAGAAAAACTGAAAATTATATGTAAAAATATTAAGAAAAAGCCTGATTATAATAAAATAGCAAGCAATATAATATTAGATAACTGGAACACTGCCGGTAATATTATGCTGAATATTATAAACAAATCACTAGAAACGGGAATATTTCCCAATAGTTGGAAAGAATCTATGATTACACCCATTGAAAAGGTTAAAAAAACAATCAAATGTGAAGAATTTCGTCCAATAAATACGTTGAAAACTTTCGAGAAAGTTATTGAAAAAGTTGTTAAAAATCAATTGGAAAAATATATGGAACAACACAAAATACTCTCAAAATACCAGTCAGGTTTCAGGAGAAAGTATTCATGTGAAACAGCAGTCAACTATGTGATAAATAGGTGGAAATTCATGAAGAAAAATAACAAAATAATGGCGATATTCCTGGATTTTAAAAGAGCTTTCGAAACAATAGACAGGGACATTCTGTTACAAAAACTATATAAATACGGGATTCAAGACAACGAATTAAAATGGTTTGAATCATACTTAACTAATCGCAGGCAATTTACAAAGGTTAATGAAAAAGTATCAAATGCTATCGAAAATGATTGTGGAGTACCACAGAGATCAATTCTAGGTGCGCTTTTATTTATTATATATATTAATGATATGGAAAAAGTGCTAGAAAATTGCGAAATTGTTTTATATGCGGACGATACGCTGATTTTTACAGAAGCGGCCACGGAGGAAATATGTTATACTAACTTAACAAATGATATAGACAATATAAACAAATGGTTAAAAATGAACAAATTAAAATTAAACGAAAATAAGACTAAAATAATGGAAATAAATATGAACACCAACATACCGTTTAAAATAAATGATGTAACAATAAAAAAAGTAAATAATTTAAAATATCTGGGTTTTCTAATAGAAAAAGACTTAAAATTAAAAGAACATATTGAATACATGTGTAAAAAAATTGGGAAAAAAATCGGGGTTTTTAAACGTATAAGAAACAAGGTATCAGCTATAACAGCGATAAACATCTATAATGTAATGATTAAACCGCATTTTGAGTTTGGATCAACGGTGTTATATACATGCTGCACAGAACAACAAATAACAAGACTGTAAAAGCTACAGAATAAAGCTATGCGGTCAATACTTAAATGCAACCGATTTACATCAATAAAACACATGTTAGATACACTTAAATGGCTTAGCATACAACAAAGGCTAGAGCTAAACACAATTAATTTCATTCAAAAAATAAAAATGGGAGATGCACCTGACTATTTAATTGAACAAATAAGATACGTAGGATAGGTTCAACCCTATAGCCTAAGGAACGCTCAAGATTTTAGACTACAACGGGCAGATAATAACATGAAAAAAAGATCGCTTTTTTATAAGGGATTGAATCTCTACAACATGATGCCAAATTGTATTAAAAATGAAATAAATCCAAATATATTTAGAAAAAATACTGTAAATTTTATAAGAAATATTTAACTTAAATCAGAGTTTATAGATTTAAATTGGAAACTGCCAATGAAACTGAAATGCTATTTAAATAAAAAAAAAAAAATTTACAAATTATTTATGATTAACCCTTTGAGGACCGGACTTTTTCTGCTGAAGCGGTTATATTTTTTTCTTTATTTTCATAATATATGCCCCAATAATAGTTACGCCATAGTTGCCTCTGGGTTGAAAGTGAACTTTTTACCAAAAAATAAAATATTGTCCTTGGCAAATATATTTGCCTGTGGGCCAAAAGGGATGTTTTTACATAAATAATTTAATTGAATAGTATGTTGTTTTATATATTTTTATTTATTTAAACTAAATAAAAAGTACTTCATAAAGAATTTGAACAAAAATAACAAGTGCTATACATGGTATTCGCCGAAGCAGTCCATGATGATGTGAAGCAAAGAAATACATTGCATATTGTACAAAATACATTTGTGCGACTATATTTTCCATAGCTGGTGCAACGGGCGCACCGTTTCCAATTTCTACGCTTTTCCATTTTGTGGAAAGATTTGGGCTTCTTTAAAGAGGAACTTCCAGTTTTAGTTGCTTCTGGGAATCTGCCCGATCTTGAACAGAAATCACTGATCAACTCATTAGCTAAAGCTGCTCGAAAATCAATCGAGGTTACGTTTTTCGCAAAGCTGTTAGCCAACATGAGTTTGCTGTACACCACGTAGCTATTATGAATACATATTTCGAAGAGATCAAAGAACTAGTAGTTTGCAATTTACCTTCAAAATTAGAAACAACATTGAACACATCATATGCTGATGGCATTTCCTCATGTGGATTTCGAATGTTCATATGTGCAATTCTCCTGAAACCCGGTGAAAACTGGGTTTTTATAGGCAAGAGTCTCTTTGAAACGGAAAGTCTTCTCTAGTGGTATAAAAAGTGCTGGTTTTTCTGGTACTACTGCAGTAGAAGTCGTTGCAATCGGCTCAAACTCTACAGCAAGTGGTACCTGCTTACGACCAATGCGGGCATTTTTAATTGCAGATTCTACTGGATTATTGCCTTCGATAACAACTTCTATCGGCTCATGCTCTTGGATTTCCAAAGCGTCATTTTCTAGAAAAACGATGACCTCTTCATCCATGTGTGTAGCAGCGTCATCGTCATTGTCGCTGGTGTCGCAAAGCAAAAGTTGCTCAATTTCATCAGGATTAAGAAAAAAATAACGATCACGGACGTATCCGCTCATATTAAATTTTTTATTTATAATGACTTATTTGACACTGTTTGAAAATAACACTCGAAACACTATAATTTTACACTTTCAATGCATAAAACGAGTCTGCTCTGATTGATTTCAAATAAATAATGAATGAAAACAAGTACACAAGCAGCGCAAAAAAACTTGCAGCTTAAAACAATAACAGACAAAATGAGTTTTGTTCAATTGAATTTCATTATTAACAGTCAAAAACAAACATGCACCAAAAAAAGGTGCAAACAACGCAGGTGCGTTTTGTTCCCTTTCAGCCCACAGGCAAACATACTTGCCAAACATGTTTCGGGAAGTTGTGGACTACTTGAATCTTACACAAATATCTTCCATATATTTTTTAAAAGGTTAGAGGTGCTGCCAAAATATTCCGCAGTTTCAGCCAGATGCGCTCCTCGCTCTCCTTACACTACCCCCCTGAAGAAAGCCGACTTTTTGATCAACTTTAAGGCCACCTAGGGGGAAAATGGGGCCACATAGGACCCTACCACCTACCACATTTTTGTTGCCCCTATCCTCCGCTACAAATCAGTCTTAGACAAATTTACTCTATCTTTTACGTGGACAATGATATGATGAAAAATCCCCTGGGCAACTATGTTTGCCTATGGTCGTCAAAGGGTTAATAGTTATACATAATTATTTTATATGTCCTGGCACTTTATTGTCGTGCAGCGCATTTCCCTCATTATGCACCATGTTGATTATGCATCTACCCCTTCTATGTTTAGAGCACACTGGGGTCACTTAAAGACAGTCTGTAATAAAATAAAAAATGAATCTGCTACTTCGTCACCAAAGTTTAAAATATTATCTAAAACCACGTATTAATGAAAAATAGTTCTATAAGCACATAAAAGTAAAATTTGCATGATTTGTTGCATAGTCTTAATCCCGACTTTAATCTGGGTTAATATCCTGTAATTTTATGTTCAAATTACTTTATGACCACTTACATAGTTCAACTCGACATTTATCTGGCCCAAAAGATTCCGTTTGCCAACCCTGTAATCCTCAAGGGTTTTCGTAACAAGTTTAATATCTGCAATTATAAAATCTTGTTCAATAGTGTTAATTATTCTTACTAGACGATTAATTTGGAGGTGATCGTGTTCGCGACGTAGACGCCATTTTAAATTTTTGATATGGTATCAATACGTTTTTTCCCGATTATTCATATTTTACAGATCTTACTACTTTAAATCTGGCATGAATTGATATTTGGCGAATTCACAAGGTACGATACAATAGCATATTGTATTATTGTCATATAATTTCACAATAGCATAAAAATTTTGTTGTTGCTTTTCATACGAAACTTGTTGTGAAACAATACAACTTTGTTTGATATGTTTATTGTGATGTCGTATTATATACAAAGTCATACGCCAAGCGCCTAAAACGAAACGGCGAGTTTTTTAATTTATTTTTAGAGCCGCTAGCACTCGCATCCGTTAAAAACGTCTATACTAAAAACTTAGGCAAAACCGCCAAAGAAGATTCCTTAAGCCGCCTCCGCCGGCAAAAATAGCCGGCACTGCTCTCTGACACATCAGCTGTTTTTTGTTTACGTAAAAAATAACAAAACTCTTGTGATTTTTTACTAAAACTCTGCTTATTTTAATGGATTTTAGAGATTCTAACCAGGTTAGATATAGACTATTTTGTGTTTTCATGGGTCTAATTTCTACAAATTATTAAGTTAAGCCAAGAGCAGCACCAGATTTATGTACATAAATATGTGTTTGTTTTTCTATCGTTTGGTCGTATCAGCTGATTTAGATTTTAAATACGACACCTACAAATATACGAAGAGTTGTTCACAACGGTCATATTTTTTGGTTGTATTATTTTACAATATATGATTTCACAAGACCTTGTGAATTCACCAATTAAATTTACGGTTGTATCGTTCCTAAGGGGTATTCTGATATTATGATCAATTCTATTTGATCAAAGAATAATTAAATCCCTATCATTGAGATATTGCAAGATGCAGTCATACTTTCGTATGAAATCCATTTCAGTTAAACAAGCCATCTGCCTGTATTCTAAAGTCATCCTTCACTACATGAAAAATATTTTTAATCAGATACTTGCCTATCTTCAATTCCGATCTTACACTACTTACTACTTACCTTAGGTGAACATTAAGCCTTGACCCATACCGTTTAAATTCCTTCTATCATAAACATTTATAGATTCGTTCAAGATCTAGTTGTGCTTGATAATTGATATATCAGCGCCAGTTTCTGTTAAAAAAATTGAATTATCATTGTTGATAAATCGAATAACAGAACTCAAACTACTTCTTTTATTTTGATTGTAATGATTATTTATTATTGCCAATTCGTTGTAGTGGACTGTATGATAAGAAAACGGCGACTCACGCCTTACAGGTAAAAAATAGAATTGAAAGCAAGAAGATTACAGGGATTGAGAGAGCTTTTAATAAAAGGAAAATATAAAGAATAGAATTTAGAAGGAAAACATAAAGCTTAAAACACCAGCGCAGCATTTGTGGGGCAGTTCCTTAACAATCATCATTCAGAGTAGTTCTACTGTATAAATAGCTACATAGATTTAAATCAATGATGTAGGTTTTGGCTCCTACTGAGTACTAAGGGGTGGCTGTCATTTTCCGAGTCATCCTCCGCAACTAGATTTATATTCAGAATGTTGCTGCGGTTCCTATCGTAGGTTTTACCACGATAAGAACCAAAGTTTTTTGACAAAAATACCATTATTATTGCCACGGTTTCTACCGTTATTGTTGTTGTGATAGAATCCATTATTGCTCCTTTTTTATTTAAAGTTATTGTTCCTGTTCGATTAAAACTTCGGTTCTTGCCTCGGTTACCATTATTATTACCATAACCTTGTCTTTTGAAACCATACGTGAGGATGGAATTTTCCTGTCCGTATGCTTCGGCTTTTCATTATTTCCCTCATCTCCTTGGCATAGGAATTAACGTTTTTTCCGGATTGTCTTGTGCTCATTGATTTGGCATTAATGACAGCAATTGTCTCTGCTCTAACAGCCGTTCTAAGTTGTGACATTATTTGAGACAAAGTAGTTTCCGATAAAACAAGATTCTTAGCTGTTCCTTTCAATTTTGTCTTAATAAGGTTTACAGCTACTGGCTCATGAGTTTCCCTTATTGAAACAACTAATTTACTAGCGTCGATAAAGCTCTGTTGGTTCTTAAAATACGGCCTGGAGGCCGTATTCAGAAACTCGACTACCGTCTGAAGCATTGCCGGGTGGTCTGCCTTTTGTTCAAATAAAAATTTAGGTATCTCCTAAAGTATGGACCCGTATGTCCTTACGTTGTTTCACGGACAAAATTTTCTCCCTTATTTCCAAAAAGAATTTCTCAGTTAATGTCTTGTGACCTTGCGTTAATCTGAAATAGTTGACGTTAAGCAAGATCAGTATATTCTCCGGCCTGCGCAGGATGTTATCGACGTATCTGTACACCGTCTCTTTCCTAGCATCCCGGTCTGTGTTAAGACACTTGTAGGATTTGAGAAATGTTTCCCTAAGCAATAGAGCCCTATAGACTATATCCTCCGATTCCATCGAACGAATCGGAATTCAGGCAATAGTTGCGAACCATGAGGCAATTAAACTCCGTCTTCCTAAGAGATCTCTTGCGTAACTGATAGACCGTTGTCAGGAACTGTAACGCTAGAATAGCTATTATAATTGCCAAGTAAATAACCGGATATTCAACCTTAACAATTACTTCATTTATAATGTTTGCGATAGGGTTGTTTATCTTCGAATCAAGGTTACTCATAATAATAGTGACAATAGGAACTCTTGTTTCAATCCGAACACAAAATAAAGAAATATCAACAGTAAAGGTTGAAAATTTAAATCGCACATCTGTATTCTCCAAAGGAAAATTAATGGCAGATGGTATTCCTGTCGTCAAGAAAATTAGCTCAAAAAGAAGGAACAAAGTGGTCCCGTCGGATGTGTATAGAAAATCTAAAATTATTTAATGGAACGAGAATCAATATACTTTGATGTAATGAAATTTAAAACGTGAACATCAATTGAATAATCTATGATTAAATGCAGAACTACAATTAATAGCACATTATAAGCAGACAAGAATGCGCTATTAAGTCTCATTAAATGGATTCATTGATAGGAAAGAAAAAAAATTCAATATTGTTTGCATGGTCTCAAAAGGCAGAAAGATGAATCAGATATTCCAATGAATATATATGTATAAAAATTTTTTTTATTTGCAAATAGTACATATTTATATAATACCAATGTATGGACTTGAAGGTTTGCACTGGTGAATTATTTTGTCATTGAATAAAATTTCATGTTAACAAACATTATATTAACAAAATTATATTAATTAACGGCCGTATGCTAAAAAAGTTAACAAAGCCTTGCAAACCGTTTTAAGCAAAAAGCCTTAAAGTATATTCTAAAATTAATTTCCGCTGAAAGTACCTTTGTTAACTTGAATTTTGTTAAGCAGGTATGTGTTTACTTTAAACCTATGTTAAAGTGACTTTTTTGGTTTTTTGTCTTGTGAAACAATAAATGAATATTTTTAAGTTCAAAGGTTATAAAAATGATGTTATGTTTCTGCCGAACATTTTTAAAGCATATTAGAAAGCAAAAATCGAAAATCAAGAAAGTTTTCTTTAAAAAAACAAAATTTTTTACATTTTTATTCATTTCTTCTGTTTCTTCAAAACATAATTTTAGTGATGTTAAAAAAATCAAAACAAAATTTGTAATTCGAATACCTATTTTTGTACAAACAAAACAAAGGCTTGTTGTTATTGCTAATATTTTGGCAATTGTACTAAATGCCAATAAGTACTCTAATATGATGATCTAAAAGATTTTCTGTACAAGCTTATTTCAGAATATAAATTTTTTTTCCTACTGCGTAAAACCGAAAGTTTTTTCACTTATTTCAGAAAGTTCAAAATATTTCTAAACTAGTAACGCATGTATATCTTGTTGTTGGTACTTTTTATACCCTTCACATAGTGATAAGGGTATATATCAGTTTGTCATTCCGTTTGTAATTTCTTTATTATCCATTTGCCACCCCATAAAGTATATATATTCTGGATCCTTATAGATACGGAAGTTTTTATAGCCAAGTCCGTTGTCTGTCTGTTGAAATCAAGTTTCCGAAGTCAAATAAAAAGATAAGGGCCAGTTATTAGTGTCAAACTGTTAGAAATAATGCGCAGACAATCGCTATTTAAAATCAGCAAAATCGGTTAACTATTGACCGAGATATAAGCGAAAACCCAAAATATCCCATTTTTTTTAGGAAGAAATCCATATATATGTATGTATCTCAGTAAATATAGTCATTCTTGTCACAAAACTTGGCACGGATACTTTTAAAGTAGGGATCTAAATAATGGACAAATTTTTTTCCGATAGGATCAGGGGAAGTGGTCTTTTTTCTACAATTGCACAAATTTGGTGAGGGGGTGTTGAAGAAGGGGTAGCTCCCATGCAAATTAACAATTTTTATGAAATTTTCGATACGCTATATCTCGGGAACTATAACAGCTATCGACATCAAATGTTTTACAAAAAGTAATTGGACAAGCAAACCTGCGCTATGAAGAAATTTTTTTTGGTGGGGGGTGAAGAAGGGATAGTTTCTATACAAATTAACAATTTTTATGAAATTTTCGATACGCTATATCTCGGAAACTGTAACAGATATCAAAATCAAATGTTCTACAAAAAGTAATTGGACAACAAAGCTTACGCTTTGAAGAAAAAATTTTTTGGGTGGGGGGTGAAGAAGGTGTAGCTCCCATACAAATTAACAATTTTTATGAAATTTTTGATACGCTATATCTCGGAAACTATAACAGCTATCGACATCAAATGTTTTACAAAAAGTAATTGGACAACCAAACCTGCGCTATGAAGAAATTTCTTTTTGGTGGGGGGTGAAGAAGGGATAGTTTCTATACAAATTAACAATTTTTATGAAATTTTCGATACGCTATATCTCGGATACTGTAACAGATATCGAAATCAAATTTTCCACAAAAAGTAATTGGACAACAAAACCTACGCCTTGAAGAAAAAAATTTTTGGGTGGGGGGTGAAGAAGGGGTAGCTCCCATACAAATTAACAATTTTTTAGAAATTTTCGATTCGCTACATCTCGGAAACTATAACAGCTATCGGCTTCTAGTGGTCTACGAAAAAGTGATTGGATGATAAGAACTACACTTTGGAAAAAAGTTTTTTGGGTAAGGCAGTTAAAGGGGTAGCTCCAAATGTTTTGCAAAGAGTAATTGGACAATAAAGTCTACACTTTGAAGAACAAATTTTTTTGGTGGGGCCAGGAGAAAGGGTAGCTCTAACAATTCGCTACATCTGGAAAACTATAACAACTATCGACTTCGAATATTCTACACAAAGTAATAATCAAATAGCTCATACATTTTTGAAAAAAAAGTTGGAGAAGAGCAGAAGGACTAAAACATCCCATCAAAATTAACAAATTTTATTAACCTTTTAATATGAATAATGCCGGAAACTCCTCAAACTCTCGACCTCAAACCTTCTTTTTCTATTTCTATTATTCATACGAACGTTAAAATTGTGTAAAGTTTTCTATGGATTTTAAGGTATTTTATTATGTTATTTTCAGTACAAAAGAACTCGGCTGGGTATATTAAAAGACCAATGTGAAGAGTATAAAAGATTCGGCACATCCGAACATAGCGCTCTTACTTGTTTATCCACATTTTGAAATCAAAAATTTTTCTGATTTTTTCTCTTTTGTACCCCTTTTATATCCGAGCCTTTTTAAAATCCCCTAATAGGGGATCTACACATCAAGAGAAGTTATAACCGTCCAAATTTAAAATCTCTCTTTACGCGTTAACGTGTATGTACATACATTCATATGTGTATGCTTCTCACTTTTTTAATTATACAAATTAGTTTACATGTACATATATTTGAGTTTTTTAAAGTAGATTTAATGTTAAATATCCACTTATTTTAATTCTTATGTAAACATAAAAACAAACAGTTATTTACTAACGTGGGTACCAGAGTAAAATAATATTCGCTTTAATACATCGATAACTATAAATTGACAAAATAATTCATGATGTTACCAGAATCAAAACCTAAATTTTCTTAATGCACACTTTAGTAAAAGGATTTTTTTGTTTACAGCCGTAAAACATTAAAAAAATGAACAATTTAATTGTTGTTTTAGTTTTTAGTTTCATTTAAAAATAAAAAATTGTATTAATTAAAAACAAGTAAGAGCGCTATATTCGGCTGTGCCGAATCTTATATACCCTTCACATTGACCTTTTGCAATCCCAAACTTTTTTTATTTTTATCCATTTTTTTACTTATGAAATATTTCTAATTTTTAAATAGGGGTCGGTGTCATTTTTTAACGCTCCACGGGTGACGGGGAAGTTGTAGGGGTTTTTATCCTAATTTTTACAAATTTTCTATGGCAACCCACTTAGAGGGTGGAGATACGGGGTAAGTGTATTCTAGGAATATGTTTTGGAAAGGGAACTAATGGGGGTCGGTCCCACACTTTATTGCTCTAAGGCAAATTCTGAAGAAGTTGTGGGCATTTTCTTATCATTTTTGTAAATTTTGCATGGGAACCCCCTTAGGGCGTGGAGATAGGGGGTAAGTATATTCTAGGAATATGTTTGGGAGGGCAAACTAATGGGGGTCGGTCGTACACTTTATTGCTCTAAGGCCAATTCTAAAGAAGTTGTGGGCATTTTCATATCATTTTTGTAAATTTTGTATGGCAACCCCCTTAAGCGTGGAAAGAGAGGGTAAGTATATTCTAGAAATATGTTTGGGAGAGTAAACTAACGGGGGTCGGTCGTACACTTTATTGCTCTAATGCCAACCCTGTAGAAGTTGTGGGCATTTTTACATCACTTTTGTAAATTTTGTATGGCAACCCTCTTAGGGCGTGGAGATAGAGGGTAGTATGTTCTAGGAATACGTTTGGGAGGGCAAACTAATGGGGGTCGGTCGTACACTTTATTGCTCTAAGGCAAATTCTGAAGGAGTTGTGGGCATTTTCATATCATTTTTGTAAATTTTGTATGGCAACCCCCTTAGGACGTGGAAATAGGGGGTAAGTATATTCTAGGAATATGTTTAGGAGTGCAAACTAATGGGGGTCGGTCGTGCACTTAATTGCTCTAAGGCCAACTCTGAGGAAGTTGTGGGCATTTTCATATCATTTTTGTAAATTTTGTATGGCGTGGAGATAGGGGGTAAGTATGTTCTAGGAATATGTTTGGGAGAAGAAACTAATAGGGGTCGGTCGTACACTTTATTGCTCTAAGGCCAACTCTGAAGAAGTTGGGGGCATTTTCATATAATTTTTGTAAATTTTGTATGGCAACCCCCTTAGGGCGTGGAGATAGATGGTAAGTATATTCTAGGAATATGTTTGAGAGGGCAAACTAATGGAGATCGATCGTATACTTTATTGCTCTAAGGGCAACTCTGAAGAAGTTGCGGCCATTTTTACATAATTTTTGTAAATTTTGTATGGCAACCTCCTTACGGCGTGGAGATAGAGGGTAAGTATGTTTTAGGAATATGTTTGGGAGAAGAAAATAATAGGGGTCGGTCGTACACTTTATTGCTCTAAGGCCAACTCTAAAGAATTTGTGGGCATTTTCATATCATTTTTGTAAATTTTGTATGGCAACCCCCTTAGGGCGTGGAAATAGAGGGTAAGTATATTTTAGGAATATGTTTGGGAGGGCAAACTAATGGGGGTCGGTCGTACACTTTATTGCTCTAAGGCCAACTCTGTAGAAGTTGTAGGCATTTTACATCATTTTTGTAAATTTTGTATGGCAACCCCCTTAGGACGTGGAGATAAAAGGTAAGTATATTCTGGGAGTATGTTTAGGAGGGCAAACTAATGGGGGTCCGTTGTACACCTTATTGCTCTAAGGCCAACTCTGAGGAAGTTGTGGGCATTTTCATATTATTTTTGTAAATTTTGTATGGCGTGGAGCAGTGATGCCAACAATTCAGAGGCAAAAAGAGCCGACCGAGTAGTCAAAAAGAGCTAAAAGGAGCTAAATCTAAAAACTGAAGATTTTTCCCTTTTAAATCTATGAATGTACATATTTATTAATTAAAATGTTTTACAGCAGCAATTGATACAAATGTTTATCAACATTAACAATATGACCATACACATTTACATATAAATAAGTTAAGTTAAAAAAGAACAATCATTTTCAAAAAGAGAAACATTTTCTTTTTCCTGCCATAGATTTGTTGTAATATAAATTTAAATTTGTTTAATACTAAATTTATTTTTACAAATACGCTTGCTGGTAACTTTTAGTTTAAACACCTTTGTAACCCATATTTTATATGAATTAAACTATTCACCGTATTCAAAGCCATGCGGCTTCTAAGTTTATTCTTTAAAAAATTATAACACTGAATGTTTTTTTCCACTTAAGCATTAGAATATGGATACGATAATATTTTTAAAACACACATTGATGCAATTCGATACAAAATTGGTCGGTTCTATCTAAATTTCTCCCCTGGCACAGTTTTAAATTTTACAGCTCTTCAAATTCTTTTATGACAAATAAAGTATTTTCTTAATCCTGCAAAAAAACAATTGTAATGCTAAATGCCGAAATTTATTCCAACATCTTACAATTTGTTTGAAGCTTTGCCCTAATTTTAAAAATTAGAGTGTATATGAACTATATTATATTACATTTAACGATATTGTTTTTTTGATTTAGTTATATTAGAATCATCGCATGCTTTCTCAGTTATATCCAAGATAACAGTTGTTATTTATTTAAGATTCAAATTCTGCAGCTGTACCCAGTAAAAAAAGTGAGGAAAAAGAAGTAGAAAAAACCCAGAACTAGCTTACTTGAATCACTTCAAATTTTGAGGAAAAACCAATGAATTTTACATAGGGTTGTCATTGGAGGGATGCTATTTATTTTTGCCAAATTTAAACCGCATATAATCAACATTTTCGATGCTACAAAATTTCCATACTAAGGTGTTATTTTGAAGTAGATGTAAAACTTAACTTTTCTGCATTTAATATGTGGGGAAAAACACTCCTACTAAGGAAGGAATTTTCTGATCTAAAATGCGATTTAAATGTTCTTTTTAAATCTAGCTTTTTATGTGATATAAACCTAAAATTTATTACAACACTTTAACCAAGTGTAAATCGTGCTCAATACAAACAAAACAATGACATCGGCGATTCATTTATAATGCCAGTTTTTATTTCTGCATTTAATTAAATGCAACAAAACCAGAAAATATGCAATAGCATCTTTAGATGTGATTTAAATGTGGTCTGTAAAAAATCGCATCAATTTTTTTTTGCTGGGTATAATCGAAGTCATCTGCCGGTATAATGATTTTATTTTTTAGGCTTTGTAATAAATTAAATAAATCAGTGAATAGTTTTGTATGTTCCGATAATGCCACAAAGACAAAACAATAGGGTAAAAACTGAGAAATGTACTATAAAATGCAAAAAGTGCCAAACGTGCTGTTTCCACAGTTGAAAAGAGCTGTGTTAGCACCTTTTTTTAAAAAAGAGCTAAAGGGAAAATTTACGAGTTAGAAGCAATTAAAAAGAGCTAAATCTAGCTCTAAAATAGCTAAGTTGGCATCGCTGGCGTGGAGATAGGGGATAAGTATGTTCTGGGAATATGTTTGGAAGAAGAAAATAATAGGGGTCGGTTGTACACTTTATAGCTCTAAGGCCAACTCTGAAAAAGTTGTGGGCATTTTTACATCATTTTTGTAAATTTTGTATGGCAACCCCCTTAGGGCGTGGAGATAGGGGGCAAGTATTCTCTAGGAATACGGTTGGGAGGAAAAACTAATGGAGGTCTCTAATACATTTTTTTTCTCTAGGGGCGACTCCGGGGAAGTTGTAGCGGTTTTTACTTTATTTTTTAAAATTTTGTATGGCAACCATTTTAGGGGTTGGAGATAGAGGGTAAGTATGTTCCACATAAATGTTTGGATGGATAAAATAATTCGGGTCGGTCTTACATTTTACCTTTGTAGGAGAACCCTGGAAGCCGCAGGAGCGATTGTAAAAATGTTTAATAATTAATTAAGCTTTGTATGGCAACCCTGTTATATGTATGAATACTAATATTAATAAAATTATCGTTTTTGGTGTGGTTCAATAATATAAACATGACTGATTCTGTTTTTTTTCTTTTTTTGTTGTTTTTTTTTATTTACATACATAAGTATGTTCTTTGTTGTTGTTGTAGACTGAAAAAAAGGAGGTAGTCTTGGTTTTTTGCTTATATCTCGGTTATATATCGGGCGATTTTGCTGAATTCCAATACCGATTTTCTCGCGACTATATCTGACAGTTGGTATTAAACTGCGGGTCTATGCGATATCGGGGGGGGGGGGGGGAGGGGGGAGGCTACAGAAAGTTGATTTCAACCAAAACCGGGAAAGACGCTAAATCGGTTGATTACTTAATTTTTTCTTTTAATTTATTAAGAAAAAATAATTTTAATTGCAAGAAAGTAGTAAAAAAATATATTTTTCTTGTAAAATAACTCGAGTGGGCAAAAATGTATATTAGTTAGAAAAGCTGTATTTAGCATTTTATAAAAAGCGTGTTAAATTTTTGAAATCATTTATTTATTAGAGGCGTTAAAAATGTACCCAGTTTGTATCACTTCGTGATGATTTTTTTAATGACATCGTAGTCCACTAGTTTTTAAATTAAAACTGAAATATTTTAAGTCATTTTTAAGTTTTTTTTACAGTATCTTCATTACTTTAGTTGGCTTTACATGGTAATACAAAGTATTTAGATTTCGTATAATCAAAATATTATGAAATTCTCTCCGTGTTTAAGAAAAGAGAATAAAAATCTGTTCTAAGTATTTTTCATGTTTACACGGATGAGGTTGGTAATTTCAAAAGCGGTTGTTTCTTTGCCAGTGTTCTTTTGGGGTAACGCCATATGGTTAAGGTTCTACAATGTTAACCAAGGTATATTCAACAAGGTAGGAATGACTGATCACCTGACTTTTATTTCCGCCATATGATTTCTAACTTAGCTTGGACACTTGTTATACCCTTCACATAGTGATAAGGGTATATATCACTTTGTCATTTCGTTTGTAATTTCTTTATTATTCATTTGCGACCCCATAAAGTATATATATTCTGGATCCTTATAGATAGGGAAGCCGATTTAGCGATGTCCGTCTATCCGTCTGTCCGTCTGTTGAAATCAAGTTTCCGGAGTCAAATAAAATATCCCGCTAACAATCGCTATTTAAAATCAGCAAAATCGGTTCACTATTGACCGAGATATAAGCGAAAACACAGAGTAACCAATTTTTTTTAGGACAAAATCCGTGCATATATCCCTATATATCTCAGTAAGTATAGTCACTCTTGCCACAAAACTTGGCACGGATACTCCTAAAGAAGGGGCCTAAAAGGGACCAGGGGTAGTTTTCCTACAATTGCACAAATTTGGTGAAATATTTTATACGCTATATCTCGTAAACTATAAAAGCTATCGACTTAAAATGTTCTACAAAATTGTACCCAAAGACCTACACTTTAAAGAAAAAATTTTTTGAGTGGGGGCAAAATAAGGGGTAGCTCCCATACAAATCGACAATTATTATCAAATATTCGATACGCTGTATCTCGGAAACTATAAGAGATATCGAAATGAAATGTTCTACAAAAAATAATTGGGCAAGAATGCCTACGCTTTAAAGAAAAATTTTTTTGCGTGGGGGCAAAAAAAGGGGTAGCTCCCATACAAATCAACAATTATTATAAAATATTCGATACGCTATATCTCGGAAACTATAAGAGATATCGAAATGAAATGTTCTACAAAAAGTAACTGGGCAAGAATGCCTACGCTTTAAAGAAAAATTTTTTTGCGTGGGGGCAAAAAAAGGGGTAGCTCCCATACAAATCAACAATTATTATAAAATATTCGATACGCTATATCTCGGAAACTATAACAGATATCGAAATTAAATGTTCTACCAAAAGTAATTGGGCAAGAAGGCCTACGCTTTAAAGAAAAAATTTTTTGAGTGGGGGCAAAAAAAGGGGTAGCTCCTATACAAATCGACAATTATTATAAAATATTCGATACGCTATATCTCGGAAACTATAACAGATATCGAAATGAAATGTTCTACCAAAAGTAATTGGGCAAGAAGGCCTACGCTTTAAAGAAAAATTTTTTTGAGTGGGGGCAAAAAAAGGGGTAGCTCCCATACAAATCGACAACTATTATAAAATATTCGATACGCTATATCTCGGAAACTATGACAGATATCGAAATGAAATGTTCTACAAAAAGTAATTGGGCAAAAAGGCCTATGCTTTAAAGAAAAAATTTTTTGAGTGGGGGCAAAAAAAAGGGTAGCTCCAATACAAATCGACAATTATTATAAAATATTCGATACGCTATATCTCGGAAACTATAATAGATATCGAAATGAAATGTTCTACAAAAATTAATTGGGCAAGAATGCCTACGCTTTAAAGAAAAATTTTTTTGAGTGGGGGCAAAAAAAGGGGTAGCTCTCATACAAATCGACAATTATTATAAAATATTCGATACGCTATATCTCGGAAACTATAACAGATATCGAAATGAAATGTTCTACAAAAAGTAATTGGGCAAGAATGCCTACGCTTTAAAGAAAAAATTTTTTGAGTGGGGGCAAAAAAAGAAGTAGCTCCAATACAAATCGACAATTATTATAAAATATTCGATACGATATATCTCGGAAACTATAATAGATATCGAAATGAAATGTTATACAAAAAGTAATTGGGCAAGAATGCCTACGCTTTTAAGAAACATTTTTTTGAGTGGGGGGCAAAAAAAGGGGTAGCTCCCATACAAATCAACAATTATTATAAAATATTCGATACGATATATCTCGGAAACTATAAGAGATATCGAAATGAAATGTTCTACAAAAAGTAATTGGGGAAGAATGCCTACGCTTTAAAGAAAAATTTATTTGAGTGGGGGCAAAAAAGGGGTAGCTCTCATACAAATCGACAATTATTATAAAATATTCGATACGCTATATCTCGGAAACTGTAACAGATATCGAAATGGAATGTTCTACAAAAAGTAATTGGGCAAGAATGCCTACGCTTTAAAGAAAAAATTTTTTGAGTGGGGGCAAAAAAAGGGGTAGCTCCCATACAAATCGAGAATTATTATAAAATATTCGATACGCTATATCTCGGAAACTATAACAGATATCGAAATAAAATCTTCTACCAAAAGTAATTGGGCAAGAAGGCCTAGGCTTTAAAGAAAAATTTTTTTGAGTGGGGGCAAAAAAAGGGGTAGCTCCCATACAAATCGACAACTATTATAAAATATTCGATACGCTATATCTCGGAAACTATGACAGATATCGAAATGAAATGTTCTACAAAAAGTAATTGGGCAAAAAGGCCTATGCTTTAAAGAAAACAATTTTTGAGTGGGGGCAAAAAAAGGGGTAGCTCCAATACAAATCGACAATTATTATAAAATATTCGATACGCTATATCTCGGAAACTATAATAGATATCGAAATGAAATGTGGTCTACAAAAAGTAATTGGGCAAGAATGCCTACGCTTTAAAGAAAAATTTTTTTGAGTGGGGGCAAAAAAAGGGGTAGCTCTCATACAAATCGACAATTATTATAAAATATTCGATACGCTATATCTCGGAAACTATAACAGATATCGAAATGAAATGTTCTACAAAAAGTAATTGGGCAAGAATGCCTACGCTTTAAAAAAAAAGTTTTTGAGTGGGGGCAAAAAAAGGGGTAGCTCCCATACAAATTGACAATTATTATAAAATATTCGATACGCTATATCTCGGAAACTATAACAGATATCGAAATCAAATGTTCTACAAAGAGTAATTGGGCAATAATTGGGCCTACGCTTTAAAGAAAAATTTTTTTGAGTGGGGGCAAAAAAAGGGGTAGCTCTCATACAAATCGACAATTATTATAAAATATTCGATCGCTATATCTCGAAAACTATAAAAGATATCGAAATGAAATGTTCTTCTTGTTTTCTTCAAGCTTTAGATCTTTTTGTTTTTTATATTTTATTTTATTTGGCCAATATTTCGCGACCTCAATGTGTAGCTTCTTCAGGGCTTATATATTTGTTTACAATTATTTGAAAAAATATTGAAAAAATATTTAACAAATAAGGAAAAGGAAATGAAAAATTTTTTTTTAAATACACACATACATACATACATACATAAATTGAAAAAATACTGTACAAACATGAAATACATACGTATAACAAAACAATACAATATGTTAAATAAATTATTTAAACTATTTTAATATTCAAATCTTATTAACTAGAAGTCTATAATTCTGTGCAACATTAGCTGTGTCTGTTTTGTAATTAATCCGTTGTGTCGATGGAACTTTTATAATTTGTAACATTTCTAATGTATACCTGCGTTTATAGTTTGTTTCTAAATTCAAAATTGATGTATTTTTGAAATCTCGATAATGATTTGAATTAGTGCAATGTAATGATAATGCTGTTTTTTGTGATGTTGTAGTGTTTTTATATTTTTGATCTGATTTGTGTCCAGCAATCCTGGTTTTTAGTTTGTTTTTTGTTGTACCTACATAAACCTTATCACAACTGTCACGGTTTTTAATTCATTTCATGAGAACTAAATATGTTGATGATTTATTTTGTATTATTCCGGATCATTTAATTGATAATATTTTGACGGTTTTTAACCCATTTCCAACCGCGCTGCAAAAATTTTTGAATTTTTTTATTTAAGGTATATTTTTAGATTAATTAAGGCCCCCTGATTCCAAATCTGTCATCAAAAAATTTTTACCTCTTCCCGTTTTCCCGATATGTCAAAAATGGAAGTGTTCGATTAATCGAACACTGGCGGTGAACACATACATATACATAAAATCCCATACAAATACGAAATGTCAATTTTTCCCGCCAAATAATAGCGCTTTGACATTTATTTTGTGTGTTTCAGAAGAAAAGACTTGTTTTGTGCCTGCTTATTATATTATTACATTTTAATAGTTTTTTGAAATATAAATGGTGAGAATCTAGTAGAATATAGAATTGTTTGATGTGTAATTCCGAGTGTTTGTGAATATGTATTGTTCCTCGATTACAGAATTGCAAAATGCCACGTTCAAAGAAAACAACAATGAGGGAGATTGAAGAAATTTTAGAGAATTGGAGCGATGACGAAAATCCGGTTCAGTGTGTCAACGTACTCCCACCCAATGTACATGAAGTATCCGATGAAGAATTGATCGACGAGAATACCATCGCAATCAATGAAGATCAAACTGCTTTGACTGAGATTGCCGGCTATTTGGAAATTGAGACAGAGCGAAACATTCATGTGGATATGGCTTATGAAGATGTTGTGGATACTGAACCGGAGGCTTGGCCATCAACTTCCAAATCGGCTGCTAAATCAACTGGTCCACCTCTAAAGAAACCGAGAGTCAGCTACAAGCTATTGAGTTCATTTGGAACTCCAAAATGGTCCAGGAACAGAGGAAAGGAGAAGTTTCACTACGATGTATCGCCTCAGACAGCTCCGTTGAGCGATACGCAGAAAGATCTATGTGAATTATTAAAGGATCTGTCACCAATACAGTTATTCTCAAAGTTTTATGATGGGGAGGTGTTGGATCATATCATAACTGAGACTAACCGATTTGCGGCCCAGAACAATGCTGGTTTTCATTTGGACGTGGTTTTATTGAAAAGATTTTTGGGGATTTTACTGATATCGGGCTACCACACTTTGCCTTCAATTGAGGATTATTGGTCTTCGCAGCTGTCAATGGGAATTGCAATAGTAAAACAGGCAATGTCGAGAGCTACGTTCATGCATGTGAAGAGATACATTCATTTTGCGAATAATGATGAATTAGATGTTAATGATAAGATGGCAAAGGTACTATGTATAAATTATTACACTATCATTATTCAAGTTTACTTATTTATATTTAATGATTTCAGCTTCGTCCATTCTTTGACATCATAAACAGAAAGTTTAAACAGTTTGGCATTTGGTCAGAGTTTTTGTCTATAGACGAGCAGATGGTGCCTTATTTCGGCCGTCACAGTTGCAAAATGTTTATTTTGGGAAAGCCGATTCGTTTTGGATATAAACTTTGGTGTCTCTGTTCGTCAACGGGCTATTTGTTTAGTTTTATACCATACTGTGGACAATCTGATGAATACGACAGAGAGCTTGGTCTTGGAGCCGATGTCGTTCTCCGTTT
The DNA here is from genome assembly GCA_963583895.1 of Melanophora roralis. Classification (NCBI taxonomy): domain Eukaryota; kingdom Metazoa; phylum Arthropoda; class Insecta; order Diptera; family Rhinophoridae; genus Melanophora; species Melanophora roralis. Next base: position 56,528,396 of record OY757188.1, read on the forward strand.
ACTCAGCAATGTCGAAGCACCTATGCGTCACGTGGTGTTTTTCGACAACTTTTTCACTTCATATCATCTTCTGTGCCTGTTATCAGAAAAGGGATTCTGCGCCACTGGAACTGTTCGCTGCAATCGTGTAGCTGGGGGTGCTATAAATATGAAGACCGGTAAAGATTTGCCTCGCGGTGCACGTGATTATATGTACGATTCTAAGAACCAGATAACCCTTTGTCGCTGGCAAGATAATAAGGAGGTCACCATTGCTACAAACCATGATCAGATTCTGCCACTCCACCCTGTTCGGCGATGGCAAAAAGCAACTAAAGATTCTAAGAAGGGCCTGGGAGAAAATGGGAAATTTGTCAACGTGGATCAACCTGCTGTGCTTCATAATTATAACAAGGGCATGGGCGGCGTTGATCTCCACGACAATGCCATTCAAAATTATCGAGTAAACATCCGTGGAAAGAAATGGTACTGGCCACTTTGGATAAACACCCTAAATTCTTCCACTGTGAATGCATGGAAATTGCATTGTTTGGTTTCGAAATATAAGAATGAGAAGCCAATGAGCCAAAAACAGTTCAAGTTGTCAGTCACTGAGTCTCTTTTGTTGACCGATGACAAAGAAGCATTGGAGGTGGATAAAGATCTGGAGTACCAAAGACCGCGCAACTTACCAAATGTGGTGGGTGAACACCTCATCGTCCGTCAACCTCAAGGGAAATGTCGTCGATGCCAGTTGAAAGGCTGTGGAAAACCAACAGTTTGGATGTGTGAAAAATGTGCCAAGCATATGCACTCGAAGTGTTTCAAAGATTTCCATGAAATACTATCTAATTAATCAAAAATAGGCAATACTCAATAAACATTTGTTTTTACTGAAATAATCTTGTCTATTTATTTATATTACGATATGTTTCATTTGTATGGGATTTTATAGTATAGGATGGCCGCCACTGTTCGATTAATCGAACATCTATTTTGAGTAACACCTGTGCCATCCATGTGTTGTCAGGTGTTGATCTTTTTATTGTAAAATAATATTTGGTTCTTTGCCTATAAGACCTCATGTTTATTTTTTTAGTTTTATTTATTTACATATTTTTAATATAATTTACATAAAAGGTCTACCGTCAAGGCATTTTTTAACCCTTCCCCCCTCAAATTAAGGGGGTGGTGGGGGTTGGTAAATATAATTTTAAAATAGCCAAAAAATCAAAGTAATGTATGATATTCACTATCGTCCCGATATCATTCACCTTCATAGCTAAAACAATTATTTAAAACAGACAATTTTGCTGTTCGAATAATCGAACACCAGTTGGAAATGGGTTAATTCATTTCATGAGAACATAAAATTTACAATTGAGAAGGAATGTAACTCTAAAATTCCATATTTAGATACATTGGTAATTAGAAGAGGTGATAGGTTATTAATAGACTGGTACCAGAAACCAACATCATCTGGGAGAATAATTAATTATTATTCGAAACATCCAAAGGGGGTAATTATTAATACAGCAAAGAATTTAATTGAGAGGGGTTTTAAAAATAAGTGATATAGAATTTCATGAGAATAATATAGAAAAGATTAAAGGTATTTTAATTAATAATGATTTTCCAATTAAGCTAGTTTGTAAATTGATAGGCCAATATAGAAATCGAACTAATTTAAACGCAAGAACGATAACTGAACCTAAAGTTTATAAATCACTGACTTATGTACCTCATTTATCTGAAAGATTGAAAAACTCAAAAATTTATGACAATAAGAAATATATGTACTATGGCACACAAAACATATAACACGTTAGGTAGATTATTTAGCAAGACAAAAGATAAAATAGAGAAATTCGAAAAATCAAATTTAGTATATAAGATACCATGTAAAGGTAGTGATAATGACAGTTGTGATAAGGTTTATGTAGGTACAACAAAAAACAAACTAAAAACCAGGATTGCTGGACACAAATCAGATCAAAAATATAAAAACACTACAACATCACAAAAAACAGCATTATCATTACATTGCACTAATTCAAATCATTATCCAGATTTCAAAAATACATCAATTTTGAATTTAGAAACAAACTATAAACGCAGGTATACATTAGAAATGTTACAAATTATAAAAGTTCCATCGACACAACGGATTAATTACAAAACAGACACAGCTAATGTTGCACAGAATTATAGACTTCTAGTTAATAAGATTTGAATATTAAAATAGTTTAAATAATTTATTTAACATATTGTAATGTTTTGTTATACGTATGTATTTCATGTTTGTACAGTATTTTTTCAATTTATGTATGTATGTATGTATGTGTGTATTTAAAAAAAAATTTTTCATTTCCTTTTCCTTATTTGTTAAATATTTTTTCAATATTTTTTAAAAATTTTTTCAAATAATTGTAAACAAATATATAAGCCCTGAAGAAGCTACACATTGAGGTAGCGAAATATTGGCCAAATAAAATAAAATATAAAAAACAAAAAGATCTAAAGCTTGAAGAAAACAAGAAGAATATCAAAGAGAGATTGAAGAAACTAGGCACAAAGTTTGAAATGAAATGTTCTACAAAAAGTAATTGGGCAAGAAGGCCTATGCTTTAAAGAAAAAATTTTTTGAGTGGGGGCAAAAAAAAGGGTAGCTCCCATACAAATCGACAATTATTATAAAATATTCGATACGCTATATCTCGGAAACTATAACAGATATCGAAATGAAATGTTCTACAAAAAGTAATTGGGCAAGAAGGCCTACGCTTTAAAGAAAAATTTTCTTGATTGGGGGCAAAAAAAGGGGTAGCTCCCATACAAATCAACAATTATTATAAAATATTCGATACGCTATATCTCGGAAACTATAACAGATATCCAAATCAAATGTTCTACAAAAAGTAATTGGGCAATAAGGCCTACGCTAAAAGAAAAATTTTTTTGAGTGGGGGCAAAAAAAGGAGTAGCTCCCATACAAATTAACAATTGTTATGAAATATTCGATACGCTATATCTCGGAAACTATAACAGATATCGAAATGAAATGTTCTACAAAAATTATTTGGGCAAGAAGGCCTACGCTTTAGAGAAAAAATTTTTTGAGTGGTGGCAAAAAAAGGGGTAGCTCCCATACAAATCGACAATTATTATAAAATATTCGATACGCTATATCTCGGAAACTATAACAGATATCCAAATCAAATGTTCTACAAAAAGTTATTGGGCAAGAATGCCTACGCTTTAAAAAAAAAAAATTTTTGAGTGGGGGCAAAAAAAGGGGTAGCTCCCATACAAATCAACAATTATTATAAAATATTCGATACGCTATATCTTGGAAACTATAAAAGATATCGAAATGAAATGTTCTACAAAAAGTAATTGGGCAAGAAGGCCTACGCTTTAAAGAAAAATTTTTTTGATTGGGGGCAAAAAAAGGGGTAGCTCCCATACAAATCAACAATTATTATAAAATATTCGATACGCTATATCTCGGAAACTATAACAGATATCCAAATCAAATGTTCTACAAAAATTAATTGGGCAATAAGGCCTACGCTATAAAAAAAAAATTTTTTGAGTGGGGACAAAAAAGGAGTAGCTCCCATACAAATTAACAATTGTTATGAAATATTCGATACGCTATATCTCGGAAACTATAACAGATATCGAAATGAAATGTTCTACAAAAATTATTTGGGCAAGAAGGCCTATGCTTTAGAGAAAAAAATTTTTTGAGTGGGGGCAAAAAAAGGGGTAGCTCCCATACAAATCGACAACTATTATAAAATATTCGATACGCTATATCTTGGAAACTATAAAAGATATCGAAATTAAATGCTCCACAAAAAGTAATTGGACAATAAGGCCTACGCTTTAAAGACAAATATTTTTGAGTGGGGGCAAAAAAAGTGGTAGCTCCCATACAAATTAACGATTTGTATGAAATTTTCGATACGCTATAACTCGGAAACTATAACAGATATCGAAACCAAGTGTTCTACAGAAAGTGATTGGACATCAAGGGCTACGCTCTTTAGAAAAAAATTTTTTGAGTGGGGGCAGAAAAAGGGGTAGCATACATATTAACAATTTTTGTCAAATTTTCGATATGCTATGTCTCGGAAACTATAACAGATATCGAAATCAAATGTTCTACAAAAAGTAATTGGACATCAAGGGCTACGCTCTGAAGAAAAATATTTTCGGATGGGTGGTGAAGAAGGGGTAGTTCCCATACAAATTAACAATTTTTATAAAATTTTCGATACGCTACTTCTGAAAAACTATTACAGCTATCGACTTCGAATATTCTACAAAAAGTAATAATCAAATAATTCATACATTTTGGAGAAAAAGTTGGAGAAGAGCAGGGGGACTAGAACATTTAATAAGTTTTATTAACCTTTAAATATGAATAATGTCGAAAACTTTTAAAACTCTCGACCTCAAATCTTCTTCATATATTTCTATTATTCATACGAACGTTAAAATTTTGTTATTTTTTCTATGGGCTTTAAAACTCGCACAAGGTTTTTTATTATATTATTTGCAGTACAAAATTACTCGGCTGGGTATATTTAAAGACCAATGTGAAGGGTATATAAGATTCGGCACAGCCGAATATAGCGCTCTTACTTGTTAATGTTATACAATGGTTGTGTATACTGTGTGTATGTGTGTTCGCTACATTTTCGACAACCAAGCTGGAATTAGCAACAACAAAATACATGCTGAAATTTTACAGGAAGTTGTTGTTTTTGGGACGTTTCCACCTTCTTATTCCACCATGAATGTTAACAAAAACAACATGAAAAAATTCTGCTTTGATTTTGGTTCTTTGTGTATTGTTTCATTAAGTGTAGCCACCTTCATTAGATACTGTAAGTGCTGCCAATCTTTCACACCTCTGATGTGATGAGAATACACAAGTTTCTAAAATGGTTAAGAAAATGAACATTTACCGAACACTTGTCAAATTTTGTAACCGTATTTGCTCCCACTTAATACATTGTGCTTTTACAAGATGAGATTTTGTATTATTCTACAACATATTTTGACAAGTCGTAATATATGTATTACCATGTAAAAGTACCTTTAGGGATAGTGGTTGTTGTTGTACGAACAATGTAACCTGTATATATAGTTGCTGCAGTTGTTGATTCAGTTGATCTAGAAATTGGCTCATCTCATGCGCATTGGTTTTCAACATTTTACACCATGCTCTAGCAAAGCTAAACCTTCTTGTCTATCTTAAAAAACTTACGAAATGATGCATGTACATATGTATCATGTTGAGTTGTCAAACATTTTTGCGAATTTTGGTGTTTTGATAACTAATTAAACAAACTTTAAATGTTTTTAAGTTCTCACTTTAATTTTCTTAGGAATTGTCTTAAGTTTTTAAATGTTTATTTCTTTTATAAAGCATGAAATTAAAAATAGGCGCCATAATTATTTGAAATAAGATTTTTTATTTTTGTTTAAAAATATTTATGTCCAACTGTAGTTTGCAAAAAAAAATTTTGCCAGGATCGCCATGTAGTAAAAGATTATTAAACTTGTACGGGTTTATGTGAACGATCATTTTGTTTATAATCAAGCGAGAACACTCTACATCATTTGATGCATCAAATGATGTGCATTGCTGATGGATTTATACATCAGGAGCTCCCATCATTTTATTAATGGCAATGTGCAAACTGATGTAAATAAGAGTGTACGTGTGATTTCCCATATCCATTTAACATATACATTTTGTCAATATATCTGACCTGCTCACTGTACACACCATCATCGCTGATCAATCACTCATGATGCATATATCCATCATGTATCCATCACTTCTAACTAATCAACTATTACAATAAAACACCATTTTGTTTTTTTTTTAACATTCAGCCTTTTATTTAAAGATTTATTAACATACTTATGTCTATTGCAAACCTTTTTCTCTTCCTAATTTATAAAAGAGGACTTTGGCAAATCCTGTAGGTGTACGCCACACAGTGGTATTTCTTCATACGTTTTTGTGCAAAATATAGAAGGAGTGGTCCTAAACTATTGAAAGTTGGATCGAGCATTGTATTGACTGAGTTAAGAAAAAAATAGAATTTCGTTCAAATTGCCCAAGCCCACCGCCCATCTGCCATACATCAACAAGCGAAAACTGTGTACAGAGTTTTATTTACATCAGCAACACCCACCTCCCATGCATAAAAAACGAAACCTGTGTGCAGCGTTTCAATGCCATCAGCCCCTCCCAACGCCCACCTCCCATGCAATCCGAATCAATTTTTGACTAAGTTTTTTAATTAACTAAAACTAGTAGCCAAACCCCAGAAAAATAATTTTTATTCGAGTTTTTTGAAATTAAAAAATTACAAGATTGATGTTGTTATAGATAATTTAAATGAATTTAAAAAATTGGGCCCGAGTACATTGATCGGGTGGTCTACAACATATTAGTTGTCTGGGGAAACCAAAATAACTTTGCAGTTTTATAGCCGATTTTAGTTTTTATAGCCTTATTAAAAATATATTTTACTGCATATTACAAATTTTTAATCATCTTAATTCAAACTTAAATTAAAATATAAAAATGTTTAATAAAATTAATAAGAGGTAGTATTTTTTATAATCGATTTTAAAAATTTCAGGGATTTTTTGGCACGGGAAGGCAAAGTCCGACTTAGGTAAATTTTTTACAATCATATTTTTACACCAAATCGGTTTTTATTAAACAAACCTAATATTCATATATAAGTATGTATAAACAAAATAAGTCTATAATAATAAAACATTTTATTAATCGTCAACCAACATTTCTTTAACCACATCATCTAGTTCTAAAAAATGTTTGTAAGGTTGACGTTTTATACTAGTTATGTACGGATCAGATGATGCAAGCAAACGGTACCATGAAATGACTCCCAAATGAAATAACTCCCAATAAAAAAATGAAATAACTCCCAATTTTTTCCATACAAATTGGGAGTTATTTCATAATGAAATAACTCCCAAATGAAATAACCCCCAATGAAATTTTGTTGGGAGTTATTTCATTTTTTCAAAGTGTTGGGAGTTATTTCATTTTTGTTGGGAGTTATTTCATTTTCTATCATTGGGAGTTATTTCATTTTTATTGGAAGTTATTTTATTTTTATTGGGAGCTATTTCATTTTTGTTGGGAGTTATTTCATTTTTATTGGGAGTTATTTCATTTTACTAAAAGCAAGAGCAAAGAGCATTTAAAAAAATTTATTCACGCTAGTATAAAAGGTGACATTTATTTAAAAGTTTTGGGGTTTTAAAACCGTGGGTATATAGCCGGCCTTCGGCCGGGCGATAGGAAAAAAACTCTAGTGGATTCGATCCGCCGGTTTCGCAGTAGCTTTCGGCCGGGGAATATACTTTACACTGTAGTGCATTGGAAGTATTTGCAGCTTCATAACTAAAGTGTCATAAAATTCATGTTTTATTTGGCGAAGCTTTATATGGAAAGCAGTAGAGCTTAAAGTCCATTGCCCGGGCGAAGGCTACTGCGAAGCCGGCGGATCGAATGGACTGGAGTTATTTTTCCTTGCGGCCGGCCGAAGGCCGGCTATCTAAATTACTCCCTTTTAATAAAAAAATTATTTAACCAAAAAGGTGCTTAAAGTCCACGCGCCTGTCCTAAAGCTGTAACGAAGCTGGCGGTTTGATCCACGAGAGTTTACTTATCCTGCGTCCAGACGGAGGCCGCCAGTCATTTGGTTTGTTTGTTTTAAAAATAATTTTACGTTAGTGATATCTAATTTATGGATACAAAAGGTGACAATGAATTGAAAATTTTGGGTTTGAAAAAAAGTGGCATATATAGCCGGCCTTCGGCCGGGCGCAAGGAAAAAAACTCCAGTAGATTCGATCCGCCGGCTTCGCAGTAGCCTTCGGCCGGGGAATATACTTTAAACTGTAGTGCATCGGAAGTATTTGCAGCTTCATAACTAAAGTGTCATTAAATTCATATTTTATTTGGCGAAGCTTTATATGGAAAGCAGTAGAGCTTAAAGTCCATTGCTCGGCCGAAGACTACTGCGAAGCCGGCGGATCGAATCCACTGGATATTTCTTTCCTTGCGGCTATCTAAATAACTCTTTTTATTAAAAAAATATTTAACCAAAAAGGTGCCTCAAGTCCACGCGCCTGTCCTAAAGCTGTAACGAAACCGGCGGTTTGATCCACGAGAGTTAACTTATCCTGCGTCCAGACGGAGGCCGGCAGTCATTTGGTTTGTTTGTTTAGAAAATAATTTTACGTTAGTAACATCTTATTTATGGATACAAAAGGTTTTCGCATTATATATATTTTAATTGGGAGTTATTTCGTTTTCGTTGGGAGTTATTTCATTTTCGTTGGGAGTTATTTCATTATTGTTGGGAGTTATTTCATTTTTACCGTTGGGAGTCATTTCATTTTTTTCGATTGGGAGTTATTTCATTTTCGTTGGGAGTTATTTCATTTGGGAGTTATTTCATTTTTTCCATTGGGAGTTATTTCATTTGGGAGTTATTTCACGGTACCAAGCAAACGATGCAAAACATCAGTATTTGTTAAAGTTCTATTGTACTTTCTAGAAAACATTAATTTATACTTCCTATCATCTTTATTACGAGCTTTTCCGGCTTTCTCGGAGAGCATACCAATTGGAAGTACTGCTGCATCAATAATCTTCTTTCTATGTATCAGTATTTAATAGACAGTAACAGGCATTAATACTTTCATTATCATAGTGTATATTTACGCATGTAGTACCAGTTGTATTTTTTAAACAAATAGTTCACAGTATCCATTTTCTGATCACATGTTATTATCTGAAGAACAATTAGGGAGCGATCTATGAGTTCTTCATTAACACCTTTTATATCAGCAAAAAGTACAGGGTTGAAGAAGAAACGCCTTGAGGTATTGCCATCGTTCGAAGGGCCAGGTCCTTGTTGTACAACATCCAATCGCAAGCTCATTCGTTCTTTAAATGCCGCCTAAATTCGATTCTTGTTTTCTTGTTTAAAAACTTTGGTTTTTGCTTCGATCGCAGACCACTTTTTGAAAGGCATCTTATAAGCTACATGGAATGAATATACACTCCATTAATTTTATTTAAGCGTTTAATGATGAAATTCCCAATTTACGAGCATCATTATTCATGTTCTCAACAACCGCTAAAACTTTTTCTTTAGTCTCTTTAGTAATTTCGGCGAAAATTGGACGACAGTACCTTGTTGATGATGGACTTTTATTACGCAAATATTCTTTTTCAGCAGACTCCTGTCGCTTGCATCAGTTGGCAAACACTGATTGTACGCTTTTTGGTGTGATCCATCAAACTTTGCAAGCTTATAGATGCCTTATTTTCTGATAATCAGGTGGTATTATATCATATCCCCCTTTTTCCAAAACATATTTTATTGTCTCCTACTGATGTTTTGTTAACTCTGCATCTAACATTAACGCTAGTGCAGTTGACGAAGGAATATATGGTTGTGATTAACTTTTGGCTCTCGTTACTGCACTAGGCACCAGTAATTGTTGTTGGGTGTACTGGGATGCTGAATCAGCAGCTTTGTACCTTTTACTACGTCCTTTGCAATCATCAAATCCTTAACAGGTCTGCCATTTTTCTTTGAACAACTAGATCAACAAGTGATACTTTAAATATATCTAAAAAAAATGTTGTGGCATTCAAAATTCACAATAAATGATTTTTGTTTCAGACCTTACTTTTTACCCAAACAGAATTTTTCTTAAAGAAATACGAATTTTTTTGTACGATTTCTCCCAGAGTAGTTTTTAAAAATGACTGAGAAATCGCTTCTGAAATGCTTTTTTTCACTATTTCGATTTTATTAACCGTTAGAACTGGGTTCTTTGCTTTTATAAAATCAGTTAATACATCAACATTATTATGGCAATTAAAAAGTTCATTACATAATTCGCTATATGATACAGAAAATGAACTCATTTTTATATTTAATTATGTTAGACAATTTTGATATATTTTTGCTTTTATTATTTTTAATTCAAACGATTCTGTTAACCATCAAATTGCGCAAGAATGCCGATTTTAACAAATTGTTATTTTAATTAATAAGTGAAATATCATTAAAATATTTTAAGCCTTAATGTATGCAACACATTTTATTAAAAACCTGAGCAGCATCATTCTTGACTTTTTTTTAGAAAATTTACAAGTTTGTTAATCGGTCGGCGAAAGTCGGTGAATTTTTTTGGTTAAATTCAAAGAATAGACTCTCACCGTTTATTATGTTGCAGTAAGAAGACGGAGCCAACTTCTTTTCTTTTTTCGAAGGAAAACTGCAAACACCGAATTTTATAAAGCTATATTAATTTTCTTGTGTTTACTAAACTACATATGTAATCCAAATATGTTTTCTTTAAATTAAAAAGAAGGCTGTGTATTTCAATAAAAATGGCATTGAAATGTTAGCAATGAAAATATCTTTCACGCATAAGCTACTGAGTTTCATTAACATTTTCACCTGTTTTCGTTTTACAATACTTAAGTGATTTCACTAAAATTTTTCTAAGACAAAATATAACTTTTTATTAAAAAAAATTATTGATTTTTCTTAGTGAAACACTTTTCTATCAAACAGCATCATTAGATTTTTGAAAAGTATAAGTCAAAAATTTGTTTTTTTGCCACCAAAATACCCCTGTGCGGCATGGTGTTTAGAACAGTGGTCTTCACCCATATTACCCAGCTAAAGGTACCTTTTCACGGTAATACAAAGTAATTAGATTTTGTAGAATCAAAATATTATGAAATTCTCTCCGTGTTTAAAAAAAGAGAATAAAAATCTGTTCTAACTATTTTTCATGTTTACACGGATGAGGTTGGTAAAATCAAAATCGGTTGTTTCTTGCCACTTTCCTTTTGGGGTAACGCCATATGGTTAAGGTTCAACAATATTAACAAAAACAACATGAAAAAAATCTGCTTTTATTTTGATTGTTTGTGTATTGTTTCATTAAGTGTAGCCACCTTCATTAGATGCTGTAAGTGCTGCCAATCTTTCACACCTCTGATGTGATGAGAATACACAAGTTTCTAAAATGGTTTAGAAAATAAACATTTACCGAACACTTGTCAAATTTTGCATCCGTATTCTCTCCTACCCAATACATTATGCTTTTACATGGTGAGATTTTGTATTATCCCACAACATTTTTTGACAAATCGTAATATATGTATTACCGTGTAAAGGTACCTTAACGAAGATTTTCGGGTTTTTACTTACTCTCTTCGTGAATATTACAACCAGGGTTTTCCAAAATAAATTGTTTTCCTACCAAAATGCTTCTTAAAATCTGCAAACAGCAACTGAATAACTAATCCTGATTAAATTGTATTTTTAAATAAATATCGTATTTTGTTTACTGATATTGCTTTTATAATTCATGGCGAGCTATTTTTATTTTATTTTTCGATAGCAAACTTAAGAAAACATAATAAATTATTAACATTACACAATCTTTCATAAATAAAAAATCCATACGCTTTGTTTTTTCATCATTGCAAACGGTAATCATAATCAAAACAACAAACATATGAAAAATAAAAAATTTCAATTAGTAGCTTGTTAGCTTTCAAACAAAGTAGGTGTATGTCGCATGTTTTTATTTTTCAGAGGGAGCTTAAAATGTTTTTTCTGCACTGCAGCGTTGCCAATTAGTGTGTAATTATCCAAAAATAATTTGAAGCTCTTAGGTGTGCAATATAGGTAGAGCTAAAATTTTTTTGATAATTACAGTAAGAAATTGATAGCAAGCCACATAAATTTATTCAATTTAAAAACTTTTTCATAATTCAGGTAAAAACCTACGGACATACATATAAATTTTTTACAGCATTTTAGAAAAAAATATATATAATAATTATGTGGGATATTAAGTGGGAAAATCTTTTTTGTTTTCTTTAAACATATTTAAAGAGGCTGAGTGCCTTGTATGCAACCAGTTACTAAAGAATATGTTTGCATCGCACCTTAAGCGGCATACAATGCATATTGAGTTTCATTCTGTTTCAGGAAATGAGAGAAATCAAATAATAAAAAAACTAAAAGAAGATTTTTGACTCAAAAATCTTTGTATCCAAAATATATGCTCAAATAACTCTACCAATAGAGATAGCCAAATCAAGGCTTCACATATCATCAGTTTAGAATTAGATAAAAATATCGTTATAATAAAACAAAATATTAATAATTTTATATTTTGCCTTGAAATAAAAAGAAACATAAGCTTACAAAACACTGATATACAAAAACAAATATAGTAAAAACAATACTTTAATTTTTTTATAAAAATGAATTATTTTGGTTTTTATTTTTACATTTTTCAGTTAGTACTGTATTACTGTATATGAGCGCGATATGTTGTGCTATGTTTTTTTATTTTTTTTTATATATATGTAATTTGTTATGTTCTGTTTTTTCACTTAAAATGCAGATTTGTTTTTTCCAAATTTGCAGTTCTTATAAAAAAAAAATAATGGCAACGCTGACAATAATACTCTCATTTTAAGTGCGTTTCTCTTTGTGAAGAATGAGTTGCCAAAAAAAGTAAAGAAAAGAAAATTGGTATATTTGTGTTATGTTCGTAAATATTTTTACTTTCTTTTTACATCTTTACGATTCTTTACAAAAAACTGTATCCCAGACTAATATATTATGATTTTATTTTGCATTTATTTATTTTTTTGGCACAATATCCTAGAAAGTTTACAATTATAATGATGTTACTGGGAATTCACGAAAAATTTAGAATTGTTTACATCAACAATGATATAATTAGTCAGGAATGACGAAAATTATTGCAAATGTATTAATAAAAAAATGATTTAGTGTTAGTACACATCAGCAATTTCTTGTAGGGAATATCTTAAAAATCTAAATACTTTAAATTACACGAACTCAAATACAATTATAATATAAAAATAAATAAGACTATTTTTTAAGCTTTAGGTCTATTTATATGTTTATTTTTTTGCAAAATTTTTTCAATATTTCGCCACTCCGTTGTGTGGCATCATTTCAGTTAAATATTAAAGTTGCTATTTTGGTTTTAAAATTAGCTTTTGGCTTTTCGAATAACGATTATAATATTAACAAATTTTTAATATAAACTTCAAAATATTTTGCCAAAAAAAATTTACAAAAGTGTACTAAAACTAAAAAATTCGAAAATTTAAAAAATGTGTTATTACAAAATTTATACTATTAAAAAATGTATCCATATACCAATATAACTGTGAATGTCAAGTTCAATCTATTCTAATATAAAAAATCCTAATATTAAGAATAATAGTGTTACTAAAAAGTAATAATATTAAGTGTTATACAGAGAAACAACATATAAAAAAATAAACAAAAAACCACAATACATGCATAAAAGAGTTTTGAAGAATCTAGTTAGGACAACAGTTACAAAATTTTAATATTAGTGTGTATATTAATTTAAGCTGTTCCAATATAAAAGTGTAATGTTAAGAATGCTAGTGTTACTAAAAATAACATTAAGTGTTATATACAAAAAACCAATATACATATAAACCAAAAAAACATGTATTAAAAAATGTTTAAAGAAATTAGTTTAACATTGTATGTTTAATATGTATTAATGTAGTTACAAAAGATTAGTATCAGAAGTTTGTGTAATAAAAAGTAAATTTTTTTTTTTTTTTTTTTAAATTAACTTATGAAAAAAACATATACATATGTATGTATGCCTAAAAAACCATATTAGTCAAAATTTTAAATGTGCTTATATAAATCCTATCTCTGTTATTTTTTACATATTAGATGTCTGTAATTCTTGGCAACATTGTCTGTGTCTGCTTTAAAATTAATTCTATGTGTTTTTGAAACGTTAATAATATTTAACATTTCTAACATGTATCTACGTTTATAATTATTTTCTTTATCCAATATTGAAACATTCTCAAAGTCTGAGTAGTGATCGAATTCCGAACAATGAGAAGATAACGCTGTTTTCTGTGAACTAGTGTCCCTATATCTCTGGTCAGATTTATGTCCAGCAATTCTTGTTTTAAGTTTATTTTTTGTAGTTCCTACATACACTTTCCTACATTCCTCCCTATCATTTCCCTTGCAAGGTATCTTATAGACTATATTCGCCATATCCAACTTTTGTATTCTATCTTTTGTTTTACTAAATAATTTACCTAAAGAATTGTAAGTCTTAAAGGCCATGCTATACTTCTCACAGTCAAACACTTTTGATATTTTAACCCTTTCTGTCACTCCTGGTACATAAGTAAATGATTTATAAATCTTCGGTCCCCTTTCATTATTCCGACTATCTGCATTTTGGTCTGTAAATTGATTAATTAATTTAGAAATAAGTCCCCTGGGGAAACTGTTATCCCTTAAAATATTCCAAATAATGCTCTTGTTCTTCCTATAAAATTCTTTGTCACTTATTGTAAGTACCCTTCTCACCAAATTCCTTGCCGTATTTGTGATAACTTGTTTGCTATGCTTAGAATAATAATTAATTATCCTTCCAGAAGCCGTTGGTTTTTGATACCAATCTACTTTTAAGCCGTTACCTTTCCGTATAATTAACGTATCTAAATAAGAAAGTCTTGAATTGTCTTCTTTTTCCATTGTCCATTCTCAAATTATAGTCCTCTTTTTTAATTGCAACAGTACTGTTTTCCTTATCTGCTTTTAAAATAAGTAAATTTTTGTTTTTCTTTAAAAACCTATCTGTTTCATCTACCTTATTTAAAATAAATTTATCCCTTTTCGTTAGTTTAACCTTATTCATATGACTATCTAAAATTGTCGTAAACTTAGTCCTTGCTATTTCCTGGTTTTCCTTTTCCTGTATGGTCTGTTAAGGAGTATACAAATATTGATAAGGACCTATTTTTAAGGATTTTAAAATTTTGCATTGAGGACAACAGATATTTTCAATATGATGGAAGGATATATATACAGGATAAGGGACTTCCTATGGGATCTCCTGCTTCTCCGATAGTGGCAGATATAGTTATGGAAGAATTATTGGATACTTGTATTGCGAAAATGTCAATAGAACCAAGAATTATGACTAAGTATGTGGATGATTTATTTTGTATTGTTTCTGATTCCTCTAGTGAGTATATGTTAGACACTTTAAATAGTTTTCATCCAAGTATTAAGTTTACAATGGAAAAAGAAGACAATTCAAGACTTTCTTATTTAGATACGTTAATTATACGGAAAGGTAACGGCTTAAAAGTAGATTGGTATCAAAAACCAACGGCTTCTGGAAGGATAATTAATTATTATTCTAAGCATAGCAAACAAGTTATCACAAATACGGCAAGGAATTTGGTGAGAAGGGTACTTACAATAAGTGACACAGAATTTCATAGGAAGAACAAGAGGATTATTTGGAATATTTTAAGGGATAACAGTTTCCCCAGGGGACTTATTTCTAAATTAATGAATCAATTTACAGACCAAAATGCAGATAGTCGGAATAATGAAAGGGGACCGAAGATTTATAAATCATTTACTTATGTACCAGGAGTGACAGAAAGGGTTAAAAGATCAAAAGTGTTTGACTGTGAGAAGTATAGCATGGCCTTTAAGACTTACAATACTTTAGGTAAATTATTTAGTAAAACAAAAGATAGAATACAAAAGTTGGATATGGCGAATATAGTCTATAAGATACCTTGCAAGGGATATGATAGGGAGGAATGTAGGAAAGTGTATGTAGGAACTACAAAAAATAAACTTAAAACAAGAATTGCTGGACATAGATCTGACCAGAGATATAGGGACACTAGTTCACATAAAACAGCGTTATCTTCTCATTGTTCGGAATTCGATCACTACCCAGACTTTGAGAATGTTTCAATATTGGATAAAGAAAATAATTATAAACGTAGATACATGTTAGAAATGTTAAATATTATAAACGTTCCAAAAACACATAGAATTAATTTTAAAGCAGACACAGACAATGTTGCCCAGAATTACAGACATCTAATATGTAAAAAATAACAGAGATAGGATTTATATAAGCACATATATAATATTGACTAATATGGTTTTTAGGCATACATACATATGTATATGTTTTTTTCATAAGTTGATTAAAAAAAAAAAAAAAAAAATTACACTTTATTACACAAACTTCTGATACTAATCTTTTGTAACTACATTAATACATATTAAACATACAATGTAAAACTAATTTCTTTTAACATTTTTTAATACACGTATTATTGTTTTTTTGGTTTATATATATATTGGTTTTTTGTATATAACACTTAATGTTATTTTTAGTAACACTAGCATTCTTAACATTACACTTTTATATTGGAACAGCTTAAATTAATATACACACTAATATTAAAATTTTGTAACTATTGTCCTAACTAGATTCTTCAAAACTCTTTTATGCATGTATTGTGGTTTTTTGTTTATTTTTTTATATGTTGTTTCTCTGTATAACACTTAATATTATTACTTTTTAGTAACACTATTATTCTTAATATTAGGATTTTTTATATTAGAATAGATTGAACTTGACATTCACACTTATATTGGTATATGGATACATTTTTTAATAGTATAAATTTTGTAATAACACATTTTTTAAATTTTCGAATTTTTTAGTTTTAGTACACTTTTGTAAATTTTCTTTGACAAAATATTTTGAAGTTTATATTAAAAATTTGTTAATATTATAATCGTTATTCGAAAAGCCAAAAGCTAATTGTAAAACCAAAATAACAACTTTAATATTTAACTGAAATAACCTCCTGATGATGCCACACAACGGAGTGGCGAAATATTGAAAAAATTTTGCAAAAAAAATAAACATATAAATAGACCTAAAGCTTAAAAAATAGTCTTATTTATTAACATTAAAAAGGTCAAAAAACTATAAAAAATAGATTATAATATAAAGCTAAACTAAGTAATAGCTGAGGAAGTGCTAGTCAGCATATTTCCAGCAATGAGCTTGGTGTGTGTGGACATGATAGCTTCAACAAGGTGTAAAGTTGTGTTACATACAGAAGGTATGAAAACTACGACGTTCCAAAGATGCCATCATGGCTGCTTGTCTGCGAATGAGCCTGGTAGCTTTATTCTATCCTGCTTTTTACAGATATGTCGCCCTATTCTGTAACTCGCTAAAGCTAAATCTCTATCGCTAAAAATCGAAAAAAGTTTTTTGGCGATTTTTAGCTACAAGTGCAATTCTTTTTTTTTATATTGCCCTATTTAGCATCGTCCTAAATTTCAATTTGCTGCAAATAATGTTTTTATTTTAATCGCTTAAATTTTCTAATATCGTATTCTTTAATTGAAAATTAGTAGAGAATCATATTTCTTTATTTAATGTTTTTATGGAAAATATCTTTTATTTAAGCAAGAAAATGAAAGAAAAAGCACAACAAATTATAAAAGAGAAAATTTCATTCAATATTTGCAGTAGCACAGATCATTTCTTCATGAGATCATTAAAGTTTTTTCTACTTCAAGCTGTTGGAATAAATACAAATTGTGATGGGTAGAGTAATTTAACTTACATTAAACTTGAAATCCGTTAAAACGCCAATAGTTTTCAAAAAGTATAAGACTTTAAATTTTAAATGACATATTACATATTAATAATGTTAAAAAAACATATAGAATAAATATTAAAGCAGACACAGATAACGTTGCCCAGAATTTCAGACATCTAGTATGTAAACAAGTAAGAGCGCTATATTCGGCTGTGCCGAATCTTATTAACCCTTCACATTGACCTTTCGCAATTCCAAACTTTTTATTTTTATCCATTTACTTATGAAATATTTCTAATTTTTAAATAGGGGTCGGTGTCATTTTTTAACGCTCCACGGGTGACGGGGAAGTTGTAGGGGTTTTTATTCTAATTTTTACAAATTTTGTATTGCAACCAACTTAGAGGGTGGAGATACGGGGTAAGTATATTCTAGGAATATGTTTTGGAGGGGAAACTAATGGGGGTCGGTCCTACACTTTATTGCTCTAAGGCAAATTCTGCAGAAGTTGTGGGCATTTTCATATCATTTTTGTAAATTTTGTATGGCAACCCCCTTAGGGCGTGGAGATAGGGGGTAAGTATGTTCTAGGAATATGTTTGGGAGATGAAAATAATAGGGGTCGGTCGTAAACTTTATTGCTCTAAGGTCAACTCTGTAGAAGTTGTGGGCATTTTTGTAAATTTTGTATGGCAACCCCCTTAGGACGTGGAGATAGGGGGTAAGTATATTCTTGGAATATGTTTAGGAGGGCAAACTAATGGGGGTCGGTTGTACACTTTATTGCTCTAAAGCCAACTCTGAGGAAGTTATGGGCATTTTCATATCATTTTTGTAAATTTTGTATGGCGTGGAGATAGGGGGTAAGTATGTGCTAGGAATATGTTTGAGAGAAGAAACTAATAGGGGTCGGTCGTACACTTTATTGCTCTAAGGGCAACTCTGAAGAAGTTGTGGGCATTTTCATATCATATTTGTAAATTTTATATGGCAACCCCCTTAGGGCGTGGAGATAGGGGGTAAGTATGTTCTAGGAATATGTTCGGGAGAACAAACTAATAGGGGTTGGTCGTACACGTTATTGCTCTAAGGCCAACTCTGAAGAAGTTGTGGGCATTTTTACATCATTTTTGCATGGCATCCCCTTAGGGCGTAGAGATAGAGGGTAATTATATTCTAGAAATATTTTGGGAGTGCAAACTAATGGGGGTCGGTCGTAAACTTTATTGCTCTAAGGCCAACTATGAAGAAGTTGTCGGCATTTTTACATCATTTTTGTAAATTTTGTATGGCAACTCCCTTAGGGCATGGAGATAGAGGGTAAGTATATTCTAGGAATATGTTTGGGAGGGCAAACTAATGGGGGTCGGTCGTATACTTTATTGCTCTAAGGCCAACTCTGAAGAAGTTATGGCCATTTTTACATCATTTTTGTAAATTTTGTATGGCAACCCCCTTAGGGCGTGGAGATAGAGGGTAAGTATGTTCTAGGAATATGTTTGGGAGATGAAAATAATAGGGGTCGGTCGTACACTTTATTGCTCTAAGGCCAACTCTGAAGAAGTTGTGGGCATTTTTACATCATTTTTGTAAATTTTGTATGGCAACCCCCTTAGGGCGTAGAGATAGAGGGTAAGTATACTCTAGGAATACGTTTGGGAGGAAAAACTAATGGAGGTCTGTGATACATCTTTTTCCTCTAGGGGCGACTCCGGGGAAGTTGTAGCGGTTTTAACCTTATTTTTTTAAATTTTGTATGGCAACCATTTTAGGGGTTGAAGATAGAGGGTAAGTATGTTCGCTGAATTTCAATACCGATTTTCTCGCGACTATCTCTGACAGTTTGATACCACTTACGGGTCTATGCGATATAGGGAGGGCTTCAGAAAGTTGATTTCAACCATAACACGGAAAGACGGACAACGCTAAATCGGCTTTTCTATCTATAAGGATCCAGAATATATATACTTTATGGGGCCCAAATGGATAATCAAGAAATTACAAACGGAATGACAAACTTATATATACCCTTATCACTTTTGTGAAGGGTATAAAAACAACAGAGATAGGATTCATACAAGCACATATGTATGTAATGGCTGATATGGTTATCACCATACGTACATGCGCTTGTTTTTTGGTTAATGTATACTGTTTACATAAACTTCTGATTCGAATATTTTGTAAATACATCAATACATATTAAACATACAATTGTTAGAATAGTACTTAACTTAACTTTAAGAAATATATGTAAATTAAGCAAACATTTAAAAAATTGTTATAAAGAATTTCTGGAATATAAAAAATAGTTTTCCATATTGAGAATAAAGAGAATATATCGTAAAAACTTTCAGAAGTGGGAATATTTTCAATAAATATGCAAAGGAGAAATTTAACACGCCAGGAGCTCATAACTGCATTAAATCAATGCGACATTGAATTCCCAGAAAGTGCATCAATTGCTCAGCTACGAACATTATTTCAAAAAACAGTTTGTGATGTTAATGAACATTGTGAAAGCGAAAACAATGTTAATGAAGACGCTGCTGATACAATTCAACCCTCTGGTGAATTCCCTAGAAAATCTATAGCTAATCAAAATATTTTATGTGATATTCAAACTTCGGCTCAGCCATCAACGGTTCAACTTTCTAGTACTTCTGTTCAGTCGTTAGTTCCTAATCAATCTTCTGCTATAAATCAACCCGCTGATGCACAATGTGCGCCCTTTTGCCAATATGACACATCCGTTCAAACAACTGCTTCTATTCAACCTTCCGTCCAACCGAGCGCCTCTGTTCGCATTACTGCTGCCAGTAACCTTAATGATTGTGGCCTACCAGCCAATTTGGTGCCAGATAGTTCTTCTAGACATTACCTCACTTCTGTTGATCCACCAACTGCCTCCATAAACTGTGAAAATTCACTTTATAACGTAATTAGACGATTGCAAAAGCAACGTGACTTGATGTTGCTTCAGGGCGAAATCGATATCCTTAACAGCGAAGTAAAGTTTTCTTCTTCCGATCTTGTCATTATTGATTCTATGGTAAATAAATTTTCTGTAGATGATTCTTACGATGTAAAACGATGGATTGGAGATTTAGAAGACGCTTTCCTTTTGCTTAAGTGCACAGAACACATGAAATTAATTTGCGCTCGAAGATTGCTGTGCGGAACTGCTGCATTATATGTACGAACCTTGCTTCCGTTAAATTGATCCGCCTTTAAAAAAAGTCTTCTAGATGAGTTTGGACAATCAAACTCCATTTTTGAACTATACGAAGAGCTTAAAAAGGGAAAGCTTAAATCAAATGAAAGCATTCAGCGTTATGTTATTGAAATGCAAATAATAGCAGACAAGGCTTGAATGATAATACACCGTTTGTAAATATCTTGTATCAAGCTACTACAGTGCAACAATTAAAGATTCAGCTTGATCGTTACCAAAAGTTACGTAGTAGGCAGACTAAAAGTAATCTGCGATCCGAGCAGGCGCCTACTAGATGCAATTCAGCAAATAAGCCGAAGGAGCCAAAAGCGGAAGTTCGTTGTTATAACTGTTCTCAGTTTGGCCATTTCCAAAACGAATGTTCAAAGCCAATGTGAGTTAAAGGTTCTTGTTTCAAATGTGGGGAAATTGGACACTTCCATAATAAATGTCCTGGGAAAAATGCGGTGGTGGGGGCTGTAACCGATTTTGTGGAAGACAACCCTAATATTGTAAAGGCAGTAAATGCTGTTCAGATGGTAAGTGTCGCTTTTGTTGATAAATTAGGCAAACGCACTGATGCTAGTTCAAAAATTTTTTCTCTTCTCGATTCCGGTAGCCCGAAGAGTTTCATTTAATGTTCTGAAGTTCCGTTCTCAATTAGCAAGATACCCAGACCTTCTAAGTATCGGGGAATAGGTAATTGTCAGCTTAAAATTTAAAATGAGATAGTTTGTAAAATAAGTATTGATGACGAAATAGCTGCACACAATTTTTATGTTTTGCCTGATACTGATTTATGTGTTACATTATTAATTGGACGAGATCTTTTATGTCGGCTAAACATATTTCTATGTAAACTTAAACGAGTTTACTCGAAAGAGGAACTACTTAAGTTAAATAAACCTAATTGAATAGATGATGGTGATTATTTCAAAAACAGTGCGTTTGTTTCATTTTATATTTGGAGAAATAGAGCTAATGAATCTGAAAGTAATGAATTAAGCGTAGGCAATTCCGATCGGATTGTTATTGGGGATGGTAATGAATTGTCAACAGCGAATGATGTGGTAACTTTCGACAGTTATTTGATTGAGTTAAACTCAATCGAATTGGTCAATAAAAGTAGAAAAGATTATAAAAATGTATCAGTTGCTTCCCACGAAGGGACACTGTCTGTTTTACAAGTTTGTCCTGACGAAAGTATAGATATAAATCCGGAATTAAGCAAAGCAAATTCCCAGAGGCTTCAATCAGTAATTAAAAATTCGTACTGTAATCCCCCTCCCGAACTTTAAAAAGTTCCTTACGATGTTAAAATGAAAATAAATTTGACCGACGACACACCCTTCCATTTCCCACCTCGTAGATTTTTATTTGCTGAGAAGAATGAAATAAATGCTTTAGTCAATGATTTGTTAGAGAAGAATATTATTAGGCACAGTAATTTACCATATGCATCTGCAACTGTTTTAGTAAGGAAAAAAAATGGTGAAGGCAGATTATGTGTTGACTACAGATTTTTGAATAAAAAGTCAGTAAGGGACAATTTTTCTATGCCAATTATAGAAGATTGTTTTGAACAACTTGAAGATAAAATGTATTTTACAGCTTTGGATTTGAAGAATGGGTTTCATCAGGTAGAAATTCATGATGAATCGGTAAAATTCACCTCGTTTGTCACGCCCACAGGACAATATGAATACAAAAAAATCCGTTCGGTTTAAAAAATGCACCAGCATTTTTTCAACGTTTTATAAATGATATTTTAAAGGACTTTATATCAACTGGGATAATTGTTGTATATATGGACGTTATTACAATAGCAACCTCAGACTTTGAAACTCATCTTAATGTTGTACAAGAAGTTCTTATTAGACTGTATTCAAAAGGTCTTGAGTTAAAATTTAACAAATGTAAGTTTGGCTACACCGAAATACAGTTTTTAGGCTATATTGTTAATTCTAAGGGAATACGTCCAAGTAGTGACCACTTTGAGGCAATACAAATTTTTCCCCAACTTCAAAATATTAAATAATTACAGCAATGTCTTGGATCATTTTCATACTTTAGGAAAGATTTAAGACACAACTGGGGGGGTATTCCTTTTGTAATTGTTACCGATTGTAATGCTCTAGCCTAGGCAATACAGAAAAAACAAGTTAATTTGAGAATAGCGAAATGGGTTTTCTTTTTTGAAAATTATAATTATAGTATAAGACATTGAAATGGGATCTCAATGAGCCACGTAGATGCATTGAGTCGTTGTTGTATGGTCAATTTTTGTGAGATTTATGAGACTGATTTAAATATTCAAATAACGCAGAACAGGGACGAGCAAATTAAGCAATTAAGAATTAAGTTGGAAAATGCGACTGATGAACACTTTGATTTAATAGATGAAATAGTTTTTAGAAAAGAGGAGGGGAATGCAAGAAGAAATTTGTATGTTCCAAATGAGATGGAAAACACCATTATTCGAGTTATATGTACATGAAAAAATTGGGCATCTAGGTGTAACTAAAACTGTAGAAAAATTAAAACAAAATTATTGGTTTCCGAAAATGAGAAAAAACGTATATAGTTTACAACTCTGCTAAATGTATAATTTATTCGTCATCCAGTCATTCTAACGATCATAATCTGTATTGTATTCCAAAAGAACCTGTTCCATTTCACACGCTTCACATTGATCATTTTGGTCCTTTACCTTCTGTTCGATCTGTTCGTAAACATGTCTTAGTTGTGGTAGACGGTTTTACTAAGTATGTTAAATTATACCCTGTGAAATCGGTTAGTTCCAAGGAAGTGTGTATGTCATTACAGAAATATTTCGATAGTTTTAGTAGGCCAGTTCGCATAATTACTGATAGAGGTACTTGCTTTGCTGCTAAAGAGTTTTCAGAATTTCTTTCGCACAATATAAAACATATTAAAATATCAGTAGCTTCTCCAAAAGCAAATAGACAGGGGGAAAGAGTTAACATAATTTTGAAGGCAATGTTGTCTAAATTGACAGCCCCCATTACCCATGCTGATTGGGTATCTAAATTAATAAATGTTGAATATGCTCTTAACAACACTATTCATGCAACGACCCGTAAATCTCCCTCTGTATTGTTGTTTGGAATTGAACAGAGAGGAACAGTAGTAAACGAGCTGATGGAGTTTTTGGAAGAAAAGACAGCTACTGTAGTCGCTAATTTGGAAAAGTCTCGTGAAGAAGCATTAGAGAATATAGTCAAGTCGCAACGTTACAGTCAAAACTACTTTCTGAAAAATAGCAGGCCTGCAAAAGAGTTTAAAGTAGGAGATTTTGTTGTTACAGAGGATATAGGGTCACATTTAGGCCAGAATAAAAACTGCGGGAAAAATTTAAAGGTACTTATGTTGTAAAAAAAAGTTACCACATGATCGATATGTTATAACAGATATTGAATCTCTATTATTCCTTTATTATAGAGCGGCTCTTACTTACTGTTTATGATCGGGTCGATCATAAGTCAGGATGGCCGAGTTGTTAGAATAGTACTTAACTTAACTTTAAGAAATATATGTAAATCAAGCAAACATTTAAAAAATTGTTATATAGAATTTCTGGAATTTAAAAAAATAGTTTTCCATATTGAGAATAAAGAGAATATATCGTAAAACAATGTTAAACCAATTTCTTTAAAAATTTGTTAATGTATGTATTATTGTATTGTTTTAGTTTATATTTATATGTTGTTTTTTATATATAACACTTAACGTTATTTTTGCATTTTTAACATTACATCTTTATATTAGAAAAGATTAAATTAATATTAACAATTATATAAAATTTTGGAACTATTGTCCTAACTAATTTCTTCAAAACTTGTTTTTGCATGTATTGTGGTTTTTGTTTATATTTATATGTTGTTTGTGTACATAACACTTAAGCTACCTTCACACTATTCTACAAGTGTTTAGATTTTCATTGGCTTTTGAGAGAGCCAAATAAAATGATTTGTGGTTTGACTGTCAAAAATCAAATAGGATATATTGCGCATTACTTTTTGTGTCTACACTATATAATTTTAAATAAAAGCAACAGCTGTTAATATTATTGTCATCAGGGATGGGAAGCGTAATATAACATATAATTCATGGTGCAATTATATGTATCAGGTTCTGGTGATTCTACAACAACAATATTGGTGAATAAAATTTTTGCTTTAGTTGTAGTTTTCGTTGGCTCAGGTGTCAAAAAAGATATGCAAAAGTAAACAACTTTGTCAACCCAGCCTCGATTTATGCATGAAAAAAGTAAATCGGCTGGGCTCGTAACACCACCTGGTCAACACAATTGCACCATGGTATAATTTTTGGACTGACGAATACTATGCGTGAACATTTATTTCTGATTCGTTTCTTAATTCGATGTTAAAACGAATAATGTTTTTAAATTTGTTTAGTATTAGTGGATTTAAAGTACTTTTTTAAATTTTACAAGTTTGCTTTAAAAAAATTGTGTAAACTGAGCCTTTCGAAATGCAGGTGATCAAATACTCAACAGAGTATATGACTGGAACGCATTCCCATTTCTTTGTTTTTTTTTTCTTCCAAATAATTTTTCTAATGAATCATTCAAAAGTGTGATTTATGGTTGCCTTTTAATTGTTTAATATATAGAATGAAATTACTACAAATGTTGAATACATTCGACGATATAAAACATTTGATTATAAAAACTGTAAAAATATGTAAGTATTTAGCTTTCCTAAAACTTTACAATTCGTTTCAAAAATCACAAAAATCGTTTACATTAGCTGATTGTTTATTAAAATTATTTTCATTAGTATTATTCCGTAAATTTACAGGGTTTGTTGTTGGTTAAGTTTGTCTATATGCATTTCATTGGTTCTTACACCAAATCATCAGTAGACTTCAACCACCCAAATTCTTAAAAAACTCATGAATATTTTCTGTCTTTATATAATAACCTCATTAAACAAAATGAGAATTACTATAAGAAAACCAAAACGTTCAAGTTTTTTTAAGAATCCAACAAACCATTATTCGCTATTCGCTTGTTTTGATTTTCTTTTTCCCCTTACATTTGAATAACCATTGGTTATTACTAAATGTATTTTAAGGGGCAACCGAAAACAAAACCTTGTTGTTAAACAACACAATTTTTAAAAAAATTATTTAGGATTTAATCCCAATTTTTTGTTAATTTATAGGGTTTGTTGTTGGTTAAGTTTGTCTATATGCATTTCATTGGTTCTTACACCAAATCATCAGTAGACTTCAACCACCCAATGGTTATTCAAATGTAAGGGGAAAAAGAAAATCAAAACAAGCGAATAGCGAATAATGGTTTGTTGGATTCTTAAAAAAAAAAAAAAAAAAAACTTGAACGTTTTGGTTTTCTTATAGTAATTCTCATTTTGTTTAATGAGGTTATTATATAAAGACAGAAAATATTCATGAGTTTTTTAAGAATTTGGGTGGTTGAAGTCTACTGATGATTTGGTGTAAGAACCAATGAAATGCATATAGATAAACTTAACCAACAACAAACCCTATAAATTAACAAAAAAATTGGGATTAAATCCTAAATAATTTTTTTAAAATTGTGTTGTTTAACAACAAGGTTTTGTTTTCGGTTGCCCCTTAAAATACATTTAGTAATAACCAATGGTTATTCAAATGTAAGGGGAAAAAGAAAATCAAAACAAGCGAATAGCGAATAATGGTTTGTTGGATTCTTAAAAAAACTTGAACGTTTTGGTTTTCTTATAGTAATTCTCATTTTGTTTAATGAGGTTATTATATAAAGACAGAAAATATTCATGAGTTTTTTAAGAATTTGGGTGGTTGAAGTCTACTGATGATTTGGTGTAAGAACCAATGAAATGCATATAGACAAACTTAACCAACAACAAACCCTATAAATTAACAAAAAAATTGGGATTAAATCCTAAATAATTTTTTAAAAATTATTCCGTAAAGTTAAAACCCTATACAATTTTTATTATTTAATTTTTTTTTTTTTTGTAATTTTTAAGTTTGTTAAAGGTATTGTCAGGCATTATTTTTTAACAAAATCATTTTAATTCATTGTTTAAAAAAACTTTACATGATGTAGAAGAAGATAGTTTAGCTTCTGTTACTTGTATTTATGAAGTTTGTCAAAATCGCGTTAAAAATGTTTTCTTTTATTACCGGGACACATAGTTGCCAGATAAATTTGGCCCAATATTGTCAAATCTTTGGAAAAAAATCGTCAAAATCATCAAAACAAGCTTTGGAAATCGTCAACACTAAAATGTATGATTTTAATTACTTTTTTAGCTAATAATAATTAAAAAAGGGGAAAACAAAGTGCTTACAGGTGGTTTCGTCAAAAGTAGTAACAAAAAAAGGCAAAATTTCATCATTCAAAGCAAAACAAACTGAAAATAAAAAATCGCAAATATCTAAGAAATTTTTAACAGATTTTATTTGAAACAAATAATTTTTTTAAAGAAATGATTTTTCAAGGATCCTATTCCTAATCCTTGTTTTATATAGTATTCTAACAAAAAACATTTTTAATATTTTTAAATAAACACATAATAGCTAATATGGAATGGCTAAAAATGGGGTTCTAAAGCGGAAGACACTTATTTTTTCTTTTTGTTCTTTTAAGCCGAATACATAAGATATACATATTTAGTGTACATAAATACATATATGTAGTATATTTTAGGCGTGCTGTGCCGTAGAGTATTAAGGCTGAGGAACCTTTATACACCTTTCATTTGATACCACTTTTTCGAGATTATATGATATTTTAGAGTCATACTTATGCAAACGTAATTTTTAGGTTTTGGCTAAACACCTTTATAAAAATCGTCAAATTTAGGGCAAAAATCGTCCTATCGTCAAAAGCCATTTTTTGTGGCAAAAAAACGTCAAAATGACGATAAATCGTCAAATCTAGCATCTATACCGGGACATAGTCAAACTTCATACATATTATTTAAATATTTTTTTTTGTCCTAAAACTGCTTTCGTAAATTGCCCACTAAAAAAATTTTTTTAAAAAAAGTTAAAATGTCTGTAAATGAAAAAAAATGTTAGAGTCGTTCACAAAAGCTTTTTAACATATTTTTTAATACTGCGACATTTGAATTTTATTACTCAAATATAGTTTGAAAAGTTTAATTTAGTTTTGTGAGTAAAATAAATTAATTATTGGGTTGATCATTTTGTAGTTATAGTAAATATATATTTTGTTATTATAAATGTAGTAATTTTAAATGAAAAACATTAATTTCTAAACAATTTTATAGGTACAAATATTGCAGTAATAAATAAACGAAAAAAAGCACTTGTTCTAAGAACTGCATAAATATTTTATTTCCTATAGGTTTAAATTAAATATTTTCATTTAGGCTTACGAAGTGTGCCAGTGGATAGTTAAAATTAACATTTTTAGCATAATATTTTTTTTAGACATTTGTAAATAACAATTGTTTTGTTTTATTTCAGTTTTCCATGCCTGATTTTCTTTATGTTCTTCTGTATGTTTGTATGTATGTATGCAACTCAAATAAAATGCGGAGTATAATGGTTAAGAAAAATTTCTAAAAATGAAGAGAGCCATTCTACTGCCAAATTTCTTTACGTATTTTTTGACATTTTATAACATACTGCCTTCACACTATAATACTTTCTCATTTTATTTGAGTTTTTGACATGTGTTATTACTCAGTATTATAGTCTTAAGCAAGATTAATAAATAACAAGGTTACGACATAACAAATTGAAAACTTGCATTTTCTGCGCATGTGGTCAAATGACGTCACGAAACAGTCTCTCATTTAAAAATAATGTAAACATAACAGTGGGACAATTTCCTAACTTTTGGAGAAAATGTTTTCTAAGATGTTTTTTGTTAATCGTGTTATAAAAAAATTAAATGTTCAAATAATTTATAATATTAAATAACATTTAGAAAAAAAAAAAATTAAAACATTTAAAATTAGTTTATTGTTTTACTAAATTTTCGTTTTTGGTTATTTGTGTTTTGCTTGATTTCCGCATTAAGCGATCTTATTCTAAGGTTTATCCACACAAACCAAAATACTTCTAGCTTACCCATTTCATATTTTAAATTTTATTTCAAAATCTTCCTGTTTTAAATGTAATAAGCAAATTCTCTCCCTATATATTTTATTCGGTGTGACCAGATTTTCAAGTAAAGTTAACAAACAAAAACTTAAGGCCAAAAAATAAATCTAATTTTTTAATGCGTTTTTAAAAAATTTCTTCGTTATTAAGATATTTTTCATAATATGGACGAAACGTTTGTGTGCTAAAAATATTTAAAAAGAAAGTTTGTTTTAAAAATTTTGATTTTATTTACAAAAACTTGGTAACCCATACCTTAGGTAAGAAAAAAAAATAATATGTGTTCATATACAAGAGATTTTTAAAAAAGTTTTTAGCAGCAGGTGTTAATTTGCTGCCTGTTTTGGTAAAAAAAAATTTGTAAGATCCCTGCAGGAAATGTCAATAGAGAATCACTAGAAACTCACTACTGACATTGTCACCAGTACTACTGTTAAGCTATACCTCAGACAATGCTCTTTGCTATTAACAAAAAATCCACTACTGACATTGGTACTATTGACAAGGTAGTTCTTTTAGGGTCATATGTACACATTGGAACCAGTGAATAACTAGTACCTTTTAGCAATTTGAGTATACAGCACTACTGATAAGCTAAACCACTGGCAATGTGTTTTTGCAATAGACATTTAACATGCGTCTGTCATTGAAAATAAGTATGATTTGTGTATATAAATCACTTTTATAGCACAACAGAAAAAATAAAAAAAAAAAGACCATTATGTTGCTGATACATTTTTGCATTTGACGGCGAACTGAAGCATTAATTTGCCGCTGACGCTTCTCTTTTCTTCTTATCAAAGCTAAATATAAAACTGTAGACGTATTGTTGACATGGGGACACTTGTCCCCAAGTTTCCTTCAAGGATATATATTAAAAAAAAAAATAAAAATTTGTTTTTGTTTTAAACATAAATACTCACACACAATTCATTCATTTTTTTGCAAAAACACGTAAAATTTAGTAGTTTATTTGTAAACTTTTTTCATATAGACAAACACTTGAAACCAATAAAAAATTGAAACTATAAGATTACATTTACATGATGCAATTTTTTTAATATTCCTTCAATAAAATTTTTGTTTGTTGACAAAACGAGTTAAAGTGACTACTTTTCTACACAGTTCGTAAAAAACCGAAAATTTTCATTCAAGTTCATACTTACATGTATATATCATGAAAAATGCCTTCATGTACATTTTGTTCAAGAAAAGAAAAAAAGATAATCTTTAATGTAAAAAGTTACATTGTAAGAAAGCATTTATAAAGGTATTTTTATTTTTACATGTGTGCCTCAATAAGTATTTAAAACCAATGACTGTTAAAATGAAAAAATGAAAATCAAAAAATAAAAAATATTATTTTTTTAAACTTATCTATAAAAATAATAATTATCGTTGTTACCCGTTTTTATCAAAATTAAGAAAATGACCGTCCTACTAAAAAAAAAAATTTACAGAGAACATGATATTCAACAAATATAGTTTAATACTATCAAAATGGTGAGCTTTACTTGATCCTACGATGTTTCATTGTGCCTGCTTTTTTCTTGAAAAATTATTTCGGTCCTGTTGGATTTGATTTTTTGACAAAAATACACTTTAAAATTCTTATTAAATAAAAATATAAACATAATAATTTGTTTCAACGAAAGACATAAGTGTTTTTACATTTTTGAGCAATATATTAAAATATTTTTTAATTTAACCAAAAAAATTTTTTATTACTGTCAGGCCGATTGCAAAATTTTATCCGAAGCTTTTTTGTTTTTCATGGTTTTTTGGGAAAGAGTAAAAGGACACAGCTAAAATAAGATTTGTTAAGAACACGCTCACAATTAGTTTTAGCACAATTTCTCACTTGAATTTTTCTGATCGTTTTGCATGCATTGCCTCACTGCACACTTCGTGTTTACGATTTGCTTCGAAATTTTAAATAAGTTTTTTTTGCTCTTATAGCTTTTAAATACACTTCGCACACAATTTTTATAATAACTATTATTTTTTTGCACTATATTTAATAAATTTAAATTAAAAATTCTTTTTAATTAACGAAATTCGACAAATTAATTTTTGGGAGAAATGTCAAAGTGATTTTAGTGCAGGGTTGTCAAATCTCACATAACATATAAATCTTTTCCGGCAAAATTAGGGATTAATCTAGAATAATAATAATTTTAATTTTAGTGTCAAACTCCATACAAAAAAGCAAAGAGTAAGAGAATGACTGTCTTAATTTTTTAGGGATGTTGCACCTAATGAGAATAACAGACAAAAATTGGCGCCATGCTCATGGTTTAACGTTAGGTGACGTAGTTGTTTCTCTTTAACTTTGCCAGCCGTGTATAACAAAGGCTTGCTATAGTTCTTGTCATATTTCTTGTTTAGCACTAAAGGTTTCAAAAACAGTGCTAAGTGCTGGTTTTCTTGTGGCTATAAATGCTTAAATAATTGTGTTAAAATTGATTCAGCATTATGCATAATTAACAGAAAGTTAATATTATTTTAAACGTTTATGGATACAAAAAAACAAAATTTTTTTGGGTAAAATTCAAATTAGATGATGTAGTGTGATTTAGTTGTTTTTCAAATATCTAGTGCTTTGTTTTTAAGCAATTAGAAACTTTGTATTATCAACTTATGACAACACTGATATAGCTTTGACAAAAGTATTCACACACTGAATAAATTCACAATGTATAAATTCATGCATTGATCAAACGAAGATAATTTTATTCGAGGCAGATTTTTGTTCAACTCATTAAAATCGCTTAAGAGTTTAACACCAGATAAAATCAAGATAAAACCTAATTATGCTATTCTCTGGTACGTAAACATACTACTGCGCCATTTTTCATTGTTAATGAGAAAATTTCAAACGAAATTGGGAATTTTCATTTGAAATTCAGAATTTTTATTTGTAATTGAGAAAATTCCAATAAAAATGAGAAAATTTTACATGATATTGAGAAAAAAAACCAAAAAAAATTAAAAATTTGAAATTAAAAATATTTTATATTAAATCAAGATTTGTTTTTAGAAAATGCCTTCTACCACCATCGTATTCAACTAATTTTTAAAACGCTTCATCGACGCGTTAAAAATAAAGCATTCTTGCAGTGCTTAATTTAATAAAATTATATGGTTGGAGAAAAAAACAATGTTTAGGCAAAGATAAATGTACCACACGTCAATCTTCTCCAATGTCGGAGATCAAAGGCTCGCTTTTAAGAAGAAATTAAAAACGTGTGTTATTACCACAGATTGCATATCACAACATTAAATTAGTTTAGTTTGGATCTGGAAGATAGGCCAGAATATATCTCTGCTACTTATTTAATAAAATTGTCTGCATAGATTTGTATTTACCTTTCCATATTTTTATTTATGTTGCGTTATGAATGCATTTATGTTGTACGTATTGTATGTACGTTCATACTAATTTTAAATAAAATTTTATTTGGAATTTTCTCATTTCCAATTAAAATATATTCACAATTTCAAATGCAAATTCTCAAGTTCAATAAAAATTTTCTCATTTACAGCAAAAAATGAACAAAACTATTATATCGAACATTTGTTCTTGGCTTCCAAAAGGGCTTTTTATAAATTCAATATTGAGTAAGTAGCCAGGTTGACACCGGCTTCGGGAATGTGTTATCTTAATTTCTGGGGTATCTTCAGCTTAATATATTGTTAATTGGTTCCAAATATATTATATCCATTATACCTATATAGACATGCATGCATACATCCTTAGTTCATTAAAATTAACGCATTTAAACTTATTACGCTCATATTCATATTTGAAATTTAAAATATTCTCATTTGGACCATTAATATTAGTCATGCAAATTAAAGTTTTCAATACAAATAAAGCCCTAAATGATTTAAAAATACAAAGAATAGGCAACCCTTGCATGGGTTAAGCTACGTCATCAGAGAGGCAAACATGCGCAAGTCGCAATCTCTAATAGTCTATCATTCTTGGTCTTAAGGAACCTTTTACGTTGTTGCTTTTTAAGGTACCTTCAGACTTTAATACTAAGTAATAACACATGTCAAAAACTAAAGTAAAATGCGAAAGTATAATAGTGTGAAGGCAATATGTTATAAAATGTCAAAAAATACGTAAAGAAATTAGGCTGTAGAATGGCTCTCTTCATTTTTAGAATTTTTTCTTAAACCATTATACTTCGCATTTTATTTGAGTTGCGTACATTCAAAAGAACATAAAAAAAATCAGGCATGGAAAACTAAAATAAAACAAAAAATTGTGATTTAAAAATTGTCGTTCGCATGTTATTGTGTTCTATATGATTAAAATATGTTTGAGTTAATCGCTGTTAAAGTTCAGTTGTTAATTAGAGAAAACTAAACCGAAAAATGTGTCCTGATTTTTTTACCAAAAAGATTTCAAGGAGTTGTGTTTGTTTTCTATAAAAATTTTTTTTTTTTTTAAAACGCTTCTTAAAGCAAAATGTGTTCAAAAATAAATTGCTTGTGGCATATGCACTAACTTACAAAGCCTTTATTGTTTTATAACATATTAAACAAAATTTAGAAAATTAAAAACAATGTTGTTTAACACAAAAGAGTTTATTTTATATACATAAGCATTTTTAAGTATTAAAATAGTGTTTTATAAGTTAACTTAAGCTAATACTTTCTTATTCTTAAAGCATTGTAAGTTTTGACTGCAAAGTAAAGCTAAAAAACAAACTCATTTTACTTCGATTTAACCAAGTTCATGATTGACGTAAAAAACTTTTGGATAATTTTTATTACAAGCAGAAAAATGGTTCAAACGGAAAATAATATATTATTATGGTATGCTACTGTATCTGGTGGTAAAAAGTTATATAAACTTTTCACGTCAATCATTTTTTCTGAAGATATCTCTTTAGGCACTGGGTTTTTGAAATTTTTTGCAAATAAATTGTTTGGAGTAGAAAAAACTTCTTTTATGCCCTTTTTTCTTATACAGTTTTTGTATTTTACATATAAACATCCTGAGCTGTCATTTGTAGCACAAAAGTTTTACTTTTGGCGACTTATAAGATTTTAGTTGTTTGACCAAAAAAAGGGGCTAGGAATTTCTCGTAGTTTTAAATGCCGATCAATAGCACTATGCACGGCATCCACTTCTTGAACTTGACCAGGTTCAGAAAATTTTTGGGTTATTTTTTGAATGTTTTTATGATTGTGCATGAATTGTAGAAGAGCAGTCGATAAAATCTTGGTTTTTATTTTGAGGCACACAGGAGTCTCCCCACAATATGAAGTACTGAAAATTTTTAAAATCCGTAACTATTTGATGTAAAATTTTCCCAACAGCACTGGCTATATCATTGCCTGATCGACCGCTATGTACATCGTTCCAAATAGCGCAGTAAGTTATGTTTGATGCCTTTTTATTTTGCGAACATACTGTTGCCGTCATATTGAAAACGAAAAGTTATCTCTTATAATAATGAATAGATGAAAGCCCTTTTGGTAATGTAAAACACTTTGCAAGTCGAAACAAGTTACTATGATGTTTTTGGATCAAATGACCCTGTCTTGTTCACGCTCGATCTTAAAACTCATTTTTAACGGCAATGTTCTTCATACATGTTTTTAAATTTTGAATCTGAAGTATCGCACTGACCTTTTTTTGGAGCGAAAAACCCGAGATTAAACTTCTTTTTAAAAATATCTCTAAACGTCGATAATGATGTGGGATTTTCAGGAAACTTTTGTTGAAAAAAAAGAAACATCTTACTAATTGTCAATCCTTCTTCCAAATACTGACGTAATGTATTGGCTTTGAAGTAATGCGAGTCCACTACTGGGAAACTTTTAATATGTTCTTTTATCTTTTCCTTGCTTGCCCTTTCGTAATTCTTTGACAAAACCTGTGGATAACTCGCAAAGGTGCTTAAATTGGTAATATATTCTAGTCTAAAGGTTGCTTTGTACGTGACTTAGGGTTGAATCAGACGTGACTTAACCGTAACGCCATAGCCATAAAAATTGAAAATGCAATTGGTTTCCGATTGGATTCTATTGGATTTCAGTTGTATTTTCAATTGGTATGGCTATGGCGTTACTGTTAAGTCACGTATAAAGCAACCTTAAAGGTTGAATCAGACGTGACTTAACAGTAACGCCATTTTCAATAGGAATGGTTATGGCGTTACTGTTAAGTCGCGTCTGATTTAACGCTAAGATATGCACAAAGTATTTAAAAAAATGGGTGTGCTGCGCTAAATTTTTGTGTGCTGCGCTAAATTTTTGTCCAAAAATTTAAATCCAATTAGAATCAAATTAATATGTTTTCCAGTTAGAATTCAATAACAATCCCAACAATATCATTAGAGTTCAATTAGAATCTTTTCGTTTTCAATTAGAATTCAATTGGAGATCAATAAGATTTCAATTAGAATTCAATTGGAGATCAATAAGCTTTCAATTAGAATGCAATTGGAACCCAACTTTAATCCAAATAAAACTCAATTAGGATTGATGTGTATGTGCGTTCCTATAAGCATTGATCTGTATAGGTTTAGCAATACCAGTGCATATATTTTTCCAATAAGGATTATCATATATTGATTTCCCCATAAGAAATAATGTCTATTTGTACACAGCACCCATATTTTTATTTATAATGTGTGTTTTTCTCTTAAATAACAATCATTTTTTCTCTATGAATTCATTTAAATATTGAATTTTTAACGCTTTAGTTAATTGAGAGTTTTATTGTCTGTTATAAACTTGATATAAAAGGCTGTAAAGTGGTTTACTTAAGTTATTTCTGTTATCATCGCTTCAAAGTACACGTAATAAAATGGTAAGAATAAAATTTCTTAAAATAAAGGGTTTCGTTTATTTATATACATACATTAATTTTCAGATGTATCAACAAATAATTAATATGGTCCAAGGTATAAAGCCAGAGTAGACCAGAATTGATGATATTCCATTGAATCAAATTTACGAAATTATAAATTTCGAGTGGAAGGTCACACAGCATGGATCAAAAGTTATTGTATATTTAGAAAATAATAAATTGTTTTATCTTCCACAAAGGATTGTAAAATATTTGAATAAAGAGGATCCTTACTTAGCCAAAATAAATGAAAAAACCTGGACAGTTATTTACAAAGGACGTCAATCACCGAATGCTTTTGCAATATTTGAACTTTAATATAATTAAAACTTTTAGGAGCCTGTACTTAATATATATAAAATAAAAAATATTTTACAAAGGAAAAGACTACAATTTATTTTATAAATGTAAGAATCTCAAGGTAAGGTTTTACTTAAAACGCAACTATTTTAAGGTCACAGTTATTTATTCTTTTAAGAACAAATTACATCAAAAATATAAGACAGGCATAAACATGCAAAACTCTTAATGATCTTTTACATTTAACACATGCAAAAAAATTAAAAATATCGCCTGTTGTTTATTAGGTTTCTTTGTTTTAGGGATAAAATATACATTTAAAACTATAAATGACCTTCATAGATTTAACACCTGTAAAAATTCAAGATATCTCCCGTTTCTTATAAGTATCTTTGTTTTAAAAATGAATGCATATACAAAACTATAAATGTCCTTTTTAGGTTTAACAGATACCTGCTGTGTATCCCTTAATACAATAGTTAACAAAGGCATGAATAAATTTTCTCAAATAAAGGAATGCATATGCAGAATGCATTCATATTATTGTACTTATGTATGTAGTAGTGCACTTAGAAAAATGTATATAAACTCTACTCTTTTAGAGCAGTGATTCAGTATTCTGTGCTTAACTAGTGTTCATACTAATAGTTTTGTTGCATAATTTTTTGTTTTTTTTTTCTTGGGTTACAAACTTTATATGTATTTGGTAAGTGAAAACTATTCAAATATTTGTTGAAAAAATAATCATAGCATTAATGTATAAAAAAATTAATATGTTATTTTGATTATTTTAGATCATATTAAAAGAAAAAAATGTATTCAAAAATGCTTTGTCCGATATGCAAAATTGTAAGTTTTTCGAATGTGTCAAACCAAAAAAGACATATTCGAAAACAGCATAATGCGGAATACAATTTGTATATGACGGGGAGGACCCCTTTATATTATAAGTTAAAGACATATTACAACAAAAGACGGAAAACAGAAGAAACTTCGTCAACAGCAACATCTTCATTAACATCATCAGCATTATCTTCAACAGAAACAACATCATCAACACCATCATCAACAGAAACAACAACATCATCAACACCATCCTCAACAGAAACAACAACATCATCAACACCATCAGCACCATCCTCAACAGAAACAACAACATCATCAGCACCATCGCCAATAGAAACAACGACATCATCATCTGAAGCAGTGTTTCATCAATTCATGGAAGAAGATGATGATTTATTTATGAATATATTAACACAGAAAGAGCCTATAAAAATAATCAAGATCGAAGAGTTAGCACCGATAGATGTTGTTACATTCTTGGCCATGCACGACGGTCAGGATGAGCTTTTATTAGAGGCTTTAAAAAAATTGAAGAAAATTTGTAATATATTTTTATTTTTTTTTTATAATTATGTAAATTTATAAGTATAAAAATAGTAAATAATAACAATAAAAGTTTTATTTTATATAATAATATTTTTGTTTCTTTATATATTAAGTTTTATGGAAATTACAATTTTTACATTTAGTAATGTTATAAATGTTGTAGTATGTTTGCATAAGCTGTTTTGCTTCTTCTTCGACTGCTAATTTCCTTCTCCTATAGTGAGAACATGAGCAGGTGTCTGGTCCACATTTAGCATTTTCGTCTGACCAAGAGCAGTCTTCATAGTGTTCACCAAAACTTATTTTTGAAGGTTTTGAAATTGTTTTCACTAAAAGTATGACTCTTTGCTACAACGAAATGTTTGTTAATAAACATATAAAGCAATAGCTTCAGCATTTATATTATCTTAAAAATGTGTCTATATTAGTTTTTTTATTTCCTTTGTAAGAGAAATATATTCAAACATTTTATCATGTATTATTAAACAATATGCAGATGTGTTAGCTGGTATGTTCTTTAAAGTTTTAAATTCAATACGAATATCTATCGGTCCAGTTTTTACTGATTCATTTTGATGTGTAACATCTAAAACAATAATTGGCGCTATACTTTTAAAATTTTCTCGTGTTAATAATGGTTGCGGATCTCGTGAATAATAACTCTGCTGAAATTTTAAATGCATATCGTATAGTAGAGCAAATCGTTTAGAATCAAATTTAAGGTTTAGATCAGCATAAGGATATGTATTAGAGTTAAGGTGTACTTTTATATCAGTCAAATCACAATGTTTATAGATATTTTCATTATTTCGAAGTCCTAAGAGTAGAAAACGAGGTCTCTCATTTTCATTTGCAAGTTAAACATTCCATAAAACTGTTGTACTTTCTGGAAGTGAAGGGTAAAAATACATATCCCAACTTCTAAATGCTACACTTAGTGGATGACGAATATTTACAGTTTTATATATTTTTAATTTATATGAATCAAAGAGTTGTATATGTGATACTTTCCAAGTAATATTTAAAATATTCATTTTAATATTTTCAGTCAGAACATCAGAATTTAAAACTTATTTATCATCCTTCGATCGTAAAAGAATCAACTCATACTTAGAGTTAACTATTACTTTATTAAAATCTTCAGCAAATCCAAGTAATAACTTTAATGGTACACAAAAATTGAAATATCCACTTATAACTTTAGGATCAGTATTATAAATGGTGACCATCCCGCATTTTATAAATTATCACTTTCGGATTTATTAAGCGATACACAGTTTTTCAATTCTGTTGCAATTCCTAAATGTCGTGTACGATCAATTTCTACACCATTAATTTTATAGCGAATTTCATCAAAAAGGTGTGCCGTACAATTATTTAACAGATGTATAGATGATAAAGCCGTTGAATCTTTCTTTGTTGCACGTCCTTCAACATATAAGAGACTTTCGTGTGGTAAAACATGTAAATCCTGGTTTTAAATTGTGATACGCATTTCATCATTGTTTTTAAATGGTTGTAAGTAAGAATTATAGCTGTGATACTCTTTTTTGATGATTGAGTTATCAAATTGAGGTTTTTGTAAAATATTTATAATACTACTCAGTTTATTATATTGTTTTGTATTACACTGTGTAATAATTTTTAATTTGAATCCTAGATTAATTAGAATCTCCTTATTGGTCTTATTAAGAATGCTAGCCTGGTTTTTTAAGACTGTAAAATTTTGTTTATTGTTTTCTTTGAAGCGATTTTTAAAGTATAAAGGTTTTTCTATTTCACCTTCAGTTGATGAAGAAAGAATGAAAGCCGAATCTTTTTGCAACTCGTTTTTGTTAAATATGATCATACTTAAATAGGTTTTAAATGTAATCGAACAGTTATTTTTTCACCACGAAAATTTATAAGATTTTCATCTTGATCGACAACTTTCAAAACAATACTACTAATAGTTCTCGAATTTACCGGTAAATATATAACATAAGCCGGAGCTTCAGTTATTTTATATCCTAGGCTAAAGTTAAGTGAAAACTGATGCAAAATATGTGCAGACGTGTTATTTATATATGACCCACATACAATATTACATTCAAAAATTATAGTATTTAAATATCATATCTATTGTTTTATCAGAATAATGTTCCACACCTGCGTTTAACACTCTTTAGCAAAGATCCAATTGACCTCGTTTTGTTAAATAAAACTGGATCTAAACTGCTTTTAATATATGTCTGAAGTGTGTTATGATTTGCTTCCAGAGAAAGAAGACCATTTTCATTTAGAATTTGATATCTTTTAGTGAGTAGTCTCGCTATATCAGAAAATTCATATGATCCAACGGGAATCTCTATTTTATAATTACCAGTATGCAACAAATTATTTTCTATATCAATATTAGGAACTGAGCGATAAGTGTTAAAACTTATTAGACCACAAACATAATTTTCTTTAAGTTCAATTGATGGAAAATAGTTTGCAATCAGTAAGGAAGAATCTCCGTTTAATGTTAATGTTATTGACATTGTAACCGCTGGAGAATGAATAAAAGATTTACAATTTTGTAATAGTTTTTATTATGCAGTGTTGACGTTTATCCAAGAGTTGTGTTGTGATGAAAACCCCAACCATTTAACAAAGACCTTATTTCTTTTTCTTTTCAAATTTTTTCAATCAAATGATTCTGGAAATTTAGTTTTCATAATCTCATATTCATAAAAAACGTCTTTAATTTCATGTCCTTGATAATCTTCCAATAAAAATGTATAAGGATTGGTGTTTTTAATAGTTTTAATTTTGAATATTTCTGTAGTCCAATTTGGTGTATATCCTTTTTCGAAAGTATGTTTATATTTACTTATTTGAACAAAATCGTTAACTTTAAACTTAGGTCTTTTAAATATCTTTAAATTGCTGTATACTGTGTTAAGTAAATTTTTTTCATTTGAATGGTTTACTTCGTTAGGAGTCATCTTTAGTTATTGTTCTATGAAATGTATTGTTATATTTGTTAACTAGTTCTTCATGTTTGTTAATCCATTTATATGTTCCTTGATAACTAAACTCTTTCCACATCAGTCCTTTTAATGTTCCATTAAATCGTTCTACTATTGATGCTTTCAAAATATTATCCATTAATTGCCTAAATTCATTATTGAAGAACTCTTTGCCATCATCTGTCTGCAAGTTTTTGGGTTTTCGCTTATTGATTTTAAAAATAATTTTTAATGCGTTAGCTACACAAGCTGCAGTTTTTTTATGACTGCAATTTATACTTTTTTTGAAAAAGTATCTATTACAGTTAAAATATAACAAAATCCGTTGTTATATTTAGCATAATTCCCCATTTCAACTAGATCAGCTTGCCACAAATCATCAATTCCCTTCATAACTACTCGTATTCTTTTAAAATTTTTTTCTAGCTTGTTTGTGTAGCTCGTTAACTATTTTTTTGTTATCAGTATCCGCAATCATGTTATTAATATGTACGCATACAATCGACTGGTCCTTTTTTTTATCTTTTTAAATATATTGAATTTTTTATTTTGCTACTTCAATTCTAGGGAATTGAATTTTCCGTTTTTTTACATCAGTTTGATGATTTTCTTCATTCCATTAAGAAATAAAACCATTAATTTTTTAAACCTTTCTTCAATATTCTTTATTAA
Source organism: Melanophora roralis (assembly GCA_963583895.1). Lineage (NCBI taxonomy): Eukaryota > Metazoa > Arthropoda > Insecta > Diptera > Rhinophoridae > Melanophora > Melanophora roralis. The sequence continues at coordinate 56,569,579 of OY757188.1, forward strand.
ATTCTTATTTACAAAGTGCATTTGTTCGACAACGATCTTTCTAATAACTTCAACATCTCTAACAATTTCTGTTGTAATTGATTTTTTTATATCGCTTCTTATAATATTTAATTTATAATAATATTCGTTTTTGATATTTTCTATTCCAAGTATATAATTTTCTATTTTATTAAGCTTTTGTTGTATTTTAGTTAAAGCACTTACATCCACATTATTTAATTTATTTTGAAAAGCCTTTATTATATTGTTTATATAGTTTACGTCCTTTTTAATGTTTTGAATTTGTATATTATGGGTGCAGACCCTAAATGTAGGATTACTTATTTTATAATTAATTGAACTTTCTCCAAATTTATTTATATAATTCATTTTATTTATTTAATTTTTTTTAATATATTACGTTAGCTTCTCTAAGTTCTTCCACAATAGAAATTATTTCGTTCTTATGGTTATTATGACCAGCTGCCTCTGATGAAATAAGTAAATGTAATCTATCGACTAACTCATTCTGATCATTCCAATATATATAGTTAGGTTTTCGGTTGTTAACAGATTTTAATGAGATATTCCAACCTTTCATTAAATCATCTGGTTTTGTATTAAATAAGTTTTTTATGATACGAATATATTTATACGCTCGTGTACCCTTAATTTGATCATCTGATTGATATCAACGCTTATGTGCGTTTGTATAAATTAAAAGTTTTTTGGATTTTTATAAATCAGTTTTAGTATAATGAATAGGTTTTGAATGAAAAACTAATTCAAATAATCCTGGAGTCATTCATTTCCCACATTGGTTCTCCTATTTGAACTTTATTATCCTCACTAAATTTAAGTTTATTATTGGCATATCGCCAATTACCATATTTATCAATGTTAAAGCCATAAACTTTGTCAATCGTATTATTTTTAAGGAGTAATTTTTATATTTTCAACTAGTGGTAGTTTTTTATTTTCAGCTATAGATTCATAACTCTCAGCATCATCATAATTATCAGAGCTACCCTATGATGGTAGTGGTGAAACTTGTGTTACTAAAGTATCATTATTTAATTCATAATCATCTATTTTGTTATTTTTCATCCCTTCATTAGTTTGTTTAATTATTTTGAATGACTTTGTTGTTGAAGGTTTAAAGTTTTTTTCTGATAAGTCATCCTGTTGATAATTATAAATTTTTTTATAATGTGTTTTAAAGGTCTTGTTATAGGTTTAAATGTATCTTCTAACACTTGAACTCTATCTTCGTTATTTAATTTAATTTTTTAAACTTTTCCTTTAATATCTCTCTTGTCTTTACAATATCACCCAACAATTTATTATCCATACTTAGACGTTTCAATATGAACTGATCAACTCTATACCTGAAAGCAATCTACTTTTTATCTGCTTATGATCTGCTTTATATCTGATGATGATTTGCTTTATATCTGATGATGACCTGCTTTATACCTAATGATGATTTGCTTTTTTTTTAATAATCTGCTTTCTTTCTGACTGCGGTCAACATATATTAAATTATAACCTTACAACTGAATTTATTTATCAAAATCTTTTCTATATCGACCATTATTGGTTGAGTTATCCTTACTAATAACAACAAACCCATACTTATCTTTCAAACACTCACTACATATGTTTGTAAATTCTTTAAATGACATATCACCGACAACATGATCATTATATATATATATTTTTTTTTTCATAAATTTATTATTGAATCTTCGCCTGTGGCGAACTAACAATAAGTGTTCAAATCTTAAAACTAGATAGTTAATATAAGTCCAGCCAGTGCCAGACTAAAATTTAAGTTCTCATATTAATTATCAAGCTTCATATAAGCGCAATAGTATCCCTCCTTTTCAGGCGGGTGTGCCCACTATGTTGCAGTATGTTTCGGGCGAGAGGATTTGGGTGAGTTTCCAGCTTATTTAAATACTTGTCCACATGTCGTAAATTCATTTCATTCTGTTTAAATAGTACTATCATGTTGGAATTATCGCGTATGAGATGCTTGGGAATCTTTGTTTAAGTTTGACATAAGTAAAAACAATCTATATGTCTATGTCTACCCATACAAAAGTAATCTCTTATGGTATCTTGCTTTCCACAAATACCATCATCAAATATTATTATTGAACGGGGATTTGCTTCAGCTGGGTTTAGAACTTTTTCGTTTTCCGCAAATGTAAAAAGGTTGATTTCTTTGATTGGAGTAATTAATTTTTTGAAATAACAATATTTTGGTTGATATAAAGACTTAGAGTATATGTAAATATTTTTAAAGCGAAGACCATTAGGGCTTTCTATTAGACTGATCATAACATTCGTTTTACCACAGTTTAAGGGTCCAACAATTAATGCTCGTATTGTGTTTGGTAACAATACACTATGATTAATTTGAAATTGCTTATGTTCCTCGTCCGCATTTCTTACTACGATTTCTTTTGCTTGCTTTACCAATCGCATATTTAAAACTAATTTGTTTTGCTATATTATTCCTCTTTTATAATAAAAACTTATCATTTGAATTTAGAATATCAATAGCATTAAACATTGACACATCTTTGAATAATAAAATGGGAATAAGCTACAACAGCTGATCTGAACATAATCAGTATAAAACTGGTATCGGTTTAGTAAACAACTTAATAAACAAATTGCCTATTGAATTACATTTACCTGGTTATGAGTTTTGTGGACCTGGAACAAAACTTGAAAAACGTTTAGCAAGAGGAGATAAAGGGATCAATTTATTAGATGCATCTTGTAGACAACACGATATTACATATTCAAAAACAAACAATATAAACAAAAGACATCAAGCCGATAAAATATTGGCGGAAAAAACTTGGCAGCGAGTTATATCCAACGAAAGTAGTTTAAAAGACAAACACGATGAAAGCAAAAGTTTAATTAGGATTAGGTATGAAGAACTACAAAATTCAGAAAAAAGCAAATCGAAGAAAAAAAAAGAGAAACAAATATAACAGAAAATTATTTTCAACTACTGTTAAAAATGCGTTAAAGATATTTAAAAAAGAAAAACCTGAAAGTATCAATTCTGCTATTAAAATGGCGCAAAAAATCATAAATTCAAAATTCAAGAATAATAATAAATCAAATGTTATTATTCCAAGGGTAATACCAATGCCAAAAATTGGCGGATTCCTACAATTAATTCCAATTCTGACTGCATTGTCTGCACTAAGAGGCTTAGCAGCAGGAGGATCAGCTTTTGTTAAATCAGTTAATGATATAAAAAAAAGAAAAGAGCAACTAGCAGAAGCAACTTGTCATAAAAGGTATATGGAATCAATTGCTATGGGGAAAGGTTTATATCTGAAACCGTATAAATCTGGATTTGGACTTTACTATAAATCAACTCCAACAAAAACTTTTAAATAATCTACCCAATCAGCCATTAAATTACCTATATTTAAAAAAATATGGTAAACACCTAAAACATTTCAGAGGTGTTTTTATGCGTGACAGTTTACCTAAAAAACCATTAGTTCAAGAATGTGGTATAATTAACTTAGATAAGTCTAGTGGTCCTGGAACACATTGGGTAGCCTACTTTAAAAATCACAACTATAAAGAATATTTTGATAGTTTTGGAAACTTACAGCTACCTCTTGAACTAGTAAACTATTTAAAAACTCCTATCAAATTTAACTATGAACAAAAACAAAAGTTTAATACGTTTAATTGCGGACATTTATGTCTTAAATTTTTATTTAATAAATATATTTTGAAATTAATAAATAACTAAAGATTTTATAATATTGTGTTCTTAATTATTTACAAAAATTTCAAATTTGTTGTTTAAGATTATTCATTCGCCTTCATATATTGCGATTTGTTATAATTAATCACTATAACTACTAAAATTGTCCGCGACTGCTTATTTTGTTTTATTCGCGGCTACCCAATATATTTACTGGGCGTTCCACTATCCGTTACCTGTGGACGCGTTCGGTAGCATTTTAGCTTATGCTTACTAGTTTGATTAAGTATAATCCAACGTGTTAATTAAAATGTTAATTAATATGTTAGGTTACACTTAACAAATCTAGTGACCGAAACCTACCTAAATTTTTTCTTTCTTCTTATTGTTATTCATTATTTACATACTACTAAGCTTATATTATTAATGCATTTTCATTTGGCGAATTCACAAGGTACGATACGATAGCGTATTGTATTATTGTCATATAATTTCACAATAGCATAAAAATTTTGTTGTTGCTTTTCATACGAAACTTGTTGTGAAACAATACAACTTTGTTTGATATGTTTTTTGTGATGTCATATTATATACAAAGTCATGCGCCAAGCGCCTAAAACGAAACGGCGAGTTTTTTAATTAAATTTTTAGAGCCGCTAGCACTCGCATCCGTTAAAAATTTCTATACTAAAAACTTAGGCAAAACCGCCAAAGAAGATTCCTTAAGCCGCCTCCGCCGGCAAAAATAGCCGGCACTGCTCTCCGACACATCAGCTGTTTTTTGTTTACGTAAAAAAAAACCAAACCCTTGTGATTTTTTACTAAAACTTTGCTTATTTTAATGGATTTTAGAGATTCTAACCAGGTTAGATATAGACTATTTTGTGTTTTCATGGGTCTAATTTCTACAAATTATTAAGTTAATCCAAGACCAGCACCAGATTTATGTACATAAATATGTGTTTGTTTTTCTATCGTTTGGTCGTATCAGCTGATTTAGATTTTAAATACGACACCTACAAATATACGAAGAGTTGTTCACAACGGTCATATATTTTGGTTCTATTATTTTACAATATATGATTTCACAAGACCTTGTGAATTCACCAATTATTTTTATTAGATCTGCTAGATTTATTATTCACTGACATATTATAAATATAAATAAATAATGATGATAATTTTTATCCAACTTGCATTAAAATATCATCTCCATCATTGTCATTCATAAATTGATCTCTACAATTTATAAATTCCTGATCGTTATATATTTCCATAAAAATATCATCTTCATCATTATCATTCATAAATCGATCTTTATAATTTCGAAATTCTTCATCATTATCAATTTGTATGAAAAAATTATCATCATCATTTAAAAATTTTTCATTATAATGACCCCAAGCTAATGTATTAATATTGTTACTACATACATATCTCTTATTATCAAAAAACTTAAAGATATCTAATTAATAAGGGATGTATATATAGTATGTAATTTTGATTTAAAAATATAACTAATTTTCATAGAATATTTTCTTATTATATAAACAGTCTTTGTAATCGGATAGACTTAAATTTCTAGATATATTACTTTTGATACCCTTAGCTTTTTTGACGTCTTTCAAATCTTCAGTTTAAAATGAATACATTTTTGCTCGTAATCCTACAAATTCCTTCATTACCTTACCATTATTTTCATCCTTCATCATACCTAAAATTTTTTTTATTTTTTGTGGAACACTAAATTTATTATTAGCTTCATATTCTGACGTATCAAATTTTTCATCAATATCGTTAACTATATCTTTATAAAAGTCGTTAGTTTCTATTGTATCCATATAATTTAGGAAGTATGTAATCGTAATGAAAGTCATACATTTTCCACTTTGAAAGTTCTAGAATTGTAAATCTAAGATATATAGGCTTATTATAAAGTGAATAACTTTGATTAAGTTCTACTGCTATCATGTTTTCTTCAAATATGCTGTAGGAATGAAATTCTGGTTTTGCAATAAGGAAACAAGCTCCAATTTTCCTTCCAACACTTTCCCAACTGTTTACTATTTTAACATTTCTTTCGCTTGTCTACGTTTTTCATGGTTTTACCATATACTACGTTATTTAGTAACTTAAAGAAGTTTTTTTCAAAAGTATTTTGAGCATTGATTCTATGAGAATTGTTTAATGAGATATATGTTTTTAACCAAGCAGACTGCTTAAACTTTAATTAATTTTTTTTAATTTTAACCCATGTTTTAAGCATTGTTGCAAATTTTTATAATAAATTATGTACTCATATTTATCATTTAAGTCTGAAATTAACTTCTTTTCTTTAGAGTTTGGAGGATTTTTATTTTCTGAGCAAAATGGTAAATTATTATGGATGTCATGAACTTCAGCTGGGTATATCAGACCAACTTCTAATATATATTCAATATTTGAATCGTTTGAAACTGAATCCAAACAAAAACTATCAACATCTTCTACCCACTCAAAGTTATCCTCGGGCAAAGCTTCAGACATTGCCCAACCATATAGATTGTTTTCGTCTAAATACATTAAATATTTAGAAGGTAATTCATTATTATAGTTCGATAAATATTTATTATTTGCGATAGAATGCCTTTTAGAACATTTCACAATACCTCCCCTAATGCCCTTTTGAAGAAATGTTATCATGTCTATGTTCATCAGTAAATCTAATTTAATGCCTGTAAATTTAAGCATGGCATCCCATGAAAGTCCCGGAGCTGTGTAATAGTGGCATGGATCCAAATGGTAAATGTTTTTACAAATTGTCCTGAAGTTCTCGAAAACATCAGCTAACAATAAAACATCAGCTAACAATAAAACATCAGTCTTTAGATATAACATTTAAAAGTCATCCAAAGTTTGCAGTCAAATGTTTTCCAAACTTTTTGAGCGTGGTTATAATCTTCAGAAGAACATTTTGTGTCTGTCAATTTATTATAAAAATTTTCAATGCTTGGTAAACTAGACTCATTAAGTTTTCCAATATAATTTAAATAACTATAAGGAAACACATCCTTTTCTAACCAATAAATTAATTTGGCTTTCATTAGAATATATTGATTTAACTAACTTCAAATCACTCTTTGTTAAATTTTTAACCAAGTTGTCCAAACTAGATGACATAAATCGATATGAGTCTAAAAATCGTATTTCAATATTATCCCCTTTATCACCTTTAATGGTTTTTGAAAGGGATATGTATAGTTCCTTATTAAGAGGAATTATATTAATAGGACCAGCATCAATTTGGTTAAGCTCTTTAACAAATAAAAGACAATCGTATGCCAAAAAATTATGGAAAATTATTGGAAAGAATTTAGGTATTTTATAATTAAGATTACATGAATTATGAGCAGGTCCTTTATATATTCCGCTTAAATGACAATGATCTTTCATCTTTAATTCATGTAAAATATCTTTAGACCAAATATGACATATATTGTTTGAAAGAAATTCTAAATTTCATTGGTTTTACCAAAGATAAATATTTATCCTTTAAATATTTAATATCTTTAATCAAACCCTGTTTTGGTGAATCTAATCCTTTAAAGCTACATAGCTTCTTTAAATCATTATTAAAACTACACTTAATATAATAGGAAAAAGCATAGGGGATATGTTTATCAACTAATGTTGTCGAGGAAATATCCCCTTTTGAAACACATGTTTGAATATTTTCAAACATGCATTCCGAGTCTGCATATACCACAAATGGTACATTCATACAATTATTATAATTCTTAAATTCTAGTTTTACCTTATTTGCTTGGGTGACATAACTTATCTTTCTACTACAATTTTTTACATGTTTTTCCAAATATTGCTTTTCCTGGAAATGATGAATACAAAAATTGCAAACGAAAATACTTTTCTTATTTTTACTTTGTTGTGATCTTATCTGTTAAATTAAAAAAAAAATTAGAAAAATAAAATAAATTAAAACACACATTAAATATAAATTTATAATAAATTTTACCTTGACTAATTTTTTATCGAGACATAGTGTGATATAGTTGCCTCCATTATATTTTTTTGTATAAACATCAAATTAACATGAAGTGGCTTGATTTCTTTAGTTTTATAATAAGGTCCGACAACTAAATCTTTTTCATCATCATATCCAAATACATTAATGCTGATATTTGCATTACTTTTTTCAAAAAAATTTATATCTTTTAATTTAAGGGGGAAGCATAAACCATTGAAATTAAAAGAATAGCCATTAAAGTCGATTACTGCATCTGATATGTTAACAGCATAGTTATTTGGTCTATGACTATTAGCTTGATTTGAAACAGCAGTAAGTGTAACAGGGATGTCTCCTATAAGAGTAATAGTTAATATGTTTAGCAAACTACACGCGCATATGTCAACCCTGCAATTGCTACAAGTTGGTTTGTGTAGGGATTTTTCCCTTTTTGTAGGGATTTTTTTCAAAAATATTACATGTAGGGAAAAAGGGAAAGATTTCTTACTTTCATCGAATTGTAGGGATTTTTTCAATTGCAAATTTTTGTTCACAACTAAAAATCATATGCTTTCCAAATTCAAACTGTAAATCTTTAAAAAATATATGCTTCTCTTTAAGTGTATCATTAGAAAGTCGTAAATCTGGTAATACCTCTATAATATGAAGTAAGTCAACACTTGTTCAAAGTGTATATGCATATATACATAGGTGGTATCGTAACAGCAGCTGATTATTATTTGCTGGTACAAATAATTGTCAAAACAATACATAGAAATTGCTATATAATTTTTGATGACCCAGTTAAAGTTGCATTGTTGTACGGAAACTTTATAAAGCCACCTTGTTAAATACACCTTGCACTTGTTTTGAGTTATGCAGCTTACTTGTTTGTGGATAATTTTTTATACATACATAGAAAGATGACGACTTTAACCTTAGTCAAAATTTAATAAAAAAAGAATGCCTGAAAATTTATTGTGCCATAAGGTCACCTCATGCTTCCTTGCCAATAGATGACTTCATTGTCGGCAGTGAATGTGAAGAATTGTTGAAAACGTTTCCAAAAACCCGTTCTTAACACATAAAATCTGATTGTCTACAATTCTACACAAATGCACTTGAAGAAATGCAAAGAAGACTGCCACTAAATGATAAGTCAATCTTCGAAAAAATGGAATTTTAAAATCCTGAAGTAGCCATTGGAAATAATAACAAAAATGAAAATCAATTTAAATTGCTGCGCGATAAGTATAAATTTTACTTATTCTTACTAACACAAGAATGCTTAACATTGGAATATAGTTTTTTTTAATATAAAAAGCAAATATTGTCTAAATTTCATGTTGAAGCATTTTGGTTCAAAATCTGCAAATCAAAAAATATATTACAATTTGAATTTTCCAAATTTTGCAAAAATAATAAAAATTTAACTTAGTTTGCCACGTGCTAATGCTGACGCAAGAAGGACTTTTTCTGTTAGTACTGACGTACCTTGAAAAAGACACAAATTAAGCTTTGAGATATTAAATTCTATTAACATTACCAAATCTCATTTATTTGTAAGTTTTCTGTTGTGTTTATGTTATTCTTGTAGTTTTCTTGTTGTTTTTAATGTTATTTTTATTCGTTTTTATGTTATTATATAAATAAACCTGAATATATGTAGCTGAATTAAAAATGTACAATAAAAATTAAATTAAATTTTTTAAAATTAAAAAAGTAGTGTAGGGAAACAAAAAGTGGGTGTAGGGAAAAAAAGGGATTATTTCTCCAAAAGTGTAGGGATTTCTAAAAAAATCTCCTGGTATCACTGCTTGAGATAGGGAAGCACAAAGATAAAGACAAACACTAAGGTGCTAGTTAATATAATATTAATATATATATACCATTAGTAAAAGAAATAAAATATACAAATATTAAATAAAAGTATTATAACGTGTAAAATTAACTTGTGTTATTAAATAAAGAAATCCTGACAAACCGGGCTTATTACATGGTGTCAGAAGTGGCCAACAAAAGTTGTTAGTGTCAAGGGCGAGCAGAAGTCTACAAGTTACAAAATGGCGGATGAAGGCCAAAATCGCACATCACGTGCGTTGGATTGTTCAAATATTGCAACCGAATGGCCGAAATGGAAACAAAATTTTTTGGTATGGATGATCGCTACGGGCAAAATGGAAAACCCTGAGAAGAACAAAATTGCAACTTTTATATGGTTAATTGGAGAACAAGGTGCAGTCATATACAATACGTTATTTCCTAATGATGGAACACAGAATTCGATGCTGGTGGTGAAACATGTAACGAACGACTGAGTGCACCATATTGGACAGGCATATGCTACCTATAATACCAGCTAAGCTCGTCGGAAATTGGGGAGATTCTTAAGCCTCGCCAGATATGGTTTTATTCGCCACAATAAAATTAAAAATTAGGTAGCTTTATTTTCTTAGATAGGTTTACCGAAATGGGGAAGAAAACCAGGAAGGAAGGGGGAAAAAAATAAATACAAAATAATAATAAAATAGCTAATTTAATAATGTTGCGAGATTTGGGAACGAATCTTTTGAAAGAGAAATAAGATGACGATTATCTCTTTCTTCTGTACCCACCCATACCTTTGCTGATCTCTTTCGGTTCCGATCAGCCCACGACGATCTAACTTTTGGTGACTAAATGTTTCGTAAAGAAATCGACTTAATTTTAAGTGTCCATAATTAAGGTTCAGAAACGTTTATTTTAAATACATCATTGCAAAATGTATAAAATAAGACATATTAACGTTAAAACAACATAATAAATTAAATTAACACTTAAATACTTGGTAGTAGATGTACGTTTGGTAGAATTTGTTTGCGATTAAAAGTGTATTAACAAAAACTTAAAAATTCTTAAAGTATCTTTTGTGCAAAAGTATTTGCTATATTTTAATGTTTCTAATAAAGTAAACGTTCTGACTTACCAAATTTCTCGTTCCGCAGACATCAGGCCTGTTATCGTAGGAGCTTGAAATTTGATTGATAGCGAAGATGCTTGCTTAGCCTTTATTTCAAATCTTTGATTTGATGTATGTAGGTAAATTTATTAGTTAAGAAGTTTTAAATTTGGTTATAAAGAAGAGAGTGACTGTGATGTATGGTAATGTAGGTGTGTGTGTGTGTGTGTGTAGGTTAATTAAAGTAAATAAACATCATGTATAGTTTAAAGTGTCCCAATGGTTGTAAGTCTTGTAAGTTAAGAGCTAATGAAATTAAATTATTATTAATACAGGATAGATTAGAGATTACATTGATTAAGTCAACTTATCTAAATTATATTTTTGTATTGTAACGTTAAACTTTTGCCACCGCCAAGAAGAATTTAGAGATTTAAGATAAATTTGCTTCTATCTTGGATTATGGTTCCGACTTCGATTTTGATTCAGAAATAAAAAAAAAATTGACCGGGTCAATTATCCTTCCCCGTCCCACTTTTATTTAAAAAAAGAATATCTGCGGCAGGGCCTAACAACGCCTATACCAATTGGCTCCCAGGGTGGTTGTTTGTACGTGCGTCCCGTGAACAAACACAACTTGATCACAGCCCTGTGCAATTCTCTTTCGGTTTATACCCCACGCCTCACCAAAGAAAAATAGTGCTGCAACCGTCTTAAATGCAATTGATATTGTATTTTTACGCCACACTCAGAAACACCAAAAAAAAGGTTGGTTTTCTAAAAAAAACCACAATTAACATAAACCAACTAATCTTTTAAGAAAAATGTGTATTTACTTACTATTTCTCCGCCAATTATCTTGATTTCCGATAAAATTCTTAACAATTATAGGAATAATTTAAAACCGACGCTCTATTACCAAATTAGTATTTCAAATTGAAAAATAAATTTTCAAAATTTAAAACATTGAAATCAAAACTAACTTTAATTTTCCCATATTCGATTAAATTTTTTTTTTTTTTTTTTTTTTATTTGATATAGTAAAGTCTTAGCAAGTATTTTTTTCCCCGAGCATGTCCTCACAAAACAGAAACAGCTTGAGGCTTTACCAAAACGATAACTGGTTCTGTAAAGGACACTATGTCTGTTACAGCCTATACACTACAAATCACTTAATATGTTTTTTAATAATGTCATGTCCAAATATCTTTTGCGTGGTAGATTCCTGTACTGTCACTGTCCAAGTCATGCAGTTCATAATTTACCTGACCGATTCTCCGAATAACTTTCGCTTTAACACCTACTGGTGCCAATTTAGAACTAAAGTATTCTATTTTCGAACTCTGTCTAAAATTCCGTCGTATCACCTCTTGTCCCACTTCATAAACTTTCGCTCTAGATCGTAAATTATAACACCGGGCGTTCTTTTCATATGCTTTTCTTATAGAATTTCGTATAAGTGAAAACTCATCCTGCCTTTCAATTTGCAAATCTGATTCAGCCAAAAGGTTAAGTTTTTCCAAAAGTTTGTAGTTCTTACCGTGCGTTATCATAGTCTGCCCGAAAACGACCTGATAGGGAGTCTTTCCTATAGTTTGGTGGATACTATTACGCAATGCACAATTTACAGAGCTTATATACAAGTCCCAGTTTCTTTGGTCGTTTCTTATATAAGAACGAAGAGCTTCGTTTATTGATCTATTTACACGCTCGCTCGCATTCGCCTGGGGACTATATACCGCGGTAACCATATGTTGAATCCCATAACTGTCCAAAAATGTTTTAAAATCCTTACTTTTGAATTGTGTTCCATTATCTGATACAATTACTTCCGGCACTCCATAACAATCAAAAATTTTAGTTCTAAGGTAGTCAATTATTACTTTCGAAATTGGTTTCCTTAAAGGTTCTAAAAACGTAAATTTTGAAAAATGGTCAAGTACTATTAAAATATTAACATTGCCATACTTTGTCCTCGGTAGGGGTCCAATTAAGTCTATATAAAGTCTTTGAAATGGTCGTTCTGTCCTTACCATCTGTCCCAGAGGGGGCTTCAAAATTACCGTAGGTGTCTTTGACGTTTTGCACAGTTCACAATTTAAAACGTAGTCCTTCACATCTGTCACTAGTCGAGGCCAATAAAAATAACGTCTTATTCTTTCTAACGTTTTACTTATTCCACCATGGGAAGAATTTGGAATATCATGTGCTGAATAAATCACTTCCTTTCGAAGTTCTGTTGGTACATACAATTTCCAAGAGTGTGACTCGTCTGCCACACCCGAGGAAAAATCTGTTCGTCTATAAATAAATTTGTCAATAATTTTAAAGTCCGGCAAATTTGAATTCTTAATATCCCCACGAAGTTTACAAAACTCCTCAGAATCAAATGCATCTGAGTCCAGATCTATAACTGGAAGCTTTTCTATCTCAATAGCTTCTACAATATTTTCTCCCTCGTGAATTCGCGACAAAGTGTCAGGAATAACATTTTGTTTACCACTACGGTGTTCAATCGTGAATTTAAATCCTTGAAGTTTCAGCGACCATCTGGCTAAACGACCGGAAAGTTCCCTTTGTCCCATTAACCATTTCAAACTTGCGTGGTCAGTTACCACCTTGAATTCATGTCCCTCTATGTATGGCCGAAATTTCCTAATTACAGAAACTACAGCGAGACACTCCAACTCAGTGATCGTGTAGTTCCGCTGTGCCTTATTTAATTTTTGCGATATAAAAGCAATAGGTCGTTCATTCCCGTCATCGTCCTCCTGAGCTAACACAGCACCTACTCCATAGGTACTAGCATCACATTGCAAAATGAATGTTCTTTCATAGTTCGGATGGACTAACAACGGTGCGGTTGATAGTTGATTCTTTAATTCTCAAAGGCTGTCTGCGCTTGTTCAGTCCAAATAAAACTTTTCTTTTTACATAATAGCTCCGTCAGCGGGAATGTCTTGTCTGAATAGTTATGTATTAAACGTCTATACCATCCTGTCATTCCTAAAAACCGTCGTAAATGTTTAATTGATTTAGGTACGGGAAAGTCACGTATAGCCTTAACTTTGTCATCATCAACTTGTAATGTTCCGTTTCCTACGATGTACCCTAGATATTTAACCCTGCTTAATGCGAAACTGCTCTTCTTAACATTAATGGTAAGTTCTGCTTTCCGTAATTGGGTAGCCACCTCCATTAAGTGTGATAAATGTTCTTCAAATGTCTGAGAAACTATAAGTAAATCGTCAAGGTAAACAAAAACCCGTGATTTTAAATTATACGGAATGACCCGGTCCATTAGTCTGCACAACGTTTGCGGTGCATTACACAGTCCAAACGGCATTCTTGTAAATTGATACAATGGCCGATTAGGGACGGTAAAAGCTGTCTTTTGTTTAGAACTGCCCTCCAATTTAATTTGCCAAAAGGCATCTTTTAAATCAATCTTTGATATGAAATAAACTGGAGGAAGTCTCGCAATAAGTCCGTTTAAATTTGGAATGGGGTACACGTCTTTTACTGTAACTGCATTTAACTTCCGGCTATCTACACACATTCGAACCTTCCCCGGTTTAACAACTACAACAGCAGGAGAAGACCACGGTGAAGTAGGAGCTTCTTCTATTACACCCAAAGCCAACATCCTATCAACTTCTCCATTTAGTTGTTTCTCGACAGCAGGCGAAATTGGGTAATAACGTTGCTTTATAGGTTTTGCATCAGCCGTATCTATTTGATGTTCAACAAATGTTGTACACCCCAAACCATCTACCTCCGAATTAGGAAAAGCTTTAATTACTCTATCCAATTTTTCCTGTTGCTTGTATGTTAATTCAATTCTGTCCAGTTCCCTGTTAGTACAATCAATTTCACTTATTTCGGGTACACAAATTGTCAATCCGAAAGTAGTCCAGAAATCATATCCACAAATTATATCTTGACGTATTGAAGGCACTATAAGTAGCTCCATTGCTTTCGTTTGTCCTTGGTAATTAATATCAAGAATAATTGTGCCTAAAACTGTTTGCCTTTTCCCGTCTGCTGTACATACATTGCCCTTACAACGTTAAAAATTTTTAAGATCCTGAACCTGAATTGCCAAATTACCTCCTATTACACTTTTGTTAGCGCCACTATCTAATAGAGCAAAATGTGAAGCGTCCTTAATTTTTAGATTCACATACGGTCTGCTGTCCCTATCTTTATTAACGATCGTGGAAATTACACATGCTTTATACAATTTTAACTTTCTATAAAAATTTTGAATTCTTTTGGAAGATCTTTTAATTGGTTTCGAATTATTAAAAATACGATCCCGAGTCTTTTTATATTCTTTTAAACGAATATGGTACGGTCTCATTAAAGGATGTAAAGATATTACTGTCTTTTTAACACAGTTCTGTACTGTGATAGGTTCTTTTCCGGATGCCCGCACTACTTCCACCGGGCATCCCTCTGGTAGTTTCCCTGGTTCCTGCTACAGCGAGGACAAGTAGGCTTATACACATTCCTTTCTCCACACCCATAACAGAACACCTTTCTGATATCCATGCAGTCCATGTACGTGTGT
Organism: Melanophora roralis; assembly: GCA_963583895.1. Classification (NCBI taxonomy): domain Eukaryota; kingdom Metazoa; phylum Arthropoda; class Insecta; order Diptera; family Rhinophoridae; genus Melanophora; species Melanophora roralis. The sequence continues at coordinate 56,584,826 of OY757188.1, forward strand.
CCAAGTTTATCGCAGTTCCAACACTTCATCTCCTTTATACCACAAATTTCGTCAACCGCGTTGGTTGACGTACATACGGAATTTTCTTCCTCTTGCCTATTTAGTTCAAAAACATGTCCTTTGTTTACCCTCCGAGCATCCATTACGTGAACATCCTTCATAAATTTTTCGTGTTTTCTCACTTCATGTCGTAATTGAGAAACACTGGAAATATCGAAATGAAGAAGTTCCTGTCGAACTTCCTTTCTGAGATTTCGTAATAAAATTTCGCACAGGTCTTGGTCAGTAATTGGACTCTTTAATTTATCAGTCAATGCAGAAATTATGTCTAAATAGTCGTCAAAGTTTTCATTCGTTTTTTGTTTACGTCGTCTTATGTCTTCTAAAACATCTATGTCAGCATAATGAACTTTGTATTGTCGTTTTAATGCATTTGTGAAAGTGATCCATTCGATGTCGTCATTGTGTTGTCGGTGGAAACGCCAAAACCAGGTAAGTGCTTTCCCTTCAAACAAACTATGAACATGTCTACAAAGTAACTTAAAATCTCCTTTTAAGTTATCTGTAGTCAGTATATTCACCCGATATATAAACTCATCAACCGTCATTTCCTTATCGTCACCACTAAACTTTAAACGCCAATTTCGTAAAATATTCAAAACTTTCTCCGCAGAAAAAGTTTCTGGAGACGAGTCCGGGTAAGTCCTTGAGGGTGCATCAGGTACCGATCCAGGTAGATATGATGTGCGGTTATTATTATTTGAACTGGGAATAGCAGAATCTGATCGAATATTTAAACTGTGAAACATTGAGCGCATTTCCTTTGCTATGAATTCAGTAATTTCACTACGAAAACTACTTAAGGATTCTGCAACTATTTCCCTAATACTAGTATTATTTGATGGTCCATTCTGAGGTAAATTTAAATTTTGTGTTCTAGGTATATTTTCCAAAATGTTGCCTTGATGAGATTGTACCTCCTGAACACTATTTTCTTGATCTAAATTAACCGTAAAACTCACGCTAGCCGGTCTATCTAAATTTGCTAAATTCTCCTGACTTCTTGTCAAAACCATATTATATTTTTTTTTTATTTTTTTTTATTTTTCCCTTTTTAGTACGATAAAAATTAATATATGCATATTATACTACTCCATTTAATATCACGCAAAAGTTAGACTAAATACAAATTATATCCATTCTTATTTTTTTCCCGCAAACAAAACAAAAGAAAACTTAGATTAAAATAAGTATATTGAGATCTGAATTATGTCATGAGTTATCATACACAACTCCTGCTATATGATAAAATCTCAAACAACATATATTCAGAGCTAGGCCAAAATTAAAAGAATAACTGAATTTGAGTTTCATATGAGAGTAGGTATCCAAGACTTTAACTCAGATACAAACAATCTCCATCATAATCCTCTACAAATTTAATTTGACAAAACATAAAAACCAGTCCAAAATCATCAAATTATTTACGTGAGTCGAATTATGCACTTGTAAGTGTACTGTAAAATTCCAAATCTCAAACGTAACTCTCGCTTTCCATCTACAACCTACTATGCAACTTTTGGTATAGACATCATACATTCTAAAATTCCAAAACATTTACAATAATAGAGAATTTAGAAAAGTCCACAACAAGAAACCTATCAAATCTATGTGATAAAAAAAATTTGAAGCAACAGCAAGATGATAATCTACATAATAGCAATTATATTTTCCAAAAGATGTAAATCTTTTGTTTCGGTATTTGCTGGGCCCCACGTTGGGCGCCATTTATTTTATGTAACGAACGACTGAGTGTACCATATTGGACAGGCATATGCTACCTATAATACCAGCTAAGCTCGTCGGAAATTGGGGAGATTCTTAAGCCTCGCCAGATATGGTTTTATTCGCCACAATAAAATTAAAAATTAGGTAGCTTTATTTTCTTAGATAGGTTTACCGAAATGGGGAAAAAAACCAGGAAGGAAGGGGGAAAAAAATAAATACAAAATAATAATAAAATAGCTAATTTAATAATGTTGCGAGATTTGGGAACGAATCTTTTGAAAGAGAAATAAGATGACGATTATCTCTTTCTTCTGTACCCACCCATACCTTTGCTGATCTCTTTCGGTTCCGATCAGCCCACGACGATCTAACTTTTGGTGACTAAATGTTTCGTAAAGAAATCGACTTAATTTTAAGTGTCCATAATTAAGGTTCAGAAACGTTTATTTTAAATACATCATTGCAAAATGTATAAAATAAGACATATTAACGTTAAAACAACATAATAAATTAAATTAACACTTAAATACTTGGTAGTAGATGTCCGTTTGGTAGAATTTGTTTGCGATTAAAAGTGTATTAACAAAAACTTAAAAATTCTTAAAGTATCTTTTGTGCAAAAGTATTTGCTATATTTTAATGTTTCTAATAAAGTAAACGTTCTGACTTACCAAATTTCTCGTTCCGCAGACATCAGGCCTGTTATCGTAGGAGCTTGAAATTTGATTGATAGCGAAGATGCTTGCTTAGCCTTTATTTCAAATCTTTGATTTGATGTATGTAGGTAAATTTATTAGTTAAGAAGTTTTAAATTTGGTTATAAAGAAGAGAGTGACTGTGATGTATGGTAATGTAGGTGTGTGTGTGTGTGTGTAGGTTAATTAAAGTAAATAAACATCATGTATAGTTTAAAGTGTCCCAATGGTTGTAAGTCTTGTAAGTTAAGAGCTAATGAAATTAAATTATTATTAATACAGGATAGATTAGAGATTACATTGATTAAGTCAACTTATCTAAATTATATTTTTGTATTGTAACGTTAAACTTTTGCCACCGCCAAGAAGAATTTAGAGATTTAAGATAACTTTGCTTCTATCTTGGATTATGGTTCCGACTTCGATTTTGATTCAGAAATAAAAAAAAATTGACCGGGTCAATTATCCTTCCCCGTCCCACTTTTATTTAAAAAAAGAATATCTGCGGCAGGGCCTAACAACGCCTATACCAATTGGCTCCCAGGGTGGTTGTTTGTACGTGCGTCCCGTGAACAAACACAACTTGATCACAGCCCTGTGCAATTCTCTTTCGGTTTATACCCCACGCCTCACCAAAGAAAAATAATGCTGCAACCGTCTTAAATGCAATTGATATTGTATTTTTACGCCACACTCAGAAACACCAAAAAAAAGGTTGGTTTTCTAAAAAAAACCACAATTAAAATAAACCAACTAATCTTTTAAGAAAAATGTGTATTTACTTACTATTTCTCCGCCAATTATCTTGATTTCCGATAAAATTCTTAACAATTATAGGAATAATTTAAAACCGACGCTCTATTACCAAATTAGTATTTCAAATTGAAAAATAAATTTTCAAAATTTAAAACATTGAAATCAAAACTAACTTTAATTTTCCCATATTCGATTCAAATTTTTTTTTTTTTATTTGATATAGTAAAGTCTTAGCAAGTATTTTTTTCCCCGAGCATGTCCTCACGAACAATAGGTGCAGGCGCTCAGGTTACTCAGCGATCATTACAAGATGTAATCAAAAAGTTTGACGATTACTGTTTACCGCAAAAGAACGTGGCAATGGAGTCATTTAAATTTAATATGATCCTACAAAAGGAAAAGCAGACAATAAATGAGTTCGAAACAGAGTTACGAAAGCAATTGTCATTTTGTGAATTTAAATGTCGGTGTGGCGTATCCTATGGAGAAAGAATGCTGCGGGATAGAGTAATTATTGGTGTTAATGACAAGAAACTGCAACTGAAATTACTAGATGGTCGAGATGAAACGTTAGTGAAAGTGTTAGAAACGTGCAAAATCTATGAAGCGGCAAATATTAATAAAAGTATATTGGACTCGAAGGCACCTGTAGTTGCCAGTATTGCATCTGAAGAAAAGAAAGAAGCAGCAGGGGTAGACGCCATCAAACGGCATTGTTATAATTGTGGCTTATCCTGGTCACTAAAACATATTAGCGAATGGAAAGCAAAAGATGTTAAATGCCACGGTTGTTCGAAAATTGGGCACTACGCTAGAATGTGCTGCCAAAAAGGGAAAATGCAACAGGTGAATCGGAAGAAGGACTACAATTGTGACAGCAACAATGATCGTCATGGCAACAACAACGTCAACAATGATGGCCAGGGTAAAAGAAGTGTTGGTAGCATTGCTTGGGGTGACATTCAAGGTATGTTAAGGGATTTTTTAGGTGAAAGAAGGAACCCAGTTGGTAATCAAATATATTTTATGATAAACTCGGTAGGAGGAAGTCGGGCAGAATGGACGAAGAAATATCGTGTTGAAGGGGAAGTTGTGAGTTTTAGATACCGGGGCCGATGTAAATTGTATTCCTTTAAGTTTTGTGAGAAAGACCAATGTTAATCTTAATGATAATAAAAATAAATTTCCTGTGTTCGATTACAGTAATAATCGGGTAAAAAATTTTGGTACAGTAAAATTTAATTGTGTTGATTTAGAATCAGGGTGCGAGAGTAAAATATTATTTCTGGTTGTTGATGATAGATTTGAGCCAATACTTGGGTTGAACAGTTGTATTGAGTTGGGATTAGTTAAGCGGATGGATATGAGAAGAATTGCGTTGCCTGATGCTGGGGAGTCGTTTGTTGACGATTACAAGGATGTGTTTCATGGGTTTGGTAAGTTCCCGGGAGAATATAGAATTTATTTGAAGGAAAATTCGAAGCCCGTACTCCACTATAGGAAGCGGATACCTCAGGCATTAATGGATAGGTTGAAAACGGAATTAGATATCATGGTTCGGGATGGGATAATTTCGGCGGTTGATTACCCGACTGATTGGGTAAATAATTTGCAACTGGTTGAAAAGGCGAATGGGCGGTTACGCATATGCCTGGATCCAAGGCCACTTAATGAATGCATTAGGCGGGAGCATTTTCTGATACCCACAATAGATGATCTGACATCAGGGTTAGCAGGGGCACGAATTTTTTCGGCTATTGACCTCACTAGTGGGTTTTGGCACATTTCATTGGAAAAGGCGGCGTCTGATTTGACGACGTTCATGACTCCTTTTGGGAGGTTTAAATTTAATCGCTTACCTTTTGGTCTGAACTGTGCGCCGGAAATGTTTCAGAGGATTATGGTTCGGATATTTGGGGACATTCCTGGTGTGTATATTTATTTCGATATCTTGGTCTGTGCGCAAAATTTACCGGAGCATGATAGGATTTTGGATTCGGTGATGCAACGGGCAAGGGAATATAACGTGAGGTTTAACGCGGAAAAGATTCAGCACCGGAGGGGGTCTGTGAAGTTTATGGGACATGAGATATCGTATAACAGGATTAAGGCGGGAAGGAAATATTGTGAGGCTATTTTGGGTATGGAGAGGCCAACGGATAGGGCCGCGATCTTTCGTTTTCTGGGTGTAATAAAGTATTTGGCGCGATTTATACCGAACTTGTTGAAGATAACGGCAGGGTTGCGGAACTTGACAAGACTTGATGTCAAGTTTAGGTGGGATGAAGACCACGAGAAGGAATTTAGGAATTTATTGAACATTGTCACGTCTGAGCCAATTTTGGCAATTTATGACCCAAAGTTACCGGTGAGAATTCAAACGGATGCCTCCAAAGATGGATTGGGATGTGTGCTGATCCAGGAGGGCCATCCAATCGCGTTTGCATCTCGAACACTCACAAAGAGTGAGCAAAAGTGGGCCCAGATTGAAAAGGAGCTCTTGGCAATAGTTTTTGCGTGCCAACGGTTTCATTATTTTGTATACGGTCGTGAGTTCACAGTTGAAAGTGATCATAGACCGTTGGAGACATTGGTTAAGCGTGACATTGATGATGTTACAATGCGGCTTCAACGCATGTTCATGTTCTTACTGAAATACCCTCAAATGACGGTTGTTTATAAACCGGGGAGATGTTGGTGGCTGACTGTTTATCGAGGGCTAAATTATTGGAGGAGGGAGAACTCGAGGGCCTGTCGGGGGTGATACATAGGGTGACTGAATTGGTCTGTCTATCTAGGGAGAATTTTGAATATTATCGGAGTATTTTGAAGGAGGATGAAAACTATGGCCGAATTTGTAAATACATATGTTGAGGCCGGCTGGCCAAGGTTTCATCAATTGAATGACTTGGGACAACATTTTTATAAATTGAAGGCGGAGCTTCATGTTGAGAACGGATTGTTGCTATTGGATCATAAACTGGTCATACCGGGGAAATTGCAGGAAAAGTCAATTAAGTGGCTACATGGACCACATCTGGGGATTGAGAAAACGTTAGCGCGTGCTAGGGGGTTATACTACTGGCCTGGGATGAGCGGTCGGATCAGGGAAGTTGTTCAGGCCTGCAATATTTGTGAGAAATTTCGTAGGAATAATCAGAGGGAGCCATTATTGCAGGGTGAGAAGCCGGAATATCCGTTTCACATAGTGGGAATGGATTTATTTGAATACGCAGGCCGCGATTTTGTTGTCGTTTTTGATGCATACTCGAATTATTTAACAGTGGCACCCTTGAACGACAAAACATCGAAGCACATCATTGAACGGATAAATGGAGTATTTTACAAAATCGGGTTTCCGACTATAATTAGATGTGACAATAGTCCTTTTGGGTCCAGAGAATTTGATCTCTATGCATCTGAGTTCAATATTCAGTTTAGGTATTCAAGTCCGCGATATCCACAGAGCAATGGATTGGCTGAGAAGGGTGTGGCTATCGCGAAGAACATATTGAAGCGGTGCTATGAGACGAGTGATCTGGGTTCATACCAATATAGAATTTTGGAATACAACACGACTCCTGTAGCAGGTATGCAGTTGTCCCCATCCGTTTTATTCTTCGGAAGACTCATCAAGACGAAATTGCCCATATCGGGACCATTGTTTATCAGAAATAATATAGCGGAGGAAATTATTCAAGGTAAAATTGAAAGAAAGAAATGGAGACAGAAATATTACTATGATCGGAACGGGAAATCATTACCGGTTTTGGGTTTAGGTGATAGGGTTATGTTTAGGAAGGATGGGAAGGGATGGCACTACGGTGTGGTGGAAGGAAGGCTTGGTGATCGCTCGTACATGATTAGGGACAGTTTTAGAAATATTTTCAGGCGAAATAGGAGACTTATTGCTTATTGCTAGTACCGGAAATATTGATTTTGAAGCCAGCGAGTTACTGTTTGAGGACGGGGTTGCCGGTGGGCATGAGACAGACGCTCAAGGAGTGGGTGTGAGGCCACGGGAGGATAAGCAGTGCCGTGTTGGAAATACGGATACTGTGGGGGAAGGGAGTACTGAGTTAAGTCCCCAACCTATTGGTGGTGGGGCAGTAGAGCAAGGGGCGCAGGAGAGTATAGGACAGACTAGGGAGGAGGCTGAGTCTAGTGTTCGTGATGGGGAGCCTAGGGTGGAAGTTAGGACTAGGAGTGGGCGAGTGGTTAGGCCACCATAGAGATTTTTAGAGTAGAAAAAAAAAAGGAAGCGTGTAACAGGGATGTCTCCTATAAAAGTAATAGTTAATAGCGGTACTCACAATCTTGTGCATTTGAAATTGCAAATTCGTGCTATTGTAAAAATTTGCCATTATTTGTGAGCGGCTTTTTTTGGTGCAGTTTGAAATACTTGTTACAACACTAGAATTCTGTTTTATTCAGTTTGCACTTAAAGTTTTGGCTTAACAAAAATTTATGCCTAAGAAAAGTTTTAAGCAAAAATGAGTGGACTGTTTAATAGACAAAGCTGCTGAAGAAACTATGTTTAACGAAGGTACGTACATTGGAACATTTTATCAAAATTTCATTTAAAAACAATTTTTTTATCTATATATAGAAAGCAATGATGATGCTGTGGAAGCAGTTTTAGATGAGCTGGCTGATAACACAGTGCAACACGAAAAAAAATAACCATATACGGACATCACTACGTGAAAGAAGACCAAAAAAGAAAAGACCCGTGTCTCCCCGTTTCCCCCAAGGTCATGCACTTTTTTTGTTATGGGCCCCCAAAGATTTGGGGCCTTGGTACCATTTTTACAAAAAGTGATAATTTTCTCAGACTCATATCTTGCAAACCGTTCGGAATTTTAATTTACTCTTTGAAACAAAGTTGTAGCCCTTTTTAGAAGGAACAAAAATTATGATTATAAAAAATGAAAAAAAAATAATTTTAGATCGAAATCGCAAAAAACTTTAAAAAATTCAATTTTTTTTTTACCTTTTTCCCCCTGTTCAGGTCCATAGGTAGCAAACCGTTCAAAATTCAAGGAAACAATCAACTACAAAAATTTACCTCACATCCCAATAAACAACTTTTTTGAACATATAAACTTCCTAGGAATGATTCTTAACACCGTTTAGGTAGCGCTTAGGTAGCCGCAAAAGTTAAAAATTTTACGAAAATTTTTGAATTTCATTTGTTTTTTATTTTTTTCAACATTGAGATACTGTGCGGTCTATTACAAAAAAATAATAAAAAAATATTCGTATTATTTTTATAAAGTTGATGGCCCTGAACTTGCAAATCGCGCTCTCTTAAGTTGAGGATCTAAATCGTCGTCCGAATCTGACTCTGATTCAGAACTAACGGTGTCCACAGGCACGTTGCTTTCAGAATGTCTTCCATCATTAGCTTTTTATTTTTAACATACCTTATTAACATTATTAAAGGTTATCTTGTGACTCCACCAACATACCTGAAATGAATTAGAAAAGAAATCAAAAATAATGCAAACCATGCAATAATAAAATTGATATTACCTCTGCAAGCAATGCGTCGAATTTTTTGCCTTTGTACCGTTTTTCCATTTGATTTTTTATTAGTTATTAGTTTTGGTCCATCTCTTCCCTGTTGGGGCTCATAGTCGGTATCAAATCGATCTCGATTAGTAACACCACTTACTGTAGTCATTTCTGTAAATTTTGTCCTACGATCTGGAGTTTGCGTCCAGGGGCAAGCACTGGTAGTGTGGCTGTTACAGTTGCTTTATAAAATGCATAAGAACTGGTTGCATCATGATCACCTGGGCGATTAATCCAGTTTACCGGCTTACAATATTTCATACTATGTTCGCCTCCATTCAACCATGCTATGAGATTATTATAACACTGGCGACACACTGCGTTAGGTGTGTAATTTTCACCGGTCAAATCTATTTCGTCCAAAAATAACTTATATGCTCTTTTAAATTCACTAGTTAAAATATTCTTTTCCTTTTGAAATCTTGTAGAATAATTTTTTCTGATTTGATGACCGCAAATGTAGCAAAAGAAATAATTTTTTTTACACTGCATATTGAAATTGTCAGTTGCCAATGTTGTGTGCGAATTATGCTGTAGAACTTTCTCTATAACTTTCACCGCTGAGATCTCGTTGACGTCGCGCTGTGTAATGCTTCGATGTGAGAGTCGCGTCGCTTTTATATTGTGATCTGCGTTCCTTGATGCGTGTGCGATCGGTGCGTGGTCGCGTGAGCTGTTTACTAAAATCTTAGGTAAATTTTTGTAGTTGATTTCTTGATAAGTTTGGGTGCAATAATTTCTTCTTTTGAAATTTATCCAATTGCTATTTTATTTTGAATTGTCCTCACTTATAAAAAAAATTGGTAGTAGGTACATATGTAGGTAATTTATTGTTGGTATAAACAATAATTATTAAAAAGTAATAACAAAGCAATAAAAAAAATTATGTACATAATTTAATTAAAGGCCGTTAACGATCATTATTGCGATTTGTGTATGATGTATTTTGTTGTTTAGGGTTTCCAGCAATTTTAATGTTTGCCTACCTGTTTAAGTTCCAAGACTTTTCGCGGCTATCTCACATGCATATACACATATTTATATGCACTAGAGTTCTTTATTACACGAAAGACAGATACAATATATGTAATTAAGGCAATTTGATTAAATGTAAGGAAGAGATAGCTTCATAACTACATGTATGTACATACATTTTGGGGAAATTTTTAACTTTTGCGGCTACCTAAACGGTGTTAAGAATCATTCCTAGGAAGTTTATATGTTCTAAAAGGTTGTTTATTGGGATGTTAGGTAAATTTTTGTAGTTGACTGTTTCCTTGAATTTTGAACGGTTTGCTACCTATGGACCTGAACAGGGGGAAAAAGGTAAAAAAAATTTGAATTTTTTAAAGTTTTTTGCGATTTTGATTCAAAATTATTGTTTTTTCATTTTTTTATGTTCATAATTTTTGTTTTTTATAAAAAGGACTACAACTTTGCCTCAAAGAGTAAATTAAAATTCCGAACGGTTTGCAAGATATGAGCCTGAGAAAATTATCACTTTTTGTAAAAATGGTACCAAGGTCCCAAATCTTTGGGGGCCCATAACGAAAAAAGTGCATGACTTTGGGCAAAACTGGGAGACACGGGTCTTTTCTTTTTTGGTCTTCTTTCACGTAGTGATGTCCGTATATGGTTATTTTTCCATGACTTAAAAAATTACACACAGTGTAATTTATATCTTGTGATGGAGTGTCGTAGAGGGTTCTCTGGCACAGTACTCAAATCAGATATGTGGAGAAATAACATTTTAACATCTATGGATGAGAATAGATTCCAACAAATGTTAAGAGTAAATAGAAAGCAATTCGCGATGTTGTGTGATTTGATAAAAAACGATTAAAACTTCATCAAAGCACATTCGTCCAAGCAATTTTCCGTCGAACTGCAATTAGCAATAGTACTTTTTCGACTAGGCTCATCAGGAGAAAGCGCATCGTTTAGGAAAATTGGAACTATTTTTGGAGTGGGAGATGGTGGAACCATAGCAATAATAACGCAACGAGTTTTTAAAGTATTCTTGCGCCTCCAATCCAAATTTATTTACCGGCCAAATGAGTCTGAACGGTCCCAAATCGTATCGGACACATTTTACGAGCTCCCTTTCTGCATTGGGTATATTGATGGAACTGAGATCAAGCTGGCAGAGTCCCTAGTCGAAGATCATACGTTGTTCTTCTCTAGAAGCCACATATATTTCATAAAAGCACAAGTAGTTAGCGACTACAAACGTAAAATTCGTTATGTTGTGGTTGGCCACCCTGGAAGCTGACATGATGCCCGAATATATAGAAATAGTTCGCTATTTAACCAAAAGGAGAAGTATTTTGTTCACAGCAGTGGATAGCAGGTGATTCAGTATACCCTTTATCTGGAATACTGATACTAAAACGCCCAAGTTGCTTTCAATTTACGACATAGCAAATATCGGGTTAGAGTAGAGCATTGCTTCGGCCTTTTAAAAGAAAGATTTGGTAGTCTTAAACAGCTGAGGATGCGTCTTTCCAATAAAAAAAGTCATAAGTTATGCTGCGAATGGTTTCTTGTTTGCTGTATTCTCCACAACATTTTAACAAATGAAGATTCAATCACAAATGAAACTAATTTATTTCAGACAGTTGAAGCAGAAGAATCTTCTAAGCCTGAAAATGATGTTCCAAGTAATTTTGGTGAAATTAAGAGACAAGCCATATACTCATTGATGTTTTCTTAAATACATTTAAATTCATTTATTAGTTTATTTAAAAAGAAATACAATCAGGTCCACATTGTACTTATATACTTAAACACAGAAAAATAAGGGCCTAATTGTGTATTACACAGCGCAGCGCAAGAATTTATATTAAAAAGCCAAACAACTATTAAATAGTTATTATGTGGATAGTTTTCCATACAAAATTTTGTGCGTATACGAAGAAAACGACGTAAAACAATTTTATATAAAAAACTACCTACATATATAATTACTGTTTAATATTTATTTTTCTTTTCAATACAATTTCTTCCGCTGCGTTGTATTACACACAATTAGTTCGAAATTAAATTAATTAAAAAAATACAATTAAAAAAAAAAGAAAACCAATAAAAACAAAACTTAAAAGATCACTTTTGATTTCAGACATGCATATGTATGTAGGTATACCAAAAAAAAAAGAAAACTAATAATAATAAAACTTAAAATATCACTTCTGATTTCAGACATACCGTTTAGTATGGTTGTAAAAAAAAACCCTCATTAAAATGTTCTTTTCATTCAAATTGGCTTCCTTCCAAACACGTAAGTAGTACAATTATATTTACTTATAAATAAAATTTTAAAGGAACTATTTTTGCGATTGACACTTATACTTCATTTCAATGTCAAACTTTTGTACTCGTTCATTTTTTTCAATTTCAAGAATTTTTAATTTTTCTTCTTTCTCCAACTGTAATACTTTTAAATCCACTTCGCGCTTTACTTTTTCCTCTTCGAGCTTTAACTTTCTATCAGTTAATTCAAGCTCCCATTCTAACTTAATTTTAAACATTTCGCTTGGAAGGAAGCAAGATAGGCAGCTGATGACTTCGGAGCATTTTTTTTAATTTTTCAGCAATGTTCTTGACCTTTTTAGAAACGTTTGTAAGCGAGCTTTGCGATCATTTACTTGATGCTTGCCTTGGGGGAAGATTTTTCAGCTCTTTGTGTGCTGGAAAAATTCTCTGGACTTAGAAGGCTGACTTCTGCTGCATCATATAGCGGATCTAATGTATCTTCATGTAATGATGATTCCAGTATAGGTTTGTTTTCTTCTATTATTATAGAGTCCTCTATTGATATCACGTTTCCACTGTCAATCACCACAAACTCACCATTTGTTTTTTTCTCCAAAGATTTCGTTAGTTACTTAAAGTACGCACAGATTTGTAGCACTTTGCCTGAAATTTAAAATCTTTTAACACTATTTCTCTACATTTCAATGGGATTTACTTGCCTTCAACGCTCGAAGTTCCCGTATCAGAATCAAGCAATCCAGCGCCCGTAGATTGTTGCCAATCATAGGCTTTTTTGAAAGAAGCTTTTAGATGTCTGACTTTCCATCGAAACAGATCCCATGTTGCGTCAATTCCACTTCTTTCTATAATTTTTTTACAAAATATTTGAGCCGTTGGTGCCTATTATTAAATATAAAAAATACAGCAGATATTGTTAACGAAGACGGCCACAGCAGGAGCACTTGTTGCAAACTTGTTGCGTAACAGCTGCCCATTATTTTACTTACCTCTATTTCTGAAGCTTCTTGGACATAGTTTAATATTTTTCTTATATCCTCCTTGGTCCATTTTTTATTTGGTTTATTTCTTTTAATACATTTTTTTAATTTTTGTTTGGCTTTTTTAAATTTTTTTTTTTTTGATAAGCTGTCAGTTTGCAAATAAGTGTTGCATACGCACTGCAATTGGTTTCAGTGTAGTATATTTGCAAAATTGTAGCATGTGCATTTCTATATATTTTGTTAGTATAGTGCAAAAATATGCTATACCATTTTGCAAATGCTATGATGCAAGACCATTTGCACAGGATTGTGAGTACCGCTAATATGTTTAGCAAACTACACGCGCATATGTCAATCCTGCAATTGCTACAAGTTGGTTTGCACACTTCACTTGAGATAGAGAAGCAAAAAGATAAACCCAAACACTAAGGTGCTAGTTAATATAATATTAATATATACCAGTAGTAAAAGAAATAAAATATACAAATATTAAATAAAAGTATTATAACGTGTAAAATTAACTTGTGTTATTAAATAAAGAAATCCTGACAAACCGGGCTTATTACAGTTAGAAGAGACCATTTGAAGCAGAAATCGTCATTATTCTGCACATTTATGCATGCTTTTTTCAGTGCGAGTTTAGGTGAAAGCGGAATATGTGTTGAACCTTTTAATGGTTGATATTTATTTAAATTTAGATGGATTTTAATGAGTTGAATAAGGGTCCATCCACTATATCGTTTTTGAAACTCTTCCATTTTACTTTTAATACTATCAACATTGTTATTGTTATATGTGAAAAATTTCCTTCATTTTGGTTTGAAAACGCTTCACCTATATCGCACTATTTTCTATATCATTAAGGTCCCCTTTGGCATATAAACCAAACAACTCTATGTTAAATTTTAAAGCTAAATTGCAATTTAAAAATGAAAACACTTTTTCGAGCGGCTTCTTAGCTTCCTCCAAAAATATTTCAGGTAGAAGACATTCTTCATTCGTATTTTTATCTGAAAAGGTCATTATTCTATTCTTAAATGGAGAAGGTTCTATTTTTATTATTTAGGTTTTGCAGACGGTAGATATATTTTATATCTGGAGCCGAAATTTTTATTGTGTTACAAATAAAAGTCATCAAATTTTCATTTTCATAGTATGGTATCTCGTTCAATCGTATTTCGCATGCAACTGTATTATTTTCTTGTTTCTTTATTTTACTTTTTAATTGCGTGATTTCATTTTGCATGCATTGAACATCCGCCGTTACGTTTTCAAGGGTCGAAACTCTTTTAGTGACTGCATCTATTTCCTTTTTAATTATGTTGAATCGCTTATCGATTTCAATTAGGATTTGTTCTTTGTACTCTCGGAGTTCATCCTGCATCATTTTTTCGATTCGTTGAGTGAGTTTCTCAAACCAGTTTTCCATGATTGTGATAAACTTAAATGGAGAGTTCGTAATCGATAAGCATGGAATTTTTGTGATATTATTGAATAGAGGGTTCTGTAGACCATTTCATACACGCTTATGAGCAGGGGTATTGAGAGTTTTTGAGGGTAAAGTGTGAAGAGAATTCTCTATATTAAAATCGCCTTCTACATTCATGGCTTTGTTTTTTTAGAGTTATTATGTCTATTTTTATTTTTCGATTTTTCTTTTTTCCTGGGGGGTTATTATGTAATTCGATTCGAATCGAAAAAGCTTTCGAAAGGAATTTTCTATTCGAAAGGCAAATCGTATTATCTAATACTTTTAAGATTTGGTAAGTCTGCTTTCATTCTTCTTTAATTTCTTTCTTCTCCTGCTCTTATTTTCTTAAAAGTATTAGATAATACGATTTGCCTTTCGAATAGAAAATTCCTTTCGAAAGCCTTTTCGATTCGAATCGAATTACATAATAAACCCCCTGAATTAATTTTATTTTTATCTTTCCTTAAGTTATACATTGAGTGATTGAGTTGTTTTATTATAAAAGAAATGAATTCTGGGTACAGTTCGGATATTTTACTTTTATGATGTAATAATATAATTTGTTTGCTGTAATTTTCTATTCCTTTTTGCCAAGTTTTATCAATCTAGGAGCACTCAGTAATTTTTAAGAAGCTTTATTATTAATATAAATATTAAAAAGTAATGTCCGGCTAGAATGGCAAAATATCCCTATGTGCGACGATTACTGTTACTCATTAACTTATGTATGTATGTATATTAAAATTTTTTTTTATTTATTACAAATATTTTCGTTTTATTAATACTTGCGTAGACACATCCGTACGCTACGAGATTAAGAACAACACTAAACACCTTTTATGTTAACGTAATTTTTGAACCTCTGTATATAATTACGGTACGCCTCCCTGGCCGGATCAAAAGCTTCGACATGAGGAACTAACGCCATGTTAATAAGGTTGGTATTATCCTGTACTGCACTTAAAGATGTACTAGCAGACAACTTGGACCTTTGCACTACTAAGTCCTGTTGAGCTTTCATGAACATGGCGAACTGTGCAACATTCGTTTTGTAGTTTTTTACATTCGCAATTTAATAACTTAACAATTGAAACGAATTATCCCATCCTCGTCGCCAAACTGTTATATCTTTAACAGAAAGCAAACGCACGCTCTATACTATTTGTAATATATACATATGTTTATATTTCCATATTAGTTAATAAAGTTAAAAAGAAAAGCTTAAATCAAAAATAGTGTGAAACCGCGTGATGGAGACAGTTAACAAAAACGAATTAAAGAATAATCTTCGGTATATCTACGAATGAGGATAGAAGAAATAAGAAAGATTACGGTGGTGTTGCCATATTGGTACTTTGGAAAGTGTTTTCATGTCAACTTCCATCTCAGTTATAACAATTTCTAAACCGGGGAAAGATCCTTTGAAGGTAGAGTCTTACAGGCGTATAAGTCTGTTACCAACTATGCCCAAATTGTTCGAGAAATTGCTTAAAAACAAGCTAACTCCGGTTCTACATGACAACAGCTGCATTCCAAATCACCAATTTGGATTTAGAAGTCAACATAGTACCATCGAACAAACTCACAGGTTGGTAAAAGTTATAAGAAAAGCCTTTGAGGAAAAGAAATACTTCTCCGCGCTTTTTATAGATGCCCCTCAATCCTTTGATTAAGTTTGGCATGAAGCCCTGTTAAACGAGTTAAAGCTGAATTTACCAGTGAATATCTTTAACCTTTTAAAAATGTTTATAGCTGGCCGACAATTTATGATAAAAAAAGGAAACTGCTTAAGCTGTCCTAAACCAATAGGGGCGGGGGTACCTCAAGAAGGATATTAGGTCCGATTCTGTATTTGCTTTACACAGACGATATGCCCACCAACAATCTTACTCATACGTCGACACTTGCTGATGATACCGCCTTTCTTAGTATTAATAAAGACCCTTAAGAGGATTCAAAACAACTTCAGCATCCAAGTAAAGAAATGGCAAAGTTATGGATTATTAAAATAAATGAACAAAAATGCACCCACGTTACTTTTACTTTGCGCAAGGAAACGTGCCCCCAATTCTTAAGCTGAAAGTCCATAACACGCTTTTCATGTGTAATCGCTTTATGCGCGGTTGTCAAAAAAGTTGAGTACGTGTATTTCAATATGGCAAGCTACAGAGAATGACGCGTTGCCATCATTTGACGCGACGCACGCAAAAAGTAGAGCTACTTTCTACTTTTGCATGAGTCATAAAACGTCAAACCAACAGACCAGCTATTTTGGCTAATGAGGGTGTAAGTTTTATATTATTTTCAAAGCTATCGATAAAATTAACTGAAACGCAATTTTTTTTGTTTTGTTTTTGTAGTGTAATAAATAAAAAAAAATTCTACGCGCCAAAGTATTGCATGTAACTTGAAACGCAACAACGTTCAGAAAGCCACAACACAATGCGACGTTGACGAGTGCCATGGACTTTCAGTTTTAATAACCATATGGTGCCTCAACGAATTGAGACGAAATATCTTGGTATTCACCTGAATCTCCGCCTCCCATTGAAGTCACATATAGATGCGAAGTTGACACTAGACATCTGCATGATTATATTCATTTAATTGCCTATACACAACAAAATCAATATTCATTCAAACATTTTTCATTCTATGGGAGATAAATAAAGTTAAGCCAGTAACAACACAAGAAAGAATGTATTGTGTGTTACACTCAATGATACAAGAAGAACACATTCATTTTACAGTTTTCGTTTTGAATGTGTATAAAACACACTTGAAAATACAAAAACATAGCAAAGTCTCATTACAGTTAGAGTTTTTATAAAAACATTCAGGTGTTTTTTCGAGTTAATGAATGTTTAACAACAACAATAACGACAAATTGGCAAACACAAATGAATGCGCTAAATAATAATTTTTTACACCAATCATACAACAATATTCACACATTCTATTCAGTATTTATTTATATGAATGTATGGGTAATATTTTGTTTTCGGTTGAAGTTGTTTTTTATTTGCTTTCGCTTGTGGGTTCATTCATTTAGTTTGTTTAACATTGAATGAAAAACACTATGTTGTTGAAAAACAAACGAATGTATTTAAACGGCATTTGGGTGTAGTCAAGCAGACCTCTAGTTGACACAAATGAAACTTAAAACGGCCCAAATCCACTGGCTTATTAGTAGAAACTCTGTGCTAAGTTTTGATTGTAAACTTTTACTCTACAACTCAGTTTTGAAACCAATTTGGTGCTATGGGATACAATTATGGAGCACGCTTCCGCCTCCAACATTGAAAAAATTTAACGCCTTCAAAAAAAAAATCCTAAGAATGTTTGATAACTAGTGCTCCTTGGTACATTAAAAACAGCAACATCTAAAAAGATCTACAAGTTCCACTAGTTAAATGCGAAATCTTAAATTATGTGGGCAAGTTTTTAAATAAGCTGGAAACACATCCAAATCCGCTCGCTCAAGACATTTTGCAACATAGTGCACACAATCGTCTGAAAAGAAGGAATACTATTGTGCTTAGACGAAACTACTGAAATTAATTAGTTTTATTATGATAACTTACATTTTAGTCTGGTACTGGCTAGACTATTACTATTTATTTAGTTTTAAGAGTTGAATACTTATTGTTAGTTCGCCGAAGGCGAAGATTGAATAATAAAAATATGAAAAAAAATCTTTGACATCAATCACAAGGCTAATTATATATGTAAATTTGCTTTTCAAACCAAGAACCTCATATCTATAAATAAAAGCAATCTAAAGTTAAATGATGTTTCGGGCATTTTGTTTTTATTTCAGGACTTGATGTACATACATATTTTTAAATCAAATACAGGTCTAAAAAACTGTACAGAATTTGTGTTTATTAAGAAACAGAAGGTGTTTAATAAAAAGAATCTTACAAAAATTAAAATTCAAAAATTCAGTAATTTTTTAAATTGGATGTATAATTTTTTGTTAATAGCACATTATTTGCTAACATTTCCTTCTTCGGTACATGAATTATTAAGATCATTATTACTAGTTTCTCCGGAGTTTAGAACAACATTTGCCACATACAGAGCTGGATCAATTACCTTAGGTATAGGCTTGATTTCAGTTCCAAGCTCTTTTTCAATTCGATGTAAATCAAACCTATCCTCGTATGTTATCAGATTAATAGCAATACCTGCAATTAATAACGTAGGCCCATTTTAGTCTAGAGCTTTGAAATTTGTAAGTGATTACATACCTAAATGACCAAATCGGCCAGAGCGACCAATACGGTGCAAATATGTTTCGGCCATCCTTGGAAAGTCAAAATTAATGACAACATTAACGGCCTGAACGTCTATACCACGAGTAAACAAATCAGAGCATACAAGGTTTCGACACAAACCCTGTCGAAAATCATGAAATACCCGATTTCTATGAGCTTGAGCCATTTTGGCATGAATATAATAACAACAATACCCAAGCTCTGTAATTTTTTTTGCCAAAAGCTCCACACGTTGTGTTGAATTGCAAAATATAATGGATTGATTTATTTGTAGTTTAGAAAACAGAGTATTTAAGCAATGTACTTTTTGACGTTCTTGCACAAATGCATAGTACTGTGTGACGCCTTTTAGCGTCAGTTCCTCCATTAAATTGATTTCATAAGGCTCGCGCAAATGCTTCTCCATAAAATTTTTGACAGTCAAAGGAAAAGTAGCAGAGAAGAGAAGAATCTGAGGATCCTTGGGCAACTTTAAAATAACATGATCCAGCATGCCTTGAAAATCAAGTGACAATAACTTGTCGGCTTCATCTAATACAAGTATTTTGCAATGCGACATATCCGCAACTTTTTTATCCATCAAGTCAAGAATACGTCCAGGAGTCGCGATAATAAGTTGAACTAAAGAGAAACATAACAAAACAAAATGCATTATTTTGATTTCACCTCATAGCACTTTTGGGTGCACACTCACCCTTTTGATATATACGCAGTATATCATCCTTTAGAATTGTACCACCGGTCGTAACCATCACTCGAATATCAAGATGTTTCGCCAATTCGATACATATTTGTGATGTTTGCAAAGCGAGTTCTCTTGTCGGAACCATTATTAAGGCTTGAATATAATCCTTATGTGGATCAATTTGCTCCAAAACAGGTATACAATATGCTCCCGTCTTGCCGGTACCATTTTTTGCCCTCGCCAGCACATCCTTTCCACTTAACGCTATAGGTATTGCCGCCTCTTGGATAGGCGATGGTCGTTCCCATCCCTTCTCAAAGATTCCCATGAGGAGTTCACGCTTTAAACAGAATTCTTCAAACTCATTTCCACGAGTATCCGTGACATCCTGAAAAGGAAAACCCAATATTTTAAAAGTATTCATACAATGAAATAATAATGAATAAAAGTAATAATAATAATAAAAGTAATAATGTACATTTAAGCCCTACATAAATCGTAATCGAAATCCATAGCAGTGCAACAAATTAATACTGTGCTGTCTGCAGCAAGTTGTAAACACTGTTGCAAGTGCGAACTAATTAATGCCAAATTCGTATTAGATCAGTTCCGATGAGTGAATCTGTGAACAACAGTGTCTCTCCTCTTCGAAACGGATTTTAAAATAACTAATGGATATTTTAGTGTCTTAAAATTCGGTTTTATGTCTAAATTTAAATACCGATTTTAACTCGAGCTCCAAACTTCGTTACGCAGAAGTATTTATTGGTCACTTTTAATTCCAATTCCGACCACTATTAGTTGTCATGACAACCCTGAATATTTTCTTTCTCAACGTATTTTTTATAACTTGTAACAATCAGTCGGTTTGTTAGATGGAACTTTGTTGTCGTCTTAAACCAAATTGGTGATTGGAAATGTAGTTATTATTGTTCAAATTCAGTCTGTTTGACTTTAAACAGTTTCTTCACCAGGAAGTTTGAGACTCTACCTTAGGAATCATATTTACTTAGGTGACTTTTTATATTGGCAGGAGGTATTTCAGCCTCTAAAAGCATTTTGTTGCTGACTCTATTAAAATCAGAAGGTTTTTAAAAATATATAATTGTCTTTTTAATCTGACCACAAAAATCAACCTTTTGCAAATAAAACATATATGGCTTAAAGATCCTTTCATTGCAATCAACACAGAAAAACTTAAAAGAAAATAGTATGTTTACAAAAAAAAAACATAATTCGGGGACTTCCAAAATTTATAAAATTAATGCAAACAAAAAAATCTCAGAAAAAATTGTTCACGTTTTAAAACTTACAATGTTTGTTCACGTTTTAGAGTAGTTAATGTTAAATAAAATGTGTTCACGTTTCTGTGTTGCTCACGCTCCTGTATATGCACGTTTCCGCGAGTTCACTGTATGACATTTTTTTTTCTATTAAAAATGCTTATGCGTGAAATGATATTACAACAAAAAATACATGAATATAAGTTAGTTTAACTAATTTTAACAAATAACCGACGAAATAGTGTTTGCAAAAATTTACGAAAAACTCCCATTTTTGGCTTTAATGAATCAAACTGGCATTCCTATTTATTATTTGTTTACATATTGTTTTCTTCTTTTGCAGCTTACTTCGCTTCTAAACGCTCTGTCAAAGTCTAATTTTCCAATTTTTAATTTTTTTAAATAGGGGCGATCTAACAACTGCAACGAAAAGATAGTTCTGCTATTAAAAAACCTTTATTTTGCATTGAGAAACTTCAAAATTATGTGAGGAGCGTAGTTAATATTAATATAATTAAAAAAATTAACATTGTTTAAAAGTCAAATATTAACGAGAGCTGAGATAAAATTTTAGAAAAATATACCCAAAATTTTAACAAAAAATATTGCGAATACATACTAACAATAAAAAAACGATGTGTAAGAGGATGTTAGTCAGGAAATAAGGAACAAGATTATAATTTTTTCGTAAATTATTAAAAAAACTTTTTTACTTCCAATACATTTACCGGTGTAGTTGAAATATTGTATTTACAATAATAATACGTTTATATTGTAAATTTTCGGTTATTTGCATGTGCGTGGTACTACTTGTTAAAGACACATAACCTCAATATAAATAGTTGTGCACGTTTCTATCTAAAAACAACCATTGCTACATTTTGGAATCTGTTATAATGTCTCCTCAGCCAGATCTTCAATTAATTTGTGCTTTTTGTACTAAGAATGTAACTAAGAAGAGTGGTGGCGTTGCTTGCATTCGTTGTGAGAGATGGTGTCACCTTGCTTGTGCTGACGTCAGCAATGACCAGATTAAAGCTATCAGAGACAACTTATTCCTTGGATTTGTATGTACTAATTGCCAGGATAATAGCCTCGATCTTGCCAAGTCACGTGTCAATAATAATGATGAAATTGTAGCGCTGCGCAATGAGGTGAAGGCTGGATTTGCTGGTATGAAAAAAAGTCTTGATGAGATGATGTCACACATGTCGTTCAAAATTTCAAACCTGGAAAAGGATGTTGAGCTTTGTAGATTAAGTAATACACAAACCTCGTCTAAAGTTTCTAATCTTGAGATCAAAAATAATATTCTTCACAAAAGGTTAAACAGAAGTGATATTGTTGTAACTGGTTTGTCTCATTCAAATGACATTGTGTCTTCGTTTATCAGCCTTGCAAAGTTTTTAAATGTAACTATCGCCGAAAATGATATTCAACATTGCTGTTTTATTAATAAAAAGGGAAAAATCCCGTATAAACTCATCTCTACTAATACTAAAGATTTAATCATGAATAATTATTTTAAAGCTGGAAATTTAAAGTTGTCAGATCTTGCCAGTAGTAGTGGAAATGTTGGAGATATACATTCCAGAATATTTCTAAATGATAATGAATTATACGCCTATGGAACGCAAACTAACATATTTTTGTCGCAATCTTATTCAATTTTTCGGCTGCTGCACAGTGACGTTCCAAGATTTATGATAACATCTTTGAATGGATCACATAACAAATTCAATTATAAGGAATGTTTGGCTGAATTTGGAAAGTAATCTCTACAAAGTTAATAGTTATTTCTCTTTTTTTAATTCCTTATTCTGTGAATCATTGTTTGTTTTCACTTTTGCATATATTTTATACATAAACATTTATATTCTTTACTGGTTCTTAGTTATTCGAAATACAATTGCCAAAATATTTTAATGTACATACATATATATTTTAATATCAAACTTACCTTTTTTTTGTATTCTTATAATACTTTTGTTCACTTTTTTTAATTTTTATTATTATGGATCTTTCTATTAATCTAGGTCATGTTACTTCAAATAATGATTATATTATTAATAAGTTTTATCGCAGGGAACATAAATTTAATATTGGGCATATGAATGTGCAAAGCTTGAAGCCTTCCAACAATTCTTTAAAATTTGATGAATTTAAACGAATTCTTAGTGGTTCTATTCTTGATGTCGTGGGGGTATCTGAAACCTGGTTTAAGTCTTGGATGTTGTATTCTGCTGTGTATGTACCAGAGACTGACAACGGATGTTACTTCGGATGCTCATAGAGTATTATTGAAAAAACATGCATAAGTGCGTACGGTTACAGCTAAAAAAATACACTCTCCATAATACATTCGTTTCACTTTCAGCTTAAGTATACACAAGTAACCGAAATCAAAGTATTTTCGTGAAAATACCCAATACTGTACAGTGTATATCTAATTGGAATTAAGTACGTATGTATAATCATGTACACCCCTTAGAAAACAGATAAAAAAAAGTAGCCGTTTTATAATTCAATCGAGAGCTTCAACTTTTCATTTGTTTTGATATATTAGCAATGCACAATTTTAACTCAATTATAATGCTTGTGTTACAAAAACAGCCAATGTATAACGAAACATACATACACATACAAATTGTTTGTAAGATACATATTTATTTCTTGTGTTTAGGCCGCATGTATTTATTTGTGTATGTATATATGTTTGGTTGAGTCATCAGCAGGCAAAATTATATTCACCAGCAGGGATGCCACAACAAAAATGATATTTCTGGCAAATTGTCTCAAAAACGGACAAAAATTTACAAAACCACTTTTTACAACAATTTTTCTAATATATTAATAAAGTTTTGTAATTTATTAATTTAAATAAATGTTTTTATGTATTAATTTGTATTGAATTTTTAATAGTTTTTATATGTTTCTTAAATACATTTTTGATGGCATAAGTACTTAAAGAAACGTGTCACTTAGTCGAAGCGTATGCCATTATGCTGCTAATTTATTAATTTATTTTATTATTTACTATGTCATATAAATATTATTAATTCGCATCAAAATTTATAAATTACAATTTCGTGTTTCAAGTTTAAGGCCGGTACTTAGGTTTAAGAAAGCAAGTCCCAGGCTTTTAAAGCAGAAGTCTTAAAGATGTAAAAAATTTACAAAACTTGTTTTAAATTGATGATAGTGGCATCCCTGGTTACCATATAATTGTGCAGAGAGAAAATATTCTTATAATATTTCCAGCGTTGTCAACTTTGAAATTTCAAAACACACCAAAATGTAGAAAAAAACGCGACATATAAAAACGCAGAAAATTTAGAATTTACTTTTTTTTATTAAAAATGTCTATTGGCTGAATTTCACACAGAAAGTATAACATTTTTGTATTAAAAATTAAACAGTAAATCCGTTCTTTACAGTTCAGGCATTTTGGAAAAAAATTAACAGAAAATAAAAAAATAAACTTCTTTGTATTAATTAGTACTAGAAAAAATTTCTTTTAATTTTATAAATTCTGTACAAAACTTTTAAACATTTTTATATAAAAACTATATTTGTTAAAAGCAAAACTTAACTTGTTTTGACCGAAATATTTGTTGTTTTAAATCCTTTATTTGATTTTTGTAAAAAATTTTGTTAAATTATCTGTATTTTAACTTTTGTAAAAAAAATAACGTAAATATAAAAGGTTTTAGTTCAAACCGTTGAAAAGTATTTACTTATTTCTAGGGTTTTTTCCCCGGACTTTTTTGCTTTTCGGGAAACGGGAAATCAAAAATTAATTTCCCGGGATTCCCGCTATTTAAATAAAGTTTACAGGTTGTACTAATAAAAAACTGTTTTTATTTTTAAACTAAAAAATGTATATAAGTTAATACATACATATAGAAAACTTATGAAATCCAACAACCGTTAAAAAACAGTTATTATTGGATTTTATATGTTATAGTACTCCTATTATTATAAAATTGTAATGTTACGGGATTTTGAAAGGTAAACAAGGCTCCAAATTGATCAGGCGCTTTGAAATTAGTAAAAAATACACTAAAGTATTTAACGTAATTTTTCATATGCAAAACCTTTTCGGTTTACAATTGGCTCCTGATAAAGAAAACGTATTCATAGATACTAATTTTCATATTAATAGCATCATAATATAAAATTCAACAGTTATAAGCGGTTTTCATTCTTGTTGATAAAGTGCCTAGTAAGATTGGTATTTATGGTAAATGAGGTAAATTTATAATTTTTACTGGTGCTGTTGTGTGATTTGACATATTTACCAACCGAACATGAGTTTCGCTGTCAGCTTTAAAATACAATAGAATATTCTAAAGATCAACTGGACATTTAAAGATGTGCATTTTTAGAAAGTTGGGATTACATTGGCAACTGTGAAGTAAAATTTACTAGTATATTTGAAAAAATATAATTTTTTATATAATGGTTATTGAAAAAATTTTTAATAATAATTTTTTTTTTTTTTGCTTAATTGATAATTTAATTTAATTATCGAAAAAGGAAGCAAAACAAAGGCTCAAATAAATAATTTTTTATAAAATTTAATAAAAGGTTATAATTTTAATGACAAAATTTAAAAACTACGTAATTTTCTCAATTTTGGCGATTTTTGAAACCTAAGGTTGACAACGCTGTTCCTGTATATCATCTACATGATACAACTAATCAGGTAATCTCGTCCCTGCAACAACTACAAATTAGTACCAAGTTGACAAACAAAAGCTCATAGAAAAAAAACGATTAGTAATAATTTTTGTTGTTTTATTTTTACAGGGAGAGCATTAATTTTGACATTTCGGCACTAATCAGCTAGACCGACGGAACTATCTGGTTCTTTGTATCATGATCATCTACATGTATTTACAATTCTCTCACTTCAAGATGAGAAGTAGATTTTTATTAATAAAAGGCAGGGCTGGATAGGTTAATATAGACTGTGGTGGGTATGGTCTTACAAATTCAAGTTTAATTAAATTTTGGCTTTAAGAGCGTTGTGTAAAGCGCACATAATTATTTTAAATTATTTGATAGTTAAAGGCATACAAACTACAAGGGGTTTCTTTATTTTGCATAGAATATTTCGTGTCTTACTTTTATAAATATTGTATTAAGCGTATAGCTGTCCCTTTGTATTTATTTATTTTCTTCCGTTTTCTTTTTGAAACATGCATATATAAAGTTGTCAATATGTCTCATAATTACTTTTTGTAATAAAGAACAATAATAAATATAAAAATATGCATATGAAATAACACCGAAAACTCATGCAGTAATTTATGAATAAGTACGTACATATGTATGTATACACAGAACCTAAACAGATAGCAAGCAGGTAGACATTTTAATTGCTGGAAACCCCAAGCATCAAAATCCATCAAACATTTTTTACAAAAAATTATTATTTACGAATTTACCTGCTACCGATCGATGTGCGCTGAAAATTTTGTCACAACATGCGCTAATAATGTGACCTCTCCAAAAAATGCTCCAATTTTTGAAATGTATGCCAATGCCGCAAAATAAAAATCGTTTATGTATATCAGGTCATTTGCACCGATCATGGGATCCCAGCTTTACATACTATATAACAACTTGGTCAACGTTTATATATTTCTATTGCTTCTCCCAACTAAGCTAAAAGTTTTTTGTCCTAATGTTCTTGTACTCAACATATGTGCTATTTATAAAACACGAAAGTCGAACATCTTGAACGTTTTGTATTAATTATTTTTACAATAACATACAAATATATACAAAATGTCCAAGACGTCTCTCCTTTCGTGCTCTATAAAGAGTACGTTAGTTTTTATATTTGATAAGCCATTCAAATTCCAACTATTTTTATTTAAATTTATACGTATTTATTACATATGCTTGCTTACAAAATAAAAAAATATTAATATAAAAACGAAAAAGAAAATATTCCCATTCCTGATCAGTGCTAGTTTTTCTACAAAACATGAAAGAGCAGAGTAAATCACTTTACATGTTTTTGATATTTTTCTGTATACCATTACATTACATTATACTTAATGTCTTTTTAAAACTAGCTACTGTATACAGTTTATACAGTAGCTACTTTTCAATACTTATAGATATTGCGTGCTAGCACATGTATATTCGATTGTAAGGTATGTGTTTAAGGTATGTTAAAAAAAAAGTATTGCGTATACATGTAACCGTACCAGCTTATGCATGTATAAGTGGATATTGTGTGCGGTGCATGTATAGTTATACTTAATAACCGAAAAAAATAAGTAAATATTCGAGTTATCTTATTTTAGAGTACTCAATGTCATTCTCTGGTATGTACCTGGCTATGTATTGTACAGAGTTGATAGGTCTGACAGTGTTAGAGGTGGTGGTGTTGCTTTTTATTTAAAAGAGAGTTTAAAGGTCAAGGTGGTATATCAATTGTCTGATCCTGAAACTATTGAATGTTTATTCCTGGAGGTTTCTGTAGGCTCAATCAGAATTTTATTAGGTGTGATATATTTGCCTCATGGCAGTGTTGGGGGTCTTCAATGTCTGGATGATATACTTGGTGACATCAGTTGTCGGTTTGAGAATATTGTATTAATGGGTGACTATAATTATAATTTATTTGATGAAGTGAAGTCCAGGACTGTGAGGGAGCTATGTAGATCTGATAATCTTTTTTGCCAACATGATTCGCTACCTACTCACTATGATATGAGGACTGACTCTGTTTCGCTAATCGACTTTTTCATTTTAAGTAACCCTGTTAACACTGTTTTTTCTGGTCAATTTCAGCCTCCTCATTTATCTAAACATGCCTTTATTTGCTTATGTTTGGATTTGCCTGGTCAATCTGATGACACAATTATTGAGTATAGAGACTATAACGCGATTGATTTTGGCCTTCTTCAAAGTAAGATTAGTGAAGCAGACTTTAGTGGGATTTACCTCACGTCTGACGTAAATGTTCAGGTTGAGCACCTTACTCATGTAATAATTGATCTTTTTGCCTCCTGTGTTCCTGTTAGAAGAAAAGATCTTGGTAATAGGAAATGCCTAATGGATATGAATGAGGTAAGGGCTGCGCAGTATTTACGTGATCTCGCGTATCGTGCTTTTTGTGAATGCAGAAGTAAAGAGAACTGGTCGTCTTATTGCAAATATCGTAATCGTGTTAAGAATGTAATAAGGAAATTAAAAAGAAGGCGTGACTTTCGTAGGTTTCAAAACACTGATCCCAACTCCATTTGGAAGTCGCTTCGTGGTATTGGCTGTGGTGGTAATAGTGGTATTAATACGAATGAAAACCCCCAATGTTTAAATGAATCTTTTATATCTAACCAGTCTAACGATTATAGTCCGTTGAACTTATCGCACAATTTTGGTGGTTTCTCTTTTGAAAGATTTACATCGGATGATTTGTTGGAAGCTTTTTTAAGTATTAAATCAAATGCTGTTGGGGTTGATAATATACCAGTTAAGTTTTTAAGAACTTTATACCCATGGTTAGAAGGGCATATGCTGCATATTTACATTACCATTACCATGACGTCTACTTTTCCTATGGCATTGAAGACTGCCAGAGTTATTCCCATTAAAAAGTCAATGGTTCTTGGTTCTGATTCTTTTCGACCAATTAGTATTCTTCCTTGTCTTTCGAAATTTTTGAACGGCTAGCTATAAAGCAGATAAATAGATACTTGGATAGTAATAATTTTTTAAGTAGTTGTCACTTTGGGTTTCGCAAGGGCCACAGTACTACATCCTTGCTGTTGTCACTAACTGATAGATTGAGACTTTCACTTAGTTCTCAAGGAGTTGGTGTTTTGGTAGCTCTGGATATTTCCAAAGCTTTTGACACTATTAACCACAATAATTCGATTTCTAAGCTTAATTCATACTTTAACTTTAGTATTGCCTCTTGTTTTATGATTCTCTCTTACCTCTCTAACAGGCAACAGTTTGTATCAGTTCGTGGCTCTTCGTCTTCTAATCTTGCATGCACAAGTGGTATTCCTCAATGGTCTATTTTAGGTCCACTTCTCTTTATTCTTTATATGAATGATTTCGTTGATTATATTGATCTACCAAATTCTGATGTTTTTTTATACGCTGATGATATTCATTTAGCTTTCTTTGGAGAGAACCAATTTCTCGATGCTTTAAACGAGCGTATTAATTATTCCTTGAATTTAGCTAATTTATGGATGGGTCGAAATTTCATGCGTATTAATGTGAATAAAACTAAAGCCATTTGTTTTGGGCTATGTGTTAACTCGCACCTAGACGTAAGAGTGTGTAATACCCCAATTGATATTGTTAATAATATGAAATGCTTAGGTGTAATATTAGATGATAAATTTAATTTTGTTAAGCACATTAATTCTGTAAAATCAAAAGTTTGTTTCATGTTAAGGCGTTTGTATAGTTTAAATGGCTATCTTCCGATTAAAACTAGGGCTTTTGTTGCTAATTCTCTACTCCTTTCAATTGTTTCCTATGGTATATAAGTTTTTTCGACAGCTAATCGCACAATGCTTAAAGAAGTTAATAAAATAATTAATAGAATAGTTAGGTACATCTATGGGTTGAAGCTGCGCGACCATGTTTCCTCATATGTCACACAATTTCTTGGCTTATCTTTTAAGTCATATGTCAGGTTTAAATTACTTTTAATATTTTATAAAACCATTTACAAAAGATGCCCAAGGGCTTTATATGGGAGTTTTGTTTTCTCGCACTCTGTTCGTTCTCCGCAAATTATTATAAATAGGATTTTTAGGTCAGCATATGAACATTCGTTTGTCGTCAGAATCTCTCGCATCTGGAATAGACTCCCTAATGATCTTAAAATATTTTCTTTTTCATTGCCTAAAGCTAGATCTATGTTCTTTAAATACTTATCCTCCTTATAAGTGCTTCTCGTATTAATTTCTATTTACTTATTTTTTTTACATATTGTAATTATCATTATTATTTATGAATTCTAATGAATGAATCATATTGATTTGTTTTATAATAATTTTTACGTTAATATTAATTTTATTATTAATATAAATATAACAAATTTATAATAATTGCACATTTATAATCTTTTAACCATATATGGCCCATTGGGGCTCGGTTAATAATAATAATAAATGAATTTGAAATTACCGCCTGCTAATGCTAAAAACCTATAGATATATGATTTCAATTGTCCTATAGACAATTAATTAACTAATTTTTAAAAACCTTCTGAAATACCTCCTGCCAATATAAAAAGTCACCTAAGTGAATATGATTCCTAAGGTAGAGTCTCAAACTTCCTGTTGGAGAAACTGTTTAAAGTCAAGCAGCTTCTTTTGAAGGTTCTCCTCCAATCGGTAAAAGGGCATATTTTATGAATTCGGGACCATGAAATAAAAATGTATGTATTGTAGGAGTCATACAAAACCATTTTAACACTTTCTTGAATTAAGATGACTGAAACTTGTTCACACACACCTATTTTTATTGAAATTAAGATCCTCCGACAACAATAACAACAATAGTAAACATTGAACGAATGACTATAGCAAAGCAAAATACACGTTAGTTTTGTTAAATACATGACTTTGAAAAAACACGACTTCAAAAAGAAAAATGTTAATAGGAAAAAATGGAGCAACAAAACCGCAAACTTTCTTTTTGTATTAACAAGCTAAGATTCCATACTTTTAGAAAATATATGATTCAAAACCCAACCTTAACTAACTTAAAAGTTATGGTTCACGAAACATCAAAAATAGGCAAATTTTACCCCTTTTTTAAAAAAATCGTCAAAAATATTTTCACACATATTTTCAAAAACACTACATTATTTTTATACACTTAAATACCTAAAGTTGAAGGTTCCTTTCTTAAAATAACACTTTGTTTACGTTAAATTTGGAAATTACGGACTCGCTTAATGCAAAATGTTACTTTTTTCGCTTTTTAAAAAATTGCAAAAAATTTTTATTTTACACGTCCCTACGGAGCCAGCTGACAAGATAGATGCTTGAAAATTTACATAGTGATGTAGAATTTTATCTAGTTTTATCCGATACCAAAAACTATTACAAAAAATAAATTTTAAAAACCCAATTAAGCGTCACTTTCGAACCATTTCTAAAATTCTAAAAAGTTGTTTATTGGGATGTTAGGTACATTTTTGTAGATGATTGTTTCCTTGAATTTTGAACGGTATAGGCCTGAACAGGGGGAAAAAAGGTAAAAAAAATTTTAAGTTTTTAAAGTTTTTTGCGATTTGGATTTATATGTTCACAATTTTTGTTCTTTATAAAAAGGGCTGCAACTTTGCCTCAAAGAGTAAATTAAAATTCCGAACGGTTTGCAAGATATGAGCCTGAGAAAATTATCACTTTTTGCAAAAATGACACCAAGGCCCCAAATCTTTAGGGGTCTATAAAACAAGGGCAGGACTTTGGGCAAAACTGGGAGACACGAGTCTTCTCTTTTTTAGTCTTTTATCATGTAGTGGTGTCCGTATATGGTTATTTTCCCATGACTTAAAAAATTACACACAGTGGAATTTATCTTAACGACCACCTTACACCGCTTTCTATTCCAGTGTCGCAAGTTATGCACAGAAAGTAAGATTGCCAAATACCGTTTTATCAACTCGGTCAAATCCAAGGTCAAAATTACACTAAAAGATAACAGCACCAAAATTTTGGGTCACAATGAGTTTTACTCGTATTTTAATATAATCAGTGCATCTCAATACAAAAACAAAAAACATTTCATTTGTTTCTCACATTGATCTCACACCCATTGTTATATACCCTTATTTTTCATTGTACAAGAACCGTTGTTAAATTACTAAACTATTTATTTTCCATTGATTGTGATTGATAAAAATGCATATACATACTATATTGCAAATTTTTCTTCTTGGTAAATTTTGTTGCTATATACAAATTGTTTTGAAATCTATATTTTTGAATGATTTGCCACATAATTAAGAAAAAAATAATAATTATAAAAAATACAAACGTACGAACACTTTTTTTTATAATATCTTAATATGAATCGAAATAACTCATATTTAGCTAACCTTGGTCGTGTATTCGTGACGGTATGAGAGGTGGAGGTGTAGCTTTATATATTCGTTATGGAATTTCAGTAAAGATTGTTTTAAAAAAATCAGATCCTCTTAGTTTTGAGTGCCTTTTTGTTGAAACGCATAACACTAAATCGAAAATATTAATCGGTGTAATTTACGCTCCACACGGCAGTTTACATGTCTCAGTGAAGTTCTCAGTGATTTGTGCTGTCAATATGAACATGCTTTGATTATGGGAGATTTTAACAATAACTTATTTCAGGATTCTAAAGCTCGGGCAATACGCGAAATATGTCATGGAAGTATTTTGAGCTATTTTCATAATTGTCATCCTACACATTTTGACTCACATCATCATACTTCGTCTTTGTTAGACTATTGTCTTATTAGTGACGCTATCCCCATCAAAAGTTCCGGACAATTTTTAG
Organism: Melanophora roralis; assembly: GCA_963583895.1. Classification (NCBI taxonomy): domain Eukaryota; kingdom Metazoa; phylum Arthropoda; class Insecta; order Diptera; family Rhinophoridae; genus Melanophora; species Melanophora roralis. Next base: position 56,617,149 of record OY757188.1, read on the forward strand.
CATCTTCTCTTTCGCATAATGCTTTTATATATGTATGTGTTGATGTATCACCTGAAGTAAAAGATAGCTTTGTAGAATATCGAGATAATAGTAATATTAACTGGAATTAAATGTGTGATATTGCTTCAAGTCAGTGTTGCGATGATATTTATCTCAGCAATTCGGCAGAGCATCAGTTGGACCTTTTTTATCAGCTTATCAATGAGCTTTATGTTACCATTCCCACTAAGTGTATTCGAGTGTGTGCCAACAAAAGTTTTATGGATACTGAGAAAGTCAAGTTAGCGAGCAACCTAAGGGATTTGGCATTTAGAGCTTATAAAGAGAATATAAATGAGGTGAATTGGAAAACTTACTGAAAACACCGAAAAAGAGTAAAAAAAATACTGAGGAAATCTAAAGCAAAGTTTTGGGAATCAAAATTTAGCAATTGCAGTAGTAGAGATGTATGGGAAATTGTAAACAAACAAAAAAGGAAAACTTGCAAAGGTTGCGACTCTTATGGTCCTGATCAATACTTCATTTCCATTCAGACGCATTCCAATGACACAATACCCAAGTTTAATGAATTTAATTAATAAGGATTTAATTTTCGTTATGTAAGCATCAATGACATATTCCTTGCTCTTTCTAAGATGAAATCTAATGCGACTGGTTACGACAATATTCCTCTTAAATTTATAAAAAGTATTCTTCCTCTTATAAGCAAACTTATTTTACACATTTTCAATACAATAATAATGACTTCCAGTTTCCCCGCCTTTTGGAAGACCTCACGAATAGTTCCTATTGCCAAAAAGGGGTCTGGTAGTGGCATAGAAAACTTTAGACCAATTAGCATCTTACCCAGACTATCTAAGATTTTTGAAGAAGTTCTAAAGAATCAAATTTAAGAATATTTAAAAACTAACTCGCTACTAAGTAATTCTCATTTTGGTTTCAGAGCTGGTGGAAGAACCTCCTCTCTTTTATTGAGCTTATCTGAAAATATACGTCAAAATTATAATCTTAGGAAAATTTCAACTCTTATATCACTGGACCTTAGCAAGGCTTTTGATACGGTTAACATCAATGTGTTAATTACCAAACTGTGTATTGAATTTAAATTCTCTGCAACATCTTGTAGACTATTATATTATTACTTGGCTAATCGAAAACAATTTGTCAGTGTGGATAGCAAAAGTTCATCGATCTTAATGTGTTCGAGTGGTGTACCGCAAGGTTCAATTCTTGGTCCTCTAATGATTCTTATTTATATAAATGACTTTGTTAGTTTCGTTGAGTCTACTCACTGTAAAACTTTTCTTTTTGCCGATGATATCAATTTTTTATTAAGCGGTGACACTACCTTCTTGGATTGTCACGAAGCAGTGATAAACCATGCACTATCCCTAGCCTCTACATGGGCAGTCAATAACAAACCTAATTTCAACCCGGCTAAGTCAAAAGCAATTACGTTTGAGTTAGTTGTATTTTTCTCTTCCGTTAGAATTCTCACTTTTTTAAAGTCAGGTTCATGACTAGTCATTGCACAGTGGCTCGCAAGTGCCGTGAGAATTCTAACGGAAGAGAAAAATATAACTAAGAGATACATACAAGAGATGCTGCATATAATGAATATTCCAACAGAGAAGAGAATAAATTACAAAACTGGCACGGAAAATTGAGCTCATACATATCGATACACAATAAATAAACACAAATCAAAGATAAAAAAAAAAAATAAACAAAGACAAAGTGACGACGATAAAACATATATTAAAGATACATTTTAACAAAAGTAATTATTAGTTTTACTTGTATCACTAGTGCTTAAAAACGAATGTTAATTTATATATTTACATTTTTAGTCATATGTTTCTGAGGATGACCAACAAAGTTGGTCGAAATATTGAACAATAAAAGAAAGAAAAAAACACTAGAGTTTTTCTTTAATACAAGGGGACCTCATAGCCGAACTATAACAAATAATAAATATAAAAAATATATAAATTCTAATCTTACATCTACAATCTAAGTACTTTAATCGTATATGGCCCTATGGGCTCGATTAAATATTTAAATAAATAAGTAAATAAAAAAAAAATATTTTTAAAGAGGCAAAAGATATATGCGTTGGTATGGAAATTTAGTTCAGAAGACTAGATTTGAAAGAAAAAATCATTTTGAAGATTTTGAAATATACTATCGCATCGAGGGCTACATACCTTAAATCTGTGAATATGTTTTACAAGACTTTAAAACACGTTTATCAAAGAACGTCCTTAACTTCTGCCTCAAAATATTATAATATTTAATGACTTACCATATGCAAAAAAATTCTTACTTTGGCTTTAAGGTATACATTTGATAATAAAAAATTTGATAAAAAAAAAAAATCGTATGCAAAAAAAGTCCTTTCACTAAAGTGTGCATTAAAAAAAATTTAGGTTTTGATTTTGGCAACATTATCAATTATTTTGTCAGTTATTAGTTATCGATGTATTAAAGCGAATATTATTTTACCCAGGTACCCACATTTATAAATAACTGTTTGTTTTTATGTTTACATAAGAATTAACATAAAATCTACTTTTTAAAACTTAATTAAAAAAGGTGATTTTTTAAAAGCTATAAGAAAGATTTTCAAAAAACACATAAAATTCAGAAAAATGCATGAAATCTTTATTTGAATCTATAGTACGGTCCATATAATTTAATGTTTGAAGATTATTTCATGCAAATATGCCTCAAATGGTCCATCCGCTTAGTCCAATTTTGGCATACTCTTTCCAACATTTCGACCGGTATCTCACGAATAAATGCTTCAATGTTGTCTTCCAATGCGTCAATTGAAGCGGGCTTGTCTGCATAGACATGAGCATTAACATAGCCCCACAAAAAATAGTCTAAAGGCGTTAAATCACATGATCTAGGCGGCCAATTGACCGGTCCCGAACGTGAAATAAAATGTTCACCGATCTCGCCTCTCAATAAGTCCATTGTTGCGCGTGCTGTGTGGCATGTGGCACCTTCTTGTTGAAACCACATGTCATGCAAGTCAAGCTCTTGCATTTTGGGGGAAAAAAAAGTTGGATTTCATCTCACGGTAGCGCTCACCACTCACAAGTACCTTACGATTCGCATCATCTTTGAAGAAGTACGGTCCAATGATGACACAGCCCATAAACCGCACCAAACTGTGACTTTTTCTGGATGCATTGGTAGCTCTTGCAATGCTTCTGGCTGATATTCACTCCAAAATCGACAATTCTGCTTATTTACGTACCCATTCAGTGGGTCGATTAAGCCGACCATAAAATGGAAGAAGCGCGCGATGAACTTCTTAACAGAGCACGCATTTTGATAATAAAGTTCAATAATTTGCCAGCGTTGTTCATTTGTAAGACGATTCATGGTTAAATTATGGACCAAAATGAAGATGTTTGACAGTGAAACAAAACACGAAACGTGCGTCAGCTGTTTAAACCAGTGTTACCAAAAAGATAATAGCTAAAAAATCACCCTTTACATGAAAACTAATTTGTATAATTAAAAAATGAGAAGCATACACATATGCATACACGTAAACGCGTAAAGAAAGACTTTAAATTTGGGCTGTTATAACTTCTCTTGATGTGTAGATACCCTATTAGGATTTTAAAAAAGTTCGGTTATAAAATGTATACAAAAGAGCAAAAATGAGACAATCGGTAACTTAGTCATGAAGTCATGAATGCGAACTTACTGGCGTGAGGGGGAAAAAAGAAAGTTCTCTTAAAGGATTAAAATTCTTTGGGAGTGTATGTATACAAGGACCGCAAATGAGCTTTAATCAAACTGTTCCCGGAATAGAGCTAGTAGCGAACTTGAATTTTGTCAGCATTTAAGTATCCCACCTGCAATCAATAAACAGTTGGGACTTAAATCTACCGGATGGGACATAAACAGGGACCGTAACAGTTACGACTTTTTTCACTTTTATTCTTTCGGTCAGAAATAAAAGTTGAAATTTGACTTTTATTTTTTCGGTCAAAAATAAAAGTTAAAATTTGACTTTTATTTTTGAAGTCAAAAATAAAAGTTAAAATTTGACTTATTTTTTTTTAGTCAGAAAAAAAAAAAGAAATTGACTATGCCATAATAATAACAATGTAATGGAAATATAAGAAAAATAAGATCGATGACAATCAGTGTTGTTGTTTTGGTTATTTCTAACCAAAATTGGTTACATAGTTTCATTTTGGTTACATTTTTCTCCAAAGAAAAAATTCTAAAGATAAAAACTGTGTTAATATTAAATTAAAATTTTATTTAACTTTTTTAACATCTGCTTTCAATAGAAACAAAAGTCAAATTTGAACTTTTATTTTTGACCAAAAAAATATCGGTCAAAAAATAATTATTATAAAGTGACTTTTTGATAAAAGTCAAAAAAATTAAAGTCTTCTTAGTTCATTATTCCTTAACATAACAGCATTAATATGCTGTATTCAAATATCTGATAGACAAATTATATCCACCTTACTTTTTGATTTTAAATTTTAAAAATAACTGTTATTTTCGGTCCCTGGACATAAATAACAGAGTTAAAAATTGCTCACTCACTTCTCATTCGTGAGAACGAGTGTGAGCGCTGTGTTTACTGCAGCAATTTTTCATTAATGAATGAGTTTTTAAAAAACATTTTTTGCCTTCTCACTCTCGAGCGAGAAAAAAACCATTTTTTTTTCACCAGTCATAAATGAGAAGTGAAAAGAAAAAATATTTTTTTCTTTTCACGAACATAAATGAAAAGCATCAACTTCGAGTACTTCTCATAAGTGAGAAATCATAAATGAATTTTTTCGCGAAGCATTCATAAATGTGTACACATAAAATTTTTTGGTCATGTTACTGGTGCTGCCATATGTAAAAATTTGTTGCATAGTTTTTGAAATGCTTAAAAAAAGTAGGAATATTTTTTTTTTAAAAACATGTTTTTAATAAATTAAAAAACCAGGCACTGTTATACGTTGTGGTTTATTTGCATTTATTTAACTTCATTTCATTTAAATTTTTCAATGAATCCGATTTAATGATTTTAGTAATAAAAATATGCGGTTAAGGTTTCACAAAAAGGGGAGCATTACTCCAGTGACAAACAAAAGCATCGTCACCATTACTTTGTATATCTTGTTTGTGAAGTAGTTTGTAATGTCTTTTGATATTTCCCTTCACTTTCTAACTAAGTTCCTTTTTGCACGATTCTATTACGCAAATACTTTTTTTTGAAGATGCATCGTACAACACATATTTTTCAAAATTAAATTGTCTTTTAGGCATTGTTTGTTATTCACTTCACGCTATTTAAAATCGAAATAAGGATCTTTTACAAACGTTAAATGTTTATATTGCAATAAACATAGAGCTGTTACACACACTCATGCAAATTTTAAAAGGATTGGAAAAAATTGCATTCGGCTTTACCACCATTAGAGATAATTGTTCATCATTTAATTTTGTTTGGGATTTTCCACTAATTTGGAAAGTATTTAGTACCTGCCTGTCTGTCATCCTTTTAGGTATTGGGTATATTGTTACAAAAAATTGTGGTGGTTATTATACAATACACACGCAAATCTTTTTCTGTACAACAATTTAAAACTTTACCTTTCAGGTCAATTAAATAGAACCTAAGAGTTTGAAGGAGTTCCATTAGCAAAAGTAAGGTAAATTAAAAAAAAGAGCAGTTACGACCTTGAACACAATACACAAGAAATACTTTTTTTATTAGAAAACGTCAATTAAAAATTTAGGAAAACAGTTCAAAAATATTTTTAAAGATTGCTATGAAAATTTGTGTCAGTGAAGACTATAAAATTTCTAAAAAATCACAACATAAAATATAAAGTATTATTTAATTTTCTTAACAAAAACAATTTTTTTATATATATGACTTTTTCACAATAAATACTGCTAAAAGTAATCCTTTATGTTAATATTTATTTATTATTGTTTATAAACCTACATATCGATGCCTCAGTATAAAAATGAAGTAACGCAATTTTTTTAAAATAGCGTTTTTGCCTTACTATGGGAAACAAACGTAATTTTTATAATAAATTTGTGGTTTCTATTTTATTTAAAATATATTTCTTTTTTTTAATGGCATTAAAAGTCACTTAATTAAAAATATACTCAAAAGACTGATCAAAATATAGATGTGTAGTATTTTTTAAATTTAACAACAAATAAGTATATACAAGCAGCAAAATAAAAAAAAAATTATGTAAATGCAAGAATTTTTTTACTCTTATTGGGAGTACAAATTTCACACGCTTAAAAAATTATTTTCCGGCAACTCTGTTACAAAGCGTGAAAAATATTAAAGCAACACTCGCACTCATAAAAGAATGAATCGAAAGTGAAAAGAAGAAATTTCTCATTCATTTGTGAGTGAGAAATAAAATTTGGTTTTTATTTTTCATTTGTGATTTGTGAGCGTGAAAAAAAAACGACAAACTTCTCATAAGTGAGTGAGGGTTGGCAAAAATTTTTTCACGCTCTTTTATGAACGTGAGAAGAAAAAATTTTTTTTAGGATTTTTCACTCTCGAGATTTTTCATGAATGGTGTTTTTTTAACGCTCACTCTTGAGAAAATTTGTACTCTGATAAATAAATCTTACCTATTTTGTGACATACTATCGTTACTCGGTTAGCAATTTATCTTAAAACTGATTGTTTTTTTTTTTTACTCAAAACCATCTTAAAGTAGTTTCCTAGCTTAGTTCGTTAGCACTCTTTTACACTTATACCATCACCCATACACACACACACCTAACAAGTAATCAATTTTTTTTTAAATATGTTAACGTAGAATTTGACATAAAATTCGTTACCAAGATGACCAATTCAACATCACATCAGGCCTGCTGTCGGCATTGGATATACATAATTATTGGTGAGTTTAGTAACAACTTTTCTAAATAGTTTCGTTTTGTTCCTTAAAAAAAATATATATAAATCTTGATTACTTCGTGACATTAACTGTTTATTTAACATCCTACTATTCTCTACCTAAACACGTAAAGCATTTTTCTTTGAAAATTTCACTCTATTCACTAAAACAAGCTATTATTGTTGTTCCCTACTATAATTTTCAACTTTCCTTTATATTTAATAAATCTTAATTACATATGTATAGTTTACTTTATTTGTTTTCCTTAATTTTGTGATAGTTTTGCATTAAAAATGATTGGTGTAAATTATTATTAAAAAAATAAAATATTGTAGATTGCGTTTTATGATGATAAACTAATAAGCTTTTTTTTTTCCATGAACGGTTAACTCGAACAGGTTAGGCTAACATTAGGGCTACCTTTAAAGAATATGGGATAAGATAGCAAGGTCTCCCCCTACCTTGCTATCTTTTGTTCTGATCCAAAGGAATTATCACCTCTCCCTTTAAAACAGATTTTAAGCCAATTTTTTTTGTTTTCTTTTTTTTTTTTTTTTTGTTGGTTAACGACTCTCAACCTTTTTCTCGAAACCCAAGAACACAACCCCAATATCCCTGAGCACGGTTGGACTGATAAGTAGCACAGGGTTTACGAGAGGTAGAACCGTAACCGGTTTGAATCGTTACAACCATCGATTTCAATTATAAAAGTGGTTTACTGACTTTCGTTGTGGTCGCACAAGTACATATGACGCTAAACGTTCTGGACGGCCAATTGCCAATACACCTAAAAATGTTGAAAAAATCCACGATATGGCGTTGGCCAATCGAAGAGTAAGTGTGCTTGAGATTGTTGATGCAACAGGCATTCTTATGACGGGAGTGGTTTCAATTTTAAATGATCAGCTAGGTTTAAGAAAGCAGTCTGCAAGATGGGTGCCGCGTATGCTCTTACTTGACCATAAACATAATCATGTGACAACTTCATAGGATTGTTTGGAGTTGTTTAACCGCGATTCGAATGGGTTTGGAGCGTTTTGCATCTGTGGATGCATGAATCCATTACAATACTCCGTAGACCCAGCAGCAGCCTTTTCAATGGGTTTCTCAGGCTGAACCGGCTCCAAAGAAGGCCAAGGTAAGTTTGTCGGCCAATAAGGTAATGAAAAGTTTTTTGGGATGCACGCGGGATAATCCACATCGATTACGTTCAAAAAGGAAAATCAATAAACGGCGAATATAATGCCAACTTATTGGACTGTTTTAACGAGGAATAAAATAAAACGTCCCCATATGGCAAAAGTGTGCAGTTTTAATGGCAAAATTCAATGAATTGGGCTACGAATTGGTTGAAATTACATCCGCCATATTCTTCGGATTTAGCGCCCAGTGACTAATTCTTATTTCCAAACTTAAAAAAGTGGCTCGGTGAAAAGAGAGATCTATCTCCAACGATGGAATTATTGACCAAAAAAATGCCTATTTTATGGACCTCGAAAAATCCTATTTTTTGGAGAAACGTTAGACTAAGTGCATTGAGCTACAATGAGGTAATGTTGAAATAAATATATGTTTTTTAAAGTCTTAATGTAGTGTGGACCGTACCAACAATACATAACTTAAAAAAAACTATGTTTCATTGAAAAAGTCACGAATTTATTAAACCTATCGTACATTCATTCGGCTAATGAAACAAACGTTTTTTTTAATATCCCCTTATGTAGGTAAGTAACCCAGATCGAGGTCAAAATGCAAATAGGTAATCAAAAAATATTTTTTTACATTGTTGGTATTCTTTTTTTTAGATTGAGTCTTTTAATATGGAATTTAAAGGACTTAGGGTGATGTCGAAAGTCAATAACGTTGTTAAAAAAGTAATTTTTTATATTCTTTTATAATCAGAGTATACAAATATGAAAATAAGTTGCATTGTCTCTGATTGATTTTAGAAGTCAACCAAGCGGACACACAGTAATTTTTGCATTTCTAGTAGTTTTCTAAATTGTTTATAGGTTTTGATCTTAGATACGAATGTGAAAATAAGATAAATAAAAAATAACTTTTTGTTTTTGGGTAAATTTAAAAAAATAATTAAAATAAAAAATTAGAAATTCTGGATTGGAATTGTTGTGAACTTCATTTAAATTTTACTCTATAATATTCGAAGTACTCTTCCGCATACAGTTCTTTGCTTTAGTTAATATTTTATACTTACACTTGTTTTAAAACGATTGTCTTTTGGTGGTATTTTTAGTTTAGATTTCCAACCCATATCGTCCCCAATGTTTGTAACAAGTTGGTGTTCTTTGTTTATACTGCAAATATATACAAGTTAGCCTTAGTTCATAACAAACTAAAAACCCTTTAGATATATTTAAAGCATACCTTTTTATAATCATATTTCCATGCGCAGAATTGATTTTTTCTGTCATCATTTTTACGACTGATACAAATTAAGTACGTCAACTTTTAAAACAACACCATTAAACAATAGGCCAGAGTTTGTTTGTAAACAACTTTTTTACAACTTTCTTAATCTAGAAATATAACCACAAACAAAATCATTTTATATAATTCAAAAACTAATAATTATTTAAAAAGGGTATTAAGAAAAATTATTTTCACAAATTCTTTTTTATAAAAAAACGATAAATTTGGAGTGTACTTATATATATTGTACACGATTCTATATCTGGATTTAAATAGACGGAAACACAAAGAAATTCAAAAATTTGTGTTGTTAAATACTACCAAAGAATATGAATAACTAGAAGCTGCAGCTCAGCATAAAAATTATTGTTAATGTGAATGTAATAGAAAGTGGCCATTAATTCAAAAAATGCACTTTAACTTTCACAACCGTGTTTGGTACCATATGAAAGTAGATAAAATTTTACATCACTAACTGCAAAAATAAAAGTTTTAAGTTGTTAACTTTATTTGCAGTGTGTGTTTAAAGTTCAACAATTGATTAAAAGAAAAAAAAATTGATATTTCAAGTGATTATATTTTTTATTAAGACTTCTATAAGTAAAAGTTATAAATTGGAACCTTCAACTTCAGGTAGATGAGCATATAAAAAATTATTTTTTGGTTAGATGTTTTAGAAATTAAAAACAAAAACAAAATTGCTCTAAAAATGTGGTATTTTTGATATATACACTGAGTTTTAACAACTTTGCGGATGAGTGCAGGAAAAAATTATTTAGTGCTCTTAAAATATGATATTTTTTGAGTTATGAAGGTTTTTGGGACATAACTCCAGTTGCTAAAAATAAATATGAAAAAAACAAACAAAAACAACTGGCTTTTATTATCTTTTGTTGTTATTGTTGTTTTTAATGTAGCTAATGAGTGTGATGTTTATTAGAGGTTGGTGCGTGAGTATTTTTAAATAACGCACACTAAAAAAAATAATTCTGATTTATTCACAGCGAATAGAATTTTTCACGAACGAGAAATTATTTCGTAAATAGTATATATGAGTTACATAAAAAAATTATTTTCTACACTCTCTATTTATCTCTATTTATATTGCGGAATTGCAAAATTTAAAATGATTAAAAACCTCATTTGTTATAAGTTACATAATTTAATGAAGAATTCAGATACTAAATCCCTTCAAGATAAATTCAAACTTCTGAGATCGGAAGTAATCAGACGCGTCGACCCTTAAGATATGGTAGATTTTGTGAAAAGATTTAATTCTTTTTGCAAAGACTATAAGCAACGCTGGCTAAACAGTCAAAGAAAGAATGAATTCCTTTTTTAAATAACAAGAATTCGATTAATGCTTCAATTTTCTTTATTCTACCACCACCACCAATTAAAAAAAGGGGCCGGCATGATCTCTCATTTGATGAGTATAAAGAAAAAAAATTAAGGTAAAGAAATGTAAAGATAATACTCCATTGTCTGTTTTGGCTTACGGTACTCAAATGAGCTTGAGAGCTGCTGGAAAAACAGATGCGTCGAAAATAGAAATAATGTCAGATCCTACAAGAGCGAAAAAATACCGAACAAGTTTAGAACAGGTATTCCCACAGCAATTAAGTGCGGAGGAAGCTCTTTCCGTGTTTGTAGAAGCGAAGCTAACTCGATACCAATATGATGTAATTAGAAAAGCCGCGCCTGAGAAATTTCAATCATCCAAAAACAACCAAGAAGCAAAAAAAATGTTATCCAGAGCAAGAAAAAATAAAAACAAGTAAGAGCGCTATATTCGGCTGTGCCGAATCTTATATACCCTTTACATTGGTCTTTTAATATACCCAGCCGAGTTATTTTGTACTGCAAATAATATAATAAAAATACCTTGTGTGGGTTTTAAGCCCATAGAAAACTTTACAAAATGTTAACGTTCGTATGGATAATAGAAATAGATGAGGAACGTTTGAGGTCGACAGTAATAAAAGTTTTTGACATTATTTATAATAAAAGGTTAATAAAAGTTGTTAATTTTTATGGGATGTTCTAGTCCCCCTGCTCCTCTTCAACTTTTTTTCCAAAATGTATGAATTATTTGATTATTACTTTTTGTAGAACATTTGATTTCAATATCTGTTATAGTTTCCGAGATTTAGCTTATCGAAAATTTCATAAAAATTGTGAATTTGTATGGAAGCTACCCCTTGTTCACCAGCCACCCAAAAAATTTTTACTTCAAAGCGAAGGTTTTGTTGTCCAATTATCTTTTGCAAAATATTTGATTTCGATATCTCTTACAGTTTCCGAGATACATATAGCGTATCGAAAACTTCAAAAAAATTGTTAATTTGTATGGGAGCTACCCCATATTCACCGCCCACCCAAAAAAATTTTTCTTCAAAGCGTAGGCTTTGTTGTCGAATTACTTTTTGTATATTTGATTTCGATATCTATTAGTTTCCAAAGTATAGCGTATCGAAAATTTTACAAAAATTGTGAATTTGTATGGGAGCTACCCCATACTCACCCCCCACCAAAAAAATTTTTACTTTAAAGCGTAGGTTTTGTTGTCCAATTACTTTTTGTAGAACATTTCATTTCGATATCTGTTACAGTTTCCGAGATATAGCGTATCGAAAATTTTACAAAAAGTGTGAATTTGTATGGGAGCTACCCCATATTCACCCCCCACCAAAAAAATTTTTACTTCAAAGCGTAGGTTGTGCTGTCCAATTACTTTTTGTAGAACATTTTATTTCGATATCTGTTACAGTTTCCGAGATGTAGCGTATCAAAAATTTTACAAAAATTGTGAATTTGTATGGGAGCTACCCCATATTCACCCCCCACCAAAAAAATTTTTACTTCAAAGCGTAGCTTTTGCTGTCCAATTAATTCTTGTAGAACATTTTATTTGATATCTGTTACAGTTTCCGAGATATAGCGTATCGAAAATTTTGCAAAAATTGTGAATATGTATGGGAGCTACCCCATATTCACCCCCCACCAAAAAAATTTTTACTTCAAAGCGTAGGTTTTGTTGTCCAATTAATTTTTGTAGAACATTTTATTTCGATATCTGTTACAGTTTTCGAGATGTATCGTATCGAAAATTTAAAAAAATTTTAAATTTGTATGGGAGCTACCCCATTTTCTGCCTCCACCCAAAAAAATTTTTTTTAAAATTTAGGTCTTGTTGTACAATTACTTTTTGTGGAACAGTTTAAGTCGATAGCTGTTATAGTTTCCGAGATATAGTGCATTAAATATTTCACCAAATTTGTGCAATTGTAGGAAAACTACCACTTCCCCTGATCCTATCTGAAAAAAATTTTTCCATTACTTAGGTGCCTACTTTAAGAGTATCCGTTCCAAGTTTTGTGGCAATAGTGACTATACTTACTGAGATATATAGGGATATATGCACGGATTTTGTCCTTAAAAAAAATGGGTTGTTTTGGGTTTTCGCTTATATCTCGGTCAATAGTGAACTGATTTTGCTGATTTTAAATAACGATTGTTAGCGGAATATTTCTAATCGTTTGACACCATTAACTGGTCTGTATCTTTTTATTTGACTCTGGAAACTTGATTTCAACAGACGGACAGACAGACAGACAGACGAACATGGCTATATAAACTTCCCTATCTATAAGGATCCAGAATATATATACTTTATGGGGTCGCAAATGGATATTAAAGAAATTACAAACGGAATGACAAACTGATATATACCCTTATTACTATGTGAAGGGTATAATAATGGCTTAAGACTTGTGCATATTAATATCCAGAGCTTGAAGCCTTCTTTGAGAAATACGAAATTTGATGAGTTTAGTTACATTGTTAAAGAATCTCTTGCAGACGTGATTGCAATTTCAGAAACCTGCCCCCCTGTTCTGTAACTGGCGAGAAGTTTTCGCAGCGAGAAAAATTTTGTTATTGTCATAGTCTTCCGATTATTAACAGTGTGACTTAGATAATACGTAACTCTCATTATACAACGTTAAAAGTTAAAATAATTAGGTTTATCGTGTTCATCCTGTCTTTTACAAGGCGACTATAAACTTTTCGATGCGAGAAGTTCTCACTAAAGTTACAGAACACAGGCACTGGCTAAAACCACACATTTCTGACGGTTCTGTGAGCATTCCGAACTATTATATTTTGAAAAATGATCGCGAAGGTATGAGGGGTGAAGGCGTGGCATTATATGTCCGTGAAGGACTAGTAGCTAAAGTTGTTTTCAAACGATCTGACCCTCTAAGTTTTGAATGTCTCTTTGTGAAAATTCTTAATCAGGAATCGAAAGCTTTGATTGGTGTTGTGTATGCACCTCATGGTAACCTTAATGGTTTAAACGAAATTTGTGGTGTTTGTGCTGTCAATATGAGTTCTCTATTATATTAGGTGACTTCAATAATAATCTTTTTAATGATTCTAAGGCTAAATTTATAAGATATTTATGCCAGGTAAACAGCTTAAGCTATGAACATAATTATCTGCCCACTCATCTTGATTCTCAACATGATTCAACTTCTTTGATAGATTACTGTTTCGTCAGCGACTCTGCATCCTTACAATGTTCTGGTCAATTTTTAGTACCTTCCCTCTCGCTTCATGCTTTTATATTTGTTTGTGTAGATTTCCCCTTAAGAATACCTGTTACTTTTATAGAAAATAGGGATTATAATAACATTGATTGGAGCTTAATGGGTAATATTTTTTCTACCTACAATTGGAATGCTATTTTTTATACCAACGATGTAGACAATCAGTTAGATTTACTCTATCTTCTTCTAAATAAGCTTTATGAAAAAGTTCCTATAAAAAGAGTTCAGAGGCGTGTCAACAAAAGTTTTATTGATATCAAGGAATTGAAGGAAGCGAGGAATATGAGGGAATTATCTTTTAAAGCCTACAGGGAAAATATGAATGAGGCTAATTGGAAAATCTACTGCAGGTATCGGAATAAAGTGAAAAGTACTTTGAGAAGATATAAAGCCAAGTTTTGGGAGACCAAATTTGATAATACTAATAGTAAAGAAATGTGGAAAATAATAAATAATGAGAGAAGAAATCCTTCAAATTGTTTTGACACTCATGATCCGGAAACGTTCAACCGTTATTTTGTCTCTTCTCAAGTTGCTTCTGATAATATTTGTCCTAATTTCAATGACATATCGATAGAGGGATTCAATTTTAGATGTATTATTATGAATGAAATTTTTTTTTGCGCTTCTTAAGATAAATTCCAATGCATCAGGACATGAAAATATTCCACTTAAATTCTAAAAATTATTTTCCCTCTCATAAAGGAGTTACTTCTGCACATTTTCAATACTATTATAACGAACTCGTGTTATTCCCGTATTTGGAAGATTTCTAGAATAGTGCCTATTAAAAAGAAGGGATATAGTAATTGTTTAGATAACCATCGTCTAATCAGTATTTTGCCCTGCCTTTCTAAAATATTTGAAGTTGTTTTAAAGGAACAGATAATATGTCATCTAAATTCACATAATCTGCTCAGCGATTGCCATTTTGGTTTCCGAACTGGGAGTAATACTAATGACTTGCTGTTGAGTTTAACTGAATGTACTAGACATAATTCTAATGACAAGAATGTTTCAACCCTTATATCGCTTGATCTAAGTAAGGCATTCGACACTGTCAATTATACTATTTTGATTAACAAACTTTCTTCTCAATTTGGTTTGGTAATGGATCGAAAGCAGTTCGTTGGCGTGGAGTGTAATAGCTCATCGATTTCTGATTGTTCCAGTGGAGTGCCACAAGGGTCAATTCTCGGTCCACTTCTGTTTATTATTTACATGAACGATTTTGTTGGTACCTAACAATGTAGACCTTTTCTTTTTGCTGATGACATTAATATTTTGTTTTCTGGTAAAATACAGTTTCTCGACTGTCATGAAGTTACTATTAACTACATTCTGTCCTTAGCCTCTAACTGGGCAAAACAAAACAAACTTTATTTTAATCCAGCCAAAACGAAAGTCATAACTTTTGGACCCAGCAGCTATGACCAATCGTTACTCAAAATTAAGTTCGATGGAATTTGTGTTCCCTTTGTTGATCCTATCAAATGTTTAGGCTTAACACTTGACCGTAACCTTGCTTTTGATATCCATATAGCCAACGTTAGTTCTAAGGTGAATAGTACACTTAGAGCTTTATATAGCTTGAATTGTTATTTACCCTTGGCAATAAGATATAAATTAGCTCATATCTTACTTATGACACACATTCTATTTGTTTGGACATCTACAGTGGTTGCACATTGTTGAACCTAAATCAACTGCGACTTATATTTAACCGAATCATAAGATTTATTTTTAATTTGCGTATTTATAATCACGTATCCAATCCTACTCGAATATTTCTAAAATGTTCTTTTCAAGTTTTTATAAATATAAGAATCTTATTGAATTTTTATCGTATTATGAAATCAAACGCCAACTCAAATTTGAAACATTTGTTTCAGTTTTCGAGGTCTACCCGAAATCCCCAGTTGCTCTTACCTAGAATCAACAACAATGCATTTGATAGGTCGTTTCTTGTAAGAGTATGCCGACTTTACAATGAACTTCCCATTTCTCTCAGAAGTTTTGAACTCTCTGCTTCAAGATTTAAACATAAGTTATATGAATTATACAACTAAACATTGCTTCTATTTAAAATATTCATATTCAAGAAGAATCGTATGAAATTTTTTTTTTAAGTTTTAAACTATTGTAATTTATATTAAATTAATTTATATTAGTTTTAAATTTATTCTTGTTACATCGCAACTTACATCATTGTAATAATCATATATGGCCCTATGGGCTCGATTATATTATATAATAATAAAAATTAATGAATGAATGAAAACTTTCATCCCTATTAGTCAAAATAGCTGGTATGTTGGTTAACGCTTTATGACGCATGCAAAAGTAAAAAGTAGCTCTACTTTTTGCGCGCGTCGCGTAAAATGACGTCAACGCGTCATGCTCTGTAACTTGCCAAATTGAAATACACGTATTCAACATTTTTGACAACCGCGTATAAAGCGAGAACGCATGAAAAGCGTGTTATGGACTTTCAGCCCAAATGTTTAATAAGTTACCGATACGCAAACTGTGTATCACTAATTTTGTTACTGCTTTGTTAATATTTTGTGCAAAATAAATTACAAACACATCGATCATGACGAAAGAAGAGTAAGAAAATTTTCTTTTTCATTTAATTATTATTTAAACAGAGTTTATTTATATCTTTAGGGAAGATTGCAAAGTGTTTCTAAATGTAAAACATTTGCAGTTTTTTTTACAAAGTAAGCAACATAGCTGACTACTTTGTATTAAAACAGTAGCAAAACCGCATCACTGCAATGTGTTTTGACGATTTGAAACTCACCCTTGATTTGCAGTTGATAAAAAATATGCGTACAATATTAATAGTTGTTTCCAGTGGCATTGAGGTCAATATCGAAAGATTTTCAAATTTAGCTAATGATACTGCCAGGATATTTGTTTAAAATTATCCATGGTATTATATGACTCCTAATCTGCATAAATACTTTATTCACGGGGTTTTCGCCATTGCCTATTGGCCGACTAACTGAAGAATCTCAAGAAGCTAGAAATAAGGACTTTCAAAGTTATGGGGAGCACTTTTCGCGTAAATGCAGTAGGAATAATACCATAGAAGACGTGTTCAATAGATTTCTTTTAAGTTCTGATCCATTGATTTTAAGCATGAAAAAAAGTTGTAAAAGGAAAATGGATTAAATGCCAAAGTCTGCATTGGAGTTACTTATTCTTCCCTACAAAGACAATAATGATGAAGACTATTTTAATGATGATTATGAAGTTAATGAAATGAAGTAAATAAAAAAACCTTTTAAGTGACTTTTTTAGTTAAATCTGTAAAGTTATGGATTTATAAGAAAAAAAGAGACGGATTTTAAGTTAAAATTTTGCTAATATAAATACATATTAAATAAAAGTACCCCTGAAGAAGTTTGAATAAAACAAACGAAACGTTGCACATAGGGGTTTTTTGCCAATCTAGCCGGACATTAAGCAAAAAATGAAATTTAAGAAATGTAAAAATTAAAGTACGCAGATCGACAGATAACCAAATTCTGCATCGGATAGTGAATTTTTAGGGCTTTTGCTTGAAATTTGTCGTTTTGGGGCGCTGTTAAAGTCAGGAAAGTTGAGTATATTGCATGCGCTTTTATTGACTTTTTACGGTTTTGAGAGGTTTACAACATATTTTTTTGTGGCTAATTGAATAAAGATTTTACAATGATTTTTGGTTTTTTCTATCAAAAACCATATTAGCAGTTATGCTGTTTTATTTTTTTATTTTTTTTAAATTTTTATGATAAAAAAAAATTCGTTTGAAATCAAAAAAACGGATTTTTTATTCACTTTTTTGTAAAAAAAAAAAAAATAAAAAACTTTTTGAAAGTCAGAGTAATCGCGATCCCAAAAATGTTATACTTCACGATAAAATTTGAAGTCTCTATTTTTAGATTGTGAAAAAAAACGTTGCGCGTTTTTGCGCCACTTTTTTTTGGCGATTTTTTGAAAATTTTACCTTTTTTCTGTTTTTGCTTATCTTGTATATTTACATATGAATACTTAAGAAACCCTTTGTCAGTCATAAAAGTTATTTATAATTGTACGAATGTAGATGTTTTTCATATAATTATTGCAGGTACATTGAAATAAATTTTTAATATGTATATCTGTTTTTTACCTGAGTAAAAAAAGGAATGTGGAAACAGTAGTTTTTACCCACCCATAAATGGGTTTTAGCCACCTGTGCAGCTGTTTTCTTAATGATGCTATTTTATGGAACAAAATAAATGTACCTGTCTTAAATAAGTTTTAATTTAAAAATATTCTTTGGAAAAAAACAAATCTGTGCTTCAGGTGCTCAGTTTTTAAATATATATATTGTGGGCATTGCACAAAATTCTTTTCAGAACCAATTTAAAGCTTCGAAAGTGAAATGGAAAAAGTGTATACAAGATTAGAGTTATTCCAAATAGTACAGGAATGTAAAGATAAATCTGTTGAAGAAAAATTTAAATTTTTAGATAGAAAATTGTGCGAAATTTCAAAATGTCAAGGAGATAGTGACATCTCAGCGGTAAAGGAGTGTATAAAGAATTTTAAAAAATTTTTTAAAATACATTGGCAGTCAGCACAAAGGAAATATGACCGATTTTTAAGCTTGAATGCCACATGGCTGGAAGGAACAGTGACAGTCCCTCTATTTGGCAGTTCGTCCTCAAAACGACTACAAAAGCCATTCGTTGAACTGACCGAAAGAAGTAAGAGAAGAAAAACTGAAAAATTGCGAACTCAGTTCGATGCTGATTTATTAATGCATGCAGCCCAAACACAATTACAAACATGTGGGAAAAAAGATGCATCAAGTCTGCTTAAAAAAATTGTGTCTTCCCCGACAAGAGCTTCAAAGTTGAAAAAAGCATACAAAGCTGTACAAGAAGAAAAAGTAAAACAGCTAACACCCCTTAAGGCTCTTTCTATATTTGTGGAAGCTGATCTTTCTCGAAAGCAATATGAGATAATCCGCAGTGCCGATAAGAAGGTTTACCCTAGCTACAGTGTTCTGCAAAAAGAAAAAAGTAAATGCTATCCTCCAAAAGAATCGTATGAAATAACAGAAACATGTGCTCAAATTAATCTTCAAGACTTGCTTAATCATACCGCAAGTAGATTACTAACATATTTAGAAGATGTTTTATGTGATTCAAAAACAGAAGATTGCAACTCCTTTGAACTAATAAGCAAATGGGGCTGCGATGGCTCACACCAGGCACAATTTAAGCAAAAGATGGAAAATGATGGCTCAGATTCTCATATTTTTCAGAGCAGTTTTGTCCCAATTCGACTGATATGTGGTACAAAAAAAAAAATACTGTGGCAAAATCCAACCACTTCATCACCCCGATATTGTCGACCTATTCGCATCAGATTTATTAAAGAAACTGTGGACGTAATCCAAGAAGAAATTGACTATGTACAAGATGCTGTTAGTAAATTACAAGAAACAATTTTTTTACTGGATGGAAGTTTGTATTCCGTAAAACATGCAATGCTATTTACAATGGTTGATGGGAAAGTATGTAATGCCGCAACGCAAACCACGTCCACAATGAAATGCTATATTTGTGGGGCTACTTCAAAAGAATTTAACAATTTAAGCATCAAAAGAGATATAGACGCAAATGCCCTTTCTTTTGGATTATCTACTTTGCACGCCAGAATTCGTCTATTTGAGAGCATAGTACACCTGTCATATAAGCTCACAGTGAAAAAATGGCAGTTAAAATCTGATGCGGACAAAGCAATTGTTAAAGAGAGAAAAAAAAATATTCAAGCAATATTTAGAAGTGAATTAGGGCTATTAGTGGATGTACCGAAAACTGGATTTGGAAACACCAACGACGGTAACACCAGCAGAAGATTTTTTTCCAATCCTGAATTAGCTGCAAAAATAACTGGAATTGAATTTGATTTCATCTACCGAATCAAAGTTATTATTGAAGTAATATCAAGTGGTCACAAAATCCATCTACACAAGTTTGCCGATTATTGCTTGGACACTGCAAAACTTTATGTTGCTCTATATCCCTGGCATCCTATGACACCTACAATGCACAAGATTTTAATACATGGAGCAACTGTTATAAATGAGGCATTGTTGCCTATTGGGCTTTTATCAGAAGAAGCGGCTGAGGCACGAAACAAACATTTTCGGCTTTACAGGCAGAGGTTTGCAAGAAAGTTTTCAAGAGTTGAGTGTAACAGAGATGTTTTGAATAGGCTTTTGCTTAGTTCTGACCCACTGATGACTAGCATAAGACCAACTCCAAAAAGAAAGTCATTACCATTCACGAAAGAAGCCGTTTCTTTGATGCTTCCACCTGTACTTGATTTCGAAGAGGATTCAGATTCAGAAGATGTCTTTGAAGAAACAGACGAAGAAGAACAGTGGCACCCATCACCTTAGTGCAAAAGAGGAGTTTATTTAAAAAAATTAGTTGCTGTTTTTATATGTACATATATAAAATTTATTGTTACTATTTTAAATAAGTTTTTGTTATAAATATATTAATTATTTTCAAATAAATTAAATACTATAAAATACAAAAAAGCGGCAAACAAGCTTAAAAATGAATTTTTTGTGAAAATTAGCAAAAAAAATATAAAAAAAAAATTTTTTTTACAGGATCGTTTCGTGAGGGGGGGCATTGGAGAAGTACCCCCCTCCTCCCACAAAAGCTTAATAAGATATTTTTTTTGGTATTTAGGCTTAAGTTATCCATTTCTATTATTAAAAACATTATTTTTGCCAATTTCATTTTATGGAACCGCCCACAAAGAGGGGGGGGGGGGCAAAATGAAATTTTACCATCTCCTGTACCAAAGTTTAGATTTTTTAACTTTCGCCTGTGTTTAAAATTGCATTTGCTTAACGAAAGTTCAGGAAATTTAAATAAAAAGCTGAATTTTTCAGAGGTAGCATTAGTTCTTCTAAGGGGAACTTTTTTCCCCTTGGTTCGATTTTTGTTTTTTTTTAAGCTTAGTCAGCCTATGACCCCAATACATGTTTCTGCCAAGTTTCATTGATCTAGGGGCACGCAGTAACTTTTAAGAAGTAATATAAATTAAAAAAAAAAGTGATGTCCGGCTAGATTGGCAAAATACCCCTATGTGCGTTGGGTGAAACATAATAAAAATGAACTAGTTTTTATTACATAAAAAGGAAAACAAACTGACCAAAATTAGCCCGCAGGTAACCCCTAAGACTTTTAAAAATTTTTTTATTTAAACAAAAAAAAAAGATTTTTTTTGCTCTAACTTACAATTTAACTCACTTATTTATCGTTTTTCGTTCAAACGTTCCGGCAGAAATAGTTAAATACGAGCATTTTTTCCATAATATTAAAAAGCCAATAAAAGGTAAAAAATTTTTTTTCAACAATTTTTTTTAAATGCTGGCCAATAAAAAACAATATTTTAATATTACGACTTCTATGAATTAATCGCCATTCAACCCAACGTGCGCTCTTTGTATATATATATTTTTTACTATCGCTCTTAGCACTCTTAGCAAGGCCAATCAATTTAAGACATAAATTTACACTAACACATGCAGACCTTTTTAAGAGTCTACAGAAAATAAATTTACTGTTTTTTAACAGCCACACTGTGTTTGTTTGTGTTATTTTATTTATTAAAATAATATATCATCAAAATTTAAAAGAGGCCTTGATTTCAACCAATTGATGTGTGAACAATAGTCGCTGAAGCGTGTGCAAATTGTAGGGTGAGAATATGGGGTTTGTTCTTGTACAATAGAAACCGTATATTCCAGTGATCGGCACACGCATTAATTCTAATGTTTTGATTGTTAGTTGTTTGTTTTTGAGCGTAATTATTTCTCTTATGACACTAGGGTGACCATCGTTAAAAGTTTAAAATATGATATAATTAAATAGAAAAAGTTTTAGCATGTAATATTATAAATTTAGCCGGTTGTGTTAAAAGTTTCATAAATGCGAAATAATTTAGCCATACTACTTAGTTTTGCCTAATCTCGTAGAAAGAAATAAAATGAAATTAAATTTTATCTGGTCACACTGGTCATCTGGCACAAGAGACTACATATCCTATTTTTTTTATTTTTACTCTCTTCAATGCTCAGAGAGCACCCACACGCATGTGCGGTTTTGCCGAACATTGGTATAGACTCACACCGAATTACAATGCCATTATTTTAGACAATTCAAACGTGAGTGAAGGAAACACATTAAATATTACAAATTTCAGTTTATAAAATTCATTCAACCAGTTGCCTTTGTTGCGACAGGTCGTAAATTCTTTGTCTGTGAACCAACAAACATATTTTTCTTAATTTAACAGTTACTTTATACTTGTTTAAAACAACAAATAAATGAAACAAAATTACCAAAAGGCTGCGTTGTGACGACGACGTCGACGCCTATTCTAGGCTTATCAAAATAAGCAAACAAAATAATATGCAAAGGACTGAAAATCAAAATTATTTTGCTCCACCACAAACACTGGATACCGAGGATGACGAGATCATTGTTAATGACGTCGCTAAGGAAAAAACACCACCTCTTACTATACTAAAGTGCAAAACAGAACAAGTACATGAAATAATGAGAGTATTAAAAATAACGGATTACTCTATTAGAAAGATGGCTATTGGACTAAAAGTTTTTTGTTTAAAGAAAACTGATCATGATATTCTTCAAAATGCTTTAAAAGCAAATTATGATTTTGAATTTTTTACCTATGCGTCCAAAAAGGATAAACCATTTAAAGCTGTACTATTGGGATTAGATAAAAGTGATCCAGCAATAATAAAAAATCATCTGCTCGAAAAAGGCCTAAAATGCATTGATGTAAAAATTGTTACTAAAAATAAAGAAAAAAAATTAAGGCAAAATTACTCCTCGATAAACTACATTAAAGTTAGATGGGATTACCAAAAGCCAAACAGATCTAAAATCACTGTGTTACAACTGCCAAATGTTCGGTCATGGTTCTAGCAGGTGCCATGTTAAAACCTACTGTGCAAACTGTGCTGGTAACCATAAAACTACAGAATGTAAATCTAACGTTGTAAAATGTGCAAACTGTAAAGGTGCTCACAAGGCCATGTCACCAGAATGTCCAAACAGAGAGACATATAAAAAGATTAAAAAACTCTACCAACTAAAACGACTATTAGGTCCGGTTCCCAAACAAACAAAAAACAGCGGACTGGAATATGTCCAAAATTTTCCAAACTCTTTAAATCAATCTGAAAGCCCAAATGCAAATCAATGGGTAAAACCTCCACAAACAACACAACATAACAACGAAAGTTGTCGAGCTTATTAACAACCTTAGCAAATGCAGGTCGCGATCGGACCAATTTGATGTTATAACCAGTCCCGCATTAAAATTTCTATCCCGATGAATAGCACGGTACTAAAAATGGCTCTATGGAATTCACGGGGTGTCCGTTTCAAAAAAGATGAGCTCTTTCAGTTTTTAAACAAACAAAATGTCGATATTTGCCATCTCTGTGAAACTTGGCTAAACGAAAATATATCTATTAGACACAACAATTATTTTTGCTACAGGTACGACCGGAAACAAGGCAGAGGTGGAGGTGTTGCTTTACTTGTTAAAAAAAATATACCACATGAGTTACTTACAATAAAAAACACAAGACTTATAGAACATATTGGGGTAAAAATATTAACTGGTAATTAATCTCTTAATATATACTCTTGTTACTTCCCGAGTGGCAGAAGAGTAAGTGCCAACAATAAACAAACGTTTATTTCTGACCTTCGCATGTTAACAAACTCAAGCAACGAATTCATCCTAGGAGGGGACTTCAACTGCAGAAACCGCATATGGGGCTGCAACACAAACAATAGTTGGGGTGATATTCTTTTTGAAATGGTCCAGCCAAATCAGCTGGAAATTGTTTCTCCACAGGAATGTTCACACATTCCAACAAACCCACATAGAAGACCATAAACGTTAGACTTTTGTATAACAAATTACTCGCAAATAATTCCATCTATCAAGGTAATAAACGACCTAAGTTCTGACCACCTTCCAGTATTAGTAAGCGTAAACACAAGACTTGACTTAATCTAGTTGAAAACAAAATTTATAACTTCAACAAAGCAAACTGGGCTAAATATTCACGTTTTATAAATAGAAATCTTCCTTCTCAGCCGAGCTTTACGGAAGTGCCAAATACCATGGAAATCGATGATTGGATCTCTTCGTTAACCAATATAATTACAGCAGCAGTAGAGGCTAGTGTCCCAAAAAGCAAAAAAGTGATACAAAACAAACAGTTGCCAAATAATATAAAATTTCTGATTCAATTTAGAAATATATACAGGCGAAATTGGAAAAGATACAGAGACGTAAACGATCACCATCGTATGATCCAACTCAACAAAATTATTCTACATGAAATATCGCAATATAAATGCAAAACCTGGAATAATTTGCTATGTTCACTAGACAAACAATCTGCACATTTTTGGAATATAACAAAAATATTAAAAAGAAAACACAAAAATGTTCCTATACCTAAGGTTAATACAGTCACCTACTGTACGCTAAAAGAAAAATGCAACATATTAGCAGATACGTTCTATCAAAACAATAATGTGGCAAACCATCTCAGCGATAATGAAACTGTATCAGAAGTAAACAGCGCCGTCGACATTATAAAGCAAACCGATATTAGTAACTTTGCTCAGAGCTACTTCCTTAACGCCCAGAATACGCTTAACTACATTAAAGTGCTCAAAAGCAAAAAAACACCTGGTATAGATAAAATTAACAACAAATACTTAAAAAATCTGCCAGGAAGAGGTATATCATATCTCACAAATATATTTAATGAATGCTTAAAACTATGCTATTTCCCAAATGAATGGAAGAAGTCAAAAACAATAGCAATACCTAAACCGAACAAACCTCCAGAATCCCCTAAATCTTATAGGCCTATTAGTCTTTGGTCATCGATTAGTAAAATTCTGAAAAAAATCATAAAGGAAAAAATCTTAGACTTTACTGAGACAAACTATATTTTCCCTACAAACCAATTTGGGTTAAGAAGGCAACACAACACATCGCACCCACTACTTAAAATTAAACACATAGTTCAAAATAATTTTGAAGATAGCAAATCCACAGGGATGGTCCTTCTCGACATCAAATCAGCTTTTGATTCACTATGGCACAATGGTATAATCTTCAAGCTAAAAACGTTTAATTTTCCAGTCGAAATAATAAAAATTATAATAAGCTTCCTTAGCAACAGATCTTTTCACGTCAATATTGGAAACACAAATTCGCGAGAAATTCATACAGACGCAGGTTGCCCGCAAGGCTCATGCCTGTCTCCGATCCTATATAATATTTACACTTCTGATATTTCAACTTTTCCAAATTGCGTAACCACTATTTTTGCAGACGACACCTCAATCATAAGCTCTGATGTATATTACTCAAATATAAAAAACAACCTAGAAAAAGCTGTATTTCATTTACAGAAGTGGAAAATGTTAATAAACTCAGAGAAAACAAAGGCCATCTACTTTACCAGAAAACGTAAATCATGCTTCACCTTAAACGCCACTTCAGCTAGAAAATCACAACATAATATGGCAGGAAAATGTGAAGTATCTCGGTATTGTTCTAGGTTCAAGGCTAAATTTTAAATATCACATTTCATACATAGTAGATAAAACCAACAAAGTCACCAAAATGTTATTCCCCTTGATTAACAAAAAATCGGATCTCTCAATTGAAAATAAGAAAATGGTAATTAAATCTATTTTCCATCCAAAATGTACTACTGTGCTCCTGTATGGTCAAATGTAGCAAACTGTCATAAAACGAAACTGCAAGTAGCTCAAAACAAGCTACTGAAAATGATTTTCAAGCTACCATGTCACTATTCAACCCAAAGACTACATACTCTGTCTGGGTTTCCTACGGTAGATGTTAAAATAAATTATCTAAATGAAAATTTTATACAAAAATGCGAAAACTCAGATTACCAGCACATAAGCGAGCTAACTACTCAATAAGTTTTACCCCTCGACCTTAGAATGTAGACGTCGCTCAAACGGGATTTTTCTCCACATTTTCCCAAAAAAAAAAATAATAATTTGTACACGTTGTCCAAGGTATATACACGATAATTTGAATTTTCCCATTCAACTCGTGCTCCACAAAAAATTATACAGTTAATTCTTGGTGTGGGCTATGAACATTCGTTTGTTGTCAGAATTTCTGGTATATGGAACAGACTTCCCAATGATCTAAAAGTTTTTTATTTTTCTGTGTATAAAGCTAAAGCGATTTTTCGTAGTCACCTATCTTCCTCACAACGTTTGCCTTTCCCCTAGTTGTCATTGTTGTACTTAACATAATATAATATTACATTACCCAAATTATATAATATTGTCATTAATTGGCATACCTTTTAATTGAATTTTAGTTTATTTTTTCTCTTTCCTAAATCTACTATATTTTTTTAATATCACTTATGTACATATATTGTTAAATTGAAATGAATTAAATAATATTGTATCATCCATAAGTAAGATCTCGTTATAAATGAATATTTGTAATATAACATCTATGTTTTTTCTTCTTTTCTTGCTTATGTATTTTAATTATAAGCACATTTTTGTAAACTTTTTACCATATATAGCCCATAATGGGCTCGGTGAAATAAATAAGCAAATGAAATGAAATAAAGTATTCATAATTTTGACCTAAATATAGTTAAACTTAAGTGCTTTATCCACAGAAAATAAATAATATTTAAAATACCTAGAATAAGCAGAACATAAAATTTATAGCTTCCACGTTGAAGTAGTTAACCTCAGTGAATTAATAAATAATAAAAAGAAAGAAACATTTTGTAATGAAAAGTAAAATTTAAGTTAAAAAATTTCAGTTGTTAAATAAACGCAATTAAAAAAGAGACACGTAGTCTAAGGTATAACAGATAAAAAAGACAACATATTGTCTAAAAATAAAATAATTTTTAAATAAATTTACCGAAAGGTAAATTAACTGGCGCCGAGCAAAGTAAAATTAGGTTGAGCAAGGTAAAAAAATTAGCCCCAACAAAGTAAAATTAACCCGAGCAAACCAAATAAGCCCGAGCAAGGTAAAAAATCAGCCCCAGCAAAGTGAAGTGAAACAATCCGAGCAAACAGAGCAAAAGAAACCTAACGTGAAGCAATCCTTAAGTTAAATAATAATGAAGTGCCTTAATAGCAGATGCAAAAGGGAATTTGCTGCTGGACCTCATCTTCACAAACGCTGATTTGAATTAAAGATTTATTATTTAAGTTATATTTATTATATATATTTTTTAATTTTTTATTTTATTGAGCTTGAGATCAATGGCTTTTTTGTATTATTTTTAATTTATTTTATTATTATTCAATATTTTGCTTCAAATTATGAGAAGCTTCTTTAGGGGTTAAAAAAAAAAATATATCTGCATAGTTTCGCTGGGATACCAAACTCAGGCATAGCTTGAAACAAATTTGAACGTATCCAATCCTTGGGTATGCGTTCCTCTAGCCAGACTGTACAAACAAGCGGATGCAATACGCTTTATCAGCGTGTCGCCTCCGGTCTTAAACAGTTCAGCTGGCAACGCATCGGCTTCTGCTGCCTTGTTATTCTAAGCCGGGTAACTGCTTTTTCGATCTCATACTGGCTAGGCAGTATGCACTCAATACCGTCTTCTGGGATTGGTTTTGTGGTATCTTCATCGTTGCAACAGCAGATACCAACAGCCGTGAAAGATAATTGTTTCATATTCATTTTTGCAGGAGAATGTGCCTATAGCAAAGCCTTCAGTTTGGTGTTTTACTCTTTGGTAAAATTTTTACTCCTGAACATTAAGCAGTTAAAGTTATCCTGCAGAGTCGTACTATTTTCGCAGGCATACCAAACTCAGAAATAGCTTGAAACACCTTTGAACGTATGGGGCTGTCAAAAGCGGCCTTATTGTCAACAAATAGATGGTATGTGTCGATCTGTCTTTCTTGGGTTGTTTCCAGGATTTGGCGTAGTGTGTACATCTGGTCGATTGTGGATTTGCCAGGTCTTAAGCCACATTGGTATAGCCCAATTATCTCGTCGACTTTTAATTTCAATCTCTCACACAATACGCTGGATAGAATTTTATTACCAATGGGAAAGAGACTTATTCTCTATAGTTGGCACATACTGTCTTGTCTCCTTTTTTTTGCATACACCTTATCAGCGTGTCGGCTCTGGTCTTAAATAGTTCAGCTGGCTCATCGGCTCCTGCTGT
The DNA here is from genome assembly GCA_963583895.1 of Melanophora roralis. Lineage (NCBI taxonomy): Eukaryota > Metazoa > Arthropoda > Insecta > Diptera > Rhinophoridae > Melanophora > Melanophora roralis. The sequence continues at coordinate 56,645,450 of OY757188.1, forward strand.
CTTGTCGTTCTTAAGCCAAGTAACTGCTATTTTGACCTCATTCTGGCTAGGCGGTATGCACTCAATACCGTCTTCTGGGATTGCTACTGTGGTATCTTCATCATTGCTATTATCAGATACCAGTAGGCGTGAAAAATGGTGTTTCCATGTCCTCAGCACACTTTCTGTATCAGTCACCAGATTACCTTCTTCATCTTTGCAGGAGAATGTGCTTATACCAAAGCATTAACTTTGGTGTTTTACAATCTGGTAAAATGTTCGAACTACATTCGGACTCCTGTACATTTCAATACGCTCACACTCACGCCGTTTCATTTCTCTCTTTTTTCTCCCGACACCTTTCCTTTGCAAGACGCGTTACTACTGACTGCAGTGTTGCCTTGTATGCCGCATTCTTCGCTTCAGTAGCATTACGACACTCCTGGCAAATGACAATACTTTGCCATTGCGCTGCAAAATTTTTGGGACAAGGAGTGCTTTCTTCAAGCCATTGGGTCAATTGAACGGAGTAAGACGTTGCTGTTTGTTGTGTCTGCAGCTTTCATACGTCGCACATAAGGGTATTTTGCCATTCTAGCCGGACATTACTTTTTATTTTTTATAATAAAGCTTCTAGATTGATGAAACCTTTTGCAAAAACATGTATTGTAGTCATAGGCTTTTAAGATTTAAAAATAATGAAAATCTGACCGAGGGGAAAAAAGTTCCCTTTAGAAGAACTAATACCACCTCTGAAAAATTATTTTTTTTTTAAGTTTTCAGTACTTTTGTTAGGCAAATGCGAAACATAAGCGAAAGCTAAAACAATCTACACTTGGACAGTATCGACTTCTCCCCCTTTTGTGGGCGGCGGCATAAAGTAAAATTTGCAAAAATAATGTATATAATAAAAATAATAGATTATTTACGCCCAAATACCATTAATGTAAATTTTTTAAGCTCTTTTGTGTAGGGACAGAAATACCCCCAAGCCCCACCCCCCGAAACAGCCCTGTACAAAAAATTTTGTTTCTATATATTTTACAAGTTTTCACAAAAAAATTATTTTTAATATTGTTTGTCGCTTTTTGGGTAATTTAATGTATTACATTTATCTGAAAATAAGTAAATTATTTATAACAATAACTTATTTACAGAAGTAACAATTAATGTAAAGTATTTAAACAAAAGCTAATTTATTTAAAAAAAAATATATCTTTTTGCAGTAAAAACAGGAGTGCTACTGCTCTTCTTCGTCTGTTTCTTTAAAGACCTCTTCTAAATCTTAATTCTCTTCAAAATCAAGTACAGAAGGAAGCATTAAAGAAACTGCTTTTTTCGTAAACGGCAATGACTTCTTTTTTGCAGTTTGTCTTATGCTAGTCATCAGTAGGTCAAAACTGAGCAAAAGTCTATTAATAATATCTACGTTTTAGTAAACTCTTGAGAACTTTTTTGCAAAATTCTGCTTGTAGATCCGAAAATGTTTCGTGCCTCAGCCACTTCTTCTGATAACAGCCCAATAGACAATTGATCCATTCATTGAAATCTTGTGCATTGTTTATAAACAAATTTTCTGAAATTGTATAAACACTGTTTTGCCGCTGACATGGCGCAATCTCTTCGACATTTTAAAAGTTCACACAATTTTCTATCTAAAAATCGCAATTTCTCTTCAACAGATTTATCTTTACATTCCCGCACTATTTGTAATAACTCTAATCTTATATAAACTTTAAGAAAGCTGTCGTACAGGTATACCAGTTTAGGGGTGGGTAAAAACTACTGCCTCGCACATTCCTTTTTATACATTCAAAGTCAGTGTAAAGCCCAATTTAAGCTGTTAAAAATCAATTTCAATTTACCTGTAATAATTGAAATAAAAAACATTAAAACCATTAATTATCAAAACGTTTTATAGGTACCGTGAAATAACTCCCAAATGAAATAACTCCCAATGGAAAAAATGAAATAACTCCCAAATGAAATAACTCCCAACGAAAATGAAATAACTCCCAACGAAAACGAAATAACTCCCAATTAAAATACATATATATAATGCGAAAACCTTTTGTATCCATAAATTAGATGTTACTAACGTAAAATTATTTTCTAAACAAACAAACCAAATGACTGCCGGCCTCCGTCTGGACGCAGGATAAGTTAACTCTCGTGGATCGAACCGCCGGCTTCGTTACAGCTTTAGGACAGGCGCGTGGAATTGAGGCACCTTTTTGTTTAAATAATTTTTTTAATAAAAAAAGAGTTATTTAGATAGCCGGCCTTCGGCCGGGTGCAAGGAAGGAAACATCCAGTGGATTCGAACCGCCGGCTTCGCAGTAGTCTTCGGCCGAGCAATGGACTTTAAGCTCTACTGCTTTCCATATAAAGCTTCGCCAAATAAAACATGAATTTTATGACACTTTAGTTATGAAGCTGCAAATACTTCCAACGCACTACAGTGTAAAGTATATTCCCCGGCCGAAGGCTACTGCGAAGCCGGCGGATCGAATCCACTAGAGTTTTTTTCCTAGCGCCCGGCTGAAGGCCGGCTATATACCCACGATTTTTAAACCCCAAAACTTTTAAATAAATGTCACCTTTTATACTAGCGTGAATAAATTTTTATAAATGCTCTTTGCTCTTGCTTTTAGTAAAATGAAATAACTCCCAATAAAAATGAAATAACTCCCAACAAAAATGAAATAGCTCCCAATAAAAATGAAATAACTTCCAATAAAAATGAAATAACTCCCAATGATAGAAAATGAAATAACTCCCAACAAAAATGAAATAACTCCCAACACTTTGAAAAAATGAAATAACTCCCAACAAAATTTCATTGGGGGTTATTTCATTTGGGAGTTATTTCATTATGAAATAACTCCCAATTTGTATGGAAAAAAATTGGGAGTTATTTCATTTTTTCATTGGGAGTTATTTCATTTGGGAGTTATTTCACGGTACCCGTTTTATAACCCACAAAAAAGTGAAATTTTCAAAAATTAGCAAAAAAAAAAAAAAAAAAAAAATGGCGCAAAAACGCGCAACGTGTTTTTTCGTCTTAAAGTAGAGATTTTGGGTGTTATTGTGATGAAAACGATTTTAAGGATAATGACTGCTATCACTTTCAAAAACCTTTTGATTTAATTTTTTTAATCAAAAAGTGAACAAAAAACCCTCATTTTTAATTGTGAAGGAATTTTTTCTAAATAAAACTTTAAATAAAATAAGGCAAATGCTTACATAGTCTTTCGCAGAAAAAAAAAATCTATGTAAAAACTTTATTATTTATTTTAGCTACAAAAAATATATTGTAAACCTCTCAAAACCATCAAAGTTAATAAATTGCAGACAAATTTACTTAACTTTCCTGACTTTGACAGTGCCTCAAAACGACAAATCGCAAGCAAAAGATTTGAAAATTCACTATCCAATACAGAATTTTGTTATCTGTCGAGCTGCGCACTCAAATTTTTACATTTCTTAAATTTCCATTTTGGCCTAATGTCCGGTTAGATTGGCAAAATACCCATATGTGCGTCGAGCTTCCGTGCTGTGTCAGATCGTACGTTTCTGCAACAAGGTAGTGATCCAAATCGATGTTCGCTCCGCAGATCGATCTTACGTCTAACACACTGGATAAATGTCTTTCGTTTATCACAACATGATCAATCTGGTTACTCGTGTTTTGATCTGGTGACAGCCACGTGGCTTTATGTATATCGAGATGTCAAAATCTGGTACTGTTTACTAACATATTTTTTGCCGCGGCGAAGTCTACTAACCTAATTCCGTTATCGGATATTTTTTCGTGGTGGCTAAATTCCCCACCTGTTGGACCAAAGATATTTGTCCTTCCTATTTTCGCGTTAAAATCTCCTAGGACGATTTTAAGGTCATGGTTAGGGCAGTGGTCATATGCTCTCTCTATGCGCTCGTCAGTTCGCCCTTATCTTCGGTCGTGGCATGGGCACAGATAAGACTGATGTTGAAGAATTTGGCTTTTATACGAATTGGGGCTAGCCTCTTATCCACCGAAAAAAATCTGGAGCCAAGTTGTTTGAGTTCCCGGCTAACCACGAGTCCACAGCCAGACCCATGTCTTGTTGCATGGCAGCTGTAATACAGAGCGTCGCCTTTTGGTGTAGTTGTGACGCCTTTCCCATTCCATCGCACTTCCTGTAAGGCAGTAATATCGGCCTTGTACTTTTCAAGTACATCCGCCAGTGCGTACACTAACCAATCAATAACGTTCTGGTAAATTCAGTTCATGGAAAAAAAGCAGATAGAACAAAAATTCGTAAGCCAATTAAAGGCTCACCCATCTGTGCGGAGTCTTGACTCCTTTTCACTCCCATCGGACGCGTCCCCAGGTGTACGATAGGCGGGGCCGAGCGTATTGTACAGAGGCTGGACAGAAATGGTCGACCCCCGTACGCTACACTCAGCCCTAGGGTGCAAAAACCCTCGTGGGCCACCTGAAAGGGAGCTACACTTTAAATGGCAAGGTGGTTGGTAGCAGTGCCGAGGCCATGAATGGTTAATTAGTGTCAAAAAAATTAGCCTTTAACAGCTCCCCTCCGACGCTAGGGCACGGGTCGGTTGTAATATTCTTCAGTTGTCTAGTCCGCGTATGCCGTCACTGCATGCGACGGTCCTTTCCTTTACGTGCGTGCTCGTTGGACTTGTATAAATAAATTTATATTTAGAAAATTAGACAGCTTTAACTCGGACAAATCAGACTCTTCAGATTCCGATTCCTTCGGACTTAACGAACTGCTGACGGTCATTGATGACACCATTAATGACCAAACAGAGGATTTACAGACGCAACTGGTGATGGAGGGGCATCTGCACTTGTTGAGAGCTTCCCCGAAAGTGACCGGTGCAGAGCCTGGGAGATTCGTCACTGGGTTCTGACGAGGAGTTAGATATCACCGTGATATCAGCTCCTGGCCAGGGCCAAGGGCCAGATTCTATAGGCGGTGAGCAGGGGTCTTCAGGGGAACAGACAGGTGAAGAAGCCCGTCCAATAATTTCAAATTGGCAAGACGCCGCACAGTGGTATTTTGGAGGCAAAAAAAGCCAATTTTTGACTTAAACTTTTTAAAAATCTAATGATTCTGTTTTATAGAGAAGTGTTTTACTAAGAAAAATCAATATTTTTTTTTTTATTAAAAGTTATATTTTGTCTTAGAAAAAGTTAAGTGAAGCCACGTAAGTATTGTAAAACGAAAACAGGTGAAAATGTTCATGAAACTCAGTAGCTAATGCGTGAAAGATATTTTCATTGTTAATATGTTAATGCCGTTTTTATCGAAATACACAACCTTTTTTTAATTAAAAAAACATATTTGGACTGCATATGTAGTTTAGTAAATACAGCAAATTAAAATAGCTTTATAAAATTCGGTGTTTGCAGGTTTCCTTGGAAAAAAAAGAAGTTGGCTCCGTCTACCTCCGCCCTCTTACTGCAACATAATAAAGGGTGAGAGTCTATTCTTTGAATTTACCCAAAAAAATTCACCGACTTTCGCCGGTCGTTAAACAAACTTGTAAATTTTCTAAAAAAAAGTCAAGAATGCTGCTGCTCAGGTTTTTTTAATAAAATTGTTGCATACATTAAGGCTTAAACTATTTTAATGATATTTTACTTATTAATCATAATAACAATTTGTTAAAAACAGCATTCTTGAATAAAAAATAAAAGCAAAAATATATCAAATATAAAAACGAGTTCATTTTCTGTATCATATAGCGAATTGTGAAAGGAAATTATTAATTGTGGTAATAATGCTGATGTATTAACTGATTTTATAAAAGCAAAGAACCCAGGGGCCAAATCGTCGCATATGTGATCAAATGATTTTGATCGAAATTTTACTTTTTGGGATTGTCTTACTCGATATCGAACAGGGTGTATCGAAATTTTAGATCATGGCATACGATAACGAGTAGGCAATCGAATACCTTAATTTGAAGTGTCATTCGATAGATTAAGAGCTGTCGTAAACAAAAATTTTGTATATATTTATAAGGGCACTGCTATACGTTCAATAAATATCGTGATATTTCTAGTATCACAATATTTATTTAACGTGTAGCATGCAATATTGATGGATCGCGATCCATATCACAGAATGGCCTAAAATATGAAATCCAAAATCCGGATCGCGTGATAAATATTGAACGTGTAGTATTTTCATGATATTAAATCATGATACGTCAGTAAAAAGTGTCAAATAAAAGAAATAAAATAAAATACGCAGTGGAAAAAATTAAACAAATGAAAAGTAAAACAATTGACAAAATTTGTGTAAAGTTTATTGTAATAAAGGGTAATGGCAGAAGACAGTGAAAGCGAGTGGGTTCTGCCGGTGGAATCGGAATTAACCCGCACAGCACAAAAATAACGTAAATACTGACGTGATAAATATTGAACATGTAGCATGCGAGCGTGATCCATCAATCCACTTAAATGGATCACGATCCAAATATCACAATATATATTGAAAGTGTAGCAGTGCCCTAAAGAAAACAAAAATTTCGGTTTGCATTAGTTTTTAAATAAATAACAAAAAATGTAAGTATGAATACATACTTACATATGTATATTAAACCTTTTTAACATGAAAAACATGACTTTCCAATTTAGGACAAATATAAATAAAATAAATGGCAAGCAGAAAGAACTCCTGGCACAATTTATGGCAGAACACCAAAACTTGGCAAAAAACTTAATTCCAAATTGTGGGCAAGGTAAATCCCATGAATGTATTCATTCAATCATATGAGTTTTCCGGGTCAAACTTAATGAATGCCGAGCATAACTTTCCCTCTTATTCGTTTATACATTGGTTAACGTACTTAAATATAGTACTTTGGCACATGCCCACCAAATATTCATTTCCAACGATGTGTTGAAAATTTCCACCAGCCAAAAGTGACAGTGTAGCTGCTAAGTGAAGTTTTGGTGGTACTGCTGATGACATGCCACTTTTTAAGTCGAGTTGAGACAATACAAAGTTAAACGCTTCCTTTCAATCTTAATCGTTTTCGAAATCTAAAAGCAATCACATATTTATGTACAAATAATTAACTTTTTTAATCAATATAAATAAGTTATTTATCTCATACGCTGTATAAGTCAATTAAAGGGGATCGCTTTTACTCCGAAAATGTCTTTTGGTACGCCTGACATTCTCTTCTTCTTCATCAGAAGAAGACGAATAAAACAAAAAGAAGGAATCCATTTTCTATAAAGCAAAAGGAATTAAATACATTTATATTTTAGTTTAAAGAATTTTATATTTGCTTACCTTTTCTTTATATTTGTTATTTTTTAAGAATCATATGTTTTCATTCTACTACAAAGCAAAATGTTCTTTTACATTTTTAAACAAATTTCGATTCGATTGCTTTCGAATGCCACAATCCGGTTATTCGATACGTTACGAAATTTCATTCGATACGAAACCTTATTCGATCACAAATGCGACGATTTGGCCCCCGTGCTTACGATTAATAAAATCGAAATAGTGAAAAAAAAAACAATTCAGAAGCGATTTCTATAGAGGTTGTCCCGTTTTTGATTCAGTTAAGCGCTTATCTAAGCCGAAAGTGGTTCCTGCCCCACCCCAGTCTTTAAATATACCAACTAAAAACATGCCTCCATTAGCACAACCAACTACAAGTCAAGTTTCCTACGCCAACGCATTAAAGTCTAACCAGCCCAATGCACGTTAGCCTACCCAGCCTACAAAACAACAAGAGGTGCCAAAAAATTAACCAACCGGGTCCAGTTTTAGCCGCCTCGAAGCCGTAATTGACAATATGGTTAAACAATTTACGCAGATCATGGCGCAAATGGCTGGCAAAAAATGCAGTCTGCTCTTCTGCAGACTATGCTTAAAAGACCATGAACTGCCTTTAGGGTTTGTTTCTGGAACGCTAACGGCATCCGCCAACACAAAAACGAACTCGAATATTTTTTACTAAACCAAAAAATTGATGTCATGTTGATTTCTGAGACGCATATGACATCTAGAAGTAATTTTAAAATTAGAGGCTATTCTTTTTACGATTCGAAGGATCCCAGTGATAGATCATGTGGTGGCTCGGCTATAATAATCAAATCGAGAATCAAACATCAATGGATGGGTGGTCTCTCTGAATGTTATATACAAGCAACAAACGTTTGCGTTGATGAATTTTTCCATGGCTTAGTTATTTCATCAGTGTATTGTCCACTCAGGTTCTCCATAACAAAGGATCAGTTCAACAGTTTTTACAAATCTTTAGGTTCCCGCTTCATAGCTGCTAAAGACTATAACGCTAAGCATGCGTACTGGGGCTCTCGCCTATTAAGTCCCAGGGGTCGTGTTTTGTTTGATTCCGTATCTAAAATAGGACTTAACGTTATTTCATCTGGACAACCGACATATTGGCCAACTGATCACAATAAAATTCCACACATTATTGATTTTGGCGTAACAAAAGGTATACCCCCGAAACTTACCGAAGCTCAAGCCTCGTTGGATTTATTTTCAGACCACTCTCCCACTATAATCACTATTTTTAGTCGTCATCAAATATCAACTAGTGATATTTTTTCATTTAAAATTGGTTAAAATACAAAAAATTTGTCAGCACCCACTGCTCGGAAAACCAACCGCTAAAAACTCCCGAAGATATCGATGATTGTCTGAGCAGCCTTAATGAGAACATAAAAAAAGCCGTTAATCATGCTTCTTCCCACTATCGTCAGACAAAATACAACAAAATTTTTTCAGCCGATGTGCAACAGCTTTTATCTGAAAAAAGAACAGCCCGAAGAGAATGGCAAAAGCACAGATCACCCCAACTTAAAGCCAAGTTGAAGGAATGTACAAACAATTTATAAAATTTTCTGGAGGTGTACAGAATGGCATCTCTTAAAGAACACCTCGAGGGTCTAGACTCCACTCCTCAGACGAATTATTCACTATGGCGATCAGCGAAATATCTTAAAAGACCCGTTATCGCGAAAACACCACTACGTAATCTGAGAGGATCCTGGGCAAGAAGTGATGAAGAAAAATGTGATCTGCTCGCAAGTCATTTAACAAATGTCTTCACTCCAAATACATGCACTGACATAAGTAAATTACCGCCTGTTGTTGCTAGATGTCCTATGGAAATACGTTTTCAGTTGTCAGATGTCGTAGAGGCTATCAATAATTTAAATGCTTAAAAAAGCTCCCGGCATTGGTCAAATCAGCAAAAAAATGCTCTTGGAGCTGCCTTGCACAGCAAAAAGAATAATTCTTTTTATTTTTAACGCCATATTACGACTAGAACATTTTCCGCCAGTATAGAAAGTTGCCTTGGTAAAGATGATTCCTAAGCCGGGAAAAGATCCTTCAAAGGTGGAGTCTTACAGGCCTATAAGTCTGTTACCAACTATGTCCAAATTGTTTGAGAAATTGCTTAAAAACAAGCTGACTCCGATCCTGAATGAAAACAACTGCATTCCAGATCATCAATTTGGATTTAGAAATCAACATAGTACCATTGAACAAGCCCACAGATTGGTACAGGTTATAAGAAAAGCCTTTGAGAAAAAGAAATACTGCTCCGCGCTCTTTATAGATGTCTCTCAAGCGATCGACAAAGTATGGCATGAAGGCCTGTTAAACAAATTAAAGCTCAACCTTCCATCTAATATTTTCAACCTTTTAGAAAAATACATAACCGGCCGACAATTTATAATTAAAGAGGGAAACCAAATAAGTTCTTCTCAACCAATAGGGGCTGGTGTACCTCAAGGGAGTATACTAGGTCCAATTCTGTACTTGCTTTACACAGCAGATATGCCCACAAACAATCTTACTCATACGTCTTCATTTGCTGATGATACCGCCTTTCTCAGTATTCATAAAGACCCTAAAGAGGCCTCAAAACAACTTCAACATCACGTATCCCAAGTAGAAAAATGGGCACAAAGTTGTGGGGAATAAAAATAAATGAACAAAAATGCACCCACGTTACTTTTACGTTACGCAAGGAAACGTGCCCCCCAATTCTTATTGACAAACATACGGTGCCTCAACGAATTGAGACGAAATATCCTGGCATTCACCTGGATCGCCGCCTCACATGGAAGTCACATATAGAGGCGAAATTGACACAGATGAAACTTAAAACGTCCCAAATCCACTGGCTAATCGGTAGAAACTCTGTGCTACGTCTGGATTGTAAACTTTTACTTTACAACTCAATTTTGAAACCAATTTGGTGCTACGGGATACAATAATGGGGCATTGCTTCCGCCTCCAACATTGAAAAAATTCAACGCCGTCAAAATAAAATCCTAAGAATGATAACTGGTGCTCATTGGTACTAAAAATAGCAACATCCACAAAGATCTGCAAGTTCCACTAATTAAATGCGAAGTTTTTAATTATGTGGACAAGTATTTAAACAAGCTGAAAACACATCCAAATCCGCTCGCTCGAAACATTTTGCAACATAGTGGACACACTCGTCTGAAAAGAAGGGATACTACTGCACTTAGATGAAACTACTGAATTAATTAATTTTATTGTGAGAACTTGAATTTTAGTCTGGCACTGGCTGGTCTAATAAAAATTAAATAGTTTTAAGTTTTGAATACTTATGGTTAGTTCGCCAAAGGCGAAGATTCAATGATAAATATATGAAAAAAAAGCGATTTCTCAGTAATTTTTATAAACGCTGGAAGAAATCGTACAAAAAAACTCGTATTTTTGTGCTTGGCTAAAAAGTAAGATCGGAAACAAAAATCACTTATTGTAAATTTTGAATGCCACAAAATTTTTTTTAGATATGTATATTGGAAGTATCACTTGCTGATGATCAACCAAGTTGTTCCAAGAGAAAGGAAAGACCTGTTAAGGAATTCGATAATTGCAAATGAAGTAGTAAAAGGCACAAAGCTTCTGATTTAGCATCCCAGTAAACCCAACAACAGTTACTAATGGCAAGTGCAGTAACGAGAGCAAAAAATTAATCACAACCATATATTCTTTCGTCAATCGCGCTAGCGTTAATGTTGGATGCAAAATTAACAAAACATCAGTAGGAGACAATAAAATATGTTTTGGAAAAAGGGGAATATGATATATTACCACCTTATAAGTTTGATAGATCACACCATAAAGCGTCTATTTGAAAGTTTTTTGCGCGAAAAAGTTAATGATATGCACAACTTAAATTACACTCTTACGTCGAAGTCGGGTTGCGATGGATCTTCTGGCCAAGCAGAGTACAATCAGTGTTTGCCAACTGATGCAAGCGACAGGAGTCTGCTATTAGCATCGATGATACCTTTAAGTTTAAAGTCAAACACTGAAAAAGAATATTTGCGTAATAAAAGTCCATAATCGACCAGGTACTGTCGTCCAATTTTCTTTGAAATTACTAAAAAGAGTAAAGAAAAAGTTTAAGCGGTTGTTGAGAACGTGAAGTCCGATACTGCTGCTTTGGAGAAAACGAATGTTGTAATATGCGGCAAACAATTCAGTGTAAGACACAATTTAGTCTTCACGATGCTAGATAGCAAAACGGTTCAGTCTGTTACAAGTCCTGCTTCAGCAGCAGAAATGAACGCATAATTTTAAAGAATAGAATTGATAATTAGGCTTGTAACTACTGATACATTGAAAGGAGATTATTGATGCAGCAGTACTTCCTATTGGTATGGTCTCCGAGGAAGCAGGAAAAGCTCGTAATAAAGATAATAGGAAGTATAGATTAATGTTTTCTAGAAAGTGCAATAGAACTTCAACAGATACTGATGTTTTGCTTTGTTTGCTTGCATCATCTGATCCGTACATAAGTAGTTAAAGACGTCAACCTCACAAACATTTTTAAGAACTGGATGATGTAGTTTAAGAAATGTTAGTTGACGAATAAATAAAATTTTTACTATTTTAGACTTATTTTGTTTATACTTATATATGAATATTAGGGTGGTTTTATAAAAATCGATTTGGTATAAAAATATGATTGTAAAAAATTTTACCTAAATCGGACTTTGCCCTCTCGTGCCAAAAAATCCCTGATATTTTAAAAATGGATTACAAGGGGAAAATATTACCTTTTATTCATTTTATTAAACATTTTTATATTTTAAGTTAAGTTTGAATTAAGATGATAAAAAATTTGTAATATTCAGGAAAATATCTTTTCAATTAAGCTATAAAAACTAAAATCGGCTAAAAAACTGCAAAGTTATTTTGGTTTCCCCAGACAACTAATGTGTTGTAGACCACCCGATTAATGCACTCGGGCCCAATTTTTTAAATTTATTGAAATTATCTACAACAACATCGTTCTTGTAATCTTTTAATTTCATAATATTCGAATAAAAATATTTCGTCTGGGGTTTGGCTACTCGTTTTAATAAATTTAAAAACTTAGTCAAAAATTGATTCGGATTTCATGTGAGGTGAGCGGTGGGTGGTGAGCGTTGGTAGTGGCTGATGTCATTGAAACTCTGCACACAGGTTTCGTTTTTTATGCATGGGAGGTGGGTTTTGCTGATGTAAATAAAACTCTGCACACAGGTTTTGCTTGATGATGTATGAGATATGGGCGGTGGGCAATTTGGACGAAATTCAAATTTTTTCTTAATTTAGTCAATACAATGCTCGATGCCAACTTTCAATAGTTTAGGACCACTCCTTCTATTTTTTGCACAAAAATGTATGAAGCAATACCACTGTGCGCCGTAATACCTCCGACTGAGGTATCATCATTTTTAGGCACAAGAAGCGATAAGCGTCATTAGATCCTCATTGGTCTATCTGCATAAGATGGCCCAGAGGGATCCAAGGTCGTTCACCGTTAAGGAGAGGCGAAAGATCAGGAGACATCGGTAAGACGTGAGGAAATTCGAAAGAGTTTATGACTTCACCTTTGATATCGCCAAGAATTTTACAATACCCGGATTTTTCGAAACAATTCTTAATTACAGTAGATGCGTCGAAAGTTGGCTGTGGAGCAATATTGAGTCAGGATTTCAACGGAAATGATTTACCTATATCTTTTGCTTCAAAATCCTTTAGCATAGCTGAACAGAAAAAACTAATAAAAGATCTCGAACTTTTGGCAATTCACTTTGCTATTACCCAGTTTCGTCCTTATGTATATCGCACTACCTTTACAGTTCTCTCAGATCATCCACCATTAATTTATCTTTTTAACATTAAAGATCCCTCGTCTAAATTAACTAAAATAAGATTAGAACTTGCAGAATATAACTTCAATGTCGAATATATTAAAGGGGAAAATAACGTAGGAGCGGATGCCTTATCTAGAGTTTCTATTCAAGAACTGAAATATGTAAACAATCAAGTACTTTCAGTACAAACGCGTGCAATGACAAGAAAAAGTGACGGGGAAAAAGTTGAACTAAATAAATCTGTTGAGAATAACGACAATTTGAAACTAAAAATTCATAATAAATTTTCACATAGCTTTAACAAAAATTCTGTAAAAATAGGAACAAAAATTATTGAATTTGATAATAATAAAATATTGCGCATAAATATATATAACAAATTTAAGAAACTGCTATCTGTCGAATTTGAGCTCGTTAACGAGACTATTAGTTTAGACTATATGCTCTCGCGGCTGGAAACTGAAGCCAACAAGTTCAATATTCACAGTGCAGAATGGTCAAAAGATTACATATTCTTTACGATTTGTCCAATTCAGAAATTGAAAGATTATGGTAGCAAAACCTTGAAAAGTTTAGAAATTGTTCTTACAGAACCAATTGTGACAATTATTGATGAAAATAAAAAGAAAGAACATATATATGCAGATATATCATAATGATCCGATCCTAGGCGAACATTGTGGTCAGAAAAAATTGTATGCGAAAATTCGAACAAAATATAATTGGAAGAATATGACAAGAGATATAGCTAAATTCGTAAGAAATTGTTCAAATTGTTATTTAAATAAGGTTAGGACAGCAAATATTGAAAATCTCGTTTTGACGGCAACTCCGACAAAGGCATTTGACATTATTGTTATAGATACAATAGCCGCCCTGCAACTATCTACTTACGGTAATAGACAAGGCGAATTCATAGAGAAGGTGATCTCGACAGATCAGCTGACTATTTTTTGCTCGTGCAATTTTCCTCACAATATGTCAAAAGTTTGTCTATGTGCTTCTTCTTAGTTTAAAAAAATTACGCGTCGGTTAGATTTTTAAACTAAAAATTTAAAAAAGTGTTTTTAATTAACAAACAGTAAAACCAAATGATGCGTTCTTGTGCTTTGTGCAAAAAAAAAAAAGTGTAAAATTAGTTTTATTCACGTTTTTCTTCTGCAAATAATTTGTTTTTTTTTAATGATGCCATATCCAAATTATTTGTTTTTTTTTTAATGATGCCATATTTGTGTTTGACATTATAGGGACAAATTTTTCGCAATGCGTTCACCTTGTATGAATTCGCCTTGGGTAATAGATATGCTTTGACTTTAATGTGTGACTTATCTAAGTATTTGGTAACAATCGCTATCCCAGACTAATCGTCACAGACCGTTGCTCGCGAAAATTTTCTCAAGTTTCATTTTAGTGTATGGAAATATAAACACAATTAAATCCGACTTAAGAACCGAATTTAAAAATGAAATTTTAGCTGAATTGTGCCAATTTCTAAAAATTTAAATCAAATTTTCGACTAGTAGAGCGTAATCACCGTGTCTTCAACGAGTTCATTCGAGCATATTTAAATGAAAACTTATCCGATTGGGATACTTACTAATACTATTTCACATTCCATCACAATACTACTTCCAACACAGTCTTTGGAAACAAATGTACACCTTTCGAATTGGTTTTTGGGAAAAAGGTAAAATTGCCAAATGAAATAAACGCAAATTTAGGTCCAATTTATAATTTAGAAAATTATAGCAAAGAAGTTAAATACAGACTACAAGAAACTAACAGAATAGCAAAACAGCAAATTGAAAAACAAAACGAAAGGAACAAATATTTTTATGATAAACATGCAAAACCAATAACTATTAAAATTAACGATACTGTTTTATTGAAAGTAGAACCATATGATAAGCACAGAAACATATGTGATGGTCCATATGTTTTAAAAGATATAAATTAAGTAAATATAACCATTTTTAATGAAAAAACAAGTAAAATAAAAACTGTTCATAAAAACAGAATTAGAAAATATTAAAAGAAAACTCTATCTGTATAATACCTAACCTAAGTTTCAAAACATAGAATTTCTAAACGAAAAAAATAAATAAATAAAAAAAAAAACAAAAATCTGTATGTATGTATGTAACTAAGAAGAAAATCAATTACAATCTTTTACAAAACTTGAATATAAGAATTACGAAAAATTATGAAATAACCAAAGTTCTACTTATATCCTTTTTATATAATAATAAGTAAATAAATTTAAGAAAATAATTTTAATTTTATATTTCAAAATTTCTTATATAAAAAGGGAGGTGTAGTGCCAACCCTGCATGTATTGGTCTTTTGTATTTCTGTGTTACCCTGTCGAAGGTCTCACACTTATTAAACTAACCTTTTGTTACGCTAATAAAAAACAAGTCAGTCAGTACTCGCCACTCAAATAGAACGTTTGTTTTAATTAAAAGAAATAAGATGATACAACCTTTTGTTCTTGGACCCTTTATCTCTCTTTACTCATTCTTTACTATTTTCTAGCTTGTTTTCTTCCCTCCAACCTCTTACGCCCTAAGATTAATGTATGTTTAAAATGGAGACGTATTGGGCAATTGACCCTTTTTTCTTTAGTTTACTTTACATAAAATTGATAGTATAAATAAAAGTTTTAAAGTTCTTTTAATATGCAATCCTAGAATAAATCATTATTAAGTTATTCATTAGGCCAAACTTTGTAGCACATAACTTGTGAAACCCTTTAAACTAGCTTTAAATACGAATGAAACATATGGAATACATTTTAACCATTATTAAATGTGAATACATGAAAATTCAATATTCAGTTTTTTTGCCCATCCTGCAAAGTTATATTTTGAGAGACTCCTTTTTTGCATTTTAGCTAACAATATGTATGTATGTATACAATTTTTTTTTCATTTGATGTCATTTTATTTATAATGGGTAATTTTGCTACACCTTTAGAGTAATTTTAAATAAATAACTATGGCCCTTATTATCGAATATCAATTTCATATTATGAGCTGGCAGCACGGTCGAAATTTTTGTTGCGCACCGAATTTTCTATCGAATGTATTTTTGCTTTCGACAAAGAAATGTAGTGGGTAAAATTTTTTAGCCCTCGAATGTAGGTCATAATAACAAATAAAAATTCGTTCGATCAGCTTATTCTATCGCAGTCGAAGATCGAATTTTGTTCATAATAGGCACCTATACTTTAACACATGACAGCATTTTCATAAAATTTTTGCACATGTATTATCATGTATTTTAAGTTTCAGTATGTTATTGAAAAAAAATTTTGACTATAAAGCAGGTTTGCAATAAAGGAATTACGTTGGCAACTGACTGACTGACTCATTCATCATTTTTCACGATGTATATATCCACTAAAGGTTGAATCAACCTTAAGACGGGACTTCGGGAGGTTCGGACCCGAAAGGGGTAAAAGTGGGTAAAATATTGAAAAAAGGAATGTTAATATCTCCTTAACTGTACACGATAGAAAAAAAATTAAAATCAAAAAATAAGCGGACATGTGTTTCACTTTTTCAAAGGTTAAACCCTTAGGGGTAAAAAAAAGGTCCACTTTGTAACTTGATTTCGATTTTTTGAGGAAGCTGTACTGACGCTATCGAGCTCCTTTAGGGAGGCTACGACAATGTCCTGCCCCCGACCCTTCCCAGGGGCAGGAAGAAACCGCCCTGGTGGTCATCTACCATAGATAAGACCCGCAGAAAATGCAGGAGACTCTTTAATGAGGCAAAGAGGACGGGCAACTGGACTCTGTAAAAGACCGCACTGAACAAGTTTAAGAACGAAGTGAGGAGTGCCAAACGCGGTACTTGGAGGAACTTCTGTTGCAGCGTTGAGAACTCGTCTGAGATGAGCCGTCTGCGCAAGCTCTTGTCCAAATCGCCCGTCGTCCCTGGCTATAATCAGAAGGATGACGGAACTTGGACTACAAACAGCCACGAAACACTGGAAGTACTGATGGACACCCACTTCCCGGGATCTCACAATGTCTCGGATAGGGAGCCCACGAATACCACCTATAATCGGTCATCCACACCGATTCAACTGGATAATCATATGCTGCTTTGGGCGATCAACAGCTTCAAACCATTTAAGTCACCTGGACCGGATGGACTGATTCCAGCGGACCTGCAGCGTAACGTTGAGCTAGTTACTCCATGGCTTCTCAATATTTACGAGGCTTGTCGCTCCTGGTCATATATCCCCACACAGTGGACGGAATCAAATGTTGTCTTCATACCTAAGGGAGGTAAGACATCGCACACAAAAGTAAGTCTCACGTCTTTCTTGCTTAAGACACTTGAGAGGCTGGTCGACGTGCACCTTAGGGCGACAATCCACCCCAGTCTCCTATCGGGGTCCCAACACGCCTATACCAAGGGCAGATCGGTGGAAACGGCTCTCCACTCGCTAGTTGGTTATATTGAAAAGTCTCTTGAATTTAGGAACTATACACTTGTGTCGTTTCTGGATATAGAGGGCGCTTTTAACAACGTCAACCCACCAAGTGTCCTCCGGGCTTTGCGCGAGACAGGGGTTGATGACTCTCTGTTTGCATTCATTTCCGACCTGTTGGAACGTAGAATGATAAAGTCTATAATTGGTCAGGCTGAGGTTACGAGATCGGCTAATAGAGGAACCCCTCAGGGAGGTGTCCTATCACCATTGCTGTGGAACATGACACTGAACTTGTTGCTCAGGAATATGGACTCAATGGGACTAAGGACTATCGCATACGCGGATGACGTGGCAGTTGCGATATCTGGAATCCATCTAAATACCATCTCTGACGGGATGGAACTGGCTCTAAGGACATTAAGTGAGTGGAGCAGAGAGAACGGTTTATCTATCAACCCTTCAAAAACGGAGCTCGTACTGTTCTCGAACAAGTACAAGATTCCTTCATTTAAACTCCCGACGCTGAACGGGGTAAGACTGACTTTGGCGGATAGTGCGAAATATCTAGGAGTCATTCTGGACAGCAAGCTGTCCTGAAAGCAGAAGGTGGTGGCGAGAGCGGCGAAGGCACAGACTGCGATGTATGTGTGCAAACGCGCCATTGGTAGAACCTGGGCACTCAGTCCCCGTAATGTAAGCTGGGTCTACAGGGCGGTAATAGAGCCGGTTCTATTTTATGGAGCCATGGTCTGCTGGAAGGCTATGGACTCTGTCACGAATCGTTGTCGTATTGAGAGAGCGATGCGCAATGCGGCGATCCAAATAACAGGCGCAATGAAGACGACTCCGACTAGGTCGCTTTTTACCCTACTCAATTGGCTCCCAGCGGACCTTCTAGCGAGGAAGCTGGCGCTGAACACCGCGATAAGGCTGCATGCTGTGGAAGGATGAAAGCACAGGACAAGCGGCCACGCGAGTATTATCGGGACGGTCGATATTGTTCCCGATCTGATTGACTACTGCACACCGGAACCTTTCATCCGCAGGAAATTTTCCTTCGTTGTTTCAGAGGGAGGGGCGGATGAATTGATCTCCTCGGGACCCATCGATCTGGAGGTGTACACGGATGGGTCTAAGAGGAGAACTGGTGTTGGTGGAGGCATATACATTCTTCAGGCAGGAGTCCGGATTTCATTTAGACCTCCGGATGAATGCAGTATTCTGCAGGCTGAATTGTCAGCGATATGCAAGGCGGCTAACTGGTTGCGGTATTACAAGATATTCGGCAGGAATATCGGGATCTTTACTGACAGCCGTGCTGCCATCAGGTCCATTACTGATGTATATTCAACATCACAACTGGTCCGTGAATGCCGGGCATCCTTGAACTGGATGGCGATGCATTCTGAAATCACCTTGGCGTGGGTGAGGGGACACGGGACCAATACGGGTAACTGTGCTGCTGATGCACTTGCCAGAAATTGTGCCAGATTGGATTATCGGGCAATTGACCACTTTTGTGGCATCCCCCTCTCCTCTTGCAAATTCCGCGTGGATAAATATTGTCGGGGAATTGCAGAGGCTAGATGGTCTGACGAACCCAGGTGTGGAACTACTCGAATAACCTGGCCGAGGATGGATCCGGACCGTTCGAAGTTCCCTCCTTGATTTAGATAGGAGAATGATAAGGGACACCGTGGCCGCAATCACCGGCCACTGCTGATTTGGCACCCATGCCGAAATATTGGGATTGCCTTGGAATGACTTCTGTAGAAGCTGTCAAGACGAAGAGGAGACCTAAAGCGTAAAGCCTCTCTTGTGCTTTTGTCCGGCACTGGAGGACATTCGGATCAGGCACTTCGGTATCGGTAGACTGAAGGGCCTGTCGGACGTGGCCAACATTGGCATAAACAACCTGGCGTCCTTTATCAGGCATAGCGATTGGTTTGGGGAAAGCGGCCCGTATGGGACGACTACCGCTAACTACACATGGTAACTTTCCTTCTGACTCTCTATCTTTATCTCTATTGGTCTAATCTAATTTATCTTTTTCTTCTTCTCTTCTGTTCCCAGGTATCACAAAGGGACCGAGGAAACCGACCCAAGTGGGCTGCATAACTATTACTTCAACACTTCCGCAGCCGCCTGTTCTACCTAACCTTACCTAACCTAACTTGATTTCGTCAGGTATCAACAATATATAAATATGTATGTTTTTGACCCTAAGACTATGGTACAGAAAAAAGGGTACAATATACATATTGGTACCTTTTAAATACGCTTTGTAACTTCTTAACCAACAAAGGTAGTAGCCTAATTTCAATTGCGTTTGACAGGCTCAAAAAATATAATCAGCCTTATTAAAAGTGTCGTTGGCGTATTTCGACAGTTATCGTAGTCGTTGGCGTTTTTAATATTTTTCGGTACCATGTAAAATTAACGACAACGACATTTTTGTAATAGAACAAAAACACAGAATGTTTCAAAATTTTTACAATTTTAGTAAATTTTGTGTAACCCTGTTGTATAAACTGTCAAAAAATCAACTGTTGGCGGTGATAAAAATAAAAATTATTAATAATACAAATTATTTTTTATTTAAAATGTTAAGTGTTGCCAAATTTTCGTCATCTGAGGATAAAGAAGAGTATACTACTTCTGAGTACAATACTATGCATAGGGAGTTACGGCAAAAGTCAAACATATTTGCCATGCCAAATTCCAAGTGAACAATTTTACTTAATGTATTTTAATTAAATTTAGGTCTATTTTAAGTTTTGTTAGATACTTTAGACTCAATAAGGATGCTTTTAAGTATGTCCTTGACAAAATTGCTCCGAAATTAGAATAGCCAATAAGGCTTACATGTTTGCCACATATTTTCCAACTGAAGGAAAAGGGTGCTGGTATTAACACAACACCAACTTAAGCTAATCTTCTGTTAGCAAAGTGTTTCATAAAGTCATTGAGTTGACCTGCAATTTCACTATACTCTTCTTTAACATTTACTTTATTAATTTCACTTGTATTTGTATATATCTATTTGCTAAACTTGATTCTTTTTTTTTATTTTTGGTTTTAATTTAAAAAAAAAAAATTAAAAAAAAATCCTTTAATTATATTTTTGAGTATAGCTACTACTTTATTTTGCTGAAATCCATTTTTCTAATAATTTTTAATATATTTTTTAACTGTCGTTAACTAATACCTTAACGACGTTTTTTAAAGTATTTGACATTTATATGTTTATGGTAATTTTTTTAAAATATTGACCTCAAAGGGCAGAAAGTTAGGTATTAGTACTTTTTGTAACATCTAAACTAATCAAGATAGAAACATAATTCAAATTGCGTTCGACAAGTCTCGGCAAAATATGAAGATGTTTTTAATACTTTTAAGAAGTTTTGGACCCTAAGAGACAGAGAAAAGGGTACAAATTACATATTGGTACTTTTTGTAACTTTTTAACCAATTAAGGTAGAAACCTTATTAAATTGCAATTGACAGGTCTCGAAAAATTATTAATACACATATTTTTTGGACTTTTTGGAAAATTTGTAGTAGTGGTAGAAAAAAGGGTCAAAATTACATAGACACTCTTTGTAACTTTTTAACCAATAAAATCAGAAACAAAATTAACATAGCGTTCGACAGGCCGGGACAAAATAAATAAATTTTTTGGAAATTTTTTAATATTTGAACCTTTAAGGGCAAAAAAGGGCACAAATTAAGTATCAGTACTTATTGTAACATCTAAACTGATTCAAATTGCGTTCGACAGGTCACGAAAAAATACGAATATGGTTTTTGGCACTTGTAAGAAATTTTGGATGAGGGGCAGAAAAAAGGGGTTAACATTATATATGGTACATTTTAGATACCTTTTGTAGCTTTTAAAACAATAAGGGTAGAAACATAATTCAAATTGCGTTTGAAAGGCCACGAAAAATTATAAATATGTTGATACTTTTTTTGAAGTTTTGCTTTTTAAGGTGTAGAAAAAGGGGTACAAGTTATATATTGGACCTTCTTAGACACTTTTTGTGATCTTTCAACAAATAAAAGTATAACCATAATTCAAATTGCAATCTCGAAAAATATAAATATGTTTTTCAAATTTTGTACCTTATTGATAGGAAAGGGTAAAAATTATATACATATTGGTTATTTTTAGATACTCTTTATAACTTCCCAACCAACAAAGAAACATAATGCAAATTGCATTTGAATTAGAATAGGGGTAAATTCCCACTCTTTCAGTATACACATATGAAAGAGATAGCTTACGACACCGATAAAGGCCAAATGTTAACTAAGTTTGAAAAAATTAAATTTGTCAAGTAATAAGACTACAAATATAAACTAACAACTTATAGCTAAGATTGAAGTTCAAAGTATATAAAAAGTGGCCAAAAAGTACTTTTTCCAAATTTTTGGTACTTTATTGCATGTATTAAGATTATGACCCTGGATACATTTATAAAATTTTCATATATTATTGACCCAGAAATCGAAGTCAGCAAAGTGACAAAATATCCCTTATTTTAATTTTTTGTCATTTTTGCATTGTTTAAACATATTGATTACAGAAAGATGAAAAATGATCTGTCGTAACCGATTAAGGCTAGAAGTCAAGTGGGTGAACAAAAAATGAGTTTTTCATATTTCTGGTAGTTTTTTTGTATTGGTTTAAAATTTTAATAATGAAATATGAAAGTAAGGTAAATAAAAAGTACTTTCTTCCACTTTTTGTGTACATTATTACATATTTTACAAATAGAAAATTGAAGATTCTGAACTGAGATTATGTAAAAAATTATAAAAATTTTACATTTGTATGCTTATAGTACGTTTTTGCATTAAGTACTTTGTTTTAGTTTATAATAAAAGCTGCGCTTACGAAGTAGCGGGTTGATTACTAGTTTAGCTATAAATGCTTAAATGAATGTGGGCCTGTTCGCTGTTCACTACACTGCATAATGAGCACAATCTTTTACTGAAACTGAAATAAAAATTTAAATATAGGTAAATAATGCAACATTTAGACACATTTTTTTAAACAAATTTTTTAGTTTAATATGATTTTTTTAGCCCTTAATAAAATGATGCAGTACAGTAATGCATTTATGAACGGTGCTGTGTTACAAGCCAGAAAATTTAATTTCTCTTGCTGTTTAACATGACATTGATTCAGTATTATGTATAACTATTATCAAATTAATATTATTTTCAACGTTTATGCACTTAAAATGACAAAGGAAAATTTACATAAGGCTGATGTTGATGTGTTAATTTTTTTAAAAGCAGTAATTTTCCATTTGTAAATTATATGTTTTTGCACTGATACTGTGATGTCTAAACCCTTAGTAAGCGCTGTTCAAAGAGCACTGAGAAAATTTTGGCACGCAACCGAAATCGAAATTTAAAAATTTTTTTACAACTCTTATAATAAAAGCATTGACAACTCAATGGACCAAGTTAAATTTTGATTAAACTCAAACCCTTAATTTTCCCTAATGAAAAACAGTGGCGGGAGTTAAAACTGCATTTCCCTCGAACAGGGTTGGGAAACAATTTTTAGTGCATAGATACTGGGTACCGTGAAATAACTCCCAAATGAAATAACTCCCAATGGAAAAAATGAAATAACTCCCAAATGAAATAACTCCCAACGAAAATGAAATAACTCCCAATCGAAAAAAATGAAATAACTCCCAACGGTAAAAATGAAATAACTCCCAATGTTTGGGAGTTATTTCATAAAAGTCACAAAAAAGTGAAATAACTCCCAAATGAAATAACTCCCAACAAAAATGAAATAGCCCCCAATTACAAAAAAAACAATTGTTTTATGAAATAAGTCCCAACGGAAATGAAATAACTCCCAACAATAATGAAATAACTCCAAACGAAAATGAAATAACTACCAACGAAAACGAAATAACTCCCAATTAAAATACATATCTTTAATGCGAAAACCTTTTGTATCCATAAATTAGATTTTACTAACGTAAAATTATTTTCTAAACAAACAAACCAAATGACTGCCGGCCTCCGTCTGGACGCAGGATAAGTAAGCTCTCGTGGATCAAACCGCCAGCTTCGTTACAGCTTTAGGACAGGCGCGTGGACTTTAATCACCTTTTTGGTTAAATAATTTTTTTAATAAAAAGGAGTTATATAGATAGGCGGCCTTCGGCCGGGCGCAAGGAAAGAAAAATCCAGTGGATTCGAACCGCCGGCTTCGCAGTAGCCTTCGGCCGGGCAATGGACTTTAAGCTCTACTGCTTTCCATATAAAGCTTCGCCAAATAAAACATGAATTTTATGACACTTTAGTTATGAAGCTGCAAATACTTTCGATGTACTACAGTTTAAAGTATATTCCCCGGCCGAAGGCTACTGCGAAGCCGGCGGATCTAACCCACTGGAGTTTTTTTTCCTTGCGCCCGGCCGAAGGCCGGCTATATACCCATGGTTGTAAAACCCCAAAAATTTTAAATAAATGTCACCTTGTATACTAGCGTGATTAAATTTTTTTAAATGCTCTGGTATATACACTTGCTTTTAGTAAAATGAAATAACTCCCAATAAAAATGAAATAACTCCCAACAAAATTGAAATAGCTCCCAATAAAAATGAAATAACTCCCAATAAAAATGAAATAACTCCCAATGATAGAAAATGAAATAACTCCCAACAAAAATGAAATAACTCCCAACACTTTGAAAAAATGAAATAACTCCCAACAAAGTTTCATTGGGGGTTATTTCATTTGGGAGTTATTTCATTATGAAATAACTCCCAATGAAAAATAATGAAATAACTCCCAACGCATTGGGAGTTATTTCATTATGAAATAACTCCCAATTTGTATGGAAAAAAATTGGGAGTTATTTCATTTGGGAGTTATTTCACGGTACCTAGATACTGTTCATTAAAAAATTATTATATACCTACATATGTATATAAACCTATATTATTACGGTCAAAAGTACATGGAAGACATATATTTTTTATTGTTTTTTTAAAACGATTAAATAATTAAAAAAAGTTGGTAATCTTAGTGACTTTTTTAAAGGTTAAAATAAAATTTATCGAAAACTCGATAAAGTGAACCTATTTAAAAATTAAAAAAAAATGTTGAGTTAATATATATATTTATTATGGAAATGCTACCATATGTTTAAGAGGTGCGACCTAAATGGGAATTTATGCAGGATAGTGATCCCAAACCTTCCTCAAAACTTATCGAGGGCATGGTTTCAGTAGAAAAAGAATTTCGAAATAGACTGGCCATCTTAATCTCCAGACTTAAATTTGATTGATCTCTGGGGAGTTCTAAAAAACATATCAGGCACTATAAATCAAAAAAACAGAACTGATATAAGGGAAAAAAAAATCAAAAAGGAATGGTACTCAAAACCTCCGAAAGTATGTGCAAATCTAGTAGGAAGATTCCATCAAAGCTGCGAAGAATTATTTAAGATAAACGGAGCTTTAACTACGTATTAACCTTTTATTCAAACCTGGAGTTAAAAGATAAAAAAATTTATGTATGTACGTATGATGTATTTTAGTTGAAAAAAAAAATTAAATCGTTTTTTTTCAGACTACTTTTTGAATTAGGGGTTCCCTGTTTTATTTTAGGGAATGGTAAGCAAAGCTGAAAATCGATTTTCGATTTTACGATCAACGATCTCAATCTCGATTTTCAAAGTCGATTAATCGAAGCTCATAATCGATTATAATTCAAAGTTGATTTTTATAATGATGCTATATTAAAAAGAATATATATCCTCAAACATGATCTTTAAGTAAGTTAACTAAACTCTCCCCAAGAAAGAAAGGTATTTCTGGAAAAGGTGCACTTACCTACTGAACAAATTACAAAAAACGCAGGTCATAAATAAATTCGGATAGTTTACCTTCATTCATCTATTATAACATCAATATATAAAATGAAAACAGTCTGAAAATTTAAATACGCACACACAACAGATATACACATTTAATTTTAAATGATGGCAAGTTCTTTCTACTGTACTGTTCAATTTTTTCTTTTCAATTGTTAAAAATTTTTTCCAAATTTAAATAGAATTCATTTTTTATATAATTTTTAAGGTGATTGTTACAAGTTTTAAAATAATACACTAACGCTTCATATTGACACATGAGTTTTCAGTGCAGATAGTTTAAAATAAATTGTTATAAAAAACATAATTCTTAAACTTTCTAGCATTTTAAAATTTTTTAGGTAAAATCGATTATTTGGGATCAGTAATCGATTTCAGTATAAAATGGTTATCAAAAAGTCGACTACAAGAAACCGATTTTTTGGGGGTCAAAATCGGGTTTCGACTACAATCGAAATGGATTTATCATTCCCTATTACATATATGGGTATAAAGCATAACCCTACCAGAACAGTGACCATGACCAGGTAGTCTCGTCAGCCCAGCTGATCAGTGCCAAGATGTCAAAATTATGCTCTCCCTGTGAAAATAAAACAACAAAAATTATTACTCATCGTTTTTTTCTATGAGCTTTTGTTTGACACGTTGGTACTAATTTGTAGTTGTTGCAGGGACGAGATTACCTGATTAGTTGTATCATGACAGTGACAATCATTTGACCGGTATTTCGGTCACTATTTTCTATCATTTTCTTAAGGGCGATGTGAAAAAAAATAACCGAAACTTTGTGTACGTGTGATCTTGCATCTCTGTCGCACCTTCGGAAATAATAGAAATATTAGTCACAAATGACCGAAAAAAATGTTTTAGTGCTAGTTTCGGTCACAAATTTCTTGTAGGGAACTTTTTGTAATTTTTTTCTAATTTTTAATATATTTAATTTGTTTCACTAGGAATCTTTGAATTCTTAAAAAACTTTTACTTTTGATGCAAAGGTCGATATGTAGGACACTAAAAGCCAATACGCGACATTAGAAAAATTAATATCTCTATTTAAAATAATCCTCAAAGTCTATGCTACGGAAGTTAATCAAATTTGTTTTTGTTACAATATTAACAAAAATGCCAGGTTAAATAAAAATTAAATTATGGTCAAATCACCTTTAAAATATTTGTACATCCTAACTTTAATTTAAAGTTTGTAGGTATAAAACGATTATTAATACCTATCCCAAGCCTTTTTTTGTGACCAAACTACAAAGATTAAAAATTACACTTTTAAATTTTATTTAAGTTTTTGTTGCTAGTATATTTCTTTTTTGTGACATCTTTTTTTAAGTTATACGCTGGTTATTAGATTTTCTTGTCCTTATTGTTATGGAATACTTGTATTTTGTAAAAAATGCAAGTTATCATGTACTAACCAAATAAGTATTTTAAACTTCGAGACCTCATTATTATTGGTAAATAAAACCCATAAAATACTATTTCAAAAATTTATATTATTAATTGAAACAAAATGTTTATGCATTTTTACTCATTCCTTTTTATTTTACTGTCACTGCGTCGGCATAATAAAAAAATTTCTCATGCACAATTAATACCTCCAAAAATAACATTCGTTTTTAGAATGTATATTTAATTAAATGTTTTTAATTTATATACAGTGTTAATTAGAAAATTAAAATCAATACATACCAAGTATTCTAAGATTTTGTTTACTAACTATTCAATTATAGACAACTTTAAAAAATTCACAAATCTGATGTGTTCTCTTCTAAATGACTTAAATAAAAATCAGTTCTGCCAACCATGACTTTTTTGCATACAACTTTTAGCCAGTGATGCTAATTTAAATACAAGCCGTATGGACAAGTACATCGAACGTAGCGGTTATAGTCTACACGAGACAAGATCGCAATTTTCAAATCTGTTGATAACACAAAAAATGACCGTGTTGACCGCAAATTTTAGTGTTAGAAAATAAGTTTTCCAAAACAGAGCTTAGCAATTATGTTAGGACACAAACTGTAAAATAACGTTGTTGTTGTATAAATTTGAGTAAAAAAAATTATTAAGAAAAAATTTTAACAAAAATGATAGAAAAACGAAATAAATTAATAAAGAAACATTTTAAATTAAATAATAAGAGAGAAAAATGTTAATAACAATAAATACTATGCATTTTTTGTTGTTGATTACAGCAACCTCTCTCAACAAAAATTTTTAATTTGTGTTCTCGCTCATATACGTTTTCACCACTCTGAACACAAGCTTGAACATTTTCGTGACGTCATTCTGCCGACGTTATTGCTTATGTTTAGAAATAAAAAATGCACGTCTAGCCCCAGCATTTAATACAATGTTTTATAAGACTGCTTTTACACTTGGATAGACATTGGTCTGGGAACGAAAACAGGGCGAGGGGAAAAAGGTAGATTGTCGTAAACAACTCTCTGTACAGGTAATTTTTTGTTTCTCTTTCTTATTTTTCGTGTACTCATTTTGTTGCTTCACATTATTTTTCTCAAGCCATCGCCATTTTATATTTTTGGCCATGTATTTCAAGGCATAAGCGAAATGAATAAAAGTGAATTCAATAATTTCTATTTATCTATTGATATCCTTAATATGAATGCTTAAGGCAATACACAATAACATCATGTTACTGTGAAATGTAGACGGCTCATGACAACATTTTTTTCATGTTATAGCACCGTTGTTATTGCAAATGCAATGTTTTAACTATGATACATATGTACCTAATTGTACGCCTTGACGAGTAAATTCTTGCCTAGACAAACGTTAAACTCAGTATATAAAAAAACCCAGCATAAAAATACCGAATTTTTTTATTTGCGTTTTGGCATTTGGATAGGCATGAATTTGATAACGTTTTATAAAAATTAATTGAAAAAAACTATCGTCGTTGTAAAGTGTTTCTGTCGAACACACAAATCCTTTACTTATATAACAGAATAACTTAACAACAACCATATGTGAATCTGTTTAAATTTAAAATAGATATCACATACTGATTTTTAATTTAAAATTTTTTTTTATGTACTATAATAATACTAATGGAGTATTTATTTAAACCCTAAAAAAGCAAATTAAAAAAAAATGACTTTTTGTATTAAAAATACATACAGATGTACATATGTATTATAAATTAATACTTAAAATAACTTGTTATACCCTTCACATAGTGATAGGGTATATATCACTTTGTCATTCCGTTTGTAATTTCTTTATTTTCATTTGCGACCCCATAAAGTATATATATTCTGGATCCTTGTAGATAGGGAAGCCGATTTAGCGATGTCCGTCTGTCCGTCTGTTGAAATCAAGTTTCCGGAGTCAAATAAAAAGATACAGACCAGTTAATGGTGTCAAACTATCAGAAATATCCTGGAGACAATCGCTATTTAAAATCAATAAAATCGGTTCACTATTGACCGAGATATAAGCGAAAACCCAGAGTAACCCATTTTTTTTAGGACAAAATCCGTGCATATATCCCTATATATCTCAGTAAGTATAGTCACTCTTGCCACAAAACTTGGCACGGATACTCCTAAAGAAGGGACCTAAATAATGGAAAAAATTTTTTCAGATAGGACCAGGGGAAGGGGTATTTTTCCTACAATTGCACAAATTTTGTGAAATATTTTATACGCTATATCTCGTTAACTATAACAGCTATCGACTTAAAATGTTCTACAGAAAGTAATTGCACCCTAAGAACTACGCCTTAAAGAAAAAATTTTTTGGGTGGGGGCAAAAAAAGGGGTAGCTCCCATACAAATCGACAATTATTATCAAATATTCGATACGCTATATCTCGGAAACTATAACAGATATCGAAATGAAATGTTCTACAAAAAGTAATTGCACGCTAAGGGCTACGCCTTAAAGAAAAAAATTTTTTGGGTGGGGGCAAAAAAAGGAGT
The DNA here is from genome assembly GCA_963583895.1 of Melanophora roralis. Taxonomy (NCBI): domain Eukaryota; kingdom Metazoa; phylum Arthropoda; class Insecta; order Diptera; family Rhinophoridae; genus Melanophora; species Melanophora roralis. The sequence goes on from OY757188.1 coordinate 56,674,950, forward strand.
AGCTCCCATACAAATCGACAATTATTATCAAATACTCGATACGATATATCTCGGAAACTATAACAGATATCGAAATGAAATGTTCTACAAAAAATAATTGCACGCTAAGGGCTACGCTCTAAAGAAAAAATTTTTTGGGTGGGGGCAAAAAAAGGGGTAGCTCCCATACAAATCGACAATTATTATCAAATATTCGATACGCTATATCTCGGAAACTATAACAGATATCGAAATGAAATGTTCTACAAAAAGTAATTGCACGCTAAGGGCTACGCTTTAAAGAAAAAAATTTTTCGAGTGGGGGCAAAAAAAGGGGTAGCTCCCATACAAATAGACAATTATTATCAAATATTCGATACGCTCTATCTCGGAAACTATAACAGATATCGAAATGAAATGTTCCACAAAAAGTAATTGCACGCTAAGGGCTACGCCGTAAAGAAAAAGTTTTTTGAGTGGGGGCAAAAAAAGGGGTAGCTCCCATTCAAATCGACAATTACTATAAAATATTCGATAAGCTATATCTCGGAAACTATAACAGATATCAAAATGAAATGTTCTACAAAAAGTAATTGCACGCTAAGGGCTACGCTTTAAAGAAAAAACTTTTTGGGTGGGGGCAAAAAAAGGAGTAGTTCCAATACAAATCGACAATTATTATAAAATATTCGATAAGCTATATCTCGGAAACTATAACAGATATCAAAATGAAATGTTCTACAAAAAGTAATTGCACGCTAAGGGCTACGCTTTAAAGAAAAAATTTTTTCGAGTGGGGGCAAAAAAAGGGGTAGCTCCCATACAAATCGATAATTATTATAAAATATTCGATAAGCTATATCTCGGAAACTATAACAGATATCAAAATGAAATGTTCTACAAAAAGTAATTGCACGCTAAGGGCTACGATTTAAAGAAAAAATTTTTTCGAGTGGGGGCAAAAAAAGGGGTAGCTCCCATACAAATCGATAATTATTATAAAATATTCGATAAGCTATATCTCGGAAACTATAACAGATATCAAAATGAAATGTTTTACAAAAAGTAATTGGGCAAGAAGGCCTACGCTTTAAAGAAAAATTTTTTTGAGTGGGGGCAAAAAAAGGGTAGCTCCCATACAAATCGACAATTGTTATAAAATATTTGATACGCTATATCTCGGGAACTATAACAGATATCGAAATGAAATGTTCTGCAAAAATTATTTGGGCAAGTAGGGCTACGCTTTAAAGAAATTTTTTTTTTGAGTGGGGGCAAAAAAAGGGGTAGCTCCCATACAAGTTAACAATTTTTATGAAATATTCGATACGCTATATCTCGGAAACTATAACAGATATCGAAATGAAATGTTCTACAAAAAGTAATTGGGCAAGAAAGCCTACGCTTTAGAGAAAAAATTTTTTGAGTGGGGGCAAAAAAAGGGGTAGCTCCCATACAAATTAATAATTATTATAAAATATTCGATACGCTTTATCTGGGAAACTATAACAGCTATCGACATCAAATGCTCCACAAAAAGTAATTGAACAATAAGGCCTACGCTTCAAAGACAAATATTTTTGAGTGTGGGCAGAAAAAGGGGTAGCATACATATTAACAATTTTTGTTAAATTTTCGATATGCTATATCTCAGAAACTATAACATATACCGAAAGCAAATGTTCTACAAAAAGTAATTGGACATTAAGGGCTACGCTCTGAAGAAAAAAAAGGGGTAGCTCCCATACAAATTAACAATTTTTGTAAAATTTTCGATACGCTACTTCTGGAAAACTATTACAGCTATCGACTTCGAATATTCTACAAAAAGTAATTATCAAATAATTCATACATTTTGGTGAAAAAGTTGGTGAAGAGCAGGGGGACTAATAAGTTTTATTAACCTTTAAATATGAATAATGTCGAAAACTTTAAAAACTCTCGACCTCAAATCTTCTTCATCTATTTCTATTATTCATACGAACGTTAAAATTTTGTTATTTTTTCTATGGGCTTTAAAACTCGCACAAGGTTTTTTATTATATTATTTGCAGTAAAAAACTACTCGGCTGGGTATATTTAAAGACCAATGTGAAGGGTATATAAGATTCGGCACAGCTGAATATAGCGCTCTTACTTGTTAATTACTTGTTTTTTCTTATTAGTTATACTTATAAATTTTAAATATATTTTCAAATTGTTCAAAACGATTGCAATTTAAGAAAAAAAGGGATCCTCATTAATGCTTGCCAATTATCGTAAAAGTATACTCATTTATTTTTATGTAATATGTATATACTGCGAAATCTCTGGTAGTGTTATTGTATAAAACGCGGGGTCTTTAAAAAAAACGCAAATATTTTTGGTAAAATTTTTTATTGGTTATTTTTTGTAATGGCAAAGAAAATTTACACAGAAGTATCACAAATCTACTTTCTAAAATTATACATACATACATTTATGGTTATTTATTTGAACTTTTTCTATCTTATAATTATGTCTATTTATTCGGCTTAGGTTCATTATTAAAAATAAATAGACATAAATATAAGATAGAAAAAGTTAAAATAAATAACCATAAATGTATTACAAACACATGGCTCAATGTAAAATTATGAATAGAAAAATTATCGAGAGCAATCGAATAACAGAATGAAAAATAAAAATATTTAAAAATTAAATAAATTTAGTGTCATCCAATGGATGGCCAAAGGCAGAATGAAAATAAAAATAAATAATAGAAGTAACTAGTGATAAATGCAAATAGAATGAGAATAAGAGAACATAGAGTTGTATGTGATTTAGTTCGGTCTAAACAATAAGGAATATGAATAGAATTCCAGTATTCAATTTCTAATTAAAGTTTGTTTAAATAGAGCAAATCAACATTCAACTTACAGTAGTACCGAATAGAAAGAGTGCTGACGAGAAATCGTAGCTGATTTCGAAAATGCATTACACTCGGCTAGTATCGGAATTACTTAATTTTTAATAAAAATTTCCATTCTTAGCTATCACATTTTTAATAATGAACTTAAGCCGAACAAATAGACATAATTATAAGATAGAAAAAGTTCAAATAAATAACCATAAATGTATTACAAACACATGGCTCAATGTAAAATTATGAATAGAAAAATTATCGAGAGCAATCGAATAACAGAATGAAAAATAAAAATATTTAAAAATTAAATAAATTTAGTGTCATCCAATGGATGGCCAAAGGCAGAATGAAAATAAAAATAAATAATAGAAGTAACTAGTGATAAATGCAAATAGAATGAGAATAAGAGAACATAGAGTTGTATGTGATTTAGTTCGGTCTAAACAATAAGGAATATGAATAGAATTCCAGTATTCAATTTCTAATTAAAGTTTGTTTAAATAGAGCAAATCAACATTCAACTTACAGTAGTACCGAATAGAAAGAGTGCTGACGAGAAATCGTAGCTGATTTCGTAAATGCATTACACTCGGCTAGTATCGGAATTACTTAATTTTTAATAAAAATTTCCATTTTTAGCTATCACATTTTTAATAATGAACCTAAGCCGAATAAATAGACATAATTATTATACATACATTTTAATTAAATATTATTTTATTACAAATATAAATTTGGTGAACTGTAATACTTTGTAAACCTTCATTACATTCTTTTAGACCAATATTTTTAACTTCAGTTTGGTATTTTTTATTATAATTGACGTTTTGTGAGCATTTTCTTCATTAGGTTTTTTTTCATCATAGTATAAAACTATGATTTTTTTAAATTTTATTTTGGGAAGGTATTTATTTTGTCAAAATTATATGTATATAATGAGAACGTCTAGGATTGTTATTATCATTATATAAGCCACATTTTAAAAAGAAAAAATTTTTACTTAAACAGCCTACTTTATGTGAAAATTCACAAAAAAATTTTTTAATTCATAATATACTGTTTTTATCCTCAAAATCAAGAAAATATAATACTTTTGATAATATTAATATACTTTAGCCAGTGAGCATTAAACACAGAACGTCATAAAATTAATATAAATCAACATTCTACGCAGCCAAGTTGGGTAAAAAAAGAATCTTGGCATGCTCTTTAAAATAGCATGCCAAGACAGTTGGTTTGATTTAGCACAACACACCAGAACAGAATGTTTCAAAAGGCATAAGATATCATAGCATTAAATTTTTAACAGCGTCTAACGCTGAGGCCACAAGTTCAAGTTTTCGCTTTCAAGTTAATCACACATGTTATTAGTAAATTCATTCGAATTGATGATTGTGACGTAGTCAGAGTTGGGCAAAATACATGCTTTGCTGTATTTGTTATACAAAATACTTCTTCCGCTTGTATTTCAAATACAAAATACCAAATACTTTCAAGTCGAGTATTTTAAATACAAAATACAGTATTTTAGTATCTTTTATTTGAAAATACAAAATACATATATAACCATTAATCAATCGGTAAAACATGAGTTTCCTTTTATGAACACCAGATTTTTTAAAGTTTAATCAGATAAGCAGCCCCTTGTTGGAAAATACATAAATCCTGCTAAAGAAAAGAATCTTCCTACAGGTCCTGATGAACACAGACTGGTGTTAAATTTTATGAAAACAGTTCTCTGCAAGGCACATTCAACAAGATAAACCCAAGGCGAATTAAAACAAGTAAGAGCGCTATATTCGGCTGTGCCGAATCTTATATACCCTTCACATTGGTCTTTAAATATACCCAGCCGAGTAATTTTGTAATGCAAATAATATAATAAAAATCCTTGTGCGAGTTTCAAGGTCCATAGAAAACTTTACAAAATTTTAACGTTCGTATGGATAATAGAAATAGATGAGGAACGTTGGAGTTCGACAGTAATAAAAGTTTTTGACATTATTTATAATAAAAGGTTAATAAAAGTTGTTAATTTTATGGGATGTTCTAGTCCCCCTGCTCCTCTCCAATTTTTTTCTAAAATGTATGAATTATTAGATTATTTCTTTTTGTAGAACATTTGATTTCGATATCTGTTATAGTTTCCGAGATATAGCGTATCGAAAATTTCATTAAAATTGTGAATTTGTATGGGAGCTACCCCTTGTTCACAAGCCACCCAAAAAATGTTTGCTTCAAAGCGTAGGTTTTGTTTTCCAATTACTTTTTGTAAAATATTTGATTTCGATATCTCTTACAGTTTCCGAGATACGTATAGCGTATCGAAAATTTCAAAAAAATTGTTAATTTGTGTGGGAGCTACCCCATATTCACCGCCCACCCGAAAAATTTTTACTTCAATGCGTAGGTTTTGCTGCCCATTTACTTTTTGTAGAATATTTGATTTCGATATCTTTTACAGTTTCCGAGATATAGCGTATCGAAAATTTAAAAAAAATTGTTAATTTGTATGGGAGCTACCCCATATTCACCGCCCACCCAAAAAATTTTTACTTCAAAGCGTAGGTTTTGCCTTACGATTACTTTTTGTAGAATATTTAATTTCGATATCTCTTACAGTTTCCGAGATACAGCGTATCGAATATTTCATATAAACCGTTAATTTGTATGGGAGCTACCCCTATTTTCGCCCCCACTCAAAAAATTTTTTCTTCGAAGCGTAGGCCTTCTTGCCCAATTACTTTTTGTAGAACATTTCATTTCGATATCTGTTATAGATTCCGAGATATAGCGTATCAAATATTTTATAATAATTGTCGATTTGTATGGGAGCTACCCATTTTTTTGCCCCCCCCTCAAAAAATTTTTTCTTGAAAGCGTAGGCATTCTCGCATAATTACTTGTTGTAGAACATTTTATTTCGATATCTGTTATAGTTTCCGAGATATAGTGTATCGAATATTTTATAATAATTGTCGATTTGTATGGGAGCTACCCCTTTTTTTGCCCCCACTCAAAAAATTTTTTCTTTAAAGCGTAGGCATTTATGCCCAATTACTTTTTGTAGAACATTTCATTTCGATATCTGTTATAGTTTCCGAGATATAGCGTATCGAATATTTTATAATAATTGTCGATTTGTATGGGAGCTACCCCTTTTTTTGCCCCCACTCAAAAAATTTTTTCTTTAAAGCGTAGGCATTTATGCCCAATTACTTTTTGTAGAACATTTCATTTCGATATCTTTGATAGTTTTCGAGATATAGCGTATCGAATATTTTATAATAATTGTCGATTTGTATGGGAGCTACCCCTTTTTTTGCCCCCCCCCCCCCCCCCCCCCCCCCCTCAAAAAATTTTTTCTTTAAAGCGTAGGCATTCTCGCATAATTACTTTTTGTAGAAAATTTTATTTCGATATCTATTATAGTTTCCGAGATATAGCGTATCGAATATTTTATAATAATTGTCGAATTGTATGGGAGCTACCCCTTTTTTTGCCCCCACTCAAAAAATTTTTTCTTTAAAGCGTAGGCATTTATGCCCAATTACTTTTTGTAGAACATTTCATTTCGATATCTTTGATAGTTTTTGAGATATAGCGTATCGAATATTTTATAATAATTGTCGATTTGTATGGGAGCTACCCCTATTTTTGCCCCCACTCAAAAAATTTTTTCTTTAAAGTGTAGGTCTTTGCGTACAATTATTTTTTGTAGAGTCGATAGCTGTTGTAGTTTACGAGATATAGCGCTTAAAATATTTCCCCAAATTTCTGCAATTGTAGGAAAACTACCCCTTTCCCTGGTCCAATCTGAAAAAACTTTTTCCATTATTTAGGTCCCTTCTTTGGGAGTATCCGTGCCAAGTTTTGTGGCAAGAGTGACTATACTTACTGAGATATATAGGGATATATGCACGGATTTTGTCCTAAAAAAATGGGTTACTCTGGATTTTCGCTTATATTTCGGTCAATAGTGAACCGATTTTGCTGATTTTAAATAGCGATTGTCTCCAGGATATTTTTAATAGTTTGACACCATTAACTGGTCTGTATCTTTTTATTTGACTCCGGAAACTTGATTTCAACAGACGAACAGACGGACATCGCTAAATCGGCTTCCCTATCTATAAGGATCCAGAATATATATACTTTATGGGGTCGCAAATGAATAATAAAGAAATTACAAACGGAATGACAAAGTGATGTATACCCTATCACTATGTGAAGGGTATAAAAATTCGCCCTCTGCATTTCTTTTTTTTTGCTTGAAAGGTAGAATGTCAGAAAAATTAAAAATTTCATATAAAATTAAATTTTTATAACGTTAAAATGTCAAATTGATTTTAATCAGCTGGGCTCTTAATATTACCTGGTTGAATGTTTCTTGTTTCTCTGTATGTGAAAAACAAATTAAATTAAAAGTAAAGTAATATCAAGGCAAATTCAAAAATTCGCCCCCTGCATTTCTTTTGTACACGCTTTACATAGTGATAAGGGTATATATCAGCTTGTCATTCCATTTGTAATTTCTTTATTATCCGTTTGCGACCCAATAAAATGTATCTTTTCTGGATCCTTATAGATAGCAAAGCTTATATAGCCATGTCCGTCTGTTAAAATCAAGTTTCCGGAGTCAAATAAAATGATACGGACCAGTTATTGGTGTCAAACTATAGCAAATACCCTGGAGACAATCGTTTTTTAAAGTTAGCAAAATCGGTTTACTATTGACCGAGAAATAAACGAAAACTCATAATAATCCATTTTTTTAGGACAAAATCCGTGCATATATCCCTATATATCTAAGTAAATATAGTCATTCTTGCCACAAAATTTTTTTGGTTGGGGGCAGGAGAAGGTGTAGCTCCCATACAAATTAACAATTTTTATGCAATTTTCGATACGCTGTATCTCAGAAACTATAACAACTATGGACTTCTAGTGTTCTACGAAAAGTAATTGTATGATAAGGCCTACACTTTAAAAAAAAAACATTGTTCTGGTAGGGGCAGGGGAAGGGTTAGTTCCCATACAAATAAACACTTTTTTTGACATTTTCGAAACGCTATGTCTCGGAAACTATAACAGCTATCTATTTCTAGTGTTCTACAAAAAGTAATTAGATGACAAGATCTACGCTTAGAAAAAAAAAATTGGGTGGGGGCAGGAGAAGGTGTAGCTCCCATACAAATTATCAATTTTTATGCAATTTTCGATACGTTATATCGCGAAAACTATAAGAGAAATCGACTTCAAATGGTCTGCAAAAAGTAATTGGACAATAAGGCCTACACTATAGAGAAAAATAATTTGGGTTGTGACAGGGGTAAGGGCAGCTTCCATATGAATTAACAATTTTAAAAAAAATATCAATACGCTATATTTCGAAAACTATAACAGCTATCGACTTCTAGTGTTCTACGAAAAGTAATTGTATGATAAGGCCTACACTTTAAAAAAAAATTTGGAGAGGAGCAGGGGGACTAGAAGATCCTATAAAAATCAACAACTTTAATTAACCTTTTAATACGAATAATGTCGAAAACTTGTATAACTCTGGACCTTAAACCTTCTTCATCCATTTTTATTATCTATACTGACTTTAAAATTTTGTAAAGTTTTTCTATGGACTTTAAAACTGCTACAAGGTATTTTTATTATATTATTTGCAGTACAAAATAACTCGGCTGGGTAAATTAAAAGACCAATGCGCGGGGTATACAAGATTCGGCACAGCCAAATATAGCGATCTAACTTGTTGTGTTTTAAAGTGTGAATGTCAAAAAAGTTTGATTTTTTTACAAAATTTAATTTTTTGAAATTCACATTTCCAAATATCCGCTGAGCTCTTGATATTACCTGAATAAGTGAGTCCTTGAAAAGAACGTGCCTTGCTAATGCGAAGACATGAATGAATACGAAGACAAAGTTTCCATTCTCTTTTTTTTTGGAAATTGTAACATTTTTTAATTTCGCTAATGACAATTTTTTGTATAACAAAAAAATGTATTTTGAAAAATGTATTTTGACATCATAAGTATTTCAAATACAAAATACAAAATACTTCAGCGTTAGGTATTTCAAATACAAAATACAAAATACATTAGAAGGTGGTATTTCAAATACAAATACAAAAAACGTATTTGTATTTCAAATACGTATTTCAAATACAAGTATTTGAAATACTGCCCAACCCTGGACGTAGTTTTCACGCAACTTGATAATCAACTTGATCATCAATTTCATTTCTTAAGATACCGTCGTCAAGGAATTAACTTAAAATGCTCACTTTGCGGCGTAGTATTTGTTAAACGAAACACAAAAATTGTTGTTTATATATTTATTACATTTAGCATTTATTTGCGACTAAATTGTGGTACAACGACCCACAAACTATTTACAATACTTTATTTATATATGTTAATATAAGAAAATTAAGTTAAAATTATTTGCGGTACAATATTTGTATTAGGAAAAACGAAAATTTATAAAAAAAACCGCTATAATTAGCTGTTTACTTGACCATCAAGTTGAAAGGCGACTTGAATTGAAAAACTGATTATCAATATCGAAAAGTTTGAGTGTTTTGTGAAAAAGTTTAGATGTATTGCAACTTGAAGGCAAAAATACGCATAATGTAACATTTATTTGAATATTAACTTGTTATATTTAATCTTATTTGTGATCTTAATCTCGTAATGTGCGGACGTGTACGCGAGTGTTAAATAGAGCGAATATACATTTTAGTAATAGGTGACATAATTTTTTATCAATATACAAACATACATATATACATAAGTGAAAAAGTAAAAAAAACAAAAACAAACTAAATAAAAAAAGCAAACGGTACATGAGTTACAGCAACCGTCGTGACAGTGGGCCTAACAGCAGAAATGCTTACATTGTGTTAAGCTCCACAAGTGTGAGCAATGAAAACATTAGAGACCCTGAATACAATAAAAACTATTTGATAACAATACAATAACAATTACAAACAAGTTAAGTGCAAGTGCTCCTAATTTTAATAAGTGTACTGAACAAGGAACAAACTTACACTCATCTTTATCAAGTTCTACAGTTGTACCACCAGCTGCTAAAGACGGTCACAGTCATTTTTCTTCACAAGCTCCAAAGGTACAGGTAGGAATGGACCGTTATATAACAGTTCTTAAGAGAGGAAAAACCCAAAATTGGCAGAGATTATCAACCCAGCAAAAATGTTGAAAGATGACGAAAAGCCACGTCATCGCAAAACCGTTTTGCCATTTTGCAGGAGGAAAACGATGCTCTGTTACCCGAGAGGAAGACTTTTAAGCCTCCCCAATTTATTTGAGGGAGAAAGACACTATCGATCTTATTAAGCTTTTAGTAGGATTGATCGGTGAAAATAACTTTTTTGTGTCGAACATAAAACGTGGTAACATCTATGAAACTAAAATTCAAGTTCATCACGAAAACGCGTACCGTACCACTGTTTCGGAATTTGAAAACCCAAAGAAAAACTTTTACACCTTCCAACTAAAGAACGCAAAAGGCCTCCAGATTGTTTTTAAGGGTATTGATTCAAATGTGAACCCAGAAGAAATTAAGGCCAGTTTGTGCAGCAAAGGCTTCAAAGCCAAATCTGTGTCAAATATAAGAAAAAGAGAAAGGCATCTCCAACCATAATTTCGAATGAAGCTTGATCTTCGTGTGAAGAAATACAGCAATCGTGGTGGAAATCGCACTGCTAACTATAGAAGCTGCTCTGTTTTTGATTTAGTAAGGTGCTCATCAAATCCAAAAGTAGTTCCTGGCTCTCCTCAGCAGTTTAATATAATCACTACTACAATGCCCCCTCTAACACAGCCAACAACGAGTCAAGTTTCTTATGCCAACGCCTTAAAGTCTAACCAGCTCAACGCAAGTAAGCCTTACCCGCCAACAACATATTAAGAGGTGCCAACAAATGAACCTACGGGCCCCAATTTTAGCCGCCTGGAAGCCGTAATTGACAAAATGGTTAAGCAATTTACTTAGATCATGGCACAAATGGCTGGCATGATGCAGGAAATGCAAAAAATGCAGTCTGTTCTTTTGCAGGCTATGTTTAAAAGGCCATTAACTGCCTCAGGGCAGTTGGCATCCGCCAACACAAAAACGAACTCGAATACTTTTTAATAAACAAAAAATTGATGGCATGTTGATTTCCGAGTCTCATATGACATCTAGAAGCACTTTTAAAATAAGTGGCTAAACTTCTTGCGACGCAAAAGATTCTGGGGATAGATCATGTGGTGGATCTGCTATATTAATTAAATCAAGAATTAAACACCAATGATTGGGTGGCCTATCCGAATCTTATATCCAAGCAAAAAACGGCTGTGTTGATGAATTTTTCCATAATCTCGTTATTTCGTCAGCTTATAGTCTACCCAGATTCTCCATAACGAAGGATGAGTACCAGGCATGTTCTGCAAATCACTTTTCACGAAAGTGATTTGAAATCACTGAAATGGTGCTCTGAGCACAAAAATTTTAGTGCCGATTTTAATTCACTTGCTGATATTTTGTAATTATTTAGTTATAAACCTAATGAAAAACTGATTGCGTACTTTATTTGATGTGTTTTTTACATATTGACGCAATAATATTTTATCTTTTATATAAAATAAATTTTAAAATTTAATAATTATTGAAGACATCGCTTGCTTTTAAAGACAAAATCTTTTTGTTTAACAATCTTCGTGAAGTATTTGTCCAATTATAAAATAATGTATGAAGCAGTCGTAGAGGAGGATTTTGGACTACCCTGTATATACATACGTTGAGTTTGCCCCCCCAAACATATTCCTAGAACATACTTACCCCCTATCTCCACGCCCTAAAGGGGTTGCCATACAAAATTTACAAAAATTATGTAAAAATGCCCACAACTTCTTTAGAGTTGGCCTTAGCACAATAAAGTGTACGATCGACCCCCATTAGTTTGCCCTCCCAAACATATTCCTAGAATATACTTACCCTCTATCTCCACGCCCTAAGGGGGTTGCCATACAAAATTTACAAAAATGATATGAAAATGCCCACAACTTCTTTAGAGTTGGCCTTAGAGCAATAAAGTGTAAGACCGACCCCTATTAGTTTCTTCTCCCAAACATGTTCCTAGAATATACTTATCCCCTATCTCCACGCCCTAATTGGGCTGCCATACAAAATTTACAAAAATGATATGAAAATGCCCAAAACTTCTTCAGAATTTGTCTTAGAGCAATTAAGTGTACGACCGACCCCCATTAGTTTCCCCTCCAAAACATATTCCTAGAATATACTTACCCCGTATCTCCACCCTCTAAGTGGGTTGCCATATAAAATTTGTAAAAATTAGGATAAAAACCCCTACAACTTCCCCGTGACCCGTGGAGCGTTAAAAAATGACACCGACGCCTACATAAAAATTAGAAATATTTCATAAGTAAAAAAATGGTTAAAAATAAAAAAAGTTTGGGATTGCGAAAGGTCAATGTGAAGGGTATATAAGATTCGGCACAGCCGAATATAGCGCTCTTACTTGTTTTTTTTTATATCCTTATATATATATAAACTTCTTTTCTTTAATAAAAATTGTATAAATTTAAATAGGGATTGATAAAAATATTCAATATTCGATCAATCGATTATTGTAATCCAATAACCGGATCCAATAATCGATTTTAATCGAAATCGATTAAATTTTTCTAAGTAGAATTGTACAAAATCTTGTTATATTTTTAACATGTTTGATAACAAAATTTACCCTAGGGTTTTGAATTTTTGTATGAATAGCTCAATGTGAGGTGAAATGTATCTTAAATCTTTATATATATATATATATATATATATATATATATATATATATATATATATATATATATATATATAGGCATACTTATTCACAAAACTAAGGTTAAAAGAAAATTTTATAACTAACATTTTTTGAAATGGATTTTCGAGTAATCGAGGTCAAAAAAAAATCAAATTTGGAGTTTTGTTGTGATCAGGATAATCAGCATAGGCATTTACAAAATTTCTTATCCATACTCACAAGGCTTTTAGTTGATTAGTCAAAATTTTTTCAGAAGGTCTGATAGGAGGTGAATTCCTGTGTTGCATTGGTCAATGTTGTGCAGAAAATTCATTCGTTGCGGCTTGTAATTGTTCTCAACCTCTTGTGGATGTTGTTGTTTCTCTGTAGTCAATTTATTTCTTTTACTTTTTACATTTTCTGTTGGTCGTTGTAGTCAAATGTAATGATTAAGTAAGACGGTTGATTTCTTTTACTTTTTACATTTTTTGTAGCTCGTTGTTGTCAAATTTAATGATGAAGTATAGACAGTTGATTTCTTTAACTTTTGCATTTTGATTTTAACAAAATTTTCAAATTTGTATTGATAAAGTCTGTTTTTTTTCACAAGATTTTTTTTTCAATTTAAAAGTTTTTACTTTTAATTCTTTTGTGCCTTAAAGTTTTTATAGTTTTTTTTTATTTTTTTTTTAATAATGGCAGAATCATTGTTATCAATGAATTTTCAAATTTTCTTTATTCTTTGTTGAATAGAACGCGCCCGCTCTGTTCAACGTTTCTTTATTTAATTAATATTTTATTCTTAAAATTAATTTTATAAGCTACACAGAGGGTCGCCAAGAATGTGTAATTTGACGCCCTCTTCGTTTAATCATACCATAAAATTATGGGAGAATGCTTAGATAAGCATATCACATAATTAGTTTTAAGGTGAGTTTGTCTTAACAATACCCTACCTACAAAAATAGGTAGAGGTGGTTTATATTAGCTTAAGGTCGGCAAGAGCCGAAAGACAAACACACTATTATGTATCGAGCTAGCGGACTTGGATGAGTTTCAAGCTTATTTAAGTACTTGCCCACTTAGTATAGGATTTCGCATTTTACTAGTGGAACTTCTAGATCCTTGTGGATGTAGCTGTTTTTAACATACCAAGGAGCACCAGTTATCATTCCTAGAATTTTGTCTTAACGGCGTTGAATCTTTCCTATGTTGGAGACGAAAGCAGTGCCCAATTTTTGTATCCAGTAGTACCAAATTGGTTTCAAAATTGAGTTGTAGAGCAGAAGTTTAGAATGAAGACTTAACACAGAGTTTCTACCAATCAGCCAGTGGATTTCGGCCGTTTTAAGTTTTAATTGTGACAACTTTGCATCTATGTGGGGCTTCCATGTGAGGCGGCGTACCAAGTGAATGCCAACGAATTTTGTTTCAATACGTTAAGGCACCCTATGGTTGTTAATAAAAAAATGGGGGGCACGTTTCTTTTCGTAAAGTAAAAGTAACGTGGGTGCATTTTTGTTCTTTTTTTTAATACCCCATAAATTTGACAACTTTTCTACTTGGGATACCTGAAGCTGCAGTTGTTTCGAGGCCTCTTTAGGGTCTTTATGAATACTGAGAAAGGCGGTATCATCAGCAAATGTCGATGTATGAGTAAAATTGTTTATGGGCATGTCTGCTGTGTGATGCAAATACTGAATTGGACCTAATATACACCCTTGAGGTACCCCCGCCCCTATTGGTTGTGGACAGCTCAAGCAGTTTCCTTCTTTTACCATAAATTGTCGGCCAGTAATGTAACTATTCAAAAGGTTGAAGACATTCACCGGTAAGTTCAGCTTAAGCTTGTTCAACAAGTCTTCATGCCACACTTTATCAAAGGCTTGAGAGACATCAATAAAAAGCGCTAAGCAGTACCTCTTATCTCCAAAAGCTTTTCTTATAACCTGTACTAGTCTGTGTGTTTCTTCGATAGTTCCATGTTGAATCTGAAAGTCAAATTGGTAATTAAGAATACAGTTATTTACATTCAAGATCGTGGTCAGCTTGTTTTTACGCAATTTCTCAAACAATTTGGACATAGTTGGTAACAAACTTATAGGCTTGTATGACTCCAACTTTGAAGCATCTTTTCCAGGCTTAGCAATCATCTTTACCAAGGCAATTTTCCATACTGACGGGAAATGCTCAAGCCGTAATATGGCGTTAAAAATAAAAAGAATTATTCTTTTTGATGTACAAGGTAGTTCTAGTTGAAATAACGTGAAGTCCAATTTCAGACACGGCATCATACAAGACGCGTTATAGACTCCAGCAGCTATGAAGCGGGGACCTAAAGATTTGTAAAAACTGATGTACAGGCCTGTTCTGTAATCACGGGGATTTGAAATCACGAACGGTTTTAAAATCACGGAGGTGATTTCGTGGTGTTCTGAAAATAACGAATTTTTCGGCGTGCTTTTCTTTTTTCGAAATCACGGGCAGGCAGCTGATTTGTTTTGTTTACAATTATGCATTTAATGCTAAATCGTTATAAAGTGTACGTAGAAATTTGTTAAAAAAGAAAAAATTTACGAAATGCCAGGAGCAACTTTATTGACAACGATTGCTTTAAGAAGGAAACAGAAAAGGGATGTTCGCCTTAAGAAACGATTTTTGCGAGACTAATCGAATCCTTTGGAAATGGATGAAAAATTTTAAGTAAATAAAACTTATGTAGAACGGAGACTCGATTTTACGGCAAAGTCTTTTTCAGATTTATGTCACTTTACAGGCTGAATAAGAGGGCTTTCCAAAAAATATTTGATGAAGTAGCACCACGCCTAGTGAAGTGTTATATTCCTGAAATTATTCAAATAGCCGATGTTGTACGGTTTTTAGCTGTCGGATCTTTTCAAGGAGTTATAGCAAACGACATGAGTATAAGTATTGGACGTTCCACCTTCTGCGAAATTTAATGGAAAGTACTGAACTGTCTAAAGAAAACTTTGTGTTTCAATTGGATACAAATCTCACTGGGTTCAAACGCACAAAGCACATCAAAGTCCCACTTTTATCAACAGTTTGGTATTCCCGGCATAGTTGGGTGTGTTGATGGCACTCACATCAGGATAATGAAACCACCAACTGATCATTCCGCATATTTTAATAGAAAGGGATATTATAGCTTAAATGCTATGATCGTAAGTACAACCCTGTGGAAGCATGTACCTATTTTTAAATATTTTTTAATATCAGATTTGCGATAATGAAGTTCGCATTCTGGCAATAGATGCAAGCAAACCTGGTTCATGTCATGATTCTTTTGTTTGGAGATTGAGTGCTGCAAATAAGTACTACGCCGACATGTATAGCGAGGGTGCTCACAATTTTTGGCTTTTGGGGGATTCTGGTTATCCCTTGAAGCCATATCTTTTGACTTCCTACAAAAATCCTACTTTTGCAACAGCACAGCACACGTTTAATTTAAGACACACTTCTGCCAGGAATGTTGTAGAAAGGACAAAAAGTAGATTTAGATGTTTTCTAATGTACACACCTTTTAAAGTGGCTACTATTGTCAATGTGTGCTGCAGTGTGACCGCTGATTATTTTGAAAAAGTGGCACAAATAGTCGTTTTAGGAAAAAAAAGTCGCATAAAAAAGTCGCTTTTGGAAAAAAAAGTTGCACTCTTTTTTAAAGCCCTTTTTCAACTTTCTATTAATGTTTTTACAACTAATAAAAACAAAAATTGATCAATAACTCAACAACACAAAACAGCTTGATCAAAATAAATTAAAAATAAGAAATGTATTAAAAAGAAAACATTCATTAAAAACGAATTTTTGTACGAAGACACAAAAAGTAATAAATTTGAAATTGCAAAAAAGAATTTAATTTTTATATAGTTTTAATATTATGAAAAATCGAATGCACTGTTCTTTAAACATCGGAATATCGTTTTTTAAATTTGGTTGAAACAAGGACAGACAGACAGCTAGTATAAAAAAAAAACATATAGCACATTTAAACTACCCACTGGTTTTTTATCTCTAGGGATGTAATGTAATAATACACAAGTTCATATATATAATTTTTTTCATATTATTTGAAAATTCGTTTCTGTACTTGCGTTTTAGTTCATCACCTGGAATACAGTCTTCTAGTTCAGTATTACAGGTCGTAACTTTTAATTTGTTTGCCAATTTATTTTTAACCAGCCCTGACTTAGGAAAAATTCTTTCAGCACATGCGCTGCTGTGGAGTAATGCAAAAATATACGCAACTATTTTATATAAATTTGGTCACAATGGCTTATTTAAATCATTTTTTAAACAACACACTGTATGCCAAAAGCTTTCAGCATGTTTAATTTCAAAAAACTATGGAATGCGATATTTGGGAATAACACAAATGTCCACATATGCAAGGTATGTGTTTATGTATGCGCATATGCTAGAATTTGTTTAACTTTTGTAACAAAAAAGGGGCAAAAGTTGCAAAAATTTAAAAAAGTGGCAAAATAGTGTCAGCATAAAGAAGTCGCACAAAACGTCGCAGGCCCTTGAAAAGGTTGCAAAATGCAACTTTAGTCGACGAGCGGTCACTCTGGTGTGCTGTGCATTACATAATATATGCAAACACTACAACATACCACTTGATGAAGAAATAATTCCAAACGTGGACGATGATGACTTAGCAGCGACAGAAGCTGACGAAGATGAAATTACATCAGTAGCGATAAGTGATAATACAGCAAGGTCCCTTCATTCAAACATCACACTTTAACAATTACATGTTATTTTTTATTAAACATAAATAACATTTCAATTCTATTATTAATTAAAAATAAATAAATTAAAAATAAATAAAATTCATTGCGTTTCACTGAGATCAGTTTTCTTAAAAATACACTTTAAGAAGTTTTGAGTGTTGGATGGTGATGGTTGCAATCCGAGTTTCATCTGCTCT
Organism: Melanophora roralis; assembly: GCA_963583895.1. Classification (NCBI taxonomy): domain Eukaryota; kingdom Metazoa; phylum Arthropoda; class Insecta; order Diptera; family Rhinophoridae; genus Melanophora; species Melanophora roralis. Next base: position 56,692,596 of record OY757188.1, read on the forward strand.
AATTCCAAAAACTTTAATTTTATTTCATTTTTGGTTTTTAATCTTTGTTCCAAAACATAGTGATGCCTAGTAACTTGCTTTAATTCCTTTTCTTTTAAAACCTTTACCTCCTTGACGTTTCTTGATAATTCTTTTAAATGTCTGCCACTTTCTTTGATTTCTCTTTTAATTTTTTCTAAATTACCATTTATTTTGAAAAAATATTCTACTTCCATTTCAATAACATCCCCAACATCAGCAACTTGTCGTTTGCGATTGTGTTGAGGGCCTGTTGTTGTTGGCGTTGAAGGCCTGGAAGCTAATGTTTAACGTTTCACGAACGTATCAGAAGAGGGCTGAACTTCTAATTCTAGGTTGGAGTGTAATTTAGGTCCAGGAGTTTTTTTACAGGCAAATCTTCATTATTTCGACATATTTTTGTTGTTTCCGGCACATCATATGTTATAACGTTTTTAGGTCCATCCACCGACGCACAGTGGGGCCAAACGCAAAAAAAATGGTAATAAATCTGTATCTTCGAAAGTATTTGTCCAATTATAAAATAATGTATGAAGCAGTCGTAGAGGAGGACCCAAGGTTTCAGAAAATAAAATCTTGGACTACCCTGTATATACATACGTTGAGGTACAGGGTGCCAAAGTTGACCTCCTCGGGTTTGCAAAACATTTCTATGCTCATAACTTTTGCAAATATCAAGCGATTTCAATGATTTTTAGATTTGTTTGATGAAAATTAAAATCTGAACAGAAAACATACTCACTCTTACTTGTTACCTGTTACAGTTTAAAAGATATTTGGGTTTGAAATTTAAAATTGTTGTTTTGACCTTGACTTTATTTGGTTTTTTGCAAATGTCTGCAATTGTAGTTATGCTAAAAATATTTCTAAAAATAGTCTTATATTTTTAAAAAGTTTGTTAAGCCTACCCAAAAAAATTTATTTAGTTATCTTTATTCGTCTAGCCGTGAAAAATATTTAAAATCAAAATTTTCAAGGTTATTCCAAAAATGGCATAATTTTGACAAAAATTGAGCACAATTGATTAGCTTTTTTTTGCAAATATTTGTGAAAATAATTATTTCTTTCTTTACATTTTTTGAAAGAGCAGGCTTTAAAATATATTAGTAGTATATTTTTGAAAGGATTTAGACGTGCACCCTACGCCAGGCATTGGTCGAGAATATGGAATTTTTAAACGAAATTTAAAATTTATCGGCCGAGAAAAAAAACGCAAGCCAGTTTTTGAAAAATTAGTTCAAAATTAAACTAACTTATCTTTTGAGGTTTTAGTTTTAATTAACTTATTCAAAAATGGGGTCACGAGGGTAAATGTTATTAATATAGGCAAATTTCAAAATGCGTGTTATATAAAAGCTCAGAAAATATCTTAAAGTTTACTTAATTCTTTTTGTTTAAATAATAAATAACATTATACTATTTTAAAGATTTAAAATTCATTACGTTATCATAAATCAACAATATTTTATAAGCTTTAATATATAAAAAATTTTCACAAAAAAAACTGTAAATATAATATTTTAGAATTTTTTTTAATCTGACTCCTTATCTTTTTCTATAGGTAAAAAATATGATTTGTATGCAAATCTCTATCTGCTTACCTTTTCAATGATATATAATATTTATTTAATACTATATTAACTGCCCTTAAAACAGCTATCTTGCGTCAAAATTGTTAAAAGTTCATTATATTTTAGGGTGTGTATATATGTACATACCCAGATAGCATTTGGAATATTGTTTTTCGAAAAAACACCTTGCTGAGTCTTTTAAGAGTACTTTTGGTGATCAAAAACTGATTAATCAGTTACACGATCAAAAAAGGACTAGAAAATGATTCGCGCTCCTGAGTGAAATGAGTTTTTTTTTAAATACAATAACAACATGTATAGCAATCGCAAATTAACCATCCAGACGTTTAAAATGTGACTACTTTTTTCGTCATTTATTATCATTTTCTACTCACCTAGAAGATTGAAAAATGCTAAATCAAAAACAGATCATGCAGGTGCTTAAAAAGTGTTTAAAATTATGTATTTTATAATCATATTTTGCGCAGATAGATGATTGAACACTGCTTGTTAAGTAAATGTCAAACTGTTAAATTTTTGTTCATTTAAAAAGTAACATCGTGGTATAAAAGTCGTTTTGCTGTAAAAGTGAAATTTAAGAAATAATAAAAACGTGTAATTAAATTTAGCAATTATTTAAAAATCCTTAAAGTAAGATATTGTAATCAAACAGTGAAACGCAAAGTAAGAAAGGGGCAAATCGTTGTAGCTGAAATTTACAAAAGACAGGTAGAAAACTTGGAAGAGGAAGAAGAACATAAGCAGCAATATATGGGAAAACAAGAACACGGAACAATTTTTAAGTACAATATATTAACTTTAATTACCTTCTTTTTTTTGTTTTTTATACTATATGCATATGTATTTTGAAAATGACAATAATAATAATAAATAATAAAATAAAAAAACTGCCTAATAAATAGAAATATGTGTGATAAATGCCAATAAAGGGACTTACAAAAGACTAGAAATCGACTATAATTATGACTGAAACACGACTCGAAAGAGAGTCACAAACGAACTAAAATTAGACTTATATATGATCAGAAAACAATTCAAATACTACCTAAAAAGGAGTCGAAAATGACTTTAAACTAATATAAAAAAAGACTTAAAAAAGGCTTATCCAGAAGTGTCACGGGAAGTTACGTTTTTCTACCGACAAAAGTATCTTTTATGCTCAGAAAATGCGCGCATATTTTGCCTTTTTAATCGCGCAGTGGAGTCGAAAAAGACTCAAATTTAATTAAAAAATTAAAAAATTTGCTGGATGGGTAGTAGCACATAAAGTGCATACCTATTACACAATTTTCATCGCCTAGATACTTACAAAAATACATACATACGTACATATGTATGCAATGGTTATTCATTTATTTATTTATTTTAAATTTTCCTCTAAATTATTATTTTATAATTAATATAAGAGTTTGAGATTTCTGATTTTTATATATGTGCCATATATCCATAATTATTGTAGGCGAAAGCAGGGCACAATATTGCACTAATGTACTGATGTATTTCTGGCAACTTTAATTTGCAACTGCATATTGACTCATTTTAGCTATCAAAATTTTACAAAAATGCTTTTTTAAAATCACTAATTTTTTTGTAAAAGTATTTAATAATATTGTGTTCGATTACTCTAATAGTTGATACAATTACGGAACTTATTACCTTCACATTATTTGTATAGTTAAAAATTTTTACAAAATATTGTTTTCTGTGTATGTATAGATATATTAAAGATATTGAATATAAATAAGTATGCGTTATTTTAGCCTTTTGTTTTCTCTTTAAGAGGCTGCAGTTATTCACCTGCCTAAAAAACATAATTTTCTGGGTAATATAAGATGTATCCATTGGCTTTTTAAATTTTTTTTAAACATGAACCTAATAGTTCGTATTTTGAGGTATTTATACCAGTGATGCAATTCGAAATGCATTAATTTAATTATTTAAAATCATAGAGATAACGTCAAAACATAGTTCTATCTGTAAGATGATCTCGGACATTTCTAGTGTTGCTTATCAATCTGATAAAATGGAAAATCCTATCGAAACAATGGCCTGATATGGTTTGATCCTTAACACAGAAGAACACATAAAAATTTAAAATTTTTATAAAGGGTACAAAGCAAGGTTCAAAGCTTCACATTGTCAATAAAAAAGTTTATGAATAAAAATAAAGACTGGATGGCGAAGGAAATTTAAATATTTTTTGGAAAAAAAAGAGGAAGACCCCCAAAAAAATTATGATGAAGTCAAGGTAAGGACAAAAAGGAAAAAAAAACAGGAACAAATGTTAAGCACACATACTGGCAATGAAATCAAGGATTCACTTAAGACATTCCTGACACGTACACAGCTTAAAGAAGCAGAAAGGGTTGTTGATGTCTTACCAACTGCATCTCCTAAGCGACTAAAGAGGATAATTGCAAGTGTAACCACACCAAAATCAACATCATTATTCACCAATGAAGGTAAATGTAAATGAAAACGCTTTCAAGTTTGGAATCTCACCACTTCGTGCCAGAATAGGATTTTTGGAGTTCTGTTTACATCTTACGTTTGATATTAAGTACCAAAGTAACCTTAAACCGAAATATATCACAGCAAAAAATAATTCAGATTTACACAAACTACGCAAAGAAGAGAAAAAAAGGATTCAAGTAGAATTTAAGGAAAATCTTGGGCTGATTATAGATAAACTTCTTCATGGTTATGGAAGTTCCAACGATGGAAATACTGCAAGAAGTTTCTTTAAAAATCCTGAAATCACATCTTCAATCACAAGTATTGACGTAAATATTCTGAAGCGATTTAAGATAATATTGGCTGTTATCAACAGTAAAAAGAAAATAAATGCAGAAAAATTTAAAATTTTCGCGAACAAAACGAAAGAACTGCTCAATAACATCACTGAAAAAATTATTAAGGTAAAATTAACTGGAAATCTATTTAAAATATCTGGATATTCATTTAAAAACCGTCCAACAAGATATTCATTAAAATTAACAAAATATTTCATTTAAATTCAGACGTCAAAAAATTAATTAACATATTCGTTTAAAATTAACTAGATTTTCTGTCATTTACAGCAAAACACAAACTATCAGAAAAAAAACAACAAAATTATATATTACCAAAAAATAACTGACAAAAATTACTTTAACTGAAAATCAGTTTTTTTGTTTAGCTGAAGCTTTGAATAACCCTTCAAATCAGTTTAAAAAAATATTGTATTCAAATTTAACTGTTTTTTTCATTTAAAAACAACTTTACGGAATACTTCCTACATAACTTACAGTCAGTTACTGTAATAATTTTTTGAGTGATGTATCCCTGGAAATCAATAACACCAACAATACACAGGGTACTGGCTTATGGCCAAGAAATAATACAAAATAGTATTTTGATTTAGGGGAACTTACAGAGGAAGCACAGGAAGCAAGAAATAAAGATGTAAGAAAATCAGACTTCACAATACCCGCAAAAGTTCAAAATAGCCAAAAATACGGACCTCAAGGAATATTTACAAATATCATCAGATCCAGTCTTGTATTCTATAAGAACAAGATTTTTTTTCATATATTTTATTATTGAATCTTCGCTTAAGCGAACTAACAATAAGTATTCAAATCTTAAAACTAAGTAGGTCATACTAGTCCAGTCGGTACCAGACTAAAATTTTAGTTCTCACAATAAAATTAACTAATTTCAAAGGTTTCATCTAAGAGCAATTGTATCCCTTCTTTTTAGACAGGTGTGCCAACTATGTTGCAGGATGCTTCGAGCGAGCGGATTTAGATGTAATTCCAGCTTATTTAAATACTTGTCCACATATTTCAGGATTTCTCATTTTACAAGTGGAACTTCTAGATCCTTGTGGATGTTGCTGTTTTTGATATACCAAGAAGCACCAGTTATCATTCTTAGAATTTTGTTTTGACGGCGTTGGATTTTTTCGATGTTAGAGGCGGAAGCAGTACCCCATAATTGTATAACGTAGCACCAAACTGGTTTTAAAATCGAGTTGTAGAGTAGATGCTTACAATCAAGACGTAGCACAGAGTTTCTACCAATAAGCCAGTGGATTTGAGCAGCTTTAAGTTTCATTTGCGTCAGCTTAGCATCTATATGAGGCTTCCATGTAAGGCGGCGATCTAGGTGAATACCAAGATATTTTGTCTCAGATCGTTGAGGCACATTATGGTTGTTGATAGTGATTGGAGGACGCGTTTCTTTGCGTGAAGTAAAAGTTACGTGGGTACATTTTTGTTCATTTATCTTTATTCCCCATAACTTTGCCCATTTTTCAACTTGGGTTACGTGTTGTTGCAGCTGGTTCGAAGCCTCTTTAGGGTCTTTGTGAATACTAAGAAAAGCGGTGTCGTCAGCAAATGTCGACGTGTGTGTGAAACTATTGGTTGACATATCTGCCGTGCAAAGCAAGTACAAAATTGGACCTAGTATACTTCCTTGAGGGACACCAGCCTCTATTGGTTGGGAACAACTTATTTGTTTTCCCTCTTTGATCATAAATTGTCGGCCTGTTATGTATTTTTCTAAAAGGTTAAAAATATTAGCAGGAAGGTTGAGCTTTATTTTGTTAAGAAGGCCTTCATACCATACTTTGTCGAAAGCTTGTGAGACATCGATAAAAAGCCCGGAGCAGTACTTCTTTTCCTCAAAGGCTTTTCTTATAACCTGTACCAACCTGTGAGTTTGTTCGATGGTACTATGTTGACTTCTAAAGCCGAATTGGTGATTTGGAATGCAGTTGTTGTCATTCAGAATCGGATTTAGCTTGTTTTTTTAACAGTTTTTCAAACAATTTTGACATTGTGGGTAACAAACTTATGGGCCTATAAGATTCTACCTTCGAGGGATCTTTGCCAGGCTTAGGAATTATCTTTACTAAGGCAACTTTCCATATAGGCGGAAAATGTTCAAGCCGAATTATCGCGTTAAAAATAAAAAGAATGATTCTTTTAGCAGTAAGAGGCAGCTCTATGAGCATTTTGTTGCTTATTTTGTCAACGCTAGGAGCTTTTTTACCATTAAGGTTAGCGATAGCCTCTACAACATCTGCAAATCGGAAACGTATTTCTAAAAGACGTCTAGCAATAACAGGCGGTAATTCCCTCACGTCAGTGCATGTATTGGGAGTGAATACGTTTTTGAAGTGATTTGCGAACATATCGCATTTTTCTTCATCATTTCTAGCCCAGGATCCTCTCAGATTGCGCAGTGGTGGTTTTGCGATAACAGGTCTTTTAAGACGTCTGGCTGATCGCCATAAAAAATAATTTGTCTGAGGAGTCGCGTCTAGACCTTCCAGGTACTCTTTCAGTGATGCCATTCTGTGAGCCTCCAACTAGCTTTTTAGTTGGGTTGTACATTCTTTCAGCTTAGTTTTAAGTTGGGGCGATCTTTTTGCCATTCCCTGCGGGCTCTTCTTTTTTCAGATACAAGCTTTTTCACATCTTCAGAGAAAATTTTGTTGTACCTAGCCTGGCGGTAGGTAGAAGACGCATGTACAACGGCTTTTTTAATGTTTTCATTAAGGACGCTCAAACAATCATCTATGTCTCCGGGAGTTTTTAGCGGTTGGTTCTCCGCGCAGTGGGTACTAATATATTTTTTATATTTCAACCTATTAATTCTTTTAGATAAGAAAAACTCACTAGCTGCTATTTGGTAAGGACTGCAAATAGTGATTATTGTGGGTGAGTGGTCAGAAGATAAATCCAAGGAGGCTTGAGCCTCAATGAGCTCCGAGGATATACCTTTTGCTACGCCAAAATCAATTACGTCTGGAATTTTATTGTGGTCTGCTGGCCAGTAGGTTGGTTGTCCAGTTGAGATAACATAAAGTCCCATTTCAGACACGGCATCATACAAGACACGACCTCTGGAACTAATTAGTCGGGAGCCCCAGTACGTGTGCTTGGCGTTATAGTCTCCAGCAGCTATGAAGCGGGGACCTAAAGATTTGTAAAAACTGTTGTACTGATCCTTCGTTATGGAGAATCTCGGTGGACAATAAACTGACGAAATAAGTATGTAGGTTATTGAAAAATTCATCAATGCAGACGTTTGTTGCTTGCATATAACATTCAGATAGGCCACCCAACCATTGGTGCTTAATTCTTGATTTGATTATATAGAGCTACCACAGGATCTATCGCTGGGATCTTTTGAATCATAAAAATTGTATCCACTAATTTTAAAAGTGCTCCTAGATGTCATATGAGTCTCGGAAATCAACATGACGTCAATTTTATGGTGTATTAAAAAAATTCGAGCTCGTTTTTGTGTTGGCGGATGCCGTTTGCGTTCCAGAAACAAACCCTGAGGCAGTTCACGGTCTTTTAAGCATGGCCTGCAGAAGAGCAGACTGCATTTTCTGCATCTCCTGCATCATGCCAGCCATTTGCGCCATTATCTGCGTAAATTGTTTGACCATATTGTCAATTACGGCTTCCAGGCGGCTAAAATTGGGACCAGTTGGTTCACTTGTTGGCACTTGTTGTTGTGTGGTTTGTTGGTTTGGCCCTTGTGCATTAAACTGGTTTGACTTTAGTGCGTTGGCGTAAGAAATTTGACTTGTAGTTGGCTGTGCTAACTGGGGAATGTTTGTTGTTGGTATATTTAACGGCTGGGGAGGGGCAGGAACTACCTTTGGCTTAGATGAGCGCCTAACTAAATCAAAGACAGGACAACCTCTGTAGTTGGCAGTGTGGTTTCCACCGCAATTGCTGCATTTCTTCACCCTAGGGTCATCTTTTGGTATGTCGCACTTGGTTGTAACATGCAGATCCCCACATACAACACAAACAGAAGGCAACTTACAGTAAGTTTTTGTGTGGCCATATTCCTGACAATTTAAGCACTGTACAGGTCCAGATCGCTTATGCGGGACTTCCACTGTAACTCTACGATGCATAATATATCTTAAACCATAAATGGGGTGAGTTTCGTTTTTCTTTAATTTGGCATCACTAGGCTCAAGTTCAACTCGAAACAATGGTTGAGGGTATTTTTCCCTGTTTCTAATATTTGTCACAGTCCTTACCTTAAATCCTTCGCTGCACAAACTGGTCTTTATCTCCTCCGGGTCAACATTTGAGTCAATTCCTTTTATGACTACCTGGAAGCCTTTTGCGTTTTTTAGCTGGTAAGTGTAAAAGTTCTTTTTTAATTTCTCAAATTCCGACACCGTGGCGCGGTAAGCGTTCTCGTGATTTACTTGAATTTTGGTCTCATATATGTTACCACGTTTTATGTTCGACACATAAAAGTTCTTTTCGCCTATTAATGCAACTAAAAATTTAATGAGGTCGTTCGAGTTTTTTTCTCTTAAATAAATTGGAGGAGGCTTTTAATTTTTTTCCGTAACGGGGCCATCATTATCATCTGTTTGCAGAATGGCAAAGCGATTTTGCGATGTGGTTGGCTTTTAATCGTCTTTTAGAATTTTCGCAGGTTGACTTACTTCTGCCGACTTCGGACTTCTCCCCCTTTTAAGAACTGTTACGTACCTGTCCATCCCTACCTGGATCTTAGGAGCACACGGAGAAATTGGGCTTGGAGCGCCTTTAGCAGTTGTAGGTGCCACACCAGAAGTTGATAAAGAAGACCGCGATAAAGATAACACCTCGGTATTTTTTTTATAATTTTTAAACAGAGATTGGGCTAAATTTGTCCCTTGTTCAGTACATTTATTTAAGTTAGGCACACTTGCACTTAAATTATTTGTATTTGTTTTCGGTTTTGCACTTAAATAGTTTCTATTATATTCAGGATCTCTAATATTTTCATTGCTAACGCTTTCTGAGCTTAACACAATGTAAGCATTTCGGCTATTAGGCCCACTGTCACTACGATTACTGTTACTCATTAACCGTTTGGTTATTTTGTTTTGTTTAGTTTGTTTTTATTTTCGATTCTCACTTATGTCTTGTAGGTATGTACATTAACAATTTTTTTTTGTAACTTATTAACAAGAACAAGATGGGTACCAAATATTTTTCTTGATATCGAAGTAGAAGATTCCGAATCCACAGATAATAAAAATCTATTAACATTTGACTTTTCTGATTATTTTGTAGAAAATCATTAATATTGTTTAAATTTAAATTTGTGCTTTATCCATACCTAAGTTTAAAATTAATGATATACTTTAGAAAACAAAAGGCTTAAATAACACATACTTATTTATATTCAATAGCTTTAATATACCTATACATACATACACAGAAAACAATATTTTATAAAAATTTTTAACTATGCAAATAATGTGAAGTTAATAAGTTTTAATTGTGGCTGAATTCCAAAACGCAGTTTGCTTTGCATCACAAAATTTCAAGTTTATCCTGAAAGCAAAGATGAGGTTTTTGATAATGTCTTCTACTTCCAAATGAGTGTCTACAGCTATATTAATGTCCTGGAAGCAAAAAACCTTGTCAAAATTGTAAGGAGTGTGTAAGGAAAGAAGTTGAAAATTTGTAATGCAAAGCAAACTTCGTTTTGAAATTCAGCCTGTATCAACTATCAGAGTAATCAAACACAATTTTATTAAATACTTTTACAAAAAATTGAGTGATTTTAAAAAAGCATTTTTAGTTATTCAATATACAATTTTTTTCATTGGCTAAAATTTTGATAAATAAAATGAGTCAATATGCAGTTGGGAATTAAAGTTGTCAGAAATCCATCAGTACATTAGTGCAATATTGTGCCCTGCTTTCGCCTACAAGAATTATGGATATATGGCACATATGTATATAAAAATCAGAAATCTCAAGCTCTTATATCAATTATAAAATAATAATTTAGAGGAAAATTTAAAATAAATAAACATTACATACATATGTATGTATGTATTTTTGTATATATGTAGGCGATGAAAATTGTGTGATATGTACTTTTTGTGCTACTATGTACATATATACACACCCTATAAAATATTGAACTTTTAACAATTTTGGTGCAAGATTGGGCAGTTAATATAGTATTAAATAACTAATAATATACAAATGTTCTATATCATTGAAAAGGTAAGCAAATGGAGATTTGCATACAAATCATATTTTTTACCTATAGAAAAAAAATAAGGGGTCAGATTAAAAAAATTCTAAAATATTATATATACAGTTTTTTTTGTGAAAATTTTTTATATTTGAAAGCTTATAAAATATTGTTGATTTATGATAACGTAATGAATTTTAAATCTTTAAAATAGTATTATGTTATTTTTTATTTAAAAAAGAATTAAGTAAACTTTAAGATATTTTCTGAGCTATTATATAACACGCATATTAAAATTTGCCTATATTAATAACATTTACCCTCGTGCCCCCATTTTTGAGCGGGCGGTGAATAAGTTAATTAAAACTGAAACCTCAAAAGATAAGTTAGTTTAATTTTGAACTAATTTTTCAAAAACTGGCTTGCGTTTTTTTTTCTCGGCCGATAAATTTTAAATTTCGTTGAAAAATTCCATATTCTCGACCGATGCCTGGCGTAGGGTGCACGCCTAAATCCTTTCAAAAATATATTACTAATATATTTTAAAGCCTGCTCTTTCAAAAAATGTAAAGAAAAAAAAAATTATTTTCACAAATACTTGCAAAAAAAGCTAATCAATTATGCTCAATTTTTGTCAAAATAATACCATTTTTGGAATAACCTTGAAAATTTTGACTTTAAATATTTTTCACGACTAGACGAATAAAGATAATTAAATAAATTTTTTTGGGTAGGCTTAACAAACTTTTTAAAAATATAAGACTATTTTTAAAAATATTTTAGCATAACTACAATTGCAGACATTTGCAAAAAACCAAATAAAGTCAAGGTCTAAAACAACAATTTTAAATTTCAAACCCAAATATCTTTTAAACTGTAACAGGTAACAAGTAAGAGTGAGTATGTTTTCTTTTCAGATTTTAATTCATCAAACAAATCTAAAAATCATTGAAATCGCTTGATATTTGCAAAAGTTATGAGCATAGAAATGTTTTGCAAACCCGAGGAGGTCAACTTTGGCACCCTGTACCTCAACGTATGTATATACAAGGTAGTCCAAGATTTTATTTTCTGAAACCTTGGGTCCTCCTCTACGACTGCTTCATACATTATTTTATAATTGGACAAATACTTTCGAAGATACAGATTTATTGCCATTTTTTTTGCGTTTGGCCCCACTGTGCGTCGGTGGATGGACCTAAAAACGTTATAACATATGATGTGCCGGAAACAACAAAAATATGTCGAAATAATGAAGATTTGCCTGTAAAAAAAACTCCTGGACTTAAATTACACTCCAACCTAGAATTAGAAGTTCAGCCCTCTTCTGATACGTTCGCGGAACGTGAAACATTAGCTTCCAGGCCTTCAACGCCAACAACAACAGGCCCTCAACACAATCGCAAACGACAAGTTGCTGATGTTGGGGATGTTATTGAAATGGAAGTAGAATATTTTTCCAAAATAAATGGTAATTTAGAAAAAGTTAAAAGAGAAATCAAAGAAAGTGGCAGACATTTAAAAGAATTATCAAGAAACGTCAAGGAGGTAAAGGTTTTAAAAGAAAAGGAATTAAAGCAAGTTACTAGGCATCACTATGTTTTGGAACAAAGATTAAAAACCAAAAATGAAATAAAATTAAAGTTTTTGGAATTAGAGCAGATGAAACTCGGATTGCAACCATCACCATCCAACACTCAAAACTTCTTAAAGTGTATTTTTAAGAAAACTGATCTCAGTGAAACGCAATGAATTTTATTTATTTTTAATTTATTTATTTTTAATTAATAATAGAATTGAAATGTTATTTATGTTTAATAAAAAATAACATGTAATTGTTAAAGTGTGATGTTTGAATGAAGGGACCTTGCTGTATTATCACTTATCGCTACTGATGTAATTTCATCTTCGTCAGCTTCAGTCGTTGCTAAGTTATCATCGTCCACGTTTGGAATTATTTCTTCATCAAGTGGTATGTTGTAGTGTTTGCATATATTATGTCCAATAACTTTTTGTAGAACATTTGATTTCGATATATGTTATAGTTTCTGAGATATAGCATATCGAAAATTTAACAAAAATTGTTAATATGTATGCTACCCCTTTTACTGCCCACACTCAAAAATATTTGTCTTTGAAGCGTAGGCCTTATTGTTCAATTACTTTTTGTGGAGCATTTGATGTCGATAGCTGTTATAGTTTCCCAGATAAAGCGTATCGAATATTTTATAATAATTATTAATTTGTATGGCAGCTACCCCTTTTTTTGCCCCCACTCAAAAAATTTTTTCTCTAAAGCGTAGGCTTTCTTGCCCAATTACTTTTTGTAGAACATTTCATTTCGATATCTGTTATAGTTTCCGAGATATAGCGTATCGAATATTTCATAAAAATTGTTAACTTGTATGGGAGCTACCCCTTTTTTTGCCCCCACTCAAAAAAAAATTTCTTTAAAGCGTAGCCCTACTTGCCCAAATAATTTTTGCAGAACATTTCATTTCGATATCTGTTATAGTTCCCGAGATATAGCGTATCAAATATTTTATAACAATTGTCGATTTGTATGGGAGCTACCCTTTTTTTTCCCCCACTCAAAAAAATTTTTCTTTAAAGCGTAGGCCTTCTTGCCCAATTACTTTTTGTAAAACATTTCATTTTGATATCTGTTATAGTTTCCGAGATATAGCTTATCGAATATTTTATAATAATTATCGATTTGTATGGGAGCTACCCCTTTTTTTGCCCCCACTCGAAAAAATTTATTCTTTAAAGCGTAGCCCTTAGCGTGCAATTACTTTTTGTAGAACATTTCATTTTGATATCTGTTATAGTTTCCGAGATATAGCTTATCGAATATTTTATAATAATTATCGATTTGTATGGGAGCTACCCCTTTTTTTGCCCCCACTCGAAAAAATTTTTTCTTTAAAGCGTAGCCCTTAGCGTGCAATTACTTTTTGTAGAACATTTCATTTTGATATCTGTTATAGTTTCCGAGATATAGCTTATCGAATATTTTATAATAATTGTCGATTTGTATTGGAACTACCCCTTTTTTTGCCCCCACCCAAAAAGTTTTTTCTTTAAAGCGTAGCCCTTAGCGTGCAATTACTTTTTGTAGAACATTTCATTTCGATATCTGTTATAGTTTCCGAGATATAGCGTATCGAATATTTGATAATAATTGTCGATTTGTATTGGAGCTACCCCTTTTTTTGCCCCCACCCAAAAAATTTTTTCTTTACGGCGTAGCCCTTAGCGTGCAATTACTTTTTGTGGAACATTTCATTTCGATATCTGTTATAGTTTCCGAGATAGAGCGTATCGAATATTTGATAATAATTGTCGATTTGTATGGGAGCTACCCCTTTTTTTGCCCCCACTCGAAAAAATTTTTTCTTTAAAGCGTAGCCCTTAGCGTGCAATTACTTTTTGTAGAACATTTCATTTCGATATCTGTTATAGTTTCCGAGATATAGCGTATCGAATATTTGATAATAATTGTCGATTTGTATTGGAGCTACCCCTTTTTTTGCCCCCACCCAAAAAATTTTTTCTTTACGGCGTAGCCCTTAGCGTGCAATTACTTGTTGTGGAACATTTCATTTCGATATCTGTTATAGTTTCCGAGATAGAGCGTATCGAATATTTGATAATAATTGTCTATTTGTATGGGAGCTACCCCTTTTTTTGCCCCCACTCGAAAAAATTTTTTCTTTAAAGCGTAGCCCTTAGCGTGCAATTACTTTTTGTAGAACATTTCATTTCGATATCTGTTATAGTTTCCGAGATATAGCGTATCGAATATTTGATAATAATTGTCGATTTGTATGGGAGCTACCCCTTTTTTTGCCCCCACCCAAAAAATTTTTTCTTTAGAGCGTAGCCCTTAGCGTGCAATTATTTTTTGTAGAACATTTCGATATCTGTTATAGTTTCCGAGATATATCGTATCGAGTATTTGATAATAATTGTCGATTTGTATGGGAGCTACCCCTTTTTTTGCCCCCACCCAAAAAATTTTTTCTTTAAGGCGTAGCCCTTAGCGTGCAATTACTTTTTGTAGAACATTTCATTTCGATATCTGTTATAGTTTCCGAGATATAGCGTATCGAATATTTGATAATAATTGTCGATTTGTATGGGAGCTACCCCTTTTTTTGCCCCCACCCAAAAAATTTTTTCTTTAGGGCGTAGTTCTTAGGGTGCAATTACTTTCTGGAGAACATTTTAAGTCGATAGCTGTTATAGTTTACGAGATATAGCGTATAAAATATTTCACCAAATTTGTGCAATTGTAGGAAAAATACCCCTTCCCCTGGTCCTATCTGAAAAAATTTTTTCCATTATTTAGGTCCCTTCTTTAGGAGTATCCGTGCCAAGTTTTGTGGCAAGAGTGACTATACTTACTGAGATATATAGGGATATATGCACGGATTTTGTCCTAAAAAAAATGGGTTACTCTGGGTTTTCGCTTATATCTCGGTCAATAGTGAACCGATTTTATTGATTTTAAATAGCGATTGTCTCCAGGATATTTCTGATAGTTTGACACCATTAACTGGTCTGTATCTTTTTATTTGACTCCGGAAACTTGATTTCAACAGACGGACAGACGGACATCGCTAAATCGGCTTCCCTATCTATAAGGATCCAGAATATATATACTTTATGGGGTCGCAAATGAAAATAAAGAAATTACAAACGGAATGACAAAGTGATATATACCCTATCACTATGTGAAGAGTATAAAAAAAAGAATTTATTTTGATCAAGTTGTTTTGTGTTGTTGAGTTATTGATCAATTTTTGTTTTTATTAGTTGTAAAAACATTAATAGAAAGTTGAATAAGGGCTTTAAAAAAGAGTGCAACTTTTTTTTTCCAAAAGCGACTTTTTTATGCGACTTTTTTTCCTAAAACGACTATTTGTGCCACTTTTTCAAAATACTCAGCGGTCACACTGCAGCACACATTGACAATAGTAGCCACTTTAAAAGGTGTGTACATTAGAAAACATCTAAATCTACTTTTTAGAACGCCTATTGTCCTTTCTACAACATTCCTGGCAGAAGTGTGTCTTAAATTAAACGTGTGCTGTGCTGTTGCAAAAGTAGGAATTTTGTAGGGAGTCAAAAGATATGGCTTCAAGAGATAACCAGAATCCCCCAAAAGCCAAAAACTGTGAGCACCCTCGCTATACATGTCGGCGTAGTACTTATTTGCAGCACTCAATCTCCAAACAAAAGAATCATGACATGAACCAGGTTTGCTTGCATCTATTGTCAGAATGCTAATTTCAATATCGCAAATCTGATATTAAAAAATATTTAAAAATAGGTACATGCTTCCACAGGGTTGTACTTACGATCATAGCATTTAAGCTATAATATCCCTTTCTATTAAAATATGCGAAATGATCAGTTGGTGGTTTCATTATCCTGATGTGAGTGCCATCAACACACCCAACTATGCCGGGAATACCAAACTGTTGATAAAAGTGGGACTTTGATGTGCTTTGTGCGTTTGAACCCAGTGAGATTTGTATCCAATTGAAACACAATGTTTTCTCTAGACAGTTCAGTACTTTCCATAAAATTTCGCAGAAGGTGGAACGTCCAATACTTATACTCATGTCGTTTGCTATAACTCCTTGAAAAGATCCGACAGCTAAAAACCGTAAAACATCGGCTATTTGAATAATTTCAGGAATATAACACTTCACTAGGCGTGGTGCTACTTCATCAAATATTTTTTGGAAAGCCCTCTTATTCAGCCTGTAAAGTGACATAAATCTGAAAAAGACTTTGCCATAAAATCGAGTCTCCGTTCTACATAAGTTTTATTTACTTAAAATTTTTTATCCATTTCCAAAGGATTCGATAAGTCTCGCAAAAATCGTTTCTTAAGACGAACATCCCTTTTCTGATTTCTTCTTAAAGCAATCATTGTCAATAAAGTTGCTCCTGGCGTTTCGTAAATTTTTTCTTTTTTAACAAATTTTTACGTACACTTTATAACGATTTAGCATTAAATGCATAATTGTAAACAAAACAAATCAGCTGCCTGCCCGTGATTTCGAAAAAAGAAAAGCACGCCGAAAAATTCGTTATTTTCAGAACACCACGAAACCACCTCCGTGATTTTAAAACCGTTCGTGATTTCAAATCCCCGTGATTACAGAACAGGCCTGTACATCAGTTTTTACAAATCTTTAGGTCCCCGCTTCATAGCTGCTGGAGACTATAACGCGTCTTGTATGATGCCGTGTCTGAAATTGGACTTCACGTTATTTCAACTAGAACTACCTTGTACATCAAAAAGAATAATTCTTTTTATTTTTAACGCCATATTACGGCTTGAGCATTTCCCGTCGGTATGGAAAATTGCCTTGGTAAAGATGATTGCTAAGCCTGGAAAAGATCCTTCAAAGTTGAAGTCATACAAGCCTATAAGTTTGTTACCAACTATGTCCAAATTGTTTGAGAAATTGCGTAAAAACAAGCTGACCACGATCTTGAATGTAAATAACTGTATTCTTAATTACCAATTTGACTTTCAGATTCAACATGGAACTATCGAACAAACACACAGACTAGTACAGGTTATAAGAAAAGCTTTTGGAGATAAGAGGTACTGCTTAGCGCTTTTTATTGATGTCTCCCAAGCCTTTGATAAAGTGTGGCATGAAGGCCTGTTGAACAAGCTTAAGCTGAACTTACCGGTGAATGTCTTCAACCTTTTGAATAGTTACATTACTGGCCGACAATTTATGGTTAAAGAAGGAAACTGCTTGAGCTGTCCACAACCAATAGGGGCGGGGGTACCTCTAGGGTGTATATTAGGTCCAATTTAGTATTTGCATCACACAGCAGACATGCCCATAAACAATTTTACTCATACATCGACATTTGCTGATGATACCGCCTTTTTCAGTATTCATAAAGACCCTAAAGAAGCCTCGAAACAACTGCAGCTTCAGGTATCCCAAGAAGAAAAGTTGTCAAATTTATGGGGTATTAAAAAAACGAACAAAAATGCACCCACGTTACTTTTACTTTACGAAAAGAAACGTGCCCCCCATTTTTTTATTAACAACCATAGGGTGCCTTAACGTATTGAAACAAAATATCTTGGCATTCACTTGGTACGCCGCCTCACATGGAAGCCCCACAAAGATGCAAAGTTGTCACAATTAAAACTTAAAACGGCCGAAATCCACTGGCTGATTGGTAGAAACTCTGTGTTAAGTCTTCATTATAAACTTCTGCTCTACAACTCAATTTTGAAACCAATTTGGAACTACTGGATACAACAATTGGGCACTGCTTTCGTCTCCAACATAGGAAAGATTCAACGCCGTTAAAACAAAATTCTAGGAATGATAACTGGTGCTCCTTGGTATGTTAAAAACAGCTACATCCACAAGGATCTAGAAGTTCCACTAGTAAAATGCGAAATCCTATACTAAGTTGGCAAGTACTTAAATAAGCTTGAAACTCATCCAAGTCCGCTAGCTCGATACATATTAGTGTGTTTGTCTTTCGGCTCTTGCCGATCTTAAGCTATTATAAACCACCTCTACCTATTTTTGTAGGTAGGGTATTGTTAAGAGTAGATAGGAACTGCCGTTTCTAATCCAACTTTGACTCCGCTAAGTGTCTCCGCTAACACCACCCCGCGATGTGAATGGTTTGTGTCTTGGCTAAGATACTTACACAGGGTTGTTCATATAATATATAAATGTTAAGCTACTTACACAGGGTTGTTCATATAATATATAAATGTTTGATACTAAAAGCAGAAGTTACCGCAAGGTGGCATCGTTGTTGATCTGGTCCGTGGCTGTAATAGACGGTATTATGCTATGAATGCATTGGGGTATGTGTCTTCGTAAACATAATTACTACAGGGCTGTTCATATACCACAGGGCGGTTTTATACTAAAGATCTTTGTTTTTTGCTAAAGGTGCTGTCATTTCAGTGCTGTTTTTATACTTAAAATCTTCCTTTTAGTGTGTTTTCAAATCCATTTTAAACTAATGATCTTTTTGTGCTTGTGGCGGAGCCAAATCACTTTTTGTTTTTCCCTACAAATCAATATGTACAAAATGTAAGGGGGTGTTTAGTAAATAATTGAATCTGTCTTTGTATTAAAATGTAAAGTAGATGCGCCTTTCATAAACTGCATGCCAATATACCCGTTTTTCTTTTTCTTTATTAAAAAGAAGAAACGTTACATTTTTAATGTGTAATTTGTATACATTTTTTATAAAAAAAAATGTATCAGGAAAATAGACAAAAAAAATTTAAAAATCAAAATTATTGTGTGAAATATATGTAAAGAAAACCAAGTGTGGGAAAAAATTATTTTAGGTGTACAGCTAGTACATACATAGGCAGACAGATCGACATATAGGCAAAAATAAAAAATGCTTGAGTCAAAATCAACAGCTGTAATTTTTTCTGCTACTTTTGGTATGGACCATTACAAGTGAAAATTCTATTGTTTATTTAAGCGGCGCTTAGCACGCGTTTATTTATAGAGCAATTGAAAATCGATGAGAGGTTTATAATTTTTAATGTGCGTGTGTGTATATAGATTTATGTTTCAGCAAGATGTAGATTAATTTGCGTGTATGCTCTATGATTTCATTTGTTTTAGATTTTATGAGTGTTGATATTTTATTTTTTTATAGTATAGGAATTGATAGTAATTTATTTTGATAAAATTATTTGTTAGTTTTTCTTACTTCTTGTTTTCTATTTATTTCTTTCCTTTAAATTTCCTTTCTAGTAAGAGTTAATTTGAGATTTTATTGTTTAAGACGAGTAATTTTTATTACTTGATTAATCTTAAAACAAATTGATTTAGAAAATTATCTATAAATTGATAATTTTATAACCTTTTTAAACATTAAATAAAAAAGATTTCAACGATGAACATCAATACGGACTTGGTATCAAGCTTTAACCGATTAAATTTAAAACAAATCCTAAGTCTTAAGGATATGAAAGATGGACAGGACTATTTCATTATACAAGCAAAACGTGTAAATACCAAATATGGAGATGTAATTGTTTTGGAATTGGACTCAAAAATGTTATATCTTCCTAAGAGATTTAACTCTCTCACAGATAAGGATATAGAAAACCTATCAACTGGTATTTATTCAATCTCCGAAATTGCTTCAAATGATGAAAAAGGAAATGATTCTTATAAATTAGAGATAAAGGTGGCTTATACTATAAGAGATTACTATAATGTAAACGAGTTTCAAACATTTAAATATAACTTAAAGATTTATTAAAAACTATTTTCTGTGTTGTTGTTTTTTTTTTCTTTATTATTTTAAGGTAATTAATTATAATATTATATAAAAGGTTGAAAACTTATGATATATACAGTCTCAACCATAACATTCACCAAGAAAGATGGATGATATCAATGATTTTCTACAAAAATTTGAAAACTTGATTTTCGAAGAAGATTTAGAATTTAATAATGCATTCAAAAAGCAGTATTCCGATATAAATGTATTTAACAAACCTTGCCCCCACAAAAATTCCGATGGGGATGTAGTTGGACTCTGTGGATGTTACTTTTTCCATATGAGAAAGGAGAGAGTTTTCAAAATAATTGAAAAATATCAACAAACTAAAAAATTATCATAAACTTGAGTAAAATTTATCAGAAAAATTTAAATGTTGGAGAATAAAAAAATAAAATAAAAAAATTATTATTTGCTATATAAAGTGTTTTTAAAGAAGCTAGATCATCAGTTTAAATTAAAAATTCATTGAAGATGGAGACCACATCAAAAAAGTTGTTTAAATTCACTCAAGGACGAAAGAATCCAGTACATGATGTTGTTTTTGAAATGGAGTACTTCTTGGATCTAAGATTTAAAATTTCATGTGGATTTTCAACAATATTAGGATTTAACCCAATTATTTGGATACACTACAAGGACAAAAATTTTGTGGGATTAGATCGAGAAGAATGGCTACATCTAATGAGCTATAAGGATCATATAAGCAACGTTATAAACCAAGTTAAATTTGTGGGCTTTATAAATCTCTTTGAGAGGGAAGGTGAAGGGGAAACATTCTACAGCTTTCAATTTAAAAAAGGAGTTTGCTATTTTATGAGCAAGGTAAATACGAAATTAAGATTGATCCGGACACTTGGCGATCATTACTTCGGATTGGATCATTTCTCTCATCAATTTTATGTTGGAATAGCATATTAAGAAAACAAATTCTTCATTTCTACTATGAATATTATATACCATCTTGCTCTAAGTTAAATAAAACTGTTACACAAATCTGTGAACTGAATTGTCCATATGACAGAGATATTGAAATTGATTTAACACGACTATGTTATAAATTTTCTAAAAAGATGAATGATAAAATAAAAACTGATGTAAAAGTACATAGACTACTATCAAGAATTGATAATAAATAATAAAAAAATTAAAACAAAAATATTTATGTTTTTTGCTTTTATTTATTGCTTTCTTTATTTCTCATGTTATTTAAAAATTTTAGACATAAATGACCACAGTTAAAGGTATTCATTCTTTGATATCTTTTATTGTTGTACTTAATATTTTTTCCTAAATATCTTAAAACTTCTAAGGGTGGTTGAAGATTGCCAAAGCTATCAAAATATTCAATATATTTGTTATTTTTGTAATAGGCTACCCAATGTGTGCCCTTTCCGCTTATATTATCCAAGTTTATAATACCACATTCTTTTTTTCGTAGAGTTTTAGGAAGCATATCTCTCATATAAACTCCTCTAAAACTAGGAATATAAATTTTCCCAAAACTTTTCAAATCGACGTCTGTTAACGGTCTATTAGGTAGCTGATCTATAAGTTTTTTGATGTATTATTATAAAAAATTCCATATCCCTTTTTATGTGGTTTCAGGTATAAACCTCTTCCCATTGCAATTGATTCCAATACTCTATTATGTCGTTTACTTTCTTCAAGTTGCTGTCTTCCATTTCTGGCGGTATTTACAGCTCTAGCAATTGATGATCCCCCAGAAGCTAATGCTCCTAGTGCTCCAAGTGCAGTTAATATAGGAACTAGAGGAAGAAAGCCACCAATTTTTGGAACTTTGATTATTCTTGGAATTTTAATGCTGCATTTTTTACCACGAAAACAATTTTTAATAACTTTTCGTGCACTTTTTATAGCAGTTTCAATAGTTTCAGGTTTTTCCTTTTTTAAGAGAGCTGTTGCTATTTTAATCGCTTTCTTAAAAATGTTTTTCTTATAAACTCTCTTTGTAGATTTATTAGATTTTAAGCCTAAACCAAATTTTATTTTCGACTTCATAGCGTTAGAAACAATAAATGCGTTTAGTTTTTCTCCAAGTGTGCTATCTTTAGCTTTAACTCGTTCCCAAGCCTTTTCTGCTAGTTCTTTATCTGCTTGATGTCTTTTATTAATATCAATGTTTTGAGAATAAGCAATATCATGAACTTTACAAGCTGCATCCAAAGGGTTTATCCCCTTATCCCCTCTTACTAATCGCTTTTCAAGTTTTGTCCCAGGTCCACAGTATTGATACCCTGGTAGGTGTTGTTCAATTGGTAGTGAATTAATTAATTTATTTATCAGTCCTTTTCCGTGAACGTGTTGTTTTTTACTAAATGTTTTCTTTTTATATACAATCATTTATATAACCTGTTTTATAGTGAGTAAACATTACTTTAAGTAATTCTTTATATACCCACACCATATCAGTTGAAAGCATGCGTTTAATAAGGCAACATAAAGATATTACAGTAAGAAATATAGACTTGGTAAAAGATGTTTATGACATTAAACACAGTTGTTTATTACCAAATTCTATAAGAGCAATAATAGTAGGCCCATCAAATTGTGGAAAAACAAATGTTATGCTAAGTTTAATTGAAAGCCCTAATGGATTAAAATTTAAAAATATATATTTATTCTCAAAATCATTACATCAACCAAAATATCAATATCTAAGAAAATTAATTTCTTCTATAAAAGGTATGTTAAAAACAGCTACATCCACAAGGATCTAGAAGTTCCACTAGTAAAATGCGAAATCCTATACTAAGTTGGCAAGTACTTAAATAAGCTTGAAACTCATCCAAGTCCGCTAGCTCGATACATATTAGTGTGTTTGTCTTTTGGCTCTTGCCGATCTTAAGCTATTATAAACCACCTCTACCTATTTTTGTAGGTAGGGTATTGTTAAGAGTAGATAGGAACTGCCGTTTCTAATCCAACTTTGACTCCGCTAAGTGTCTCCGCTAACACCACCCCGCGATGTGAATGGTTTGTGTCTTGGCTAATCTACTTACACAGGGTTGTTCATATAATATATAAATGTTAAGCTACTTACACAGGGTTGTTCATCTATTATATAAAGAAGGGGTGTATGTATGTATGTATGTATGTTTGTATTTTATAGCTGGCCACACCAGTGGATCGATTTTTGTGAAATTTTTACAGAGTGTTACTTCAAGTCTGAAAGGAACAATAGGCTACTTTTTTTTTTGGAAATTATTGCTGCCACGCCCACACTACGCCCATTTGTGTGGGAAGGTCAAGTAACAAAATTACCCAGAGCCATACTGCTCAAACGCGTAGGGCTAAATACCTAAAATTTACAACACGTGTTAAGCTTTACATGTGTGTTTAAATTCACATGAGTTTTTAAACATTGGGCCCGTAAAGGGATAAAAAGCGGACGAAAAGGGAAAATCGGTAACCTACTATCTCTTGATGTCTATAAGATAGAAACAAAATTTAAAAAGTTTAGCGTTTTTCTTAAGAAATAAACAGACTGGCATTTGGAGTTTTTTTTTTTAAATTTTGGTCCGAAAGGCCGAAAAAAGAGGTTTAAATTATATTTTGGTACTTTTTGTTACTTTTAAACCAATAAAGATAGAAAAATTTTTCAAATTGCGTTCGATAGGTCTTACAAAAATATGATTATGTTTTTCGTACTTTTTTTTAATTTTGGGCCCAAAAGGGGAAAAAGGGCTAAAAATATATTTTGATTTTTTTATTCGTTTTTTGTAACTTTTAAGCCCATAACGATAGAAACATTATTCAAATTAAGTGTAACAGGCTTAAAAAATATGAGTACGTTTTTAGATACTTTTTTAATTTTATAGACCCTAAGGGGAAGAAAGGGTTAAAATTATGTTTTAGTACTTTTTGTAACTTTAAAATCAATTATGATAGAAACATAATTTCAATTCCTCTTCGAGACCGATTTTTGGAAATTAGTTCTCACGTAAACGGCTATTAAAGTTAAAATTTTGAAGGTAAAAAAGTGGGCGGTGCCACGCCCATAAAAGTTAAGCTTTTTATGCTGGTACTTTTATTGCACTGATTTTTTAAAATTGGCACACATATAGAAGGCCTCTTATTCCGAAGTTCTAAAGGACAAAAATAGAGGATTGCAGCGCCCACAAAAATGTAAGTTTTCAAACTGGTTCTTCTATTGTTTCGATTTTTATTAAGCTCAAAAATAGACCGATAATGTTTATTTTCGGTACAAAAATGGGTGGCATAAAGATAGACAAACGTGCAAAATTATGTGAAGATAAGGCCATATTCTAGCCAGTTAAAGCCCAAAACGCTTAATCCGGGAGGAAATTTTTATGGGAGCTCTGTCGAAAAATAACCTGATCATCACCACAAACAACATGCTTTTTTCTTATGCCAAAAAACTTATCTGTTCGAAATTTCATCGAAATATCTGCAAAAATGCGGTCTCTACTTTGTTTACAAGAATACATTAATAAGGCTGAATTCCAAAACGCAGTTTGCTTTACATTAAAAATTTTCAACTTCTTCCCTTATTCACTCTTTACAATTTGGACAACGTTTTTTGCTTCCAGGACATTAATATGGCTGTAAGCACTCATGTGGAAGTAGAAGATATTATCAAAAACATCATCTTTGCTTTCATGAAAAACTTGAAATTTCGTGATGCAAAGCAAACTGCGTTTTGGAATTCAGCCTAACTCCTAGCCGGACGGATGGACTGACAGGTTTTAATCGACTCAGGAAGTGATTCTGTGTCGATCGGTGTAATTGAAGGTGAGTCTCACACCTTTTTCTTTGGTGAGGACAAAAATTTGCACAAAAGCATAATAAAATTTGGATATAACAATATAAGAGAAGTTTGAACTTCTTTTGAAAAATATTGGAAATGTGATCCCTGTATCTATCTTCTATTATATAAAGAAGGGGTGTATGTATGTATGTATGTTTGTATGTTTGTATTTTATAGCTGGCCACACCAGTGGGCCGATTTTTTTGAAATTTTTACAGGGAGTTATCTCAAGTCTGGAAGGAACAATAGGTTACTTTTTTTTTGAAAACTATTGCTCCCACGCCCACAATACGCCCATTTGTGTGGGAAGGTTAGGTTATGAATGGCCTAACAAAATTACCCAAGGCCATATTGATCAAACGCGTAGAGCTAAATACATGAAATTTATAACAAGTGTTAAGCTTTACATGTTTGTTTAAATGCACAGGAATTTTTAAACATTGGGCCCGTAAAGGGATAAAAAGGGAACAAAAAGGGAAAAATCTGTAACCTACTATCTTTTGATGTATATAAGATAGAAACAAAATTTAAAAAGTTTAGCGTTTTCCTTAAGAAATAAACAGACAAGTATCGGGAGTTTTTTTTTTAATTTTGGTCCGAAAGGGCGAAAAAAGGGATTAAAATTATATTTTGGTACTTTTTGGTACCTTTTTGCTTCTTTTAAACCAATAAAGATAGAAAAATTTTTCAAATTGCGTTCGATAGGTTTTACAAAAATATGATTACGTTTTTCGTACTTTTTTTAAATTTTGGGCCCAAAGGTTGAAAAAAGGGTTAAAAATATATTTTGATTTTTTTATGCGTTTTTTGTAACTTTAAACCAATAAAGATAGGAACATTATTCAAATTAAGTGTGACAGGCCTAAAAAATATGAGTACGTTTTTAGATACTTTTTTAATTATTAAATCCTAAGGGCAAGAAAGGGTTAAAATTATGTTTTAGTACTTTTTGTAACTTTAAAATCAATTAAGATAGAAACATAATTTAAATTCTTCTTCCAGACCGATTTTTGGAAATTAGTTCGCACATAAGCGGCTTTTAAAGTTAAAATTTTAAAGGTAAAAAAGTGGGCGGTGCCACGCCCATAAAAGTTAAACTTATTATGCTGGTACTTTTATTGCACTGATTTTTTAAAATTGGCACACATATAGAAGGCCTCTAATTCCGAAATTTTAAAGGACAAAAATTGAGGATTGCAGCGCCCACAAAAATGTAAGTTTTCATACTGGTTCTTCTATTGTTGCGATTTTTATGAAGCTCAAAAATAGACCGATAATGTTTATTTTCGGTACAAAAATTGGTGGCATAAAGATAGACAAACGTGCAAAATTATGTGAAGATAAGGCCATATTTGAGCCAGTTATAGCCCAAAACGGTTAATCCGGGAGGAAATTTGTATGGGAGCTCTGTCGAAAAATTAACTGATCATCACCACAAACAACATGCTTTTTTCTTATGCCAAAAAACTTATCTGTTCCAAATTTCATCGAAATATCTGCAAAAATGCGGTCTTTACTTTGTTTACAAGAATACATATATTAACTCTGAATTCCAAAACGCAGTTTCCTTTGCATCACAAAATTTCAAGTTTTTCCTGAAAGCAAAGATAAGGTTTTTGATAATATCTTTTACTTCCAAATGAGTGTTTGCAGCTATATTAATGCCCTGGAAGCAAAAAACGTTGTCAAAATTGTAGGGAGTGTATAAGGGAAGAAGTTGAAAATTTGTAATGCAAAGCAAACTGCGTTTTGGAATTCAGCCTAACTCCCAGCCGGACGGATGGACTGACAGGTTTTAATCGACTCAGGAAGTTATTCTGTGTCGATCGGTATAATTGGAGGTGGGTCTCAGACCTTTTTCTTTGGTGAGGTACAAAAATTTGCACAAAAGCATAATAAAATTTGGATATAACAATATAAGAGAAGTTTGAACTTCTTCTTTAAAAAAATATTTAAAATGTGATCTCTGTATCTATCTATTATATACAGAAGGGGTGTATGTATGTATGTACGTATGTATGTATGTATGTATGTATGTATGTATGTATGTATGTATGTATGTATGTATGTATGTATGTATGTATGTATGTATGTATGTATGTATGTATGTATGTATGTATGTATGTATGTATGTATGTATGTATGTATGTATGTATGTATGTATGTATGTATGTATGTATGTATGTATGTATGTATGTATGTATGTATGTATGTATGTATGTATGTATGTATGTATGTTTGTATGTATGTATGTTTGTAATTTATAGCTGGCCACACCAGTGGATCGATTTTTTGAAGTTTTTACAGCGAGTTACTTCAAGTCTGGATGAAACAATTGGCAACTTTTTTTTGGAAATCTTTGCTGCCACGCCCACACTACGCACATTTGTCTGGGAAAGTCTGGTTATGAATTACCTAACCAAATTACCCAAAGCCATACTGATCAAACGCGTAGAGCTAAATACATGTTTCCTTAAATACATACGCATTTTTAGAAATTAGGCCCGTAAAGGGATAAAAAGGGGACAAAAAAGGAAAAACCTGTAGCCTACTATCTTTTAATGTATATAAGATAGAAACAAAATTTAAAAAGTTTTGCGTTTTCCTTAAGAAATAAACAGACAGGTATCTGGAGTTTTTTGTTCATTTTGGTCCGAAATGGGGTTAAAATTATCTTTTGGTACTTTTTGGTATTTTTTGTTACTTTAAACCAATAAAGATATAAACATTATTCAAATTGCGTTCGATAGGTCTTAAAAAAATATTATTACGTTTTTCGTACTTTTTTAATTTTGGACCCAAAAGGGAAAAACAGGGTTAAAAATATATTTTAATTTTTTTTTATGCGTTTTTTGTTACTTTTCAACCAATAAAGATAGAAACATAATTCAAATTGGATGCGACAGGCCTAAAAAATATGAGTACGTTTTTGGGTCTTTTTTGAATTATTGGACTCTTAGGGGGAAAAAAGGTTAAAATTATGTTTTAGTACTTTTCGTAACTTTAAAACCAATGAAGGTAGAAACATAATTTAAATTGCATTCGTCAGGTTACCAAAAAATGTTAATATGTTAATAAGGGGCTAAGATTATATATAGAAGTTTATAAATAATTTTTGCTTATTAAAGCTTTCTAAATATCTCCAAAACTGTAAGCCTGGTAATTTTCCAATTTTTATGTGCTAAGTTAACAGTAGGGCTGACTTATTATTTATTGCAACTTATGTGAGGCAACCAATAAATTAAAAAATATATAAATTCTTTTGTTTACATATTTTAATAATTTTACTATGATTGGGGTAGCGAAGCACACCGGGGCTTAGCTAGTATAATATATAAATGTTTGATACTAAAAGCAGGAGTTACCGCAAGGTGGCATCGTTGTTGATCTGGTCCGTGGCTGTAATAGACGGTATTATGCTATGAATGCATGGGGGTATGTGTCTTCGTAAACATAATTACTACAGGGCTGTTCATATACCACAGGGCGGTTTTATACTAAAGATCTTTGTTTTTTGCTAAAGGTGCTGTCATTTCAGTGCTGTTTTTATACTTAAAATCTTCTTTTTAGTGTGTTTTCAAATCCATTTTAAACTAATGATCTTTTTGTGCTTGTGGCGGAGCCAAATCACTTTTTGTTTTTCCCTACAAATCAATATGTACAAAATGTAAGGGGGTGTTTAGTAAATAATTGAATCTGTCTTTGTATTAAAATGTAAAGTAGATGCGCCTTTCATAAACTGCATGCCACTATACCCGTTTTTCTTTTTCTTTATTAAAAAGAAGAAACGTTACATTTTTAATGTGTAATTTGTATACATTTTTTATAAAAAAAAAATGTATCAGGAAAATAGGCAAAAAAAATTTAAAATTGTGTGAAATATATGTAAAGAAAACCAAGTGTGGGAAAAAATTATTTTAGGTGTACAGCTAGTACATACATAGGCAGACAGATCGACATATAGGCAAAAATAAAAAATGCTTGAGTCAAAATCAACAGCTGTAATTTTTTCTGCTACTTTTGGTATGGACCATTACAAGTGAAAATTCTTTTGTTTATTTAAGCGGCGCTTAGCACGCGTTTATTTATAGAGCAATTGAAAATCGATGAGAGGTTTATAATTTTTAATGTGCGTGTGTGTATATAGATTTATGTTTCAGCAAGATGTAGATTAATTTGCGTGTATGCTCTATGATTTCATTTGTTTTAGATTTTATGAGTGTTGATATTTTATTTTTTTATAGTATAGGAATTGATAGTAATTTATTTTGATAAAATTATTTGTTAGTTTTTCTTACTTCTTGTTTTCTATTTATTTCTTTCCTTTAAATTTCCTTTCTAGTAAGAGTTAATTTGAGATTTTATTGTTTAGGACGAGTAATTTTTATTACTTGATTAATCTTAAGACAAATTGATTTAGAAAATTATCTATCAATTAATAATTTTGTTTTCTATTTAAACATTAAATAAAAAAGATTTTTTAAAAAGAAGAAAGATATTTTGTTTTCTATAGTATAGGAATTGTTAGTAATTTATTTTGATCAAATTATTTTCTGACGTTTATTTCTTTTTTCTTGTTTAATGGGTTTGTATTTTCTATTTATTTCTTTCCATTAAATTTTCTTTCTAGTAAGAGTTTATTTGAGTCTTATACCCTGTTTCACGATGTCGAACGAAAACCTATACGAAAGAAGGCTAGTCACTCACTTTCGAGTAAATTTGGGTTTCACTATTTCGACAGCTTTCGTTCGCCTTTACTTACGGGCTTGTTATCAACAGATACTTTGGGGCATATGCATAAATAATTTTTAAATTTGCAATAGGTTTGTTAAACGAAATTTTTATTAAAATTAATACTTCAAATAGATTTTAAATTTAAAAATTTGTTTTTCCCTTAAGGTGTGGATTAAAAATTATTATTTTTTTTTTTTTGCTATAACTTTTGTAAAAGTGTCTATTTACGTAACAAATTTTTTTGCCTCCTAAAGGTAGGCACTTACTTTCATAATTAGTCAAGTTTTCTTACATAAAGCAGTGATGCTAGCATTCTTAAATTGTAAAGCACTAAGAGACGGAAAAAATCATTTTCAATAATGTGTAAAATTAACATAAGAAAATATTAACAAGTCCTAGATTTTTGGGATATTAATACCTTAGCTACAAAAATGTCAGTACTTAACTTTTTTTAGGAACTTATTACTTATTAGAAAAATTTTATTATTAAGGGGACTTCTTTCTTAAGTATCATAAGATTCAATAAAGATGAATCCTGCATTTCCTACTAAAGGTAAATCAATCTATAACAATATACATAAGATTCATTTTGCATATTTTTAAATAAATATTTTTAAGGCAACCAATATCTTTTGATATGTTTTGTTTTAATAATCAAAGAAGTATTTGTTTTAATTTTTTATGTATTTATATCCAGAATTTTATATCATTGTTTTTTTAAACATATTTATTTCCAAAATATACACATAGCTTTGCAATAATGACGACATATAGAAAGAATTTGTCATTCATTTAGCCTATAATTTTTTATGGTTTTGATTCATTTATAAAATATAAATATATTAGAATTTATCTATGAACTATATACCCAATGTAGTTTTATAAGCGTAAAATTCTGTAAAAATCCACATTAAGAAGTGCATTGATTTTTGGTTGATTTTTAAAAAAGGGGAAAATAATATATTTAATAAGAACAATAAAGTGAAAATGCAATGTAAATATTATCAAAATAATTTTGCAGATTATCTTGAGATCATATATGCACAACATCAGTTTACAATCGTGTTTCTAACGGTACTTCATGAATATATATTAAGCGCGCCAGCAACATTCACACCAGATAATCAGGAAACAAAAATACAAGAAAAAAGATTCAATCAGTTAATTTTTTGTTAAATCTAATGGTAATTTGCAATTTTTGTTTATTTACTCCTACGAGAAATTCGGCATAATTGACATCACTGAAAACAATTCATAATTAAAATTTACAAAATTAATGTAGATTTTTTTTCGAAAATCAAAGTTTGTTTAATTTTTGCTTTAAACAATATGATATTTTGATCAATAACCCTAGAGAACATATTTTACTTTTATCTTGTGGCATTTAAATACATATTGGACTTAAATTTACATTAAAAACTGCAAACTTTTATGCCACTCGAAAGCAAAATTCCAAGTGACTGATTTTGACATTTACGTTCGCATATTTAGCTTGCGTTCGACATAGGTAAACCCAATTTTGTATGAAACCGCTTACGTTTTTGTTCGACTTGTCTTTCGAGTAAACGTTCGCTTAAAGTATACTTTGCTGAAACCCAAATAAGTTTTCTTTCGCCTAGAATGCGAACGAAAGCATTCTTTCGACATCGTGAAACAGGCTATTAATTGTTTAAGACGAGTAATTTTTATTACTTGATTAATCTTAAAACAAATTGATTTAGAAAATTATCTATAAATTGATAATTTTATAACCTTTTTAAACATTAAATAAAAAAGATTTCAACGATGAACATCAATACGGACTTGGTATCAACCTTTAACCGATTAAATTTAAAACAAATCCTAAGTCTTAAGGATATGAAAGATGGACAGGACTATTTCATTATACAAGCAAAACGTGTAAATACCAAATATGGAGATGTAATTGTTTTGGAATTGGACTCAAAAATGTTATATCTTCCTAAGAGATTTAACTCTCTCACAGATAAGGATATAGAAAACCTATCAACTGGTATTTATTCAATCTCCAAAATTGCTTCAAATGATGAAAAAGGAAATGATTCTTATAAATTAGAGATAAAGGTGGCTTATACTATAAGAGATTACTATAATGTAAACGAGTTTCAAACATTTAAATAAAACTTAAAGATTTATTAAAAACTATTTTCTGTGTTGTTGTTTTTTTTTTTCTTTATTATTTTAAGGTAATTAATTATAATATAATATAAAAGGTTGAAAACTTATGATATATACAGTCTCAACCATAACATTCACCAAGAAAGATGGATGATATCAATGATTTTCTACAAAAATTTGAAAACTTGATTTTCGAAGAAGATTTAGAATTTAATAATGCATTCAAAAAGCAGTATTCCGATATAAATGTATTTAACAAACCTTGCCCCCACAAAAATTCCGATGGGGATGTAGTTGGACTCTGTGGATGTTACTTTTTCCATATGAGAAAGGAGAGAGTTTTCAAAATAATTGAAAAATATCAACAATTAGTTCAGAGACTAAAAAATTATCATAAACTTGAGTAAAATTTATCAGAAAAATTTAAATGTTGGAGAATAAAAAAATAAAATAAAAAAATTATTATTTGCTATATAAAGTGTTTTTAAAGAAGCTAGATCATCAGTTTAAATTAAAAATTCATTGAAGATGGAGACCACATCAAAAAAGTTGTTTAAATTCACTCAAGCACGAAAGAATCCAGTACATGATGTTGTTTTTGAAATGGAGTACTTCTTGGATCTAAGATTTAAAATTTCATGTGGATTTTCAACAATATTAGGATTTAAACCAATTATTTGGATACACTACAAGGACAAAAATTTTGTGGGATTAGATCGAGAAGAATGGCTACATCTAATGAGCTATAAGGATCATATAAGCAACGTTATAAACCAAGTTAAATTTGTGGGCTTTATAAATCTCTTTGAGAGGGAAGGTGAAGGGGAAACATTCTACAGCTTTCAATTTAAAAAAGGAGTTTGCTATTTTATGAGCAAGGTAAATACGAAATTAAGATTGATCCGGACACTTGGCGATCATTACTTCGGATTGGATCATTTCTCTCATCAATTTTATGTTGGAATAGCATATTAAGAAAACAAATTCTTCATTTCTACTATGAATATTATATACCATCTTGCTCTAAGTTAAATAAAACTGTTACACAAATCTGTGAACTGAATTGTCCATATGACAGAGATATTGAAATTGATTTAACACGACTATGTTATAAATTTTCTAAAAAGATGAATGATAAAATAAAAACTGATGTAAAAGTACATAGACTACTATCAAGAATTGATAATAAATAATAAAAAAATTAAAACAAAAATATTTATGTTTTTTGCTTTTATTTATTGCTTTCTTTATTTCTCATGTTATTTAAAAATTTTAGACATAAATGATTCTTTGATATCTTTTATTGTTGTACTTAATATTTTTTCCTAAATATCTTAAAACTTCTAAGGGTGGTTGAAGATTGCCAAAGCTATCAAAATATTCAATATATTTGTTATTTTTGTAATAGGCTACCCAATGTGTGCCCTTTCCGCTTATATTATCCAAGTTTATAATACCACATTCTTTTTTTCGTGGAGTTTTAGGAAGCATATCTCTCATATAAACTCCTCTAAAACTAGGAATATAATTTTTTCCAAAACTTTTCAAATCGACGTCTGTTAACGGTCTATTAGGTAGCTGATCTATAAGTTTTTTGATGTATTATTATAAAAAATTCCATATCCCTTTTTATGTGGTTTCAGGTATAAACCTCTTCCCATTGCAATTGATTCCAATACTCTATTATGTCGTTTACTTTCTTCAAGTTGCTGTCTTCCATTTCTGGCGGTATTTACAGCTCTAGCAATTGATGATCCCCCAGAAGCTAATGCTCCTAGTGCTCCAAGTGCAGTTAATATAGGAACTAGAGGAAGAAAGCCACCAATTTTTGGAACTTTGATTATTCTTGGAATTTTAATGCTGCATTTTTTTTACCACGAAAACAATTTTTAATAACTTTTCGTGCACTTTTTATAGCAGTTTCAATAGTTTCAGGTTTTTCCTTTTTTAAGAGAGCTGTTGCTATTTTAATCGCTTTCTTAAAAATGTTTTTCTTATAAACTCTCTTTGTAGATTTATTAGATTTTAAGCCTAAACCAAATTTTATTTTCGACTTCATAGCGTTAGAAACAATAAATGCGTTTAGTTTTTCTCCAAGTGTGCTATCTTTAGCTTTAACTCGTTCCCAAGCCTTTTCTGCTAGTTCTTTATCTGCTTGATGTCTTTTATTAATATCAATGTTTTGAGAATAAGCAATATCATGAACTTTACAAGCTGCATCCAAAGGGTTTATCCCCTTATCCCCTCTTACTAATCGCTTTTCAAGTTTTGTCCCAGGTCCACAGTATTGATACCCTGGTAGGTGTTGTTCAATTGGTAGTGAATTAATTAATTTATTTATCAGTCCTTTTCCGCGAACGTGTTGTTTTTTACTAAATGTTTTCTTTTTATATACAATCATTTATATAACCTGTTTTATAGTGAGTAAACATTACTTTAAGTAATTCTTTATATACCCACACCATATCAGTTGAAAGCATGCGTTTAATAAGGCAACATAAAGATATTACAGTAAGAAATATAGACTTGGTAAAAGATGTTTATGACATTAAACACAGTTGTTTATTACCAAATTCTATAAGAGCAATAATAGTAGGCCCATCAAATTGTGGAAAAACAAATGTTATGCTAAGTTTAATTGAAAGCCCTAATGGATTAAAATTTAAAAATATATATTTATTCTCAAAATCATTACATCAACCAAAATATCAATATCTAAGAAAATTAATTTCTTCTATAAAAGGTATGGGACTTTACACATTTTCAGAAAATGAGAATGTTATACCACCCCAAGAAGCAAAATCAAATTCAGTAATGATATTTGATGACGTTGCATGTGAAAAGCAGAGTAATATAAGATCATACTTCTGCATGGGAAGACATAATAATATTGATGCCTTCTACCTATGTCAAACGTATACACACATTCCAAAGCATTTGATACGTGATAATGCAAATATGATTATAGTATTTACACAAGACGATTTAAACTTAAAGCATATATATAAAGATCATGTTGGAAGTGATATGAACCTTAATATATTTTCTAAAATATGTGAAGAATGCTGGAAGGAAAAATATGGATTTTTAGTAATTAATAAGGATGATGAAATACATAATGGACGTTATAGAAAAGGTTTTCACATCTTCATTCAAGTTTAGTTGCATTCGTATAGCTACATTAATCAGACGTGTATCCACTATAATATTTATAAGCCAACAATTTTTGCCATTTCTTCTGTTTAGCTGTTTGATATACCTGTTTAGCTGTTTAGTATATCTGTTTAGCTGTTTATATAGCTGTTTTATATAGCTGTTTGGTATAGCTGTTTAGCTGTTTTAATATAGCTGTTTAGCTGTTTTATATAGCTGTTTAGCTGTTTTAATATAGCTGTTTAGCTGTTTGAAAGCTGTTTGGTATAGCTGTTTAGCTGTTTGGTATAGCTGTTTAGCTGTTTAATATAGCTGTTTAGCTGTTTGGTATAGCTGTTTAGTATATCTGTTTAGCTGTTTGAGGTTATCATATTATATTCAATACTTTAAAATATCATCATGGAAGAAAACGTATTGAAGGAGTTGGTAAAATCAAGGAAAATTTTGAAAAAGAAGTTTGAAAGTATCAAACGTGGAGAAGCGGCAGCTTTTAATAAATTGGAAAATACATTTAAACCAATAACAGAACCTTTAAATAAACTAGTAAAATTATCTAATACAAACTCAAATAAGCCTTCAGTATTCAAACATGACAAAAGCAAAATGGAATATCTAGAGGATAACATAAATACTCCAAAGAAAAATGTTGATACAGAAGATTCATTACTAAAGCCTAGAGATATCGAAAAAGAGATAAGTGAACAAGACATAGAGGAAGATGATCAGTCATTTTATTCGCAGTCTTCAGATTGGGAGCATAATATATCAGACTCAAAAGACAGCAGAAAACTTGATAATGTTTTAGGACCTCATAAAAGTGAAAATGGTAATTGGAAGTTAGGAAACTTAAATTTTGAGATTATTGGTGAAAAGATTCAAGTTGGGAATAAGTCATGGGCGCTAACACCGGGCTTATATTCACTACTTTTCCATCAAAAACCAGAGCAGTATGACTCGTCTGAATTGGAAATATATAAAAGAATCTTGATTGATACAAATGCACATAGAAGAAATTATGATTCTAGTAATCAACTTAAAGGTAACAGAGGTTATAAATATAAAAAAATAATAAGCAAACTGTTTCCATCCTCTACGCATATTGGCAAGGGCTTAATGAATCTTAATCTTAACAAATCAAACTATATATACTAGGACAATCCTAATGAAATAGTAGATCGATTAAAACTTTTAATAGCATCACAACACGCCGGTAATTATAATCATACTAACGAAATTTTGTCAATAATTGAGGAATTAAGAGAAGCAAATATAATTGAGTAATATTAGCATATACTTGAAAAAAAAAAATAAACCATCAAGACTGAAAAGAAAATATGACCGTGGATAAGTTTGGTCATTATAGCAAACAAAATTTTAGTAACGGAGCAAACAAGAAACATTTTTTGAAAAAACATTTTGGTTTTACTCTAGATGTAAGTAACATAAACGTTGAACATAAAGCAATTAAGAACTTGGCTACACCTATGGATGATAAAGATGCTGTAAATAAATTATTTGTATTGTCTCAGATTGAGAAATCAGAAGAAGAATTTAATAGAAATTTAAGAAAGGAAGTTGGTGAAATTCACGAAAAAATAAAAAAAATAAATCTTATTCTAAACAAGCATATAGACAACTTTAATCAAAAAATTTATGAAATTGAAAAATTTTTATTTTCATCAGAAAATAGTCTAAAATATATACCACTAGATGATGGTAATGATCACAACCACTCATCTGAAAATAACATAAATTATAAATATTTAATAAACTAAGAATGTCCACAAAAAGAGATTTAGTTAATGAGCTTCATTCAAGAGCACGCAGAAATTTCTTAAGACGTAGAGTTATTACAAAGGGTGTAGATGATCTATGGCAAGCCGATTTAGTAGAAATGGGCGAATATTCGTCTAGTAACAAGGGGTATAAATATATGTTAACAGTTATTGATACATTTTCAAAATATGCATGGGTTGAATCAATCAAGTCGAAAACTGCTTCTGAAGTTTCTAAAGCATTTCAAAACATACTTCGCTTAGGACGTGTGCCAAAAAATTTGCAAACAGATGATGGCAAAGAATTTTTTAATAAAGAATTTGGAATGCTGATGCGAAAATATACAATAAATCATTACTCTACATACAGTGTAATGAAAGCTTCTATTGTAGAACGATTTAATAGAACATTAAAAGGAATGATGTGGAAAGAGTTTAGCAATAATGGAAACTATAAATGGCTTAATATATACAAGAGCTTAGTTAAACAGTACAATTATAAAACACATCGAACAATAAAAATGGCACCTGTTCACGTTAATGCGAAAAATGAAAAGCATCTGCTTAACACTGTATATAGCAATTTAAAAATATTTAAACCATCACGCTTTAATGTAGGAGATTACGTTCGCATAAGTAAATATAAACACATTTTTGAAAAAGGATATACTCCCAACTGGACAACTGAAAAATTTAAAATTAGATCAATACAGAATACTTACCCCATCACATTTTGGCTGGAAGACTATCAAGGCAATGAAATAAAGGGAGGATTTTATAAGGAGGAGTTACTACATACACGTTATCCAAACACATATCTAGTAGAAAAAGTATTAAGAACTAAAGGTACGAAAGCATAT
Source organism: Melanophora roralis (assembly GCA_963583895.1). Taxonomy (NCBI): domain Eukaryota; kingdom Metazoa; phylum Arthropoda; class Insecta; order Diptera; family Rhinophoridae; genus Melanophora; species Melanophora roralis. Next base: position 56,730,001 of record OY757188.1, read on the forward strand.
GTTAAATGGTTGGGTTTCTCAAATCAACAAAACTCTTGGATTAGAAAAAGTGAAATATTGTAAAATTTTATAAAATAAAAAATAAATAAATAAAGAAAAAACAAACATCAAAGCATTTTTATTTTCATTACTAGTTGAGAGGTTAATATGTCAATAACAATAGCATTAAGCGGAAAGTCTTCAATCCTAACAGCAAAGTACTTTCCACCCATACAATTAAAAGATGATTACGAATGTTGTCTAATTGACTTTCAATCATACAATTCTGTTCCAAATGTAGATTATGATAATAATCTTTTTCATATAGGAGATAAAGTTATTGAAATTCCTATTGGATCGTACGAGTTACAAGATATTGCTGATTTTATTAATTAATTTTCGAGGTGAGGAAATAACACTAAGACTACATCTAAGACCAAAAAGAATATGATAATTTACAATACAACAACAACAAAACAGAACAAAATCAATCAAGACATTACAGCTAAATCTAGCAAAGTACTTAAACCCAAGTTAACTGAAAAGAATAAAGAATTTTTGAAATTACTCAAGTTTAAAGTAAAAAACGATGTCTGACATACTTAATGTTTTGGAAAAACCATATTCAGATGAGAATATAATTAAAAAAGATTATCATAGCTATTTACCCTATATTCAATCATATAGAAATAATGATGAAATTCGAATTACACTACAAAATCAAGACTTGTATGTTCTTCCCTCAGAAAGCTATTTATATATAGAAGGAAATATAAAAAAAGTAAATGGTGAAGCATCAATAAATGCTCGCCTAAGGAACAGTTGTGTAGCGTACCTATTTGAAGAAATACGTTATGAGATTAATGGTGTTGAAATTGATCGAACTCGATACTTGGGAACAGCAAGCACTTTAAAAAATTATATATCTTTAAATGAGTTTGAAAGTAATATGTTGAGAAATGCTGGCTGGTCTATATCTCAAGACTTGTCGATATCAAATTTTAACTTTTATATTCCCTTGAAACTTTTAATGGGATTTGCCGAGGATTTTAATAAAATAATATTAAACAGTAAACACGAGCAAATTCTCTTACGTAGTTCAAGTGATGTAAACGCATATTACTCTACAGATGCAAATGAAAATCTTCAGTTAACAATAACAAACATTACATGGAGAATTCCACATATTCACTTCCTTACCTATAGCTTTTCGTAGCTGGGACTGTTATTTAAATCCTACATTTGTTGGTGGAAGAAATCATTACTGGAATGTTAAGATGTCAGTCAATAGAGAAAGACCACGTTTCTTGGTTTTTGTCTTGGAAAAAGATAATAAATATATTCACTCTGACTTGAAAAATATTAAAGTACATTTAAATTCTGACTTAAATGACTTAAATTTAAAGTTTAAAGAGAATCGCTATGCTATTTTATATGATATGTATGCAAAATTTCAACAACAATACTATATGAAGGAAGCACAACCCCTTATTTCTTGTGAAAAATTCAAAGATATTCCAATTGCTGTAATTGACGTAACCTATCAAAATGAGATGATTAAAAGTGGGCCAATTGATGTAAAGATTGAGTTTGAAACAGATAGCCCAATTCCAGCAAATACAAATGCTTATTGTATGATTATATACGACCGCTTGATGGAGTATACCCCATTAACTGGAATTGTTCATAAAGTTATATAATTTTTTTTTATTGTAATACTTACTTTTATCAACTTGTGAAATAAAAATAGAACTCAATAAATTTTTTTTTTCTTTGCTTTAAAATACAATTTTGTTTTTATTTTAATTCTCTTATTGTTAATTATCTAAATATAATATATATATATATATATTACAACTTGTATATATTTTTAAATTTATTATAAATTATTAATTTAATCATCTTCTTCTTCTTCTTCTAACTGAATACTATCATTATCTAATTCTAATATTGAACTTATTAATCTATTCAATTCTTCTTCACCATTTCCAGTATCTAGCTGGTAATGGTGTCAGGCATAAGTATTTACACAATCATTCTTAACTTAACGTTTAGTATCATTAAGACTTAAGGCTACCTTATTTACTTCGTTAGTAAGTATATTATGTAACTTAGATGTAAATGTATACATGCATGCTGAAACTATTTCCTTATTAAATAAAACATTTTTATAAATATCTAAACTATAATTATTTACAATGCATTTTTTAACTCCCTTAGCTTTTTTAGTGCTTACGTCACCTTCAACTGTATAAGAATAGACTTTAGGTGCTAAGCCAACAAATTCTGTTATAAATTTACCCTCACTTTCATCTTTCATCATACCCAGAACTTTTTTATTTAATAAAGGAAAATTAAACTGATTATTTTCTGGGTAGGATGATGTATCAAAGCGATCTTTTATATCTGGCCGAATATCATTATAAAAATCCTTAGTTCGAATAGAATATATGAAGGAGTCTGTGTCCATATAATTTAAACTAAGATTTTCCTCATATTTTGGCTTCATATATGCATAATGAAAATCATACATTTTCCATTTCGATAATTCTAGAACACAGAAACCTAAATAAATCGGCTTGTTATAATAAGTGAGGGTTCTGTCCATTTGCACAGCCCATAATGTGTCAGTAAACTGAGAGATGCTGTAAAAATTAGGTTTTGCAATTAATTCCCCAATACCTAGTTTGTTGCAGCTTAGTCGATCCCAATGGTTTAATAAACGTACATCTTTTCTTTTATCAACATTTTCCATGGTCTTGCCATATACTGCATTATTTAATAGTTTGAAAAAATCTTTTTCAAACTGATTTTTTGCTTTAGTTCTATAAAAAGTGTTTAAATCAATATATGTCTTTAACCATGGTTTCTGTTAAAATTGAAGAATTCGATATACCTTATCAAGTATTAATACATTATTTAAACATTGCTCTAATGTTTTATAATGAATAATAAACCGACTTTTATTAGAAAGATCAGCAACTAATTTTTGATGTTTACTACCGCCAATTATTTTGTTCTCAGCACAAAACGGTAAATCATTATGCCGATCATGGAGACAAGAAGGATAAGACAAATCTACTTCATAAATGTAGCCCACTTCCGAGTTGGATGGAATGTCTTGAGGATGTATAAATGTATCAGTCCAAGCAAAACCACCATATGGAAGTGATTCCGACATAGCCCAACCGTATAAGTTGTTAGCATCTAAATATAAAATATATTCAGATGGCTTTGCTCCATCGAAATTGCTTAAATATTTATGGTTTGCTTTACTATATCTCTTACTACATTGAGTAAGACCACCTCGAATACCACGTTTTACAAAATTATGCATCTCCAAATCTGTGAGAAGCTCCAACTCAATTTTTGTATACTTTAACATGGCATCCCATGACAATCCAGGGATGGTATAGTAATGGGCTGCATCTAAGTTATAAATTTGCTTACAAACATTCCTAAAGTTTTCAAAAACATCAGTCAGTAACAGTACATCTGTCTTTAAATATAGTTCCATATAATCCCTTAGAGTATTACAATTGAAAGCCTTCCATATTTTTTGTGCTCGTAAATAATCTTCGTCCCAGCAATGACTGTCATTTAACTTACTATAAAATGATTCTATGGCAGGTAATTTACTTTCATCCAGTTTTTCAAAAGAGTTTATATACTCATAAGGAAAAACACCTTTTTGCCTCATAAGAATAAACTCTTCAGAGCGTGGAATATATTTTTTAATTGCTTTCAAATTATCATCAGATAAGTTGTTAGCCAGTGAATCTCAACTAGATGCCATAAATCTAAAGGAGTCTAAAAATCTTAACTCTATTTTCTTTTGAGTTTTATGGCTCTTAATATTCTCAAGCTGCTTTTCAATAACAGCTTGAGGAATATTTTGTTTTTCTTTTTTTAGCCTCAACTCATCTAATAAGGTTTGAATTTCATTATCACTATACACACGTATTGTATGTGATAATGAAATATACAACTCTTTATTTAGAGGAATAATTTTTGTTTCTCCTTCAACCTTTAAAAGGTCTTTTACAAATAAGTGACAGTCGTAGGCAAAAAAGTTATGAAAAAAAAATTGGTATGAAATTTGGAACTTTATAATTTAAGTTGCACGAATTGTGCGCTGGTCCCCTATATTTTCCGGACAAATGATAATGGTCCCGAACTGCTGGCTCGTCACCTAAAGTCTTACTACAAATATAGCAGTGAGTAGCTTCTCTAAAATTTAACTCTTCTAAGGGAGTTAAAGGTTGCATTGCTACAACAAACTCTAAATTTTTTTTATATAAATCCCTACAATCCTTAATTAAATTTTCAACAAAATGTTGACCTACACTAACTGAACTACTGCTAGTTGAAAATATCTTAAATCTATCTAAGCTATTATTAAAATTACACCTAATATTAAACGCGTACGCACATGGAATGTGCTTGTTTAAAAAATTGGTGTTGTTTAGATTGTTGAAACTACCTGCGTCCTGAAGTATGCATTCAAAGTCCGCATATACCGCGAAGGGAACATCCATCTGCCTTTTATAATGACTATACATGAATGTGGATTTTTCCCCCTCGGGCATTTTTGATACACACTTTCCACACTCTAGTTTCTTGTGGGTTGCTAACCTCTCAGGAAGGTGAGTGTGGTAAAAACATACGTTGCAGAAAAACAAATTATGACTATTTGTGGTTATTTGACTTGATAGCAGTCTGAATAAATTAGAAAACACAAATAAAAGATTAATTAGAAAAGCTGTTTCACTATTTACAATTAATAAAAGATTTATTAAAACACATTTACAAAAAGTTAACAAAGTATATAAAACTTAGAATTTGTTTAATTAATTACCTTGAAATGCTTTTAATTAGAATGTAGTGGTGGCTTTTTCCATCCTTACTCTCAAGAAGGAGCAGATTAACATGAAACTGCTTCTCACTTCCTGTAATGTAGTAAGGTCCAATTACACTTTTTTGCTTCGGGTCATATCCAAATACATTTATACTGATGTCAGCATTATTTTTTTCAAATTTCCTTATCTGCTTAACATCAGTTGGAAAAGTCATTTCTGTGAAATCCAAAACTCTTCCACACTCTAAACCTATAGTGCTATTAGCAATATTAGCAATATTGTAGGTTGAGGTTCTAAATGTTTTTGTATTACTCCCATTATAAAATGCTGCTATGAGACACCACTTGAAGCAATATACATCATTGTTTCTCACGTTAATACATGCCCGTTTGTTGATAAGTTCCTTAGGTGTTGGCAAATATAGTGAGCCTTTAAATGGTGACGCTTTGTTTATATTAATGTCAAGCCAATTTATTTTAATTAATGTCCAGCCTGAATCCCTTTCCTGGAATTCGGACATCTTTGTATTAATTAAGTCTAACTGTAGTTTTAAAGTACTATCCATATCATCTGCTCTAGATAATCGAACCATTTGCGTTATATGGAACATATCTTTTTCAGGTTTGTGCACTTGAGCAGGAAGTAGATATCGAGCTGTAAGCTCCAAATTAAACTTAATTAAAACATGTTCCTCCAAGCTCTTACTTAGTAGGTTTTTTATTATTTCAAAGCCATCATCTAAGAAGCGATCGATGTTTAACTCGTTATTTTCTTTTAAGAACCGATATGATGATAATCGATTCTTAAAATAGCTTTTTATTTCGTGAAATTGACTATTTGTTTGTAAGCGATTTCTTTTACTATCTACATGTGTAACTGGACCGTACTTACGTTTGCTTGCAGTTGAAGTTGATGGTGCTGTATTTAATGAAGCCATTTTTAATTGATTTAACTTTTCTAAGAGTTTATATAATAAAATGTTTACAGTTGATGCTAATTTTTATATTTAAAATTAGTTTTTAAGGAGTAAACTTGTAAATTGGTTTAATATATTTTCTGCAACAGAATTAAACCGTTTGTATTTGTTCTATATTTTGTTTCTTTTTTGCTTAATGTTTTTTCAGTTTTGTATATATGAGCAGAAGCAGTTAAGTAATAAAAAATTTCAATATTTATATTTGAAATTAGTTTTAAGGATTAAACTTGTAAATTGGTTTAATTTATTTTCTGCAACAGAATTAAACCATTTGTATTTGTTCTATATTTTGTTTCTTTTTTTGCTTAATGTTTTTTCACTTTTGTATATATGAGCAGAAGCAGTTAAGTAATAAAAAATTTCGATATTTATATTTGAAATTAGTTTTAAGGATTAAACTTGTAAATTGGTTTAATTTATTTTCTGCAACAGAATTAAACCGTTTGTATTTGTTCTATATTTTGTTTCTTTTTTCGCTTAATGTTTTTTCACTTTTGTATAAATGAGCAGAAGCAGTTAAGTAATAAAAAATTTGATTTTTTTTTATTAATATTTTTTAGGGAGTTCACTTTATGGGGTTTAGATTTAAATTTTTGTAAGCATAAAGGTTTAAAGAGGAGTAGTATCTATATAACACTAACTTTAAAAGTTACAGTGCTCTAGTATTTATATTAAAAAATATTTACATATACATCCATCCCATTAATATAACAAGTATATTCCCACACTTTATTTAAAGTGCATAAAAGAATTTTCCAAACGAAAAACTATTAAAATCAATAAACTAATATTAATTTCTTTTTCTTTATCGATATACACTAACACATAAATATTAACTATAAAAAATAAAATATCAACACTCATAAAATCTAAAATATATGAAATCATACAGCATATCATTAAACTAACAAGTACATTCCAAACACTTTATTTAAAGTTGCATAAAAGAATTTTCCAAACGAAAAACTATTAAAATCAATAAACCAATATTAATTTCTTTTTCTTTATCGATATACACTGACACATAAATATTAACTATAAAAATAAAATATCAACACTCATAAAATCTAAAACAAATGAAATCATAGAGCATACACGCAAATTAATCTACATCTCGCTGAAACATAAATCTATATACACACACACACACACACGCGCACATTAAAAAATTATAAACCTCTCATAGATTTTCAATTGCTCTATAAATAAACGCGGTCTAAGCGCCGCTTAAATAAACAATAGAATTTTCACTTGTAATGGTCCATACCAAAAGTAGCAGAAAAAATTACAGCTGTTGATTTTGACTCAAGCATTTTTTATTTTTGCCTATATGTCGATCTGTCTGCCTATATATGTACTAGCTGTACACCTAAAATAATTTTTTCCCACACTTGGTTTTCTTTACATATATTTCACACAATAATTTTGATTTTTAAATTTTTTTGCCTATTTTCCTGATACATTTTTTTTATAAAAAATTTATACAAATTACACATTAAAAATGTAACGTTTCTTCTTTTTAATAAAGAAAAAGAAAAACGGGTATAGTGGCATGCAGTTTATGAAAAGCGCATCTACTTTACATTTTAATACAAAGACAGATTCAATTATTTACTAAACACCCCCTTACATTTTGTACATATTGATTTGTAGGAAAAACCAAAAAGTGATTTGGCTCCGCCACAAGCATAAAAAGATCATTAGTTTAAAATGGATTTGAAAACACACTAAAAAGAAGATTTTTAGTATAAAAACAGCACTGAAATGACAGCACCTTTAGCAAAAAACAAAGATCTTTAGTATAAAACCGCCCTGTGGTATATGAACAGCCCTGTAGTAATTATGTTTACGAAGACACATACCCCCATGCATTCATAGCATAATACCGTCTATTACAGCCACGGACCAGATCAACAACGATGCCACCTTGCGGTAGCTCCTGCTTTTAGTATCAAACATTTATATATTATGTGAACAACCCTGTGTAAGTAGCTTAACATTTATATATTATATGAACAACCCTGTGTAAGTAGCTTAGCCAAGACACAAACCATTCACATCGCGGGGTGGTGTTAGCGGAGACACTTAGCGGAGTCAAAGTTGGATTAGAAACGGCAGTTCCTATCTACTTGCAATGCATACATTTTACATTTTTAACACAAAGACAAATTCTATTATTAACTAAACACCCCCTTACATTTTGTACATATTGATTTGTAGGAAAAAAAACAAAAAAAGTGATATGGCTCCCTACATGCATTGAAAGATCATTAGTTTAAAATGGATTTGAAAACACACTAAAAAGAAGATTTTTAGTATAAAAACAGCACTGAAATGACAGCACCTTTAGCAATAACAAAGATCTTTAGTATAAAACCGCCCTGTGGTATATGAACAGTCCTGTAGTAATTATGTTTACGAAGACACATACCCCCATGCATTCATAGTATAATACCGTCTATTACAGCCACGGACCAGATCAACAACGATGCCACCTTGCGGTAACTCCTGCTTTTAGTACCAAACATTTATGTATTATATGAATAACCCTGTGCAAGTAGGTTAGTCGAGACACAAACCAACAATCTGGCAACCAGGTGGCTACACTGTAAACTTGGCAACACTGTAAGCTTGACAGCACTGTAAACTTGGCAACACTGTAGTGTAGAAACGGCTGAGCCAGAACCTACATAAATATACTACTGTTAAGACAAACTCACCTTAAAACTAATTATGTGATATGCTTATCTAAGCATTCTCCCATAATTTTATGGTATGATTAAACGAAGAGGGCGTCAAATTACACATTCTTGGCGACCCTCTGTGTAGCTTATAAAATTAATTTTAAGAATAAAATATTAATTAAATAAAGAAACGTTGAACAGAGCGGGCGCGTTCTATTCAACAAAGAATAAAGAAAATTTGAAAATTCATTGATAACAATGATTCTGCCATTATTTAAAAAATAAAAAAAACTATAAAAACTTTAAGGCACAAAAGAATTAAAAGTAAAAACTTTTAAATTGAAAAAAAAAATCTTGTGAAAAAAAACAGACTTTATCAATACAAATTTGAAAATTTTGTTAAAATCAAAATGCAAAAGTTAAAGAAATCAACTGTCTATACTTCATCATTGGATTTTACTACAACGACCTACTGAAGGTGTAAAAAGAAAAGCAAATCAACTATCTTTAATTCATCATTAGATTTGACTACAGAGAAACAACAACATCCACAAGAGGTTGAGAACAATTACAAGCCGCAACGAATGAATTTTCTGCACAACATTGACCAATGCAACACAGGAATTCACCTCCTATCAGACCTTCTGGAAAAATTTTGACTAATCAACTAAAAGCCTTGTGAGTATGGATAAGAAATTTTGTAAGTGCCTATGCTGATTATCCTGATCACAACAAAACTCCAAATTTGATTTTTTTTGACCTCGATTACTCGAAAATCCATTTCAAAAAATGTTAGTTATAAAATTTTCTTTTAACCTTAGTTTTGTAAATAAGTATGCCTATATATATATATATATATATATATATATATATATATATATATATATATATATATATATATATATATATATAAAGATTTAAGATACATTTCACCTCACATTGAGCTATTCATACAAAAATTCAAAACCCTATGGTAAATTTTGTTACCAAACATGTTAAAAATATAACAAGATTTTGTACAATTCTACTTAGAAAAATTTAGTCAATTTCGATTAAAATCGATTATTGGATCCGGTTATTGGATTACAATAATCGATTGATCGATTATTGAATATTTTTATCAATCCCTAGTTAAATTTATACAATTTTTATTAAAGAAAAAAAGTTTATATATATAAGGATATAAAAAAAAACAAGTCAGAGCGCTATATTCGGCTGTGCCGAATCTTATATACCCTTCACATTGACCTTTCGCAATCCCAAACTTTTGTTATTTTTAACCATTTTTTTACTTATGAAATATTTATAATTTTTAAGTAGGCGTCGGTGTCTTTCTTAAAGCTCCACGGGTGACGGGGAAGTTGTAGGGGTTTTTATCCTAATTTTTACAAATTTTATATGGCAACCCACTTAGAGGGTGGAGATACGGGGTAAGTATATTCTAGGAATATGTTTTGGAGGGGAAACTAATGGGGGTCGGTCGTACACTTAATTGCTCTAAGACAAATTCTGAAGAAGTTGTGGGCATTTTCATATCATTTTTGTAAATTTTGTATGGCAACCCAATTAGGGCGTGGAGATAGGGGGTAAGTATATTCTAGGAACATGTTTGGGAGGGCAAACTAATGGGGGTAGGTCGTACACTTTATTATTTTAAGGCCAATTCTGAGGAAGTTGTGGGCATTTCTATATAATTTCTTGTAAATTTTGTATGGCAACCCCCTTAGGGCGTGGAGATAGGGGGTAGGTATGTTCTAGGAATATGTTTGGGAGAAGAAACTAATAGGGGTCGGTCTTACACTTTATTGCTCTAAGGCCAACTCTAAAGAAGTTGTGGGCATTTTTATATCATTTTTGTAAATTTTGTAGGGCAACCCCCTTAGGGCGTGAAGATAGAGGGTAAGTATATATTAGGAATATGTTTGGAAGGGCAAAATAATGGGGGTCGGTCGTACACTTTATTGCGCTAAGGCCAACTTTAAAGAAGTTGTGGTCATTTTTACATAATTTTTGTAAATTTTGTATGGCAACCCCCTTAGGGCGTGGAGATAGGGGGTAAGTATGTTCTAGGAATATGTTTGGGGGGGGGGGACAAACTAATGGGGGTCTATCGTACACTTTATTGCTCTAAGGCCAACTCTGAAGAAGTTGTGAGCATTTTATCATTTTTTAAATTTTGTATGGCAACCCCCTTAGGGCGTGGAGATAGGTGGTAAGTATGTTCTACAAATATGTTTGGGAGGAGAAACTAATAGGGGTCGTTCGTACACTTTATTGCTCTAAGGCCAACTCTGAAGGAGTTGTGGGCACTTTCATGTCCTTTTTGTAAATTTTGTATGGTAACCCCCTTAGGGCGTGGAGATAGGGGGTAAGTATGTTCTAGGAATATGTTTGGGAGGGCAAAATAATGGGGGTCGGTCGTACACTTTATTGCTCTAAGGCCAACTCTGAAGAAGTTGTGAGCATTTTATCATGTTTGTAAATTTTGTATGGCAACCCCCTTAGGGCGTGGAGATAGGTGGTAAGTATGTTCTAAGAATATGTTTGGGAGAAGACACTAATAGGGGTCGGTCGTACACTTTATTGCTCTAAGGCCAACTCTGAAGGAGTTGTGGGCATTTTCATATCCTTTTTGTAAATTTTGTATGGCAACCCCCTTAGCGCGTGGAGATAGGGGGTAAGTATGTTCTAGGAATATATTTGGGAGGGCAAACTAATGGGGGTCGGTCGTACACTTTATTGCTCTAGGGCCAACTCTGAAGAAGTTGTGAGCATTTTATCATTTTTGTAAATTTTGTATGGCAACCCCCTTAGGACGTGGAGATAGGTGGTAAGTATGTTTTAGGAATATGTTTGGGAGAAGAAACTAATAGGGGTCGGTCGTACACTTTATTGCTCTAAGGCCAACTATGAAGGAGTTGTGGGCATTTACATATCCTTTTTGTAAATTTTGTATTTCTACCCCCTTAGGCCGTGGAGATAGGGGGTAAGTAAATTTTAGGAATATGTTCGGGAGGGCAAACTAATGGGGGTCGGTCGTACACTTTATTGCTCTAAGGCCAACTCTAAAGAAGTTGTGAGCATTTTTACATAATTTTTGTAAGTTTTGTATGGCAACCCCCTTAGGGCGTGGAGATAGGGGGTAAGTATGTTCTAAGAGTATGTTTGGGAGGGCAAACTAATGGGGGTCGGTCGTACACTTTATTGCTCTTAGGCCAACTCTGAAGAAGTTGTGGACATTTTATCATTTTTGTAAATTTTGTATGGCAACCCCCTTAGGGCGTGGAGATAGGGGGTAAGTATGTTCTAGGAATATGTTTGGGAGGGCAAACTAATGAGGGTCGGTCCTACACTTTATTGCTTTAAGGCCAACTCTGAAGAAGTTGTGGGCATTTTATCATTTTTGTAAATTTTGTATGGAGATAGGGGGTAAGTATGTTCTAGGAATATGTTTGGGAGGGTAAACTAATAGGGGTCGGTCGTACACTTTATAGGTCTAAGGCCAACTCTGAAGAAGTTGTAGGCATTTTATCATTTTTGTAAATTTTGTATGGCAACCCCATTAGGGCGTGGAGATAGGGGGTAAGTATGTTCTAAGAATATGCTTGGGAGGGCAAACTAATGGGGGTCGGTCGTACACTTTATTGCTCTAAGGCCAACTCTGAAGAAGTTGTGGGCATTTTATCATTTTTGTAAATTTTGTATGGCAACCCCATTAGGGCGTGGAGATAGGGTGTAAGTATGTTCTAGGAATATGTTTGGGAGGGCAAACTAATAGGGGTCGGTCGTACACTTTATTGCTCTAAGGCCAACTCTGAGGAGTTGTGGGCATTTTATCATTTTTGTAAATTTTGTATGGCAAACCCATTAGGGCGTGGAGATAGGGGGTAAGTATGTTCTAGGAATATGTTTGGGAGGGCAAACTAATGATGGTTGGTCGTACACTTTATTGCTCTAAGGCCAACTCTGAAGAAGTTGTGAGCATTTTATCTTTTTTTTAAATTTTGTATGGCAACCCCATTAGGGCGTGGAGATAGGCGGTAAGTAAGTTCTAGGAATATGTTTGGGAGGGCAAACTTATGGGGGTAGGTCGTACACTTTATTATTCTAAGGCAAACTCTGAGGAAGTTGTGGGCATTTCCATATCATTTCTTGTAAATTTTGTATGGCAACCCCCTTAGGGCGTGGAGATAGGGGGTAGGTATGTTCTAGGAATATGTTTGGGAGAAGAAACTAATAGGGGTCGGTCTTACACTTTATTGCTCTAAGGCCAACTCTAAAGAAGTTGTGGGCAAATTTATATCATTTTTGTAAATTTTGTATGGCAACCCCCTTAGGGCGTGAAGATAGAGGGTAAGTATATATTAGGAATATGTTTGGGAGGGCAAAATAATGGGGGTCGGGCGTACACTTTATTGCGCTAAGGCCAACTTTAAAGAAGTTGTGGTCGTTTTTACATAATTTTTGTAAATTTTGTATGGCAACCCCCTTAGGGCGTGGAGATAGGAGGTAAGTATGTTCTAGGAATATGTTTGGGGGGGGGGGGGGCAAACTAATGGGGGTCTGTCGTACACTTTATTGCTCTAAGGCCAACTCTGAAGAAGTTGTGAGCATTTTATCATTTTTTAAATTTTGTATGGCAACCCCCTAAGGGCGTGGAGATAGGTGGTAAGTATGTTCTAGAAATATGTTTTGGAGGAGAAACTAATGGGGGTCTGTGATACATTTTTTTCCTCTACGGGCGACTCCGGAGAAGTTGTAGCGGTTTTTACCTTATTTTTTAAAATTTTGTATGGCAACCATGTCAGGGGCTGGAGATAGAGAGTAAGTATGTTCCACAAAAATGTTTGGATGGAAAAAATAATTTGGGTCGGTCTTACATTTTACCTTTGTAGGAGAACCCTGGAAGCCGCAGGAGCGATTTTAAAAATGTTTAAATTAAGCTTTGTATGGCAACGCTGTTATATGTATGAACACTTATACTAATAAAATTTTTGGTTTGGGTGTGTTTCAATAATATCAACATGACTGATTCTGTTTTTTTCTTTTTTTGTTGTTTTTTTTTTTATTATTACATGTAAAAGTATGTTCTTTGTTGTTGTTGTAGACTCAAAAAACCGAGGTAATCGTGGTTTTTTGCTTATATCTCGGTCATTTATCGGGCGATTTTGCTGAATTTCAATACCCATTTTCTCGCGACTATCTGTGACAGTTTGAGACCACATTCGGGTCTAAGCGATATCGGGGGGCTTCAGAAAGTTGATTTCAACCATAACACGGTCAGACGGACAGACGGACATCGCTAAATCGGCTTCTCTATCTATAAGGATCCAGAATATATATACTTTATGGGGTCCCAAATGGATAATAAAGGAATTACAAACGGAATGACAAACTTATATATACCCTTATCACTTATGTGAAGGGTATAAAAATATTAAATAAATAAAATAAAACAGAAAATTTCAGAGTTGAGTCATGAAGAAATATTTGAGTTATTCTCGTTTTGCGGTAATGTTTGACATAAGAAAAAAAGTTATTTAGGATTTCAGAACCCCTGTAGTTAAAATTAGAGGCAGTGGGAAGACTTCCACTTGTTTTAAGCCACTTGTAGAAAAAGAAAAACTTGATTTTAAAAAAAATTATATAAAAACAAAATATATTATTTCTAAATTTAAAAATATATAAATATACTAGCTTACCCGTCCCGGCGTTGCGCGGGAATAATATTAAAATGTAAAGTTTGAAAGCAATTGTCTAACTTAAAAAAGTGCATATAAAACTCGGGGAAAATTACGGTATTCGATTCAATTCGAAATTTTGATCGTTTTGATGAGCTGCTTATGCCTTTAGTATGTAAATTTTTACACGAAATACCCTTTAGTGTTGTTAATAAAACTTTTACATAAACATTAAACCCATAAACAATATTGTGTGAAATTATGCAAACAAAACAAATCTGGATTATTAAGTTTTAAATTACTATACAAATATTAATAGTTAAGTTTGTATCTTATAAAAAAAATTACGGGTCGTTAGGTACTTCATAAAACGCTATTTTACACTCTGTTTGGAGCTTTTCCATTTAGTGCAAAAATGTGTAAATTTTATCCACTTAGTACCATAGTACCCCTAGGGAGGGGGGGGGGGGGGGGGTTTCCAAGTGCAAGCCAGAAAATCTAGCAAACCAGAAACCTGGGATTATTTGATTGTTAAAGCAAAGGCTAGTTTGTTTGAAAACTGCCAGCGTTAAGAATTGGAAAGCAAACCTTGTGGCTTACTTAGTATATGGAGCTTAAAAATATCTTCCCCTTAGAACCACCCTGTTGGTATTGTTGCTCCAATAATATTGCCATACACAGGGTGTCCGCCGGAAAGGTGGTTTATATGCACAAACCTTGCTGCTCAGATATCCCCACAAAAAGAAGTCTGGAGCAGTCAAATCAGGCCAATCATCATCACTATTTCTTGAAATAACTTATTGTGGAAAGAGATCTCGGAGAAGTTCCATTGTAATCCTAGCTGTATGCGATATCGCTTCCCATTACGCCGTTTTCCGTTTTAAGAAAGTAAGCTCCAATGATTCCTCCTGACCAAATTGCACACCAGACTACCACTTTTAATGGATGCAAAAGTGACTGATGGATAATTTGCTGGGGGTTCTATTACCCAGAACCGACTATTCTGGCTATCCACTCCAATGAAAATATGCCTCGGCACTCATTATTATTTTTTCATGAAAAACGGGGTTGTCATGTTTTATTGATTAAAACACGTTGGGTTACTGAATATTTTTTCATAATAAATTTGCCATGTCTCTACTTCATGACTGAAAAATACGGGCTGTCGAGATTAACGTTTACCAAACTGGCGGTAAAATAAATTAGTATAACTTGCCGGCGGACACCCTGTATATATCTATCGTTCTTAATTTATAGTATAATTACATTTCAAGTGTTTTTCAAAAGGAGTTTAAAGTTTTCTTATATTGTTATACCCAAATTTTATTATGTTTTTGTAAAAAATGTTGGTACCTTACAAAAGCAAAGGCCTCAGACCTGCCTCTAATTATACCGATTGCCACAAAATCACTTCCTGAGTCTATTTAAACATGTCAGTCCGGCTGGGAGTTAATGTATTCTTGTGAACAATGTAGAGACCGCATTTTTGCAGATATTTCAATGAAATTTGGAACAGATAAGTATTTTGGCATAGCAAAAAAGCATGTTGTTTGTGGTGATGATCAGTTAATTTTTTGATCTAGCTCCCATACAAAAGTCCTCCGGGATTTAGCGTTTTAGGCTATAACTGGCTCAAATATTGCTCTATCTTCAAATATTTTTGCACGTTTGTCCATCTCTATGCCACTAACTATTGTACCGAAAAAAATAAACATTATCGGTCAATTTTTGAGCTTCATAAATATCACAGCAATAGAAGAACCAGTATGAAGACTGTAATTTTTGTGGGCGCGGCAACCCCTAGTTCTTGTCCTTTAGAATTTTAGAATTAGAGGCCTTTTATATGTGTGCCAAGTTTGAAAAAAAATCGGTGCAATAAAAGTACCAGCAAAAAAAGTTTAATTTTTGTGGGCGTGGCACCGCCCACCTTTTTACTTCCAAAATTTTAACTTTAGAAGCCGTTTATATGCGAACTAATTTCAAAAAAATTGGTGTGGAATAAGTGCCTATCATATAATTTTTGTTTTTGGGGGCGTGGTCTCGCCTCGTTTTTTGCCTTAAAATTTTTTTCCGTTAGAGGCCTTATAAATGTGTACAAAATTTTGAAAAAATCGGTGCAACATATGCACCAGTATTAAAAGTTAGTTTTTTGCAGTAGAAGTACAGTTAGATTTAAAGTGCTGTGGGCGTGGCACCTCCCCTTTTTCCAAAAACGTATAGCCTATCACACACCCAAGGCTTCAAGGTATTTGCATTCCAAATTTCATGAAAATCGGTCCAGCCGTTTAGGCGTGATTGCGTGACAAACAAACAAACAAACAAACAAACTTACACCTTGATTTTATAATATATATAGGGATTACATTTCAAGTGTTTTTCAAAAGGAGTTTAAAGTTTTCTTATATTGTTATACCCAAATTTTATTATGTTTTTGTAAAAAATTTTGGTACCTTACAAAAGCAAAGGCCTCAGACCTGCCTCTAATTATACCGATTGCCACATAATCACTTCCTGAGTCTATTTAAACATGTCAGTCCGTCAGTCCGGCTGGGAGTTAATTTATTCTTGTGAACAATGTAGAGACCGCATTTTTGCAGATATTTCAATGAAATTTGGAACAGATAAGTATTTTGGCATAGCAAAAAAGCATGTGTTTGTGGTAATGATCAGTTAATTTTTTGATCTAGCTCCCATACAAAAGTCCTCCGGGATTTAGCGTTTTAGGCTATAACTGGCTCAAATATTGCTCTATCTTCAAATATTTTTGCACGTTTGTCCATCTCTATGCCACTAACTATTGTACCGAAAAAAATAAACATTATCGGTCAATTTTTGAGCTTCATAAATATCACAGCAATAGAAGAACCAGTATGAAGACTGTAATTTTTGTGGGCGCGGCAACCCCTAATTCTTGTCCTTTAGAATTTTAGAATTAGATGCCTTTTATATGTGTGCCAAGTTTGAAAAAAAATCGGTGCAATAAAAGTACCAGCAAAAAAAGTTTAATTTTTGTGGGCGTGGCACCGCCCACCTTTTTACTTCCAAAATTTTAACTTTAGAAGCCGTTTATATGCGAACTAATTTCAAATAAATTGGTCTGGAATAAGTGCCTATCATATAATTTTTGTTTTTGGGGGCGTGGTCTCGCCTCGTTTTTGCCTTAAAATTTTTTTCCGTTAGAGGCCTTATAAATGTGTACAAAATTTTGAAAAAATCGGTGCAACATATGCACCAGTATTAAAAGTTAATTTTTTGCAGTAGAAGTACAGTTAGATTTAAAGTGCTGTGGGCGTGGCACCTCCCCTTTTTCCAAAAACGTATAGCCAACGCACACCCAAGGCTTCAAGGTATTTACATTCCAAATTTCATGAAAATCGGTCAAGCCGTTTAGGCGTGATTGCGTGACAAACAAACAAACAAACAAACTTACACCTCGATTTTATAATATACTAGCTAAGCCCCGGTGTGCTTCGCTACCCCAATCATAGTAAAATTATTAAAATATGTAAACAAAAGAATTTACATATGTTTTAATTTATTAGTTGCCCCACATAAGTTGCAATTAATAATAATAAGTCAGCCCTACTATTTACTAAGCACATAAAAATTGGAAATTTACCAGGCTTACAGTTTTGGAGATATTCAGAAAGCTTTAATAAGCAAAAATTATTTATAAACTTCTATATATAATCTCAGGCCCTTATTAACATATTAACATTTTTTGGTAACCTGACGAATGCAATTTAAATTATGTTTCTACCTTCATTGGTTTTAAAGTTACGAAAAGTACTAAAACATAATTTTAACCTTTTTTTCCCCTAAGAGTCCAATTATTCAAAAAAGACCCAAAAACGTACTCATATTTTTTAGGCCTGTCGCATCCAATTTGAATTATGTTTCTATCTTTATTGGTTGAAAAGCAACAAAAAACGCATAAAAAATCAAAATATATTTTTAACCCTTTTGGGTCCAAAATTAAAAAAGTACGATAAACATAATAATATTTTTTTAAGACCTATCGAACGCAATTTGAATAATGTTTATATCTTTATTGGTTTAAAAGTAACAAAAAATACCAAAAAGTACCAAAATATAATTTTAGCCCATTTTTCCCCCATTTCGGACCAAAATGAAAAAAAAACTCGAGATACCTGTCTGTTTGTTTCTTAAGGAAAACGCAAAACTTTTTAAATTTTGTTTCTATCTTATATACATCAAGAGATAGTAGGCTACATGTTTTTCCTTTTTTATCCCCTTTTTATCCCTTCACGGGCCCAATTTCTAAAAATTCGTATGTATTTAAACAAACATGTATTTAGCTCTACGCGTTTGATCAGTACGGCTTTCGGTAATTTGGTTAGGCAATTCATAATCAGACCTTCCCACACAAATGGGCGTAGTGTGGGCGCGGCAGCAAAGATTTTCAAAAAAAAACTTGCCAATTGTTTCTTCCAGACTTGAAGTAACTCGCTGTAAAAATTTCAAAAAAATCGATCCACTGGTGTGGACAGCTATAAATTACAAACATACATACATATGTACATACATACATATATACATACATACATACATACATACATACATACATACATACATACATACATACATACATACATACATACATACATACATACATACATACATACATACATACATACATACATACATACATACATACATACATACATACATACAAAAATACATACAACCTTTCTTTATATAATATAGATACAGGGATCACATTTCAAATATTTTTCAAAAGAAGTTCAAACTTCTCTTATATTGTAATATTCAAATTTTATTATGCTTTTGTGCAAATTTTTGTACCTCACCAAAGAAAAAGGTCTGAGACCCACCTCCAATTATACCGATCGACACAGAATCACTTCCTGAGCCGATTAAAACCTGTCAGTCCATCCGTCCGGCTGGAAGTTAGGTTGAATTCCAAAACGCAGTTTGCTTTGCATCACGAAATTTCAAGTTTTTCCTGAAAGCAAAGATGATGTTTCTAGTAATATCTTCTACTTCCAAATGAGTGCCTACAGATATATTAATGTCCTGGAAGCAAAAACCGTTGTCCAAATTGTAAAGAGTGAATAAGGGAAGAAGTTGAAAATTTTTAATACAAAGCAAATTGCGTTTTGGAATTCAGCCTTATTTATGTATTCTTGTAAACAAAGTAGAGACCGCATTTTTGCAGACATTTCGATGAAATTTGGAACAGATAAGTTTTTTGGTATAAGAAAAAAGCATGTTGTTTGTGGTGATGATCAGTTAATTTTTTGACAGAGCTCCCATACAAATGTCCTCCCGGATTAAGCGTTTTAGGCTATAACTGGCTAGAATATGGCCTTATCTTCACATAATTTTGCACGTTTGTCTATCTTTATGCCATCCGTTTTTGTACCGAAAATAAACATTATCGGTATATTTTTGAGCTTCATAAAAATCGCAACAATAGAAGAACCAGTTTGAAAACTTACATTTTTGTGGGCGCTGCAATCCTCCATTTTTGTCCTTTAGAACTTCGGAATTAGAGGCCTTCTATATGTGTGCCAATTTTAAAAAATCAGTGCAATAAAAGTACCAGCATAAAAAGTTTAACTTTTATGGGCGTGGCACCGCCCACTTTTTTACCTTCAAACTTTTAATTTTAAAAGCCGTTTATGTGCGAACTTATTTCCAAAAATCGGTCTCGAAAAGCAATTGAAATTATGTTTCTATCATAATTGATTTTAAAGTTACAAAAAGTACTAAAACATAATTTTAACCCTTTCTTCCCCTTAGGGTCTATAAAATTAAAAAAGTATCTAAAAACGTACTCATATTTTTTAGGCCTGTTACACTTAATTTGAATAATTTTCCTATCGTTATTGGTTTAAAAGTTACAAAAAACGAATAAAAAAATCAAAATATATTTTTGACCCTTTTTTCCCCCTTTGGGCCCAAAATTAAAAAAAAAAGTACGAAAAACTTAATCATATTTTTGTAAGACCTATCGAACGCAATTTGAAAAATTTTTCTATCTTTATTGGTTTAAAAGTAACAAAAAGTACCAAAATATAATTTTAACCCCTTTTTTCGGCCTTTCGGACCATAATTTAAAAAAAAAAACTCCAGATACCTGTCTGTTTATTTTTTAAGGAAAACGCTAAACATTTTAAATTTTGTTTCTATCTTATATACATCAAGAGATAGTAGGTTACCGATTTTTCCCTTTTTGTCCCCTTTTTATCCCTTTACGGGCCCAATGTTTAAAAACTCATATGCCTTTAAACAAACATGTAAAGCTTAACACGTGTTGTAAATTTCAGGTATTTAGCTCTACGCGTTTGAGCAGTATGGCTCTGGGTAATTTTGTTACTTGACCTTCCCACACAAATGGGCGTAGTGTGGGCGTGGCAGCAATAATTTCCAAAAAAAAAAGTATCCTATTGTTCCTTTCAGACTTGAAGTAACACTCTGTAAAAATTTCACAAAAATCGATCCACTGGTGTGGCCAGCTATAAAATACAAACATACATACATACATACATACATACACACATACACCCCTTCTTTATATAATAGATACAAATGTATAATGGACTTTAGCGGGTAAAAAGATTGTCTAATCTTAACCGATAATGTCCCTTATGACTATAATATCACCTTGTATAACTTTTTTTCATATTTTTATTATTGAATCTTCGCTTTTGGCGAACAAATAATAAGTATTAAAATCTTAAAACTATTTATTTTTTATTAGACCAGCCAGTGCCAGACTAAAATTTATGTTCTCATAATAAAATTAATTAGTTTCATCTAAGTGCAATAGTTCTCCTTCTTTTCAGACGAGTGTGTTCACTATTTTTCAAAATGTTTCGAGCGAGCGGATTTGGATGTGTTTCCAGCTTGTTTAAATACTTGTCCACATAATTAAAAATTTCGCATTTAACTAGTGGAACTTGCAGATCTTTGTGGATGTTGCTGTTTTTAATGTACCAAGGAGCACCAGTTATCATTCTTAGGATTTTATTTTGACGACGTTGAATTTTTTCAATGTTGGAGGCGGAAACAGTGCCCTATAATTGTATCCCGTAGCACCAAATTGGTTTCAAAATTGAGTTGTAAAGTAAAAGTTTACAATCAAGACGTAGCACAGAGTTTCTACCGATTAGCCAGTGAATTTGGGCCGTTTTAAGTTTCATCTGTGTTAACTTCGCATCTATATATGGCGATCCAGGTTAATGCCAAGATATTTCGTCTCAATTCGTTGAGGCACCGTATGGTTGTTAATAAGAATTGGGGGCACGTTTTCTTGCGAAACGTAAAAGTAACGTGGGTGCATTTTTGTTCATTTATTTTTATTCCCCACAACTTTGCCCATTTTTCTACTTGGGATACGTGATGTTAAAGTTGTTTTGAGGCCTCTTAAGGGTCTATATGAATATTGAGAAAGGCGGTATCATCAGCAAATGTCAACGTATGAGTAAGATTGTTTGTTGGCATATCTGCTGTGTAAAGCAAGTACAGAATTGGACCTAGTATACTCCCTTGAGGTACCCCAGCCTCTATTGGTTGAGAAGAACTCTTTAATCATAAATTGTCGGCCGGTTATGTATTTCTCTAAAAGGTTGAAAATATTAGATGGAAGGTTGCGCTTTAATTTGTTTAACAGGCCTTCATGCCATACTTTGTCGAACGCTTGAGAGACATCTATAAAGAGCGCGGACCTGTTCCAATCTGTGGGTTTGTTCGATGGTACTATGTTGATTTCTTAATCGAAATTGGTGATCTGGAATGCAGTTGTTTTAATTCAGGATCGGAGTCAGCTTGTTTTTAAGCAATTTCTCAAACAATTTGGACATAGTTAGTGACAGACTTATAGGCCTGTAAGACTCCACCTTCGAAGGATCTTTTCCCGGCTTAGGAATCATCTTTACCAAGGCAACTTTCCATACTGTCGCGAAATGTTCAAACCGTAATATAGCGTTAAAAATAAAAAGAATTATTCTTTTTGCTGTGCAAGAAGTTCAAACTTCTCTTATATTGTAATATTCAAATTTTATAATGCTTTTGTGCAAATTTTTGTACCTCACCAAAGAAAAAGGTCTGAGACCTACCACCAATTATACCGATCGACACAGAATCACTTCCTGAGCCGATTAAAACCTGTCAGTCCATCCGTCCGGCTGGAAGTTAGGTTGAATTCCAAAACGCAGTTTGCTTTGCATCACGAAATTTCAAGTTTTTCCTGAAAGCAAAGATGATGTTTCTAGTAATATCTTCTACTTCCAAATGAGTGCCTACAGATATATTAATGTCCTGGAAGCAAAAACCGTTGTCCAAATTGTAAAGAGTGAATAAGGGAAGAAGTTGAAAATTTTTAATACAAAGCAAATTGCGTTTTGGAATTCAGCTTTATTAATGTATTCTTGTAAACAAAGTAGAGACCGCATTTTTGCAGACATTTCGATGAAATTTGGAACAGATAAGTTTTTTGGCATAAGAAAAAAGCATGTTGTTTGTGGTGATGATCAGTTAATTTTTTGACAGAGCTCCCATACAAATGTCCTCCCGGATTAAGCGTTTTAGGCTATAACTGGCTAGAATATGGCCTTATCTTCACATAATTTTGCACGTTTGTCTATCTTTATGCCATCCGTTTTTGTACCGAAAATAAACATTATCGGTATATTTTTGAGCTTCATAAAAATCGCAACAATAGAAGAACCAGTTTGAAAACTTACATTTTTGTGGGCGCTGCAATCCTCCATTTTTGTCCTTTAGAACTTCGGAATTAGAGGCCTTCTATATGTGTGCCAATTTTAAAAAATCAGTGCAATAAAAGTACCAGCATAAAAAGTTTAACTTTTATGGGCGTGGCACCGCCCACTTTTTTACCTTCAAAATTTTAACTTTAAAAGCCGTTTATGTGCGAACTAATTTCCAAAAATCGGTCTCGAAAAGCAATTGAAATTATGTTTCTATCATAATTGATTTTAAAGTTACAAAAAGTACTAAAACATAATTTTAACCCTTTCTTCCCCTTAGGGTCTATAAAATTAAAAAAGTATCTAAAAACGTACTCATATTTTTTAGGCCTGTTACACTTAATTTGAATAATGTTCCTATCGTTATTGGTTTAAAAGTAACAAAAAACGAATAAAAAAATCAAAATATATTTTTGACCCTTTTTTCCCCCTTTGGGCCCAAAATTAAAAAAAAGTACGAAAAACTCAATCATATTTTTGTAAGACCTATCGAACGCAATTTGAAAAATTTTTCTATCTTTATTGGTTTAAAAGTAACAAAAAGTACCAAAATATAATTTTAACCCCTTTTTTCGGCCTTTCGGACCATAATTTAAAAAAAAACTCCAGATACCTGTCTGTTTATTTTTTAAGGAAAACGCTAAATATTTTAAATTTTGTTTCTATCTCATATACATCAAGAGATAGTAGGTTACCGATTTTTCCCTTTTTGTCCCCTTTTTATCCCTTTACGGGCCCAATGCTTAAAAACTCATGTGCCTTTAAACAAACATGTAAAGCTTAACACGTGTTGTAAATTTCAGGTATTTAGCTCTACGCGTTTGAGCAGTATGGCTCTGGGTAATTTTGTTACTTGACCTTCTCACACAAATGGGCGTAGTGTGGGCGTGGCAGCAATAATTTCCAAAAAAAAAGTATCCTATTGTTCCTTTCAGACTTGAAGTAACACTCTGTAAAAATTTCACAAAAATCGATCCACTGGTGTGGCCAGCTATAAAATACAAACATACATACATACATACATACATACATACATACATACATACACCCCTTCTTTATATAATAGACTAGCTAAGCCCCGGTGTGCTTCGCTACCCCAATCATAGTAAAATTATTAAAATATGTAAACAAAAGAATTTATATATTTTTTAATTTATTGGTTGCCTCACATAAGTTGCAATAAATAATAAGTCAGCCCTACTGTTAACTTAGCACATAAAAATTGGAAAATTACCAGGCTTACAGTTTTGGAGATATTTAGAAAGCTTTAATAAGCAAAAATTATTTATAAACTTCTATATATAATCTTAGCGCCTTATTAACATATTAACATTTTTTGGTAACCTGACGAATGCAATTTAAATTATGTTTCTACCTTCATTGGTTTTAAAGTTACGAAAAGTACTAAAACATAATTTTAACCTTTTTTCCCCCTAAGAGTCCAATAATTCAAAAAAGACCCAAAAACGTACTCATATTTTTTAGGCCTGTCGCATCCAATTTGAATTATGTTTCTATCTTTATTGGTTGAAAAGTAACAAAAAACGCATAAAAAAAAATTAAAATATATTTTTAACCCTGTTTTTCCCTTTTGGGTCCAAAATTAAAAAAGTACGAAAAACGTAATAATATTTTTTTAAGACCTATCGAACGCAATTTGAATAATGTTTATATCTTTATTGGTTTAAAGTAACAAAAAATACCAAAAAGTACCAAAAGATAATTTTAACCCCATTTCGGACCAAAATGAACAAAAAACTCCAGATACCTGTCTGTTTATTTCTTAAGGAAAACGCAAAACTTTTTAAATTTTGTTTCTATCTTATATACATTAAAAGATAGTAGGCTACAGGTTTTTCCTTTTTTGTCCCCTTATTATCCCTTTACGGGCCTAATTTCTAAAAATTCGTATGTATTTAAGGAAACATGTATTTAGCTCTACGCGTTTGATCAGTATGGCTTTGGGTAATTTGGTTAGGTAATTCATAACCAGACTTTCCCAGACAAATGTGCGTAGTGTGGGCGTGGCAGCAAAGATTTCCAAAAAAAAGTTGCCAATTGTTTCATCCAGACTTGAAGTAACTCGCTGTAAAAACATACATAACATACATACATACATACATACATACATACATACATACATACATACATACATACATACATACATACATACATACATACATACATACATACATACATACATACATACATACATACATACATACATACATACATACATACATACATAC
This sequence comes from Melanophora roralis, assembly GCA_963583895.1. Taxonomy (NCBI): domain Eukaryota; kingdom Metazoa; phylum Arthropoda; class Insecta; order Diptera; family Rhinophoridae; genus Melanophora; species Melanophora roralis. Next base: position 56,755,185 of record OY757188.1, read on the forward strand.
ATACATACATACATACATACATACATACATACATACATACATACATACATACATACATACATACATACATACATACATACATACGTACATACATACATACACCCCTTCTTTATATAATAGATAGATACAGAGATCACATTTTAAATATTTTTTTAAAGAAGAAGTTCAAACTTCTCTTATATTGTTATATCCAAATTTTATTATGCTTTTGTGCAAATTTTTGTACCTCACCAAAGAAAAAGGTCTGAGACCCACCTCCAATTATACCGATCGACACAGAATAACTTCCTGAGTCGATTAAAACCTGTCAGTCCATCCGTCCGGCTGGGAGTTAGGCTGAATTCCAAAACGCAGTTTGCTTTGCATTACAAAATTTCAACTTCTTCCCTTATACACTGCCTACAATTTTGACAACGTTTTTTGCTTCCAGGGCATTAATATAGCTGCAAACACTCATTTGGAAGTAAAAGATATTATCAAAAACCTCATCTTTGCTTTCAGGAAAAACTTGAAATTTTGTGATGCAAAGGAAACTGCGTTTTGGAATTCAGCGTTAATATATGTATTCTTGTAAACAAAGTAAAGACCGCATTTTTGCAGATATTTCGATGAAATTTGGAACAGATAAGTTTTTTGGCATAAGAAAAAAGCATGTTGTTTGTGGTGATGATCAGTTAATTTTTCGACAGAGCTCCCATACAAATTTCCTCCCGGATTAACCGTTTTGGGCTATAACTGGCTCAAATATGGCCTTATCTTCACATAATTTTGCACGTTTGTCTATCTTTATGCCACCAATTTTCGTACCGAAAATAAACATTATCGGTCTATTTTTGAGCTTCATAAAAATCGCAACAATAGAAGAACCAGTATGAAAACTTACATTTTTGTAGGCGCTGCAATCCTCAATTTTTGTCCTTTAAAATTTCGGAATTAGAGGCCTTCTATATGTGTGCCAATTTTAAAAAATCAGTGCAATAAAAGTACCAGCATAATAAGTTTAACTTTTATGGGCGTGGCACCGCCCACTTTTTTACCTTTAAAATTTTAACTTTAAAAGCCGCTTATGTGCGAACTAATTTCCAAAAATCGGTCTGGAAGAAGAATTTAAATTATGTTTCTATCTTAATTGATTTTAAAGTTACAAAAAGTACTAAAACATAATTTTAACCCTTTCTTGCCCTTAGGATTTAATAATTAAAAAAGTATCTAAAAACGTACTCATATTTTTTAGGCCTGTCACACTTAATTTGAATAATGTTCCTATCTTTATTGGTTTAAAGTTACAAAAAACGCATAAAAAAATCAAAATATATTTTTAACCCTTTTTTCAACCTTTGGGCCCAAAATTTAAAAAAAGTACGAAAAACGTAATCATATTTTTGTAAAACCTATCGAACGCAATTTGAAAAATTTTTCTATCTTTATTGGTTTAAAAGAAGCAAAAAGGTACCAAAAAGTACCAAAATATAATTTTAATCCCTTTTTTCGCCCTTTCGGACCAAAATTAAAAAAAAAACTCCCGATACTTGTCTGTTTATTTCTTAAGGAAAACGCTAAACTTTTTAAATTTTGTTTCTATCTTATATACATCAAAAGATAGTAGGTTACAGATTTTTCCCTTTTTGTTCCCTTTTTATCCCTTTACGGGCCCAATGTTTAAAAATTCCTGTGCATTTAAACAAACATGTAAAGCTTAACACTTGTTATAAATTTCATGTATTTAGCTCTACGCGTTTGATCAATATGGCCTTGGGTAATTTTGTTAGGCCATTCATAACCTAACCTTCCCACACAAATGGGCGTATTGTGGGCGTGGGAGCAATAGTTTTCAAAAAAAAAGTAACCTATTGTTCCTTCCAGACTTGAGATAACTCCCTGTAAAAATTTCAAAAAAATCGGCCCACTGGTGTGGCCAGCTATAAAATACAAACATACATACATACATACATACATACACCCCTTCTTTATATAATAGAAGATAGATACAGGGATCACATTTCCAATATTTTTCAAAAGAAGTTCAAACTTCTCTTATATTGTTATATCCAAATTTTATTATGCTTTTGTGCAAATTTTTGTCCTCACCAAAGAAAAAGGTGTGAGACTCACCTTCAATTACACCGATCGACACAGAATCACTTCCTGAGTCGATTAAAACCTGTCAGTCCATCCGTCCGGCTAGGAGTTAGGCTGAATTCCAAAACGCAGTTTGCCTTGCATCACGAAATTTCAAGTTTTTCATGAAAGCAAAGATGATGTTTTTGATAATATCTTCTACTTCCACATGAGTGCTTACAGCCATATTAATGTCCTGGAAGCAAAAAACGTTGTCCAAATTGTAAAGAGTGAATAAGGGAAGAAGTTGAAAATTTTTAATGTAAAGCAAACTGCGTTTTGGAATTCAGCCTTATTAATGTATTCTTGTAAACAAAGTAGAGACCGCATTTTTGCAGATATTTCGATGAAATTTCGAACAGATAAGTTTTTTGGCATAAGAAAAAAGCATGTTGTTTGTGGTGATGATCAGGTTATATTTCGACAGAGCTCCCATAAAAATTTCCTCCCGGATTAAGCGTTTTGGGCTTTAACTGGCTAGAATATGGCCTTATCTTCACATAATTTTGCACGTTTGTCTATCTTTATGCCACCCATTTTTGTACCGAAAATAAACATTATCGGTCTATTTTTGAGCTTAATAAAAATCGAAACAATAGAAGAACCAGTTTGAAAACTTACATTTTTGTGGGCGCTGCAATCCTCTATTTTTGTCCTTTAGAACTTCGGAATTAGAGGCCTTCTATATGTGTGCCAATTGTAAAAAATCAGTGCAATAAAAGTACCAGCATAAAAAGCTTAACTTTTATGGGCGTGGCACCGCCCACTTTTTTACCTTCAAAATTTTAACTTTAATAGCCGTTTACGTGCGAACTAATTTCCAAAAATCGGTCTCGAAGAGGAATTGAAATTATGTTTCTATCATAATTGATTTTAATGTTACAAAAAGTACTAAAACATAATTTTAACCCTTTCTTCCCCTTAGGGTCTATAAAATTAAAAAAGTATCTAAAAACGTACTCATATTTTTTAAGCCTGTTACACTTAATTTGAATAATGTTTCTATCGTTATGGGTTTAAAAGTTACAAAAAACGAAAAAAAAAAATCAAAATATATTTTTAGCTTTTTTTTCCCCTTTTGGGCCCAAAATTAAAAAAAAGTACGAAAAACATAATCATATTTTTGTAAGACCTATCGAACGCAATTTGAAAAATTTTTCTATCTTTATTGGTTTAAAAGTAACAAAAAGTACCAAAATATAATTTAAACCCCTTTTTTCGGCCTTTCGGACCAAAATTTAAAAAAAAAACTCCAAATGCCAGTCTGTTTATTTCTTAAGGAAAACGCTAAACTTTTTCAATTTTGTTTCTATCTTATAGACATCAAGAGATAGTAGGTTACCGATTTTCCCTTTTCGTCCGCTTTTTATCCCTTTACGGGCCCAATGTTTAAAAACTCATGTGAATTTAAACACACATGTAAAGCTTAACACGTGTTGTAAATTTTAGGTATTTAGCCCTACGCGTTTGAGCAGTATGGCTCTAGGTAATTTTGTTACTTGACCTTCCCACACAAATGGGCGTAGTGTGGGCGTGGCAGCAATAATTTCCAAAAAAAAGTAGCCTATTGTTCCTTTCAGACTTGAAGTAACACTCTGTAAAAATTTCACAAAAATCGATCCACTGGTGTGGCCAGCTATAAAATACAAACATACATACATACATACATACATACACCCCTTCTTTATATAATAGACTAGCTAAGCCCCGGTGTGCTTCGCTACCCCAATCATAGTAAAATTATTAAAATATGTAAACAAAAGAATTTATATATTTTTTAATTTATTGGTTGCCTCACATAAGTTGCAATAAATAATAAGTCAGCCCTACTGTTAACTTAGCACATAAAAATTGGAAAATTACCAGGCTTACAGTTTTGGAGATATTTAGAAAGCTTTAATAAGCAAAAATTATTTATAAACTTCTATATATAATCTTAGCCCCTTATTAACATATTAACATTTTTTGGTAACCTGACGAATGCAATTTAAATTATGTTTCTACCTTCATTGGTTTTAAAGTTACGAAAAGTACTAAAACATAATTTTAACCTTTTTTCCCCCTAAGAGTCCAATAATTCAAAAAAGACCCAAAAACGTACTCATATTTTTTAGGCCTGTCGCATCCAATTTGAATTATGTTTCTATCTTTATTGGTTGAAAAGTAACAAAAAACGCATAAAAAAAAATTAAAATATATTTTTAACCCTGTTTTTCCCTTTTGGGTCCAAAATTAAAAAAGTACGAAAAACGTAATAATATTTTTTTAAGACCTATCGAACGCAATTTGAATAATGTTTATATCTTTATTGGTTTAAAGTAACAAAAAATACCAAAAAGTACCAAAAGATAATTTTAACCCCATTTCGGACCAAAATGAACAAAAAACTCCAGATACCTGTCTGTTTATTTCTTAAGGAAAACGCAAAACTTTTTAAATTTTGTTTCTATCTTATATACATTAAAAGATAGTAGGCTACAGGTTTTTCCTTTTTTGTCCCCTTTTTATCCCTTTACGGGCCTAATTTCTAAAAATTCGTATGTATTTAAGGAAACATGTATTTAGCTCTACGCGTTTGATCAGTATGGCTTTGGGTAATTTGGTTAGGTAATTCATAACCAGACTTTCCCAGACAAATGTGCGTAGTGTGGGCGTGGCAGCAAAGATTTCCAAAAAAAAGTTGCCAATTGTTTCATCCAGACTTGAAGTAACTCGCTGTAAAAACTTCAAAAAATCGATCCACTGGTGTGGCCAGCTATAAATTACAAACATACATACATACAAACATACATACATACATACATACATACATACATACATACATACATACATACATACATACATACATACATACATACATACATACATACATACATACATACATACATACATACATACATACATACATACATACATACATACATACATACATACATACATACATACATACATACATACATACATACACCCCTTCTTTATATAATAGATAGATACAGAGATCACATTTTAAATATTTTTTTAAAGAAGAAGTTCAAACTTCTCTTATATTGTTATATCCAAATTTTATTATGCTTTTGTGCAAATTTTTGTACCTCACCAAAGAAAAAGGTCTGAGACCCACCTCCAATTATACCGATCGACACAGAATAACTTCCTGAGTCGATTAAAACCTGTCAGTCCATCCGTCCGGCTGGGAGTTAGGCTGAATTCCAAAACGCAGTTTGCTTTGCATTACAAAATTTCAACTTCTTCCCTTATACACTGCCTACAATTTTGACAACGTTTTTTGCTTCCAGGGCATTAATATAGCTGCAAACACTCATTTGGAAGTAAAAGATATTATCAAAAACCTCATCTTTGCTTTCAGGAAAAACTTGAAATTTTGTGATGCAAAGGAAACTGCGTTTTGGAATTCAGCGTTAATATATGTATTCTTGTAAACAAAGTAAAGACCGCATTTTTGCAGATATTTCGATGAAATTTGGAACAGATAAGTTTTTTGGCATAAGAAAAAAGCATGTTGTTTGTGGTGATGATCAGTTAATTTTTCGACAGAGCTCCCATACAAATTTCCTCCCGGATTAACCGTTTTGGGCTATAACTGGCTCAAATATGGCCTTATCTTCACATAATTTTGCACGTTTGTCTATCTTTATGCCACCAATTTTTGTACCGAAAATAAACATTATCGGTCTATTTTTGAGCTTCATAAAAATCGCAACAATAGAAGAACCAGTATGAAAACTTACATTTTTGTGGGCGCTGCAATCCTCAATTTTTGTCCTTTAAAATTTCGGAATTAGAGGCCTTCTATATGTGTGCCAATTTTAAAAAATCAGTGCAATAAAAGTACCAGCATAATAAGTTTAACTTTTATGGGCGTGGCACCGCCCACTTTTTTACCTTTAAAATTTTAACTTTAAAAGCCGCTTATGTGCGAACTAATTTCCAAAAATCGGTCTGGAAGAAGAATTTAAATTATGTTTCTATCTTAATTGATTTTAAAGTTACAAAAAGTACTAAAACATAATTTTAACCCTTTCTTGCCCTTAGGAGAAGTTGTAGCGGTTTTTACCTTATTTTTTAAAATTTTGTATGGCAACCATGTCAGGGGCTGGAGATAGAGAGTAAGTATGTTCCACAAAAATGTTTGGATGGAAAAAATAATTTGGGTCGGTCTTACATTTTACCTTTGTAGGAGAACCCTGGAAGCCGCAGGAGCGATTTTAAAAATGTTTAAATTAAGCTTTGTATAGCAACGCTGTTATATGTATGAACACTTATACTAATAAAATTTTTGGTTTGGGTGTGTTTCAATAATATCAACATGACTGATTTTGTTTTTTTCTTTTTTTGTTGTTTTTTTTTTATTATTACATGTAAAAGTATGTTCTTTGTTGTTGTTGTAGACTCAAAAAACCGAGGTAATCGTGGTTTTTTGCTTATATCTCGGTCATTTATCGGGCGATTTTGCTGAATTTCAATACCCATTTTCTCGCGACTATCTGTGACAGTTTGAGACCACATTCGGGTCTAAGCGATATCGGGGGGCTTCAGAAAGTTGATTTCAACCATAACACGGTCAGACGGACAGACGGACATCGCTAAATCGGCTTCTCTATCTATAAGGATCCAGAATATATATACTTTATGGGGTCCCAAATGGATAATAAAGGAATTACAAACGGAATGACAAACTTATATATACCCTTATCACTTATGTGAAGGGTATAAAAATATTAAATAAATAAAATAAAACAGAAAATTTCAGAGTTGAGTCATGAAGAAATATTTGAGTTATTCTCGTTTTGCGGTAATGTTTGACATAAGAAAAAAAGTTATTTAGGATTTCAGAACCCCTGTAGTTAAAATTAGAGGCAGTGGGAAGACTTCCACTTGTTTTAAGCCACTTGTAGAAAAAGAAAAACTTGATTTTAAAAAAAATTATATAAAAACAAAATATATTATTTCTAAATTTAAAAATATATAAATATACTAGCTTACCCGTCCCGGCGTTGCGCGGGAATAATATTAAAATGTAAAGTTTGAAAGCAATTGTCTAACTTAAAAAAGTGCATATAAAACTCGGGGAAAATTACGGTATTCGATTCAATTCGAAATTTTGATCGTTTTGATGAGCTGCTTATGCCTTTAGTATGTAAATTTTTACACGAAATACCCTTTAGTGTTGTTAATAAAACTTTTACATAAACATTAAACCCATAAACAATATTGTGTGAAATTATGCAAACAAAACAAATCTGGATTATTAAGTTTTAAATTACTATACAAATATTAATAGTTAAGTTTGTATCTTATAAAAAAAATTACGGGTCGTTAGGTACTTCATAAAACGCTATTTTACACTCTGTTTGGAGCTTTTCCATTTAGTGCAAAAATGTGTAAATTTTATCCACTTAGTACCATAGTACCCCTAGGGAGGGGGGGGGGGGGGTTTCCAAGTGCAAGCCAGAAAATCTAGCAAACCAGAAACCTGGGATTATTTGATTGTTAAAACAAAGGCTAGTTTGTTTGAAAACTGCCAGCGTTAAGAATTGGAAAGCAAACCTTTTGGATTACTTAGTATATGGAGCTTAAAAATATCTTCCCCTTAGAACTACCCTGTTGGTATTGTTGCTCCAATAATATTGCCATACACAGGGTGTCCGCCGGAAAGGTGGTTTATATGCACAAACCTTGCTGCTCAGATATCCCCACAAAAAGAAGTCTGGAGCAGTCAAATCAGGCCAATCATCATCACTATTTCTTGAAATAACTTATTGTGGAAAGAGATCTCGGAGAAGTTCCATTGTAATCCTAGCTGTATGCGATATCGCTTCCCATTACGCCGTTTTCCGTTTTAAGAAAGTAAGCTCCAATGATTCCTCCTGACCAAATTGCACACCAGACTACCACTTTTAATGGATGCAAAAGTGACTGATGGATAATTTGAGGGGGTTCTATTACCCAGAACCGACTATTCTGGCTATCCACTCCAATGAAAATATGCCTCGGCACTCATTATTATTTTTTCATGAAAAACGGGGTTGTCATGTTTTATTGATTAAAACACGTTGGGTTACTGAATATTTTTTCATAATAAATTTGCCATGTCCCTACTTCATGACTGAAAAATACGGGCTGTCGAGATTAACGTTTACCAAACTGGCGGTAAAATAAATTAGTATAACTTGCCGGCGGACACCCTGTATATATCTATCGTTCTTAATTTATAGTATAATTACATTTCAAGTGTTTTTCAAAAGGAGTTTAAAGTTTTCTTATATTGTTATACCCAAATTTTATTATGTTTTTGTAAAAAATGTTGGTACCTTACAAAAGCAAAGGCCTCAGACCTGCCTCTAATTATACCGATTGCCACATAATCACTTCCTGAGTCTATTTAAACATGTCAGTCCGGCTGGGAGTTAATGTATTCTTGTGAACAATGTAGAGACCGCATTTTTGCAGATATTTCAATGAAATTTGGAACAGATAAGTATTTTGGCATAGCAAAAAAGCATGTTGTTTGTGGTGATGATCAGTTAATTTTTTGATCTAGCTCCCATACAAAAGTCCTCCGGGATTTAGCGTTTTAGGCTATAACTGGCTCAAATATTGCTCTATCTTCAAATATTTTTGCACGTTTGTCCATCTCTATGCCACTAACTATTGTACCGAAAAAAATAAACATTATCGGTCAATTTTTGAGCTTCATAAATATCACAGCAATAGAAGAACCAGTATGAAGACTGTAATTTTTGTGGGCGCGGCAACCCCTAGTTCTTGTCCTTTAGAATTTTAGAATTAGAGGCCTTTTATATGTGTGCCAAGTTTGAAAAAAAATCGGTGCAATAAAAGTACCAGCAAAAAAAGTTTAATTTTTGTGGGCGTGGCACCGCCCACCTTTTTACTTCCAAAATTTTAACTTTAGAAGCCGTTTATATGCGAACTAATTTCAACAAAATTGGTCTGGAATAAGTGCCTATCATATAATTTTTGTTTTTGGGGGCGTGGTCTCGCCTCGTTTTTTGCCTTAAAATTTTTTTCCGTTAGAGGCCTTATAAATGTGTACAAAATTTTGAAAAAATCGGTGCAACATATGCACCAGTATTAAAAGTTAGTTTTTTGCAGTAGAAGTACAGTTAGATTTAAAGTGCTGTGGGCGTGGCACCTCCCCTTTTTCCAAAAACGTATAGCCTATCACACACCCAAGGCTTCAAGGTATTTGCATTCCAAATTTCATGAAAATCGGTCCAGCCGTTTAGGCGTGATTGCGTGACAAACAAACAAACAAACAAACAAACTTACACCTTGATTTTATAATATATATAGGGATTACATTTCAAGTGTTTTTCAAAAGGAGTTTAAAGTTTTCTTATATTGTTATACCCAAATTTTATTATGTTTTTGTAAAAAATTTTGGTACCTTACAAAAGCAAAGGCCTCAGACCTGCCTCTAATTATACCGATTGCCACATAATCACTTCCTGAGTCTATTTAAACATGTCAGTCCGTCAGTCCGGCTGGGAGTTAATTTATTCTTGTGAACAATGTAGAGACCGCATTTTTGCAGATATTTCAATGAAATTTGGAACAGATAAGTATTTTGGCATAGCAAAAAAGCATGTTGTTTGTGGTAATGATCAGTTAATTTTTTGATCTAGCTCCCATACAAAAGTCCTCCGGGATTTAGCGTTTTAGGCTATAACTGGCTCAAATATTGCTCTATCTTCAAATATTTTTGCACGTTTGTCCATCTCTATGCCACTAACTATTGTACCGAAAAAAATAAACATTATCGGTCAATTTTTGAGCTTCATAAATATCACAGCAATAGAAGAACCAGTATGAAGACTGTAATTTTTGTGGGCGCGGCAACCCCTAATTCTTGTCCTTTAGAATTTTAGAATTAGATGCCTTTTATATGTGTGCCAAGTTTGAAAAAAAATCGGTGCAATAAAAGTACCAGCAAAAAAAGTTTAATTTTTGTGGGCGTGGCACCGCCCACCTTTTTACTTCCAAAATTTTAACTTTAGAAGCCGTTTATATGCGAACTAATTTCAAATAAATTGGTCTGGAATAAGTGCCTATCATATAATTTTTGTTTTTGGGGGCGTGGTCTCGCCTCGTTTTTGCCTTAAAATTTTTTTCCGTTAGAGGCCTTATAAATGTGTACAAAATTTTGAAAAAATCGGTGCAACATATGCACCAGTATTAAAAGTTAATTTTTTGCAGTAGAAGTACAGTTAGATTTAAAGTGCTGTGGGCGTGGCACCTCCCCTTTTTCCAAAAACGTATAGCCAACGCACACCCAAGGCTTCAAGGTATTTACATTCCAAATTTCATGAAAATCGGTCAAGCCGTTTAGGCGTGATTGCGTGACAAACAAACAAACAAACAAACTTACACCTCGATTTTATAATATACTAGCTAAGCCCCGGTGTGCTTCGCTACCCCAATCATAGTAAAATTATTAAAATATGTAAACAAAAGAATTTACATATGTTTTAATTTATTAGTTGCCCCACATAAGTTGCAATTAATAATAATAAGTCAGCCCTACTATTTACTAAGCACATAAAAATTGGAAATTTACCAGGCTTACAGTTTTGGAGATATTCAGAAAGCTTTAATAAGCAAAAATTATTTATAAACTTTTATATATAATCTCAGGCCCTAAAGCCCTTATGACACTTGCTTTTTTCTTGATTGATTGCTTTTGGATTGAAAGAAAGAAATAGCAAATGTTAGATAGAACAAAATATATATGTATTATGATAAAAAGTAAACAAACGAAACAATGTTGCCCACTTGATATTTTGTTGCAGAGCGGAAAATTTGAAATAACATTTAATAAACGCGCGAAAAATCGCTTTTTTAACTTTAAACTGATCAAATTGACAACATGTTTAGAGTTTTAATCTTAAAACGTCAAGTTTAAGTTAAAAATTTTTACATTTTTTTTGACAGCTTCTGCTTTTTTATCAATTGCATTTGGGGAGCTTTTGACGTTTTGGTATTTTTCTTTATATAGCTTAACTCTTCACACTTAGTGTAATTTTCCTATATTATAAGTAGGTACTGTTCTTCAAAGTTTATAAAATGCAAAAAAAAGCAAGTGTCATAAGGGCTTTATTAACATATTAACATTTTTTGGTAACCTGACGAATGCAATTTAAATTATGTTTCTACCTTCATTGGTTTTAAAGTTACGAAAAGTACTAAAACATAATTTTAACCTTTTTTTCCCCTAAGAGTGCAATTATTCAAAAAAGACCCAAAAACGTACTCATATTTTTTAGGCCTGTCGCATCCAATTTGAATTATGTTTCTATCTTTATTGGTTGAAAAGCAACAAAAAACGCATAAAAAAATCAAAATATATTTTTAACCCTTTTGGGTCCAAAATTAAAAAAGTACGATAAACATAATAATATTTTTTTAAGACCTATCGAACGCAATTTGAATAATGTTTATATCTTTATTGGTTTAAAAGTAACAAAAAATACCAAAATGTACCAAAATATAATTTTAGCCCATTTTTCCCCCATTTCGGACCAAAAGGAAAAAAAACTCGAGATACCTGTCTGTTTGTTTCTTAAGGAAAACGCAAAACTTTTTAAATTTTGTTTCTATCTTATATACATCAAGAGATAGTAGGCTACATGTTTTTCCTTTTTTATCCCCTTTTTATCCCTTCACGGGCCCAATTTCTAAAAATTCGTATGTATTTAAACAAACATGTATTTAGCTCTACGCGTTTGATCAGTACGGCTTTCGGTAATTTGGTTAGGCAATTCATAATCAGACCTTCCCACACAAATGGGCGTAGTGTGGGCGCGGCAGCAAAGATTTTCAAAAAAAAACTTGCCAATTGTTTCTTCCAGACTTGAAGTAACTCGCTGTAAAAATTTCAAAAAAATCGATCCACTGGTGTGGACAGCTATAAATTACAAACATACATACATATGTACATACATACATATATACATACATACATACATACATACATACATACATACATACATACATACATACATACATACATACATACATACATACATACATACATACATACATACATACATACATACATACATACATACATACATACATACATACATACATACATACATACATACATACATACATACATACATACAAAAATACATACAACCTTTCTTTATATAATATAGATACAGGGATCACATTTCAAATATTTTTCAAAAGAAGTTCAAACTTCTCTTATATTGTAATATTCAAATTTTATTATGCTTTTGTGCAAATTTTTGTACCTCACCAAAGAAAAAGGTCTGAGACCCACCTCCAATTATACCGATCGACACAGAATCACTTCCTGAGCCGATTAAAACCTGTCAGTCCATCCGTCCGGCTGGAAGTTAGGTTGAATTCCAAAACGCAGTTTGCTTTGCATCACGAAATTTCAAGTTTTTCCTGAAAGCAAAGATGATGTTTCTAGTAATATCTTCTACTTCCAAATGAGTGCCTACAGATATATTAATGTCCTGGAAGCAAAAACCGTTGTCCAAATTGTAAAGAGTGAATAAGGGAAGAAGTTGAAAATTTTTAATACAAAGCAAATTGCGTTTTGGAATTCAGCCTTATTTATGTATTCTTGTAAACAAAGTAGAGACCGCATTTTTGCAGACATTTCGATGAAATTTGGAACAGATAAGTTTTTTGGCATAAGAAAAAAGCATGTTGTTTGTGGTGATGATCAGTTAATTTTTTGACAGAGCTCCCATACAAATGTCCTCCCGGATTAAGCGTTTTAGGCTATAACTGGCTAGAATATGGCCTTATCTTCACATAATTTTGCACGTTTGTCTATCTTTATGCCATCCGTTTTTGTACCGAAAATAAACATTATCGGTATATTTTTGAGCTTCATAAAAATCGCAACAATAGAAGAACCAGTTTGAAAACTTACATTTTTGTGGGCGCTGCAATCCTCCATTTTTGTCCTTTAGAACTTCGGAATTAGAGGCCTTCTATATGTGTGCCAATTTTAAAAAATCAGTGCAATAAAAGTACCAGCATAAAAAGTTTAACTTTTATGGGCGTGGCACCGCCCACTTTTTTACCTTCAAACTTTTAACTTTAAAAGCCGTTTATGTGCGAACTTATTTCCAAAAATCGGTCTCGAAAAGCAATTGAAATTATGTTTCTATCATAATTGATTTTAAAGTTACAAAAAGTACTAAAACATAATTTTAACCCTTTCTTCCCCTTAGGGTCTATAAAATTAAAAAAGTATCTAAAAACGTACTCATATTTTTTAGGCCTGTTACACTTAATTTGAATAATTTTCCTATCGTTATTGGTTTAAAAGTTACAAAAAACGAATAAAAAAATCAAAATATATTTTTGACCCTTTTTTCCCCCTTTGGGCCCAAAATTAAAAAAAAAGTACGAAAAACTTAATCATATTTTTGTAAGACCTATCGAACGCAATTTGAAAAATTTTTCTATCTTTATTGGTTTAAAAGTAACAAAAAGTACCAAAATATAATTTTAACCCCTTTTTTCGGCCTTTCGGACCATAATTTAAAAAAAAAAACTCCAGATACCTGTCTGTTTATTTTTTAAGGAAAACGCTAAACATTTTAAATTTTGTTTCTATCTTATATACATCAAGAGATAGTAGATTACCGATTTTTCCCTTTTTGTCCCCTTTTTATCCCTTTACGGGCCCAATGTTTAAAAACTCATATGCCTTTAAACAAACATGTAAAGCTTAAAACGTGTTGTAAATTTCAGGTATTTAGCTCTACGCGTTTGAGCAGTATGGCTCTGGGTAATTTTGTTACTTGACCTTCCCACACAAATGGGCGTAGTGTGGGCGTGGCAGCAATAATTTCCAAAAAAAAAGTATCCTATTGTTCCTTTCAGACTTGAAGTAACACTCTGTAAAAATTTCACAAAAATCGATCCACTGGTGTGGCCAGCTATAAAATACAAACATACATACATACATACATACACACATACACCCCTTCTTTATATAATAGATACAAATGTATAATGGACTTTAGCGGGTAAAAAGATTGTCTAATCTTAACCGATAATGTCCCTTATGACTATAATATCACCTTGTATAACTTTTTTTCATATTTTTATTATTGAATCTTCGCTTTTGGCGAACAAATAATAAGTATTAAAATCTTAAAACTATTTATTTTTTATTAGACCAGCCAGTGCCAGACTAAAATTTATGTTCTCATAATAAAATTAATTAGTTTCATCTAAGTGCAATAGTTCTCCTTCTTTTCAGACGAGTGTGTCCACTATGTTGCAAAATGTTTCGAGCGAGCGGATTTGGATGTGTTTCCAGCTTGTTTAAATACTTGTCCACATAATTAAAAATTTCGCATTTAACTAGTGGAACTTGCAGATCTTTGTGGATGTTGCTGTTTTTAATGTACCAAGGAGCACCAGTTATCATTCTTAGGATTTTATTTTGACGACGTTGAATTTTTTCAATGTTGGAGGCGGAAACAGTGCCCTATAATTGTATTCCGTAGCACCAAATTGGTTTCATAATTGAGTTGTAAAGTAAAAGTTTACAATCAAGACGTAGCACAGAGTTTCTACCGATTAGCCAGTGAATTTGGGCCGTTTTAAGTTTCATCTGTGTTAACTTCGCATCTATATGTGACTTCCATGTGAAGCGGCGATCCAGGTTAATGCCAAGATATTTCGTCTCAATTCGTTGAGGCACCGTATGGTTGTTAATAAGAATTGGGGGGCACGTTTTCTTGCGTAACGTAAAAGTAACGTGGGTGCATTTTTGTTCATTTATTTTTATTCCCCACAACTTTGCCCATTTTTCTACTTGGGATACGTGATGTTAAAGTTGTTTTGAGGCCTCTTAAGGGTCTATATGAATATTGAGAAAGGCGGTATCATCAGCAAATGTCAACGTATGAGTAAGATTGTTTGTTGGCATATCTGCTGTGTAAAGCAAGTACAGAATTGGACCTAGTATACTCCCTTGAGGTACCCCAGCCTCTATTGGTTGAGAAGAACTCTTTAATCATAAATTGTCGGCCGGTTATGTATTTCTCTAAAAGGTTGAAAATATTAGATGGAAGGTTGCGCTTTAATTTGTTTAACAGGCCTTCATGCCATACTTTGTCGAACGCTTGAGAGACATCTATAAAGAGCGCGGACCTGTTCCAATCTGTGGGTTTGTTCGATGGTACTATGTTGATTTCTAAATCGAAATTGGTGATCTGGAATGCAGTTGTTTTAATTCAGGATCGGAGTCAGCTTGTTTTTAAGCAATTTCTCAAACAATTTGGACATAGTTAGTGACAGACTTATAGGCCTGTAAGACTCCACCTTCGAAGGATCTTTTCCCGGCTTAGGAATCATCTTTACCAAGGCAACTTTCCATACTGTCGCGAAATGTTCAAACCGTAATATAGCGTTAAAAATAAAAAGAATTATTCTTTTTGCTGTGCAAGAAGTTCAAACTTCTCTTATATTGTAATATTCAAATTTTATAATGCTTTTGTGCAAATTTTTGTACCTCACCAAAGAAAAAGGTCTGAGACCTACCTCCAATTATACCGATCGACACAGAATCACTTCCTGAGCCGATTAAAACCTGTCAGTCCATCCGTCCGGCTGGAAGTTAGGTTGAATTCCAAAACGCAGTTTGCTTTGCATCACGAAATTTCAAGTTTTTCCTGAAAGCAAAGATGATGTTTCTAGTAATATCTTCTACTTCCAAATGAGTGCCTACAGATATATTAATGTCCTGGAAGCAAAAACCGTTGTCCAAATTGTAAAGAGTGAATAAGGGAAGAAGTTGAAAATTTTTAATACAAAGCAAATTGCGTTTTGGAATTCAGCTTTATTAATGTATTCTTGTAAACAAAGTAGAGACCGCATTTTTGCAGACATTTCGATGAAATTTGGAACAGATAAGTTTTTTGGCATAAGAAAAAAGCATGTTGTTTGTGGTGATGATCAGTTAATTTTTTGACAGAGCTCCCATACAAATGTCCTCCCGGATTAAGCGTTTTAGGCTATAACTGGCTAGAATATGGCCTTATCTTCACATAATTTTGCACGTTTGTCTATCTTTATGCCATCCGTTTTTGTACCGAAAATAAACATTATCGGTATATTTTTGAGCTTCATAAAAATCGCAACAATAGAAGAACCAGTTTGAAAACTTACATTTTTGTGGGCGCTGCAATCCTCCATTTTTGTCCTTTAGAACTTCGGAATTAGAGGCCTTCTATATGTGTGCCAATTTTAAAAAATCAGTGCAATAAAAGTACCAGCATAAAAAGTTTAACTTTTATGGGCGTGGCACCGCCCACTTTTTTACCTTCAAAATTTTAACTTTAAAAGCCGTTTATGTGCGAACTAATTTCCAAAAATCGGTCTCGAAAAGCAATTGAAATTATGTTTCTATCATAATTGATTTTAAAGTTACAAAAAGTACTAAAACATAATTTTAACCCTTTCTTCCCCTTAGGGTCTATAAAATTAAAAAAGTATCTAAAAACGTACTCATATTTTTTAGGCCTGTTACACTTAATTTGAATAATGTTCCTATCGTTATTGGTTTAAAAGTAACAAAAAACGAATAAAAAAATCAAAATATATTTTTGACCCTTTTTTCCCCCTTTGGGCCCAAAATTAAAAAAAAGTACGAAAAACTCAATCATATTTTTGTAAGACCTATCGAACGCAATTTGAAAAATTTTTCTATCTTTATTGGTTTAAAAGTAACAAAAAGTACCAAAATATAATTTTAACCCCTTTTTTCGGCCTTTCGGACCATAATTTAAAAAAAAACTCCAGATACCTGTCTGTTTATTTTTTAAGGAAAACGCTAAATATTTTAAATTTTGTTTCTATCTTATATACATCAAGAGATAGTAGGTTACCGATTTTTCCCTTTTTGTCCCCTTTTTATCCCTTTACGGGCCCAATGCTTAAAAACTCATGTGCCTTTAAACAAACATGTAAAGCTTAACACGTGTTGTAAATTTCAGGTATTTAGCTCTACGCGTTTGAGCAGTATGGCTCTGGGTAATTTTGTTACTTGACCTTCTCACACAAATGGGCGTAGTGTGGGCGTGGCAGCAATAATTTCCAAAAAAAAAGTACCCTATTGTTCCTTTCAGACTTGAAGTAACACTCTGTAAAAATTTCACAAAAATCGATCCACTGGTGTGGCCAGCTATAAAATACAAACATACATACATACATACATACATACATACATACACCCCTTCTTTATATAATAGACTAGCTAAGCCCCGGTGTGCTTCGCTACCCCAATCATAGTAAAATTATTAAAATATGTAAACAAAAGAATTTATATATTTTTTAATTTATTGGTTGCCTCACATAAGTTGCAATAAATAATAAGTCAGCCCTACTGT
Source organism: Melanophora roralis (assembly GCA_963583895.1). Lineage (NCBI taxonomy): Eukaryota > Metazoa > Arthropoda > Insecta > Diptera > Rhinophoridae > Melanophora > Melanophora roralis. Next base: position 56,772,737 of record OY757188.1, read on the forward strand.
TAACTTAGCACATAAAAATTGGAAAATTACCAGGCTTACAGTTTTGGAGATATTTAGAAAGCTTTAATAAGCAAAAATTATTTATAAACTTCTATATATAATCTTAGCCCCTTATTAACATATTAACATTTTTTGGTAACCTGACGAATGCAATTTAAATTATGTTTCTACCTTCATTGGTTTTAAAGTTACGAAAAGTACTAAAACATAATTTTAACCTTTTTTCCCCCTAAGAGTCCAATAATTCAAAAAAGACCCAAAAACGTACTCATATTTTTTTAGGCCTGTCGCATCCAATTTGAATTATGTTTCTATCTTTATTGGTTGAAAAGTAACAAAAAACGCATAAAAAAAAATTAAAATATATTTTTAACCCTGTTTTTCCCTTTTGGGTCCAAAATTAAAAAAGTACGAAAAACGTAATAATATTTTTTTAAGACCTATCGAACGCAATTTGAATAATGTTTATATCTTTATTGGTTTAAAGTAACAAAAAATACCAAAAAGTACCAAAAGATAATTTTAACCCCATTTCGGACCAAAATGAACAAAAAACTCCAGATACCTGTCTGTTTATTTCTTAAGGAAAACGCAAAACTTTTTAAATTTTGTTTCTATCTTATATACATTAAAAGATAGTAGGCTACAGGTTTTTCCTTTTTTGTCCCCTTATTATCCCTTTACGGGCCTAATTTCTAAAAATTCGTATGTATTTAAGGAAACATGTATTTAGCTCTACGCGTTTGATCAGTATGGCTTTGGGTAATTTGGTTAGGTAATTCATAACCAGACTTTCCCAGACAAATGTGCGTAGTGTGGGCGTGGCAGCAAAGATTTCCAAAAAAAAGTTGCCAATTGTTTCATCCAGACTTGAAGTAACTCGCTGTAAAAACATACATAACATACATACATACATACATACATACATACATACATACATACATACATACATACATACATACATACATACATACATACATACATACATACATACATACATACATACGTACATACATACATACACCCCTTCTTTATATAATAGATAGATACAGAGATCACATTTTAAATATTTTTTTAAAGAAGAAGTTCAAACTTCTCTTATATTGTTATATCCAAATTTTATTATGCTTTTGTGCAAATTTTTGTGCCTCACCAAAGAAAAAGGTCTGAGACCCACCTCCAATTATACCGATCGACACAGAATAACTTCCTGAGTCGATTAAAACCTGTCAGTCCATCCGTCCGGCTGGGAGTTAGGCTGAATTCCAAAACGCAGTTTGCTTTGCATTACAAAATTTCAACTTCTTCCCTTATACACTGCCTACAATTTTGACAACGTTTTTTGCTTCCAGGGCATTAATATAGCTGCAAACACTCATTTGGAAGTAAAAGATATTATCAAAAACCTCATCTTTGCTTTCAGGAAAAACTTGAAATTTTGTGATGCAAAGGAAACTGCGTTTTGGAATTCAGCGTTAATATATGTATTCTTGTAAACAAAGTAAAGACCGCATTTTTGCAGATATTTCGATGAAATTTGGAACAGATAAGTTTTTTGGCATAAGAAAAAAGCATGTTGTTTGTGGTGATGATCAGTTAATTTTTCGACAGAGCTCCCATACAAATTTCCTCCCGGATTAACCGTTTTGGGCTATAACTGGCTCAAATATGGCCTTATCTTCACATAATTTTGCACGTTTGTCTATCTTTATGCCACCAATTTTTGTACCGAAAATAAACATTATCGGTCTATTTTTGAGCTTCATAAAAATCGCAACAATAGAAGAACCAGTATGAAAACTTACATTTTTGTAGGCGCTGCAATCCTCAATTTTTGTCCTTTAAAATTTCGGAATTAGAGGCCTTCTATATGTGTGCCAATTTTAAAAAATCAGTGCAATAAAAGTACCAGCATAATAAGTTTAACTTTTATGGGCGTGGCACCGCCCACTTTTTTACCTTTAAAATTTTAACTTTAAAAGCCGCTTATGTGCGAACTAATTTCCAAAAATCGGTCTGGAAGAAGAATTTAAATTATGTTTCTATCTTAATTGATTTTAAAGTTACAAAAAGTACTAAAACATAATTTTAACCCTTTCTTGCCCTTAGGATTTAATAATTAAAAAAGTATCTAAAAACGTACTCATATTTTTTAGGCCTGTCACACTTAATTTGAATAATGTTCCTATCTTTATTGGTTTAAAGTTACAAAAAACGCATAAAAAAATCAAAATATATTTTTAACCCTTTTTTCAACCTTTGGGCCCAAAATTTAAAAAAAGTACGAAAAACGTAATCATATTTTTGTAAAACCTATCGAACGCAATTTGAAAAATTTTTCTATCTTTATTGGTTTAAAAGAAGCAAAAAGGTACCAAAAAGTACCAAAATATAATTTTAATCCCTTTTTTCGCCCTTTCGGACCAAAATTAAAAAAAAAACTCCCGATACTTGTCTGTTTATTTCTTAAGGAAAACGCTAAACTTTTTAAATTTTGTTTCTATCTTATATACATCAAAAGATAGTAGGTTACAGATTTTTCCCTTTTTGTTCCCTTTTTATCCCTTTACGGGCCCAATGTTTAAAAATTCCTGTGCATTTAAACAAACATGTAAAGCTTAACACTTGTTATAAATTTCATGTATTTAGCTCTACGCGTTTGATCAATATGGCCTTGGGTAATTTTGTTAGGCCATTCATAACCTAACCTTCCCACACAAATGGGCGTATTGTGGGCGTGGGAGCAATAGTTTTCAAAAAAAAAGTAACCTATTGTTCCTTCCAGACTTGAGATAACTCCCTGTAAAAATTTCAAAAAAATCGGCCCACTGGTGTGGCCAGCTATAAAATACAAACATACATACATACATACATACATACACCTCTTCTTTATATAATAGAAGATAGATACAGGGATCACATTTCCAATATTTTTCAAAAGAAGTTCAAACTTCTCTTATATTGTTATATCCAAATTTTATTATGCTTTTGTGCAAATTTTTGTCCTCACCAAAGAAAAAGGTGTGAGACTCACCTTCAATTACACCGATCGACACAGAATCACTTCCTGAGTCGATTAAAACCTGTCAGTCCATCCGTCCGGCTAGGAGTTAGGCTGAATTCCAAAACGCAGTTTGCCTTGCATCACGAAATTTCAAGTTTTTCATGAAAGCAAAGATGATGTTTTTGATAATATCTTCTACTTCCACATGAGTGCTTACAGCCATATTAATGTCCTGGAAGCAAAAAACGTTGTCCAAATTGTAAAGAGTGAATAAGGGAAGAAGTTGAAAATTTTTAATGTAAAGCAAACTGCGTTTTGGAATTCAGCCTTATTAATGTATTCTTGTAAACAAAGTAGAGACCGCATTTTTGCAGATATTTCGATGAAATTTCGAACAGATAAGTTTTTTGGCATAAGAAAAAAGCATGTTGTTTGTGGTGATGATCAGGTTATTTTTCGACAGAGCTCCCATAAAAATTTCCTCCCGGATTAAGCGTTTTGGGCTTTAACTGGCTAGAATATGGCCTTATCTTCACATAATTTTGCACGTTTGTCTATCTTTATGCCACCCATTTTTGTACCGAAAATAAACATTATCGGTCTATTTTTGAGCTTAATAAAAATCGAAACAATAGAAGAACCAGTTTGAAAACTTACATTTTTGTGGGCGCTGCAATCCTCTATTTTTGTCCTTTAGAACTTCGGAATTAGAGGCCTTCTATATGTGTGCCAATTTTAAAAAATCAGTGCAATAAAAGTACCAGCATAAAAAGCTTAACTTTTATGGGCGTGGCACCGCCCACTTTTTTACCTTCAAAATTTTAACTTTAATAGCCGTTTACGTGCGAACTAATTTCCAAAAATCGGTCTCGAAGAGGAATTGAAATTATGTTTCTATCATAATTGATTTTAATGTTACAAAAAGTACTAAAACATAATTTTAACCCTTTCTTCCCCTTAGGGTCTATAAAATTAAAAAAGTATCTAAAAACGTACTCATATTTTTTAAGCCTGTTACACTTAATTTGAATAATGTTTCTATCGTTATGGGTTTAAAAGTTACAAAAAACGAAAAAAAAAAATCAAAATATATTTTTAGCCCTTTTTTCCCCTTTTGGGCCCAAAATTAAAAAAAAGTACGAAAAACATAATCATATTTTTGTAAGACCTATCGAACGCAATTTGAAAAATTTTTCTATCTTTATTGGTTTAAAAGTAACAAAAAGTACCAAAATATAATTTAAACCCCTTTTTTCGGCCTTTCGGACCAAAATTTAAAAAAAAAACTCCAAATGCCAGTCTGTTTATTTCTTAAGGAAAACGCTAAACTTTTTCAATTTTGTTTCTATCTTATAGACATCAAGAGATAGCAGGTTACCGATTTTCCCTTTTCGTCCGCTTTTTATCCCTTTACGGGCCCAATGTTTAAAAACTCATGTGAATTTAAACACACATGTAAAGCTTAACACGTGTTGTAAATTTTAGGTATTTAGCCCTACGCGTTTGAGCAGTATGGCTCTAGGTAATTTTGTTACTTGACCTTCCCACACAAATGGGCGTAGTGTGGGCGTGGCAGCAATAATTTCCAAAAAAAAGTAGCCTATTGTTCCTTTCAGACTTGAAGTAACACTCTGTAAAAATTTCACAAAAATCGATCCACTGGTGTGGCCAGCTATAAAGTACAAACATACATACATACACCCCTTCTTTATATAATAGATAGATACAGGGATCACATTTCAAATATTTTTCAAAAGAAGTTCAAACTTCTCTTATATTGTAATATTCAAATTTTATTATGCTTTTGTGCAAATTTTTGTACCTCACCAAAGAAAAAGGTCTGAGACCCACCTCCAATTATACCGATCGACACAGAATCACTTCCTGAGCCGATTAAAACCTGTCAGTCCATCCGTCCGGCTGGAAGTTAGGTTGAATTCCAAAACGCAGTTTGCTTTGCATCACGAAATTTCAAGTTTTTCCTGAAAGCAAAGATGATGTTTCTAGTAATATCTTCTACTTCCAAATGAGTGCCTACAGATATATTAATGTCCTGGAAGCAAAAACCGTTGTCCAAATTGTAAAGAGTGAATAAGGGAAGAAGTTGAAAATTTTTAATACAAAGCAAATTGCGTTTAGGAATTCAGCCTTATTAATGTATTCTTGTAAACAAAGTAGAGACCGCATTTTTGCAGACATTTCGATGAAATTTGGAACAGATAAGTTTTTTGGCATAAGAAAAAAGCATGTTGTTTGTGGTGATGATCAGTTAATTTTTTGACAGAGCTCCCATACAAATGTCCTCCCGGATTAAGCGTTTTAGGCTATAACTGGCTAGAATATGGCCTTATCTTCACATAATTTTGCACGTTTGTCTATCTTTATGCCATCCGTTTTTGTACCGAAAATAAACATTATCGGTATATTTTTGAGCTTCATAAAAATCGCAACAATAGAAGAACCAGTTTGAAAACTTACATTTTTGTGGGCGCTGCAATCCTCCATTTTTGTCCTTTAGAACTTCGGAATTAGAGGCCTTCTATATGTGTGCCAATTTTAAAAAATCAGTGCAATAAAAGTACCAGCATAAAAAGTTTAACTTTTATGGGCGTGGCACCGCCCACTTTTTTACCTTCAAAATTTTAACTTTAAAAGCCGTTTATGTGCGAACTAATTTCCAAAAATCGGTCTCGAAAAGCAATTGAAATTATGTTTCTATCATAATTGATTTTAAAGTTACAAAAAGTACTAAAACATAATTTTAACCCTTTCTTCCCCTTAGGGTCTATAAAATTAAAAAAGTATCTAAAAACGTACTCATATTTTTTAGGCCTGTTACACTTAATTTGAATAATGTTCCTATCGTTATTGGTTTAAAAGTAACAAAAAACGAATAAAAAAATCAAAATATATTTTTGACCCTTTTTTCCCCCTTTGGGCCCAAAACTAAAAAAAAGTACGAAAAACTCAATCATATTTTTGTAAGACCTATCGAACGCAATTTGAAAAAATTTTCTATCTTTATTGGTTTAAAAGTAACAAAAAGTACCAACATATAATTTTAACCCCTTTTTTCGGCCTTTCGGACCATAATTTAAATAAAACTCCAGATACCTGTCTGTTTATTTTTTAAGGAAAACGCTAAACATTTTAAATTTTGTTTCTATCTTATATACATCAAGAGATAGTAGGTTACCGATTTTTCCCTTTTTGTCCCCTTTTAATCCCTTTACGGGCCCAATGCTTAAAAACTCATGTGCCTTTAAACAAACATGTAAAGCTTAACACGTGTTGTAAATTTCAGGTATTTAGCTCTACGCGTTTGAGCAGTATGGCTCTGGGTAATTTTGTTACTTGACCTTCTCACACAAATGGGCGTAGTGTGGGCGTGGCAGCAATAATTTCCAAAAAAAAGTATCCTATTGTTCCTTTCAGACTTGAAGTAACACTGTAAAAATTTCACAAAAATCGATCCACTGGTGTGGCCAGCTATAAAATACAAACATACATACATACATACACCCCTTCTTTATATAATAGACTAGCTAAGCCCCGGTGTGCTTCGCTACCCCAATCATAGTAAAATTATTAAAATATGTAAACAAAAGAATTTACATATGTTTTAATTTATTAGTTGCCCCACATAAGTGGCAATTAATAATAATAAGTCAGCCCTACTATTTACTAAGCACATAAAAATTGGAAATTTACCAGGCTTACAGTTTTGAAGATATTCAGAAAGCTTTAATAAGCAAAAATTATTTATAAAGTTCTATATATAATCTCAGGCCCTTATTAACATATTAACATTTTTTGGTCACCTGACGAATGCAATTTAAATTATGTTTCCTACCTTCATTGGTTTTAAAGTTACGAAAAGTACTAAAACATAATTTTAACCTTTTTTTCCCCTAAGAGTCCAATTATTCAAAAAAGACCCAAAAACGTACTCATATTTTTTAGGCCTGTCGCATCCAATTTGAATTATGTTTCTATCTTTATTGGTTGAAAAGCAACAAAAAACGCATAAAAAAATCAAAATATATTTTTAACCCTTTTGGGTCCAAAATTAAAAAAGTACGAAAAACATAATAATATTTTTTTAAGACCTATCGAACGCAATTTGAATAATGTTTATATCTTTATTGGTTTAAAAGTAACAAAAAATACCAAAAAGTACCAAAATATAATTTTAGCCCATTTTTCCCCCATTTCGGACCAAAATGAAAAAAAAACTCGAGATACCTGTCTGTTTGTTTCTTAAGGAAAACGCAAAACTTTTTAAATTTTGTTTCTATCTTATATACATCAAGAGATAGTAGGCTACATGTTTTTCCTTTTTTATCCCCTTTTTATCCCTTCACGGGCCCAATTTCTAAAAATTCGTATGTATTTAAACAAACATGTATTTAGCTCTACGCGTTTGATCAGTACGGCTTTCGGTAATTTGGTTAGGCAATTCATAATCAGACCTTCCCACACAAATGGGCGTAGTGTAGGCGCGGCAGCAAAGATTTTCAAAAAAAAACTTGCCAATTGTTTCTTCCAGACTTGAAGTAACTCGCTGTAAAAATTTCAAAAAAATCGATCCACTGGTGTGGACAGCTATAAATTACAAACATACATACATATGTACATACATACATATATACATACATACATACATACATACATACATACATACATACATACATACATACATACATACATACATACATACATACATACATACAAAAATACATACAACCTTTCTTTATATAATACTAGCTAAGCCCCGGTGTGCTTCGCTACCCCAATCATAGTAAAATTATTAAAATATGTAAACAAAAGAATTTACATATGTTTTAATTTATTAGTTGCCCCACATAAGTTGCAATTAATAATAATAAGTCAGCCCTACTATTTACTAAGCACATAAAAATTGGAAATTTACCAGGCTTACAGTTTTGGAGATATTCAGAAAGCTTTAATAAGCAAAAATTATTTATAAACTTCTATATATAATCTCAGGCCCTTATTAACATATTAACATTTTTTGGTAACCTGACGAATGCAATTTAAATTATGTTTCTACCTTCATTGGTTTTAAAGTTACGAAAAGTACTAAAACATAATTTTAACCTTTTTTTCCCCTAAGAGTCCAATTATTCAAAAAAGACCCAAAAACGTACTCATATTTTTTAGGCCTGTCGCATCCAATTTGAATTATGTTTCTATCTTTATTGGTTGAAAAGCAACAAAAAACGCATAAAATAAAATTAAAATATATTTTTAACCCTGTTTTTCCCTTTTGGGTCCAAAATTAAAAAAGTACGAAAAACGTAATAATATTTTTTTAAGACCTATCGAACGCAATTTGAATAATGTTTATATCTTTATTGGTTTAAAGTAACAAAAAATACCAAAAAGTACCAAAAGATAATTTTAACCCCATTTCGGACCAAAATGAACAAAAAACTCCAGATACCTGTCTGTTTATTTCTTAAGGAAAACGCAAAACTTTTTAAATTTTGTTTCTATCTTATATACATTAAAAGATAGTAGGCTACAGGTTTTTCCTTTTTTGTCCCCTTTTTATCCCTTTACGGGCCTAATTTCTAAAAATGCGTATGTATTTAAGGAAACATGTATTTAGCTCTACGCGTTTGATCAGTATGGCTTTGGGTAATTTGGTTAGGTAATTCATAACCAGACTTTCCCAGACAAATGTGCGTAGTGTGGGCGTGGCAGCAAAGATTTCCAAAAAAAAAGTTGCCAATTGTTTCATCCAGACTTGAAGTAACTCGCCGTAAAAACTTCAAAAAATCGATCCACTGGTGTGGCCAGCTATAAATTACAAACATACATACATACAAACATACATACATACATACATACATACATACATACATACATACATACATACATACATACATACATACATACATACATACATACATACATACATACATACATACATACATACGTACATACATACATACATACATACATACATACATACGTACATACATACATACACCCCTTCTTTATATAATAGATAGATACAGAGATCACATTTTAAATATTTTTTTAAAGAAGAAGTTCAAACTTCTCTTATATTGTTATATCCAAATTTTATTATGCTTTTGTGCAAATTTTTGTACCTCACCAAAGAAAAAGGTCTAAGACCCACCTCCAATTATACCGATCGACACAGAATAACTTCCTGAGTCGATTAAAACCTGTCAGTCCATCCGTCCGGCTGGGAGTTAGGCTGAATTCCAAAACGCAGTTTGCTTTGCATTACAAATTTTCAACTTCTTCCCTTATACACTCCCTACAATTTTGACAACGTTTTTTGCTTCCAGGGCATTAATATAGCTGCAAACACTCATTTGGAAGTAAAAGATATTATCAAAAACCTTATCTTTGCTTTCAGGAAAAACTTGAAATTTTGTGATGCAAAGGAAACTGCGTTTTGGAATTCAGAGTTAATATATGTATTCTTGTAAACAAAGTAAAGACCGCATTTTTGCAGATATTTCGATGAAATTTGGAACAGATAAGTTTTTTGGCATAAGAAAAAAGCATGTTGTTTGTGGTGATGATCAGTTAATTTTTCGACAGAGCTCCCATACAAATTTCCTCCCGGATTAACCGTTTTGGGCTATAACTGGCTCAAATATGGCCTTATCTTCACATAATTTTGCACGTTTGTCTACCTTTATGCCACCAATTTTTGTACCGAAAATAAACATTATCGGTCTATTTTTGAGCTTCATAAAAATCGCAACAATAGAAGAACCAGTATGAAAACTTACATTTTTGTGGGCGCTGCAATCCTCAATTTTTGTCCTTTAAAATTTCGGAATTAGAGGCCTTCTATATGTGTGCCAATTTTAAAAAATCAGTGCAATAAAAGTACCAGCATAATAAGTTTAACTTTTATGGGCGTGGCACCGCCCACTTTTTTACCTTTAAAATTTTAACTTTAAAAGCCGCTTATGTGCGAACTAATTTCCAAAAATCGGTCTGGAAGAAGAATTTAAATTATGTTTCTATCTTAATTGATTTTAAAGTTACAAAAAGTACTAAAACATAATTTTAACCCTTTCTTGCCCTTAGGATTTAATAATTAAAAAAGTATCTAAAAACGTACTCATATTTTTTAGGCCTGTCACACTTAATTTGAATAATGTTCCTATCTTTATTGGTTTAAAGTTACAAAAAACGCATAAAAAAATCAAAATATATTTTTAACCCTTTTTTCAACCTTTGGGCCCAAAATTTAAAAAAAGTACGAAAAACGTAATCATATTTTTGTAAAACCTATCGAACGCAATTTGAAAAATTTTTCTATCTTTATTGGTTTAAAAGAAGCAAAAAGGTACCAAAAAGTACCAAAATATAATTTTAATCCCTTTTTTCGCCCTTTCGGACCAAAATTAAAAAAAAAACTCCCGATACTTGTCTGTTTATTTCTTAAGGAAAACGCTAAACTTTTTAAATTTTGTTTCTATCTTATATACATCAAAAGATAGTAGGTTACAGATTTTTCCCTTTTTGTTCCCTTTTTATCCCTTTACGGGCCCAATGTTTAAAAATTCCTGTGCATTTAAACAAACATGTAAAGCTTAACACTTGTTATAAATTTCATGTATTTAGCTCTACGCGTTTGATCAATATGGCCTTGGGTAATTTTGTTAGGCCATTCATAACCTAACCTTCCCACACAAATGGGCGTATTGTGGGCGTGGGAGCAATAGTTTTCAAAAAAAAAGTAACCTATTGTTCCTTCCAGACTTGAGATAACTCCCTGTAAAAATTTCAAAAAAATCGGCCCACTGGTGTGGCCAGCTATAAAATACAAACATACATACATACATACATACATACACCCCTTCTTTATATAATAGAAGATGGATACAGGGATCACATTTCAAATCTTTTTCAAAAGAAGTTCAAACTTCTCTTATATTGTTATATCCAAATTTTATTATGCTTTTGTGCAAATTTTTGTCCTCACCAAAGAAAAAGGTGTGAGACTCACCTTCAATTACACCGATCGACACAGAATCACTTCCTGAGTCGATTAAAACCTGTCAGTCCATCCGTCCGGCTAGGAGTTAGGCTGAATTCCAAAACGCAGTTTGCCTTGCATCACGAAATTTCAAGTTTTTCATGAAAGCAAAGATGATGTTTTTGATAATATCTTCTACTTCCACATGAGTGCTTACAGCCATATTAATGTCCTGGAAGCAAAAAACGTTGTCCAAATTGTAAAGAGTGAATAAGGGAAGAAGTTGAAAATTTTTAATGTAAAGCAAACTGCGTTTTGGAATTCAGCCTTATTAATGTATTCTTGTAAACAAAGTAGAGACCGCATTTTTGCAGATATTTCGATGAAATTTCGAACAGATAAGTTTTTTGGCATAAGAAAAAAGCATGTTGTTTGTGGTGATGATCAGTTAATTTTTTGACAGCGCTTTCATACAAATATCCTCCCGGATTAAGCGTTTTGGGCTAAAACTGGCTCAAATATGGCCTTATCTTCACATAATTTTGCACGTTTGTCTATCTTTATGCCATCCGTTTTTGTACCGAAAATAAACATTATCGGTATATTTTTGAGCTTCATAAAAATCGCAACAATAGAAGAACCAGTTTGAAAACTTACATTTTTGTGGGCGCTGCAATCCTCCATTTTTGTCCTTTAGAACTTCGGAATTAGAGGCCTTCTATATGTGTGCCAATTTTAAAAAATCAGTGCAATAAAAGTACCAGCATAAAAAGTTTAACTTTTATGGGCGTGGCACCGCCCACTTTTTTACCTTCAAAATTTTAACTTTAAAAGCCGTTTATGTGCGAACTAATTTCCAAAAATCGGTCTCGAAAAGCAATTGAAATTATGTTTCTATCATAATTGATTTTAAAGTTACAAAAAGTACTAAAACATAATTTTAACCCTTTCTTCCCCTTAGGGTCTATAAAATTAAAAAAGTTTCTAAAAACGTACTCATATTTTTTATATGAATAATGTTCCTATCGTTATTGGTTTAAAAGTAACAAAAAACGAATAAAAATATCAAAATATATTTTTGACCCTTTTTTCCCCCTTTGGGCCCAAAACTAAAAAAAAGTACGAAAAACTCAATCATATTTTTGTAAGACCTATCGAACGCAATTTGAAAAATTTTTCTATCTTTATTAGTTTAAAAGTAACAAAAAGTACCAAAATATAATTTTAACCCCTTTTTTCGGCCTTTCGGACCATAATTTAAAAAAAACTCCAGATACCTGTCTGTTTATTTTTTAAGGAAAACGCTAAACATTTTAAATTTTGTTTCTATCTTATATACATCAAGAGATAGTAGGTTACCGATTTTTCCCTTTTTGTCCCCTTTTTATCCCTTTACGGGCCCAATGCTTAAAAACTCATGTGCCTTTAAACAAACATGTAAAGCTTAACACGTGTTGTAAATTTCAGGTATTTAGCTCTACGCGTTTGAGCAGTATGGCTCTGGGTAATTTTGTTACTTGACCTTCTCACACAAATGGGCGTAGTGTGGGCGTGGCAGCAATAATTTCCAAAAAAAAAGTATCCTATTGTTCCTTTCAGACTTGAAGTAACACTCTGTAAAAATTTCACAAAAATCGATCCACTGGTGTGGCCAGCTATAAAATACAAACATACATACATACATACATACACCCCTTCTTTATATAATAGATAGATACAGGGATCACATTTCAAATATTTTTCAAAAGAAGTTCAAACTTCTCTTATATTGTAATATTCAAATTTTATTATGCTTTTGTGCAAATTTTTGTACCTCACCAAAAAAAAAGGTCTGAGACCCACCTCCAATTATACCGATCGACACAGAATCACTTCCTGAGCCGATTAAAACCTGTCAGTCCATCCGTCCGGCTGGAAGTTAGGTTGAATTCCAAAACGCAGTTTGCTTTGCATCACGAAATTTCAAGTTTTTCCTGAAAGCAAAGATGATGTTTCTAGTAATATCTTCTACTTCCAAATGAGTGCCTACAGATATATTAATGTCCTGGAAGCAAAAACCGTTGTCCAAATTGTAAAGAGTGAATAAGGGAAGAAGTTGAAAATTTTTAATACAAAGCAAATTGCGTTTTGGAATTCAGCCTTATTTATGTATTCTTGTAAACAAAGTAGAGACCGATTTTTGCAGACATTTCGATGAAATTTGGAACAGATAAGTTTTTTGGCATAAGAAAAAAGCATGTTGTTTGTGGTGATGATCAGTTAATTTTTTGACAGAGCTCCCATACAAATGTCCTCCCGGATTTAGCGTTTTAGGCTATAACTGGCTAGAATATGGCCTTATCTTCACATAATTTTGCACGTTTGTCTATCTTTATGCCATCCGTTTTTGTACCGAAAATAAACATTATCGGTATATTTTTGAGCTTCATAAAAATCGCAACAATAGAAGAACCAGTTTGAAAACTTACATTTTTGTGGGCGCTGCAATCCTCCATTTTTGTCCTTTAGAACTTCGGAATTAGAGGCCTTCTATATGTGTGCCAATTTTAAAAAATCAGTGCAATAAAAGTACCAGCATAAAAAGTTTAACTTTTATGGGCGTGGCACCGCCCACTTTTTTACCTTCAAAATTTTAACTTTAAAAGCCGTTATGTGCGAACTTATTTCCAAAAATCGGTCTCGAAAAGCAATTGAAATTATGTTTCTATCATAATTGATTTTAAAGTTACAAAAAGTACTAAAACATAATTTTAACCCTTTCTTCCCCTTAGGGTCTATAAAATTAAAAAAGTATCTAAAAACGTACTCATATTTTTTAGGCCTGTTACACTTAATTTGAATAATTTTCCTATCGTTATTGGTTTAAAAGTTACAAAAAACGAATAAAAAAATCAAAATATATTTTTGACCCTTTTTTCCCCCTTTGGGCCCAAAATTAAAAAAAAAGTACGAAAAACTTAATCATATTTTTGTAAGACCTATCGAACGCAATTTGAAAAATTTTTCTATCTTTATTGGTTTAAAAGTAACAAAAAGTACCAAAATATAATTTTAACCCCTTTTTTCGGCCTTTCGGACCATAATTTAAAAAAAAAACTCCAGATACCTGTCTGTTTATTTTTTAAGGAAAACGCTAAACATTTTAAATTTTGTTTCTATCTTATATACATCAAGAGATAGTAGGTTACCGATTTTTCCCTTTTTGTCCCTTTACGGGCCCAATGTTTAAAAACTCATATGCCTTTAAACAAACATGTAAAGCTTAACACGTGTTGTAAATTTCAGGTATTTAGCTCTACGCGTTTGAGCAGTATGGCTCTGGGTAATTTTGTTACTTGACCTTCCCACACAAATGGGCGTAGTGTGGGCGTGGCAGCAATAATTTCCAAAAAAAAAGTATCCTATTGTTCCTTTCAGACTTGAAGTAACACTCTGTAAAAATTTCACAAAAATCGATCCACTGGTGTGGCCAGCTATAAAATACAAACATACATACATACATACATACACACATACACCCCTTCTTTATATAATAGATAGATACAGGGATCACATTTCAAATATTTTTCAAAAGAAGTTCAAACTTCTCTTATATTGTAATATTCAAATTTTATTATGCTTTTGTGCAAATTTTTGTACCTCACCAAAGAAAAAGGTCTGAGACCCACCTCTAATTATACCGATCGACACAGAATCACTTCCTGAGCCGATTAAAACCTGTCAGTCCATCCGTCCGGCTGGAAGTTAGGTTGAATTCCAAAACGCAGTTTGCTTTGCATCACGAAATTTCAAGTTTTTCCTGAAAGCAAAGATGATGTTTCTAGTAATATCTTCTACTTCCAAATGAGTGCCTACAGATATATTAATGTCCTGGAAGCAAAAACCGTTGTCCAAATTGTAAAGAGTGAATAAGGGAGGAAGTTGAAAATTTTTAATACAAAGCAAATTGCGTTTTGGAATTCAGCCTTATTTATGTATTCTTGTAAACAAAGTAGAGACCGCATTTTTGCAGACATTTCGATGAAATTTGGAACAGATAAGTTTTTTGGCATAAGAAAAAAGCATGTTGTTTGTGGTGATGATCAGTTAATTTTTTGACAGAGCTCCCATACAAATGTCCTCCCGGATTAAGCGTTTTAGGCTATAACTGGCTAGAATATGGCCTTATCTTCACATAATTTTGCACGTTTGTCTATCTTTATGCCATCCGTTTTTGTACCGAAAATAAACATTATCGGTATATTTTTGAGCTTCATAAAAATCGCAACAATAGAAGAACCAGTTTGAAAACTTACATTTTTGTGGGCGCTGCAATCCTCCATTTTTGTCCTTTAGAACTTCGGAATTAGAGGCCTTCTATATGTGTGCCAATTTTAAAAAATCAGTGCAATAAAAGTACCAGCATAAAAAGTTTAACTTTTATGGGCGTGGCACCGCCCACTTTTTACCTTCAAAATTTTAACTTTAAAAGCCGTTTATGTGCGAACTTATTTCCAAAAATCGGTCTCGAAAAGCAATTGAAATTATGTTTCTATCATAATTGATTTTAAAGTTACAAAAAGTACTAAAACATAATTTTAACCCTTTCTTCCCCTTAGGGTCTATAAAATTAAAAAAGTATCTAAAAACGTACTCATATTTTTTAGGCCTGTTACACTTAATTTGAATAATTTTCCTATCGTTATTGGTTTAAAAGTTACAAAAAACGAATAAAAAAATCAAAATATATTTTTGACCCTTTTTTCCCCCTTTGGGCCCAAAATTAAAAAAAAAGTACGAAAAACTTAATCATATTTTTGTAAGACCTATCGAACGCAATTTGAAAAATTTTTCTATCTTTATTGGTTTAAAAGTAACAAAAAGTACCAAAATATAATTTTAACCACTTTTTTAGGCCTTTCGGACCATAATTTAAAAAAAAACTCCAGATACCTGTCTGTTTATTTTTTAAGGAAAACGCTAAACATTTTAAATTTTGTTTCTATCTTATATACATCAAGAGATAGTAGGTTACCGATTTTTCCCTTTTTGTCCCCTTTTTATCCCTTTACGGGCCCAATGTTTAAAAACTCATATGCCTTTAAACAAACATGTAAAGCTTAACACGTGTTGTAAATTTCAGGTATTTAGCTCTACGCGTTTGAGCAGTATGGCTCTGGGTAATTTTGTTACTTGACCTTCCCACACATATGGGCGTAGTGTGGGCGTGGCAGCAATAATTTCCAAAAAAAAAGTATCCTATTGTTCCTTTCAGACTTGAAGTAACACTCTGTAAAAATTTCACAAAAATCGATCCACTGGTGTGGCCAGCTATAAAATACAAACATACATACATACATACATACACACATACACCCCTTCTTTATATAATAGATACAAATGTATAATGGACTTTAGCGGGTAAAAAGATTGTCTAATCTTAACCGATAATGTCCCTTATGACTATAATATCACCTTGTATAACTTTTTTTCATATTTTTATTATATTGGATATTTGTTTGTTGCTCTCTTAATCTCGTAGTGTACGGACATGTGTACGCGAGTGCAATATTGTTAATAGGTGATATTAGTAATAAGTAGCAAACGAATTTATTAATATACATATAGATATACACAAAAAGTGAGAAAAGAAAAACAATAACAACAAACTAAATAAAAAAAAGCGAACTGTTAATGAGTAACAGTAATCGTAGTGACAGTGGGCCTAATAGCCGAAATGCTTACATTCCCAGCAAAAACTGCTGCTTCGCCGTAGGTAGGTTTGTAAGGGAATATCAAGACAGCAAAGCTTACAAACCTGCTTACGTATGGCATGATATTTGTTCGCGATGTCCCACTTAGTTGCATTTCATGTTAAGTGCTTATTTCGGGGCTATAAATATCCAGTTAATTCATGTTATTTTAGTGCTTCTTTAGTTGTTTAAATTTATTGCGTCATCGAAATAAATGTTTTGCGGAGTTATTATGTTCGTTACTTGACGAAAAACTATTGTTTTTTCACTGACTGCCTTACAGTAGTGCTTCTTAGTATGCACTTGAGTAAGCGAGTGTGTAAAACGGTAAAACTTTTACATTTACTGCCATACACTATTGCATTTATTAAGGGAATAGATAAGTGCTTGCTGCGAAGCGCATTAGTATACTAGAAAAAGTATTTACTGCTTACAAAATCTCGATTATTTTTTGCTGGGTTGTGTTAAGTTCCACAAGTGTTAGCAATGAGAACATAAGAGACCCTGAATTTAATAGGAATTATTTAAATGCAAGGCCAAAAATAATTACAAACAACCTTAGTTCAAGTGCGCCTAATTTAAATAAATGTACTGAACAAGGGACAAATTTAGCCCAATCTCTATTTCATAATTATAAAAATAATTCTGAGGTACCATCTTTGTCGCGGTCACCATTATCAAACTCTGGAATTGAACCTGCAGCTGCTAAAGCCGCATCAACCTTAATTTCTGCACCAGCACCTAAGATCCAGGTAGGGATGGACCGCTACGTGACAGTGCTTAAAAGGGGAAGAAGCCCTAAATCGGCAGAAGCATCTCAACCTGCAAAAATTTTAAAAGACGATGAAAGGCCAACCTCATCGCAAAATCGTTTTGCAATTTTGCAAGAGGATAATGAGGCCCCAGTTAGTGAAAGAAAGGCCTTTAAGCCACCTCCCATTTATTTGAGGGAAAAAAACTCAAATGATCTCGTCAAGTTTTTAGTCAGTTTGATTGGGGAAAATAACTTTTATGTCTCAAATATTAAACGCGGTAACATATTTGAGACAAAAATTCAAGTAAACCATGAAAACGCCTACCGCGCTACGGTTTCCGAGCTCGAGAAACTCAGCAAAAACTTCTATACCTACCAACTCAAGACCGCAAAAGGCCTTCAGGTAGTTATTAAAGGCATTGATTCTAATGTTGACCCAGAAGAGATCAAGACCAGTTTGTTAAGCAAAGGGTTTATGGTTAGGACTGTATCCAATATGAGAAACAGGGAAAAACACCCCCAACCATTATTCCGAGTGGAGCTTGAGCCTGGTGATATCAAATTGAAAAAGAGTGAAACTCACCCCATTTATAATTTGAGATATATTATGCACCGACGAGTTACTGTGGAAGTGCCACACAAGCGATCTGGGCCTGTACAGTGCTTGAACTGCCAGGAATATGGCCACACTAAAGCTTATTGTAAGTTGCCTTCTGTTTGTGTTGTCTGTGGGGATCTGCACGATACGACCAAGTGCGACAAGCCAAAAGATGATCCTAGGATGAAGAAATGCAGCAACTGCGGGGGAAACCACACTGCCAACTATAGCGGTTGTCCTGTTTTCAATTCAGTTATGCGCTCAACTAAGCCGAAAATAGTTTCTGCCCCTCCCCAGCCTTTAAATATACCAACTACAAATATGCCTCCATTGGCACAACCAACTACAAATCAAGTTTCTTACGCCGCCGCATTAAAGTCTACCCAGCCTAATTCACGTAAGTCTACCCAGCCTACAACACAACAAGAAGTGCCAACTAGCGAACCAACCGGGCCTAATTTTAGCCGCCTGGAAGCCGTAATTGACAATATGGTCACACAATTTACGCAGATTATGGCGCAAATGGCCAACATGATGCAAGAAATGCAAAAAATGCAGTCTGCTTTTCTGCAGGCTATGCTTAAAAGACCATGAACTGCCTCAGCGTTTGTTTCTGGAACGCAAACGGCATCCGCCAACACAAAAACGAGCTCGAATATTTCTTGATAAATCAAAAAATCGATGTTATGTGTATTTCTGAGACTCATATGACATCTAGAAGCACTTTTAAAATTAGTGGTTATTCTTTTTACGATTCAAAGGATCCTAGGGATAGATCATGTGGTGGCTCGGCTATTCTAATCAAATCAAGAATTAAACACCAATGGTTGGGTGGCCTCTCGGAATGTTATATCCAAGCTACGAACGTCTGCGTTGATGAATTTTTCCATAACCTTGTTATTTCATCAGTTTACTGTCCACCCAGATTCTCCATAACGAAGGATCAGTACAACAGTTTCTACAAATCATTAGGTCCCCGCTTCATAGCTGCTGGAGACTATAACGCTAAGCACACATACTGGGGCTCCCGCCTAATTAGTCCCAGAGGTCGTGTCTTGTATGATGCCGTGTCTGAAATGGGACTTTATGTTATTTCAACTGGACAACCAACCTACTGGCCAACAGACCACAATAAAATTCCAGACGTAATTGATTTTGGCGTAGCAAAAGGTATATCCTCGGAGCTCATTGAGGCTCAAGCCTCCTTGGATTTATCTTCTGACCACTCACCCACAATAATCACTATCTGCAGTCCTCACCAAATAGCAGATAGTGAGTTTTTCTTATCTAAAAGAATTAATTGGTTGAAATATAAAAAATATATTAGTACTCACTGCGCGGAGAATCAACCGCTAAAAACTCCCGTAGACATAGATGATTGTTTGAGCGTCCTAAATGAAAACATTAACAAAGCCGTTGAACATGCGTCTTCTACCTACCGCCAGACTAGGTACAACAAAATTTTCTCTGAAGATGTGGAAAAGCTGGTATCTGAAAAAAGAAGAGCCCGCAGGGAATGGCAAAAACATAGATCGCCCCAACTTAAAACTAAGCTGAAAGAATGTACAACCCAACTAAAAAGCTTGTTGGAGGCTCACAGAATTGCATCACTGACAGAGTACCTGGAAGGTCTAGACGCGACTCCTCAGACAAATTATTCCTTATGGCGATCAGCCAGACGTCTTAAAAGACCTGTTATCGCAAAACCACCACTGCGCAATCTGAGAGGATCCTGGGCTGGAAATGATGAAGAAAAATGCGATCTATTCGCAAATCACTTCAAAAACGTATTCACTCCCAATACATGCACTGACGTGAGGGAATTACCGCCTGTTGTTGCTAGACGTCCTTTAGAAATACGTTTCCGATTTGCTGATGTTGTAGAGGCTATCGCTAACCTTAATGGTAAAAAAGCTCCTGGCGTTGACAAAATAAGCAACAAAATGCTCATAGAGCTGCCTCTTACTGCTAAAAGAATCATTCTTTTTATTTTTAATGCGATAATTCGGCTTGAACATTTTCCGCCTATATGGAAAGTTGCCTTAGTAAAGATGATTCCTAAGCCTGGCAAAGATCCCTCGAAGGTAGAATCTTATAGGCCCATAAGTTTGTTACCCACAATGTCAAAATTGTTCGAAAAACTGTTAAAAAACAAGCTAAATCCGATCCTGAATGACAACAACTGCATTCCAAATCACCAATTCGGCTTTAGAAGTCAACATAGTACCATCGAACAAACTCACAGGTTGGTACAGGTTATAAGAAAAGCCTTTGAGGAAAAGAAGTACTGCTCCGCACTATTTATCGATGTCTCACAAGCTTTCGACAAAGTATGGCATGAAGGCCTTCTAAACAAACTAAAGCTCAACCTTCCAGCTAATATTTTCAACCTTTTAGAAAAATACATAACAGGCCGACAATTTATGATCAAAGAGGGAAACCAAATAAGTTGTCCCCAACCAATAGAGGCTGGTGTCCCTCAAGGAAGTATACTAGGTCCAATTTTGTACTTGCTTTACACGGCAGATATGCCAACCAATAGTTTCACACACACGTCGACATTTGCTGACGACACTGCTTTTCTTAGTATTCACAAAGACCCTAAAGAGGCTTCGAACCAGCTGCAGCAACACGTAACCCAAGTTGAGAAATGGGCAAATTTATGGGGACTAAAGATAAATGAACAAAAATGTACCCACGTAACTTTTACTCTACGCAAAGAAACGTGCCCTTCAATCACTATCAACAACCATAATGTGCCTCAACGATCTGAGACAAAATATCTTGGTATTCACCTAGATCGCCGCCTTACATGGAAGCCTCATATAGATGCTAAGCTGACGCAAATGAAACTTAAAGCTGCTCAAATCCACTGGCTTATTGGTAGAAATTCTGTGCTACGTCTTGATTGTAAGCTTCTACTCTACAACTCGATTTTAAAACCAATTTGGTGCTACGGTATACACAGGGTTGGGCAGTATTTCAAATACTTGTATTTGAAATACGTATTTGAAATACAAATACGTATTTTGTATTTGTATTTGAAATACCACCTTCTAATGTATTTTGTATTTTGTATTTGAAATACCCAATACTGAAGTATTTTGTATTTTGTATTTCAAATACTTATGATGTCAAAATACATTTTTCAAAATACATTTTTTTTTTGTTATACAAAAAGTTGTCATTAGTAAAATTTAAAAATTTTACAATTTTCAAAAAAAAAAAAAAATGGAAACTTTGTTTTCGTATTCATTCATGTCTTCGCCTTAGCTAGGCACGTTCTTTTCAGGTAATATCAAGAGCTCAGCGGATATTTGAAAATGTGAATGTGAAAAAAAATCAAATTTTGTATAAAAATTAAAACTTTTTTGACATTCACACTTTAAAACACAACAAGTATGGTCGCTATATTTGGCTGTGTCAAATCTTATATACCCCTCACATTGGTCTTTTAATATACCCAGCCAAGTTATTTTATACTGCAAATAATAAAATAAAAATACCTTGTGCAAGTTTTAACGTCCATAGACAACTTTATAAGATTTTATCGTTCGTATGAGTAATAAAAATACATGTAAAAGGTTTTAGGTCGAGAGTTATAAAAGTTTTCGACATTATTCGTATTAAAAGATTAATAAAAGTTGTTAATTTTTATGGGATTTTCTAGTCCTCTTGCTCCTCTCCAACTTTTTTTTTCCAAAATGTAGGTCTTAGATGGAATTACTTTTTGTTGAAGATTAGAAGTCGATAGCTGTTATAGTTTCCGAGATAAAGCGTTGTGAAAATGTCATAAAAAATGTTTATTTGTGTGGGAGCTAACCCATCCCCTGCCCCTACTTCAAAAATGTTTTTTTTTTTAAAGTGTAGGCCTTAGCATACAATTACTTTTCGTAGAACACCAGAAGTCGATAGCTGTTATAGTTTCCGAGATAAAGCGTATCGAAAATTTCATAAAAATTGTTAATTTGTATGAGAGCTACCCCTTCTTCTGTCCCCACCCAAAAAATTTTTTCCTCCAAAGTGTAGGTCTTGTTGTCGATGGCTGTTATAGTTTCTTCGATTTAGCGCATGAAATATTTCACAAAATTTGTGCAATTGTAGAGGAAATACCACTTCCCCTGATCTGATCTGGAAAAAAATATTTAATTATTTAGGTCCCTATTTTCAGGGCATCGGGGTCAAGTTTTGTGGCAAGAATGACTATATTTACTGACATATATAGAGATATGTGCACGGATTTTGTCTTAAAAAAATGGGTTATTTTGATTTTTCGTTTATATCTCGGTCAGTAGTCCACCGATTTTGATAATTCTAAATAGCGATTGTCTCTAGGATATTTCCAATAATTTGACACCAATAACTGGTCTGTATCACTTCATTTGACTCCGAAAACTTGATTTCAACAGACTGACTGACGGACATGTCTATATCAACTTCCCTATCTATAAGGATCCAGAATATATATACCTTATGAGGTCGCAAATGGATAAAAAAGAAATTAGAAACGGAATGACAAACTGATATATACCCTTATCACTATGTGAATGGTATACAAAAGAAATGCAGAGGGCGAATTTTTGAATTCGCCTTGATATTACTTTACTTTTAATTTGTTTGTTTTTCACATATAGAGAACTGTTTTCATAAAACTAAACACCAGTTTGTGGTTATCAGGACCTGTAGGAAAGATTGTTTTCTTTAAGAGGATTTATATATTCTCCAACAAGAGGCTGCTTATCTGATTTAACTTTTAAAAATCTAGTGTTCATGAAAGGAAACTCATGTTTCACCGATTGATTAATGGTTATAAATGTATTTTGTATTTTTGTATTTTGTATTTCAAATAAAAGATACTAAAATACTGTATTTTGTATTTGAAATACTCGACTTGAAAGTATTTGGTATTTTGTATTTGAAATACAAGCGGAACAAGTATTTTGTATTTTGTATTTCAAATACAGCAAAGCATGTATTTTGCCCAACCCTGGGTATACAATTATGGGGTACTGCTTCCGCCTCTAATATCGAAAAAATCCAACGCCGTCAAAACAAAATTCTAAGAATGATAACTGGTGCTCCTTGGTATATCAAAAACAGCAACATCCACAAGGATCTAGAAGTTCCACTTGTAAAATGCGAAATCCTGAAATATGTGGACAAGTATTTAAATAAGCTGGAATCACATCCAAATCCGCTCGCTCAAAGCATCCTGCAACATAGTGGGCACACCCGCCTAAAAAGAAGGGATACAATTGCTCTTAGATGAAACCTTTGAAATTAGTTAAATTTATTGTGAGAACTTAAATTTTAGTCTGGTACTGACTGGACTAGTATTAACTACTTAGTTTTAAGATTTGAATACTTATTGTTAGTTCGCTTAAGCGAAGATTCAATAATAAAATATATGAACAAAAAAAAAAAAAAAAAAAAAAAAAAAAATATTTTTATTATTGAATCTTCGCTTTTGGCGAACAAATAATAAGTATTAAAATCTTAAAACTATTTATTTTTTATTAGACCAGCCAGTGCCAGACTAAAATTTATGTTCTCATAATAAAATTAATTAGTTTCATCTAAGTGCAATAGTTCTCCTTCTTTTCAGACGAGTGTGTCCACTATGTTGCAAAATGTTTCGAGCGAGCGGATTTGGATGTGTTTCCAGCTTGTTTAAATACTTGTCCACATAATTAAAAATTTCGCATTTAACTAGTGGAACTTGCAGATCTTTGTGGATGTTGCTGTTTTTAATGTACCAAGGAGCACCAGTTATCATTCTTAGGATTTTATTTTGACGACGTTGAATTTTTTCAATGTTGGAGGCGGAAACAGTGCCCTATAATTGTATCCCGTAGCACCAAATTGGTTTCAAAATTGAGTTGTAAAATAAAAGTTTACAATCAAGACGTAGCACAGAGTTTCTACCGATTAGCCAGTGAATTTGGGCCGTTTTAAGTTTCATCTGTGTTAACTTCGCATCTATATGTGACTTCCATGTGAAGCGGCGATCCAGGTTAATGCCAAGATATTTCGTCTCAATTCGTTGAGGCACCGTATGGTTGTTAATAAGAATTGGGGGGCACGTTTTCTTGCGTAACGTAAAAGTAACGTGGGTGCATTTTTGTTCATTTATTTTTATTCCCCACAACTTTGCCCATTTTTCTACTTGGGATACGTGATGTTAAAGTTGTTTTGAGGCCTCTTTAGGGTCTATATGAATATTGAGAAAGGCGGTATCATCAGCAAATGTCAACGTATGAGTAAGATTGTTTGTTGGCATATCTGCTGTGTAAAGCAAGTACAGAATTGGACCTAGTATACTCCCTTGAGGTACCCCAGCCTCTATTGGTTGAGAAGAACTCTTTAATCATAAATTGTCGGCCGGTTATGTATTTCTCTAAAAGGTTGAAAATATTAGATGGAAGGTTGCGCTTTAATTTGTTTAACAGGCCTTCATGCCATACTTTGTCGAACGCTTGAGAGACATCTATAAAGAGCGCGGACCTGTTCCAATCTGTGGGTTTGTTCGATGGTACTATGTTGATTTCTAAATCGAAATTGGTGATCTGGAATGCAGTTGTTTTAATTCAGGATCGGAGTCAGCTTGTTTTTAAGCAATTTCTCAAACAATTTGGACATAGTTAGTGACAGACTTATAGGCCTGTAAGACTCCACCTTCGAAGGATCTTTTCCCGGCTTAGGAATCATCTTTACCAAGGCAACTTTCCATACTGTCGCGAAATGTTCAAACCGTAATATAGCGTTAAAAATAAAAAGAATTATTCTTTTTGCTGTGCAAGAAGTTCAAACTTCTCTTATATTGTAATATTCAAATTTTATAATGCTTTTGTGCAAATTTTTGTACCTCACCAAAGAAAAAGGTCTGAGACCTACCTCCAATTATACCGATCGACACAGAATCACTTCCTGAGCCGATTAAAACCTGTCAGTCCATCCGTCCGGCTGGAAGTTAGGTTGAATTCCAAAACGCAGTTTGCTTTGCATCACGAAATTTCAAGTTTTTCCTGAAAGCAAAGATGATGTTTCTAGTAATATCTTCTACTTCCAAATGAGTGCCTACAGATATATTAATGTCCTGGAAGCAAAAACCGTTGTCCAAATTGTAAAGAGTGAATAAGGGAAGAAGTTGAAAATTTTTAATACAAAGCAAATTGCGTTTTGGAATTCAGCTTTATTAATGTATTCTTGTAAACAAAGTAGAGACCGCATTTTTGCAGACATTTCGATGAAATTTGGAACAGATAAGTTTTTTGGCATAAGAAAAAAGCATGTTGTTTGTGGTGATGATCAGTTAATTTTTTGACAGAGCTCCCATACAAATGTCCTCCCGGATTAAGCGTTTTAGTCTATAAAATTAAAAAAGTATCTAAAAACGTACTCATATTTTTTAAGCCTGTTACACTTAATTTAAATAATGTTTCTATCGTTATGGGTTTAAAAGTTACAAAAAACGAAAAAAAAAAATCAAAATATATTTTTAGCCCTTTTTTCCCCTTTTGGGCCCAAAATTAAAAAAAACTACGAAAAACATAATCATATTCTTGTAAGACCTATCGAACGCAATTTGAAAAATTTTTCTATCTTTATTGGTTTAAAAGTAACAAAAAGTACCAAAATATAATTTAAACCCCTTTTTTCGGCCTTTCGGACCAAAATTTAAAAAAAAAACTCCAAATGCCAGTCTGTTTTTTCCTGAGGAAAACGCTAAACTTTTTAAATTTTGTTTCTATCTTATAGACATCAAGAGATAGTAGGTTACCGATTTTCCCTTTTCGTCCGCTTTTTATCCCTTTACGGGCCCAATGTTTAAAAACTCATGTGAATTTAAACACACATGTAAAGCTTAACACGTGTTGTAAATTTTAGGTATTTAGCCCTACGCGTTTGAGCAGTATGGCTCTGGGTAATTTTGTTACTTGACCTTCCCACACAAATGGGCGTAGTGTGGGCGTGGCAGCAATAATTTCCAAAAAAAAAGTAGCCTATTGTTCCTTTCAGACTTGAAGTAACACTCTGTAAAAATTTCACAAAAATCGATCCACTGGTGTGGCCAGCTATAAAATACAAACATACATACATTCATACATACACCCCTTCTTTATATAATAGATAGATACAGGGATCACATTTCAAATATTTTTCAAAAGAAGTTCAAACTTCTCTTATATTGTAATATTCAAATTTTATTATGCTTTTGTGCAAATTTTTGTACCTCACCAAAGAAAAAGGTCTGAGACCCACCTCCAATTATACCGATCGACACAGAATCACTTCCTGAGCCGATTAAAACCTGTCAGTCCATCCGTCCGGCTGGAAGTTAGGTTGAATTCCAAAACGCAGTTTGCTTTGCATCACGAAATTTCAAGTTTTTCCTGAAAGCAAAGATGATGTTTCTAGTAATATCTTCTACTTCCAAATGAGTGCCTACAGATATATTAATGTCCTGGAAGCAAAAACCGTTGTCCAAATTGTAAAGAGTGAATAAGGGAAGAAGTTGAAAATTTTTAATACAAAGCAAATTGCGTTTTGGAATTCAGCCTTATTTATGTATTCTTGTAAACAAAGTAGAGACCGCATTTTTGCAGACATTTCGATGAAATTTGGAACAGATAAGTTTTTTGGCATAAGAAAAAAGCATGTTGTTTGTGGTGATGATCAGTTAATTTTTTGACAGAGCTCCCATACAAATGTCCTCCCGGATTAAGCGTTTTAGGCTATAACTGGCTAGAATATGGCCTTATCTTCACATAATTTTGCACGTTTGTCTATCTTTATGCCATCCGTTTTTGTACCGAAAATAAACATTATCGGTATATTTTTGAGCTTCATAAAAATCGCAACAATAGAAGAACCAGTTTGAAAACTTACATTTTTGTGGACGCTGCAATCCTCCATTTTTGTCCTTTAGAACTTCGGAATTAGAGGCCTTCAATATGTGTGCCAATTTTAAAAAATCAGTGCAATAAAAGTACCAGCATAAAAAGTTTAACTTTTATGGGCGTGGCACCGCCCACTTTTTTACCTTCAAAATTTTAACTTTAAAAGCCGTTTATGTGCGAACTAATTTCCAAAAATCGGTCTCGAAAAGCAATTGAAATTATGTTTCTATCATAATTGATTTTAAAGTTACAAAAAGTACTAAAACATAATTTTAACCCTTTCTTCCCCTTAGGGTCTATAAAATTAAAAAAGTTTCTAAAAACGTACTCATATTTTTTATATGAATAATGTTCCTATCGTTATTGGTTTAAAAGTAACAAAAAACGAATAAAAATATCAAAATATATTTTTGACCCTTTTTTCCCCCTTTGGGCCCAAAACTAAAAAAAAGTACGAAAAACTCAATCATATTTTTGTAAGACCTATTTTTGTAAGACCTATGTAAGACCTATCGAACGCAATTTGAAAAATTTTTCTATCTTTATTAGTTTAAAAGTACCAAAATATAATTTTAACCCCTTTTTTCGGCCTTTCGGACCATAATTTAAAAAAAACTCCAGATACCTGTCTGTTTATTTTTTAAGGAAAACGCTAAACATTTTAAATTTTGTTTCTATCTTATATACATCAAGAGATAGTAGGTTACCGATTTTTCCCTTTTTGTCCCCTTTTTATCCCTTTACGGGCCCAATGCTTAAAAACTCATGTGCCTTTAAACAAACATGTAAAGCTTAACACGTGTTGTAAATTTCAGGTATTTAGCTCTACGCGTTTGAGCAGTATGGCTCTGGGTAATTTTGTTACTTGACCTTCTCACACAAATTGGCGTAGTGTGGGCGTGGCACCAATAATTTCCAAAAAAAAAGTATCCTATTGTTCCTTTCAGACTTGAAGTAACACTCTGTAAAAATTTCACAAAAATCGATCCACTGGTGTGGCCAGCTATAAAATACAAACATACATACATACATACATACATACATACACCCCTTCTTTATATAATAGACTAGCTAAGCCCCGGTGTGCTTCGCTACCCCAATCATAGTAAAATTATTAAAATATGTAAGCAAAAGAATTTACATATGTTTTAATTTATTAGTTACCCCACATAAGTTGCAATTAATAATAATAAGTCAGCCCTACTATTTACTAAGCACATAAAAATTGGAAATTTACCAGGCTTACAGTTTTGGAGATATTCAGAAAGCTTTAATAAGCAAAAATTATTTATAAACTTCTATATATAATCTCAGGCCCTTATTAACATATTAACATTTTTTGGTAACCTGACGAATGCAATTTAAATTATGTTTCTACCTTCATTGGTTTTAAAGTTACGAAAAGTACTAAAACATAATTTTAACCTTTTTTCCCCTAAGAGTCCAATTATTCAAAAAAGACCCAAAAACGTACTCATATTTTTTAGGCCTGTCGCATCCAATTTGAATTATGTTTCTATCTTTATTGGTTGAAAAGCAACAAAAAACGCATAAAAAAATCAAAATATATTTTTAACCCTTTTGGGTCCAAAATTAAAAAAGTACGATAAACATAATAATATTTTTTTAAGACCTATCGAACGCAATTTGAATAATGTTTATATCTTTATTGGTTTAAAAGTAACAAAAAATACCAAAAAGTACCAAAATATAATTTTAGCCCATTTTTCCCCCATTTCGGACCAAAATGAAAAAAAAACTCGAGATACCTGTCTGTTTGTTTCTTAAGGAAAACGCAAAACTTTTTAAATTTTGTTTCTATCTTATATACATCAAGAGATAGTAGGCTACATGTTTTTCCTTTTTTATCCCCTTTTTATCCCTTCACGGGCCCAATTTCTAAAAATTCGTATGTATTTAAACAAACATGTATTTAGCTCTACGCGTTTGATCAGTACGGCTTTCGGTAATTTGGTTAGGCAATTCATAATCAGACCTTCCCACACAAATGGGCGTAGTGTGGGCGCGGCAGCAAAGATTTTCAAAAAAAAACTTGCCAATTGTTTCTTCCAGACTTGAAGTAACTCGCTGTAAAAATTTCAAAAAAATCGATCCACTGGTGTGGACAGCTATAAATTACAAACATACATACATATGTACATACATACATATATACATACATACATACATACATACATACATACATACATACATACATACATACATACATACATACAAAAATACATACAACCTTTCTTTATATAATATAGATACAGGGATCACATTTCAAATATTTTTCAAAAGAAGTTCAAACTTCTCTTATATTGTAATATTCAAATTTTATTATGCTTTTGTGCAAATTTTTGTACCTCACCAAAGAAAAAGGTCTGAGACCCACCTCCAATTATACCGATCGACACAGAATCACTTCCTGAGCCGATTAAAACCTGTCAGTCCATCCGTCCGGCTGGAAGTTAGGTTGAATTCCAAAACGCAGTTTGCTTTGCATCACGAAATTTCAAGTTTTTCCTGAAAGCAAAGATGATGTTTCTAGTAATATCTTCTACTTCCAAATGAGTGCCTACAGATATATTAATGTCCTGGAAGCAAAAACCGTTGTCCAAATTGTAAAGAGTGAATAAGGGAAGAAGTTGAAAATTTTTAATACAAAGCAAATTGCGTTTTGGAATTCAGCCTTATTTATGTATTCTTGTAAACAAAGTAGAGACCGCATTTTTGCAGACATTTCGATGAAATTTGGAACAGATAAGTTTTTTGGCATAAGAAAAAAGCATGTTGTTTGTGGTGATGATCAGTTAATTTTTTGACAGAGCTCCCATACAAATGTCCTCCCGGATTAAGCGTTTTAGGCTATAACTGGCTAGAATATGGCCTTATCTTCACATAATTTTGCACGTTTGTCTATCTTTATGCCATCCGTTTTTGTACCGAAAATAAACATTATCGGTATATTTTTGAGCTTCATAAAAATCGCAACAATAGAAGAACCAGTTTGAAAACTTACATTTTTGTGGGCGCTGCAATCCTCCATTTTTGTCCTTTAGAACTTCGGAATTAGAGGCCTTCTATATGTGTGCCAATTTTAAAAAATCAGTGCAATAAAAGTACCAGCATAAAAAGTTTAACTTTTATGGGCGTGGCACCGCCCACTTTTTTACCTTCAAAGCCGTTTATGTGCGAACTTATTTCCAAAAATCGGTCTCGAAAAGCAATTGAAATTATGTTTCTATCATAATTGATTTTAAAGTTACAAAAAGTACTAAAACATAATTTTAACCCTTTCTTCCCCTTAGGGTCTATAAAATTAAAAAAGTATCTAAAAACGTACTCATATTTTTTAGGCCTGTTACACTTAATTTGAATAATTTTCCTATCGTTATTGGTTTAAAAGTTACAAAAAACAAATAAAAAAATCAAAATATATTTTTGACCCTTTTTTCCCCCTTTGGGCCCAAAATTAAAAAAAAAGTACGAAAAACTTAATCATATTTTTGTAAGACCTATCGAACGCAATTTGAAAAATTTTTCTATCTTTATTGGTTTAAAAGTAACAAAAAGTACCAAAATATAATTTTAACCCCTTTTTTCGGCCTTTCGGACCATAATTTAAAAAAAAAACTCCAGATACCTGTCTGTTTATTTTTTAAGGAAAACGCTAAACATTTTAAATTTTGTTTCTATCTTATATACATCAAGAGATAGTAGGTTACCGATTTTTCCCTTTTTGTCCCCTTTTTATCCCTTTACGGGCCCAATGTTTAAAAACTCATATGCCTTTAAACAAACATGTAAAGCTTAACACGTGTTGTAAATTTCAGGTATTTAGCTCTACGCGTTTGAGCAGTATGGCTCTGGGTAATTTTGTTACTTGACCTTCCCACACAAATGGGCGTAGTGTGGGCGTGGCAGCAATAATTTCCAAAAAAAAAGTATCCTATTGTTCCTTTCATATATTAATTCAATAAATAATACTAACAACTAACTCACCGTGCAAACATACGTGTCCCTGCATTGGTATAAATTAAAAGGATAACACCGTTTCGATCATCAATTGGTGATGATCGACTCATGCCATTGCCACTATACACCACCAAAAAATGGTGACGGCTGTAATGGCATAAGTACCTTTATTATATAAGCGCTAACATGACCCCCGACTGTATGACCTACTAACATTCACGTTATTGTGTAAACTTAGTCTAAGTAAACTTATTTTAAATAAAGAAAATTGTAAACTTGTCTTTTTTAACTTTGCTTTCTTGTGAACAACAACGTGAACACGGACGTGAACAGTTCTGAAAAATTTTTTTTATGATTTCTCTAAAATTTAAATGGTTAAAGGTTTCCTTACTATGAAGGAAATCTGCATTTAATTTTTATATGTTTAAGGGTATCCCTAACTATTTCATTCTTTTAAAACAAAATATGCTACCCATTAAACAAACATATGTCTACATTTCTCCGTGATTTTTAATTTTTTCTTTGCTTTGTTTTGATTTCAAAAAGGACATTCATCCATTAAATTTGTCTTCATTGCAAGATAAATTTACTATTAATAGAAAAAAAATTTTTTAGAAGCAAACATTTGAATAAATGCTAACGAGGATGATTCCTATACAAATTTAATGGAATCGAATAAATTCCTAAGCAATTTGAAGTTTTTCAAAAACTTAATTTCTTATTACCCTTTTGACATAACACTTAAAGCTTATCATATTTTTGTTAGAATTGACCTAAACAAATCACAGCATGGGTAATCATGATTCAAAAATAGATAACCCAAATGCAAACGTGATCAATGAGGTCAAAGTTTCAATTGAATACCCAGTGGTATACTTAGGAATAATTATCGGAATATTGGCATTACAATTAGTAATCACATTATATCAACTTCATAGGAGGTCTATCAAAAAGACTTATTTACGAAGATCAATGGCAACGGACTAAGATAAAGTCTGAATCCTACATCATTAGTTACCCATAAATTATTGTATTTACTTTTTCTGAAACAAACAAACACGTTTAATTACTTATATAGTACAAATATCCTTTAAACTCCTATATATGAAATTTTAAATGGAATGGAATGGGAGAATATACTATATAAAGTAAGACTAATTAAAGAATCCTTCCAAAGTTCACAAATGTTTAAATACCGACAGGGAAACAAAAAGAGAAACAATAAACTAACATATAAATACGCTTGTAGAAAACTTGGAAAAAATTAGAGTACTGTTTAATGTCAATTATGATCGTTTAGCACAGAATCATAAAACAATTGCTGATTCCTTCTACTATGATATACGGGAAAAATTATTAACCGTATCATCACGAAACGGAATAAAAATACTACATACTATACATGAACGTATTGTTTTCACCCCATTGGATGAAACTTCTGAGCCTAAGCTAATACCGGTTCCAAGAAAAATGCCCCAAACAGTTGTAGAATTTTAAATACGGCCACACGGCTGTTACCAGAGTTTGATGGATCTCCAGATAACTTACAAAGTTTTAAAAACGCACTGCGATTAGTAGATTTCATTAAAGAAACCCACGAATCTACAGCTGTAGACCTTATAAAAACAAAATTACGAGGTTTGGCCCGTAATATTATATCTGAAACTACAATTTCAGAAATAATTAAAAGCTTAAAGCAACGGTCAAAGGAGAATCTGTTGACGTTGTACTAGCTAAGCTGATGAATGTTATACAACAAGGCAAAACAGCCAATAGCTATGCTAAAGAAATAGAGGACCTCACTAAAAAATTAGAAACCTCTTATATAAACGACGGATTGCCGCCTCAAGTAGCGACAAAATATGCCACTACGTCGGCAACAAAAGCAATAATCAAAAATGCTTTCAATGACAGAGTCAGACTGATTATGGAATCAGGATCTTTCTCTGATCTTAGTGAAGTTATCTCTAAATTTATCAGCAGTTGTACCGGTCAACCTAATTCAATTTTACAACTAACTCAACGAATGACTCAAAGAGGGCAATACCCGAACAGACGGAACTCTAGTAGAGGATACCAAGGAAATAATGGCAATAGATACCAAAATCCTAGGAACTCTAATCATAGTTCTAATGGCAATTTTAATAATAATGCCAGTAACAACAATAACTCCTACGGGAGCGTTAACGATAATAGAAACAAAACCAACTTCCGAAATAATAATTATCGTGGTAGGAACCAGGGCAATGCCAGAATACATACCATGAATACACAAGATGGTTCGGAAAACGGGCAAAACCCCGAAGATATTCAATAATGAACATCAATACGTCATCTCTGCTAATAGACACAGGTGCAGATATTTCAATTATAAAACTAAACCAAGTCCTTTATGACCCTATACTCGAGGACATGGAGATTAAAATAAACGGGATAGGGAAAGGATTTATACACACAATAGGCAAAGTAGAAACAACGCTCGTTCTACGGAATAAACCAATAGAGCATGAATTTCATGTTGTGGAGGACAACTTCTCAATTCAAGGAGATGAAATTATTGGCATGAATTTTATAAAAAGATACAAATGTATAATGGACTTTAGCGGGTAAAAAGATTGTCTAATCTTAACCGATAATGTCCCTTATGACTATAATATCACCTTGTATAACTTTTTTTCATATTTTTATTATTGAATCTTCGCTTTTGGCGAACAAATAATAAGTATTAAAATCTTAAAACTATTTATTTTTTATTAGACCAGCCAGTGCCAGACTAAAATTTATGTTCTCATAATAAAATTAATTAGTTTCATCTAAGTGCAATAGTTCTCCTTCTTTTCAGACGAGTGTGTCCACTATGTTGCAAAATGTTTCGAGCGAGCGGATTTGGATGTGTTTCCAGCTTGTTTAAATACTTGTCCACATAATTAAAAATTTCGCATTTAACTAGTGGAACTTGCAGATCTTTGTGGATGTTGCTGTTTTTAATGTACCAAGGAGCACCAGTTATCATTCTTAGGATTTTATTTTGACGACGTTGAATTTTTTCAATGTTGGAGGCGGAAACAGTGCCCTATAATTGTATCCCGTAGCACCAAATTGGTTTCAAAATTGAGTTGTAAAGTAAAAGTTTACAATCAAGACGTAGCACAGAGTTTCTACCGATTAGCCAGTGAATTTGGGCCGTTTTAAGTTTCATATGTGTTAACTTCGCATCTATATGTGACTTCCATGTGAAGCGGCGATCCAGGTTAATGCCAAGATATTTCGTCTCAATTCGTTGAGGCACCGTATGGTTGTTAATAAGAATTGGGGGGCACGTTTTCTTGCGTAACGTAAAAGTAACGTGGGTGCATTTTTGTTCATTTATTTTTATTCCCCACAACTTTGCCCATTTTTCTACTTGGGATACGTGATGTTAAAGTTGTTTTGAGGCCTCTTTAGGGTCTATATGAATATTGAGAAAGGCGGTATCATCAGCAAATGTCAACGTATGAGTAAGATTGTTTGTTGGCATATCTGCTGTGTAAAGCAAGTACAGAATTGGACCTAGTATACTCCCTTGAGGTACCCCAGCCTCTATTGGTTGAGAAGAACTCTTTAATCATAAATTGTCGGCCGGTTATGTATTTCTCTAAAAGGTTGAAAATATTAGATGGAAGGTTGCGCTTTAATTTGTTTAACAGGCCTTCATGCCATACTTTGTCGAACGCTTGAGAGACGTCTATAAAGAGCGCGGACCTGTTCCAATCTGTGGGTTTGTTCGATGGTACTATGTTGATTTCTAAATCGAAATTGGTGATCTGGAATGCAGTTGTTTTAATTCAGGATCGGAGTCAGCTTGTTTTTAAGCAATTTCTCAAACAATTTGGACATAGTTAGTGACAGACTTATAGGCCTGTAAGACTCCACCTTCGAAGGATCTTTTCCCGGCTTAGGAATCATCTTTACCAAGGCAACTTTCCATACTGTCGCGAAATGTTCAAACCGTAATATAGCGTTAAAAATAAAAAGAATTATTCTTTTTGCTGTGCAAGACAGCTCCAAAAGCATTTTGTTGCTGATTTCATCAATGCCCGGAGCTTTTTATTAGAATTTAAATTATTGATAGCCTCTACGACATCTGACAACTGAAAACGTATTTCCATAGGACATCTAGCAACAACAGGTGGTAATTTACTCATGCCAGTGCTGTATTTGGAGTGAAGACATTTGTTAAATGATTTGCGAGCAGATCACATTTTTCTTCATCACTTCTTTCCCAGGATCCTCTTAGATTACGTAGTGGTGGTTTCGAGATAACGGGTATTTTAAGATATTTCGTCTGAGGAGTCGAGTCTAGACCTGCGAGGTGTTTCTTAAGAGATGCCAATCGGTGAACCTCTAGCAAATTTTTCAATTGGTTTGTACATTCCCTTAACTAGGCTTTAACTTGGGGTGATCTGTGCTGTTGCTATTCTCTTCGGGCTCTCCTTTTTTCAGATAAAAGCTGTTGCACATCGGCTGAAAAAATGTTGTTGTATTTTGTCTGACGATAGTGGGAAGAAGCATGATCAACGGCTTTTTTTATGTTCTCATTAAGGCTGCTCAGACAATCATCGATGTCTTCGGGAGTTTTTAGCGGTCGGTTTTCCAAGCAGTGGGTGCTGACAAATTTTTTGTATTTTAACCAATTAGCTCTTTTAAATGAAAAAATATCACTACTTGATATTTGATGAGGACTAAAAATAGTGATTATAGTGGGAGAGTGGTCTGAAGATAAATCCAACGAGGCTTGAGCTTCGGTAAGTTCCGGGGTTATACCTTTTGTTACGCCAAAATCAATAACGTCTGGAATTTTATTGTGATCAGTTGGCCAATATGTCGGTTGTCCAGATGAAATAACGTTAAGTCCCATTTTAGATACGGAATCAAACAAAATACGACCCCTGGGACTTAATAGGCGAGAGCCCCAGGACGCATGCTCAGCGTTATAGTCTCCAGCAGCTATGAAGCGGTGACCTAAAGATTTGCAAAAACTGTTGAACTGATCCTTTGTTATAGAGAACCTGGGTGGACAATACACTGACGAAATAACTAAGCCATGGAAAAATTCATCAACGCAAACGTTTGTAGCTTGTATTTAACATTCGGAGAGACCACCCATCCATTGATGTTTGATTCTCGATTTGATTTTTATAGCCGAGCCACCACATGACCTACCTCTGGGATCCTTTGAATCGTAAAAAGAATAGCCTCTAATTTTGAAATTACTTCTAGATGTCATATGCGTCTCAGAAATCAACATGACATCAATTTTTTGGTTTATTAAAAAATATTCGAGTTCGTTTTTGTGTTGGCGGATGCCGTTAGCGTTCCAGAAACAAATGCTGAGGCAGTTCATGGTCTTTTAAGCATGGCCTTGCATTATGCCAGCCATTTGCGCCATGATCTGCGTAAATTGTTTAACCATATTGTCAATTACGGCTTCGAGGCGGCTAAAATTGGACCCGGTTGGTTAACTTGTTGGCACTTCCTGTTGTGTTGTAAGCTGGGTAGACTTATTTATTTATTTTATTTTATTCAAATTGCATACAACAAGAAATTAATCTTTTAAATTACAGTATACAATTTTACAATGGTAAACAAATATCGTGACAGTAAAGGTTATACAAAACAATATCAAAAATAAAACTATTTATAAGAATTACAAATTAAAAAAAAATAAATAAAATTATGGCATTTCAAAATTTGAGAATAACATCTTTTTAAGTTGCATGGCGTTGCCTGTAGTTTGCAAAGGGTTTAGTAAAGAGTTCCACAGCCTAATCGTATTTGTGAAGAACTGCCACTCAGATATTAAAGTCCGATATCTGATTTGAATGATTTGTTTTCCTCTGTTTGATCTTGCAAATTGTATACGATTAAATAAGTAGGTTCGTGGGTGTAAACAATTTTGTGCAATAGAATTAGTGATCTAATTTTAAGCAAGTCTATTATGTCAACTCCACATAGTGACTTTGAATACTGAGAAGTTCCATCATATCTTCTAATACCGTAGACATACCGGAGAATCGCATTTTACGCTACAACTAACCTGGCTTTACTTCTTGAGTCACAGTAAGCAAAAATTTCGCAGCTATATAGAATTTTAGGCATTAAGAACGTTTTCGCGAGCAGCACACGAACATTAAGAGGTGTAACATTCTGTAATGGATATAATGTTCTTATCATTAAGAAAATTTATCCGGAAATATAATTATTGTGAGTATTCCACTAAAGTGTATTGTTGAAGATTACAAGTAGATTCTACAATCGAGATCCTTTAACTTCCTAAAAAAATTGGAACATCAGCAACAATATTTTGATTTCGTTGGGTTACAGTCATGCATTTTGATTTGGTAGGATTAAGGTATAGCTGGTTTTATGGCGCCCACCACTGTATTTTCTCAAGTTCCTCATTAAGTTTTCCAATGCCATCATTTAGAGAGCTTTTTTACAATTTAAA
Source organism: Melanophora roralis (assembly GCA_963583895.1). NCBI lineage: Eukaryota > Metazoa > Arthropoda > Insecta > Diptera > Rhinophoridae > Melanophora > Melanophora roralis. The sequence continues at coordinate 56,810,192 of OY757188.1, forward strand.
TATATCTGCACTTCGTCAGAATAAATGTGGATATCACTATGTAGTAGACAGTTAGGTAAAACATTAATATATAAAGTGAACAGCAATGGCCCAAGGATCGACCCTTGTGGTACTCCTTTAGATACGGGCAGGGGAGAAGATATGGTTTCACCTACAGATACAAACTGGAATCGATCAGACAGATAAGTTTTGATCAGTAATGTGGCAGTTGAAGAAAAAATGAAAATTGTGGCATATTTTTTTACAGAGGATTTCATGATTAACAGAATCAAACGCTTTGGAATGATCCAAAAGCACCAAGACAGTAACACCACCATCGTCAATGTTTCATCTTATATCCTCAGATACACTTATCAGCGAAGAAACACAGCTATGACCTGCTCTAAATCCAGACTGATTATTAAAAAGAAGCTGGTTATTATTTAAATATGTGCTCATTTGGTTGTATAGCAACCTTTCAAATACTTTTGACAGAAAAGGAAGTATTGAAATAGGGCAATATTCATTTGAGGATTTGGGTACAGGAAGGACTTTAGCATATTTCCAACAGCTGGGGAAATTACTGGTGGTAATAATGGTGTTAAAAATATGCTTTATATAGTGCAAAATTTTAGGTAGCAGAAATTTAATAAATTTGGGATGGATATGATCCAAACCAACTGCATTCGAAGTCACTGAATTACAGCAAAAATAAACGTCCTCTTCAAACACACATCCGAACTCAAAACATAGTAAGGAAGGCGTTTCTGAGGGTTGTTGAAACGGTTGAAATGTAACATTCGTAGGCACATTAGACGGAACGTTTATAAATGATTTATTTAACGCATTTACATCAATTTCACATGATGGAGTAGTTTTCCAATGCCGATTTCCCGTATGGTTTTCCATTTGCTTTAAGAGTGTACAGCATATCTAAAACGATTTTCATAATACGTAGTTTTAGCGTCATTAATAATTTTATTGACAAAAAGACGTGCTTTGAGGTATTCTTCAAATAGACCAGGAGTTCTGAACCTTTTCCAGCGCTTAAAAATACTGTCACGAGCTTGAATTTGCAGTTTTATGTTATTATTAAACCACTTTTTTGTTATTCTGTTACCACGATATGTACGAAGGGCACTGAAATTTTAAGCAAATCAAGCAAAGTACTATTAAAGAACTGGAGCTGTTCATCAGCGGATGGCAAATTGTAGATACTATTCCAGTTTCTTGAGTTGTAGCATTCTTCTAGCAAGTTATAATCAATATGACGAAAGTCTCGAAAAGAAGTTGTAGTTTCGACCTTATGAAACTTAAAATCGTACGAAATATAGATAAGGTCATATTTTGAGAAGGAAGGTGCACTGATTTGGTCAAAAAGTAATAAATTAGACATATTACCTAATACGAATATATCAAGTAAAGTACTGCTACTATTGGTGAAGTGTGTAGGGTGCACGGTGTTAACAATTTGTAATCCAATAGACGTTAGTTATTCTAATAATTGTGAGCTAGAACTAGACAATAAATTACAGTTAAAATCGCTTGCGATTATAATATCATTACATGAATTAGGCTGGTTAGACTTTAATGCGGCGGCGTAAGAAACTTGATTTGTAGTTGGTTCCGCCAATGGAGGCATATTTGTAGTTGGTACATTTAAAGGCTGGGGAGGGGCAGGAACAGTTTTCGGCTTAGTTGAGCGCTTTACTGAATTAAAAACAGGCTAACCTCTATAGTTGGCAGTGTGGTTTCCCCCACAGTTGCTGCATTTTTTCATCCTAAGATCATTTTTTGGCTTGTCGCATTTGGTCGTTGCATGCAGGTCACCACACACAACATAAACAGAAGGAAAATTGCAATAAGCCTTGGTGTAACCATATTCCTGGCAGTTCGAGTACTGTACAGGCCCAGGTCGCTTATGTGGCGCTTCAACTACAACTCTACGATGGGTTTTATTTTTTTTAAATTTACATCACCAGGCTCAAGCTCCACTCGGAATATTGGTTGGGGATACCTTTCTCTGTTTTTAATGTTCGATACAAACTTGGCTTTAAAGCCTTTGCTGCACAAACTGGCCTTAATCTCCTCTGGGTCAACATTTCACATCAATACCTTTGATAACAACCTGGAGACCTTTTGCGTTCTAAAGTTGGTAGGTGTAGAAGCCTTTTTTATGTTTTTCATGTTCGGAAACCGTAGTGCGGTAAGCGTTTTTGTGATTCACTTGAATTTTAGTTTCATAAATGCTACCACGCTTTATGTTCAAAACATAAAAGTTGTTTTCGCCTATTAATTCAACTAAAAACTTTATGAGGTCATTTGGGTTTTTCTCTCTCAAATATATTGGGGGAGGCTTAAATGACTTCCTTTCTGGTAATGGGGCATCATTTTCCTCCTGCGAAATGGCAAAACGGTTTTGCGATGAGGTCCGCTTTTCTTCATCCTTAAAAATTTTTGCTGGGTTGGTAACCTCTGCCGATTTGGGGCTTCTTTCCGTCTTAAGAACTGTTATATAACGATCCATTCCTACCTGGATCTTTGGAGCTTGTAAAGAAAAAAGACTGTGACCATATTTAGCAACTGTAGGTTCAATTTATATATTCAATAAGGAAGACCGCAATGAGGATGGTACCTCTGTATTTTTTTTTGTAATTTTTAAAAAGAGATTTAGCTAAATTTGTCCCTTGTTCAAAACACTTATTTAAATTTGGTGCACTTGCACTTAAATTGTTTGTATTTATTTTTGGTTTCTCACTTAAATAGTTTTTATTGTATTCAGGGTCTCTAATGTTTTCATTGCTCACGCTTGTGGAGCTTAACACAATATAAGTATTTCTGCTATTAGGCCCACTGTCACGACGATTACTGTAACTCATTTACCGTTTGTTTTTTTTTTATTAAGTCTGTTTTGGTTTTTTTTTTTAACTTATGTATACAATATGTATGTATATAACAAAAATTGTTTGCCACCTATTACAAATATTCGCTCTTATTAGCACTCGCGTAACACGTCCGTACACAACGAGTTTATGATCACGAATATCATTATATAACAATCCGGAACTAAGTTCCATTTTACACCCAGCTGGATCAGAAATAATAAGACCTCTAAAGTTTGATACTAAATATGAAGAGGTTTTCGTTCCACAAACTGGCGTATATATTTCAAATACAATAACCCTAAAATCAAAGTCGGTCAGTCGTGTCAGTACCTAGTTTCTATAACTTGCGAGAAGTTTTCGCATCGAGAAATATTATAAGATTATAAAAGTGTTCCAGTTATTAACAGGGCGAGTCATATAACTTTAACATTTTGCAAGTTAACATTAAAAATTTATAATAGTTTTTCTTTTATTCATTCTTTTCTATAAATTTCTCGACTAAAAAAATTCTCACATACCATACAGAAACGAGGCACAGGACTTGATAATGGACAATGAAAAGATTAGAATCGAAAGACTAAGTGATTACATTATCGCTCACATCGAACATGATGGGAAGAACTCTAAGGAAAAACTGGAGAAACTACAAAGGAACTTTCCAGAATTTATAGGATAAGAACTTAAGACATTATGCTCAAATTTAATAGACGTATTCGCATTAAAATCCGGAAAAATTACGGCAAACAATTTCTACAAACGAAAATTACGCCTAAATGATAAACAACCTGTTTACATTGAAAATTACAGGATCCCTCATTCCCATAAAGCGGAAGTAAATAAGCAAGTCCAAAAATTAATAGATGACGATATAGTAGAACCATCAACCTCTGACTACAATAGCCCAATACTTTTGGTGCCCAAAGGAGCTTTACCGGGCACTAGCCAGAAACGATGGAGGCTAGCAGTTGACTATAGAGGAGTTAATAAAAAACTTGTAGCTGATAAGTTCCCCTTACCTCGAATAGACGACATACTAGACCAATTAGGCAGAGCTAAATATTTTTCTTGCCCTGCTTTAATATCTGGTTTTCACCAAGTAGAATTAGACTAAATATCAAGAGATATCACTTCATTCTGAACTGATCACGGATCCTTTCGGTTAAAAAGATTACCATATGGCCTAAAAGTTGCACCAAACTCATTCCAAAGAATGATGACATTAGCATTTTCTGGACTATCGCCAGTCCAAGCTTTTTTATATATGGATGACTTGATTGTCATTGAATGCTCCACCAAACACATGCTTAATGATCTAGAAGACGTATTTGAATTATGTAGGAAATAAAATCTAAAACTACATCCAGATAAATGTACATTTCTCCGTCAGGAAGTAACATTTCTGGGTCATAAATGCACTAACCACGGCATCTTACTAGACGATAGCAAGTTCTTGATAATTAAAAACTATCCCACACCCAAAAATGATAATGAAGGCAAACGTTTCATAGCATTCTGCAATAACTATAGGAAATTTATACCCTACTTTGCGGAACATGCACGCCATATTCCTTAACTAACTAGGAAAAATGTAACGTTTGAATGGACTCAGGATTGCGATGATACATTCCATTATTTTAATAATCAACTTCTTAGCCCACAAATACTACAATATTCTGATTTCACAAAGGAATTCTTTATAACAACAGATGCAAGCAAATACGCATGTGGAGCTGTGTTGAGTCAAGAAACCAATGGCATACAATTATCTAAAGCTTTCGCGTCAAAATCCTCTACGAAAGGTGAAAGTAACAAGTCTACAATAGAGCAGGAGAACTACGCAGGGTAAATTAATTATCCTTAAAGGAAAGAAAAAACTTTCCGAACATATGTTGAATGAGATAGTTATTAATGGAAGTGTCAATTTCGGTTACCTCTTTCCAAAGCTTGAAAAAAATAGCTGGTAACCTCGGTCTCACAACTTTACGACTCTCGCTAGGAGATTGTCTTTTTAATATCCCGGAAATAGATATAGGATCCTTCAAAATTAAAGGAAATGGTCTCCTAAAAAGATTGACCTTGGTGTTCACGCTCAAATTAAATTAAAACCGCTGAAAGTGAACTAAAAATCATGCAATAATACCATAATAACCCTATCCATGGGGGACACATTGGAAAAACACGCATGATTAGAAAAATTAGACTTCTTTATTACTTGAAAGACATGACAAGAGACATTACTAAGTATGTCAGGCAATGTAAAACATGCCAATTAGATAAGCCGGCCATTAAGGGAAAAGAATCTCTATAATCCAAACCCCAACTCCAGGTAAACCTTTTGAGATCGTCATTATAGACACTATTGGACCCTTACCTAGGTTCAACTCTCAAAACGAATACGCAGTAACAATAATGTGCGATCTTACTAAATACTTAATAGCAGTACCAAACGTTAACAAATCTGCAGGGACTATAGCTCAAGCTATCATGGAAGGTTTCATATTAATAAATTGCCCCATGAAAAGAATTGTCACTGATATGGGTACTGAATATATGAATTAATTTTTATATAGCTCTGCACCTTGATGAAGATAGAAAAATTGAACTCCACCCCTTATCATCATCGAACATTAGGTACAGTCGAAAGATCACACAGAACCTTCAACGAATAATTACGGTCCTATCTGTCGGAGGCAGTGATGCCAGGAGATTTTTTTAGAAATCCCTACACTTATGGGGAAATAATCCCTTTTTTTTCCTACACCCACTTTTTGTTTCCCTACACTACTTTTTTCAATTTAAAAAAATTAAATTAAATTTTTATTGTACATTTTTAATTCAGCTACATAAATTCAGGTTCATTTATATAATAACATAAAAACGAATAAAAATAACATTAAAAGCAACAAGAATACTACAAGAATAACATAAAAACAACAGAAAACTTACAAATAAAAGAGATTTGGTAATGTTAATAAAATTTAATATTTCAAAGCTTGATTTGTGTCTTTTTTAAGGTACGTCAGTACCAACAGAAAAAGTCCTTCTGGCGTCAGCATTAGCACGTGGCAAACTAAGTTAAATTTTTTATTTTTGCAAAATTTGGAAAATTCAAATTGTCATTAATTTTTTGATTTGCAGATTTTGGACCAAAATGTTTCAACATCTAATTTAGACAATATTTGCTTTTCATACTCAAAAAACTATTCCAAAGTTAACCATTCTTGTGTTAGTAAGTATAAGTAAAATTTATACTTATCGCGCAACAATTTAAATTGATATTAATTTTTGTTATTATTTCCAATGGCTACTTCAGGATTTTAAAATTCCATTTCTTCGAAGATTGACTTATCATTTAGTAGCAGTCTTCTTTGCATTTCTTCAAGTGCAGTTGTATAGAATTGTAGACAATCAGATTTTATGTGTTAAGAACTAGGTTCCGTACAACAATGCAACTTTAACTGGGTCATCAAAAATTATATAGCTATTTCTATGTGTTGTTTTGACAATTATTTGTATCAGCAAATAATAATCAGCTGCTGTTACGATACCAGCTATGTATATATCCATATACTCTTTGAACAAGTGTTTACTTGTCATTATTAATAAAAATGCCACTCATATATACTTACTTCATATTATAGAGGAATTACCAGATCTACGACTTTTTAATGATACACTTAAAGAGAAGCATATATTTTTTAAAGATTTAAAGTTTGCATTTGGAAAGCATATAATTTTTAGTTGTGAACAAAAATTTGCAATTGAAAAAATCCCTACAATTCGACAAAAGTAAGAAATCTTTCCCTTTTTCCCTACATGTAATATTTTTTAAAAAAATCCCCACAAAAAGGGAAAAATCCCTACACTTGGCATCACTGGTCGGAGGATAAATCCGATTGAGACGAATGGTTAAAATTCTTTATGTATTGTTGTAACACCACTCCATCAACAGCTCATGAATATTGTGCTTTCAAATTAGTCTTTGGAAAAATATCACCTGTCCTAGAATTTATTGAGGACGATTGCATAACTCCACTGTACAATATAGATTCAAACGAAAAGGAGGTCAAATTCAGACTCCAGGTTGCACATCGTAGAGCCGCTACCCTAATAATTGTTGGTAACCAATGAAGCCCGACACAAATTGGATCCCCTATATAAAGGTCCCTATAGGGTCATAGGGTTATCGGGCGCTAATAACGTAGAACTTTACACCGAAGATGGTAAACATATGGTTGTTCATAAAAACAGGGTAAAGAGATTCTTCAATTAATATAACCTTAGTCCTTTTTAGTAGAAACAAATCCTTTTTTTGTGTTGCAGTATATTGAAATTAAACAATTTAATTGTTTCAAACAATAATTTACTTTCTTTCAATTTTAATTTTACTCTATTATTTTATCACTCTATTTAAGAATTTTGCAAATAAGAATTTTAGAAATAATTAGCCTCTAACAGTCACAACTCGCTCAACTTAAAATAATGTTTCCCTTTAACCTTCAATAAAGTGTTGTACATTTGTACTTACATCATCCATAATAAAACCACACCGTTCAATGTCTTCATCTAAATTTAACCACGTGCTGTCCATATGACAGAAAACATAAAATGTGTGGATGGAAAATTTATTATTTCTCATTTTCACTTAAATTTTGGAATAATTATTTAATTTTTTCCGTCGCAACGCATCCGTCGCTTTATAGTAAGAAGGAATTTTCCTAAAAAATAATGATCTTTTTAATCCTAATAAATTAATAACAATTCAACAATTTTCACATACAGGATATCATTTTCTTAAAAGAACAGGTTATGTATTCCAATTCTAACCACTTGCAAAAACATTACTGCATTTGTAAAGTATTTCAAAATATATATTTTAATAAAAAATGTTTGAAAAAAGTCACTTGTTGGTAACAAATTTTTTATTTACTGATAAACAAATTTTTTATGAAAGGGAGGAGGAATAAAAACAAAATAAATTATGTATAATTTAAAAATAAGTGTATATCAATAAAAAGATAATATAAGAACTATTTTGAAATACATATTGTAATTTTACCAATGCTAATTAATCTTGCAATATTAATTAGTGATTAGAATTAAAATTGTTTAACCATACATACATACATTTCAGTTAGAAAAATCAATTTAGATATTGATTATTCTCCCAAAAGAGGAGGTATAGTGTGTGTATCTTTCGGCTCTTTCTGACCTTAAGCTATTGAGAAACGACCTCTACCTATTTTTGTAGGTAGGGTATTGTTAAGACAAACTCACCTTAAAACTAATTGTGGGATATGCTTATCTAAGCGGACGCTCTGTTCAACAAATAATAAAGAAAATTTGCTGAAATGTCATTGATAACAGAAAAACATCTTGCAACATAGCGGACTCACCCGTCAGAAAAGGAGGGATACTATTGCGCTTAGATTAAATTATTTATTTCCTTATAAGAACTTAAATTTTAGTCTGGCACTGGCTGGACTAATATTATATATATAGCCTTATTATTTGATTACTTATTGTTAGTTCGCCAAATGCGAAGATTCAATAATAAAAAATATGAAAAAAACAAATATTTTAAATTGTTTAAATATTTGTTATACGAAATCAAACTTTACATTGTATTATTGGTTTTATGTTTTTTCTTTTTAAATAAATTATCAAACGTTTGCCTACTCGACTTAAAGGTTATGAGCCCAGGCACTATAGTTTAAAAAATGAAAAAACCAGTTTGTAAATTGGCTTGTGGACAAAATCAAAAATTGGAAAAGCTGGTTGTTTCTGAAAACTGGAACACATGGAGTTTTGTCATTTAAACCCAATTACGATTGGAAAACTTATGGAAGTATGGGAATTTTAAAATAGAGAATTATGCAGCAGAAGATGACCAAAAAGCGAGATGTCGTATGATTTTGGCTTTGGACAAATCGTTATACGTGTATGTTTGTGAATGCCAAAAAACGTGCCAGGTATGGAAAGCACTTCATAATCTGTTTCAGGATTCATGTTTAGATCTAAAAGTTAGGTTGTTCAAAAACTATGCTCAATTCAGTTAAATGATGGTTGCTCAGTTGATTAATACGTGTCTCAAGTGGTATCGACGTTTAAGAAATTGGCATCAATTGGTTTCGTTGTGGATGAAAAATGGTTAAGTTGTTTGCAATTAAAAGAGTTGCCCGATATGTATAGGCCCATGATCTGTTACTCATAAGTTTTTTCCAAGATCTGGCACAGTGTGAATATCTGGCCGGTTGAAGATTTACTAGGTCTAATGCCAGATTGATAGAGGCTGGCTTAGAAATAAACACTGTACTACGCCATCATTTATTGAAAAGTGGGTTATCTCTATCGCCACTTTCACTGAATACCAAGAATCTGTAAAGGTTCTCCCTTCAGATTTTCAGAACGCTATCATTATCCATCACCATATTGCTTTGTTGGCTCTTACATAAGGAAGCACCCCCATAACTCTCAGTCTGGTGTTTTACACGTTGGTAGAACTTTCTGGTATCTTTCGACTCTTGAACATCGCGATCTCCTCACGCCCACATCGTTCTATTTTTTTCTCCCTTTTTTTCTCCAGTCAATTCTCCCCTGCATTACGTGTGCTTGTAGTCGGCAGAGTTGCCTGTCGGCTGTATTTTGCTTTACAGTTGTTTGTGGCACTCCTTGTCATATAATCGGTTTTTCTTGAAAGTTTTTGGTAACCAAGTACGGTTAAGTAGCATTTTCAATGGAGCTGGCAATATTCTGCCAAGGGGCGCAAATATCGGGACAAAAAATGCTCTCTTGGAGCACTTGACTTAATCGAGTAAAGTGGGCATTGGAATTTTATTGCGTTTGCAACTTGGCGACACATATTTTCTTCTGCGTAGTGACTTGCGTGTTGTGCATGACGTTCAGTCGCGGTGGTGGCGTCGACAAGGTAGTGATCCGAGTCAATGTTAGCTCCATTAATCGTCCGCAAACCTAACAGGCTTGGAGAATGTCGCGCCTCCACAAAAACATGACTGATTTGGTTCCTTGTCAATCGAAAAGGTTAGGTCGAAGTCGCCTTATATGTATCGCGATGTTAAAACCAGGTGCTACTATTTGGCATGTTTTGAGCTACGGTCGTTATCATTTGTATGTTTAAGGGTACTGAACTTTTCTAACGTAGGCTCAATGTGCTCTTCCTTTATACTTTTGCGTAAAATTGCTTAGAAGAATTTAACCTCAGCAGAGTCCAAACCTGCGTGTCACCATGATCGCCCTAAGAGCACGTTTGCAGTCGCCCACTAGTCTAGATCTGACATAATGTTCGTCTTTGAGCCTTAAGCGCGTCCTGGCTATCAACGTTGATTGTCATGTCCCTTTTCCAATCCGTATCTTCATCTGGAAAACGCTGCACTCAAACGGAAGTCTGTACAACATTCCTACCCTCGTGTCCATTATATAGACACCAGCCCCGGTGCCTACCTCCATCTTCCATCCATCAGTAAAGACTGCATACCCCTCATACAGCTTCTTTCATCCCTTCCATGCCTCCCTTTCCAGAAACACTACTTGGTGCAGGATTCCAATGTCAAGTTTTGCTCCCATATAGTCCGTCACACCTGACCACCGCAGGAGTTAACCATCCCGACCTTCCAAAAGTGCCGGGATGTCCATCCGAACATACCCCACGCATACCTGACTCACTAAGTTTAAACAAGCTCCTAACCGCCATTCCAGAAACAAAATCCTCGATGAAAGAAGATGTAGAATGAGATCTAGCGCTGCCTGTGGTGTATTTTTCCTGGCCCTTGTATTGCCTTGTACAGTACTGCTTTGGACCTTCGTCAAGAGCTTCTTTATGTCGCCCTCTTTAGTACCCTCCACCATACAAGGCTACCGTACGTAAGAATTGGTCTTACAACGGATGTGTAAATCCAGTTGACCAAAGCCGGTTGCAACCTCTAGTTCCTACCTATAGGTTTGGGAGCCTTCCTTACCCTCTCCACTGCATTCGCCCACAAAGATAACTTGCCATCCAGGACGATATCTGTCCCTATCCGCTAGTTTTAGCTGAACCCCGTCAAGCTCTGGCAGCTCAAAATTCACCTACTTGTACTTCCTGGTCTTCTCTAGGCCTACTCCCAATCCCTTGCAGACAAATCAGATAATGTACTCTGCATTACCTCGCTGGTAGGGGAGAAGAATTTTTCCGTCTCAAAATTACGATGTCATCCAGCTCTTTTATTCCCTTCAAGTCAAACCACCTCAAAATCCCGGTGACTACCAAAATCCACAGTAGTGGCGACAAAACCCTCCCTGTAGTGTTCCCCAAACGACACCTCTTTTAAGATGTTCATTTATTTACTCAGAGGTGATTATCCTGCTACCAGGCGCAGAATACATTAACTCCATAAAGATGCCCTGAACTCCTACTTCCGTCGGTGAGTTTCCAATAGCCTCTATCGAAACATTCGTAAAGAATCCCTCAATGCCCAAAAATGTGTGTCTATTTAGCCTGTACAACCCGCGCTCTTTAAATCCCATCAAATCATAAGGCGCACTCTTAACAGATTTATCACTCAGGTAAGCATGCTGAGCATTACTAATGACGCATTACTAATGTGCGAAACCTCACAAGGTTCAGTATTCCCTAACTTCAACGAAAAGTCTTCCGTTAAGATCTCCCTTTCGGATTCCAATAGGGAGCCTTTTTGGGGCCCTTAAAATTTAAACTCAAGGTGATCCTGCTATGTACCGAGAAGGGATAGGCATTCGACACCCTCCATTCCCCTACAAATTCCCTGCCTACATTGGTAAACGTGAGATCTATAGCTGCTTCTCTATTCCTATTCCTCAATGTCAGTGTCACACCTATTACATACTTATATAGAGATAGTTGTCAGTTACGAAATCATACACCGACTCACTTCTCTTATATATATCCCTGCTTCCTTATTGACTGTGATGTGCACTTGCATCACAGCCGAGCACCAGGTTCCGTTTTCGTCCTCTTGCATGCCTGACCAGCCATTGTATTTCAATACCCAGTGGGTACGCAGCCTCAAATGGCATGTACACCGAAGCCAGTGCTATCGTTGGCTCGCCCTTAACTTCTCCTAATACGACGGAAACATTACCAGAGCTAAAAGGATGAGAAATTTTAAAATTATCCTTTTGCTCTGAGTCCAAGAATTTTATTGTTTTTTCCAATCCCGGATCAGAGCCACATCGCACATAGGGGTATTTTGCCAATCTAGCCGGACATTAAACCAAAATGGAAATTTAAGAAAAGTAAAAAATTTAATTGCGTAACTCGACAGATAACAAAATTCTGTATCGGATAATAAATTTTTAAATTTTTGCTTGCGATTTGTCGTTTTTTGGCACTGTTAAAGTCAGGAAAGTTAGGTAAATTGCCTGAAATTTATTGACTTTTTACGGTTTTAAGAGGTTTACAGTATAGTTTTTTTGCAGCTAAACAAATAAAGATTTTAATTAAAGTTTTTTCTGCGAAAGACTATATAAGCAACTGCCTTATATTAAGTTTCATCATTAAAATATTCCTTCGAAATAAAAAAAGGGGTTTCTGTTCACTTTTTGATTAAAAAAAATTTAAAACAAAAAGTTTTTGAAAGTGATGGTAGTCATTATCCCAAAAATATTATTCATCACAATAAAACCTGCAATTTCTACCTTCAGACGAAAAAAAACGTTGCGCGTTTTTGCGCCATTTTTTTGCGGTTTTTTGAAAACTTTACTTTTTTCTGTTTTTTTTTTCATCTTGTGTGTTTACATATGAGTAAGAAACTTTTTTGTGGGTGATAAAACGTTTTCGTAATTAATTGTTTTTTAATGTTTTTTGTTTAAATTATTACAGGTAAACTGAAATTGATTTTTAACAGATTAAATAACATTACATACAGGTTAAATTACATAATTTATTTTGCAAATTTTACTTTATGCCGCTGCCCACACAAAGGGAAGGGGACGACACTGTCCAAGTGTAGATTTTTTAGCTTTCGCTTACGTTTAAAGTTGCATTTGCAATTACAATACATGTTTTAACCAAGTTTCACCAATCTAGAAGCACTAAGTAATCTTTAGGAAGCTTTACTATAAAAAATAAAAAGTAATAGTTGTCTTCGGCTGCTTCACTGTGGTGCAGGTTTATTTGCATTACTTTCAGTCTCTTTGATAAAACTATTTTCTTTTATTATGCTACTTACATCCACTGTAGCCACTGCGTGCGATCTTTATCAAATAATTAACCAAATTTTCTAAAATGGCTGTACTACTGTGCCTTTTATACCCCCATTTTCACTCAACGAAACTTCTAAAATATATAGCCACGTCTTTCTTTCTATTTATTCGTCCTCTTTTAGTGTTGTTATTACAACTATCTTACTCTAAATTTCCTTAATCATGAATCTAAATATTAGATGTTGATATTTAAATTTAACGTTTGCACTAACAACTATTTTAAACTTTCATTGATTGATTTTACTATCAATTTACCCACCGTATTATCTACATTTCAGAAATCATGTCCGGCAACTCTTCGCTTTCGCTTTATCTAGATCTGTCAAACTAGTGCATACACAAAATAAATAATACTTTTCGCCCACGCTTCATGTTAAGTAGGTACAATAATTAAAAAATTTACAAATTCTATCTTATTTATATACAATTTTTATTTCTTTTTCTTTTCCAGGCAGCATTCCATTGAATTGGGTTGGTAAGTATCGCATCCTATCCATTTTGCCTTACTATTAATCTCTTCACAGGTACCATGGTAGAATTTTCTTTTATTTGATGGTTGTGGCTTAACTCTCCAAACGACAAAAGACTCCCTGTGGCTTAGTATCACGGCCTGACACACCGTTGCCCCAAAGTGTGGCATTAAAGAACCTGGGGCTTGCCCAAAAATACTACCGCTGGCTCGGCCATTGCTCTATTTGCCCTGCCGCAGTCAGTCAAGTGCCTGGTGTCCAAATTTACCCCGCAACAAAAATCCGGGCTTTTCAAATCTATGCAGACAAGACCGGTGTGCGTGGGTTACTAAAACCAATGTGGGGTACTCCCACACCCTGATGTCTCATAGCCGGGCTTAAATTGACATTCCCTCATGGCATGTGCTAATTAATATATGTATATGCACTTAAAGATGTGTATGTGTGTGCGCTCTTACCCAATTGGCAAAGTCGTCGCAGACACTCAACGAGTTTCTTTGCAACCATATTCTCAAAGCGTTAGACCTGAGTTTTCTCATGCTTTTTCACGACCTAAAACCAAGAAACTCGGTATCCTTAGTCCAATAGAAGAATCTCCGTACCAGCTACTCCGTATAAACCATCATGTTCTTGCCATATACCGTACGTCATGGTCAACTGGTCGTACATGTACCTGCACATTCAACCAGCTACAATTGCCTTATAATTCTGACTGCAGTCTTAGGATAGGTCGCTATTCCGCTAGGGTGCTTAACTTACGGGAAGTATCCTACTTTCACCTGACTTATTTAAGAGTCTTACTTTGTGTAAACTTTTCCATTTTCAGGTACTACAACTATTGACTATAAGTATATGTTTACAGGGTTATCACAGATCATCACTACTATTGCACGGGTTCTATTTAAAAGGTACGTTGGTATTAGCGTATGTTCACGCAACCATATTGCATTAAAATAAAAAAAAAAAATCAGGTACTGTGTTACAAATATAAGGAAGAAAACAACACAAAACTGCAACATGTTTAAAAAAAATATTATAAAAGTGTGTATTTGTTTTCTTAACCCTAATATTGCACGAAATTTTATCACAGCCTTTTCATTTCGAGATTTTAAGCAATACCCTTGCATCTCACACTTTTATGTCTTTGGTTTTCCGTTCATGGACTCTATCTCATACATGTTATTGCCCACTGGCCTTAGGATACGACATTTGAGGAATTTCTTGCAGAACTTCGCGCTTATGTTATTTCTAAAGTCACTAAGGACTGTATTCCTCCTGTACACCTCTTGTCCTGTTACAAATTTTACAGTCCGTGTCCTTTTATTGTATCTTTTAGCGGATTTTTCGTATGCCTTATGTAAATTTTCTTTAATCTTTTCCCTTAGTCGCTAAGTTTTTCATTTTTATTTAAGCTCGTTATTTCATGGTCAGAGCAAGACAATAATTTTCTGGCAAATTTATAGTCCGAACCGCATGTGAACATATAAAATCCAAAAAGAGCAAAAACTATGTTACCCCCGTCGCTGAATGGACTGATGTTCTCAATGCACACTCGATTTCGCTTAAATAGAGGTCCCAGTCCCTGTAGTCCTCGTCGAGATATGGCCTAATAGCTGCCAGTACCGACTGATTAACCCTTTCCGATGCGTTGGCTTGCGGAGAGTACACAGCGGTCCTAACATGTTTTATTTTATATGCTTCGATCATATCCTAAAAAGCTTTTGCGACAAACTGTACCCCGTTATCACTGTGGATAATTTCGGGAACGCCAAATTTTAAAAACACTTCGTTCACCAGAAACTTAATAACATTTACTGTAGTTGCCTCCTTCATCGCCTTTAAAAACGTAAACTTGGTAAAATGGTCAACGACAATGAATATGTAACAGTTTTCTGATTTTGACCTTGGGTATTTACCTAGAAAATCGATGTACACCTTTTGAAAAGGTTTGTCTGTTACTACCTCTGTACTTATGTTCGGCATAAGGGTTTGATTCGCGGGCTTACTTTCCTTACACACCCTACAGTCGGCAACATATTTTCTAATCTGGCTTGTCATTTTTGGCCAGTAAAAGTATCTTTTTATTCTCTCTAGGGTTTTGGCTACTCCACCATGAGCTACGGTGCTTGGCATATGGGCTTTTTCAATTATAGCTGGTGTAATGTTTTCTGGCACCCATAATTTCCATTTCAATTCTTCTTCGACTTAATCAAATCCAATTCTTTTAAATGTCTTACCATCTATGACTTTGAGATCTGGTGATTTTTCAGCATTTTTATGAATTTCAGCAATCAAGCTACGGTAACCCTCACTTTCGAACTCCATTGTTTCAAACTCTAACAATTCCTCTTCCGTCAGTTGAGCTAGGTTTATCTCCTGTGGCGCTCTCGACAACATGTCGGCCACTACATTGTCTGTACCCTTTCGGTGTTCAATTTCAAAATCGTAGGCTTGAAGCTCTAAAGGCCATCTCGCCAGTCTTCCGCTTAGGTCTTTCAGGGTCATTAACCACTTAAGGCTCGCGTGGTCGGTGATAACAGTAAATGGCATCATTTCGATGTATGGCCTAAACTTACGAATTGCCAGGATTGCTGCTAGGCATTCTTTCTCTGTAACACTAGTTTTTCTGACAAGAATTGAATTTTTGAGAACAAAATGCTACGGGATGTTCCTCTTTCTTTTCATTTAACTGAAATAAAACTGCGCCTATGCCGTAGTCTGATGCATCGCACTGAACGAAAAATCTTTTCTAAAAATCGGCGTATTTAAGTACCGGTGCCGATGTTAGTGCCCTTTTCAAATTTTTAAATGCTACTACTGCTTCTGTTGTCATACAAAATTTCTCGAAATTCTTCAGCGTATTTGTTAGTGGGGCTGATATGGTGGCAAAATCTTTAATAACTCGCTTATACCAACCGGCGGTACCTATAAAACTTCTGACCTCTCTTACTGTTTCGGGTATCTTTATATTTTTAATTGCTTGAACCTTATCGGGATCAGTTTTCAACATCCCACTTCCGATAATGCAGCCAAGATATTTGAGCTCCTGAAAACAAAATTTAGTTTTTTTTTAGACCTATTGTAAGGTTTGCTTTTCTGAGGCACTTTGCTACTTCCGACAATAATATTAAATGTTCCTCAGACGAACTTGAAATAACTAAGAGATCGTCCAGGTAGGAGAACACATTTTCCTTTAATCTCTGTGGTATTACCCTATCCATCAATCTACACAATCACTGAGCAGCGTTGCAAAGACCGAATAGCATGACTTTAAATTGATATAAGGGGCGACCAGCTACTGTAAACGCTGTGTACTGTTTGCTTTGCTCATCAAGTTTAATCTGCCAAAAGGCGTACTTGAGATCAACACTGCTAATAAAATGTGTTTTATCTATCCTGCTAATGCTGCCGATTATGTTTTGTAGATGACACACATCCTTAATAGTAAGCTTATTTAATTTTCTTGCATCTAGACACAGGTGATTTTTACCAGGCTTTCTAACTATCGTAGTTCTATTGCACCATGGGCTTTCACTTACTTCGATAACATTTAACCTTAAAATATTATCGATTTCCTGATATGTTATCTCTTGCACAGCTTGGGATAATGGATAGTAACGGTCCTTTACTAGCATAGCACCCTCTATTAATTTTATTGTATGCTCTTCCAAAGACGTAAGTCCCAGTCCCTTTTCTTCAAAGGTATCGAAACTCTTGATAACCTCGTCCAACTCTTTTTGTTGTTTGGTGTTAACTCATGTGGCTTTAGCTTGTAGTCCCCGACAAGATTTTCGAAATCGGCTTTAGTTTTTTCCAGGTCTAGTTCATCTAGCTTTACTATTTCAGGGATCAATTTAAACTTTCTCTAGAAATCTATGCCGAGGTATAAGGCTTGTTCAAGATCAGGGCAGAGGTATAAAAACATCTCATGTTCTTGCTCCCGATACTTTAAGGACAGTTTAACTTTACCAATTATACGATGGGCGTTATCGCCTCCTGTTCTTACCTCGGTCCATAATGGGTCAATCTTCAGTTCAAAACTTTCCACAAACTCTCTACATTCGATTCCCAAAACACTCACCGAAGCTCCTGAATCGAGTAAACCCCTAATCTGACACTTATTGACTTCTACATTTAAAAATATTCTAGGATCTTCAGGGTTCTGTTTTATTTTACGTATTGATTCTATTAAGTGACGCTTGAGTTTTCGACGCTCTTGAAATTTCTGTCGGAGTTTTAAAATACGCTTGGAAATAGTTTTACGATAAGTTTTGTCTTCGAAAATTCGCTTTTTAACAATTTCATAGTTTTCCTTTCTAATTTCGAGTGATAAGTAATGTCTTATTTGTGGCATATACTGTTTGTTGGCTGTTAATATGTAAGTTTTCTGCTAAAGTTGTGGTACTTGTATTTAATTCCTGTTTGTGATTGCAGGGTTCTCCTTTTGACGCAGTTCCCCTGATATTACCGCGCCAAACTTCTGGTTTTCCTGTTGGCATGATGGGCATTTTGGTGTTGCTGCGTTGGGCCTTCCACATTTGTAGCAGAAGAGTGATCTTTGTTCTACGGGTCAATCCATGAAGACGTGTTCCACTACTTTACAGTTCCAACAGACTATTAATTGGGGTCTGTGTTGTTGTAGCTGTTGCACATTTAACGCCTCAATTTCCAACTCAGGTGGTGGCGTATCTTAATATTTGCTATCGTCAGGCTCTACTGTTAAAAACTTTGTTTTTACTTTTTAAACAAATAAATTGGATATAGTAATCTACGTTTTACACTGCAGTTAAAATATTTTTAATTTTCCTATATATACAAAAAAACACAGATAACTGAATAAACAGAAAGGGAAAAACTATTTTTCCCGTTTAAACTTTTAAATAATAGAACTGTTTGAGAACATTCTTTTAGATCAGAAGTGGGATACACTAAATCTACATACTTCCTTACTGTAACGAAGGTTAAACCGAACGGTACCGAATAAGATGAGAAAACTTCTTACCTTAAAGGTTGACGAGTTGAAACTATTGCTTCGTGAGCGAGAACTACCAACATCTGGCACAAAAACGGAATTAATTGTGCGGTTGACGGAAATTCTTGGTACGGATGCAATTAAAGAAAGTGGGGAGGATAGCCATTTTTGCGAAGAGACGACTTCGGCAAGCACCTCTACAACTATACAACGTCAAAAGGAAAATGAGGTAGGGAGTATGTATCGCAGAGACGCCAATGTTTTGGACTTACAACGTCAGATAAACGAGTTAAAAGAAATGATGCAAAACGTAATGATCATTTTTCAATCAAACACACAACGAAATAGCGACGAACAAAACGTGTCACGAAATTTGAATAGACAACGTGAGGCAGCAGAAAACGAAAGACAGAATGCAGGGTTGGATCAAGATAACAGCAGAAATCCTAATGTAAGTGATAATTTACATGTTTCTCAGGTTGCACGTGTAGCAAATAGTTGTTCTGTGAGGGAATTGCTGAAATAATTCCAGAGTTTGATCCGACTAATGAGATGTCGTTGTCGGCTGAACAATTTGCTGAGAGAGTGAATAGTGCTATACGAGCTTACAATTGGGATGAAAAATGCTTAATGCTGGCAATCTATAGCCAAATGAAAGGTGTGGCGCGTCTGTGGTTGGATTCTTTGCAAACGTTATATTCAAGATGGAATATTTTTGCAACAGAACTACGGAATGAGTTTGGGTCGACTCATGATGAAGCGGACGTGCATTTTAAAATGATTAATGCTGTAAGAAAGTAACAAAGTAAAATGTTTTAATTGCAACGAAGTAGGACACATATCTAGAAACTGTGTAAAACTCCAACACCGACCACGATGTGAGAAATGTAATAAGGTTCATCCGAAAAATGAAATTGAGTGTAGACAAAATACTACTGTACGAAACATATTTTGCTGAACATGATGATGATGAACTTTTCAAAATAAGTGTAAATTTAGCAGATAAGATATTAAGCGCTCTTATAGATACGGGTAGTCAATGCAGTTTGATAAGGAAATGAAATTTGAAGATAAACGAAGTCTTATTGCCAATAACATTATATGCAGTCGAAGATGAACTGTTAGTAACTGATATTTTAATTGGACAAGATAATTTTGCGAATGGTAATGTTAAATTGACAATACAGAATGGTAGTATGAAGATTGAAAATAATGATGAGCAAGCACTGATGGTCAATCAAGTAGAAATTAGTAACACTAAATGTAATAATGATAATAAACTGATGATTCGTAATAAAATTAGCAAAGAGATGATAAAGTGTACTCTGAATGATGAAGATGTTAAAGAAAGTTTAATTAAATTACTGCAAAATAATGAGTCTGTTTTCGCATACAATTTACAACATCTCGGGAAGACTGATTTGAATGAAATGAGGTCAAGATTGATAGGGAAAAAAATCGTACCGCAGGCACCATATCGTGTCCCCGAATCGAAAAAAGTCGTTATTTCAAGTATAATCAACGAACTTTTAGAAAATGATATAATCACGCGATCCGTAAATGAATGTGCTAGCCCGGTAGTATAACAGAAAAAGAAAAACGGCAGTGATCGGCTATGTGTCACATTAACAAGTTGATGCCAAAGGAGAATTTTCCATCACCTCATATTGAAGAATGTTTGAATGAGACAAAGAAGTACAAATACTTTACGACACTGGACCTTATAAGTGGTTACTATCAAATTTCAATTGAGCCCGAAAGTCGTAAATATACAGCTTTCATTACGACATTTCCAGAGAATGATGCCCAAGATTCAGGAACGTGCAGGTAAAGAAAATATGATCCATCATATGGATCACATTTTTATTGGCAGCAATACGGTGGATGAGATGTTAACAAAACTACAAACCGTTTTGAATGTGCTTGAAGATGTAAATTTGACGTAAAACACAAAAAAATGTGAATTTCTAAAAACGACAATTGATTTTCTTGGACATCGATTATCTCCAGAAGGTATACAACCTGGTGAAGTAAAATCAAAGGCTGTCGTAAATTTTAAACATCCTACTAATGTGACTGAAGTATGTAAGTTTCTTGGTTTTAGTGGGTATTTCCGTAAATTTATACCAGGATATTAACTAATATCGGAACCTATAAGGCGACTGTTGCATAAAGGGCAAATATTCAATTGGACCGCTCAACAGGAAAAAGCATTTAACGACTTAAAATCGAAATTGTCAACTCAACCTGTTATGACAGCTTTCCGTTTGAATGCTGTACATGAAATACATACTGATGCGAGTTCTATAGGATTGGCAGGGGTAATGCCGCAGCGAGATGGCAACGAACTGAAACCTGTAGCGTACTATAGCCGTTCAGCAAGTAAAGTGGAGAATAATTACCACAGTTATGAATTGGAAACTTTGGCAGTGGTTGAAACATTGGAAAGATTCCGTTACTATATATATGGTAAACCAATGAAGGTAGTGACTGATTGTAGTGCAGTAAAGTCAGCTATGCCAAAACGAGAGTTAATTCCACGTATAGCTCGTTGGTGGTTGAGAATACAGGACTTTGATATTGAGATCGAATATCGTAAGTGTCAACACATGGAGCATATTGATGCTCTAAGCCGAGCTCCAAATTAACCTCCAAGTGATATTGATGTTGCCACACTGCGAGTGGATAAAGTATATCTTCAAAATGACTGGCTGTATGGAATGCAGATTCAAGACAATGCAATAAAAGAAATCATTAGAAAACTAGAAGCGAAAGGTAAGATGTTTGTTAAAGAATACTGTAATGAGAATGGTAGGCTTTTCCGTAAGTATAATGGGAAAAAGTTGTGGGTGGTTCCGAAATCATTAAGATGGAGAGTTGTTGAAGATTGTCATGATAAACAAGAACACCTTGGTGTTGAGAAAAAAATGATGAAATTTTTAAACTATCTATGGTTCTCAAGGATGAGAAATTTCGTAAAATCCTATATTAAAGCTTGCGTTGAGTGTGCATACAACAAACAAAAAGGTAGTCGCTTTGAAGGTGAATACCATTTTAATGATACAGAACCAGTGCCATTTAATACGATTCATTTGGATCACTTGGGACCATTTCCGAAAAGCAGCAATCGTAACGAGTATATTTTAGTGATAGTTGATTCGTTTACCAAGTTTACAATTATAAAAGTGGTAAAAAGTACTAAGACTAAGCATGTTATAGATGTGTTATATGAATTTTCTGGTTACTTTGGGGTTCCAGTACGTTTAATTATTGATAGGGGAACATCTTTTACATCAAAAAACTTTGAGAAATATTGTTCAGATAACGACATAAAACATGTTTTAAATGCGGTGAAAACTCCTCGTGCTAATGGATATGCTGAAAGAATAAATAGAACTTTGCTTTCTATGCTGCTATCTACAACTCAAAATGCCAAGCGCTGGGACGATCACTTGATGAACATTCAATGGTCTTTGAACACCATGATAAACAAAACATCTGGTAAAAGTCCACATGAGTTATTATTTTACAATTCACCACGTGATATTTTACACAAAAAAATACTATTGGCTGCACATAATGACACGGTTTTAACCGAGGAAGAGATGGAAAAAGTGAGAGAAGAAGCTTCTCAACGTATTAATGAACAGAAAAGAACTTTTAAGAAACAGTTCGATGATAAACATACAAAGCCTCACATATACGAAGTTGGTGAACTTGTCCTTGCCGAAAATGAGCCTTCGAGCATTGGTTCTTCTCGCAAATTAGAGCCACGTTACAAAGGCCCATTTATTGTTACAAAAGTTATTGGTAATGATCTATATATGATTGAGGACATACAAAACTCAAAACGTACATCACGTCAGTACTCATCAATCTACGCATCTGACCGATTAAAGTCATGCTGGACGTTACCGCCTTTATTTGAGGATGATGATATAACAAGCTCTGAAGATGACAGTGTATGTAGTCAAAGCGAGGACGCTTTCAAGGCAGGAAAGCCGACTGTTAGAAACTTTGGTTTTACTTTTTAAATTAATAAATTGGATATAGTAGTCTACGTCTTACACTTCAGTTAAAATATTTTTAATTTTCCTATGTATACAAAAAAACACAGATAATTGAATAAACAGAAAGGGAAAAACTATTTTTCCCGTTTGAACTTTTAAATAATAGAACTGTTTGAGAACATTCTTTTACTACATATATTTTGTTTACCTGATGAGTTGTTCGCTGTATTGGCACGGTATTTCTGACTTCTCTTCTGGGAAAATTTCTCTCTGCCTCATTACATTCCAATCTTTGTTGTTTCACTGATGACACTGACATAGTGTACTATTCTGGCGACATGTTGTTTTATATTTCGCTTCAACATCTTAATCATATCGTATTCCGGAATTGACTGGGTCAACTTTGACCTAAGCTTGTTCATAGCGTGGAAATACGTTGTAGTGTACCTCAAAGTTGCCACCGCATACCCTTAAACAACTCTGATATTTATACACACCAACCAAATCAGAGTAGGGTATTGTGCACTATCAAATGACAGCAGAACTGACTCACGACAAATATAGAATCAATCAGAATGTAAGTGAATGTAACAAATTGAGTGGAAATGCAAATTGAGTGCATTCCACTATTGAAATATTCTGATTGGTCATGACAATAGTAAAGGGTGTTAGTCATTGACAAATATTGATATCCTCATAATGCCGACAGAGATAAACAGAACTCTGTCGATGATTAGAATAAGTAAGAACGGCTAGAGTAAAATCTCAGCCATAGTATATAAGTCCAATACAAATCTAAATAAAGTCAGACTTGAAATTACAATACAGTTGTGTTTAATTGAAAGACTCAAAGAAAAATTCGGCAGTTCTTTTGAACGCCTTAATTACCAGCTGAAACCCTGACAGCTATTTAAAATAACCAAGGGCTATAGGGACACACATTACATTACATTACACATTACATGGCGATCCTGCGGACTACGAACTGATCCTGATAATCTTGAACCAGCGAAATTTTTATCCTTTAATAATAGATGTCCGTGGAAGTGGACGAAATTTTTGCACGCTGGACGCGTTACTTAGAAATCCAATAGTAATATGTACATTTATTTACTTCAAAATTAAATAAATACAATCATTAAGAGAGTATTATCAATATGACATGGTGGAAGAACATTCTAAAAGCAATTCCACTAGTTTTTGCAGGATACGAGGTAGGAAAGAATGAAAACCATGAAAGCGAACAGAACAATCAGCAAATTATAGAATATATGAATGCCATAAGAATACAAGGTGAACATAAAGAAGAGAATGTGAACATTTTTGAGATAATAATGATAATCACATTAGCTCTATTGGTAATTGCCTACATCATAAGGTTAATGTATGCAATACTTAGTAGCAGGCGGTAAAAAAAAAAAAAAAAAAAAAATTTTGATACAATTTATAAATAATTGTACCCAATACTATTTCAAATATACATAAAATAATACAAGGTAAAAAAAAAAAAATATTTTCGCTGTACAATTATAAATGTTGTCTAAAATAACAAAAGTCTTAGTAATTATTACTTTAATCATATTCTTATTGTATAGTATGTATAAGTTTATTAATAGTTGTAAAAACAGAAACAATAGTAGAAATAAGATAACAGAAGTATAGAAAGTGAAGATAGATGGAAGGAAGTTTAGTAAAACTTAAAGACATATTAAAGAATTTAAAGAAAAGTCCAGGAAGGACATATTCGGAAAAAACAATAAATCTTAGACTAGAGGATATACGAATTATAACAGAAGAATTTGAGTTAGCACAACTAAAAGAAGAAGAAGATGAAAAGAAAATAGCAGTGCTCAGATTAGAATTTAGCAATATAATTAAGAAAATCAAAGAGTACTTAATCAAAGACATTAAGAACCCATTAGAGACAGAACCATCACAAATAGGAAATACAATGGCAGCATTTAGTTTAGAAACAGTGTCTAAAGCACTCCCACTTTTTGCTGGAAACTTTGAAGAACTAGAGAGTTTCTTAATAACAGCAGAACTCATTGAGAAAACTCTTGCTGAAACAGCAAAACAAGATTTCCTACAATATGTCTACCACGCAAAATTAACCTCAGGGGTAAGAACCGCAATAGGTAGTTATGCAAAGCCGGAAAATTTCGATGCATTAAAACAATTACTACAACAGAGGTACAAAAGTACAAAGACTATTCCAGAATTGCAATCACAATTAAACACTATTTTCCAAGGGAAATTGTCGGTTAGCACATTCAAAGAAAGAATAATGAAGGCTATAGACAATTTAAACAAATTAGGAATAGAAGAACTTGGTGATGACGCCACAGAAGCAGAGAAAAATGTTATTATCAAATTAAATTCAAAGCTTTCTCTAGATACTTTTAAAAGAGGTATTAATGACAATTTAAAGACAGCCATTTTTGCAGCTCGTCCAAAGACCTTACAAGACGCTGTTGAACTTGCACTAGAACTGGAAAACGAAAATAAACTGACTACCAACTCGGTGCTGTACGCACAAAAACAGCAGCGTAAGACCAATGATAACATACACAGAAATAGTAATTTCCATCATAATAGGAACCATAGCTTCACAAACAATAGATATAGTAATAACTACAGTTCAGACAGTAATAGAAACGACAGAAGTTTTGACAACTATACTAGGAATAACAATAATTTCCCAAACGGTAGAAATGGCAACCATAATCCTAACGGTAACACAAACAACAGGAATTCTGACAATTACGCCAGGAATGGCAATAATTCAGCAACAAACAGCAATTACAACCGTAATACACCTAAAAACGATAACAACAATAGAAACTACAGAAATGACAATAACAATAGAAATTATAATTCCTATAGAACCAACAACAATTACGGAAACAATAACAATAGAAGAAATGTACATATAATACAAGACGAGGGAAACGAGGAAGGCTCGGAATACAGGGAAATTCCGGACAGCCAAAATTAAGAGTATTTAAAGTTTCTAATAACAACACAAATTATATAATCGCTAAATATAAAAATGAAGATTTAACATTTCTTGTCGACACAGGTGCCGACATATCATTATGTCGAACTAAAACAATTTTTGATGATGAACCACTAAATATAAATAATAAATGTAAACTTACAGGCATAACTAAAGAAGAAATACATTCATTAGGGACAAGTGAACTTGAATTTACCCTAGCAGACCAAACATGCAGATTTAAATTTCATCTAGTAGATGATAATTTTCCAATAGAGACGGACGGAATATTAGGAAGAGACTTTTTAAGAGAATACTTATGCAAAATAGACTACGAGACATTTACAATTTCTTTGTTCACCAACAATGAAACCATAATTCTGCCAATGCAAACAAAAGCATTTGACACATTAAAAATTACTATACCCCCAAGAACAGAAATTATACAACCATTAAAATTAAAACTCACTGAAGATTGCTTAATACTTAATAATGAATTAAAAAGCGGTGTTTTTTTAAGTAATTCAATAGCACCAAGAAACGGAATGACACATATTAAAATTTTAAACACAACAAATGAGACACAGATTTTACAGGGCATTAAACTGCACACTGACCCACTTAAGAATTATGACATATTAAGTTACACAAATTTAAACAATGACGAACGTTTTCAACAAATTCTAAATGACTTGCAATTAAATGAAACTGATGAATATGCAAAATCAGAATTAATAAACATATTCAAAAAATATCAAAATGTATTTCATTTAGAGAATGAAAAATTAACTGTAAACAATTTTTATAAACAAAACATTACACATTACATGACAACTTCAGATAAAACTCCGGTGTATATAAAAAACTACAGACTACCACACACACACTCGGACATAATAAATGAACAAGTACAAAATATGCTAAATGACGATATAATAGAACCATCGGTTAGCCCCTACAATGCTCCACTTCTTTTGGTACCCAAAAAGAATACGGAAGACAAACGAAAATGGAGACTTGTAGTAGACTTTCGAAAGCTAAATGACAAAATAGTTAATGACAAATTTCCACTTACTAGACTGGAAGATATTTTGGATAAACTAGGAAGAGCTAAATGGTTTTCGACTCTTGATATGACTAGTTCATTTCACCAAATTCAATTGGAAAAATACTCAAGACCACTTACAGCTTTTTCTACACAACAGGGACACTACCAATTTAAAAGACTACCATTTGGACTTAAAATTTCATCAAACAGTTTTCAGAGAATGCTTACAATAGCACTTTCAGGACTTAATTCAGAAGCTTTTCTCTATGTTGATGACATAATTGTATACGGATGTAGTTTGAACCATCACAATCAAAATCTTATCAAAGTTTTAGACAGACTTCATCGATATAATTTAAAACTGAATCCAAAGAAATGTTGTTTTTTAAGACCAGAGGTAGTATACTTAGGACATTTAATAACAAAGGACGGCGTTAAAACAGACCCAGCTAAATACGAAGTTATAAAAAATTACCCAATACCTAGAAACGCAGATGAAGTTAGACGCTTCGTTGCATTCTGCAACTATTATAGAAAATTCATACCGAATTTTGCGGACATTGCGAAACACTTAAATATGCTATTGAGAAAATCAGTAAAATTTTTATGGACAAATGAATGCCAAACTGCTTTTGATACTCTAAAAGAAAAATTAATGAACCCACCAATCTTACAGTACCCAAATTTTGACAAACCTTTTATTTTAACGACTGACGCCTCGAACTACGCACTAGGAGCAGTCCTATCACAAGGTGAAATTGGTAAAGACTTACCAATTTCCTACGCAAGTAAATCTCTTCAAAAGCATGATATGAATAAACCAATCATTGAAAAAGAATTGCTCGCAATTCACTGGGGAATAAATTTCTTTAAACCATATTTATACGGTCGAAAGTTCATAGTAGTGACAGACCATAGACCGTTGATATCACTATTTTCACATAAGAATCCATCATCAAAAATGACAAGAATAAGACTAGATTTAAGCGATTATGACTTCACAATAATATATAAGAAAGGGAAAATCAACACTAATGCGGATGCATTATCAAGAATAGAAATAAACTCAGACGTACTAAAACATATGATACCGTTGGAAAATGATGAAAATGAAAAGAAAATACTCATAACCACAAGGGCGATGACAAAGAAAAATGAAAATACAAATAAAGAGGCAAATAAAATGAATGAAGAAAGAGAAATGAATATGAATACAGAGCGCGCGAATGGAAATAATATGGGAAGATGTATCTCTCAGGAGTCTGATCAACTTCTAATATGGGAATGCACATCCATAAATGATATTAAGAATATGAAGAAATTGCAATTTAATAAATTTGAAAATATAGAAGAAGTCGACATAAAAATTGAAGATAATATTGTGCACATAGGACGTGATGACAATTCATCGAAACAAGATTCGATCATGAAGAAGTCACGTACCCAAAATAATAATTATATCAATAAAGGACGTAAAGATAATTCATCGAAACAAGATTCGAATATGAAGAATTTACAGGCCCAAAACGTAGAAAATGAAAGTAATATGCATGCAAGATTCAGCGATAACTCAGCGAAACTAGATTCGATTCTGAGGAAACTGATATCTAAGATGAAGAAAGAAAATATAAAAGAATTAGCTATAGCAAAGAATGATAAAATATTTAAAATGTATACAATGAAAGATTTAAAAGAAGCATATACAAAGATAAGAATAAACAACAAAAGTCCTCAATTAAAAATATTAATTTACAATGCCCCAACAAGAATAACAGATGACATACTGAAATATAAACTCATCGATGAATTCCACAATGCCACACACGCAGGCCACTTAGGAATAAGAAAAACAATAATTAAATTGAAACAGCGGTACATTTGGAAAAACATGAATAAGATGGTAAAGCAATTCGTAAAATACTGTGACAAGTGTAACATAAACAAACAAACCAAACACATTAAAGAACCACTTACATTAACAGACACCCCAAGCAACAGTTTTGAGACAATATCAATTGATACTGTAGGACCACTTCGTATTTCAAACGGATACAGATACATATTGACTATGCAGTGCGAGCTAACAAAATTCGTTGTTGCTCACCCAATGTCAACAAAAGACGCACTTACAACTGCCAAAACTCTAGTAGAACAGATAATTTTAAAATATGGTAAATTCAAAATGCTCAAATCAGACAACGGGACGGAATTTAAAAACGAACTAATGCATAACATATGTTCACTACTCGGTATCAAACAGACATTTTCAACCCCTTACCACCATGAAACAATGGGTGCGGTAGAAAGAAATCACAGGGTTCTCAATGAATTCTTGCTGACAACAGCAAATGATTACGAATGGGACAAGTGGATAAATTACTTTACTTTTGCCTACAACACGGCACCACACATAGACACTGGTTACACACCATTTGAGTTAGTATATGGTAAATTACCATGCTTACCATCAGAATTTAAAAACAGTGAAGGAGATAAAGTATATAACTATGAAGATTATGCAAAAGAACTTAAGCAAAAGTTACAATATTCTTTAAATAGAGCTAAGGAACTTACAACTAGGATAAAAGAAAAAAGAAATTTAGAAGATAGATATAGTAATAGGTTAAATCTAAATATAGGAGATTTAGTTTTAATAAAAGTAGAAAATAGGAAAAAGAATCAAAGCCCATACAAAGGTCCATATAAGATCATAAGGCAAAACGGTGTAAATACTATAATAGACTACCACGGAAATGAAAAAGAATTCCATAATAATCAATTAAAACCATATATAGACTTAAGAAACAATAATTAAGTACACAATATACATTAAAAATTATAAGAATTCTATTTTTAAAATTATAAAAATATTAAATACTACATTAAGAATTACTATAACGTCTTTAATACAAATTGTAAAATTATAAAAACTATATCAACAACTTCTTTATAATAGTAAATAAGTACATACATGTAAAATTCTAATAATTTTAAAAATATGAGCATATCAAGAAAAATCAATCCCCTAATTTTTCTCTTAGCGGTGAGGGTGTAGTGTACCTCAAAGTTGCCACCGCATACCCTTAAACAACTCTGATATTTATACACACCAACCAAATCAGAGTAGGGTATTGTGCACTATCAAATGACAGCAGAACTGACTCACGACAAATATAGAATCAATCAGAATGTAAGTGAATGTAACAAATTGAGTGGAAATGCAAATTGAGTGCATTCCACTATTGAAATATTCTGATTGGTCATGACAATAGTAAAGGGTGTTAGTCATTGACAAATATTGATATCCTCATAATGCCGACAGAGATAAACAGAACTCTGTCGATGATTAGAATAAGTAAGAACGGCTAGAGTAAAATCTCAGCCATAGTATATAAGTCCAATACAAATCTAAATAAAGTCAGACTTGAAATTACAATACAGTTGTGTTTAATTGAAAGACTCAAAGAAAAATTCGGCAGTTCTTTTGAACGCCTTAATTACCAGCTGAAACCCTGACAGCTATTTAAAATAACCAAGGGCTATAGGGACACACATTACATTACATTACACATTACAACGTATGGTAAGTAGGTACAATAATTAAAAAATTTACAAATTCTATCTTATTTATATACAATTTTGTAAGTATCGCTCCCTATCCATTTTGCCTTACTATTAATCTCTTCACAGGTACCCTGGTAGAATTTTTTTTTTTTTTTCATGGTTGTGGCTTAACTCTCCAATCAACGACAAAAGACTCCCTGTGTCTTAGTATCACGGCCTGACACACCGTTGCCCCAAAGTGTGACATTAAATAACCTGGGGCTTGCCCAAAAATACTAGCGCTGGCTCGGCCATTGCTCTATTTGTCCTGCCGTAGTCAGTCAAGTGCCTGGTGTCCAAATTTACCCCGCAACAAGGAGAAACCTGAAAGCTGTGGTAGCGATTTAAAGAAAAAAAAAATGAAACTGCGTATTGCAACCCTGCTAGATGGCGGAGATAGGGTGTAAGTACGTTCCAAAAAAATGTCCTTGGGGAAATATTATTGGGACTTATTATCAAAGTCAAAAAAAGTTTAAAAAGGAGCCGATATTTTCTATGAGCCGAAAAAAATCCGGGTAGCTGATCAAGTGTCGGCTGCAGCCGGCTCTAAACCGCCGCCGACTTGTTTTACTGTCAGGCGCCGCCACAGATCAAATTGACCAACGCAGTTCTCTGACTTGTGCTGCGGTAATATTTGTTTATCTTATTTTTGTTTTAATATATGTGTAAAGATACATTTGCATATAATCCACTAAATGAAATTTACGAGTTTATCGAACTTCTGTTGTGTATGTAATTATAAAAATATAACTAAACAAATAAATATTTTTGATATTCTTATAATTAATTATTTAGCAGCTTTTTGGTAAACTAAATAAAGCTCAAGCGAGAAGTTTAAACCCGGTATCTTGCTTTCTATATAATCAGTATCAAAACATTTTTAAAAACTTAACTATGCTAAATACTAATTTATTTAGACATGTCCAAACGCAACACGGTGATTATTCTGTTGATATAGAGAATATAGTATTGTGTAAGGCAAATATATTTACAAATCTCGAAGATCATGTCAACCAAGAAAATACTGAAGTAGAAAGCGGATCCAAGCAATCGGCAGTGTTGGAAAATTCCGAATCTGAAACTCCTAAAATATTGGCATCGTCTCAATGTGTATGGTTTTTTGAAATAGAAGATGATTCTAACTTGATCTATGGAGAGGTAAGTTACCAAATAATATTTTCAAAACTACATACATATGTACGGTATGCTTACCAGTCACATTTATAATATATGCCTTGTGTTTACCGGCTTTCTTCTTAATTACTACTTACATCTTGTTCCGCCTTGGTTGTTTAAATTGAATTTAAATCGGTGAATTTCACCGATTTTTAATTAGTTTCATAGTCGTTCCTATATTTATTTTGATTATATCGGTATCCAATATACATTGATATACAGGATCAAAAATTTTTTTGCAGGTTTATGTAATGTAAAGCCTAATAAACCAGTAATAATTTTTGGACCAGGCAGGAAAATAAACCAAAATTTTTTCTTTTAAATTTATATTTGAACTACATATGTATGTATGTAAGTAGATCCCATAGTAAATTACGAAGCGATTACGATAAAATTAAGCAATTGGCGCCAAAGACTTGACTAAAGTAATAATCTGAAGAGATATGACCCAAAAAGCTTATTTTAATAAAAAAAAAAATTAAAATAATGACAAAGAATCGACTTTTATAATATTGGGTGATTTATTGCTTAAATCATCGAATAAAGAAGTTTGCAAACTTTTTACTAAGGGATCTCATCACAGAAATTTAGCTGTAATTTGAATAATACAAAACATTTTTCATAAAGGTGCCAATTGAAGAGATATTTCTTTAAACTCCAACTATATAGTTATGTTAAAAAATCCATAAAATAAGTTACAATTTCAACACAGCCCGTCAAGTACCTATATCCTCAATATTCAAAGGCTCTACTTGACTATACGTTATTTATTTATTAATTGATCTTACACAGAGTTGGACAAAATACATGCTTTGCGGTATTTGAAATACAAAATACTTGCTCCGGTGGTATTTCAAATACAAAATACTAAATACTTTTAAGTCGAGTATTTAAAATACAGAATACAAAATACATTTATAACCATTAATCTGTAAAACAAGAATTTCCTTTCATGAACACTAGACTTTTAAAAGTAACATCAGATAAGCAGCCTCTTGTTGGAGAATATATAAATCCAGCTAAAGAAAACAATATTTCTACAGGTCCTGATGAACACAAACTGGTGTTAAATTTTATGAAAACATTTCTTATACATATTTAGGTAGCCTTCAAGACTGGAAAGCTCCTTACTTTTGTCATTAAGAAAGATGACTAACTTCAAATACTAAAGAGCAAATAGTTAATTGAAATCAGTAAGATCGGCCAATGAGACGCTGAGAGAAAAGATTTTTTAGAACAAAATCTATGCATATATCCCTATGTACCTCAGTTACCACAAAATTTGGTATGGAGACTTTAAAGGTGGGAAAATTAAATTTGGGATAGTAGCAAGGATAGTGATAGCCCCCTTACAACTCCATAAATTTTATGAAATTTTATATGCGCTTTATTTCGAAAGCTATTACAGCTAATAACTTCAAAATTACAACCAAGAATAATGTTTACAGTTTGGAAAAAAAATTAATTGAAGCAAGGGTAATGGTAGCCCAATGGCTAGGGTAGGTGAAACACCCTGCTGCGGATATAAGAAATGAGGTACAGCTTAGGCCACTTTCTTTGGAGTCTTTTTATAATCATCCTATAGATGACGGTCTAAAAAGTCTTTAATGAACCCATCATAAGTATTATGAATATGGGCATAAGTAGTTTAATTAAGAAGCCCTATTGAAATAGGAAAATTATTGAAGTTAAAACTGCCTTATTTTCTCATAAATTGAATGGCAAAACAACTAAGAGCGCTATATTCGGCTGTGCCGAATCTTATAAACCCTTCACATTAGTCTCTTAATATACCCAGTCGAGTTATTTTGTTCTGCAAATAATATAATAAAAATACCTTGTGCAAGTTTTAAAGTCCATAGAAAACTTTACAACATTTTAACGTTCGTATGTATAATAGAAATAGATGAAGAAGATTTGAGGTAGAGAGTTATAAAAGTTTTCGACATTATTCGTATTAAAAGGTTAATAAAAGTTGTTAAAAAAATTGGTTATTCTGGGTTTTCGCTTATATCTTGGTCAAAAGTGAATCCATTTTACTGATTTTAAACAGCGATGGTCTGCAGGATATTTCTAATAGTTTGGCACCAATAACTGGTTCGTATCTTTTTATTTGACCCCGGATTTCAACAGACGGACAGACCGACAGACGGACATGGCTATATCAACTTCCCTATCTATAAGGATCCAGAATATATATACTTTATGGGGTCGCAAATGGATAATAAAGAAATTACCAATGGAATGACAAACTGATATATGTATACCTTTATCACTAAGTGAGGGGTATAATAAACAAAAAGAAATTCAAAATTCTATTTAAAGCTCGCATGAGCCTTGTGACATGATTTATACAACACGTACTCTCTTTTAGATTATTGGGCAATTTATAAATTAGCCAGAGACATACAAAAGTAATTATTAAAAACAAGTTAGAACGTTTTATTCGGCTATGTCGAATCTTATTTACCCTTCACATTTATCTTTTCGTAAATCCAGCCATCTAATCTTCGCACCGCAAATATTATAATAAAAATACTTTGTGCCGGCCTGGCACGTTACAAATATTCAATTTTGTATGAAATTTTTTATTTTTCTGGCATTCCACCGTTCAAACACAAAAGGGAAATGCAGAGGGCGAATTTTTTGAATTCGCCTTGCTGTAATCTTGTTTAGTGAACCCTGAAAAATTGTAACATTTTTGACATCATAAGTATTTGAAATACAAAATACTTCAGTGTTGGGTATTTCAAATACAAAATATATTAGAAGGTGGTATTTCAAATACAAATACAAAATACGTATTTGTATTTCAAATACGTATTTCAAATACTGCCCAACCCTGTTCTTACACAACAAATAAATAAGAATAAAATCCGACATATTTAATGGTAATCATTGCTCAATATTTGTAAATATAAACAATGACCTCAAATGTATTTTGACATCATAAGTATTTGAAGTACAAAATACTTCAGTGTTGGGTATTTCAAATACAAAATATATTAGAAGGTGGTATTTCAAATACAAATACAAAATACGTATTTGTACTTCAAATACGTATTTCAAATACAAGCATTTCAAATACTGCCCAACCCTCAAATTTAAAATTATTGAAGCAGAGCAAACATATTCCTTATGTTTTAAAAAAATCAGATTCTAAACTGCGAAATTCAATTTTAAAACATGTCGATGATGTTGTTATCAAAACAATATCTGAAATACTTTTCAATGTTATTATCAAAAATCATAAGATAAACATAATAGTTTTTTATAAAATTAAACCATATTAAAATACGATGAAAAAAGTTTGTTCACCACATACCTTTTTTAAGCAAAAGAGGAAACACCTTATTTAAAATTTAAAAAAGAGGATTTTTACCAATCATAATTTCTTCTGTTCTAAGTGGAGCTATTGGAAAA
Source organism: Melanophora roralis (assembly GCA_963583895.1). Classification (NCBI taxonomy): domain Eukaryota; kingdom Metazoa; phylum Arthropoda; class Insecta; order Diptera; family Rhinophoridae; genus Melanophora; species Melanophora roralis. The sequence continues at coordinate 56,844,995 of OY757188.1, forward strand.
AATTTAGAAAATGTGAAATAATTTTTAAAATTAATTTATGAGAAATTTTAAAGCAAATATTCTGATTTCGATTTTCTTCATCGCAAGCTCCTCCCTCTGATTATATGTATCGCAAACCTTAAAAGTATAAAAATGGTATTTTATTAAACAAGAATTAGAAAAATATTTAATTGGAAACCAGAAAAACGTATAAAAAGCACATTGATACCCAAACAAATAAACCTTAATTAAGTAGCATTGGAATACAATCTAATATGACTAGGGTGACCATACATACTGATTTCATCAGTACATGTACTGATTTTTCATATGGTGCACTGATTAAAAATGTGTGTACTGAATTGTACCTATTTTTGCAAAAAGTACTGATTGTACTGGTTTTTCAATCCAGTTAATATTTTACGTTGCTGACGTACTAGAAATTATTAATTTTTTGCAAATCTAGGTATTTTTCCAGATGCTAAAGATTACTTGAAACTCTTATAAGTATCTAATCTTTACCTTATTTACAGCTGTTCCTAAATTTTTTTTGAAAGTTATTTTTCCCAAAAAAAATCTTGTTCAGAAATTTAACACAGTATTTTTTATGAATTATATTTGAAATAATTTAAAGCGTGAATATATTACAAGTTTTTTGTTTGAAGTTTTTTTTTTTAACAAGTGTAAAAAAAAGATTGTCCTGCATTGCTAAATAATGTTCCAAGAATCAAACGCGTTCTGCCATTTTAAGACCACCACTAAAATTATCTACTTTTCATAAATTATAAGTAATTAATAGCTTAAAATAGGATAAACTATTGAGAAACGATATATCAAAGATTAAAAAAAAAACAATAAAAAGAATATTACAATAACAAAAAAGACCAAAAAGCATACTGATTTTGAATCCGAAATTAATTAATGGTCACCCTAAATATGACCCTACCAGAAGACTTTTATAAAATGATGGTGAACACGTTGATATGGATACAACAATACAAAAAGTTAATCCTTCTACATATTTAGCAGCTAAACGAATTGAAAACTTTTCAAATATCGGAATAACAAAAATAAGAATGTTGTCAAAAGAAGAAAAGCACAAAAGTTTGAAGCAATCAACTTTACCATATCAGTATTCATCTCGAAAAACTAAAAAATCGCAAAAAGTTAGGTTATAACAATGAAAATATATAATGGAAAATATTTAATGAAGCGTTGTTAATGTTGAGAAAAGAATGGAAATAAAATACAATATATAATTTACTCTTGCACTTAAATAAAACTACTTTAGTCTGTGTATTTTAAGTTTGTGGGTTTTTATTTTTTTTTGAAAAATAAATTAATATGGCGTTAGTAAAATAAATAAATTTATCACAACAGGTTATGGGCCTTATGTCACGTGAAAAAAAATAATATTAAAAAAAAAAAAAATAGAAACTGGAATATTTTAATATTTAAAAAAATTGAATCGTGAAATACTTTTATAAGAAACAATAGGTAACAGCAATGGCAAACCCCCTGGTGCATTTCATTTGGAAGTTTTACGTAAAAGGGAGAACTTTGATGTCTGGAAAAGGCAGGCAAGATCGTGTTTAGTCATTAAAGGCTGTTGGAATGTTGTTGAAAATGGGGTAAGTGAAAACGGAGATTCAATAAAAAATGAACAGGCGTTAACAGAAATAACGTTAAAGATTGATCCTAACAACTATGGGCACATTGCAACTGCTAAAACCGCAAAAGAGACTTGGGATGCGTTAATGAATGCATATGAAGACAAAGGACTTACAAGGAAAGTCGAATTGCTGAAGCAATTGGTTAACATTAAAATGCAAAATTACAATTCGAGAATACGGGAATCAGTTAATTATCATTGCACTAAGAGTCAAAAACGCTGGACTGAATATTGATGATGAATTGACTGCTTCTTTGATGCTAGCTGGTTTGTCCGAAGAATATAAACCATAAGTAATGGCTGTGAAAAATTCAAAGGAGAAATTATCAGTTGATATGGTAAAAAATCTGTTGTTGCAAGATGCCAAGTTTGATGATAAAACAGATAACGGAACGGCGTTGTATTCAAGTACAAATCGCAAGAAGAAACAAATCCAGTGCTACAACTGCAAGGAATTTGGGCATTTTTCAAAAAATTGTCCTGAAAAAAACAAGAGAAATTTTAAAATTCAAGAACAAGAAAATCCAAAATTCATCATCGTTAATGGCATATAGCAAAAGCTTACAAGTTCGAAATCCTATAAAGGAATATAAAGGTAATACCGAAGACAATGAATACGCTTATTGGATTGTTGACAGTGGAGCAAGTAACCATATGACGAATTCTTGTGAATTTCTGTATAACAAAAAAGTTATTGAAAACAAAAAAGTATTAACAGCAAATAATAGTGAATTACAGGTTGAATGTGTTGGCGATGTCGACATAACAATTTGCGTTGAAGATGTAAAAAAGAATTTAACAATTAAAAATGTTGAGTACGTTCCAAATCTGTGTGCAAATTTATTGTCAGTTAAACAAATGGCAACTAATGGGAAAAAAGTAATATTTAAAGGCGAGTCTTGCAACATTATTGATAAAAATAAGAATGTAGTAGCAACCGCTAAAATGATGGACGACCTTTATCAAGTTGAGTGCAAAATAAATGCAAAAGAAGAGAAGTCATTTCTGGTCACAAACAACTTTGAATTATGGCATAGAAGAATGGGTCATATTTGTAAAAAGAAATTGCAAGAAGTTAAGAGAGCAAACTATTGTGTTAATTTTGAAGGTGATATAACTGAGCCATGTGTTACTTGTGTAAAAGGTAAGCAAACTCGAAGGCCGAATAAAGACGAGGGTACCAAAGCGACAGAGTTATTACAATTGGTGCATTCAGATGTCATTGGACCGCTTAATACAAGCTCATTTTCTGGATCAAGATTTTTGGTAACGTTCGTTGATGATTTTTCAAGAAAAGTTTTTGTATATCCATTAAAGAACAAATCAGATGTTTTCAATACTTTTGTAGAATTCAAAAAGATGGTTGAAAATCAATGTTCGAAAAATATTAAAGTGTTACGTACTGATAATGGAGGCGAGTATATTAATAAGAAATTTTGTTTGTTTGTTGTTTTTTTGTTATATTAAAATTAAATAGTAATAAAATTTGTAAACCAACAGAAAATATTTTTTTTTGTTTAATAAACATAAATAAAAGTCTCTATATTCGAAAACAACAACAATAAATAATTTTTTATACCAACTAACTTAAATGTATACATCCAAGCTGAGAAGCCAAAATAAAAACAAAAAAATTAACAAACAACAACAAAAAAAACAACAATCAGTTTTATTTACAATGGATAAACCTGCAACAACTATCGCGCAAAAACGTTTAAGAGAGGTTATCCAAACCTCTTTAATTGAAACTACACCAAAAAATCGTAGCAATACTGACCAAGATTCTCTTTATTTAATTAACACAGGCTCTCCGCTCAAACTTATTCAAGTCATAGATAGGCGCTTTGAAAAATTAATTGATCAACTTCAAACAACTATAAAAAATATGTTTCGTGAGTGTGAGGATCGTTTATTAAGTGAGATAGATAAAAGATTGAATGTTACCATTAGCGACCTAAATAATTTAACAAAAAGAGTATTAACTATTGAATCCACTGTTCAAGAAATAAAGAAAAATACAGCCTTGGATGAAATTATAGCACTTAAAAATGAAAATATTGTTTTGAAAGAGGAAGTTGAATTTTTGAAATGTTATACTAGAAAACACGAAAATTCAATTGTATCAACAGACATTCGTATTAATGGTATTCCGCATATTAATAATGAAAATCTTGTTGAAATTTACTCAAAACTTTGCTATATTATTAAAATAAATCCCCCTGACACAAAGGTGATATTTCGTGTAAAAAATGTCAAAAATAACAGAAGTCCTGATTCAGCAATTATTATTAAGTTTAATACTCCTTATGATAGGAACTTTGTGCTGAAGTCAATAACTTCGTACATAAAAGTAACCAAAGACACCCTAAGATTAAATCTAATTGGCTTTGACAGTTCTACCCCATTTTATGTGAATGAAAACCTCACACCCGATAATCACCGTATTTTTCTCCAGGCCCACCGATTAAAAAAAAACGGCACAATTACTGCCGCATTTACTAATAGAGGTCTTGTATACATAAAAAAATTAGGAGAGGACAATCCGATGTGTATACATAATATAAAAGTTCTTCATCAGATGTTTCGCTTTCCCAATGGTGATGATACTAATAATCGGTATTTTTGTGCTGCCAACGTTCATGAAGACAGCTAAGTCACACGCATCTTATAATTTTAAAATTTTTGTTCTTAAATTAAGATTGTATACGCTTAACTTTAACGTTTATTTTGTCAGTTTCACAGTATATTCTATAGATAATATTTGCTCTAAAAAAAATAAAAATGTCGAAGTTTGTGCTAGCATTGCTTTTAAATTTGTTGTTTTAAAATATGATGTCGGATTTAAATAATGTAGTGAGAGTTCGTTATAGAGATAATCTTTACGCAATGGTTAGAATACTTTCCAAAAGAACACCTGGCTTAAACGTTTGTCACTTCAATGCACAAAGCTTAAACAGAAAAATAGATGAGTTCCGATATATATTTGATGGATCTGGAATTGACATTATCTGTGTCTCTGAAACATGGTTTCGTGTCGGCATACATGACAACAACTACAAATTAAACGGCTATCAACTTTTTCGATCGGATAGACATTCGAATGCTGGAGGCGTGGCAATCTATGTTAAATCATCTATTGCAAGTAAAGTTAGACTCAATATCTTAGATAAGACTAATAATAATGGACCTTTTTTAGTCACTCCAATTATTGAATACTTGTTTCTCGAAATATTTTATGACAACAAAAAACTACTTATTGGTACCGTATATAGGCCAAATAATCAAACTAGTATAATGCCGCTTTTGGAAAAATTGTCTACACTAACTCTTGGTTACACTGATGTAATTATAACCGGTGACTTTAACGCAAATATTATGATAAATAAAACTTTAATGAATGAAATGAGTAGTATAGGTCTCTTTTTGATCAATGCTACAACACCAACACATTTTACATCAACTTTCAGCACACTACTGGACTTATGTTTCGTAGATAATCCTTCTCGTGTGCTTTTCTTTGACCAGCTTTCTGCCTCCGTTTTTTCAAAACATGACCTAATTTTTATGAGCTATGACTTTCAGGTAGCCGCACAAGCTATATCTATAACATACAGGGACTTTAGGAATATAGATGTCGATTCACTTGAAAGTGAATTGGCTACAGTTCCTTGGAGTCTGTCAACTTTAATGCCAACTTGTGATCCACAAACTGAGTTTTTACATCGTAATATACAATATTTGTATGAAAAATATGTCGTAGTTAAAACCAAACGACAATATGATAAAAGTCCGTGGTTTTCTAATGAAATCAAAATTTTAATAAGTAAAAGAAATGATGCATACGCTAGATGGAAAAGATTTAAGACCAGTGAGCTACATGAAGTGTTTAAGACCGGCAGAAGAAATGTAAATGTAAAAATCAGAGCTGCCAAGTATAAATACTATGAAGATAGGTTTCAAACAGAAAGAAAAAATGGCGGGAAATCCGCTCAATAGGTATCGGAAAAAACACTAGTGAAGATAATAGCAGAGTGGATGTACACCAGCTAAACTCTGAATTTGCTAATATACAAATGCCAAGCGCCAATCATTTATTTTATAATTCAAATGAAGCTTACACTACTGATACTAATCCAGGACGACCAATAAGCTTTGTATTTATTAATGTAAATCAGGATGATGTTTTTAAGGCGCTTCTTAGTATAAAATCAGAAGCGGTTGGGCATGACGGTATACATCCTAAATTTATTAAAATCATAATACCATATATACTTCCACAGTTAACTCACTTAATCAGCACGATAATAACCACATCAACTTTTCCATCTATGTGGAAGCAAGCGTAGATTATACCTGTTTTAAAGCCGGATAAAAACTATCGTCCCATTGCAATACTGCCATTTTTTTCTAAAGTTTTTGAAAGAGTAATACATACGCAGATGACAAAATTTCTATATGATAACTCTTTACTATCAGATAGACAATCTGGCTTCAGGCCAAAGCACAGCTGTGTATCTACGCTTATTGATGTCTGTGAGGAGCTACGTTCAAAAATGGATAGCGATATGGTATCTATTCTAGTTTTACTATATCATTCAAAAGCATTTGATACCGTAGATCACACTATACTTTGCCAGAAATTAAAATATATGTGCTATTTTTCTAACACTGCTGTTACCTTAGTCCATTCATATCTCCAAAATAGAAGCCAATACGTATGTTTCGGACCTGACAAATCAGAAAGTTGCTTCACAACAAGAGGTATACCACAAGGCTCTATACTTGGTCCACTGCTGTATACAATTTACTCAAATGACTTACCATCCAGACTTAACTACTGTGGAATACATATGTACGCAGATGACGTGCAGCTCTTCATCAGCTGTTCCCCATCTGGAATTAATGAATGTATTGATAAGTTAAATCATGATCTTAACAATGTTTCCAGATGGGCTTCAGCTAATGGTCTCTGTTTAAATGCAAATAAATCCAAGTCGATGCTAATAAGTAAAACTGAACTTATACAGACAAACTTGCCGCCAATACTTATTGGACATTCCGTAATTGAGCTGGTTCAAAGTGCCAGAAATCTAGGAATCGTTATCAACAACAGATTAACCTGGTCTGACCATGTGAATGCCGCATGTGGAAAGATGTACTCCATGCTAAGAAACCTCTGGATAACTCAGTATTTCACACCAATACATATTCGCTTGCTTCTCGCCAAATTATCTACTCCCAACAATTCTATATGGTTGTGAAATTTTTTTAGCTGTAATTCGGTAAGCAGAAAAAAGCTCAAGGTAGCGTTTAACAATGTTGCCAGATATGTCTATGGTCGTACCAGATACAGTAGCATATCAAATTACTCGTACCAAATTTACAATGTATCTTTTGAAAATATGCTAAAGTGCCGCACACTACTGTTTCTACACAAGATAATCCACAACAAACAACCTGAGTATCTCTACAGTAAGTTAACGTTTTCGAGGTCTAATAGAGGCTGTAAAATAAATTCAATGCGATACCGGAAACTTATATCTGAACGACATTTCTTCGTGAATGCCATTCGTCTCTGGAACGAACTTCCTCATAATATACAAACTTTAAGCAATGCTACGCACTTTAACTGTGCTATTTTTTCCTATTTCAGTTAAGTAAATTTCTCTGTTTTTTGTTTTGAATTAATTCTTAAAAATTTTGAGTATTATTTTATAAATTGTATAAATAATTTTGTATCTTGTATGTGTATGTTAAAATTTAAACCATGTATGTATGTAATCATAAGTAAGATAACAATCTCTTAGCAGTACTGTTATGAAAGGCTAAGTCTTGTTGTACTGTAATTTTCCTTAAATTAAATAAATAAATAAATATTAAGGAAATTTTGTTTGTTTTTGAAAGATCATGGCATTGTGCATCAAAAGACTTGTGCATATACTCCTGAACAAAATGGTGTTGCAGAGAGGTTTAATTGCACCATAATCGAGAAAGTAAGATGCATGTTAATTGATAGTGGATTGAATCAGAAATTTTGGGCAGAAGCTGCAAATCAAGTTTTTTAATAAATAGAATTCCCTGTAAAGGTGAAAGTCGCAGCCCGGAAGAAATATGGTCTGGTCGCCGTCCTAATTTAAAGTTTGTTCGAGTATTTGGTTGTCCTGATTTGTCTTTTGCTCCTAAAGAGAAACGTCGTAAATTAGACTCAAAGTCGTTAGAATGTATTATGGTTGGATACAGTTCGGAAAGCAAAGCCTACAGATTACTAAATCCACAGAATAACAAGATTATAATAAGCCGAGACGTTGTATTTTTAGAGCAAAATAAATTAAATGTAATAAAGAAAAATAGCTATTATTATCCGGAACTGCTAAAGTGTGAAAATGTAAATTCAGGGGAGAGTATCAGTCAGCTTGAATTCACATTACCAATTTCAAATGATGAAATAGTTGCTCCTGCCGAAGAAAATATACCACAAATTTCTGAAATAATGAACAGTGATTTTGATGTTAGTATATATGATGATACTGAGGAATGGTCATCGCCTTCGCCTGGATCTGTTGAGGATGTTGATGAAGATTGGAAACCAAGTTCCTACCAAGATCAAAATAAATCAGCTACAAGCGAAACTCGTAAATCAACAAGGCTTGCAAATAAGGTACAATTCTCTAAAAATTTCTGCGCAATAGAGTTCTTGTCCGGCGATCCGTCAACTGTAGAAGATGCAATGTCATCAGAAAATGCAAACAAGTGGAAGGCCGCAATGCAAGAGGAAATTAGGTCTTTAGTAGAAAATAAAACGTGGGTGCTTACAGATCTTCCCCCAGGAAAGAAAACAGTGAAGTCAAAATGGGTATTCAAAATCAAATGAAAACGAAAATTCATTACGTTGGAAAGCGAGATTGGTTGCGAAAGGATTTACACAACGTGAAGGTGTTGATTTCAATGAAACTTTTTCTCCGGTTGTCAGGTATGACTTCATTAGGTATTTAATAGCATTAGCTGCGAAGTATGACATGCATATCCATCAAATGGATGCGGTATGTGCATATTTAAATGGATCGTTGAAAGAAACTGTTTATATGCAACAACCCAAAATGTTTCAAGGCGGTACAGATAAAGTTTGCAAACTTCAAAGGTCACTTTATGGATTAAAACAATCTGACAGAGTTTGGAATGAAACCCTAAATCAAGAATTAATAAATATTGGTCTAACCAGAAGTGATATTGACCAATGTATATATTATAAAGTAACTGATACTGTAATGTTATATGTAGCCATATACATATGTGGATGACATTTTAATATTTTCAAATAATTTAAATTTGATTAAATCTGTTAAAGAAAAACTTAGAGGTAAATTTAAAATGAAAGACATGGGCGAAGTTTCAACAGTTCTCGGAATGAAGATTACAAGGTATAAAGATTCAATCAAGATTGATCAATCAAACTATTTGAAAAATGTTTTAAATCGTTTTGGAATGAGTGAGTGCAACCCAACGATGACTCCTATTGACTGTAATCAGAAATTGTCTACAAGTATGTGCCCAAAAGATGATGAAGCTAAAGAACAGTTGTCTAAAACTCCCTATATGCAAGCTATAGGTTGTTTATTGTACGCAGCACAAATATCACGTCCTGATCTAAGTTATGCTGTAAATGTGCTAAGTCATTTTTGTTCAAATCCCGGAAAGCCTCATTGGGAAGCTGTTAAAAGGATAATGAGATATGTAAAAGAAACAATTAATAAAGGTATTACGTATAGAAAGAAACCTGATGATGAGATAAAATGTTATTGTGATGCTGATTGGGGTGGAGATTTGGATGATCGTAAATCAACTACTGGTTAAATTTTTACATATCAGTCCGATGCTTTATCTTGGAATACGAAAAAACAGAAAACCGTCGCTATTTTGAATGTATTTGGCCAATATTTTAAATGATTTTAATATATTTACTTCTTAGCTAATAGGGCCTAATTTCCTTGTGTAAATAAAAACTTGTTTTATTACAGTTTCGCCAACGTTTCGTCGATTTTTTGTCGACTTCTTCAGGGCTTTGTCTATTTTATTGAAAACAAATAATTAAAACATATTAAATGTGTACATATAAACAGAAACTTACAAAACAGTTATTGATTTTAATCACATTGAATTAACGATAAAGTTGAGTTTAATAAACATTAAAAAACAAATATTAAAACACAAAAGTTTAACGCATTGTCATCGACAGAAGCGGAATTTATGTCCGTCACTGCTGCTATACAAGAATCCGTATGGTTAAAAAGTTTAGAAGCTGAATTAAGTTCCAAATGCAATGTTGGCGTTGTTCTGTTATGTGATAACAAAGGTGCTATTCAAGTCGCTTTAAATCACAACTATTCTCCAAGAACTAAACATATTGATATGAAAGCCAAATTTATACGTCAGAAAAAAGATGACAAAGAAGTTATTTTAAAGTATATTTCAACAAATGAGATGATTGCAGATATTTTTACTAAAGCTGTTCCATCCCAAAAATTGGAATATTTCCGGAATAAATTTGGACTTAATTAACTTGTTTTTTTTTTAAATGTTTTATAATGAAATGTAATATTTGTATTGATTCTTTTAATGTACAAAGTGCACGAGAAAATATGGATATTGTAAAACATTTTCATTCAGGGAGAGTGTTGAGAAAAGAATGGAAATAGCATACAATATATAATTTACTCTTGCACTTAAATGAAACTACTTTAAATAATGATTATAAGTAGTCTGTGTATTTTAAGCTTGTGGGTTTTTATTATTTGTGAAAAAATTAATTAATATGAAGTTAGTTAAATAAATAAATTTATCACAACAGTTAATAACATTTTACACTCTTTATTTAGAAATTGTTCAGTGTATCTTAATATTAAAAAAGTGTCCCAACCTGAAAATGTTAAACAATTTGGCTCTATAAGATTATCCAGGAGAAAATAAAAACACTTCTTCTATAGTTTTATTACGACTAATTTAAAATAAATTATAAAACGTTGATTTCAAAAACGAACAAGCACAAAAAAGGATTAAGAAATCATATGTGTATATTCATACAATATGTGTGTTGCGAACCAGTGTTGTACTCACAACAAAGAATAGAATAAAATATTCCAACACTCCTCCTCGACACACATATTTATAACTAAAAAAAAACTTCATAGATTTATAAAGCCTAAAGCCTTAAGAAGTTATAGCCAAATTCTTGGTTAATATATCAGCCAAATTATCGCTACTACTACAATATTTCAAATCAATTAATTTAGCCGCAAAAACATCTCGTATATAATAATATTTTATATCTATATGCTTACTTCTACCATGATAGATAGGATTCTTAACAAGTTGCAAGGCTCCAAGATTATCCCCATGAATTTAAATATTATCCGGGCAATGAAGCTGGATTTCACCAAGAATTTTCTTTAAATAAACTGCCTCTTTTGCGGCTGATAAAAGCGCCATATATTCGTCATCTGTGCTGCTTAATGCGACGGTCGACTGCTTCTTAGATTCCCAAGAGAAAACTCCGCCAGCGAGAATGAAAACATATCCTGTATAGGATTTTCGATTAACTGCATCACCTCCCCAATCAGCATCTACATAACACATTACTGGATTACCGTTTTTGTAATATTTAATATGAGTATCTGCAGTTTTGCTCAAGTACTTTAAAATTCTTTTTGCCGCTACCATATCGAGCCTTTGGTGCAATACCGTAGTAATTCAAAAAATCGTGAACTGAGAAAAATGCATTTGAAGTTTTGAACCATCTCTTTGATAGTATTTTCGTTTACTAAAGTTATTTTTTTACAAGTTTTTAAATAAAAAGGAATGTTTTTAATTAAAAAAAGCCCAAAAATTATTAGAAATATGAAATATTTATTTATATTTAAATACTTTGTATCAACCTATCAATGATGTATCGTTATTGTCACAAAACCCATGACAAGCTTAAAAATTAATTCGAAATATATCGTTATAGCAAATAAACTTTTAAGATTTTTTTAATTAAACCATTAGCATAAGAAGAAATGATAACTATTTTTTTTTTCTAACAAAGTTGTAATATGAAATAATACGAACAAGTAAAAAAGAAATCAAATTATGCAGGTGTGTTTTTGTGCCTAAAACGTAGCAAAAAAAATATTGGTTTATACTTTTAGTAAATTTCTTGTCATAAAGGAAATATTTCGTTATTGCAAATAAATATTGTTGGAAATACCTAGAGGCAATAAAGACATTTTTAGCTGTAGAATCTGAACAGTTAGAGGTGGAATCATAATCTTTATTTCTTTAGATAGATATTTCCCCAAAGATAATTTCTGCATACCCAGCTCAAAAAATTTAAATTTTGAGTTACTACGGTATTGCACCAAAGGCTCGATATGTTCTTGATGTGGATCTGTATTTCTTTGAGACAATTTACATACTGAGTGTAGAATATCTGCGCGTGTGCATAATGCCAAATACATCAGCGAACAAAGAGTGACTGATATTCAACCGGGTTAACTTTTGCACAATTTTCATCATTGCATAAAATTTGGAACTTTGGTTATAATGGGGTACTTACTGGACGGCATTATTTCATTCCGTGTTGCTGTAGTAGTTCTTTTATATATTTTCCTTGATGAATTTCAATTTCCCCCGTATCACCATTTCTCTCAATTTTTATACTTAAAAAATGTTTGGCAGGACCCTTATCCACAATCGAAATTCTATCTGAAATTTGAGATTTTATTATTTTTAATTCATCTAAATCTGAGCATGCTATTAATAGATCATCTACATATACAGCAATCAGATTATAATTGTGACCATGTTTTCTTTGGTATAAACATGGTTCACTTTTGCAAGGATGAAAATCAAGCTGCTTCAAAATTCCATCCAATTTTAAGTTCCACTGTCGGCCTGATTGCTTAAGGCCATATATTGCTTTCCTTAATTTTAGAACCTTGTTGGGATAATTTTCATCAATAAAATCTTCAGGCTAAACCATATAAACATTGTCGGTAAGTTCACTATTTAAATATGCAGTTGACACATCCATTTGGTGTAAGTGGAGCTTATATTCCACCGCCAGGGCAATAAGCATTCTGATTGTTTCATAACGCACTACAGGAGAGAAAGTTTCAATATAATTTAAACCATAAGTTTGAGCATAACCCTTGGCAACCAACCTAGCCTTGAAACGCTCAATATGATCACCCTTGCTCTTTTTCAGTGCAAATACCCACTTACAACCAACAGCTCTCTGGTCATGTGGCAAATCAGTCAACTCCCAGGTGTCATTATCAAGGAGAGCTTTATACTCCTCCTGCATTGCGTCCCACCAACACTGAGCGTACTCACCTGACAAGGCCTCCTTCACTGTCATGGGTACCTTTATATTTTCAGCACACATCAGATTTAACGCGTTGTACTGTTTTTTGGGTCTGTCTGGATGACCTGTACGCAATATTTTTGGCCTACCTAGACCAATCGATATATCCTAATTTTGGAGTCTAAATGTCACCAACAGATTACCATCCATCTTTGCGCCAGTTACTGAGTCGTCCACGGCATATTCAAAGTCACTATCAGTTATTTCCTCATCTGTTGTCTCAACAATGTTGTCAGGTTCATTCGGTGTAATAGTAGTATCAGCATCCCCTTCTCGTTCATCATATGGAATTTTGAAATCCACTGTTTGCTTCTGTGTTGCATCATTATCTGCCAATATATCTTTCGCTCCTTTATTTCCAATAAAGTAAACATCTCGTCTAACTATAATTTTTCATGTTGAATTTTCATACATACGATACGCTTTTGATGTATCCAAATAGCTAACCATTATATAATCTTTCCCCTTAGGTCGAAATTTTTGGTGATGTTTTTTATCCAACGCAATTGCCAATGAACTAAATATTTTAAAATGACTAACAGTTGGCTTACGAGAATACCATAATTCATATGGCGTTGAACCATTTATTGCTCGCGTTGGGGCTCTATTACGTAAATAGGCAGCTGTGTTTACTCTCTGCCCATAAAAGTTCATCCACTTTCGCGCTTAAAAGCATGGCTCTAGCCATTTCTATCAACGTTTTATTAAAACGTTCCGCTACTCCATTTTGCTGAGGTGTGTGGGTCACGGTGAGCTGACGAACAATACCATTTTTTCTTAAAAAATTATCAAAGTCTATGTTAACAAACTCTGTACCATTATCTGAGCGAATAATTTTTATCGTCTTGCCAGTTTGCATTCAACCATGGCCTTAAAATTCCTAAAATATTCGAAAGCCTGACTTTTATTTTTTAAAAAATAAACAAAAACAAAACGAGATTTGTCATCAATAAAAGTTAGTGTGTATCGTGAACCTCCAAGGGAAGTTATATTTACAGGACCGCAAATATCAGTATGAATTATCTCACATAATTCCGTTGCTCTATTCTCTGAACTTAAAAACGGTTTTGTAGTACATTTACTTTTCAAACATACAGAGCATCCTTAGGAAATTTCAGATTCATACCGTGTACTAGATTCTTCTCCGATAATTCTCTCAAACTTGCAACGTTCAAATGACCATAACGATTATGCCACTTAACAGCGTCTTCTCTACACGTATTCGCAAAAAACAATTTGTTATTATCCACGCTATACAAAAACAAAATTGTTTTGCCTCTTTCATCTATTATTCTTGCATTTTTTTCATCAAATTTCACAACGTCTTTCTCTGATACTCTTCCAATAAAAATAAAATTACATTGGAGGTCAGGCACAAACCAAACATCGTTCAACACAATGTTACATTCATCAAGACGAACTCTACCTCTGCCCTTTGCCTCAATTTTATTTTGTCCAGCCATTGCGATCATTTCTGTATGCGTTTCAAATGTATCAAACATTTTTGTCGTTGTTGCCACTTAGCTTCTTCATATTCCTATTTGACTGCGCCATAAAAACTTGTACGCTACCTTCTGCATTTGTTGACTCGTTATCAGCTTTTCTTCGTTGACCCTCTTCAATTATTTTTAACTTGAAAACACTTAAACCTGGAAGGTCATCCCTTGTTTCTAAGGGTATGACGAAGTTTTCATATGATTGAGGTAAACTTGCCAGGAGAATTATTAAAAATAGTTCATCTTGATGCTCGATACCAGCTTCGGCAAGCTTTTCCACAACTGACGTAAAATTACATACGAATTGTTGAACACAATCCCCTTCAGTCATTTTAATGTTGAGTAATTGTTTAAAGAGCGATACTTTCCTTACAGGACCTTTAGGTCGGTGTATTTCACGTATAGTGATCCATGCATTTTTTGCAGTAGGGCAATTCTTGATGTATTAAATTTGCATTGGTGTAATACTTAAAATTATCGTTTATTTAGCCTTTTCATCTTTCCTTATCCATGTGGCAATTTCATTCTCTGCTGTATGTTTTTCATCAGAAACGGTGGACCACAAATCTTGGTGTATTTAGACTGCTTTTATTTGCAGACTCCATGAGTCGTAATTTGTCTCATTAAATTTGTCAATATTGTACATTGAAGAACTCATCTTCTCTTCTTTACCTTCTAACTTTAGTATTCACAATATTATTCAAAATATATTCCACGTAAATTGAGTTCTCCTGGGCCCATAACCTGTTGACTAATTTGGCCCTATAAGTTTATCCAGGAAAAAATAAAAACACTTGTTGTATAGTCAAAAGCTTCATTACGACTAACTTAAAATAAATTATAAAAGGTTGATTTCAAAAACGAACAAGCACAAATAAAATTAATTCACTGATAGAGAAAGAAAATGTTTTATTGCCGTTTAAATTAGGTTACCGGCATTGACACAAAATACCGTTTCCTTTGATACTAGTATTGCGATTATACGTTTCAGTACAAAAAATCTAAGAAATTATGTAAGTAGCAAAAACAATTTTGAGTGTTAGTTCAAAATAGTGTTGCTAACTTCACGTTCCACAATTGCAACGCTGTTATTGCTTTGCTTCCTTACAAACAAGCTAATAAAGGTGATGCTTGTTGTTTCTTCTTTCAAAATTATTTTCATCTTGTAATTTTGCAAACAAAAAGCTGGACACTACAAAGAATTTATGTTAGTGTCAGGGGTGCCAAACATGATGATTTTACGTAATTTTGGCAAGTGTTTTGACAAAATTAGCAAAAATTACAATTTTTTAGGCAGACTTTCTTTATTTTTTTCTCATATTTTTATTATTGAATCTTCGCTAATGCAAACTAACAATAAGTATTCAAATCTTAAAACTAAGTATTTTATATTAGTCTAGTCAGTACCAGACCAAAATTTAAGTTCTCATAACAAAGTAAATTAATTTAAACAGTTTCATCTAAGTTCAATAGTGTCCCTTCTTTTCAGACGAGTGTGTCCACTATGTTGCAAGATGTTTCGAGCGAGCGGATTTGGATGCGTTTCCAGCTTGTTTAAATACTTGTCCGCATAGTTCAGGATTTCGCATTTAACTAGTGGAACTTGTAGATCCTTATGGATGTTGCTGTTTTTAATATACCAAGGCGCACCAGTTATCATTCTTAGGATTTTGTTTTGACGACGTTGTATTTTTTCTATGTTAGAGGCGGAAGCAGTGCCCCATAATTGTATACCGTAGCACCAAATTGGTTTCAAAATCGATTTGTAGAGTAGAAGTTTACAATCAAGACGAAGCACAGAGTTTCTGCCCATTAGCCAATGAAGTTGTGTAGCTTTAAGTTTCATTTGCATCAACTTCGCATCTATATGCGTCTTCCATGTAAGGCGACGGTCCAGGTGAATGCCAAGGTATTTCGTCTCAAATCGTTGAGGCACCATATGGTTGTTAATAAGGATTGGAGAGCACGTTTCTTTGCGTAAAGTAAACGTTACGTGGGTACATTTTTGCTCATTAATTTTTATTCCCCATAATTTTGCCCATTTCTCTACTTGGGTTACGTGTTGTTGCAATTGGCACGAAGCCTCTTTAGGGTCTTTATGAATACTGAGAAAAGCGGTATCGTCAGCAAATGTAGACGTGTGCGTATACGTGTGTTATACATTTCCAATTAAGTGATAATAAGAAAATGCGTGATTATATTGAGTATATTTATATATAATAAAATATATAGTGCCGTTAACTTATAATTAACCTTAAACGTAATATAAATCGACTTGATATTACTCTATACCCTAACCCTTAAATTTTTTTTTTTAATATTTTTAATTAAGATTTTTTTCTTGTTTTTTTTTTTGTTTATATTTAAATATTTTTAAAGTTGAGTTATAAAGTTTTGTGTTTGTATTCCCTAAATTCAAGATAGAGTTTGCTCCTTTAGTTTTAACTATTCTATATGGACCATGATATGGAGGCCGATTCTTCTTTCAAAACTACCAAACTTACCAAAACTAGGTCTCCTTTCAAATTTAATAGATTTATATGCAATGATTGTTTAACTCGTTTTTTTTTTCATGTCTATTATTTATTTTGCTTTCTTTAAAGGGAACTGCAACCTTGCCTTTAGATCATTCACGTAATTGTATTAGTTGTAAATTGGTGTGGGCTTTCATATTTGGCAATCTTCCAAATGTGAGTTAAAATGGTGTGTAGTTTGTATCTATATGAGGCGCTGTGTTGTACGCGAAGGAAAAATAAGGTACCCAATGATATCATTCGTCGTTTTAACAGAAGTTTAAAATAAATTTATTAAGTTTTCTATGGTTTCGCTCTATTGAACCCAATGTTTCATGACTGTAAGGTGTACTGAAGACCTGTTTAATTTCTACTAATTTACATATATCCGACATTAATTCATGTACGAACTCTGTACCCTTATCCGACTTAAGAATCTTGAAATGACAGTGCTTTAAAATTAAATTTTCAACTAGAGCTTTTTTTTAGCATCTTTTAATTCGGTTGAGTATTCTTTAACATATTTAATTAAATCATTGTTTGTATATATCTAAGTTTATTTGAAAACCTAAGAGGACATACTGTTATAATCATTTTTTCCTTAGTGTGTTTCGTTTGATTATTTATTTTACATACGCTACAGTTTTATATATATTTACGGTGACCATATCTTTGAAAGAAAAAAAAGGACACTCAAAATGTTTGGTATTAAGTTTATTTAGTTTTTGATGGATATTATAAAATTTTGATTTTTAATCACTTATTTTAAAAAATTATGCTTTTTTTTCTTAAAAAACTCTTAGCATCAAGACAAAATAAGGAACATTTCATTAACGTGTTAAATACTGATTTAATCCAGCTAAACAACTTGAAACCTTAAAAATTCATTTTTTAGTATTGTCAGATAGTTGATGTTTGGTTGTTTACAATTTTCTATTGTACTGAATTTAAAGCCTAGCGATTTTGGGCTAATACAAATCATTATTTTTGAAAATGAAGAAAAACAAGACAAATCTATTAAAAAACGAGCAATTCAGTTAAATAAAGGACGATTTATTTTTTATTTAATTTTAAAGGACAAGGTGCTAAAAAAAAGGGCAGTCCTTTAAAAAAAAGGACGAATGGCCACCGTATATACATATATTGCTTAAGGTGGCTTCAGACTATAATACTGGGTAAAAACACTTGTCAAAAAACTCAAATAAAATGAGAAAATATAATAGTGTGAAGACATTATGTTATGAAATGTCAAAAAATACCTAAAGAAATTTGACAGTAGTATGGCTCTCTTCATTTTTAGAAATTTTTCTAAACCATTAGATTTTGCATGTATCAGAGTTGCATATTTACAGCAGCCATAAAGAAAATCAGGCATGGAAAGTTTATATAAAGTTTGGTATTGTAAAATAATTTTTAATAATATTTTTATGAAATTTATAGTTATTTATTAGGAAATAAAATATTTTTAATTGAAATTAAATTAAAAAGTTGTAAAAGTAATTTTTTTCATTAAAAGTGTTGTAAAATTATTACTTTCGATATGTATATTTATATATTTTTTAAAAAATCAATAGGTGTCAAAAAATGAAGTCTTTTAGCAAAATAAACTCACTTTGTATAAAAAAAACAAATTTTTTGGATTGAATTTATTATATACAAGCGTTTTATTAATTAACCCGCAAAAGCAAATCAAGAAAATTTTTAAAACATTGTTTATTTGTTTTAATCAGTTATGAAGTCTTAACAAATATTAATCGTGTTCCAAAAGATCTCGATTTTGTTCCGACATATGAGAGTAAAGAAATTTCTCTCCAAGCTTGCCAAAGTTGCTCAAAATAGCTGAAACGCAAAAAACTATAACTGAAAATTTTTAAATGCTCACATGCTGCTTAGTTAAAAAGTAAAATTTTATTTAGACGATTACACCCCATAGAATTTTTAAAACATAGCATATACATCATATATAAAATGTATCTAAATGTTCTAAATCGCATTTTATATTAAAGAAATCTACAGATTTTTAAAAAAAAATGTACCTACAACAAAAATTTTGTTGAAACCCTTGTACAGGAAAGGAAATTTATCTCAAACGTTCTCTTTGCTGTGGAAAATTTGTTACCTGTAACGCTTTTGGGTAGGTTTGGATTAATTTGTGTGAGTTCGGACTATTTTGTTATGTGCCTGAAACACAACTTTTAATAAATTAAAATGCTTTTTTTCAATTTTTAATAAATTCTAACCTTATGGTAATTTTTTATATATGAAAACTATGCAAAAATCCTTATGGTAGGTTTATTAACAAAAATGTATGTAATGGCTGACAAATATGGTCTTAGTAAACTTACGATAACTATTATAAATTTTTACACTAGATTTTGTAGCTCGCTTTTAAAAACCAGTAATATTATAAAAATATCACAAAAACCTTAAAGGCATATGTACAAATATATATATAAAATAAGTTTTAAAACAGATTTTGTATAAAAGCGACGCTCAAAAACTTTTTTACATCTGAAAATTTATAATTATTACGGGCCTAAGTTTCAACCTCTTATTTAAATTAAATTATAAAACTGTAAGTACAAATACAAAAAAAAATATACAAAACGGCGAAGAATTATTGGTTTGCTTCATATCCAATGCATTTTTCTATGTTTATGCGGCAAACCAATAATCACCCGAAGAATGTGCAAAAGTTTAAAATATTACTAAAAGTTCCATCCCTGATGAACAGCTGTTTAATGATTTAGCGCCAGCAAAAATTTTTACAAATAGTAAATATTAAAAGTGAAATTAAGAATTTATTGCAGAAATTAGTTAAAAAACATGTCTGATGAACTAACTGCAAGTCTGAATGTCACTTTTTATTGCCTAACAGTATTTTTTCACCCTTTTGTTAAATTCAAATAAATAATATACTTGCTTTAAAAATTAAAGTTTTTTTTTTGAACTCAAAAACAGATGTTTAAGTACTACACAGATTTTAATTTTATTTCAAATGTGATAGTGTAAAGACAAAATGTAATGCGCATTATTTCTTATTTGATTTTTTGACAGTCAAACCAAAAATCATTTTATTTGGCTCTCTCAAAATCCAATAAAAATCTAAACACTTGTAGAATAGTGTGAAGGTAGCTTTAGTAATTTTACCCATGTTTTTCCATATATACCTTTGTTTAAGCGTCAAAGTATTTTCTGACACCTAAATGTTCCCCTAACGACGTTTTGAGGTATTCAGCAATGAGGTTCTTCGGGAAATTTTTGTCTGTTATTTTTATTGGCCCCTTTAAGTATTAAAATTTTTATGATTTCTTAGTTTTCCCTTTATAACCTATTGCACACATCCTTTAATTTCTCTAATATTTTAAATACTTCATCATCCTCTTTTAAGGCAAGCTCTTCTATACCCTGAGATAACATCTTCGAAAGAAGCTTTTCCATGGACAGCTGTGTCCTTGGGATTGTCACCACATATGACTACTACATATCTCTTCATTGTTAATAATAAACTTAGTGCTTTGGTTTTGGATAGTAAAGAAAAACTCCAAAATCTCTTATATCAAACAATTCAATTATAGTTTTATTTAAGAGTTACAAGAAAACGTGGTTTTTACTAGACTAAAAAACTATAACCCCAGATTTTATTTTACAGGAAACAAAAGTAAAAAAATTACATTTTAAATGCATGGTTTCATTAAGAGCGTAGTAGGTTTACACTCCCACAACATCTCCCCATCTTTAGAAGTGTAGTAGTCAATCATCCAGGCAGGTTTCCGTACTTGTCTGCGTGGACGTGGACTTATTTCTTCCACTGGTTGGGACGCATCTTCACTGCTACTAGAATCATTTATAGGGCTTTCTACTTCTGGCTGTATATCTGCTGCACTGTGTCCGGAATCATCCGTAGCGCCATCTATTCCGGATTGAGCAACTTCTTCATTAGGGTTTTTATCATTAGAGGAATTTCGATTAAGTTGAGATAAGTTGTAAAGGTCAAATTGTCGAACAGCAATCGCGTTAAATCAACTTCGCCTTCGTTTACATACCTGGTTTATATGTGGTCGTATTAATTTCCGATTTTCGGGGAGCAAGATGTTGTAATTTACAGCTCCAACTCTTTCGATAACGGTGCCAGGAGCCCAACACTTGCTGTTTCGTGAATATACTCGAGCATACACTAAGCCACCTGCTTGAAGATTTCTTAATTTTCATTCATGCTTATCTTGGTTTTCTGAGATTGTGTTTTGTTGTTTTTTTGATTAACTAGATTAAGCAAGTCTTTCGCTGTTCTTATTTTTCGATTTAAGAACGCTTCTGCTGGAGTCTTCAAATCTGGAACATTTGGGTTTGGCGTAGACCTGTATGTTTGCAGGAATGTTTGCAAGTTTCTAATACTCGTCCCTTCGTTTTTAAGTTTTGCTAGTGCTCTCTTAAGGGTATCTAAAAACCTCTTTGCCTGTCCATTTGATTGTGATGATAAGGGGCAGTGCGAACGTGGTTTACTCCTCTTTTCTTCAAAAATTCTCGAAACTGAGCACTCACAAATTGTGTACTGTTGTCAGACACAATTGTATTGTAATTTTCGTATCTGGCAAACGTCTCGTCTACTTTCTCTATCACAGCTGATGAAGATATACTTCTGATGTCGAATATCTCCGGGCATTTAGAATTAGCTTCAAGAATTACTAAGTAGTAAATTCCTTCACAAGGTCCCGCTATATCTACGTGCAACCTTTCCATCGGTTTTGTTGCTGGAGGCCAAGGCTGGGGAGTAGATTTTGTTGGTGATCTGCCTACTATTGCGCACGGTTGACAATTTCGTACGAACTCTGCGATTTCTTCATCTATGCCAGGCCAAAACACATGACTCCTGGCTTCGGATTTCATCCTTTCCTTACAAGAATTACCTCTATGCAACTGCTGCAGCACACGACTTCTGGTATGATAACGCGTTCTCCATAAAGTACACAACCGTTCACTATACTTAACGAATCTCTGCGCTTATAATATGGGAGGAGGGCATCTTCAACATTCGCTTCCCACTTTGAATTTAGGGCTTTAATAACTTTTTGTAACTGCTCACATTTGGTTGTAGCTTGTTTCACCATATTAGCAGTGACTGGCAACCACTAATTTGACCATTCAGGATTGAGGTCATATCTTTCTCAAGTTGAGTACATGCTATTACCATATCTTCATTCCCATCATCATTAAGCAATCTCGACAACGCATTCACACATCCAAAATCCTTTGTATTTACGTACTGCAAATCAAAATCATAACGCATCAAAGCCCATCTTTGCAATCTGTTCGCAGTATGCGCTGGGATACCTTTTTTACTGTCGAAAATGGAGAGTAAAGGCTTATGATCAGTCCATAAAATAAATTTTCTCCCAAAATTGTAGCGATGGAACTTTTTCACTGCAAAAATTAACGCAAGCGCTTCCTTCTCTATCTGAGAGTATTTTTGTTCTGCTGTCGTTAGAGTACAAGCTGCGTGTGTGACAAATAAAAGCTCCAATGCCCTTACCTGATGCATCTGCCGCTACCTTCAAGGGTAGTTGTAATGTGTCAATAGCAAATCGGAATTCAAAATATTTTTAAACTTTTCAAATGATCGCTTACATTCCACAGTCCTCTCAAACTTCCCATCATTATGCAGCAATTTGTCTAAGGGTGCTCTTAAATTGCACATGTTGCGCACAAATTTACCATAGTAGTTAACACTACCTAGAAAAGCTCGAAGCTCTGAAACGTTTCGTGGGGGCGGCATTTTTAAAATGGATCTGATTTTCTCAGGATCTGGTCGTATTCCCGTTTGTGACACGATGTTTCCTAAGTGTTTCACTTCTGCACAGTGGGAGAAATGGCCAATCTAGTGGCGCTTTAATTATATCTTTTTAATTACTGATCTGTAGTGCGATTCAGTAACTTATTTTTACGATATTCGCATCGTTAAAATAAGATAACAATAAATGTAACGATTTTGCGATTCAGTAAAGTTTTTAACGATATTCACTTCCGTAAAAAACAGCTGTTATTGTTAAGTAAACAGCAAAACTTTTTAGCAATTTTTACAATCGTTATACTTGATAATTTAACGGCAATAATTTTTGTGTTGTTAGTTGTATCGACAAAAGGTTATTTTGTATATTATATATTATTTTTACTATAATTATGATTTTCGCTTTGTTAAAATTTATTTTACAACCTATAAAATACAAAC
Organism: Melanophora roralis; assembly: GCA_963583895.1. Taxonomy (NCBI): domain Eukaryota; kingdom Metazoa; phylum Arthropoda; class Insecta; order Diptera; family Rhinophoridae; genus Melanophora; species Melanophora roralis. The sequence continues at coordinate 56,868,282 of OY757188.1, forward strand.
AAAAATCAACTTGTCCACTATCGTTAAAAACTTCGTAGTGAATCACTTAACCGTAGCAGCAAACAATAATTTCTGTCGATAAAAATGACGATCGTCGAATCGTTAAAAGTTACTGAATCGCACTACTGATCTATTAGAAATGTTCAGTGAAGTTATAGCCAAGGACATGCTCTTTAAAAAAAATTTTTTTTGGGACATGCCGCTTCAGTACAGTGTGCGCCATTAATGCTGTATCATTCATCATCGACAATTAATATATTAAGGGCCATTATTACAACTTCGCGTTAGCTTAAAGTGAGATTTTATCGCTTGAATAAAAACATTTTCATTATTACAACTTTCTTTTAACTTAAAAATGAGCGATAAATTAAAGGCAAGTTCGTCTTGGCGGTAAGTTTTACAAGGAGGATTTATGTTTAAGTTACCATATTTTTTTATTTTAATATGGTAGCACTATCCGTTACACAATTTTTGCTTTTCAAAATGTAAACAAAAGTGCGTCGTTGCCACTACAATCTTATTACTCCTTCAAAAGTAGTCGGTAATTGCTAACGGTATTGCCACACAATAAGAAATATGTATTTAACTTTACCGGCAAGTTGTAATAATGGAAATTTGCTAACGGCCACTTTATCGCCATGTTCTGTTAACGCTACCATTTACTACCGCCAACTTTGTATGTTTATAAATTTGTATTACATTCGACTTTAAAACTTTTTTTAAGCAAAATTGTATTTTTGGCATTATATATTATATTTATGTATTTATTTTTTTGATATTTACCCTTCACTCAGCATGCACCAATAATAGTACTTAAAACCAGAAATTAATGCAAATTTATAAGAAGTAAAATAGGAATAATGTGACAATGCTGAATTCTACTATAATGATTTTTTTTGTAATTATTATTTTTTTCTTTTTTAATTTAAAATGTGTATATTTTTTAATTTTTTTTATTGATTAATTGTGGTCTATGCAAGAATTCGCTAATTTCGCGTTGCTTTTTTAATAACTTAAAAAAGAATTTTAAATATAGTATTTTTTTAAATAAATCAGTTGTGCTTTATTTTTGTAATTTTATTATTTTTCTAATTAAAAAAAAAATAAAGTAACAAACCCTTGATGTAAATTATGAAATATTTGTAAATAACAAGATCCTACTTTATATTAGCTCATGTTCTAAAAGAAACTATTTGGAAAATTATTCTTAGTCAGAGCTTTCCGAAATGTGGGTTACTGGTAACTCATACTCATTTTAAAGAAGTTTCTTGACCTCATCATCTATTTCAATATGTTTTTTGAGTACTTTGAGGTACTTTTAGATTTAGATGTATTGAAAGGGTCTGAAGAAACCAACAATGCATGTATTAAGTCGTCCATAGTGTGTAGTCTTGAGGTTTTTCGTGTGTGGTTAAGCCTATAGCTACGGAAATCTTTATTTCTTGTCTCAAGTGCCTCTTCTGACATTATTCCTATTGGCAAGGAAACATTTTCAATGATATCCGCACCATGCAATAAAATTTTATGGACGGATGCAGGCATGTAGAACCAGGGATATTCACTTACAAATATATTTGCAGTTTCCCTAGCATATATGCGAAAAGCTTCTGTGTTGACTGTATACCCACACGCAATTGTGCGTAAAATTATTCCAAATCTCTTAATAAATTCCATTTGTACGCCAGTTACTGTAGAGACCAAAATCGGTTGCTTAAAAAATATTCTGTCAGTATTTCCCGTGTTTGTGTTCCCTGAGCCGGTCATTGGAATGTCCACCAGGATGCCAATTTGTTTTCTCAGTTCTAGTTTAATTTTTGTTTTTGTTTCTTGAACGATTTCCTTATTTTTTCACGAACTTGCCAGGTATTTATTGGTAGTCTGTAGGGATATGAATTATACACTCAAAGCAACGAATCCAGGCATGGAGTGTGGATAATCCATACTCGCACAAATGTTTTTGTGGTTGTCTTAACTGAATCATATTCAGACTGTTAAACAATTTTGGAGTTGCCCCACGAATTCGGCAAGCCTGTGGTGATGACTCCGCTATGGTGTTAAAAACTTTTCCGTCAATCATTGTCAAATGGAATTCATGTTGTATTTTTAAATGATTTAATGCTGTAGGTAAATTTTGAGAAATTTGCCCCTTAACATTATCAACCTCATCTCGAACTAAGTCTGCTGATTCTTTTTCAAAAATTAGTTTAATAGGTCTGCAATACCTAGTTGAAGAAGGTCGATTATTTTTCCATAGTATTGAAGATCCATTTTTTATTAGCAACGGTACAATACATACAGCAAATAAATGCTGATCAATAGTTCCAGTTTCGGAAATATTAAAGCATTGCCTGTAAGTAGAGTGAGCACTGCTTCCATCACAACCCCATTTATAAACGGCTTTTATGCAATCGTTGTTTTTGCATTCAATTTCGATGTTCTCAAATGCTGCTGGAAAACCCTGTAATATACGTCCAACAGTATGGTTAATAAGAGACTGTAAATTTACTTCTGCTGAACGTTCAGTTACGCGTATGCCATTGGGGTAGCACTCTTTTTTAGTTTTAGCTAAAAAATCTTAGCTTGGATAAATGTTACAATTTCGCTCTTTGGCACCAGATTGCATTAACTTATATGTATTTTTTGAGTAGTCTCCATCTATATATAGAGCCAAAGCTTCCTCAGGTGTATATGGAATAGGTGCTTTTGACTCAGCATTTACAATTTTAAGCATTTTTGAAGCTATTATCGGTTCTGACCCCAATTTCAAAACAACTTGTGATGCATTCCTTTTTCCAGATTTGAAAGGACTAATTCGCGTTGCTAACATTAATCTTCTGTTGGCGTCTTATCAACAATAGAAGAAACCTTTTTTATTTGAGTTTTAGTTGTGCCCTCTGAAAAATGTTTACGACGACCAATAGCTGGTTCTGGAAAAATAAGATCTCGTTCTAACCATTCTTTTTTTCGATCTGCGAATGTGTCATGATTCTGTGACTACTTGTCCACTTGTACCGGAGTTTATTAACGAAATTTCCTAATTGTTGACGGATTTGTTAACATTGCTCTTCGCTATATTTTGATGAATCAATAACATTAGAAAAAACATGATTTTCCACCGCCAAAAACTTTTTTGCTAGTACTGGTTCAGAGTGCCAAATTAAAAAAAGAGTGCGTTTAGACTCTGACATTGCATCTAAAAACCGTAAAAAATCATAAAGTTGCAAAAAGCTGCAGTTGATTTTTCAAATGGACATAGAAAACAGAACATAGAAACAAGTAAACCAAACATTGGAGCGGAATTCGTCGAATACTCCCAACTTTTATTCCACAGAAGTTTAAGTTACATATAAAAAAACACTATTTTACACAGGTCACTTGTTTACCACATTTAAGAACAAAAACATATAAGCACAACTCACAAACATATTTTTTTATTTAATACATACCTAATAATTTCAATTTAAGCACTAATTCAAAAAAATATATAAAGTAATGGTTTTGTTGTGTAAACAAACTTTAAACTTTAAAAAAGCGCGAAAACTATTAATGCACTTGCTAAAACATATGTCATGTTTAAAAGATCACAGGTGCACGAATATCGAGAGCAAAACAAAACAAAAAAAAACCAAAAATCCGTTGGTTTCTTAGTTACCAAAAAATAAAAAAAAATTGCAGAATTCTAAAATTTAAAATTTCCCTCAAGCGCCACTAGATTGGCCATTTCTCCCACTGTGTTCTGTAGAGAAAAATTTGCATTCTTCCATTTTAATACGAAAATTATATTCTCGTAACCTCTGCAGGACCTTAAATACATTATGTACATGTTTTTCCCATGTCGCACCTCCGATAATTATATCGTCTATGTACGCTGCAGTGTCTTCAATATCTGTTAACATGGTATCCATTATTTGCTGGAACGCAGACGGTGCACTTTTTAACCCTGGTGCCAATCTGTTGAAAGTAAATGAGCCCTTATGGGTGTTAATGGTTAATAATTTGGTTCCTTCTTTTGTCACTTCTGTCTGCAAATAAGCATCCGATAAAACAATGTGTGTAAAACAGTGGCTATTGGCAATTTTTGCATTAATATCTTCTGCTGTGTGCAACGGGTATTGATGGAGTTCTAAAGCAGCATTTAAACCTGATGAATAGTCACCACAAATTCTAACTTTTCCTGACGCTTTTCTAACAGCTACTATGGGTGCTGCCCAATCTCAAAAGTCAACTGGTGCTATGATGCCTAGCTGCTGCAACCTGTTTAAGTCATCTTCTATCAAGGGTTGTACGGCATATGCTACCGGTCGTTTTGCCCGAAATATCGGTTTTTCGTTTGGCTTTAAATGTAGTTGCACTACTGCCTTGCTGCATGTAGATGGTATTTAATTAAAAACATCTGCATAACGCTTCTCAATTTCTGTCATTACAGTTCCTGCTTTCTCTTGTACCAAACGTTCGACCTGGCAACATAATACGTTACTCAATGGCTTGTTCCATATACCAAAAATTTCAAAAGCATATGTGTCTAGCACATTTAGGGAGTCAATATCAACTACAAAAATTTTCATTTGTTGTACTTCTCCATTGAGTTGTAGTTCAGCAGGGAACTCTGCTATAAAACGAATTTTACCTTGTGACGCACTGATAGCGTGACTATTTTTGAGCTGCAACCCTGGACTGCCCAGATCAAGCCAATTTTGCTTACCAATTATAGTAACGTCTGAAGCAGAATCAATCTGGAGTTTGAAAGTTTTCCCTTCGCTGTTAGTTGCTGGTGTTGTTGGGTTTTATAACAACTTCAACATATTTGCGGCGAGCTGCAAAATTAACACTATTTACCTGTACTTGACTGCTTGCTGGTCGATTATCACCTTGTTGGTTTTTCTTTCTACCGCCGTAAAGTGCTCTTTTGTTCGGTTTATTTTTCTGTGAGCTACAATAACCTTCCTTGTGGCCCATACGTTTACATTGAGTGCATTTATGATTCTTAAATTCACAGTGCTCTGCATAATGCATTGCACCACAATTCCAGGAGGGCGATTTCGGTATTTTTTTCGGCTTAGGTTGAGTCTTTTTGTTCGACTTACCATTAACGTTGTTTATATTTGGATCTCTAACAGCACTTCCGATTTTATTTGGATGCTCTACCATTGCAGTGTCTTTCTTTAAATTTAGCAGTCGCTCTGCAGTGTTGACTAACTTGTCTAACTTCGGCTCAGTTTCATCTTCCAATGTTGCCAGTAGCCTTGTTCGAATTTCTGCACCTTCTTTGCACCTCAAACCCATTACAAAAATCAGACATTTAATCTGATCAGCTGTCATATCTGCCAGCTTAGATTTTTCACAACACTCACACGAGCAGCATACGTGACAATATCTTCTTGGGTCTGCTTTTCTAGCTGCAAACACTTGTACCTAAGACTGAAAATTGATTCTCTTAAACCGAACATATATTGCATTATTTTAATTGTTTCTGAAAAGAAATGTCTCTAGGGTTTTTTGGCAAGATATACGTCGCATATTTTCCATACACTACAGAATTCATCTTCCTCATCAGCAACCGTACACGAGCTGCATCATCCAAATCTTTCCCATCTACCTTAAACACATCTTCGTGGCGGGAGTACCAAATATCAAAGGTTAAATTATTTTGCGGATCATAAAAAAATTCTGCTATACTGCCGGCCAACTATTCCATTAAAGCTTCTTGACTTTTCTCTGTTCGACCCTCAGTAAGCACTTGAAGCAATTTGCTTTGCAGTTGTAATAATTCCTGGATCTTTGCTTCTGCCATTACGATGCTGTAATATCTTGTTCCACGCAAAATTGAAATAAAGGTTTCGCACGAAGGAAAAAAAACAATAAAAAAAGTATTTGGTTAAAAATGCTTCTAGAATTTTAGCTATTTTCTTTTACGATGCAAATTTTCCTTCTTGCTCTTCCATTATCCTCGTCGCCAAATTCTGTTGTGGTTTTGGATAATAAAGAAAAACCCCAAAATCTCTTATTTCAAACAATTCAATAGTTTTATTTAAGAGTTACAAGAAAACGTGGTTTTTACTAGACTAAAAAACTATAACCCCAGATTTTAGGTTACATGAAGCAAAAGTAAAAAAATAAGGAAAAAATTACATTTTAAATGCATGGTTGCATTAAAAGCGTAGTAGGTTTACACTCCTACAGCACTAAGGTTTACCGAATTCAGATTCCACTTGAAATATCAATTTTCTCATGGTTTTAATGGGCCTTATTGTGTTTGGCGTAGTCATGTCGAAAATTGTCGAATACGCCACAAAAACGACAAGGGTGCTATTCATATAGCATTGGCGTTTTTTTTAGACAGTACCAAAAAACTAAAAACGACTACGCCAACGACAATCACAATAAGAGTGAATATCTGAAATGTGAAAAGTTGTTAAGGCTTTTTAATAGCAAAGTCGTGTTCTCGATTCGTGTTTACGTTTCTTTTCATATTACGTGCTACAACCAAATTTCCTTTCGATTTCTGTCCATTCTCATTTGGAATCATTGCTTTCAAAGTATCACTATCAACAATTATTTAACCTTGCTTGTATAATATTTCAAAATCGTAACCGCATATATATAATCTAACATGTGTCATTTTAGACGATGGATTTTTGTATTACCGGTTTGTTTAAATCATGACAATGTCTTACTTGCTTTTGAAACCGTTAAATCTGAAACTTTTTTAACTTACAATTGAACTGCCCGGAGTGCAAAATTTGACGCATGAGTAGTTAAAATAAAAGTTTTTTTTAATTAGGGTATTGAAGTAATGGTGGACTTAATAATTTTGATATAAGTGTTATAAATGATGTCTGGCAATCCTGATCCCATATTAAGGCTTATTTTCCGTTAACAATTGGTTTAAATTTCTTGCTATTAATGCGAAATCTTTTGAAAAACTTGATTGCAAAAAGCTATAAATCTTCTGACATCATCAAGCATTTAGGGTTGGTATATATATATTCCCTTATCTGTAATAAAATGGCCCAAGTAAACAACTTTTGTCTTCATAAAATTACATTTGCCTGTATTTAACTTTAGGTTGTATTTTTTTAATCTTTCGAAAACCTTCGATAAGTTATCGTGATAATGCTTCATACTTCAACCGTACACGATATTGTCGTCTGCATACAAAAATGCTTCTTCACTTTATCTACTCAGAGCTGTTGTCAACATTCTCTGGAAACTATTAGAGGATATTTTTAAACCAAAAGGTAATCTGGTAAACTGAAAATGCCAATTTCGAAGTAAGTGGTCTAAATTGTTCATCCAACTCGATCTGATGAAACGAACTTGTCATATCTTGTGTATAAAAATACTTAGCTCTACCTTATTTTTCTTAACATTTTCAATTTTCGTTAGCAGAAACTTATCGCTAATTATCTTCTCATTTAGTTGTCGAAAGTCAACCACCAATCGCCATTTCTTTTAATCATTTGCCGATTACTTCGGTATCACCAATAATGGTGAGTTATATGGACTTACTGATGGTTCTATGATTTCATCCTCTAGCAGTTTATCTACCTGCTCATTAATCTCATTCGTCTGCGCCACGGGTAATCTATAAGGTTTTATATATATCGGTGTTGAGTCTGTTACTTGCACTTTCTGTTTATAAAAGTAATTTACCTTTAGTTTATCGCCATCTACATTAAAAATATCGTTGAATTTCGTAATTATATCAAATAACGATTTCTTTGGTAGTGGGTCTACTGATTTAACATTTAGGTTGCTCAAAACTTTCTCCATTTTTTCTGTTATTTAATATACGGTCATTATAGTAATATAAGACGTAGTCTACCAAGTTTTTTTCTCTAAATTTAAATTACTTAATGTCACATCCTTTTCAGTTGTGTTTAGCATCTTATATGCTGTGCACGAGTTTCCAGTATTATGGTATTGCCCACAAAAATTCCTGGAGACATCTCCTTACTCAATACAATGCTTTCCCTATCTGTATATATATTAATGGATACTACTGCTTTCGAACGTCGGGTATACAGATATCCGTCTGACACTGGTGCTCATAGGCAAAATAAATTCCTCATCATCCAAGTTTAAAAATATTGTATATGTCTTAAAATCTATCCTACACTTTTTTTTCTAAAATGTCTCGTCCTATTATTTCATCAGTCGAAATTGAAATATCATCACTAACTATATAAAATTTGTTGTTTATATGCCCTTCTTCAAAACGCAATTTCAGATATGCTGTGCCAATACTTTCAGTTGTGCCCTGAGTAATCCCACTCAGAGACGAAATACTATTTTTAACAATATTTTTTACATTTTCCAGTTTACAAATGGATATATGTACATACATAGCTGCCCCCGTATTAATAAAAAAACTAAGATATTCACTTACACTTTTACATCTGACAGTAATTGAATAACCTACATTTTGCTTAAATAACATTTCTTGTTATACCGTCCTGTTAGTTTGTTCGTCATTTCTATTACCTCCTCTATATGAACTGATGTTCCTATTATTATTGCCATTTATTCTATTATTTCTACTGCCGGCAAAATTATCCACCCTGTATCTATTTCCATTAATATTGTGATTGCCACCGCTACTACGATTATCTTAACTTTGTCTATTATTTCGAACAGAATTTCTGTACATTGAAAAATATCTATTACACATTTGTGCATTCTATGTTCATATCTTCTCTCAATTCTAAAAATATTACTGTTATTTTGTATACTTCTCTTGAGTGATTTTTCACTGCCTCTGATATTAAGCATTTATTCCTTTCATGAAAACGTTAAGAGCCATATTTTCGCTCATTTTGTAATGTGTGGGAAGTTAGCTCCGTTTTTCAATTTTACCTAACCAAAAAGGCAAACTAATATTAGTCTTACTCATTGTCTGGTTATTTAACAGAGAAGAGCATTTTATAGTGCAATTAACATGTTTTGCTGAAAAATTGAATATGTAAACTTAACAGCCAATTTCAGGAGCATAAATGTTAACAATAAACAAATATGTATGTATATAACAAAAAGAAATTTTATAAAGAAAATAATTTAAAAAAATTTTGCTCGAATTACGCCTATTGTGGCCGAAAGCGATGGGCTTAGATATTTATCCACAAAAGTTCCTATATTTAGAGTATATACCTGATCTGAGATATATGATTTTGAAAATTGGTATTTTTTATATGCATATGAGGTACATGAAATTTTGAAAAAAGTAGCTATTTTTAGAAATTGTGCTCGAATTACGCCTATGGAAACCGAAAGCCATGGGCTTAGAGATTTGCCCACAAAGGGTCTCATATTCAGAATGTGCATCAGATCTGAGACTTTAAAAATAGAAATTTTTACATAATATGCATATGGGGTACATGAAATTTTGAAAAAAGCGGCCATTTTTAGAAATTGTGCTCGAATAACGCCTATTGGGGCCGAAAGATATCCAATAAGAATCTCATTAGCACCCACTTAGAATTTTGTGCGTTTTTCAATTCGAATTCAATTGGAGATCAATAAGATTTCAATTAGAAGGCAGTTGGAACCCAACTTTAATCCAATTAGAACTCAATTAGGATTGATGTGTATATGCGTTCCTACAAGCATTGATCTGTATATGTTTAGCAATACCAGTGCATATATTTTTCCAATTAGGATTATCATCTATCGATTTCCCCATAAGAAATAATGTGTATTTGTACACAGCACCCATATTTTATTTATAATGTGCGTTTTTCTCTTAAATAACAATCCTTTATTCTCTATGAATTCATTTCAACATTAAGTTTTTAACGCTTTAGTTAATTGAGAGTTTTGTTGTCTGTTAAAAATTTGATATAAAAGGCTGTAAAGTGGTTTACTTAAGTTGTTTCTGTTATCATCGCTTCAAAGTACACGTAATAGAATGGTAATAAAAAAATTTCTTAAAATAAAGGTTTTAATTTTTCAGATGTATCAACAAATAATTAATATTGCCCAAGGTATAAAGCTAGAGTACACCAGAATTGGTGATATTTCATTGAATCAAACTTCCGAAATTATAAATTTCGAGTGGAAGGTCACACAGCATGGATCAAAAGTTATTGTATATTTAGAAAATAATAAATGGTTTTATCTTCCACAAAGGATTGTAAAATATTTGAATAAAGAGGATCCCTACTTAGCCAAAAAAAACGAAAAAACCTGGACAGTTATTTACAAAGAACGTCAATCACTGAATGGTTTTGCTATATTTGAACTTAAATACAACTAACATTTTTAGGAGCCTGTACTTTATATATAGCAAATAAAAAATAAATAAAAATACATTTAAAACTATAAATGACTTTCATAGATTTAACACCTGCAAAAAATTAAAAATATCTCCCGTTGCTTATTCGGTATCTTTGTTTTAAAAATGAATGCATATACAAAACTATAAACGACCTCTTTAGATTTAACAGATACCTACTGTGTATCCCTTAATACAATAGTTAACAAAGGAATTGAAAAATTTTTCTCAAACAAAGCAATGCTTTCTTATAACGTTAATTAAAAAAAAGTTTTTTCTAGTTTTTGGTTACATTCGTGAACTGAGACGGTCATAAATTTATTTCTTTTCTATTTATTGTTTCAAAAGGATATTGAAAATTCCTTTGTTAAGTAGCTTTGTTTTAGGTATAAAAAAAAAAATTTTAAACTATAAATGACCTTCATAGATTTAACACCTGCAAAAAATTTAAAATATCTCCGGTTGATTATTAGCTATCTTTGTTTTAAAAATAATGCATATACAAAACTATAAATGATCTTTTTAGGTTTAACAGATACCTGCTGTGTATCCCTTAATACAATTGTTAACAAAGGCACGGATAAATTTTCTCAAATAAAGAAATGCAGAATGCATTTATATTGTTGTACTTATGTATGTAGTAGTGCACTTAGAAAAATGTATATAAACTCTACTCTTTTAGAGCAGTGATTCAGTATTTTGTGCTTAACTAGTGTTCATACTAATAGTTTTGTTGCAAATTTTTTTTTTTGGGTTACAAAATTTATATTTGGTAAGTGAAAACTATTTAAATATTTCTTGAAAAAATAATCATAGCATTAGTGTTAAAAAATAAATATGTTATTTTTGGTTATTTTTAGATCATATTAAAAGAAAAAAATGGAGTCAAAAATACTTTGTCCAATATGCAAAATTGTAAGTTTTTCGAGTGTGTCGATTAAAAAAACACATATTCGAAAACAGCATAATGCGGAATACAATTTGCATATGACGGGGAGGACCCCTTTATATTATAAGCTAAAGACTTATTACAACAAACAGCGGAATATAGAAGAAACTTCGTCAACAGAAACATCATCAACATTATCATCATCATCGTCAACAGAAACAACAACATCATCAGCACCATCGTCAACAGAAACAACATCATCAACATCATCAGCATCACCGTCACAGAAACAACAACATCATCAACACCATCGTCAACAGAAACAACAACATCATCAGCACCATCGTCAACGGAAACAACAACATCATCAGCACCATCGCCAATAGAAACAACAACATCATCAACATCATTTGAAGCAGTTTTCCATCAATTTATGGAAGAAGATGATGATATATTTATGAATATATTAACACAGAAAGAGCCGATAAAAATAATCAAAATTAAAGAGTCATCACCACTAGATGTTTTAGCATTCATTATATCATTATAAATGTAGTATGTTTGCATAAGCTGTTTTGCTTCTTCTTCGACTGCTAATTTTTTTTCCTGTAGTGAGAACATGAGCAGGTGTCTGGTTCACATTTAGCATTTTCGTCTGACCAAGAGCAATCTTCATAGTGTTCACCAAACTATATAAGGTTTTGAAGTTGTTTTCATACTCAAGATGTGGTTGAATATAGATAAGTTTGTATTTATCCTCATCAGAAACGATATGGGAAAATTTTTTAGAAAATCGTATATATCTTTTATTATCATTTTCTCTAAAAAGTACGACTCTTTACTACAACGAAATGTTTGTTAATAATCATCAGAAACAATAGTTTTAATATTTATATTATTTTAAAAATGTGTCTATATTAGCATCTTTATTTCGTTTGTAAGAGGGATATACTCAAACATTTTTATCATGTATTATTAAACAATAAGCAGATGTGTTAGCTGGTATGTTTTTTAAAGTTTTAAGTTTAATACGAATATCTATCGGTCCAGTTTTTACTGATTCATTTTGATGTGTAACATCCAAAACAATAATTGGCGCCATACTTTTGAAACTTTCTCCAGTTAATAATGGTTGCGGATCTCGTGAATAATAACTCTGCTGAAATTTTAAAAACATGTCGTATAGTAAAGCAAGTCGATTAGAATCAAATTTAAGATTTAGATCATCTTAAGTATATGTATTAGAGTTTAGGTGTACTTGAATATCAGTCAAATCACAATGTTTATAGATATTTTCATTATTTCGAAGTCCTAAGAGTAGAAAACGAGGTCTCTCATTTTCATTTGCAAGTTTAACATTCCATAAAACTGTTGTACTTTCTGGAAGTGAAGGGTAAAAATACATATCCCAACTTCTAAATGCTACACTTAGTGGATGACGATTATTTACAGTTTTATATATTTTTAATTTATGTAAATCAGAGAGTTGTACATGTGGTACTTTCCAAGTAATATTTAAAATGTTCATTTTAATATTTTCAGTCAGAACATCAGAATTTAAAACTTGTTTATCATCCTTCGATCGTAAAAGAATCAACTCATGCTTAGAGTTAACTATTAGTTTATTAAAATCTTCAGCAAATCCAAGTAATAACTTCAATGGTACACAAAAGTTGAAATATCCACTTATAGGTTTAAGATCAGTATTGTTAAATGGTGACCATCCCGCATTTAATAAATTACCACTTTCAGATTTATTAAGCGACACATAGTTTTTTCAATTCTGTTGCAATTCCTAAATGTCGCGTACGATCAATTTCTACACCATTAATTTCATAGCAAATTTCATGAAAAAGGTGTGCCATACAGTTATTTAACAGATGTATAGATGATGAAGCCGTTGAATCTTTTGTTGCACGTCCTTCAATATATAAGATACTTTCGTGTGGTAAAACATATAAATCCATTGTTTTTAAATGATTGTAAGTAAGAGTTATAGCTGTGATACTCTTTTTTGATGACTGAGTTATCAAATTGGGGTTTTGTAAAATATTTATAATACTACTCATTTTATTATATTGTTTTGTATTACACTGTGTAATAATTTTTTAATTTGAATCCTAGGTTAATTAGAATCTCCTTATTGGTCTTATTAAGAATGCTACCCTGTTTTTTAAGACTGTAAAATTTTGTTTATTGTTTTCTTTGAAGCGATGTTTAAAGTACTAAGGTTTTTCTATTTCACCTTCAGTTGATGAAGAAAGAATGAAAGCCGAATCTTTTTGCAACTCGTTTTTGTTAAATATGATCATACTTAAATAGGTTTTAAATGTAATCGAACACTTATTTTTTCACCACGAAAATTTATAAGATTTCCGTCTTGATCGACAACTTTCAAAACAATACTACTAATAGTTCTCGAATTTACCGGTAAATATATAACATTAGCCGGAGCTTCAGTTATTTTATATCCTGGGCTAATGTTAAGTGAAAACTGATACAAAATATGTGCAGACGTGTTATTTATATATGACCCACATACAATATTACATTCAATGACTATAATATTTATTTTCGTCCTTTCTATTGTTTTATCAGAATAATGTTCCACACCTGCGTTTAACACTCTTTTGCTAAAACCTAGCAAAGATCCAATTGACCTCGTTTTGTTAAATAAAACTGGATCTAAACTGCTTTTAATACATGTCTGAAGTGTGTTATGTTTTGCTTCCAAGGAAAGAAAATTCATATGATCCAACGGGAATCTATTTCATAATTACCAATATGAAACAAATTATTATCTATATCAATATTAGGAATTGAGTGATAAGTGTCAAAACTTATTAGACCACAAACATAATTCTCTGTAAGTTCAATTGATGAAAGAATCTCAGTAAGGAAGAATCTCCGTTTAATGTTAATGTTTTTGACATTGTAACCGCTGGCGAATGAATAAAATATTTAAAATTTTGTAATAGTTTTTTATTATGCAGTGTTGACGTTTATCCAAGAGTTGTGTTGTGATGAAAATCCCAACCATTCAACAAAGACCTTATTTTTTTTTTCTTTTTAAAATTTTTTCAATCAAATATGATTCTGGAAATTAAGTTTTCATAATCTCATATTCATAAAAAGCGCCTTTAATTTTATGTCCTTGATAACCTTTCAATAAAAATGTATTAGGATTGGTGTTTTATTAGTTTTGATTTTGAATATTTCTGTAGTCCAATTTGGTGTATATCCTTTTTCGAAAGTATGTTTATATATATTAATTCGAACAAAATCGTTAACTTTAAACTCAGGTCTTTTAAATATCTTTAAATTGATGTATAATGTGTCAAGTAAATTTTTTTCATTTGAATAATTTACTTCGTTAGGAGTCATCTTTATTGTTCTATGAAATGTATTGTTATATTTGTTAAAAAGTTCTTCATGTTTGTTAATCCATTAATATGTTCCTTGATAACTAAACTCTTTCCACATCAGTTCTTTTAATGTTCTATTAAATCGTTCTACTATTGATGCTTTCAAAATACTTTATGTTGAGTAATGATTTATTTGATTATTATTCATTAATTGCTTAAATTGATTATTGAAGAACTCTTTGTGAGGTAACCATATGTATTTTATTTGTATATTGCACTTTTTCTATTGAATCTCTTATTATTTTAACACTATTTACAAAGTATTTGTTAAAATGAGTAGCTATTTGGTAATTGTCTTCATATTCTACGTTATAAAATATCACAGATTTAATCACATTTATATTTTTCCTTATAACCAGGTCTTTAATTTCTCTCGACATTTGTTTTTGGTATTTTGCATTATTTATTTTGTTGTTGATGTATTTATATTTTTCGTTTTCTATTTTTACTTTATATAAATTTCTAATTGATTTGTAATTGGACCATGCTTCAGCTGTGTTTTCAAACTTTGCGATTTGGTATTTAACTAATTTGTCCTGTTTTATTAGACGTAGTTCACTATTAAACCATTTTTTAACATAATTTTGCGTATTTATTGATGTATTTCTAGTAAACTTCCGAATTGTGTCTTCCAGGCATTTATCAAAGACCAACACATTTTGACTGACATCTACATTTTCTTCGTAATTTATTACTGCCCTAAGTTGTCTCGTAAACATTACTTTATTATATCTAAACTTATCCTCACTTTTATTGTTTTCCTTTTTATTATTATTCTTTTCATCTTTTAGACAAATTTGTATTATTTCATGATCTGATATTTTGTTTTTATTACAATTTTGTGTTGATATTTTGTACTTGTTATTACATAGTCTATTATAGTTCTAGTTGTGTTCGTTACCCGTGTAAATTCCTTAACAATTTGCCATCATCTGTCTGCAAGTTTTTGGTTTTTCGCTTATTAATTTTAAAAATATTTTTATATTTAGCTTAACTTGTTATATTTAGCTTAACTACCCATTTCAACTAGATCAGCTTGCCACAAATCATCAATTCCCTTCATAACTGCTCGTCTTCTTTTAAAATTTTTTCTAGCTTGCTTGTGTAGCTCGTTAACTATTTTTCTTATCAGTATCCGCAATCATGTTATTAATATGTACGCATACAATCGACTGATTCCTTTTTTTATCTTTTTAAATATATTGAATTTTTTATTTTGCTACTTTAATTTTAGGGAATTAAATTTTCCGTTTTTTACATCAGTTTGATGATTTTCTTCATTCCATTTAAAAATAAAACCATCAATTTTTTTAAACTTTTCTTCAATATTCTTTATTAACCCATTACTGCCTGACCCATGAATTTGTTGTCGGATTTCTACAAAATTTCACACAGACGGTATTTAGGCTATTTATATTAATATGGTTTTATATATTTTTTTTTATCTGCAGTACCGACGCCCCTGGGATCTGGGTATTTTTCTACCCACTTCGGCATATATGAGTTCTGTATATACCTTAATTATTTTATTAACACAACTAGAAAAACTTTTGAACAAAATTGCGTTGAATGAACAAAAATTAAGCCTATTTAAAAAACGTACACAAATAATTTTTATTTTAAAAATTTTGACTGTTCCAAACCCTATTTTTGCAAACCCTGTTTTATCAATTTGCCTGGTACGTTTATTTCCTATCCATGAAACGAGCATCTTCACTACAAATGAATGCGGGACTCTTCCTGCCGTATTTCAATACAACAAAAACATATTGCGTTAGTAAAAACTTTGCATGCTATTGTGTATCGCGATTGTGACAATGCAAAAGTGTACTCAGTAAAGTTATATGAAGTTATTTTAAATTACATAAAAAGATTTGAAAGATTTTAACCATTGCCGAGTTTTAGACTGAAACTGATGCATGACCAGTGATGAGGAAAATAATTATGCGGACCATGAAGCAGATGAAGTAAAAATTTTTATAATTCCACCGGACAAAATTGATAATATCAGCGACAATGAAGAGCTCGATGAAAAAGTCCAGGTACTAAACGACAAAATGTAATTTCCCAATGAAATGCCCGCTCACTTTAAAATATAATACATTTATAAGGCAGACAATGTAAATTTACCGGCGGAAGCGAAAGCAAGGAATGAATTCAAAGATATTGATATTGACTATAGTGATAATAAGCCATCAACATCATAACCAAGGAGTCGTATTCCATTGAAAATTAAACATAAATGGTCTAAATCAAAAAAATTCAGAGAGAAATTAGTTGTTCTATATAAGCCCCCAGAACTGTATTTTCTTTCCTAATACTGATCAACTATATATAGTCCATGCATACAATCAACGAATGGGTGGAGATGATTTTTTCGGCAATGCCATGAACAATTACCGCATCCGAGTTCGAGGATAAAAATGGTATTGGCCGCTGCTCACAAATGCTATGGATGCAGCCATGGTGAATGCCTGGAAGCTTCACTGCATGTGTAGAAGGTGTAAAGGTTCGACAATAATGAGTCATTTAGACCTTCGCGTGAGTGTTGTTGAGTCAATAGTTACAATTCCAGAAAGCCGATATGGTGCTTCTGGCAAAGTTGTCACAAATGCACAACAAACTGCAAGGCGCACAGATAAATTTAGTCGCACAATTAATAAGATTGGAAAACGTAGCCGTTGTGGACGATGTGGAGGCAAGACAGAAAATGTAATATAAATGTAATCCAAAGGAATGTTTTGTACAATTTCATGACGGTGTTCCATAAAATATTAAAAAATAAAGAAAACTCAATAATAAAACAATCGCCCATGTTCTGACAATCGCATTTCGCAAAATATTGGCGATGCGATTTGAAATCGCATAACAGGTGTTCTGAAGTTCACAATCGCAAGAAAGTTTGCGACTTCAAATCGCAAGAGGTAGATGAGGTGAACCGATGTTTTTTGCCCAAACTAGGTTAAAAACAGCCAATCAAACTATGCATAATTATAATATATGGGGTTTTTGTTATAATTTTCACAATTTGTTTTGTTTTTTGTAAACAGTCTCAATAAAAATTCAATTTTAAAAAACTGTTAGTTATGCACATCTTATTTTTTCAGTTGTTTACTTTTTTTATGTATGAACTTTATTGGAAAACAAAAAAATAAAAATGTTGTTGCAGAAATAGGTCAATTTGTTATATATTCCTTGGTTTTTTGTTTTGTATTTTTAAAAGAAACATGTTTTTATTTTCGAATACATCATCGAAAAAAAACCAAACGCAAAAAAAACGCGTGAACTACAGAACATGCAAAAAAAATGTTTTCGATTTACAAATCGCATGTGATTTGACAATCGCGTGAGAGTCAGAACATGGGCGAATATTTTTAACGCAAACATGCAGAAATACAAAATAAAGCTGTTTTCAAACTTTAAACATAATTTTTTTTTACTTGAAACTTAAACTTGAGAACCGTTTAATGCCGAAGTGGGTATTTAAATACCCATGCCATTATTTTTTACATATATTCCAAATTAGTGGAGCAACTGAAGTCAATATTTTTTTCGTAATAAAGCATGTATAGGTCTATACAGTCCCAATAGAATTTAAGAGATTTTCCTTTTCCCTCTTTAACAGAGTCGTTCCTCTTAAAAAATTTTGACATTTTAAATTTTCTTTTTTTCGACCTATTAGTTTTTTCCTCTAGATATAATTTTAAAAAATCCTGTTGAATTGTTTTACGTGGTTCAAATTCTTAGCTATCCGTTTGTCAAACAAAATTTTTGATATGTCTCGCCCAACTTTAAACAGAATTTTTTTAAAATTGCTCCTTTTTTGGGTATTTTTCTACCCATCCGGCGTTAATGGGTTAAATTCTTATTTACAAAGTGCATTTGTTCAACAAACGATCTTTCTAAAAACTTCCACATCTCTAACAATTTCTGTTGTAATTGATTTTTTTATATCCCTTCTTATAATATTTAATTTATAATCATATTCGTTTTTAATGTTTTCTATTCCAAATGTATAATTTTCTATTTTATTGAGCTTTTGTTGTATTTTAGTTAAAACACTTATATCCACATTATATAATTTATTTTAAAAAGCCTTTATTATATTGTTTATATAGTCTACGTCCTTCTTAATGTTTTGAATTCGTATATTATGGGTGCAGACCATTAATGTAGGATTACTTATTTTATGATTAATTGAACTTTCTCCAAATTTATTTATATAATTCATTTTATTTATTTAATTTTTTTATTATATTACGTTAGCTTCTCTAAGTTCTTCCACAATAGAAATTATTTCGTTCTAATGGTTATTATGACCAACTGTCTCTAATGAAATAAGTAAATGTAATCTATCGACCAACTCATTCGGATCATTCCAATATATAAGTTAATGCTGTCAACATTTAAAACTTTAAAAGTAGGTTTCCCACAATGTTGAAGTACACTAAAAACAATACAACTACAGAATTGCTGACACCATGTCTACAACAGTGAAACAGCAAACACACGCGCAACCACCAAAATGCTGGCCTAACAAAATATTGGCTACTCACCTGCATTTTCAACGTGACTACAGCGTAGGGAAAGAGGCCTAGTTTTAAGTTATTTTAATTGTAAACTTCAGTTTAAATTTAATTGTGCTCAAATAAAGATTGGCTTAGGCCAGAAATAAATTTTTTTAAGAAAAAGATTTTACAATCTCTTAACTGGCGCCCAACGTTCGAGGGTTTGTTTAGTGTCGTACGGCGAAAAAAACGGTGTGAAAAAACATATTAATAAAACAAATATAATTGTTTTGACATCAGTGAGAATAATGTGACATTGAAACAGCCCTCATTCCGTTTCCTGGAGTTTCGCAACCCAGGACATCTACACGAATACGTCTGGAGAGTATCCCCAGTAGCGAAACCTAAAAGGAAAAAATCCAAACCAGCGTTGAGATGAGGAACATCATATTTATTCTGTAAGCTATATATTTAAGAGAAAAGTGTTAAAATTAAGAAAATAAATTAAATTAAAAAGAAATTCAAATACAGAATAGTTAAGAAAAAAGAAAAGAATAAAATGTGAAAAAAATTATATACATGAATTAAAGATTAAATAAAACAAGTTTTATTCCAATAAAAAATTTAATTAAAAAGATATGATAAATTCAGAATTAATTGCAAAAAAAAGTAATATTTAAATCAAAACGAATTAAAAATTGAAAAGCAAATTAAATATTGAAAAGCAAATTAAAAATGACCTTTATATCCTTTTTTTAAAAAAAGGCGAAAGAACAAGAGTAAAAATATATATTAAATTATCAACTTTTATTCCTTAAAAATTCAAATATTTAAAAATCAATAAAAGCAAAATAACTAAACCTTAAACATTTAGTAAAATTAAGAATCCTACCCGCTTAAATTTTATCAAAACTGATTAAAAACATTAGGTGCGAAATTAAAATCCCTTTTCCTAAAGTCCTTTAAAATCCATCATGTCCAATCCAAATAATCTAATTCGTCCACCTTTACTAAACCCACCTGAAAATAGACAAGAACGACAAGAAGTAGCCATGTCAGCGGAACTTAAAAATGCAGTAACAATCATAGTTACATAGGCTCTTAGAACAGAGGGAGTTGAGATTCTTAATCCAATTATAAACGCTGATTCTGACGAATTTTCCGGTATAGATCAGGTAATAAATCAGGAACATAACGCAAATATAGGTGACCTGGACAAAATTCCAGACATAGTTAAAAGCTTGAGGGAATTTTTGGGAAATAACACGGAATTCATCTCGTGGAAAAAAAGTGTGAAAGTAATTCTCCAAATTTACGAACCAATTAGAGGTACTGCCAAGTATTATGGGATTGTCAGCGTCATACGGAATAAAATTATAGGTCAAGCGGACAATGTTCTGGAATTATACAATACACCTCTAAATTGGGATTGTATCTCACGCTGCCTTGTTACCCACTAAGCGGATAAAAGAGATGTTTCATCCCTTGAATACCAACTAACGTCGCTCGTACAAGGAAGACAAAGCATTCAGGAATTCTGCCACGAAGTCTATGGATGTCTTTCACTGATTCTAAACAAATGCTCATCATTAGAAATGGGAAATAAAGCTATCAATGTCCTTACCGAAACCTACCTCGAGAAAGCACTAGACACATTTGTGAGAGGACTGAATGATGATATGCCAAGACTCCTAGCTATAAAAGAACGAAAAGATCTGCCACAAGCACTCTCTTTATGTCAAAAATTAGACAACCAAACGTTTAGAACCAACCATGTTCAAAACACGCGTCCAAGTGCAAAAAAATACGTGACTCCACCACAACTTCCACCAAGGTACAACACCCATTCAAATAGACCAACGACAAATTATCCACAAATGGCATACCAACCACAGCCTAGGTTTGACCAACGAAATCAGTCTTTCCAACCGAGAAACAGCCAATTACAATTTAGCCCATTCCAAAATAATCAGCAGCCCTCACCGAGACCTTTTGCTCCCAAACCAACTCAACGTCCCGAACCAATGGAAGTTGACGAGAGTATAAGAACTCGTAAAGTAAATTATATGAACAGGCCAAGACCTATGCATCAGTTCCAAGGGAAGAGGCCACCACAACCTTCTTTTCAAGCAAGACCACCTCCAAAAGTACTGCGGAATTTCCATACTCTGGCGGAGCAAAAAGGATACAATCTTGCCGAAATAGAAGAAGACGAAAACCACCACGAAACCTTACAAGAATACATGAACGGCTTTTCAGAATATCGAGAGGAAAATCTTGAGAATCCCGAAGAAAGTTTTACAGGTATTAATTTTTTAGACTAACCCAATCCTTGTTACCCTATATTAGTTGTAGGACTAACGACGGAAAATTTTCAAAAGTCCTTTTAGATACAGGTTCAAATAAAAATTACATTCAACCAAATTTAGCAAATAACATTATTGAGAATGAGAATCCATTTTATTCCAATTCAATAGGAGGTCCTATCAAAGTAACTCACCATGTCTCTGCACATCTTTTTGGAAGCAATGAAATTCCTATAAAATTTTTCGTACTCCCAACTCTTAAATCGTTTCATGCTATATTAGGGAATGATAGTTTAAAGCAGCTCTCAGCAATAATATACATAGAACGTAGTTTGATGTTCATAAGAGGCGGACGGAAAATAAAAATAAACCGAGAATTCTCTAGGGATGTTAACACAATTGGAGTTAGAACACAACACATGACTACAGATCAGAAAGATGCCATCAGAAAATTAACAGCCAAATACCCTTAATTATTTCTGGACCCAGACGAAAAATTGACCTACACAACAATTGTGGAAGGCGAAATCAAAACAATTTCAGACCAGCCGGTTTATTCCAGAAGTTACCCTTATCCTGCTTCACTAAAGGAAAAAGTAGAAAAACAAATTAACGAAGTACTCTCAAGCGGCATAATCAGGCCATCTAGATCTCCATACGACGCACCCGTATGGATAGTGCCGAAGAAACCAGACGCTTCTGGAAAGAAAAATTTTCGAATGGTAGATTATCGTAAGCTCAATCAAATAACAATAGCAGATAGATAACCCATTCCCGAGATATCAGATATCTTGATGCAGTTAGGTAATAAAAAATGGTTCTCAGTTATAGATCTTAAAAGCAGATTTCACCAGATCCCATTAAGACAGCAGGATATCGAAAAGACTGCATTTTCGGTGAATAATGGCAAATATTAGTTTACAAGGCTCCCCTTCGGATTAAAGAACGCACCCGCAATTTTCCAGAGGACACTTGACATATTACGCCAGCATATTGGAAAAATATGTTTTTAATTTTCAGCGAAGCCGAGAAAGAACATCTTGAAAATGTTTAGACAATTTATAAAAATCAAAGTCGAGTTTCTGGGATTTATCATCTCAAGCGATGGAATCAAAACAAATCCAAAAAAATTAGAGGCTGTAAAAAAGTTCCCACAACCTAGGACGGTTAAAGAACTTAGATCCTTTTTAGGTCTGTCCGGTTATAATCGCCGTTTTATTAGGCACTACGCCAAGATAGCGAAACCCCTGACAGCCTTTTTAAGGGGGAAGGAAGGCAATCTGCCAAAAACTTAATCAGGTAAAAAATTAATCTCGCTTAATGGAAGCGCGGTATAGGCCTTTAATAAACTTAAGAATGCCTTAGTTGAACGAGACGTTGTACTAGCATACCCCGATCTCAATAAGGAATTTCAGCTCACCACCGACGCATCAAACTTCGCATTAGGTGCGGTATTATCACAGGAGGATCGCCCAATTGCCTATATATCCAGGACACTGAGAAAACCTGAAGAGAATTATGCCACTAATGAGCGGAAAATGCTCGCTATTATATGGGCTTTGGAAAATCTAAGAAATTACCTTTATGGAGCTGCTAAAGTTAAAAAAAATAACCGACCACTAGCCTCTCACACATGCTTTAAGCAACAAAAATGTTAATAGCAAGCTAAGAAGGTGGAAAGCTACACTAGAGGAATACAATTACGAACTGCAGTACAAGCCAGGAAAAACTAACGTCGTGGCTAATGCCCTTTCAAGAGCACCACAAATTAATTCTCTTACACCTACCCAACATAGTGACGAATGCTCATCTCAAAATCTGATCCCATATACTGACGCCCCGGTAAATGCCTTCAAAAACCAACTCTTCATAGTTACTGCAGAAACTTCATAATACCAATTTAAAATAATTTTCCCAACATACCACAGACACCTCATTGCTGAATCAGAATACACGGATGATTTATTAATTAATTTACTCAAGCGCTATTTAAACCCTTCTGTCACAAACGCTATTATCACAGAAGAGCCCATCCTTGGCAGAATTCAGACTATTTACCCCTTGCATTTTAACCAATACAGAATACGCTGTGGCCGAAAGATAGTAAATGATTTTATAGAACCAGCGGAACAGGAGTCCGCAATTATAAAAGAACACAATAGAGCACATAGGAATGCGACCGAAAATAAAGCCCAACTTTTAGAAAAATGTTATTTCCAACAAATTAATTCGAAAATTAAAAAAATTACTAAGCAGTGTAGAATTTGTCAGGAGAATAAATACGAGAGACATCCAACAAACCCAATGTTAAAAGCAACTCCTATCTTAGCTTACCCAGGCCATATAGTCCACATCGACATTTATCATACAAATATAGAGTTTGCCTTAGTGCCTTGGACAAGTTCTCAAAGTATGCTCAAGTAACGATAATAAAATCTAGAGCATCTGAAGATATAAAATAACCCCTACAGGAAATGCTTTTGGTATTCCTGAAAAAATAGTGATAGACAACAAGAAATCTCTGAATTCAGCCTCCATAATATTTATGTTAGAAAATCAGTATGGCATTGAAATATTTGAAACTCCCCCATACACTGGTACTGTTAATGGCCAAGTGGAACGTTTTCACTCCACTCTCAATGAATTATTGCGCTGCACAAAAGCTGAGAACACTCAAATACAACTATTCGATACATTCCACCACAAATAGGAAACCCATTGAATCTTTTTTTTGGCAGAATAGTTTACACAGACCCGGCACTAATATAAAAAGACTGACGCTATAATATTAAAAATTTAAAAGAACAACAAGAAAAGGACCTTGCGTTCCATAACAAAAATAGGACAGAGGTAAAAATATATTTTACCGATGACATTATTTACGTAAAAATAGACAAACGACCTGGCAATAAACTTACACCCCGCTATAAACAGGAAATAGTATTTTAGGACAACGGAAATACAGTTCTCACTCAATCCGGACGATCAATACTCAAATCCCATATTAAGACATAATAAATATAATATTTTAATAATAAAATATAAGATTTTTTATAATAAATACTTAGAAAAATATAATTGAAAGTAGAAATAAATAAAAGTAGAATCGATAATATATGCCGTAGGCGTACGATTTTTAGATATTAGTCAATGAAAAGTAGAATATGACATAAACATATGATTTACCACCTATTAGAATATACCCATTTTGTTTTTATCAACACTTTTTCAGTCTACTCGCCTGCATGGCCAATGCAGAAATTCAAAACCATGATTACTCCTCATCCCACCTTATAACCATCGAAAATGGCAACTCCAAAATAAAAGACGGCACTCTTAGTTTTGTCCACATTATAGATACCCAGGAATATAAAAATTTTTTGGAGAACATTATTTATATGATAAACAAGGACCTGCCATCCGGAAATCCCATGTATCCTATCCTACAACACGAGGCCCAACAAGCTATCGAATTGTTGAAAATCGTCGAGCCCGTCCACTACCCTAAATCCAAAAGATCCTTAGACATCCTTGGCACTGCCTGGAAATATCTGGCAGGAAGCCCCGATCATGATGATCTTAGAATGATCAACACTAAATTAGATAAGCTAACAACTAACAACAATAAACAAATTATTATAAATAATGCCTGAAATATCAAGTAAATAAATTAACTAAAATTACAAATGACATGTTAAATGCAATAAGAAAGGATAATACTATCAATAATGAAATACTTTTAAGTTTACAAGGCAAAATCAGAATGATAAAAGAAGATATAATAAATATAAAATGTGCCATACAATGGGCAAGATTAGGTATTGTAAATTCAATAATAATCAATAAAAAAGAAATAGAAGTAGCGGTTAAACAATTAGAGAAGAAAAATATTCCCTTAACTACAAAAAAATTATAATAATTATATAATTAAAGCCGTAATGAAAAATAATGTAATAATCAATCTAAAATATAACAATATACTGAAAAATAAAGAAACTATTTTTGGAATTTGTAAACAGGACGAATTGTTAGATTTAAGAAATGATCTTTGCATACCTAATTTAATTAGAAGCCTCAATTCATCATGTCACATGAACAACAGTCACCATGTCCCGAAAGAAGAGCTCATCGCCCCTGGAGTCATTTCCCACATTGGTTCTCCTATTTGAACTTTATTATCAACAATAATCAATCTGAAATATAACAACATACTGAAAAATAAAGAAACTATTTTAGAAGTAAAAGGTAATTGTAAACAATATAATATGATAAGTATTTGTAAACAGGCCGAATTGTTAGATTTAAGAAATGATCTTTGAATACCTAATTTAGTTAGAAGCCTCAATACATCATGTCACATGAGCAACAGTTACCATGTCCCGAAAGAAGAGCTAATCGCCCCAGGAATGCTTTTCCTAAACGATTTTCATGGCAATTTAACCATAGACAACAATGCGCGAAACATGAACGGTACTTACATCCAGAATTTTAAAAATACAACAATAACAGTACATGGGAATACCTACATGAACCTAGAAGCACCACCGCTGCGGGTCATGCCAGCGATAGCCCAGCCAACCCCAACTGAAGAAACTAGAACCAGACTTCTAGCATTAGAAGCACTCAGTGAACTACACATCAACAATACAATAGAAATCCAGTCCTTAAGAGCGGAAAAAACGATAAACAGACTTTTCGCAGGAATGACGCTCATTTTAGTCATCATCCTGTTAGCCATTATTAGAAAATTCTTGCACAGCAAGAAGTCAAAGCAAACAGTGAGGCAACCTACAGAAGTAACTGTCGAAGACAGTCAGCCCCAAGAAACACCGAATCAGAACCCTGCACCTGCAGCAAAAAACTTTCAAATTTTCCAGACGCTCGAAGACTAGCGTTTTTAAGAGGGGAGGAGTTAAGTTCTTCCACAATAGAAATTATTTCGTTCTTATGGTTATTATGACCAACTGTCTCTAATGAAATAAGTAAATGTAATCTATCGACCAACTCATTCGGATCATTCCAATATCTAAGTTAACGCTGTCAACATTTAAAACTTTAAAAATATGTTTCCCTCAGTTAGTTTCCCACAATGTTGAAATACACTAAAAACAATACACGCGCAACTACAGAATTGCTGACACCATGTCTACAACAGTGGAACAGCAAACACACGCGCAACCACCAAAATGCTGACCTAACAAAATATTGGCTACTCATCTGCATTTGCAACGTGACTACAGCGCACATTAGGTCAAATGACTACTTTTTCTGTGCAAAATTAATTACGACTACATTATAAGAGTAATCGAAACAGTTATTATATGAATTATATAATTATGGATGGTTCCAATAAAAAATGGAATTTAACCCATAAGGGACCAAAAATTAACCCTCTAGCACCCATTAATTTAAACACAGTATATAGAATTAATTAATTTTTTTTTTAATACTAAAATATTTATTAATTGTTTATATCTAATTCACTTTGTAAAATTAATTCAAAGGAGGCTTCTTCACTTTCATTATTTTCGTCATCTTGTTCGTTATGGTGAAGTTCTTCTGTTGGTTCGCAGCAACATAATAGTTCAATTACTTCAGGTGGTAACGTGGAACGTGTTCTTTTTTGAATGCGTCTGCTTAAAAATGTTGTGGAAATTAATGGATCTGAAGTATCCATGGCCCTATGAAATACATCTAGTAGGTTATTGGTGCGGGTGTTTCTACGCGCGCGAACGAGAAAACTTGTATAAGCTTTCGCATTTGAAAGCTCTGCAGCTTCTTTTCTCTTTCCAAATTCCGATTTTTCGCTAAATGGTACACGAGGACGTCCAACAGCGCCACTTGTTGCCTTTTCTAAAATGCCATCTACCACAATATTTAATTCAGCATTTAGCCATGCCTGGTTTTGGTTTTTGAATACATTTGTCTTTCTATGACACTTTTTCCACTTTTGTTTTAGTTTCACGCAAAACAAATTAATTTTTTTGGTAATTTGTTTCACCATTTCATCAGAAATTGACGAGGTTTCAAGTTTGTCATATACGTGTTTCAAAACGGCATTCACTTTTTGTTTTTTTGTACTTTCCTTTCGCCATACTTCAAAAAGATCAATCTTTTTTATACAGAGGTTACCTAACAAAAAGAGGCATTACTCGCAAAACGCAAAAAATCGCAGATTTTAATAAATACTAAATAACTCACTAGATAATATTCTAATTATTTTGTCCAATTTGAGAGTGGAGAAATGGGGTATATTTTTTTAAAAGTATTCAGAAAATAAAAATTTTATAAAAATTTAACTATTTATAGATGTTTACGCTAATGAGTTATTTATTAAGTATAGCGACATATATACAAAACATTTAAGACTAAAAATATATCTACTTACTTGGCTTTTTCTTTTCCATTTTACTCTAATAAATTATCACAAACACGGTCCGAGATATACGCATTTAAAGTTGACCACGCACTACTTAACTTAGAAACACAATTATAGAAAAAAATTAATCAGTTGACTTCGACACGCTGCTATATAACGGTTATTAATGTTTAGTCAAAACAAAAATCACTTTTTTTTATTCTGAAGTCTTTAAAATTAAAAAACAACAACAACAATAGTAAAACTGCAAGTTGATTTTTGGACTTTCGCACAGAAAAATGTGTCGTTTGACCTAAAGTGCAGCGTAGGGAAAGAGGCTTAGTTTTAGGATTTTAATTGTAAAGTCCAGTTCAAATTTTATTGTGCTCAAATAAAGATTGGCTTAGGCCAGAAATAAATTTTTTATAGAAGAAGATTTTACAATCTCTTAACTTATATAGTAAGGTTTTCGGTTGTTAACAGATTTTAATGAGATACCCCAACCTTTCGGTAAATCATCTGGTTTTGTATTAAATAAGTTTTATATGATATGAATATATTTATACGCTCGTGTACCCTTAATTTTATCATTTGATTGATAGCAACGCTTATGTGCGTTTGTATAAATTAAAAGTTCTGAGTATTTTTTAAATCAGTTTTAGTACAATGAATAGGTTTTTAATGAAAAACTAATTCAAATGATCCTGGAGTCATTTCCCACATTGGTTCTCCTATTGGAACTTTATTATCGTCACTAAATTTAAGTTCATTATTGGCATATCGCCAGTTACCATATTGATCAATGTTAAAGCCATAAACTTTGTCAATCGTATTATTTTTTAGGAGTAATTTTATATTTTCAACTAGTGGGAGTTTTTTATTTTCAGCTTTAGATTCATAACTCTCAGCGTCATCATAATTATCAGAGCTACCCTCTGATGATTGTGGTGAAACTTGTGTTACTGAAGTATCATTCTTTAATTCATAATCATCTATTTTGTTATTTTTCATCCCTTCATCAGTTTGTTTAATTATTTTAAATAACTTTGTTGTTGAAGGTTTATAGTTTTTTTCTGATAAGTCATTCTGTTGATAATTATCAACTTTTTTTTATAATGTGTTTTAAAGGTCTTGTTATAGGTTTAAATGTATCTTCTAACACTTGAACTCTATCTTCGTTATTTAATTTAATTTTTTTAAACTTTTCTTTTAATATCTCTCTTGTTTTAACAATATCACCCAAAAATTTACTATCCATATTAAGACGTTTCAATATGAACTGATCAACTCTATACCTGAAAGCAATCTACTTTCTATCTGCTTATGACCTGCTTTATATATGCCTATGATCCGCTTTATATCTGATCATGATCTGCTTTATATCTGATGATGATCTGATTTATACCTAATGATGATTTGCTTTTTTTAATAATCTGCTTTCTTTCTGACTGCGGTCAACAGATATTAAATTATACCCTTACAACTGAATATATTTATCAAAACCTTTTCTATATCAACCATTATTGGTTGAGTGTTCCTTACTAATAACAACAAACCCATATATATACACTCACTACATATGTTTGTAAATTCTTTAAATGACATATCACCGATAACATGATCTATATATATTTAGCTTATTTGTTTGTAGCTAACTAAATAATACGTCGAAAGCTTTTTTATTTTAACAATTAACAATTCATTAATTTATTAAGAGTTCTAATTAAAACTAGTATTAATTACAATAAATTTGTCAGAGCCACGACTTGTTGCTTTACAGACCAAAAACGAGAATAATCTTTTTTTGAGATCACAAAACTATTGCTGTTAGTTATGTTGGTATAGCGAATGTTCTTTTTCTTGTTATCGATATAGACGATAACATAATAACTAGGGTGCCACACCTATCCCCCCGCTATAGGAGGGTCACCTGAATCTTAGAGGAACTGTAACCGTTCTGCCACTAGAAGTTGTCTTTGGTTGTACCACTTCGGGTGTCGACACTGACGTTACTGTGACGTCCTCGAATCAAAATTTTAAAAAATTTGTCGTAACGTTTTATAACTAAAAAAGGACCATTATACGGATGAGTAAGGGAAGGTCGGACGGAGTCGTTGTGTACGAAAACATGTGTAGAATTTCTAAGGCTTCTGGACATGAATGTCGGAGGCTTTGAGTGATGAGCAGTGTCGGTTGGCTGTAGTTTTTGCATTGCTGTACGAAACTCGGAAACAAACTCACTGGTGGAGTTTGAAATATTTTTAGGCTGAAAAAATTCTCCGAGAATTGTTAAGGTTGAGCCGTAGACTAGTTCCGCTGGTGACGCATTTATGTCGGGTTTAAAAGCAACACGTAGCCCGAGCAAAATTATTGGCAGGTGATGTACCCACTTTGCCGGGTTATGACATAAAATTGCTGCTTTAAACGTTCGATGCCATCTCTCTATTATGCCGTTCGATTGAGGGTGATAAGGGGTTGTGTGAAGATGCGATGCTGCGATTGTTTTAAGTAACTCCGTCAAAACTGCCGATTCAAACTGTCGACCACGATCGGATGTAATTCGTGCAGGAATTCCAAACCGCGAAATCCAGTGACTTAGAAGTGCTTTAACAACTGTGTCAGCGGACATGTCAGGGATTGAAACTGCTTCGGGCCAGCGAGTGAAACGGTTAATTATGGTTAAGCAATATCGTTGTCCTTCACATAGTGGAAACGGACCCACGATATCGATATTGATATGTTCGAAACGTTCTCTTGGAGGTTCATTTTTAGCTGGAGATGAGCGGGTATGCTGCTGCACCTTTGATCGTTGACATTTCAGGCAGTTGCGCACAAAAACGGCTACGTCTTTTCGAATCCCCGGCCAACAAAACCTGTTTGTAACCAATTTAGTGGTAGCCCGAACACCTGGATGCGACAACCATGTATCTTTGTTAAAATTTGGCTACGAAATTCCTTTGGGAAATACGGGCGAACACGAGACGTCGTTGTATTACAGGCTAGTTGGTTGTTGCTACCTGGGATTGTAAAAAATTTTAATTCTAGCGAATTTGTATGCCTACCTGCATTTTCCAGCAATTGTTGAAGTTCATTGTCGGGTTGTTGAGCCGCTGCGATACTGGAGCAGTCCACCACTTCCTCTATCGCTGCAATGCGAGATAGGGCGTCGGCTGTAGCATTTTCTAAACACGGCGTATGGCGGATATCGGTGGTGAATTGACTGATAAAATCTAGTTGACGAATTCTACGAGGCAAAGCCTTTTCGAGTTTTTGTCAGAATGCAAAAATCAGAGGCAGATGGTCGGTAATGATGTAGCACTTGCGCCCTTCGATCATATAACGGAAGTAGCAAACGGCTTGGTATATTGCTGCTAGCTCGCGGTCGTAGGTCGAGTACTTTTTCTGAGCATCTGACAGTTTTTTGGAATAAAATGCCAAAGGCTGAAAACTGCCATTTGTTTTTTGATGCAGGGCCGCCGCTACAGCTGTATCCGATGCATCAACGAAGATTACCAACTCGGCTTCCGCAGCTGAGTGTGCCAAAAGCGTAGCGTTGGCTAGCTCGTTTTACACCTTGCGAAAGCAGCTTCGGCAGTCGGGGTCCATTTTATCGGCGTACGATCGGTTTTTCTATTGCCGACGATTAGCTCTTGTAGCTGAGTTTGATACGAAATTGCATGTGGCAAGAACTTTCTGTAAAAATTCAGCATTGCAATGAATCTTTTAAGCTCTTGAGCCACTTCAGGTTTTGGGAAATTTCGTATGGCGTTTACTTTTTCAGGAAGCGGCAAAATACCATCGGCATTAACAAGGTGCCCCAAAAACTTTATTTCTTTTTTTTCCAAATTCGCATTTTTTAAGGTTTATAGCGAGATGGTTTTCACGAAGGCGACTAAAAACTTCTGCTAGGTCCCGACGGTGTTGTTCGACCGATGAAGATGCGACACAAATGTCGTCAATGTACGGGAAAAAATCTAAGCCTCGTAACACCTCATTGATAAGCCGCTGAAACGTTTGAGCAGCGTTACAGAGCCCAAACGTCATGAATTTAAATTCGTAAAGGCCGAATGGGGTACTGATTGCGGTTTTCGGGATGTCGTCCGGGTGAATAGTTACCTGGTGGAAGGCTTTCTGTAAATCAATTTTTGAAAAAATAGTCTTACCTCGCATGTTAGACGTAAAATCTGTTAAATACGGCAAGGGGTAACGATCTGGCAATGTCTGCGCATTTAGCCGCATGGCCTCCATGTTCCGTCACTTTTTCTAACTAAGTGTAACGGACTAGACCAATTGCTTTTAGACGGCTGACAAATACCGACTTTCATTAAAAATTCAAACTCTTTTTTAGCGGCCGCAAGCTTCTCTGGCGACAGTTGTCGAGGACGACAAAAAACAGGTTGCCCTTTCGTATCGATCTTGTGTACAATCGAAGATTTAGTCGTAGAACCATATGGCGAAAGTTTGGTGACGTCAGCAAAATTTTGTAATAAGTCGGCAAAAGGTTCGTTTAAATCAAAGGTTTTGACGACGGCTGTACCCCTAAACGTATAAGATGTAAGCTGAGAAATTAAACCAGTAATGTTGTCGATGAGTCGATTTCGTCGTAAATCAATTAGAAGGTCGTAGTGTTTGATAAAGTCGGAGCCGATTATCGGTGAAGTAACGTCGGCGACCACGAAAACCAATGAAAATCATGGCGTAGGCCCAGGTCTAGTTTTACACGC
This sequence comes from Melanophora roralis, assembly GCA_963583895.1. Taxonomy (NCBI): domain Eukaryota; kingdom Metazoa; phylum Arthropoda; class Insecta; order Diptera; family Rhinophoridae; genus Melanophora; species Melanophora roralis. Next base: position 56,900,762 of record OY757188.1, read on the forward strand.
TTTTCTCCGATCACTTTGATAGGGGATCCGTTGGCGGCGTATAACATGATGGACGTTGGGCGAACATCAAGAGACTTCGATGTCAGCGGCAGCACCGACACATCGGCGCCACTATCAACCAAAAAATTTTGTTGAGTGTTTTTATCTTTAATTTGGAGGCGAAATATTTCTTGTTTGGTGGAGGAGTTTTCGCCAGCACCCTCCACCTGTGTCAGGCGTCAGTTTGAAGATGAAACTGTAGACACTGCATTCGCTTGACGTTGTTTATGTCTACAGGGGCTTCGGCATTTTTGAGCGCAACGACCATATTTTTTATGGTACCAGCACTCATCTGAAGACACGTTGCTATTAGCAGGGCGACTTTGCAATCGGTTACGTGTTGTTGTTGCTTTTCGTGATCGTGAACGCGAACGAGTTGAAAATTTTTCAAACTTTTTACTAAGTTCAGACGGCCGCACGAAGTTCATTAATCTCGTCAGACGGTCGTGCTTTTACGTTGTTGATTTGGCTCGATGCCATTGCATCTACAATAGAGTCGGCTATTTTTGTGAATTCGCCTGGCGCACCCGTTGAGGCTGCAATAACAGGCTGAGCAAACTCCGGCAATCGTTTTATCCATAAACCTTTTAACGCGGCATCCCCCAGCGTGGACCCGGCAACTCGCTTCATCTCGAAATAGAGCTCCGATGGTTTCTTGTCGCCTAGGGTTAGCTCCGATAAAAGGCGGTTTAGGCGGCGCTGTTCACTATCGGCAAAATGTTCAACAATTTTCGCCTTAATATATTCGTACCTGTCCCCTGGAGGCATAGCAGCAATAACATCGGCAATTTGCGCAATTACGCTCGGGTCCAACGCTGCCAGTATTGTGGGCATCTTTTGTTTGTCTGCTACTATGCCTGACGCTGTGAACCAAAAGTCCATCGTCGTAAACCATGCCTCAATGTTGGTATTCGTCATTTGAGGCACAGGCAAACGGGCATAGACGACGCCAACACTATGCGCTGGCAATTGCTGCATCGGCAAGCCACTTACATTATTGCTAGGGGAGTTTTCCGAAGTAAGGCCGCTGTCGTTGGGGTTTGACATCTTAACCAAAATTTGCAGGGCAACAAGGTGGTTTGTTGAGTACTGACTGTTGTTCCGTACCGTGTTACCAAGCGATAGAAAAAATATGGCGAACCAGAATGGCGGCACACGGTTTCAACAAAATGGCCGAATTTTTAATAAATGGTTTTTAACTGCGGGGTCACCAGTTTAGCTTATTTGTTTGTAGCTAATTAAATAATACGTCGAAAGCTTTTTAATTTTAACAATTCATTAATTTATTAAGAGTTCTAATTAAAACTAGTATTAATTACAATAAATTTGTCAGAGCCACGACTTGTTTCTTTACAGACCAAAAAAGAGAATAATCTTTTTTTGAGATCACAAAACTATTGCTGTTAGTTATGTTGGTATAGCGAATGTTCTTTTTCTTGTTATCGATATAGACGATAACATAATAACTAGGGTGCCACATATATATGTTGTAGATTTATTTCATCCTGTTTAAATAATACTATTATGTTTGAATTATCGCGTATTAGATGCTTGGGAATCTTTGTATAAGTTTGACATAAGTAAAAACAATCTATATGTCTATGTCTACCCATACAAAAGTAATCTCTTATAGTATCTTGCCTTCCACATATAACATCATCAAATATTATTATTGAGTGGGGATTTGCTTCAGATGGGCTTAGAATTTTTTTGTTTTCCGCAAATCTAAAAAGGTTGATTTCTTTGATTGGAGTAATTAATTTTTTGAGATAACAATATTTTGGTTGATATAAAGATTTAGAATATACGTAAATATTTTTAAAGCGAAGACCATTAGGGCTTTCTATTAGATTGATCATAACATTTGTTTTACCACAGTTTAAGGGTCCAACAAATAATGCTCGTATTGTATTTGGTAACAATACACTATGATTAATTTGAAATTGCTTATGTTGTTCCTCGTCCGCATTTCTTATTACGATTTCTTTTGCTTGCTTTACCAATCGCATATTTAAAACTAATTTGTTTTGCTATATTATTCCTCTTTTATAATAAAAACTTATCATTTGAATTTAGAATATCAATAGCATTAAACATTAACACATATTTCAATAATTAAAGTATAACATGGGTATAAACTACAACAACAGATCTGAACATAATCAGTATAAAACTGGTATCGGTTTAGTAAACAACTTAATAAACAAAATACCTATTGAATTACATTTACCTGGTTATGAGTTTTGTGGACCTGGAACAAAACTTGAAAAACGTTTAGCAAGAGAAGATAAAGGGATCAATTTATTAGATGCAGCTTGTAGACAACACTATATTACATATTCAAAAACAAACAATATATGTAAACAAAAGACATCAAGCTGATAAAATACTGGCGGAAAAATATTGGCAGCGAGTTATATCCAACGAAAGAAGTTTCAAAGAACTAGTGCACGCCTGGCTTGTGACAAACATGGTGAAAGCAAAAGTTAAATTAGGACTAGGTATGAAGAACTACAAAATTCAGAAAAAAGCAAATCGAAGAAAAAAAAGGGAAACAAATATAACAGAAAATTATTTTCAACTACTGTTAAAAATGCATTAAAGATATTGAAAAAAGAATAAACCTGAAAGTATCAATTCTGCTATTAAAATGGCGCAAAAAATCAGAAACCCAAATTTCAAGAAGAATAATAAATCAAATGTAAATGTTCCAAGGGTAATACCAATGCCAAAAATTGGCGGATTCCTACCATTAATTCCAATTCTGACAGGATTGTCTGCACTTGGAGGCTTAGCAACAGGAGGATCAGCAATTGTTAAAGTAGTTAATGATAAAAAAAAAGGAAAAGAGCAACTAGCAGAAGCAACTCGTCATAATAGATATATGAAATCAATTGCTATGGGGAAAGGTTTATATCTTAAACTGGATTTGGACTTTACTATAAACCAACTTCAAAAAACTTTTAAATAATATACCCAATCAGCCATTGAATTATCTACATTTAATAAAATATGGTAAACACCTAAAACATTTCAGATGTGTTTTTATTCGTGACAGTTTACCTAAAAAACCATTAGTTAGTACCTAAAAACTCATTGGGTAGCCTACTTTAAAAATCACAACTATAAAGAATATTTTGATAGTTTTGGAAACTTACAGCCACCTCTTGAACTAGTAAATAGTGATGGGACAAGGGTAAATACCCTATTTACCCAAGCGCCTGGGTATTTACCCAAAATGTGGGTATAAATCAGAATAAAGAAAAATTTAAATAAATTAAAAGAATTTAATTTTTTATTATGAATTAAATTTTTTAATAACAAATGAAATCATTTCGTTTCGAAACTTTAAACTTTCTAGTTGCTTCAGCATTGTTGTTGTCATCGCTCCCACTCATTACATTGAAATGCCATAAGCACGCTGATTAGCGGCTCTTATTAAGAATTGTTGTTTTGTTTGATGCAGTCGAAACTGCCTTATCTGAGACGCACTAAGAAATGTAAAAACAAAATGCACTTAAACAAAATATGTTCAAAATAAATTCGAAAATGCGTAAAATGTGTAACAATTAGTATATGTTATTCAAATGAGTATTTACCCGAAATTAGATAAATACCCGGGTATGAAAATGGGTATAAATGGGTAAATACCCAGCGTAGGGTAAATACCCAGGTCTAAACCCATCTCTACTAGTAAACTATTTAAAAACTCCTATCAAATATAACTTTGAACAAAAACAAAAGTTAAATACGTTTAATTGTGGACATTTATGTCTTATATTTTGATTTAATAAATATAATTTGAAATAAATAAATAACTAAAGATTTTATAATATTGTTTTCTTAATTATTTAAAAAAATTTCAAATTTGTTGTTTAAGATTGCCCATTCGCCTTCATACATTGCGAATTGTTATTAATAATCACTAAAACTACTAAAATTGTCCGCGACTGCATATTTTGTTTTATTCGCAGCTACCCAATATATTTACTGAGCGTTCCACTATCCGCAACCTGTGGACGCGTTCGGTAGCATATTAGCTTATGCTTACTAGTTTGACTAAGTATAATCCAACGTGTTAATTAAAATGTTAATTAATATGTTAGGTTACACTTAACAAATCTAGTGACCGAAACATACCTAATTTTTTCTTTCTTCTTATTGTTATTCATTATATACATACTACTTAGCTTATATTATAAATACATTAACATTATTTTTATTATATCTGCTAGATTTATTATTCACTGACATATTATAAATATTAATAAATAATGATGATAATTTTTATCCAACTTGCATTAAAATATCATCTCCATCATTGTCATTCATAAATTGATCTCTACAATTTATAAATTCCTGGCCGTTATCTATTTCCATAAAAATATCATCTTCATCATTATCATTCATAAATCGATATTTATAATTTCGAAATTCTTCATCATTATCAATTTGTATGAAAAAATTATCATCATCCAAGCCCAAGCTAATGTATTAATATTGTTACTACATACATATCTCTTATTATCAAAAAACTTAAAGATATCTAATTAATAAGGGATGTATATGTAGTATGTAATTTTGATTTAAAAATATACATACTTTCATATAATATTTTCTTATTATATGTATAAACAGTCTTTGTAATCGGATAGACTTAAATTTCTAGATATTTTACTTTTGATACCCTTCTTCTTTCAAATCTTCAGTTTTAAATGAATACATTTTCGCTCGTAATCCTACAAATTCCTTCATTACCTTACCATTATTTTCAACCTTCATCATACCTAATATATTTTTTTTTTTTTTTTTTGTGGAATACTAAATTTATTATTAGCTTCATATTCTGACGTATCAAATTTTTCATTAATATCGTTAACTATATCTTTATAAAAGTCGTTAGTTTCTTTTGTGTATATAAACGAATCTTTATCCTTATAATTTAGTTCTGCTTTCAAATTATATTTAGAAAGTTTGTAATCGTAATGAAAGTCATACATTTTCCACTTTGAAAGTTATATATATAGGTAGGCTTATTATAAAGATATATAGGCTTATTATAAAGTGAATAACTTTGATTAAGCTCTACTGCTATCATGTTTTCTTCAAATATGCTGTAGGAATGAAATTCTGGTTTTGCAATAAGGAAACGAGCTCCAATTTTCCTTCCAACACTTTCCCAACTGTTTACTATTTTAACATTCTTTCGCTTTTCTACGTTTTCCATGGTTTTACCATATTTAGTAATTTAAAGAAGTTTTTTTCAAAAGTATTTTGAGTATTGATTCTATGAGAACTGTTTAATGAAATATATGTTTTTAACCAAGAAGACTGCTTAAACTTCAATATTCTATAAATTTTTTTGTAATTTTAACCCATGTTTTAAGCATTGTTGCAAATTTTTATAATAAATTATGGACTCATATTTATTATTTAAGTCAGTAATTAACTTCTTTTCTTTAGGGCTTGGAGGATTTTTATTTTCTGAGCAAAATGGTAAATTATTATGGATGTCATGAACTTCAGCTGGGTATATCAGACCAACTTCTAATATATATTCAATATTTGAATCGTTTGAAACTGAATCCAAACAAAAACTATCAACATCTTCTACCCACTCAAAGTTATTCTCGGGCAAAGCTTCAGACATTGCCCAACCATATAGATTGTTTGCGTCTAAATACATTAAATATTTAGAAGGTAATTCATTATTATAGTTAGATAAATATTTATTATTTGCGATAGAATGCCTTTTGGAACATTTCACAATACCTCCCCTAATGCCCTTTTGAAGAAATGTTATCATGTCTATGTTCATCAGTAAATCTAATTTAATGCTTGTAAATTTAAGCATGGCATCCCATGAAAGTCCCGGAGCTGTGTAATAGTGGCATGTATCCAAATGATAAATGTTTTTACAAATTGTCCTAAAGTTCTTGAAAACATCAGCTAACAATAAAATATCAGTCTTTAGATATAACATTAAAAAGTCATCCAAAGTTTTGCAGTCAAATGTTTTCCAAACTTTTTGAGAACATTCTTTCAGAAGAACATTTTGTGTCTGTCAATTTATTAGAAAAATTTTCAATGCTTAGTAAACTAGACTCAGTAAGTTTTCCAATAGAATTTAAATAACTATAAGGAAACACACCTTTTCTAACCAATAAATTAAATTGGCTTTCATTAGAATATATTGATTTAACTAACTTCAAATCACTCTTTGTTAAATTTTTAACCAAGTTGTCCAAACTAGATGACATAAATCGATATGAGTCTAAAAATCGTATTTCAGTATTATCCCCTTTATCACCTTTAATGGTTTTTGAAAGGGATATGTATAGTTCCTTATTAAGAGGAATTATATTAATAGGACCATCATCAATTTGGTTAAGCTCTTTAACAAATAAAAGACAATCGTATGCCGAAAAATTATGGAAAATTATTGGAAAGAATTTAGGTATTTTATAATTGAGATTACATTAATTATGAGCAGGTCCTCTATATTTTCCACTTAAATGACAATGATCTTTCATCTTTAATTCATGTAAAATATCTTTAGAGCAAATATGACATATATTGTTTGAAAGAAATTCTAAATTTTCCTGTTCGGTTAAGGGTATCATTGGTTTTACCAAAGATAAATATTTATCCTTTAAATATTTAATATCTTTAATCAAACCCTCTATAAACAGTTTTGGTAAATCTAACCCTTTAAAGCTACATAGCTTATTAAAATCATTATTAAAACTACACTTAATATAATAGGAAAAAGCATAGGGGATATGTTTATCAACTAATGTTGTCGAGGAAATATCCCCTCTCGGAACACATGTTTGAATATTTTCAAATATGCATTCCAAGTCTGCATATACCACAAATGGTACATTCATACAATTATTATAATTCTTAAATTCTAGTTTTACCTTATTTGCTTGGGTGACATAACTTATCTTTCTACTAAAATTTTTTACATGTTTTTCCAAATCTTGCTTTTCCTAGTAATAATGAATAAAAAAATTCAAACGAAAATACTATTCTTATTTTTACTTTGTTGTGATCTAATTAATCTGTTAAATTAAAAAAAAAATTAGAAGAAATAAAATAAATTAAAACACACATTAAATATAAATTTATAATACATTTTACCTTGACATATATTTTATCCAGACATAGTGTGATATAGTTGCTTCCAGACAAAGTTCTGTTTTCTCTGAAAAACAAATTAAAAGCTTTACCGCAAATAAATCCAAATAAAATGGACACAATTACCAATTTTGCTGTTTAAGTTAAAGGGATGCAGTCAACTATTGAAGCCTGTGGTATGCTGGATAAACTTAATAATTCGTCTTTACTTCAGGAACTTGTTTCAAAACTGCCGCTTCATTATTAATAATTTGGGGATCAAATGAATATATCTTCAACAAACAAAAAAAAAAGCAAATTTAGTTGAGTTTGGATTGTTGATATTGGTTTTTCAGCTAGCACAGTAAACATTGAAAACAATATGACTAATGAGGCTGCTAACAATAGTAAAAAAAAGGGCACACTCATATGCAGAAACAAAAAAGAAATGCTATATTTGCAGCAGAGATTGTAGAAATGTGTCAAGTTGCAGAACATTTTTGGCAGCTGATCGTAAAGAGAGATGGAATTTTGTAAAAAAACAAGAACTTTGGAGACATTGTTTAAGCAAACAGACCGATGTTTATTACAACAACGACAAAAACTGCGGTGTGGAAGGCTGCCAGTTAAAACATTACTATCTTCTTCATAAGTACGAAAATAATGTAAACAAACAACAGAACTCAGTAAAACAAGAAAATAAACAGACTAATGAGGAAGAAAAGGCAAGCACTAGTACGCATAATATGAACGTACATGACATTGAAAAACAAAAAATTCTTTTTTAAGTAATTTCAATTAGAATTTATGGAAAAAACAAAAAAGTAATATCAACATATGCGTTTTTCGACGATGGTTCTTCTATAAGTCTTATTGAAGAAGAAATTGTAAACCAATTACATTTAAAGGGAGAACCCGAACTACTTTATCTAAAAATGACTGCAAATATAGAAACATACCATTTGGTATAAATGTTCGCACTGTAAAAGAACTTCTGTTGCCCGAGCAAACACTTGACTACAAATATCTCTGTGGAAAATTTAAGGGTGCCCAGTTAAAAGTTATGTTGAAGCCACACCTAAAACTCTTATTTGCCTTAAAAACATAAATGTCATGATCTCTAGTAAAATTAAAGAAGGAGGAAGAAATAAATTAATTGCTATAAAAACAACGCTAGGCTTGATAGTCTTTGGCCCTTGCGGAGTAGCAAACCTACACAATATAGTATGCATATTTGTGAGTGTAATAAAACTGATAATAAAGTACAAAAACTTGTAAAGCATTTCTTTAATATTGAAAGTCTAGGCATTAATTGTACAAATATAAAAGCTAATAAAGAGGATGAAAGATCCTTATATCTTTTAAATAATTTTACCACACAACGTATAGATGGGCACTATGAAACATGTTTGTTGTGTCAGTGACGAAATTACAATGCCTAATAATTACGAAATGGCAAAAAATAGACTTTTGTGTCTCAAAAACAAATTTTTAAAAACTGTGAGCTTTTTGATATTTATGAAAAAATAATAAGAGATTATACTGACAAAGGCTATATCAGCAAAGTTAGCGAAATGACAAAAGCAGGAAGAGTTTGGTATCTCCCTACCTTTCCAGTTTATAACAAAAACAAACCAGGCAAATGCCGAATTGTATGGGATGCTGCTGCAAAGCATCGTTAAACTCTATGCTGTATAAGGGCCCGGACCTCTTGGCTTCCATTCAAGCAATACTTTTTCAGTTTGGAGAAACGTCAGTAGCTATATGTGACGACATCGAACAAATGTTCCACCAAATTTATATACGCAAAAAAGACCGATAAGTACAACGTTTCTTGGTTCAGATAAAGACGTGGAAAAGGTGTTAGGCGTTTTCTGGAACCCTACAGACTATACAATTACATTTAAAATTTCACCCTACATACTGACCAACGATATTGTCTGTCATAATAAGCGTCCTACAAAAAGACAAATTTTGAAAAGTTTAATGACTTTATGATCCCCTGGGGTTAATTGGTAATTTTGTTATGTATCTTAAAATTATTCTACAAGAAATCTGGAAAAGCAGTATTAGCTGGGATGATGAAATTGATGACGAGCAATTTGTCAAATGGAATAAATAGCTAAAATATTTGCCTGATTTAGAAAAAATAAGCATTCTACGTTGCTACTTAAAACCGCTCGCTGATTATACTAATGCATACGTTGAACTGCATACATTTGTAGATGCAAGCGACAATGGGTATGCAGCTGTGGCATATCTTCGCATTGTCCGTAACGAAGATGTTGTTTGTTTGCTTGTGGGCTCTAAAACTCGTGTGGCCCCATTGAAAATAACTTCAATAACTCGTCTGGAGCTCATGGCTGCATTGATTGGTTCTCGACTCGTACACAATATCTTGAAAAATCACACCATTTTGATAAAAAAAAGATATTTTTTGGGTCTGACTCAAAAACGGCCGTTAGCTGGCTAACATATTTTTTTTTCATATTGTTATTATTTAATCTTCGCCTTTGGCGAACTAACAATAAGTATTCAAATCTTAAAACTATTTAATTTATATTAGACCAGCCTGTGTTAGACTTAAATTTAGGTTCTCATAATAAAATAAATTAATTTCAGTAGTTTCATCTAAGCGAAATAGTATCCCTTCTTTTTAGACGAGTGTGTCCACTATGTTGCAAAATGTTTTGAGCGAGCGGATTTGGATGTGCTTTCAGCTTATTTAAATACTTGCCCACATAATTAAGGACTCCGCATTTTACTAGTGGAAATTGCAGATCTTTTTGGATGTTGCTGTTTTCAATGTACCAAGGAGCACCAGCTATCATTCTTAGGATCTTATTTTGACGGCGTTGAATTTTTCAATGTTGAAGGCGGAAGCAGTGCCCCATAATTTTATCCCGTAACACCAAATTGGTTTCAAAATTGAGTTGTAAAGTAAAAGTTTACAATCAAGACTTAGCACAGAGTTTCTACCGATTAGCCAGTGGATTTGGGCCGTTTTAAGTTTCATCTGTGTGAACTTCGCATCTATATGTGACTTCCATGTGAGGCGGCGATCCAGATGAATGCCAAGATATTTCGTCTCAATTCGTTGAGCCACCGAATGCTTGTTAATTAGAATTGGGGGGCACGTTTCCTTGCGTAAATTAAAAGTAGCGTGGGTGCATTTTTGTTCATTTATTTTAATATCCCATAACTTTGCCAATTTTTCTACTTGGGATACATGATGTTGAAGATGCTTTGGGGTTTCTTTAGGGTCTTTATGATTACTGAGAAAGGCGGTATCATCAGCAAATGTCGACGTATAAGTAAGATTGTTTATGGGCATATCTGCTGTGTAAAGAAAATAGAGAATTGGACCTAATATACTTCCTTGAGGTACCCCTGCCCCTATTGGTTTAGGACAGCTTAAGCAGTTTCCTTCTTGTTTAATAAATTGTCGGCCAGTTATGTACTTTTTAAAAAGGTTAAAGATATTCACTGGTAAGTTCAGTTTTAACTTGTTTAACAGGGCTTCATGCCAAACTTTATCAAAGGCTTGAGAGACATCTATAAAAAGCGCGGAGCAGTATTTCTTTTCCTCTAAGGCTTTTTTATAACCTGTACCAATCTGTGGGTTTGTTCGATGGTACTATGTTGATTTCTTAATCCAAATTGGTGATTTGGAATGCAGATGTTTTCATTCAGGATCGGAGTCAGCTTGTTTTTAGGCAATTTCTCGAACAATTTGGACATAGTTGGTAACAGACTTATAGGCCTGTAAGACTCCACCTTCGAAGGATCTTTTCCCGGCTTAGGAATCATGTTTACCAAGGCAATTTTCCATACTGGCGGGAAATCTTGGAACCGTAATATGGTGTTAAAAATTAAAAGAATTATTTTTTTTGCTGTGCAAGGCAGCTCTAAAAGCATTTTGTTACTAATTTCATCAAATCCAGAAACTTTTTTAACATTTATATTATTAACAGCCTCTACGACACGACATCTAACAGTTAAAAAAGTATTTCCATAGGACATCTAGCAACAACAGGCGGTAATTTACTCATGTCAGTGCATGTATTTGGAGTAAAGAGATTTGTTAAATGATTTGCGAGCAAATCACATTTTTGTTGCCCAGGATCCTCTCAGACTACGTAGGTTTCGTGATAACGGTTCTTTTAAGGTATTTCGTTGATCGCCATAGTAAATAATTAGTCTGAGGAGTTGAGTCTAGACCTTCGAGGTGTTCCTAAAGAGATGCCATTCTGTAAACCTCTTGCAAATTTTTCAATTGATTTGTACATTCTTTCAACTTGGCTTTAAGTTGGGGTGATCTGTGCTTTTGCCATTCTCTTCGGGCTCTTCTTTTTTCAGATAAAAGCTGTTGCACATCGGCTGAAAAAATGCTGTTTTATTTAGGCTGACGAAAGTAAGAAGAAGCATGATCAACGGATTTTTTTTTGTTCTCATTAAGGCTGCTCAGACAATCATCGATGTCTGCGGGAGTTTGTAGCGGTTAGTTTTCCGAGCAGTGGGTGCTGACAAATTTTTTGTACTTTAACCAATTTACTCTTTTAAATAAAAAAATATTACTAGTTGATATTTGATGAGGACTAAAAATAGTGATTATAGTGGGAGAGTGGTCTGAAGATAAATCCAACGAGGCTTGAGCTTCGGTAAGTCCCGGGGATATACCTTTTATTACGCCAAAATCAATAACGTCTGGAATTTTATTGTGATCAGTTGGCCAATATGTCGGTTGTCCAGATGAAATAACGTTAAGTCCTATTTTAGATACGGAATCAAACAAAACACGATCCCTGGGACTTAATAGGCGAGAGCCCCAGGAAGCGTGACCTAAAGGTTTGTAAAAACTGTTGAACTGATCCTTTGTTATGGAGAACCTGGGTGGACAATACACTGACGAAATAACTAATCCATGGAAAAATTCTTCAACGCAAACGTTTGTAGCTTGTATTTAACATTCGGAGAGACCACTCATACATTGATGTTTGATTCTCGATTTGATTTTATACACGAGCCACCACATTACCTACCTCTGGGATCCTTTGAATCATAAAAAGAATAGCCTTTAACTTTAAAATTACTTCAAGATGTCATATGCGTCTCAGAAATCAACATGACATCAATTTTTTGGTTTATTAAAAAATATTCGAGTTCGTTTTTGTGTTGGCGGATGCCGTTAGCGTTCCAGAAACAAACGCTGAGGCAGTTCATGGTCTTTTAAGCATGGCCTGCAGAAGAGCAGACTGCATTTTTTGCATTTCTTGCATCATGCCAGCCATTTGCGTCATGATCTGCGTAAATTGTTTAACCATATTGTCAATTACGGCTTCGAGGCGGCTAAAATTGGACCCGGTTGGTTCACTTGTTAGCACTTCCTGTTGTGTTGTTGGCACGTCTTGATGTGTTGTTGGCTGGGCAGGCTTGCGTGCTTTGGGCTGGTCAAACTTTAATACGTTAGCGTAAGAGACTTCACTTGTAGTTGTCTGTGCTAATGGGGGCATTTTTGTAGTTGGTATAGTTAAAGGCTGGGGAGGGGCAGGAACTACTTTCGGCTTAAATAAGCGCTTAACTGAATTAAAACTAGGCCAACCTCTATAGTTGGCCGTGTGGTTTCCTCCGCAATTGCTGCATTCCTTCACCCTAGGATAATTTTTTGTTTGTCGCACTTGGTCGTAGCATGCAGGTCTCCACACACAACACATACCACACAACACATACATACCATATTCCTGGCAGTTCAAGCACTGTACGGGCTCAGATCGCTTGTGTGGCGCTTCAACAACAACTCTACGGTGCAAAATATATTTTAGGTCATAAATAGGGTGAGGACACCTTTCCCTGTTTCTAAAGTTTGATACAAACTTGGGTTTAAAGCCTTTGCTCCACAAACTTGTCTTAATCTCCTCTGGGTCAACATTTGAATCAATACCTTTGATAACAACCTGGAGACCTTTTGCGTTCTTAAGCTGGTAGGTGTTGAAGCTTCTCTTATGTTTTTCAAGTTCGGAAATCGTAGTGCGGTAAGCGTTTTTGTGATTCACTTGAATTTTAGTTTCATTAATGCTACCACGCTTTATATTTGAAACATAAAAGTTGTTTTCGCCTATTAATTCAACTAAGAACTTTATGAGGTCATTTGAGTTTTTCTCTCTTAAATATATAGGAGGAGGCTTAAATGACTTCCTTTCGGGTAATGAGACATCATTTTCTTCCTGCAAAATGGCAAAACGGTTTTGCGATGATTCCGGCTTTTCCTCATCTTTCAAAATTTTTGCTGGGTTGGTAACCTCTGCCGATTTGGGACTTCTTTCCCTTTTAAGAACAGTTATATAACGGTCCATTCCTACCTGGACCTTTGGAGCTTGTGAAGAAAATGGACTGTGATCGTCTTTAGCAACTGTAGGTTCAATTTCTAAATTCAATAAAGAAGACCGCGATGAGGATGGTACCTCGGTATTTTTTTTTATAATTTTTAAATAGATATTGGGCTAAATTAGTCCCTTGTTCAGTACATTTTTTTAAATTAGGCGCACTTGAACTAAGATTGTTTGTAATTATTTATGGTCTTGCATTAAAATTATTTCTATTATATTTAGGGTCTCTTATGTTCTCGTTGCTAACACTTGTGGAGCTTAACACAATATAAGCATTTCTGCTATTAGGCCCACTGTCACGACGATTACTGTAACTCATTTACCGTTTGCTTTTTTTATTAAGTTTATTTTGTTTTTTTTTTCACTTATGTATACAATATGTATGTATATTAATAAAAATTGTTTGCCAACTATTACAAACATTTTCTCTTATCAACACCCGCGTAACATGTCCACACACAACGAGTTTAAGATCACGAAATTGGGTTAACATGTAATAACAAAAAATATCATCGATTTGTTTCTTTGCGCATTAGCGAAATTCTTGAAACTCTATACCTGCAAAAGTGGCACTGGATAGCGGGAAAACAGAATGTGGCTGACGAAGCGACCAAGTGGGCGAAAAGGCCAGATATATCCTTAAACAGTCGCTGGTTTAATGGGCCAGACTTCCTTCTGAGGCCTGCAGGTAAGTGGCCAAATTGGGGCACCGTGCTAAAACCTCACGAGGCAGAAATAGCTGACTACGTACAAGTTCATAATGAAAAGGAAAGTTTTATCGATGTTAATCGTTTTTCTCATTGGAAAAGACTTAAGAATTACTGCATACGTACTACTTTTTATTACACAGAAAAAATTTGTTGTAAATAAAATTAAATTATACATTTAATGGTTATTTATTTGAACTTTTATATGTCTTATAGTTATATCTATTTATTTGGCTTTAAGTTCATTATTAAAAATGCGATAGCAAAGAATGGAAATTTGATTGAAAATTAAGTAATTCCGATACTAGCCGAGTGTAATGCATTTTCGAAATCAGCTACGATTTCTCGTCAGCACTCTTTCTATTCACTACTACTGTAAGTTGAATGTTGATATGTTCTATTTAAACAAACTTTAATTAGAATTTGAATACTGGAATTATATTCATGGTTTATATTGCTTAAACCGAACTAAATTCAAATACAACTATATGTTATCTTCTTCTCATTCTATTCGCATTTATCACTAGTTACTTCTATTATTGAATTTATTTTGCTTTTTGGCTATCCATTGGATGACACTAAATTTATTTAAATTTTATATATTTTATTTATCATTCTGTTATTCGATTGCTTTCGATAATTTTTCTATTCATACTTTTTATATTGAGCCATGTGTTTGTAATCATTTAATAGTTATTTATTTGAACTTTTCTATGTCTTATATTTATATCTATTTATTCGGCTTTAAGTTCGTTATTAAAAATGTGATAGCTAAGAATGGAAATTTCATTAAAAATTAGGTAATTCCGATACTAGCCGAGTGTAATGCATTTTCGAAATCAGCTACGATTTCTCGTCAGCACTCTTTCTATTCGCTACTACTGTAAGTTGAATGTTGATATGTTCTATTTAAACAAACTTTAATTAGAATTTGAATACTGGAATTATATTCATGGTTTATATTGCTTAAACCGAACTAAATTCACATACAACTCTATGTTATCTTCTTCTCATTCTATTCGCATTTATCACTAGTTACTTCTATTATTAAATTTATTTTGCTTTTTGGCTATCCATTGGATGACACTAAATTTATTTAAATTTTATATATTTTATTTATCATTCTGTTATTCGATTGCTTTCGATAATTTTTCTATTCATACTTTTTACCTTGAGCCATGTGTTTGTAATCATTTAATGGTTATTTATTTGAACTTTTCTATGTCTTATATTTATATCTATTTATTCGGCTTTAAGTTCATTATTAAAAATGTGATAGCTAAGAATGGAAATTTCATTAAAAATTAGGTAATTCCGATACAAGCCGAGTGTAATGCATTTTCGAAATCAGCTGCAATTTCTCGTCAGCACTCTTTCTATTCGGTACTACTGTAAGTTGAATGTTGATATCTTCTATTTAAACAAACTTTAATTAGAACTTGAATACTGGAATTATATTCATGTTCTATATTGCTTAAACCGAACTAAATCCACATACAACCCTATGTTCTCTTATTCTCATTCTAGTTGCATTTATTACAGTAGTACCGAATAGAAAGAATACCGAATAGAAAGAGTGCTGACGAGAAATCGTAGCTGATTTCGAAAATGCATTACACTCGGCTAGTATTGGAATAACTTCATTTTTAATGAAATTTCGATTCTTAGCTATCACATTTTTAATAATGAACTTAAAGCCGAATAAATAGATATAACTTTAAAAATTAAATTATTTGTAAATAAAATTAAAATTTTGATTAAAACTCAACCAACAATAGAATTTTTAAATACAACAATGATATTTGTAAGTTGATTGTTGATAGCCAAGTCAACAAAATTATTGTCACATTAAGAACTCGCTCTCTTAATCCCGTAGTGTACGGACGTGTCTACGCGAGTGTATACTTGTAATAGGTGATATTTGTAATAAGTTACCAAAAAAAAATTGTTAATATACATACCTACAAGACATACTAAGTGAGAATCGAAAATAAAAACAAAACAAAAAAACCAAACGGTAAGTGAGTAACAGTAATCGTAGTGACAGTGGGCCTAATAGCCGAAATGCTAACATTGTGTTAAGCTCAGAAAGCGTTAGTAATGAAAACATTAGAGACCCTGAATATAATAAAAACTATTTAAGTGCAAAACCGAAAACAAATGCAAATAATTTAAGTGCAAGTGTGCCTAATTTGAATAAATGTACTGAACAAGGGACAAATTTAGCCCAATCTCTGTTTAAAAATTATAAAAAAAATACCGAGGTGCCATCTTTATCGCGGTCTTCTTTATCAAGTTCTGGTGTCTCACCTACAGCTGCTAAAGGCGCTCCAGCCCCAATTTCTGCGTGTGCTCCTAAGATTCAGGTAGGGATGGACAGGTACCTAACAGTTCTTAATGTTGACCCGGAGGAAATTAAAACCAATTTGTGCATGAAGGGCTTTAGAGTCAAATATGTATCAAACATAAGGAACAGGGAAAAATGCCCTCAACCATTATTCCGGGTGGAGCTTGAGCCCAGTGACATTAAATTGAAAAAAAATGAAACACATCCGATATATGATCTAAGATATATTATGCACCGTAGAGTTATAGTGGAGGTGCCACATAAGCGATCTGGGCCCGTACAGTGCTTAAACTTCCAGGAATATGGCCACACCAAAGCATATTGTAAATTGCCTTCTGTTTGTGTTGTGTGCGGGGATCTGCACGATACGACCAACTGCGACAAGCCAAAAGAAGATAATGGGGTGAAGAAATGCAGTAATTGCGGTGGAAACCACACCGCCAACTATAGAGGTTGCCCTGTTTTTGACTTAGTTAAACGCTCATCCAAGCCAAAAGTAGCTCCTGCCCCTTCCCAGTCATTAAATATGCCTAATACAAATATGCCCCCATTAGCACAGACAACTACAAAGCACGCAAGCCTGCCCAGCCAACAACACATCAAGACGTGCCAACAAACGAACCAACTGGTTCAAATTTTAGCCGCCTAGAAACCGTAATTGACAGTATGGTTAAGCAATTTATGCAGTTCATGGCACAAATGGCTGGCATGATGCAAGAAATGCAAAAAATTCAGTCTGCTCTTTTGCAGGCTATGCTTAAAAGGCCATGAACTGCCTGAGGGTTTGTTTCTGGAACGCAAATGGCATCCGCCAACACAAAAACGAACTCGAATATTTTTTAACACACCAAAACATTGATGTAATGTTGATTTGGGAGACTCAAATGACATCTAGAAGCGCTTTAAAAATAAGTGGCTATTCATTTTACGATTCAAAGGATCCCAGGGATAGATCATGTGGAGGATCGGCTATACTTATCAAATCAAGAATTAAACACCAATGGTTAGGTGGCATCTTCGAATGCTATATTCAAGCAACAAACGCCTGTATTGATTAATTTTTCCCTAACCTAGTTATTTCGTCGGTTTATTCTCCACCCAGATTTTACATAACGAAGGATCAGTACAACAGTTTTTACAAATCTTTAGGTCCCCGCTTCATAGCTGCTGAAGACTATAACGCTAAACACACCTAGTGGGGCTCCCGCTTAATTAGTCCCAGAGGTCGTATCTTGTATGATTCCGTATCTGAAATGGGTCTTTGTGTTATTTCTACCGGACAATCAACCTATTGGCCAACCGACCACAATAAAATTCCAAACGTAATAGATTTTGACGTGGCAAAAGGTGTATCCCCGGAGCTTATTGAGGCGCAAGCCTCTCTGGATTTATCTTCTGACCACTCACCCACAATTATCACTATTTGCAGTCCTCACCAAATAGCAACTAGTTATTTTTTCTTATCTAAAAGATTAAATTGTTTGAAATATAAAAAATATATCAGCTCTCACTGCTCTGAACACATACCACTAAAAACTCCCCAAGAAATCGATGATTGCCTGAGTATCCTAAATGAAAACATTAAAGCAGCCGTTGAACATGCTTCTTCAACAAACCGTCAGGTCAAATACAACAAAATTTTTTCTGTCGATCTTGAAGAGCTTTTATCTGAAAAAAGGAGAGCGCGAAGAGAATGGCAACAGCATAGATCGCCCCAACCTAAAACGAAGCTAAAAGAGTGTACAAATCGCTTAACAAATTTGCTGGAGGTACACAGAATTGCATCAATTAAGAAGTATTTGGAAGGTCTAGACGCGACTCCTCAAACAAATTATTCTTTATGGCGATCAGCCAGTCGTCTCAAAAGACCCGTAATCGCAAAACCATCACTGCGCAATCTAAGAGGATCCTGGGCAAGAAATGATGAAGAAAAATTCGATCTGGTCGCAAGCCATTTAAGAAACATGTTCACTCCTTATACATGCACTGACGTGAGGGAATTACCGCCTGTTGTTTCTAGACGTCCTATAGAAATACGTTTCCGATATTCAGATGTGGTAGAAGCTATTGCTAACCTTAATGATAAAAAAGCTCCTGGCGTTGATAAAATAAGCAACAAAATGCTCATTGAGCTTCCTTTTACAGCAAAAAGAATAATTCTTTTTATTTTTAATGCCATAATACGGCTTGAACATTTTCCACCAATATATAAAGTTGCCTTAGTAAAGATGATTCCTAAGCCTGGTAAAGATCCTTCTAAGATGGAGTCTTATAGGCCTATAAGTTTGTTACCAACTTTTTTAAAACTGTTTAAAAAGCTGCTTAAAAACAAGCTTACTCCGATTCTGAATGAAAACAACTGCATTCCAGATCACCAATTTGGCTTTAGAAGTCAACATAGCACAATAGAACAAACTCACAGACTTTCGAGGAAACAAAGTACTGCTCCGCGTTTTTTATAGATGTCTCTCAAGCTTTCGATAATGTATGGCACGAAGGCCTGTTAAACAAACTAAAGCTGAACCTTTCAGCTAATATTTTCAACCTACTAGAAAAGTACATACCCGGTCGACAGTTTAAAATCAAAGAGGGAAACCAAATAAGTTGTTACCAACCAATAGGGGCTGGTGTACCTCGAAGGAGTATCCTAGGTCCAATTTTGTACTTGCTTTACACGGCAGATTTGCCAACAAACAGTTTTACGCACACGTCTACATTTGCTGACGATACTGCTTTTCTCAGTATTCATAAAGACCCTAAAGAGGCTTCGTGCCAATTGCAACAACACGTAACCCAAGTAGAGAAATGGGCAAAATTATGGGGAATAAAAATTAATGAGCAAAAATGTACCCACGTAATGTTTACTTTACGCAAAGAAACGTGCTCTTCAATCCTTATTAACAACCATATGTTGCCTCAACGATTTGAGACGAAATACCTTGGCATTCACCTGGACCGTCGCCTTACATGGAAGACGCATATAGATACGAAGTTGACGCAAATGAAACTTAAAGCTACACAACTTCATTGGCTAATTGGCAGAAACTCTGTGCTTCGTCTTGATTGTAAACTTCTACTCTACAAATCGATTTTGAAACCAATTTGGTGCTACGGTATACAATTATGGGGCACTGCTCCCGCCTCTAACATAGAAAAAATACAACGTCGTCAAAACAAAATCCTAAGAATGATAACTGGTGCTCCTTGATATATTAAAAACAGCAAGATCCATAAGGATCTACAAGTTCCACTAGTTAAATGCGAAATCCTGAACTATGTGGACAAGTATTTAAACAAGCTGGAAACGCATCCAAATCCGCTCGCTCGAAACATCTTGCAACATAGTGGACACACTCGTCTGAAAAGAAGGGACACTATTGAACTTAGATGAAACTGTTTAAATTAATTTACTTTGTTATGAGAACTTAAATTTTGGTCTGGTACTGACTGGACTAATATAAACTACTTAGTTTTAAGATTTGAATACTTATTGTTAGTTCGCATTAGCGAAGATTCAATAATAAAAATATGAGAAAAAAAAATTAAGAACTCATACATTTATATTTCATAAAAATATTTAACTACAGTCATCATTATAGTAACAATAAAAATTGTTAACCGTTAGCATATGAAATAATAATAAGTTAAGATGCATACATAACAAATTTTAATTAATTAAATTAAGCACGTTATTCCAAAAAAAATTTTATTGATAAGAAACTAGAAAGATATTGATATTTTCATTTTATTGTTATTGTTGACTTTTTATAAAATGAAAAATGGGTTTTGCGTATCTGTATCTAAGATAAATACATATACATTAAGGTGTATATTAAATTTTATATAATGACAATTTAAGTTATTAAAACCTATTTACTCTAATGTTTGAATAATGACAGTGGACAGTTTTACATCAACAAAAACAAATAAAAAGTTTCGGACTGTTTTGAAAACTTTAAATTAAATAAAAATATTAGTTTAATTTATATATTAATTGCTATCAGCGTTTTCACTACGAAATATCCTATACCGAAAAATAAACGGAAAAGCTTTTGATGACCCAAAGATCTCCAATCACTTACAGAAGAGGTTGCCTATAACAACATTGCAGTATAAGTAGATTAAAATTTGCATCGACTTCTTTAAAACTTTTCTCAATTAGCACAAAAGTTTCTTGTGGTTCTGATCAGAGAATAGCAAAATCACATTTTCTCTTGATTTAATCTGATGCTAAAATTTTAAGTGATTAGAATGAGTTGAATAAAAATCTGCCTTGAATAAAATCAGCTTCATTTGGTCAAAGCATGAATTTATTCATTGTGAATTTATTCATTGTGTGAGTTTTACTCACATGATTGAATTTAACAAATAAACGGTTGCTAGTGAATAAATCAGAGTAAACAAAACTGTGAAAGAAGCAGAGTTGCCGTTGTATAAGTTTTGAACGACACATATATTTAGCAAATTTTTAAGGATACTTTTTTATACAAATAACAGCTAAAATAAGTAGTTATAATTTTTTTACTCATTTTGAATTGAAAACTGTAAGTTCAGAAAGGAGAAATTATAAACTTTTTTTTAACTATTTCCAGAATTACATAATGAATTTTTTTATTTATTTCTGTTTATTTTAAAAACAAACCAAAGCTATACATATAAAATAAAAATTAACCTTTTAAAAAGTTTGTTAATACAAGCAGTGACAACTCGATCGATCGAGTAGAATTTCGAATCGAGTTGAATGCCGTAATTTGCCCGCTGGTGTTTTTTGTACTTTTGTCAAAGCTTTATCAGTGTTGCTCTAAGTTGATATTACAAAATGTTTAATTGTTTAAAAACATATTTGGAAAACAAATCACATTACATCAGCTAATTAAAATTTTACACATAAAAATAAGTGTTTTTATATGCATAAACGTGTAAAATACTATTAACTTGACGTTAATTATGCATAATGGTGAATCAATTTAATATTAAAAAGTATAAAGATTTAATTTTTGACAATTTTAACACAATTATTCAATAATTTTTAGCCAAAAGAGAAGTTTTTACTAACACTTAGCACTGTTTTTGAAACCTTTAGTGCCAAACAAGAAATATGACAAGAACTATGGCAAGCCGTCGTTATACACTGCTGGCAATGTTAAAGAGAAACGACTACGTGACCTAACGTTAAACCATGAGCATGGCGCCATTTTTTTGTCTGTTATTCTCATTAAAAGCAACATCCCTTAAATGCTAGAATTTTTTGTTCAGTTTCATTCACTGATGCTGATACGATTGAATTTATGTTGATTTTTTTGAACGTTGAATAAAATCAAAAATCCAACAACAACAGATTGAATGAAATGATTTTAAATCATGCATTGGTTTGTGTCATGTGATACGTTTGAACAAAATAGCCAAACTGAATAGGTTTTCGTATCATGATTAAATCATGAGCAAATTTTATTCTGAGTAAGCCAGTCTCTGGTTCTGATATTGAAAATTTTTCAAGCTGTTTTGAGCCGTCAGATTAAGTGAAAACTGCCAATGAAGGTAGAAATATAGTGTAAATAAATAATTTTTTGCAAATAAAACAATTAATTTAATTTACCATTTTTAAGTTTTAATAGCTTTTTTACAAAGAATTCATTGTTTTTTTGTTTAAATATATTTAAGAACACTTTTTTATGTTTATCAGACACACCAAATTACAAAAAGTAAACGTTTTAAATATTGACGTCTTTGCTTTTTTAAATCTTGCTCTTCTTGCATATTTTGAACATAAAAACTCGAAAAATAATGTTGACAACTTTGATTGTATATGTATGTATGTATGTATGTATGTATGTATGTATGTATGTATGTATGTATGTATGTATGTATGTATGTATGTATGTATGTATGTATGAATGTATGTATGTATGAATATATGTAAAAGAAATAATTTTAATATAAAAAAAGCAATTTGCAAATAAAATCCAGATTGACATCATTGGTGTTATTTACATACATACTTATTTTTTATGTTGGATGCTGTTCAACAAAAACTATTTTTGAGTGTTTTGGTTAGAGCGTAAATAGTGTTTTTGTAACATTAACAAGACGTTTAATTGCATCAACAACCAAATTGGTTAATCAACAAATTTTATTTCTACAAAAGATATTGTTAACCCAAACTGAGTGATATTTTTTTCTGTGTAATATTACCCAAAGAAAGGTTTACGCAACCACTGAAGTCGCCTCTAATGAACTACTTAATTAAAGCCGAAAATTTTTTGTTTCGCCTTGCACAAAGGGAATTTTTTTCAGATGAAATCAGCGTTTTGAAAACAAATAAACATCTAAAAAAAATTAAACCCCATATATAAACTTACACCAAATTTAGATGAAAAATAAAAAAGCCGCTCCAAATTACCCACAAATGTCAAGGTTAGCCGGAGCCAGATAAGTAACGTTCTGGCCACCATTTACGTATACGGGGGTGGACTACTTCGGACGAATGATGTTGGCAGTTGGTCGGCGAATTAAGAAAATATATGGGGCGCTCTTTACCTGTCTTACACTACGAGCTGTCCATATAGAACTCGTTTATACTTCATCGAGCATAATGGCAATCCGAAATTTTATGTGTGCCCAAGGAACACCACGAGAACTCTTTACCGACAATGCAACAAATTTTGTTAGTGCGGAAAGATAAATTCGAGAAGCCATCAAAGAGATCGATAAAAACGAGCTCATACGTAACTTTACTGCAGCAACTACAGCATGGAACTTTATTCCACCATCAGCACCACATATGGGAGGACCGTGGAAAAGTCTGATGAGATCAATTAAAACCGTTCTCTATATTATTTCTCCCGCGCGAATGCCAAGCGAAGGGCTTCTTCGCGCGGTGTAAGCCGAAGTAGAAAGTATAGTAAACTCCCGACCTCTTGTATATGTCCCAATTGACCATGAAACTGCTGAAGCTTTAACACCGAATCATTTACTAGTATTTTCATTAAATGGTATGAAACCTTTAGTCACATATGATAATAGCAGCATGGCGTTAAAACATAACTGGCTGAGCTCCCAATAGTACGCGGATCAGTTCTGGCGCAAGTGGGTTAAGAAATATATACCATTTCTAACGCTTAGAACCAAGTGGCATGAAAAGACGAAGCCGTTGCAAGTAGGTGACTTAGTTATAGTGGTTGATCTGTCAAGTCTGAGAAACGTGTGGCCAAAAGGTAGAATTGCAGAAACAATCATGGCAAAGGATGGGCAAGTACGCAAGGCAAAGGTTCTTACTTCAAGCGGAATAATTGTACGACCGGCTGTTAGACTGGCGGTACTAAATATCACCTCAAAATAAGAGTATGCCCTCGAAAGCTTCTTGTCATACTGCAGGTGGCTGTTACCGCCACTAAACATGATAAGTTATCGAAATTTATATTTATTAAATTGTTATACTTATACCATGCATTATTCTGGAAACTTATATATATAATATATATGTATATATATATTTATATACATGTATATATATATTTAGCTAAAAATGGTATATATCTCACATATACTATATTATACTTTTAATAGTAGTTACGCACTCCACGCGTTCACATTTCCTATTATTGAAAAGTGGTGGCTCAAAACCAAAAAGTAAGAAAATTGTAATATACATATTAACCACTTATAAAATTTATACCTTAATTTAAGAGATTAAAAGATACGGTTGGTCACAAGTTGACAATAAAGAAATATTTGGAATTCATTAAACCTAATCTGTGTTGCTTTCTTTCTGGACCGTCACGACTGCTATTTCGAACACCATATTTTGTGTTCTTGAAAAAAATTGTCCGTCTTGTCGCGTGCGTTCATATTTGTATTTTATTCACTTTAAAAAAATAATAAGAAATTTTTTATACTTCATAAATCTACACATAAAAGATGTTCTTCTACCTTAATTTCTTCATCTAAAAAAAAAAAATTCACAAATTTCGCTAAATTATGTATATTTTTATAGGTGCACTTCTCTTTTTTGTCGCGTCCGTTTCTCGCTTTTACTTTCTTCTATCGTTTTAATATGTATATTGTATTATATATTGTATTATATTATATTATTAAATTTGCTCAATATTTTTTCTAATATGTAGTACTCTTACTTGCTTTAAAACTCAATTAATATATCTCGGAACTTTCTTGTTTTTGGAGCAACTAAAAGTGTAAGAATGTCGCGTCCGTCGCCCAGGAATTGTCCATATGTAGAAGTTTTTATTAAGGCCTTTTTGTTTGGTAAAAAAAACATTTAAATTTTATAATTCGTTTTACAATTAATATATTTTTTAAAAAGGAAGATATGGAAAAATTAGTAAGAACGTAGAATGCATTTTCGAAAGCAGCTACGCAATTTCATCATCAGTACTCTTTGAACGGTAGTAGTGTATTTGGTTGTAAACATCACCTATTTAACTTACACGTAACAGTGAAAGGGATAAGGCATGACTGTTTTCTTTCGTTTTTAGTTTGTAAGTTAGGACGAAGTTTACTTTTCATATACACTATGCATAGCTGCTTTCGAAAATGCATTCTACTCGGCTAGTATCGGTAGAAAAATCTGCTTTTTCAAATTAAAGTTTCTTCCAACATTAACGGAAAATAATAATTTCTTCTAATAAAAATAAAATATATGAACTTAAGCCAAACTAAAAATCAAAAATTTGTATTAAAAAAAATTAGTTAAATTATAAATTATAAATACAAATTATCATAGTAAGAACGTTTGTACCAACATTACCTTTGAGGTAATATTTACTGTGTAGAAGTTTGAAAATTTACTCAAAAATCAACCGCGAATATTGAATTCTAAATTAGTTTGTTAAATGAAATACATTTTTTTTTTGCCATTTTCCATTAAAATCGGGTGACGGATTATTTTGCACTCTGGGTGAAAAAAAACATTATTACAAGCATCAATAATCTATGAAAAAAATTGCTCAGCTAATCATTTCAATTGATCTCGGAGAACATTTGCAAAATTAATTATGATCTGGATAATATTTATAGGTGGGCATCTGTAAATCGGCTTTGTTTGAATCCTAGGAAATCCAAATGTCTAGTGATCCACAAGAAATCAGTACAGCCATGTATATGTGATGACATCGTCATTAATGGAGAGAAAATTGAGATAGTAATGTGAAGAATCTTGGAATTGTCTTTAATAGCAACTTGACGTGGACAAATCAGGTCAATATGCTGGTTGCTAAATCATATTGTAAACTGAGAACACTTTGGTCTGTTCAATATCTGACACCATTGAGAATAAGAGTGCTTCTTGCAAAAGCTTACTTGGTTCCCAGCCTTACTTATGGTTGTGAATTGTTTTCGAACTGTGATTACGTCAGTAAACGAAAACTTGAGGTTTTATATAATAACATAACAAGATATGTATATAATATAAGAAGAAGAGACCATGTCTCTATATACGCGAGGACGCTTTATGGTGTATCATTTACGAATTTATTGATAATTAGAGTCCTAATTTTTCTTCACATAATTATATACACAGGAGAACCGCAATATTTGTTTCAAAGAATTAAATTTGCGAGGTCACTAAGGGGTAGGAAAATTATAATTCCTAAATAGCAATGCCTTGTTTCCGATTGGCAATTCTTTTTACATTCTGTCCGCCTTTGGAATGCCCTACCGTATGACCAACAACTAAACAGCAATGCAATGAATTTTAAAATGTTTCTTTTTAATTATTTTGACTAGTAATATATGTCGTGTACTAATACTTTTTTTGTTTTTAATATGTTAACGTTTTGTTTACCAATCAAAATTTTTAATATTTGTTCTTGTTTACATTAAAAAATCTATACCAAATGTTTTATAAAACCTATATTGATGTGTCTACTTATTATATTTGCATTTTTTATTATATTTAAGTATATTATTGAAAATTATGATACCAAAAATGTGTGTTCTTTAATAAACCCTTGCACTGTAATTATAAGACTTTGTCTTGTTGTGCATGGTTGTAATAATAATAAAATAAATAAATAAAAAATAAATATTCAAAATTCCATAAATTGTTGTTTTTAGCGTAATTCGTAGTGAAATTAAACCTAAAACGGAAGGCAGGAAACGTTACACGTCAACTCGATTGAACATACTCTTAGGCCGGCTATACAAAAAGTTTCTGAGTTTTTTTTTTGTTTACATTAATTTTATGAATTTTGGGAGTCTCCAAATTATGTTTTTTTTGTGAACACATTATTTTGCCTAAAAACACGGCATTCAGACTATGTTACTTGTAACATGACTCTTTTCTTATTACGTTTTAAAGTAACTTCCAAAAACTTCAAGCATTTACATTATGTTACTACAAACGTGTTTCTTTTTTATTTTTTGTTTTGGTTTCGTTGTTTATTCGTCTTCTTAAACGTTTTGACCATGGTATAATTACCTTAATTGTAGTGTACAATTACCTTAAAGGTAATTGTACCATGGCATATACTAAAGAGAATGAAGAAAAAACGTCAAAAGAGAAACGTGAAAAAGTAAGATGAAAAACAGAAATCGTATTACTTTTGTAACGTCTCTTCCTTCTCTACTTCCTTCGCCCTCAATAATTTGTAACATGTTATAGTAACGTGTTACAAGTAACATAGTTTCTTTGTGTTGGTTGCAATGGCCCTTCACACACCAGACTTAAATTTAAGCCAACAATTTTTGTTATTTTCGTAACACGGTATGAATTGTTTCTGGCATAAAATGTATACGTGTATATAGCTTGTGTGTGGACTAGTGTCTTTTTATTCATTTAACGTTTGGTTTTATATGTATGTATTGGTTTTGTGCTGATAGTGCCATATAACCATACTCTTCACCTCTTTTGGCTACAAACAGTAATTTTGTTCTGGCAGAATTAGTCTAATGTGTGAAAGGCTAATGAAAGGATCTATTAGCGATATACATAGTTTTACTTGCAAAAGGTTAATTTTTGTAGTAAAATTAATAAGACCAGTACCCAAAAATTTTGTTTTTTTTTTTAATTTTTAAATTGGACTTTTCGGGTTAAAGCGTTAAGTTTTATCAAGGTTTGGATGTTTTTGAACTAGTAACAATAAACTGATAAAAAAAGAAACTTAATTCGTTAGAAAATAATTTAAAAATATCCAATCGGAAACGTGAACAAAATTGAAAACATGAACACCCTTGGTAAAAATTAGTTCACGTTTCCGCGAGTTG
The DNA here is from genome assembly GCA_963583895.1 of Melanophora roralis. NCBI lineage: Eukaryota > Metazoa > Arthropoda > Insecta > Diptera > Rhinophoridae > Melanophora > Melanophora roralis. The sequence goes on from OY757188.1 coordinate 56,928,583, forward strand.
ACTGTAAATGATTCTAAAGATTAACTGTGCGCTTCGACGCACACGTACGAATAGATTAGGAATTGGATGTAAGAGGTCAAAATGATAGTTAATAATGCGAAAGAATTTCTATTGTTGAGTAAGTAAAACATCTAAAAACGCTTGGTAGTTGTCAAACACCGCTAGTATTGCCGAAATTCAAAAAAAGTTAATGGTCAGACGAATCGTGGATAGAGCGTTGTTAATAATATGGGACTTTTTTTTTCTAGCAGCCGGTGTCGGTTCAAGTTTTTCGAAATAAGGAAAAAAGTTTGCGCTTACATGCTAAAAGAATCACAGGTTTGCATTTAATTAAATTCCGTTTAAAAGGAATGTATGGAGAAAAACAATACAAAACATGCTTTCAACCTGGCAAAAACGTGGCATCGGGGGAGTAAAGAACCTGCTATTGAATGGCTTTCTCAGTTTTCTCCTAGAAGTTTTGAGAAATAAACTTGTAATTTGTAAGCTTAAAACCTAGAATGATGGGCGGGAAAATGATGGCTAAAAAACTTGTTGGTTGGCTACAATGCAAATTTTAGAAAGTTATTAAAATGAACAGAGAACCAACTAAATATTTACACATTTTTGAAACAAAGATTTTATTATTTTGCATACACGTTTTTTCCAAAGCTTTAAGAATAACAAGTTTTCTTCACTTCTTTAGAACCTTATAAATAAATTGATAAATATCATTTAAATAGAAAGAAACCCCGAAATTTTAAGTCGTTTTTATAATTTTTCGCAACACTACATTTTGCCTAAATCCCTGAAAACAATTTTTGGCAAATAGCTTACAAAAACAAATAAAAACAAAAA